>OX454528.1:135354945-137754945 GCA_949715645.1 Portevinia maculata | reverse complement strand
AAGCAAATTGTGTACCATCCTTACTTTTAAAATTATAGATACATAGTAATTATAAAATATTGTTCGAAACAACTGTGGATAAAAAAAAACATTGGAAATAAGTGTGACTTGCAACCCTGCATCTCTCGCTGTCTATATTTACATACTTTCATACGATTTGGTTGTCTAGAGAACTGCCATAGATAAAGCGATAAATCGTTATAAGCTATGAGCAAAGTCCAAAGAACAGTTTGTCTGTGCGTTAGGGGATTATTCCCTACAACTTCTTCCACAGCACTGGACATTCTACTTCAGCTTACAGCCATTGACACATTTAGCAGTCAAATAGCTTTCGGATCTCCGCTTAGTAGGTATCTGACAGTAGATCAATAAAGAAATTGGCCATTTCATCATTCTGGACTCATTGGGGCCTCTATTAAAAAACAAAGGCTCGCCAAAAAGGAACCACATTACCTCTTTCACCGGATAAATCTTCTCTAGGTATGCCAATCGCGACATAAAAACTCGTGTTTAAGCTACGAGTATATGCAACCGAAAGCAAAACATGTCCAGCGACAAAGTATATCTTGCGAAAGCTGGAGCCCCGCTAAACCGACTGCACATTAGCTCCACATTAGGTGCCATAAGAAGGCACTGTCTCATAGGCAAGCACGCATCAATGCTTCAAACAACTTCTGCAGAAGCTGCCTGGACGAAGAGGTGGAGATTACTACACTTCACCTTCTTTGAACATGCCCTTCTGTCTCCCATGAAATAAATCTCTTTTCAGAGCCTTCTTGATAAACGATCTAAGCGACTTGTCTAATACTGATGTCAGAAGTCTATCACGCTTCATCAGAAGCTCTTAAATCTTACTTCCCTTATCACAATGGACCTCACATTGAAGTGGTTTGGCCTTCAGCTAACAACCACTTCAACCGAATTTAACCTAACTCTCGAAATAAGTAAGGCATATTAAAACACGAGAATCCACTTACATATAGAATTTGGTGATTTCGGTCGATTAATTTTGGTTATGAAATGAATTGGCGGAGTGTCTGCAGTATGGTATTAGTTCCTTTGCTCTTGCTCCATGAGAGCTGTATAATATCCCTATTTCTTATTCAAACATCGATATCAATGACATTTCTAGCCCACAAATTTATTCTCTTGAGGTATTTTTGTATTAATTCCCTCTAATGTCTGTAACTTGTTTTTGTATTTGCTATTTATTTGCTGCACTGGTCACTTCAACAAGAAAATTGCATCCCCATAGGATTTCTCGTGGAGTCAATTACTTGGAATTGATTTCGAAACCAAGTGTACATCAGTATGGAGAAAGGAATCTGGGTCAAGTATGACTAAGGAATACGAACCGAGTTGGATATTTTAAATCATTGACAATCACTAAGGTAAGACGGCCAAATAAGAAGGTGCTGAGAATCAATTACATTGTCGACCGTAAATTCCTTTCTCGTGGAATTGGATTTAAGATGGCATTTTGTTAGAAAGTGTAATTGGTTATATTATTACGCCAATCTCAACTGATTGCTATGTTTGTATCTTTTGTTAGATTTGTATCGTTATTGGCTTCTGGGGCATCAATACAATCTGAAAGAAACCGGTGCAAACAAATTCACATAAATTTAGAGGAATTAGAGGGAATAAGTTTATTCTGATGATTGCCACGGAGATGGCAGAGCAGTTCAACAATCACCTCTGTTGGGCCCGGGGCATATAGGGAATTGTAGGGCAGATGACCTCGCAAAAAAAGAAACCGCATTTTCTCTTCTACCAGATATACGTTTTGTAGGTATACCTATCGCTACTTGTAAACTTATGTTTAAGCTATCTGCAGTCGAGAGTAGAAACCTAAGGTGGACAGGTAGTAATACATGTCTAGGGACTAAGCATATTGGGCCAAAGATGGATCTGTGACGCTCTATGGGTTTGATCTGACTTAACCGACTGCACATGGGCTCTGCTACAGGTGTCATTACAGGACACTGTCCAATAGGCAAGCACACATCAAGGCTAGGCGTCTATTCGAATGACTTCTGTAGAAGCTGTACGAACGAGGAGGAGGAGGGACTACACCTCACCTCTGTACTTGTCCTACACTCTCCCATAAAAGAAATATCTATCTAGGAGCCTTCTTCCTTAATGAACTCAGTGACTTAGCTAACACATATGTTAGAACTCTATCGCTCTTTATTAGAAGCTGCAAATGGTTTAGCGAATAGAGGGCGGAACTCCCCTGATCTCCCCTGGCTTCAAAACGGAACTCATTGGTCTAAGTATGTTGGCTATTAGCTGACAACTACCTTATCCTAACCTAACCTTAACTGACTGACTGATTCAACACCGCACTTCCCAAACTGCTTATTATAGAGCTATGCAACTAAGAGGATATAGGAACTCGGCGTTTCCGGCCACTTAGAAAGAACATTTTGATTAAGTTTCATAACTTTTTAGTTACTTGTTATGTACCTACGAAGTCAAAAATTTCGTAAACTGGATCATTTTCTCATTTTCGCCTGATAATAATGGAACCAACATGTGAATGTTCAGAATTTGGGAAACAAAATTTATTGCATTTTCCATTACACGGCATGCGGCAACATATGTACTAGGGTGGGCGGAATTTTTTTTTTTTTTTAAGTTGTAATACTGCGGAAAAGTTGCTAATAGTAGAGACTAAAAACGGGGAAAAAAAGAAAAAAAATCGGTTAATATCTTCCGGTCGCGCATGAGCTTTAAAATTTGCTGAAATTTGAAAAAAATTGTATGTTTAAGAGATTTTTTTTTTTATTACTAAACTTGGTAACATTTGAATGCAATAGCTATATTCGACTCTTACTCCAACCGACAATGATTTAGAAAAAAAATGGTTCTAATCGGTCAAGGTCTTCCGCTCGCGCAACTGCTCTCAAATTTTATAAATTTTCGAACAAAATCACATAAAATACCTGCTACTGATCTAAGGTTTGTTTACTTATTACGAGTACATGGAATAGGAAAAATTGGAGGGTTGGACTTGATTGAAACAAAGAAACTTAATAAATCATTGGAAAGGAAATGGCGTGCCATCCATTTAACTCTGGATGATATTTCAAAAAACCTCGTTCTCACAATCATGTGTAAATGTTGTCGAAACTGAAAATGACGACCAATATTTTTCTAGTAAAGAAAGCGATAACGACCAAGATTTTAAAGTGTCCACAAAAGTTTCCTCTAATAATAAAAAAAAGGATGAGAATTCAGTTAAAATCTACTGTATTACTGAGCGATCGCTATGAAGTTTCTGATCGCGCTACTGCTGCAATTGCATCAAGTGTTTTGCACGACTTTAGATTAATTACCGATTCTGACGTCTCCCAGGTTATAGACAAAAACAATACAAGAAGAGAAAAACAAAATGTTAGGGCTGAACTGTGTAGTAAATCTGAGGAACTTCCACTACAAGGTCTCTATTTGGATGGGAGGAAGGACGACACTTTAGTTGTAGATATAGCTCATTCGAAAAGGTTCCGCAGAGTAAAAAAAGAAGAGCATTACTCGCTAATTCAAGAACCTCGTTCAGTCTACATCGGACATGTTACGCCCACTTCTGGAAGCTCTTCAGACGTTGTCACTTCTATTATTTCCTATCTGTCTGGTCGTGGCATTTCTCTTGACAAGTTAGTGGTCATAGGATGTGATGGCACTGCGCTTAATACAGGTTGGAGAAACGGTCTGATTCGCCGAATCGAAATACATTTGGGAAAACTTTTACAATGGGCTGTTTGTCTTCTCCATTTCAATGAACTCCCGTTTCGACATCTGTTTCAATACCTAGATGGTAAATCTACGGGTCCAAAATCTTTGAGAGGGCCAATCGGCGAAAAGCTAAGTGACTGTGAAAATGTCCAGTCATTGATTTCAGGAGTATTGACCGGCAATAGACAGAAATATACTAAGTAAAGATCAGCAATATCTACTCGATATTTGCACTGCAATAAAGTCGGGAATCTGTAAAGAGGATTTGGCTGTACGAGATCCTGACCCCTTATCGCACTCGAGGTGGTTGACAACAGCAAATCGAACTCTCAGATTGATCTTAAGTGAAGAAAGTTCCACACCTCAACTTCAAGAAGTAGTTATATTTATTTTGAAGTCTTACATGCAAATGTGGTATAGAATTAAGACCAGTAAATACTTCACAGAGTGACCAAAGCTTGTGTATGAATCAATACAATCTTCAAGATACCTACCTGATGTGTTACGTAATATTGTCGACCCTGTGATAAAAACGAAATGGCTTTTTCGCCCATCCAGAACATTTAATGTTAGCCATGGCACAAAACAATACACAACACTTAAGAGAGCTCGGACTTCGACGAATTCTAAAGGCGGGACAGATAGATCAAAAAAGAAAAACTATCAGAACGGTTATGCCGCCAAAACTGAATTTCAGCGCTCAAGATTACTCTGAAATTATAAACTGGATGGGCTGTGATTTATCCATTATTAAAAAATATCAGTGACGATGAAATTAAATCACATATTCCCTAATTGGGATATAACATTTAATGCATTCCCAGTCCACACACAGGCAGTTGAACGATGTGTGATCGTTACAGAAGCTTCACGAAAAGTTTGCGAAACTGAGTCTAGCTATGGGTTTATCAGAGCCACTCTGCTGTCAAGGTCAACAATGCCAAACTTTGACCATAAATCAAATTTCAAAGTTCCATCAGCTAAGAATGAATGAGACCCTAGATGATCATGATCAATTGTTTCACATGAGTTTCTTGGACTTACGACTCTTCACTCAAAACCAAAATTTATTTACAAATATATAAACAATAATATTGGTCTAAAATAAGTTTTGTTTTAAACATTGTATTCAACAAAGAAACCTAAAGATAGAAACGTCAGAGTTGTTAGTATTTTTATCCTCAAACTGTGGTTTATCTTGTATTTTTTGCGCGACCGGAAGATGTTGATGGATTTAAAAAATGTAAAAGCATTATTTTCTGTGGTAATAATAGATAACAATTGGAGCTATTACATTCGGTAAGAGGATAATTTAAAAATGTTAAAAATTATCGTAAAAATATGAATTTTTTCAAATGTTGCCAATCTTTATAGCTCATGCGCGACCGAAAGATATTAACCGATTTTTTTTCTTTTTTCCCCCTTTTTAGTCTCGACTATTAGCAACTTTTCCGCAGTATTACAACTTAAAAAAAAAAATAAAAAATTTCGGCCCACCCTAATATGTACTCGTACTCGTATCTATCAATTTAATATAAGCTTTCATAGGTGCGTTGTCGATCAAAAACAATATTGAAGATATAACAAATATACGCTTACAATAACGTTATGTTGCAGCATGCAATCTTATTCCTCCCCTTCCTCACTGCTTTTAAAGAAGAAGACGATTGCATGCGGCAACATTTCGTTATTGCAACTGTATTTTTGTTATGTCTTTAATATTGTCTTGTCAACTTGACTACTAACAACTCTTTCAAAAGGCATGGCGAAAAGAATGACTAAAATAGCATAACCATTTTTTTTCCAATACAAAGAAAGACAGAAATGTTGTTTGTAGTTTTTTTCGCGCCAGAAACTTTTCTTGAAAAAAAGCTTGACATTTCGGAAAGATTGCGTTACATTTGAAAATATGGAGGTAGATAGAGCAGTCTATTTCTAACTTCTTTGCAAACAAAACTCTTGCCAAAAGTGTTGTTCATGAAAGCCAGAGCAAACGATGTGCCAAGATTCGAAATAAATCCACAGGAAACCAAAGCCAAATCAAAATGTATGGATATTTCGAAATGAACAATTATTTCAAACACTTTCAATCATGCTCCACCAGACTTTGTGTACATAGACTTTACCGGCAATCACATACTAATTATGTATAAACTTTCATCTGCAAGTAGGTCCTTATAAAGTCACTATCCCTACCCTATTCAATCCCACAAAGTGGATCGTTACAGTATCGTGACTCATAACTAGAATACGTTAAATGCATATTAATTATTAACACATGTATTGCCAGCATGAGTAACTGTTACGGCATCAATGTTGTTCCTTTTTATATCATATTATCGCGCTGAAAAACACATCACAACCATGAAGTAACCGAATCCCCGCATTCGGTGCAGTTGCACGGCATCGTCGTTTTGAAAGGCAACTTAGGGGTAGGTTTACCTATCAATTACAGACAGCAGACAGTAACCAGTGCATAGAGTGGATGCAGTTTTTCCCATTGTACGCAACTTAGGGCTTGTATATTTCGAAAGTAATTATAATGTAATAAACCGACTGCAGCCTTATGTGCATGCCTTTCTCGACTGATAGTATATGGAAAGGCAGAGTGTTTGAATAGATAACGATATTTCTGCATTTGCTATGTGTGCCCACAGCGTAAACTCTATTTAATATAGCACGCCATTTAAATTGCATTTTAATTATGTCAATTGAAAATAAAGCACATACTCCGGGTACTGATAGAGAAGCGATTTTATGCGATCTAATGTTTAGCTAGTTGGCTTAAATTGTATCGTCGGTTGTAGTGCGTTACTGGAATAAAAAAAAGGAAAGTGGGAATATATTGCCAATTTTAGCGATAATTCGAGTTGGGGTAACGGATAAAATGTCCATGCACGAGGAAAGACTTATTATGTATGTGCCGTAAATGGTAGGCTTATAAAATGTTTAACAGTCTAATTAAATTTTCAGTTTTATGTGTAATTTAATAAAATCTTTTCTTATAAATTGCAGATGAACAAATGTACATATATTTTTATTCAAATAGCGAAAGGCCTAATTGAGCGGATTAATTTGTCGAGCACTTCAAGGTTTGTTTTTCTGCAATTTGTTTATTTTTGCTGTTTATTTTGTTTTGTCCAAAAGTTCAAATTATCTGCCACCCGAGCTCTTAATCTGAAAATAAGTGCGATACCTGGGAGCGGATTCTATAAGGCGAAAACGTTCAAATGTATTCGTTTGCACAAACGATTTGCCTTGCTGATTTCCTGAAATGCGAACGTGTTTTTGTTTCATTTTTTACAGAATCCCACCCACCCCTGCTGAGTGTCGAAACAAAAATAAAAAAATTGAAATAAACAGTTGTGGAATTTTGATGATATCTCACCTCACGTTAAAATCGACCAAAGCATTTAAGTGTTTTCAGAAAACACCACAGTGTTCAGTGGCGTAACTATAGGGTGGCAGGGCTGGCAAAATGCAATGGGACCCAGACCCAAGAGGGCCCCGGCCTAAAAGGCTTACAATTTTGTTAAGTACTTAAAATCAACTAAAGACCATATACAAATTCAAACTAATCATTAAAATTTCAACACATTCAAAACAAAAAGATGTCGATTTTCAGAACGCATCCATTGGTTGCATCATTTTTTGTCGCGGTACAGTGGTGACGCGGGCGAGGTAGTAACGGTTGTTTCCTCATTTTGTTAACCAAATAGGCTAGGAGCCGATGACACTGAAAGTCCCGTTCGGTTTTTTGAAGTCCAAAAAGCGTTAACGAAAACAATTCTGTTAAATTGCAAATCAGATGAAAGAAATGAAACTACTTCACTCAAGAAGAAGGTAGAGAACTATAAGTTTATTATGTTATTGGTTTTCCATTGCAAAATTCTACAAACTATCGATGCAGCCTCTATAGCACTTCAGTCTAAAGCCACCGATCTTTCGATTGCCTAGAAACTTTTGAAAATTTGCCTAGAAGAATTCGAAAGGTAACGACATGAATTTGTAAAAATGGAAGCAAATAGTGTAGCAGAAAAATGGTCCATCAACCCTGAATTTTCTAAAACTCGTCAAAAGAAGATAAAACGTTATTTTGACGAACTTTGCGAAGATGAGCGTCTTCAAGATCCAGAAAGTTCGTTTAACCCTATTCCTGTCATGCTGTGTCTTTGGGTCACACTTGAGATTTAAATTGCTGTCGTTTCCAAAATCTTTCTTATTTTATATCAAGGGTACAGTGTATTCCTACCTTAAATATTTTTCTTTGAAATACTTTGTTCTGTTTTTTAATTTTATATTATTTAGCTATTTTTATTATTTAATATTAGAAAATAAGCCGTAAACCGCCATGGTGTGACTTAGAGTCACAGAATTTTTTAATATACAGAAAAAAAAACAGCAAATTTCTGTTTCTGCATTTCTTATGGGGTATTTCCGTTCTTATACGGGGATTCCCGGAATTAATTAGTCATTACCTTACAAAGCAAAAAATGTGTTCGACTTCGTAGGTTAAAGACGAGTTATCCGGCTCAGAAAGTATAGAATTCGAAGCAGAAAATGGCACCGAAGTAAATTTGTTCACTGGAAAAAATTACATAGAATGGAGGTCACTTCCATATACTCAAGGCAAAGTTCCAGTTCACCATTTGATTAGGGGAAGCCTCAACAAAGTAGTTTTACCTCCAGGAAAACATATCGAAACTAATGATGGGCTTATTCGAATGATTTAATCGATTATAATCGATTCTTGCAATATCTCGAGATATTTCGATTCTTCATTTCAAATCATTCGAATGATTTCTCGCATGCGCTCGACTCGACACTAGGGCAAAATGTCTCACACACAACTAATAAATAAAACATAGAGAACGCACAAATGTGATAAACAAGTTGTGAGTGTGTGTTTTCATTCGAAAGAAATGATGCGCAACTACCCCAACTCCCATAACTCGAATGAAAAAAATAGTAACATTCGGGAAAAACATCAAGAACTTACTTTTGCTTTAATTTTAGAACAAAATATCTCATCACAACTACATACTCAAACACCGAACACACTACCCACAATCACAAAGCTGGTGAGTGGTGACGGTGAGTTTGTGTGAGAAGAATACCTGTTTCTATATTATTTAAATATGAAAAGATAATAGCTCATATTCTCTTTCTCATGGCTTGCTCTGTGTTTCTGGTTTTGTCCATTTGAATGATAAGCAGCTGCCTTTTTCGTATTCCCCGAACTCGATCTCAAATGCAAGAGCTCTCGAATGAAAAAACAGTTGCATTACTATTTAATTTATAATTAGTTACTACTCTTCGAAAGAATCGACATTCGAGAACTATTATATAGATTACTACTTCACTCACATAATGTTTGCGATAAGTGCATTAGCCGTTTGCTCAACTGATTGAATTTTCGTTGGCTTCGTGTTAGTATTAGTAATTGCATC
Organism: Portevinia maculata; assembly: GCA_949715645.1. Taxonomy (NCBI): domain Eukaryota; kingdom Metazoa; phylum Arthropoda; class Insecta; order Diptera; family Syrphidae; genus Portevinia; species Portevinia maculata. The sequence continues at coordinate 137,745,757 of OX454528.1, read as the reverse complement.
CTGTTGCTGTTTCCTTTTGCGAAACTTGTGTTGTTTTTTTGTTTTTATATCTCGAGCGATCATTCGATTATTTCGATCACTCGAATACTAATATCTCGATTATTGGAATCATTCGATTATGCCCATCACTAATCGAAACAGCTGGTGATGCATTTGCCTTATTTTTTGATGAAGATGTTATAAATCTAGTAGTGCGATGTAAAAATTTGAACGCAACTGAAAATCTTGCCCAGGCGTGGAAGCAAACAGATGTTATAGAGATTCGATCGTATATTGGCTTTTTGTTAGAAGCGGGAAGGAATATGAAGGGTATGTGTGATTATGAAGAATTCTGGGATGCTATGTTTGGTCTCGTGGTTTTTCGTGCGTGTATGTCAAAAAACAGATTTGTGGCTTTGTCGCGATATTTGCGATTTCACCGAGGTCCTTCCGGAGATCTCAAGATAAATTTGCTCCTATCAGAGACCTATGGAACATGATAAACAAGAAAACTTAACTATCGACGAACAGTTAGTACCATTTAGGGGAAGAGTTTCCTTTCGACAATATGTATATACCATCGAAACCATATTTTTTATTTATTTATTTATTTATTTTATTTAATACGGTATGAAAATATGGTGGATCTGCGATAGAGGAAATAGCTATCCAGTGTTTGGTATACCATATCTAGGAAAAGAAGGACCTAATAGAGGTACAAATTTGGGACAGCGTGTTGTCGAACAATTATGTGAATCATATTAAAAGACAAATAGGAAAATAACTTTTGGCAACTACTTCACAAGTTATGAATTGGCAGCAAGCTTGCTTTCAAAGCAACTTACTTGCGTTGGGACGTTACGTAAAAATAAAACATGTGTCCCACCAAATTTTCTCCCCAACAGAAGTTAAGAAATAGAGAGTAACTTATTTGGATTTCGAAAGACAATTTCATTAGTAAGTTACGTTCCGCAGAAAAATAGAGTCGTTTTATTACTTTCAACAATTCACCATACGACAGAAATTGATACAAGCAATAAAAACAAATCTGAGATAAATCTTTATTATAACTCTACAAAAGGTGGAGTAGATACTTTCGACCAAATGTGTCACGCCTTTTCCGTAAAACGTAAAACATGAAGATGGCCAGTCGCTCACTTCCGCAATTTGGTTGATGCAAGTGGAATCGCGGCAAATGTTGTATGGATAAATCAAAACTCTAATTGGAATAATAATAAGATAAGCACCCGCAGAAAGTTATTTTGGAAGGAACTGGTGAAAGATTTCATAAGAAGTATAAAAAGGTTAAAGAAGAGCAAAGTTTCCGTTATCAACGAAACCCTACAAATCCCAACAAAAATCGGTGCTCTTGCTAATCCTCCACCATCCAAAATTCGCCGGCGATGCTTCATTTGCCCATCGCAACAAGGAAGAGCTTCTAATCAGTGTTGTGGTATGTGTGGAAAGAATGTCTGCAATGATCATTCTGAAAAAGCAATAGTCTGCTTATGTTGCGCTAAAAATAAATAAATGTTTCCCATTTTTTATTATATACTCGTATTTTTCAATAAACCAAAACTTGAATGGGTTATTCGAATTTCTAGCTTAAAAATAACTTAACTAATAACTAATATCAATATTTTTCGTTTCCTCTGTTTATAACAACAATAAAAATTTTAACATAAATAAAAAAGTGTAAAAAGGAAACGTTCTTTCTTGTGTGACTGCAAGTCACATCATGGCGGTTTATGTCAGTAAAATAACATGATAGGAATAGGGTTAAAGTGAACGTATTTTATCGAGTATTAGACATCATTATTTATGAACTGAAATCGCGTTTCCTTCCAATGATTGAAATTGTTTGCAATTTCAGTGTTTTGCAACCTTCCACTTGACAAATTTTAAATGACACTGGTTTATTAAAAAAAGCTCTAGAATTTGTTAATACATATATAGAAAAAAGACAAAGCTATCTGAATCATTTGCCAGGGAAATTCTCAGTTTTCGGTTCAATTTTAGAGACTAAATAATAAAGTCTTCGTGTATTAGAGAACTTGCTAATTTATTAATAATAAAGAATCATTTTATGTCGTGCAGCTTTGCTGAAATATGTTCTGCATTAATGTTATTATAATAATAATATTAAGAGCTCAATAGAAGCAAAGTTAAAATGTACGCCGGGAGCAAGTGTACACGCCAAAACAAAACAGATTTGTAAATATTTATACCCACTAATCATAAGTTTAAATTAAGTAACAAATTTAAATCAATTGAAGTTCAGCCAGACATACCTACAAGAAAGTCGGCAAATATAGATCGTTAAGTTAAAACAAATGTACAAATGATTTTTTAAATGTCTCAATAAAATTGAATTGATTGAATTGATTGAATTGATTAATGTTATTTGCTACAATTCCTGTGACTACAGCTAGTGCATCAACCATCATTTTCGAAACTAAAATTAATAAAAACCTATTTAACCCTAGAAAGATAACCATATTTTTTATGGCGTAGAAGATAATCATATACGTCTCAGAGACGTATAGCACTTTGTTAGTTTATTTAATGAAACCTATGAGCTTTTTAAGAAATATAAATGATTTATTTATTAATGTAGTCCATATTAAGAGAGATAAATCAATGATTAAGTAAAAATAAATATTAGTTAAAAGATAAAAACAAAAAACCTAAACTCCATTACAAATCAACAAAAAACATAATTAATTTTTTAAAGGAACCTTAAAATTGATTTTAAGTTCTAATAGTTGCCAAATTTGCATTTTTTGGCTTAAAATAAGTCTACTAATAAGTCTAAGTAATTTTTAGTCACATACGATTAATTTAATTGAAAGAATGACAATCGCCACACACGTTTCCCAGACGTACGGTTTAGGTATAAATTGCTACCGCAGGTACTTACCGTCGCACCATGACCGTCACGGGGAAGCTTCGATCACCGGCTGATTTAGTTTAAGCAACTAACCCGATGCGGCTTACAGTTAAAAGGTTATATCAACTTTTCCGCGAGCGATACGTCTCACAGACGTAGATTATCTTTCTAGGGTTAAGAAACTCTATGGCACAAGATAGGCTACGTAACTTGGCTATTGTGTCTATTGAAAATTTTATGGCCCGATCTTTAAACTTTGATCTACAACACTTTTGCGGAACAGAAAGCTAGGAGAAAATACGTTTATTAATAAAAATCTTAATAAAAGTAAATTGTTATTTCATTACAAATATTTGTATAAAAAACCTATGCTCTTGAAAATAACACTTACTAGATATTTAACTAAAATGCATACAATATTATTAATAGTTTTGGGTAACTACTTACATAAGTGGTTTAATAAAATTAAATTCTAACGTGATTATTTTTACTGGAACGCTGGAGGGCCCCATCCGAAGAATTTGCAAGGGGTCTCAGATGGTATAGTTACGCCACTGGCAGTGTTGAATTTGGTGTTTCTAATAAAAAAGCATTACAGGGTCTGATTTACAATTTAAAGCCGATTTCGAACGCCAAATTGGGGAAGCTTTTTTTGACAATTGATACTCTTGGATGTTTGTCAGACGTTCGCAAGAGGTTGGCAAGTGGAAAAACTGAATGTTACATCCCCGCCGGGATTTGAACCTGAGACCTTACGATTAGTAGTCCAACACAATAACACACACACACTTTCCGCTGGACGGCTCCTTGGAATAGTATTTTTTAGCGCGGGCCAAAAGGTCACTGTGTTTGGTGAGCCTTACAGAGCCATGATCCAGATTTTTTTAATTTCTAAACTGAATGATGAATCGGGAGTGGAACGCTGGTGGTTCCGTACTCGAAAAAACTTTATCTTTGCCAAATCGTTAAATATTTTTTTTTTTTCAATTTTGTTGTCGCGTCTTTCTACACAAAAATAAATTGTTGCCGTCGCTTTCAAGTTGATATTCTGCCAAAAATGAGACGCATAATTTGATGTTCCATTAAATAATAGATAGTGTAATTTAATCTTTTGATTTGATTTCATTTCATTTCAAGATGAAACTGTCAAAAAAATCAAAAAGTTTTGAGAGTATATGCAGCTGAATTTACGAAGTTGAAAAGTTTTTTTTTTTTTTTCATTTTATTTTTATTCCAATCAATGAGCATATAATTAACAATAAGTAAGTTTAAGTTAGCAAAGAAAATAAGTAAACAAAATAAATAAGTATCTGCATTAAAAACAGCAGATATTACATAAACGTACATTGAGGAATATGGGATACATCCTTTAGTTAAGAAAACTAGTGACGGATGCATTAATGAGCTAAGGCTCAGTATGAGTGAAAGTATGAGTGCTTTTTTCATGATTGCACTTTACGTTTATTCACGAAAACTACAGCCAAACAAATGTCAAAGTATGATTTATTCACAACATTTACATTTGTTTCACAATAATCCGTTTCGCCAGGTGTCGGTTCGATTTCTGATCGACACTCACTAAAAGGCCTGATCCATTACGAACCTTCAGCTCTTTTAAATCGCTCCTCATGGACTACCGCAGGCGTTTGCTTCCATAAATTTTATAATTGTATATGTTACAGGTAATGTATGAAATACCGTCATTCTATATAGTGCCGATTTTATTCAAGGCAAAGTGTTAAATAAAGAGAAGTAGAGTACCACAAGTAGATCCCATAAACATTGCAACTTGCAACCCCCCTGCTTGGGCTCACTGTTGGATTTGGAGTGTGTGCGAAGTTGGGTATATGCAAAGTTTTTTAAAAGCCATGCGATGTATTTTGTTCCACGTCAGAGTCACTAATTGCAGGTGGCAATGGTGCGATGGTAGTGTATTCACTAAAGTGATTGGCAGGTCGTGCGTTCGAATCCCGACCAGGGCCATGATTTTTATAAATTGAATACACACAACAAAAACAGATCTCCCTAAAGCAATTTAGGCGCCACCTGTTGAGAAAAAAAAATCCCATCGCACCAAACTTCTTTCCTATCCTTCTATTCTTTCATACAGTAAGTAGCACCCAGAAATAGGCAATGATTCATTTGCTGGCAGCTACTTACAGCAACAAACAAAATGCCTGCGCTGTGGTTTCCACTATAAGGGTACTGTGTATGTGTACCTACTACAGAAAAAAGAAATCCCTTTAGCGCACGCAAATTATAAAAAAGAAAAAAAATAAAGTCCAAAGGCTAGCATTAATAATCCAGTCGATTTTTCAACGCATTCCATAGAATGCCTAATTTCATACATTGCCGTTAGCATATATTCACACTAACAAAAAACAATTCACACTAAATTTTGTGCAGTGAATTATGGTGTACTCGGTTTATATCGAGAAAAAAAATGCGTATTTGATTTGATGTGTTGTGCTAATCGACTGATGATCCCAATCACCACATCTGTGTGAAACACCAAGTTGGAAAAAAGGTCCCTATTATGTACTCACATAAAGTTATATTTTAAATAAATAAATAAAAACAAAAAAAAAATCATACCTCCGAGGAAGGAAATGAGTCGCTTTTCGCTTGAACAACGTTGGGAAATGTTGAAAACTTATTTCCAAAGTTAGTGCTGTATAGCACAAAGAGTGCTTTTTTGAAAAGAAGTTTTGGTGGAAATGAAGCACCCACCGCGCCTGCTTTACGCAAGTTTGTGCAAAAAGTTCGTGAGACTGGTATGCTAGTGGACACCATTCATGGTCCCCTGCGCCGTACGGGTGCGCACAGACGAGAATGTCCCGAGAGTGTGAGACTCAATTCACAAACATCAACTCGCCATCGATCTCAATAGCTCAACATTTCACGCACTAGCCTGAGGAGAATTCTGCACAAAGATCTCGGATTATTCGCTTACAAGGTCCAATTGACTCAGCAATTGAAGGCGCACAACCATCCGCTTCGTTATTGCTTCGCAGGTTGGGGCTCCGAACAGCATGAATTGGACAACGATTTTGAGCGAATAATGATCTTTTCTGATGAGGCGCATTTTCATCTCGGCGCCTACGTTAACAAAAAAAAATGCCGCACGTTATTGTCGAGAAGCCAGTGCCAATACAGAGAGTTACAGTTTGGTGCGGAATGTGGAGTGTTGGCATCATTGGAAAATTTTTCTTCGAAAATTAAGCTGGGAACAACGTTTCGGTCAGTTTGGTGCGGAATGTGGAGTGTTGGCATCATTGGACCATTTTTCTTCGAAAATTAAGCTGGGAACAACGTTTCGGTCAACGGTGGGCGTTACAGCGTTACAGAGAAATGTTAACCGACTTTTTTTTACTGAAATTGAAGACATGCATTTGGACGACCTCTGATTCATGCAGGTTCTTTTATTTTTTTATTTTTTTTATAAATAGCCTGCGCTAAAGGGTTTGCGTGCCATGCCACACAGCCCATGCGACAATCGATCTTTTGCGCACTAAATTCCCAAATCGTGTTATCAGCCGATTTGGCGATGTCAATTGTCCCCTTCGGAGCTGTGATTTGCCCCCTTCAGACTTTTTTTTGTGGGGAGTCGTGAAGGACCGATGTTATACCAACATTCCGGAAACGATTCAAGCACTTAATGCCAATACCATCCAAGCAATCCGTGACATACAGCCCGAAACCATCAACAAGGTCTTGGAAAATTAGAGTGACAGATTGCGCTACTGCGAAGCCAGCTGAGGCAGCCACTTGAACGCCGTTCTGTTCCATAATTAATGGGAATGTTTGCTCTTACTAAAAACGCCATAATACATGGAACAAATTTAATATTGTTTATTTTATTGCATTTTTAGAAAGAAACTTGTATTTGGACTTGTATTTATTGATGTTACATTATATGGGTACATTGATTTCATAATACCGAATGAATTTAATTAATGTTTATCTATAATGTCAAAAATGCCATTTTTTGCCTTTTTCAGGGTTACATTTTGCCTGCTTTTAATTTTGAAATGCCTCAGAATCCGATTGCTGAATCAGTTATGACAAGCTGCAGGAAAGGACTTGCGATCTAATAGCCGGTATCCTACACTATTTATTTTCTCACATAAATTATAATAATATTATAGGAATCCTTTAAAAAAAAAGAATACCTACTTACTGCTCGGTTACATGGTAACATTAACAGTCTATAAAAGCCATAGGCATTTTTTAAGAATGCCCGTCTTCCTCTAAAACAGAATTTGAAAGCACAAAACCCTTTTAACTTTTATGCAAATTTTTCTCATCTAAGTAGTTTGAAACTTTGCATTCCCCTCCCTGTAATCCTTGTACAGCTGTATTTTGTTCTAACTTTCGCCAGCTTTAGAGGAACAGAGTTAAAAGGAAAACATTTGAAAATAGCTATACCATAAAAATTGAACATAATCTCCTTGCCCACACATACACGGACATCGACTTAGCGGACTTTCTTCGGCTAATGAGAAGTTTTCTGGTGCATTATACTGACTGTGACAGCAGTTGGCAGAAGAGCTTTTCCGTTAACTTAAGTTAACCAACTTTTGCTTTTGGTGTCGTTTAGACAACGTGGTACAAACATGTGGAGACATTTGCCCTGGCTCCATTTCGAAGAACTGCATATACCGCATTCATAGTGCGAAAAAACAAGAAGAAAAATATCGAACGAAAGCATCCTTGTAATACAAGTTTTGTTATTTCTTTCTTTCAAGGCAACAGAGAGAACATCTGTTCGCTTTTTGTTTTGTCTTTTTCGACGAATTCTTTCAAAAGCATTTTCTTACCTAGGACTATTTAAGAAAAGTAATCTTAAAATATGTCACTTTGATGGATAAGGACTTTCTAAGCGATCCTTTGACCAACTGGGATGCAGCTACAAAATATCTGTTAAGCTAAACTATTTCGTTAGTTGTTGATGTTAAAGTATTTAAAATTGTGTCCCTTTGAAAGAAAAGATAGAACTAAAGATAGTGCAAGGGGTACATCGCACAAATCCAAGATATATTTGATAGCGTCGTACAGTTCCGCTTGTCTGCTAATTTGCCCCATATTTCTGCTGGTTGGCTTTTCTCTTCAACTGACAGGCACATTGTTTCTTGTGCCTTTCATTGTTCTCGCACGCTTCAGTTGCTTTGCGAAAGAAATTTGAGAATAGAGTTGAACTTCTCCAACAGCTTAACATCTTGCTATTGTGCTCGCTGAGTGTAATGGATATCTGACATATTAGCCGGAGTATTGAGAGAGTTGGATTGTTTCCATTAAATGTAAATTGGGTTGAACATCTGGCCATGAACAACAGAATGTCATTGTAGTATATTGGATAGCGATACCATAGTGCTTTCAATTTTTGTTTTTGTTTTTTTGTTCATATGGCAACACATCCATGCGAGAAAGTCCTTGTGTTAGTTTAACTGCTGTGCAATGCAATTAGGATTCAATTCAGGAACTTTTTTTTATAGCATCTGCATTCGTTTTCAATACAGTTTTCATTTCCACATAAAACGCGGAAAAAAAAAACAATTAAATTTTCACAGAGTTACTATATAATGAATATACTCGTATGTAGATTTATCAACTTCTGGAATGGAGTTACCCAAGAAGAGAACTATTGTTATAAATTAAATAATTTTTTTTTAATTTGCCTTTCAATTACACTTGGCTGATAACGTACCTTGTTCAAGTACATGTTTGAAGCAATCGGTGGAATGAATACGTGCATGCCGGACCCGATTTGTAAAATGTCCCAATACCTTGCGTTGTGGTCATCCCACCATCCATTAAAGAAAGTTTAATGAAACAGGAATGCATTGTGCCTATTTCAAGTCACCAAAGCCGTTCTTGATATCAAATAATTAATACGTAGATACCTATATCATTTCAAATTTGCGGATTATCAAATTCAACAAAAAAAGAGTGTGGCACATGGGCGGAGGGCAGCCACACGTCTCAGCAGAAATAGAGAATTCATGCTTCCAATGACAACACAAATTTCCTGGCTTAGATTCAATAATGCCGATTCATTCCGTAATCCGATTTTCAGGTAATGCGTTTAATTAGGGGATTTACCACGGGCGATATTCACATCAGGAGTCTCTGCAGAAATGGTAAGGAATATCCTAGGAAACTGATAGGAAAAGTGGGGATAATTGATACATTCATTCATCATTGAGATCTAGATTTGATTCATTCCAAGTAAATACGAGTACTTACTCGATACTTTTGAATTGATACAAGTGAGTATTGATTGACAGTACTCTCATGTTTTGTTTTCCCTTTTCTACCTCTACGATTTAAAATCTCTCGCTCTGTGTTTTCTCCTTTTTTTTCTCAAACAAAATCATTTCAAATGAATGGACTGTTGTAACTATTCGTGAAGTGAGAGTAAGAAAAATCATGAATAAAAAAAAAATATTTTTTGCTGCATGCAAAAATAAACCTGGGCACTCACTCATTCCGTATGTCAGTTATCGCCAGACGATATGGTTAGGGAAGGTACAAGCTTTTCTCCTCATATTCATAGAAGTAGATAGAGGCAGCTATAGCCACTATTTAATAGCGAGCAAGAGTGCTCCTGAAAAGCATTAAGTTAAGCACGGTTTAACCAATATGGCATGCAATGACAAAGCCCTTCTTTAACTCTTTACCTTATTCAGTGTAGGTATGATAGTTCAAGTGGATGAGTACAGTACTGGGTAGGTGAGGTTTAGGACTACTCACGTGACTGATACGTCATGTCCAAACAGGGGATGTTATGTATGCAATAGATTGTTACGTAGTTTGGGCGGGTAAGTATTATCGAGGCCTGATGGCCGAGCTACATTGCAATGAGCACTTGATCAACAATAGGGAACAGTTTTATTAGAAAAAAAAACAGTTACCCAAAGGTACCCCCAGCGGGAGTCATATTCTTAAATATTGCAAAAAATTAAAATTTTGGACAAAGCATTAACCTAGTCAACTACGCAGATGACGTTGTCATACTCGTATTATCATCCAAGGTGAATTTTAGGGGTGCCGACAGTGTAGAGGTTAGTTTATTGGCTTGTGACCCGTGCGGCGGTACAGGTTCAATCCCCATGACGAACAACAACATACGGCAGCCATTAATGGAAGAGAATCAAGTGACACTTTATTTTCTCCAACCTCTACACCCAAAAGAGGATTTCTACTTGGTAGTACAATGGACCATTATCGAGTCTGATTGCTCTGGGATTTAGATGTCCTTTTCAAAATAAAAAAATAAAAATAAAAAGGTGAATTCCCCAATGGAATGATCGAAATTATATTGCCTCAGCAACTCTCAGCAAATGCGATAACGGCTGTGGACTGTTAATCCAGCAAATTCGGAACTGTTTCTTTTTACCAGAAAGTTAAAAACACTACCATATAAAAACCCGCTATACTAGATGGGGTTGAAGTGGTAGACCACACAAAATACATCGACATTCTTCTGAATAGAAAACTGAACTGGAATATAAAATTCTGCCCCTTCATTAAATTACTGAACTCCACAGAATGGATTTGAAACAATTGCTGACAACATAGGTCACTTGAGTCGTGGTATCAAAACCGTTGCAAATGCGCTAACTGTGAATTGGTGTAATACAACTAGGCAGAAACATCTTTTCATGCAATACAAAGGCGGAACCTGATACGATCCTACCAAACAGTACGCTACGGCTCACTCGGTATATTCAAAAGCAGCGAATTTGGTTACTGCTCCATTCTGAACCTTCCTATACCAGCGCCAAAAAATATAATACATATACCCGGGCAAGTTCGCTTGGACCGAAACTTCTACAGTGTGTATGCCACTTTTTTTTACGAAAGCCTTAGACAAAATAAATTTTGAAGAACACCAATAAATTTGTTTAAATGCAATGCTCGTGTCAGATGTTTTTAAGCACTTAGGCTTTTTTTTAGGCTCTAGTTTATTTCACCGCTAACGTCGTTGGACAATAATGCTCCAGCTAAGAGGATCTTTGACTCCCAGTCACCAGGTTCGAGAAGGCAAGGAAGACCGAACCTCGGTTTTAAAGTGTTGCCACTTGTCCACCTAAGGTTAGTTATCTCAATGGCCTCCCTCATAAACATACATGTAGCAATTGAAATGTCTAAGGGCCCTTCATCATCAGGTAGAAGGGGCAATATGGTTCCTTTTCTGGCGAGTTCATCCGCCCTACAATGCCCTGAAATGTATCTGTGTCCTGGCACCCAGCATAGGTGAATGTTGAATTGCTTCGCCATCTTCATGAGAGATGATCTTCAGTCTAAGACTATGATTGAGTTTGTGGAGACAGAATCCAGAGCTCTTAGCGCAACTGGGCTGTCTGAGAAGATTCGGATGTCCATAGCGGATATCACGTTTCTCTTCATCCACGATAGGACTTCTTTAATTGCCATGATTTTCGACTGGAACACGCTGCAGTGATTATAGGGAGACGAAAAGAGAGGCTGGGGTTCAGCCTGTCAGAGAACATACCTCCACCTACACTATCGTCGGTTTTGGATCCATCGATGTAAAAGTGGATCGATTCATCTTCGACAAGGCAGCCTTCCTCCCAGAATGTTTGTTGACTTCGAAGTTTTTGTCAAAACGGAGGAGTTTGTTCACAGTGTTTAGGTACTTCCCTGAGGTGGCAGTTGAAACTTCGTCTGCAACCACCCTGTAGCCTTCCCTTTGCAAGCACATCAGCAGCTCGTTCACCGCTTAGTTCCAGAAAAGGGGGAATAGGACTCCGCTATACGGGGTTCCTCTACTGACAGATCTTCTAGCAGATGTCACAACCATTCGTAAGCTATGTATTTTGTTTTTGTACATTAACTATGTATTTGTTTTCTATGAGAAAACTTTAAAATGGACTGATATAAATAACTTCAAGAGATATGATCCTATATCCTTAAAGAAGTACATACTTATTTTCCAGCAGAACTATTTACTAGCGGGAAACTATTGTTTAACTTACGTGTATGTATGAAGAAACGAAACTTTTGACTTTAATGGTGCAAACAGCAAACTCATTTTTGACGAAAAATAAAATATTTTAATAATTAAAAGTGGCTGAGGATATCTTTTATAAAGAAGAATTCCCAAATAGATATCAGGTCAAAAAATCAAAAAAAAATACACATTCATTTTTTTGCAGTACCAAACCTTTAAGTAAGCTTTCCGAGAACATCTATTATTAGGGCGATACTTAATATTAATTTCATAAACAGAAATAATGAACAGCACAGCAGTTATCAAATATCTTTTTAATTATTAAAATTTGTCTGCGCAATTTGACGAAGTTAAAGGTAAAGAACACATTTGAGTGCATCGCTTGTACCTCATTAGTAAATATTAGATTTGCTCGGCATTGAATTTCTGTTTCGTGGTTGGGGGAACCCCATGAATGGACTTTAAACTGCTTTTTATGTTTCGCAAGTGACTGGAAATTGAGTGTTTAATGGGATTGTGTACGAGTATTATATTTTTTTGTGAATGATGGAGTGTGTCGGTGTTGGTTTAGGGTATATGGCACTACAAACATATACCTATGTAAATATTTTTATGAAAGATATATATAAGTTCGACACTGATCTGAATCTTATAAGCTCAAGTTTGAAAATATTTGCACATAAAAGATGTCACACCGACACTTTCTATTTTGTAACTGGACGGCATAGATTTTTTTTTCTTAAATTGACTAAAGTAGACCTAATTTTGCTTTGTTATTAAGATCTTTGGTTTTGTATTTGTTGTTATATGTTTCGATATTAATGTGTCTATTTGAAGCAAATAAATTATTTTACCCATTGATGATATATTCTCGTGATTCGAAAGTATCGTTGTTTTAGTCACCTGAGTATGCCATTTTCTTACTTTTACTCCAAGTACTTAAAACACAAATGAATATCGTTAAAGCCGTTTTTGAGAAAAGTGAAATTTAATTTTTGTTAGAGACAATTACAAATATGAATTTATACTTTTTTTTTCAAATCTTAGTATGGAAATTTGTGCCAAGTTATAGTATAAGCTCAATTGTGATTGGTGATTTTTTTGAAATCTCTTTACCAGTTTTTGAGACATAGTCTTTTTCCTAATGTACCGTTATTGGAATGTTTTGTGAAAATCTGAGCATGCCATGTTCTTACATTTGCTCCAAGTATTTAAAACTCCAAAAGTCATCAAAACCATTGCAGCCGTTTTTAAGAAACGTGTTGTTATAAATGTTAGCAACTCTTATAAAAAAGTTATAAAAATTATTTATTAAATCTGAGTATGCACATTTCTTCTACTTATTTGTAATAACTAATATGTCAAGTTTCGTTGAAATTACCTGGCCCGTTATTAAGATTATGTCCGTTTCCCAAAGTACCATTAATCGAGAACTTTAAAAAAAAAAAAACGGACTAAGCCATGTTCTGACACTCAATCCAAGTACTTAAAATATTTAAACTGATAAAAATCGTTGCAGCCGTTTTTGAGTAAAGTGATATTTTCCAAAATTTAAAAAGACATGAATAAAAATGTTCTAAAAAATTTATTTTAACATTTTTATATATAAGATCTTAGTAAATAGATATATAAGTCGGTGTAAACTTTCTGCAAATTAGCTTGACCCGTTTTGAGATATTAGCACTTTGATAAAATACCGTTATTCGACTAAATACTCAAAGACTCAGTACGTCATTTTTTTACGCTCACCTCAGTTATTTTCTATTTTAAGAATGATCAAAATCGGTGTTGAAAAAACATTGTTATGGAACGTACCGCTATTTAAAGTGATAGAACGAATAGCCGCCCGACATAGGCCTACAAATACCAAATACGGAATTTAAAGTAAATCCGTTCACCAGTTGTGGCTGGAGCCTCGGTGACAGACGGACCGACGGACGAAAATTAAGCGCAGTGAATCGGGATCAGTCAGCGGGTTTGTACTGATAACAGTCACCCCAGTCGGATCCTAGCAAACGGTCTCTGAGATCGGATTGTGCGCGGCCGCACTAGCCACTCCTTAAGATATGCAGTCATAGTAGCCTCACACCGGCCCCTCACCAGGGATTTCGAGCAACAGGCGGAGATTCAACTGATACCAGTCATCCCAAGCTATAGTGTGAGGTTCGACTGCAACAGTCACTTCATTCAGCACTCCACACTTAGGGCCGGATATGATACAAGGGGTTAGACTGAAGCAATCACATTTGGTATGTTATCTTCCCGCCGAGCAGAAAAATGAGACCAAAACTGGGTTCGACTGAAACAGTCAATCCACTCTGCTCCTCTCCAGGGGTATTGGAATCGTGTGCGCACTGCATCTACTCTGCACTCTCCAACTTCATTTATTTTCATTTATATATTTTCATTTATTTATTATTTTAAAAATGGTATACATTAAGACTTGGTCTTTAATAGTACAGCAAAAAAAACTAAGTAGGGTGTACAAATAATAAAAAATTACAATTTAGCTCAGAAAGTATAGTGACAGAAAATAAAAAGAAAAGAAGAAAAGAAAAATGAAAGATAGATAAAGTTTGGACAGAGAAGAAGAAAGAGAACGACAGATGGAAGAAGAGGAAGTTAAGAAGTATTATGTTATTGTGAAGCGTAGAAATTTAAAAGTGCAGCCTTGAAATTATTGGTGTTTGATAATCTTTTTATATGAAAGGGCAAGGAGTTCCATAACCGAATAGCATGGATAAAAAAAAGGCGAGATGAAGTTAAGTAGTTGTACCTATGGGATACAATGTTGAAAGTTCTAAGGGAGCGGGTAAATTGGAGCTTGGAGTGGAGGTAAGACGGGGACTGGGTGCTAATGATTTTATGAAGAAACAAACAGTTCCTAATGTTTCTGTGCTGCTGTAGAGTACAACCTAAAACACTCCTCGCGAGAAAAAAGATTCTTTCATGCCTACGTATCTGGTAAATGTATGTGACAGCATCATTGAAAGCCACTTGCAACTTGTGATATGAGAGTGAGTCGAGGTTACTATAAACTACCTCAGAATAGGTAATTATGGGCACAATAAGGGTAAGAAACAGTCTGCGTCTAGTTGCAACTGGAGTGAAACTGGCTGAAATCCAAAGTTTCCTCAAGCAACCATAAATTCTACTAATAATGACGTTTATGTGATTATAGCAGGATAAATTGCGGTTTAAGACAAAACCGAGACTAGTTGCAGTTTCGACTAACTTCATCTTAGTGCCAGATAGAAAGATATCCGGGATAGAGGAAGATTCAAATGTCCTATTGGAGATAGGAATGACCTGACATTTAATTGGATTAAGGATTAAGCCATTATCCAAAACCCATTTATTAATTGAGGATAAATCATGGTTCAAATGCAAAACAAGTTCATCCAGCTGTTCCACGGGCCTAGAATAATAAAGCTGGACATCATCAGCGTAGAGGTGAATTGATGCGTGGTTGCAAACATAGGGTAAGTCATTTACATAGAGACAAAAAAGAATGGGTCCCAGGATTGATCCCTGGGGAACCCCTTGTATAACAGGCAGAAATTCGGAGGAATTGTCCCCAACCACAACTTTCCGTAATCTATCACTCAGAAAACTATCAATTAGCATAATGGCACTGTACCCAAAACCGAAGTAATGCCATAGCTTCCAACATAGGATGGAATGATTTACCTTGTCAAAGGCCTTTGAAAAGTCGAGAAGGCAAAGTAATGTCATGAATCCCTTGTCAAAATTCAGTCTTATGTCATCCATAATGTGAACTCTAAAGCCCGACTGGAGCGGATTAAGAAGAGAATTGGCATACAGGTGACTTTGTATTTGCCTCGCCAAAACTCTTTCAAAGACCTTAGATAAACCGGGTTGGATGCTGATCGGGCGACAATCACTGGCAGTACTCGCATTAGGTTTTTTAGCAACAGGTATCACTTTAGCAGGTTTCCAGGACAAGGGAAATGTTGAGGTCATAATACAAGAATTTATAACGTGTGTCACATGACTTAAAATATGCGGCAACAACATTTTAACAAATTGAATTGAACTTCCCTCTTAGAAGTTACATATATCCATACAATCACCACCTCACAGAAGGCGAACAGTTTCCCAGCGAGGCAAGCAAAGCTGGCAATTAGTACTGACTATGGCTTTTTATGTCCCGCTTTCGACGAAGGAATCCCGCTTTTTTAATCAAAAGGTTTCAAAATCCCTCTTTGCCCGGACAAAATCTGGCAACGCTGCGGTTATACCCAGCTTACTTTCATTATCTATCCTAATTCAATAATGAAAATAATAATACATACCAGGATGCATTTTACAGACACCTTGTTTCTGCTTTGGTTGTTTAGCTCTCGTAAGTACACACCTGTTTCTAATATTTTTACGATTAAATCCAAACGTAATTTGTTATCACCATTTTGGTAAATAAAATGCACCCTAAGGAGTGGAATTCAAAAAGTTATATGAAGGCCACCATCTTGTGAGCAAATTTTTTTTCATCATTCCCTTTGCTGTGAATCCCTAAAAATGTTCATCTTTAGGACTCTGCTTTATCTTCTTAAGCTGTTTGTATCCTCTTGTGTATTTCAGTGAAGCTTTTCACATAATCCCCACAGAAAGGAGTAAAACTGCAGTTTACCTCCATTGTTCTTCTTGCAGTTTCACTGAGACTTTTATTCCTCAAGGTCGAAATTGTTTTTGAACGCGAAATCCTAAGAAAATCCTTGCACTAACGTAGATGTACGAAGTTAAAGTCATAAGCATTAAAAAAATATTTTTTATCGCTTACCGTTATGACAAAACCCATCAAAATCCACATCCTACATTTATACTAACCTATTGCTGAAGAATCTTTTCCAGCTGCCGGACAATAAACACCAGAAACAATGGCCAATGCCTACAGTAGCAACTCGTAAATTTTTATTCTAAAACCCTTTTAATGTGGACTTTGTTGATTATACTGTTAACATAGGTACACTGAAAAATAATATATATACCTCCTACATATGTTGTGATTATAATATATATTCCTTAAATGTGAGTAGGTGTAAATTATTTAAAAACAAAATTAAGTGTGCTTTTAGCTCATGGATCAATACCCAACAACGTCAATAACCTAGCAACCAAGTTGTAAACCCTTTTTTCGTCTTGAGTTTTCCGTTCCTTACGTATGTATTTAAAGTTATAAGGATTTGGATTCAAACATTAACAAAACTCGAGTAGCCATTTATGTACAGCTAAACTTCTTCCCTCCTGACCTTCACATCATATTGACTGCATCTTGAAGCGCGGTAAGGCGCGGAGAATACTGGTTCTGGCCATCAAAACCCCACAGTCTGAATAAGGTGCTTGACCTATTACCTGGGGATCTGGCTGCGACTGCAACAGCCTATCAAAGCCACCCAAGTCTATTTAAAGGACGAAATGGAAAATGGAGCGTTCCCGATGAACCACCAGTTAGCGATTTTAACTGACGACGGTTCGAAGATGGAAAGCGAAGTCGTCACGAGTATCTTCTCAGCAAAATTGAACATATCCGAATCATTTTCCGGACTCCTCTAGTGTATTACAGGCTCGCCCGTTACTCCACAACCAAGAAAGATGTTGCTATCTTTATTTATAACCTAGCAGCTAAATAAGCTCTCGACTTATGGAAAAGCAGACGTTCTAGCATGGCACGGCTCTACCCTTGATAGCTCCATTGCAGAGATAGTGTCCCTCCCGTAGAGATTGTTAGACTTAAAATATTCCAATACCAGGCAAAGCCTCCTTTGATGACCTATCAGAATTAAGGATGAATTGATATGAAAGGGTAAATGGATTTGAAACACAAATTGACAGCCTTGGCCACTTGAGTGGTGGTATCAAAACGGCACATATGCGCTAATTATGCCACCAGGCAGTCACTCCTACATACTGAAATATTTTCGTCCTTACAATTGGTGTGTTTTTGTTTTCAGTGTACACTAAATGGATAATTTAACAAGTATAAAAAACGTATTCCAAAAATTAAACCCAATGGTTCGGGTGAGCCTGAGAAGATGGTGTAATGTATCCTCATAAGAACAAACTTTATGCGTAATGAAATTTTCATTTTGGGTCAACAAATTTCTCACTGAACTAATTGTCTGGTTTTTAACCTCGAACGTAGAGAGATTTATTTTGTAATACATATAACTAATTTTGCCAGATAATAAACATGCAAACATAAAGACATGTAAATTATATTTAAGGCTTTAGTAGGGGCTTTTATTTTAAAGCATTCATCCATTCAAATACAATTTAAATTCTGCAGTCTTGCGTATAAAGCCTACTGGCAATGGCTATGTTTTTGTAAAGTCATAGGCGAAACTTTGTAATTTTCTCCCCTTTTCCAGAAATAAATATATACATTTTTTTTTCTGTGTTCTTTACGAAGATAAATTTCTCATACGTTAGCATCGTAAAAGGAAATATTACATTTTTGTTTATTTAATCCAAAAAATTCTCAGCCGGTCCTTGGAGAATGCAAGTACGCTTTGGAGTATTAATTTACATTGTTATTACTTTTAATCTTGAGAGTATACGGAATGCCGTTTATGCGTTTAAGGATGGATAATCTCTTGTTTCTTTTTTGTTTGAATTGTGTATTATTTTATAAGGAGATTAAAATTGTCAATGGGATTTATGTGATAATTTACTGGGTCGAGGCGCGTAACTGGATGTGTGTGTACGTGCAGTTAGTAGCACTGATGATGTCCTATAGATTATTCAGCCGGTTTATGGGGACATAAGTTTGAAAAATGTTGCACTCGTGTTGTTAGAATGTAAGATTGAATTTTCGAGTTGGATGGATAAATGTTCCTTTTTTTATTGCTAATCCGTTCCGGAAAAACATAATCTTTTGTGGCAAATTGAAAAGTTTAAGCGAAAAAGTCATTTAAATAGTGAATTTTGCTTTATTTCCGAAGCATTTTCTTAAGAGTCTTGAGTCCGGCAAAGAGGTGGATGTAATGTAGGCAAACTGATTTTTCAAAAGCATTAGAAAGGTTAAACCACGAAATGTAAAAGTGGCTGATCGAAAAAGAAGTTTCAAGATGCGGGGAAGCCTTCACGTCAAAGAATCTATGTCAAAGGAAATGATGCGCGATCGGCTCAGTTGGTACTGTCATGTTCAAAGGAAAGATCGGCTCAGTTGGTACTGTCATGTTCAAAGGAAAGATCCTGCGAACCCCGTTAAAAAGGAAATATGTTCCTATACAATCGCGAAAGAGAGGGAGGCCTTAAAACGCCTGTATTAACAACAAAACGGGTTGGTGACACAATCCTTAAAACCAAAATCCCGAAAATCCAAAATCCCGAAAATCCAAAATCCCGAAAATCCAAAATCCCGAAAACCCAAAATCCAGAAAATCCAAAATCCCGAAAAGCCAGAATCCCGAAAAGCCAAAATCCCGAAAAAAAGATCCCGAAAACGAAATCCCGAAAAATAATATCTATATAAAATGAAAAATTTGCGCAAATTTACCTTAATAATATTTTGCAATTGTTTGCGTTGTAATGTTTTGCAATTCGCAATGTGCATTCAGTTGAGCTTATCTCAAATAGTGTGATAGCTGACCGACTAGATTTTTGTTAGACAGTGAACATCGTAATGCAAAGTGAGTATCGTGCATGCCTTTATAATTAAAAACTTTATATTATCAGTGACATTTTGTGTTTGAAGTCTTAAGTAGAAATGAACGTGTCCATCGTGAAAACCAACAAACAGAGAAACTGCTTATTGACGGCTACAAAAAATACAAGGATACATTTTGCTGGGAGTGTGAGCAGCGAAAGCCTTATGAAATAAGTTATCTCAGAATAATTGCGTACACTATGAACTAGAACTTGTATTATATTATTTTGTCATTGATATGTTTTTGTAAGACTTGGACTGTTATTTATTTGAAGTTTTTTATTTTGTTTATTTTGTTAAATAAATTTGCCAAATTTTTTTGTTGGTACAATAAAATTTTTTGTTTCATTTTCGGGATTTTGGTCTTTCGAAATTTTGGATTTTCGGGATTGTGGGTTTTCGGGATTTTAGTTTTTCGGGATTGTGGCTTTTCGGGATTACGTTTTTCGGGATTCTGTCCGACTCCCCAACAAAACCTGCATTTGATTGACTTCATTGATGAAGTGATCCGAAATCGGGAGGCCTACCGCCGGTTTGACGTAAAAAAAATATCGGCAGGCCATCAGTGAGCCCAATCAAATGTTGTTGCATTGGTTTGATCCAGGAGTTTTAAGGCCTGAATATCTTACATGATTGTATAGGTACATTAATTGACATTGCCTTTTGACGGCGTGCGCATGATCCCTCTTTTGATCATGACAGTACCAACCGTGGCGCTCCATTTTCTTTGAGATAGGTTCTTGTTCTTTGAAGGATCTTGGTACTTACTTTTTTCCATCAAGCTTTGTTACTCTTGCTGTCATGCGAATCACCTTTATCTCAGCTGCTGTTCATTTACCATCATACTTTTTGTGCGCTGTCCAACCTGGCGCGGAATTGTTTTCTATTATTTTACTATTTATCACTTACCTACTCTGAACGTAGACAAGTGTAAGCTATTCACAGCTTATAAGTTTTAAAGCGATCTAACATGTATTCAGGCAATGAAAATATGAATATGAAATATCAGATCTCGGCGTTTATTGACAATATGTTCACTTTTATCTCCCAGTTCGATTAAATAACTTTTTACAGGCGTTTTTTAAAATTACATTTTTTGAAGTGGTTTTTACACGTGTAATTAGGCTGCCAAGCTTCAATGCGTTGATCCAATCCGTCTTATTTTTGAATGCAACATTTTTTGTACACATGTGTTTACATACATATATCGTACCTACTCGAGTTGCAAAAATGCCCACTCTGTTGCGTCGAACTATCATAGCCAAACCAACCAAACACCGCATCACAATCACTTGCAACCCTAAAACTATGTAAGTCATCAAACACAAATTGATGTCTATCAAACTGTCCAAACCAACTGTGGGACGTCGACTCGGCCGAGTGCTCTCTTGGTACTAACTTACTTACTTAAGGTGGCGCTACAGTCCGGGTGAACCTGGACCTCAACCAACAAGCGTCTCCAACCAGCACGATCTTTGGCCAGCTGTCTCCAGTTTCGCACGCTAAGTTGGTTAAGGTCCCCTTCCACTTGCGCGCGACACCTGAGTCGCCGTCTTCCTTTACTGCGCCGTACCTCGGGTGTGGATTCGAAGATCTCCTTATGCAGTCGGGACCAAAAATTACTCCAAGGGTTTGTAATGGTCAAGTGTGTCCTTTAGCCTGTTTTCTATGAGAAGATGGCTGATTCTCGACACGACAAGACAAGCAGCAGCTGGTACGCTTGCGGTTGCACGACATTCACTGGAAGGTGGGTGGGTCTTTGCTGCTTATTGGCTATCGTGACTCAACAAAAAAATTTATCATGCCAAAAAAATTCAAAATGAAAGAAAGGACAAGGGTAAGCGAAACAGACCGTGACCTCGCACACCGTAGGTCATCGATGACGGATGCCATTGTGTCTGAAAAAAAAAAAAATTAAATCAGTACGGAAAAGGAAACAGAGGGAATTATATGGACTTTTATGAGCTTGGTATCATAACTGTAGTGTCGTAGCTGTGTTGACACCTGGAGGAACTTTTCCACTTTAAACGGTAATTATCGTTTAACCATGACTGCTCACGCCTCGATGCTTTGAGAACCACCCCTAAAACAAGATGGAATTGCACTCTAGAAATGACCAACACATCTCAACAATTCTGATTTTTAATTAACACATTTTATTTATATCTTCTCGTCAGATCACCGTAATTAAACGACGTTGGGCGCGGTTAGTACGTAGATGGGGGACCGTTTGAGAACAACCGCGTGTCGTTGGCCAGTCCCATCTACAGAGTTGAGGTAGATAATATACGTGGTATCACAATGGACCTAAATTGGTCTAAGTGTGTCGGCTTTTGCCGACAGCCACATAAACCTAACCTAACCTAACCCTATTATGATCGTTTCATAAATTCAACTTGCCAACCATTGAGTCAGAATAAGGAAAAAAACTAATAATGAGTAAGCCAACTTAGAGGTAACAAGGATCCGTATTATATAAATATGTATTTGATTACAAAAATGCTATGAAAATGAGACCCCAATTAAGCAGGTAAGTCATATATGTAGGTAAGAATACTTCAAGTACACTCCGCGTCAACTGAATAAGCACAAACATTTTCTAAGTTACGTTGCCCATTTTTTCAAAACCTTGTGCCGTAATATATCATTTGATGATGCAAACTGTTTGCGTATGATGTTGACAAAATAAATCGGAAAGAATAATTAAAAAAGTACCACTATTTCTTCCCTAGTTCCCTTGCAAAGCATTCAATATAGAAAAATGCAGTTTTATTTTGCGTCAATTGAATAGACACACATCGCACCCTGGCTCAAATAGTATCATAATAGAGCTGTGTCAATCGTGATTGATTCGTTCTTTTTGACCCGATCACAATAAAGTATTGGTGATTGCAATCACAATGCCCGAAGTCAATCGTTCATCGAGTCAATACTTTTGTTCTGTTCTGACTAATTCATTTCTTTATTACTGATTTAACACATATTTGTTCTACAAAAATATCGCTTCTGTGCAATAACCTCCATTTCCTAATTATTCAAAGGCGTTTTGGTATTTTTGAGTGTATTCACTCTTACAATCCATTCGAATGTATCTGTCTCTATCGAAACTAAATTGAACGAATGATGATTGGGGTTTTTGATTGTATTGAAATTGAATGGAGCAATACAATACTCCCATGTGCCATCTGTCATTGATTGATTGAATGATTGATTGAAATGACCGAATCATTTTTTCAACCAATACTTGAACGATTCGATCATTAACTTTGAACGATTGACACAGCTCTATATCATAAGTCAAAAAATCATTTTTTCGAGAAAAAAGCATTCAAATGTTTGGGCCGCCATTACTTTTGCATTACATAACAATGAAATATTTGTGTCATCTAGGGATAAATATTCGAACAATGAATATGACACTTTTTGAGATAATAGTTTGAAGTATGGGGGACGTAATGGTGCAATAAATGGATTTTTTAATTTTTTTGAGTTATGACACTATTTGAGCGGAGGTGCGACATATTGAAATTGAAAATAAAAGTTATTGGAATTGAATGAAACAAGTTTTTCTTAAAATAGTTTTTTATGGGTTAATTTTAGTAGTGGGTTCTGCCGTCTTTATTCGTAATAGTTTCGTAAATTCGATCCGGCAGGCCAATTTAATGGCTGCAATAAGGGATTCTCTGTCCTCAAACTGACGGTCAGACTCATAAACTTTTCGTACTAACCATCCCCAAACGTTTTCTATAACGTTCAGGTCCGGCGAGTACGGCGGCCATTGAAGCAATTCCACATTCCGCTCCTCTATCCAATTTTTTACTATGCGCGCCCCGTGTGGATGGCGGCGTTGCCCTGCTGAAAAGTTCAGTTTATGGGTCCAAAAATGCCTGAAAATTTAGGAAAATTTCTTTTCAAATTTCCTTTATAACTTAATGCAGTAATTTTTGAGGTTTTTAACTCAAGCTCAACAGTGCCATAGTAGCTAACTGCTCCTCATACCATGACACCACCTTCTCGACTATGATGCCGCGTTAAAAATCGTTCTTCTTTCCTCACATCGTGGACGTAATAATTAAACCCATCAGGGCCATCAAAATTAAACTTCTTCTCATCCGAAAAAGCTACGTGACGCCATTCATTTTTAAAACTCATATGGAGTCTAGAGAATTCTAAGCGCATACACTTCCGTTTCTCGTTAAGTGGTGGTTTCTTTTGAATTTTTAACCGTTTTAGATATTTGGCACTATTGATAACCCTTCGCACTGTTGAAACGCTTGCAGTAACCCGACTTTCTGCTTTATTTTTGCCGCAGAGTCGCAGGAATTGGAAGCACATCTTAAAATTGCTCTTCGATCAACTGCTGTTGTTGCCGTTTTTTGACCTCCTTTCATGTTTTTTCCGTACAAATCTTTGCTTCTTACATAAGAATAGATCACACTAAAACTTCGTCCAATTTTGTCAGCTTTAGAACGCACGGTTAGTCCTTCTTCTTTTAGTAAATCGATTTTAGCTCTTTCAACACTATTTACAGATTTTGATCTACCCATTTTTCTTTGAAATACAATTAATCAAATAAAATTCAATTAAAGAAATTCAACTGTTGATCTAATGTGTCAATCTCCACAGAATACTCATAAGCAGTGAAAATAATGAGCTTGTGTCTATTCAGTTGACGCGAAATAAAACTGCATTTTTCCATATTGAATGCTTTGCAAGGGAACCAGTGAAAAAATAGCGGTACTTTTTGAATTATTCTTTCTGATTTATTTTGTCAACTTCATACGCAAACAGTTTGCATCATCAAATGGACAACGTATCTTAGAAAATGTTTGTGCTTATTCAGTTAAAACGGAGTGTATATCGAAATGCAAGTTTAATCTTTAAGGGTAACTGAACACTAACGAAAGCCATTGAAATTTTTTTTTATATATATTTATGTATGAATGTACTCAGTTATTGTCCGTGGATCTTGTTGCGTCGAAGCTTGTGCACAGGTTTCTCGCTGCTGGATCTCTCGCTGTGTTTAGGTATGGTAATAAAAAAAAAACAAGGTATGTACTCCGTATTATTACCTATGATGCGGATTTTTTTCAGTGGTTTTGTAAAATAAAAAGATTCTTTGTGCACTAATTCACTTAATATAATTTTAGGGTTAGGAATGCGATGGTTTTGCGTATCTAAGCGAGGTATTGAGGATGATGATGCTTGATGTTAGCAGAGCTAAAGTAGACGCTTGGAATCTTCAATCCTAAGTAGTTTTGGGTCTCTGACGAGCATGTGAAGCCTAGCAGTTGAATTTGTGTGCTGCGGATGCCAATTTTGGTGTTCCGCCGGTCAAAAGGAAAGACTGCAGATGATTCTTTAATTTTGCTGCAGACGCTTTCTGTTTAAGTCGGTCGGGCGTGTTCTGTCCTGTAATAATGTGCCGTGGATGGATATTTTATCCAGGTCACTGGAACACTTTTCACCTTCAAACAAGGCTATCCGCAAATGTTCAAAAAAATTGTTTTATTTAGCTACAAAAAGCTTACCTCGAGAATTAGGAACTATACATATACAAATGTAGGTATATCTATGTATATATATATGCTAAGGCCCGCGTGGCTGATGGAAATGACGGTTTTTTTTTTACTTCTTTGTGGATTTTCTGCAGCCATTATTTGGCTCTCTCACGGAAGATCTGCTACGCAAAGTTAAACCGTGTGAAAAACTTACATAGGTACTAAAAAAAAGGGGAAAACTTACATTGCGTTAGATTCACGGACGATACAGCCTGGTGAGACTGCAATGAAGTAAAAGGGT
This sequence comes from Portevinia maculata, assembly GCA_949715645.1. Classification (NCBI taxonomy): domain Eukaryota; kingdom Metazoa; phylum Arthropoda; class Insecta; order Diptera; family Syrphidae; genus Portevinia; species Portevinia maculata. Next base: position 137,720,440 of record OX454528.1, on the reverse strand, counting down.
GGGCGTTAGCTTAACAACTAGCCTAAATACAGATCGTGTAAAAAAAAGGTTAATTTAGAATTTTGTGTCGCAGCTGATTGGGATGGTCGAAAAGGCAGTGTTCAACAAAAAATCCGGTTCCTATATAGGAACCAACAGTCGTCAGTTATTTTTGAACGATTATAACTAAATTGTTGTAAAATATTATTATCTTGGTGGATTACACCATTACATGTTTTTCCCTCAAAACAACCAAGAGTGACTTCATCCTCTTTTGATAGAGTCTATGCCCCTGCATCATAGCGAAGGACTGGGATTAATAGGGTCTTATAAAGGGTCACTTTAGTTGTTCGAAAGGACGCTTCGCTACTCAATTGCTTTCTTTGCCCTAAGAAACAGCGATTAGTAAAAGTTATTCTTCGTTTAATATCAGCGCTGGTGTCATTGCCTGAGTTCATTACGAAGCCTTGGTTATATCTGTCTATAGTGACATTCGAGACGTCGGTGTTTTGTATACTTTCTTGATGACAGCATACACTTTGTCTTGCCCTCATCGATCGCCAAACAGATCTTCCGTCTCAATACTCACGTCTCAATACTCAACCTAAGCGAAATAACCATACAAAATCTACCACATTCAAAGTTCCAGCAACCATCTTTGAAGCAATAAGAATTCGTATTCTCCAGAAAATGTGCACCTGACTCAGAACACCAAAAACCCAATTTTTTATAAAATTCAGTTCAACTTCGACTTGCCCGAATGTTCTCCAGTTACTACAGCACCAACTCAAACGAAATTTCCATAAAAAAGAAATGTCTAGCACCCGAAAACCGTCTGTATAAAAACGTGAGTTCTTGTTCTTTAGAAAAGTGCGGACTCGATCCAACGCAGGTCCAATCAAAATTATCATTTTTATCCATGCCCAACGTCGACTGCATCGAAAGCAACATTTCCCACAACATTTTCGTCAAGGATATACATAGGCATTCTTCAGAATATGAACTTAAAGATACATTTTCAGAAATTTTGAAACTGAACTCTTTAATGCTTTGCTTACAACACCAACAACAAGCAGTTCAGGTAAAAAACCGTTTTCTGCTCTTAAGCGAACAAAATCTATTTCAACAAACATTCAGCCTGAAGAAAGATTAGCGGAGCTAGCTTTGATTTCCAAAGAAAAAAATCATTGCTTAGGAAATAAAAAGGAAGAACAGTTTCTTTGATGAAGTTTTGGAGACTTTTGTCAAAAAGACTAGACGTAGGGAACATCTATTCTCAACTCACCTCGGAAGATATTTGCTGGGATTTTATATGGAAGGCTTTCCACCTGGATTGAAAGGACCAATCGACTCAGCATTTTTCAAGCTGGATTTCGCTCGAGATTCTCTACAATGGATCATATTTTCGCATTGATATGCGTATCAATCAACTAAGAAATAAATCGAAAAAAAATAAAAAAACTGTATGTCTGTTTCCTGGACTTTAATTTAAAGCAGCGTTCGATACAGTAAATAGGCAGGCGTTGTTCTATAAATTGACGACTATTGGAGTACCTCAAAAATTTGCATTGCTTTATTTCAAATTCCTCTCGTCATCCAGTGCGGCAGTATGGGGCGGCTCCAAGTTATCAGAGTGGTTCGTTACTTCTGCAGGTGTCCCGCAAGGATGCATTCTGAGCCCTTTGTTGTTCGCTGTTTTCATTGATGATGTGTCTTCTATTCTTCTTGGCGGTGTACTTTTTGTGGGAATTTTTAACAAAGTCTTGCTCTACGCTGATGATTTGGTGTTGCCTTCGGGCAATCCATTCTAGCTGCAACTACAAATCAATAAACTGATGGCATACTGTGATACATGAGATCTTCACATTAATAAAGAAAAAACCAAGGCGATGGTTTTTGAGAGACAAAAATGTAGAAGACTTCCTAAAGAAGCTTGGCGACTTGGTAACGAGCAAATTGATTCATTGCTTGAATTTAAGTATTTGGGAGTATTGTTCATGTATAATATAAATCTTACAAAGCATGCTAAGGAAAAAAGCGGAGAGGCTAAGTTTTCGTTTAATTTAATGTGGCCAACGTTTTTCGCTAAACAGAATATTGACCATTCATCCACATTTAAATTGTGTAATGCAACAGTCAACACCTGTATGTGCTATGGTACACAGGCTTTTGGAGTAACTCCCTTTGAAGAATTTGAGGCGGTTCAAAGAACTTTCATCAAACGCATTTTTAGATTGCCGAATTGCACACCGACTTCTGCAATACACGTAGAGTCTGGACTACCACCAATCTACATAAGGAACCTAACAGAAAATTCTGACTACTGTGTTAGAGTGATAAGTAGAAGTGTCGCAAATCTCCACAAAGTGATAATGGCTACATTACTAATAATGGCTAGATTACCAATGCATCACCTTTCATAGAATGGAACCACCTGGCCCTATCCCACGACCTCTCACTGTCGTTAACAGAAAGCAATATTAACGAGTGGCCTGATATATTTGCGACAATTGTTTCGAAAATAGATGAACAGATCTTCAACGAACACTTATGTTGCCCTGGTCATCGCCAACTTCCAGAACTATCTACCGAAATCTTAATCATCGAATTCTTACTGAGGAGAGCTACCTTAACCTAAAGAATTCATCGTACAAAATAAGAATGGTATTCAAAGCAAGAATCAAAATCCTTAACCTAAATGTCATCCCTCATAGAGTCGATCTTCAGCAAATATGTTATCTGTGCAACAGAAGAGAGTTATACGATATTTACCATTTTATTGCAGTTTGCCCGATTTTACAAGAGATTCGACGATTTTATATCCAAGAAAGTCTTTTGCTTGTTAATAGTCTCTATGAAATAGTAAATGCTGCTCGATGTTCAACTATCCTGTATAGTTACTGCAAACATATCGTAATAGCTTTTGAAAATCCACGTTTATACATTTTATTGCTTTTATATTCCAAATCATATAAAATTGTTATCTTTTTGTGTTTCAAATCACTCCAAAATTGTATCCTCTTTATATTGCAAATCATCAAAATTTTTAAAACTCGCTTTACTCATCAATTTTTACTCCATTTTTCTTTGCTCTATTATAAAAATTGTAACATTAATATTCACTTTTCACTTTCTTTCATTCATTTGGTTTTTCTTTTTTACTATGTCACTTCCGGCAGAAAACAGAATAACTATGTCCGTCTGTCAATAAACCACTTTCGCAAAGCATACCTTGTACACTTTCTTTATCGTTGAAAAAAATAAAGAAGAAGATACCTAATACTAATAAGATTATAATATTGAACTAACGTACAAATAATACAGACTTATGATATAACAGTGTTTCTTAAAATTCAAATATCTATGACGTCTTCGTTGAGGTCCAGTAGAAAACTAACAATAGACGCTATTATCTAACAATCTTTTGGCACTTAGTGAAACCCAGGTTAGCGTTGGCTCTGATTTAACAGAGTTTAGTCTACCTGGGTACAACTTAGTGCCATTATTCTTTCCCCATCGCGGTATCGCCGTTTATATACGTAGTGACGTAGCCTACCAACTTCAGCCCCAGTATGGTCAGTGTTCCAATCCGGAATTTAACTTCATTTGGTTCAAATTTCATGTCCGTAGGCAATTAATCCACTACTGTTTTATTTACAGAAGCCCCAACTTGGACAGACATTCAACTTATAATGAGTTTGATGCCCTGTCCGATTCCATTACAAGAATTGTGACCCTTCATCCTCGTTATGAAATCGTTATTGCGGGCGATTTCAATATACACAATTCAGGCTGGCTTCGACATTCTGGTCAGACAACACCCGAAGGAAGGTACGTCGAGATCTTTGCTGAGGTAAATAACCTGACTCAGCTTGTAAATGAGCCGACACGAATACCGGACATTAGCAGCCAAACTGCCAACACTTTGGACTTGTTTCTTACCTCTCACCCCGATAAATACGCTTTGAACGCATTATCGCTTCTAGGTTCGTCAGACCATTGTATCGTATCAGCGAATTTCTCGTACTCCAACCACATAGTTAAAGAACAAACTCCAAAAAGAACCGTATGGCAATACGAGAAAGCCAATTGGGAAAAACTAAACGGTTTCTTTAAGAGTTTTAACTGGTCGCTGTGCTTCATCGACAGCGACGTGGATGCTGCTGCTGATATGATCTCAAACATAATTCACCTGGGCATGAAATCTTTTATCCCTAACAGGATTAAAAGTATCAAACCCAAGGCTAACGCGTGGTGTGACTCGAGCTGCAAAGAGGCTATCAGGTTAAAAGAGGTAAGTTTTCGGCTATTCAAAGCCAACCCATCTGAGGAAAGCCGTAAAAAGTTTAAACGAGCCAGAAATGACTGCAATGCCCACATTAATCGTGTCAAATTCTCCTATGATCAAAAGTTGAGGCAAAAAATACTACAAAGTCCCACGGGTAGTAAAAACTTTTGGTCATTTGTTAAAAACATCAAGAATTCGACCTCATCATCCGTCCCGACACTAATGTACAATGGCATTTCAGCTGTCAGCTCTATAGATAAGGCCAATCTGCTGGTCTAGATGGTATTTCCCCTATCGTTCTGAAGAGGTGTTCTTCTTCGCTGGCAAAACCATTGCGCAAGCTTTTCCATCTGTCCTATTCTTCAGGACTCTTTCCGGGAAGATGGAAAACAGCATTTGCCCAGCCTTTACCAAAAAAAGGCGAATCTTCTTCTCCCTCCTCCTACCGACCAATTGCACTTACGTCCCTTCTTTCTAAGGTCATGGAAACGCTGATAAACCGTCAGTTAATGAAATATCTTGAATCGCGAAAACTGCTTAATGACCGGCAGTATGGTTTTCGTAGCAACAGGTCCAGTGGTGATTTGATGACATATCTAACCGAAAAGTGGAACCAATCTCTTCATCAAGGTGGTGAAAGTAAGATCGCTGCGCTTGATATTTCAAAGGCATTTGACAGAGTTTGGCATCAAGCTCTCTTGTCGAAAATGCGTGCATTTGGAATCGATGATACTCTTCTTCAATGGATTAGAAATTACCTTTCGGACCGTTCAATTCAAGTTGTTTTGGACGGTTTCAAGTCTGCAAATCACCAAATAAATGCTGGTGTCCCCCAAGGCTCTGTTCTGTCCCCGACTCTCTTTCTCATTTTTATAAATGATCTCCTGTCTGTTACTTCTAATCCAATCCATTCCTTTGCTGATGACAGTACCCTCAGCTTCTCATATTCGTTTCTTGGGTCACGCCCCTCATCTTCGGGTGTGGAACTGGAACGGCAACGTATGTTAAGCTCATTAAATTCCGATCTTAACAGCATAACTCAGTGGGGTAAAACCAATAGAGTGGAATTTAATGCTTCCAAAACTCAATGCTGTCTCCTGTCATTAAAGCAAAACCCACACACACTGCCATTATCTATGAATGGCACTTACATCGCTGAAACCGAAAGACTTTCCATTCTCGGTATGTGTGTTAATGACAACCTTCGTTGGAATGACCACATATTCGATGTCGCCAAGAACGCCGCGAAATGTCTAGGCTTCCTTAAGCGTTGTAAGAAATATTTCACCCCTTCTGATCTGGCTACAATTTATAAGGCGTTTATTCGCCCGAAACTGGAGTACAACGCTCATATCTGGTCCGGTGCACCAATAACTTATTTGGAGCTACTTGACAGGATCCAAAAACGCGCGATAAAACTCATTGGCGACCGAGACATCGCGAGATCGATTGACTCTCTTAGTCATCGTCGTAATGTCTCCTGCCTGTCGTTATTTTATCGTTATTTCCACCATAAGTGCTCAAACGAAATAGCCAGTTGCATTCCTCCCCTTGAACATTTCAACCGCAATACCCGCCATGCAAGGAATGCTCATCAGTTCACCCTCAAGCCTGTGTTCGGACGTACAGAGAAGTTCAAAGAATCTTTCCTCAGCCGTACAACACGAATGTGGAATGCTCTTCCCCGCTCCATTTTTCCTACACATTATAACCTACAGACATTCAAAACCAATGTGCATCGGCATCTCTCCTTTTCTTCTCACCCTAATTTCCCTAACGCCCGCGCTGTGTAGCTAATGCATTATAAGGGTCCCAACCAATCCCTTTAGTGCGCGCTTATTATAAAAAAAAAAAAAAAAAAAAAAAAATCTAACAAATTAAAAATTGTAGAACACCCTGCTGATACATCATGGTACGTTCCTGTTCTCTTGGTATGCGTTTTCAACAAGTATTTAAATTTTAATTACTCCAATCACGCCAAAGATGAATAACTTCTACCACGCTTATATGACTTTTTTTATATGACTTTTCCTACGATCACAGAGTATTTTTTTTTTGTCCCAAGAAGGTTCATCATGGTAACCGAAAGATCCACAACATTTTAGAATCGTGTGCGCAGAACTTTGCAATTTCTATGCGTTGTGCGTCCGTGTAATTCTCAATGACTTAATCTTAGTGTTGAAACATGACAGCTGTCAAACTACAACGCCGTATGACCCACACCAACAAAAAATGGCGCTTAATTCCAAATAAGCGGTCTTAATGGGACATCCTTTATATGTAAATTCTGCTAATAAAGAATAACACTTAATTTCAAATCGAAGAACCTTCAAAAATAAGCAGTATGATAAAATATGGAAAAATATGCACACACCCAGTGTCCAGTATGAACACCTTCTTTACCTTACGAGCATTAGGTGTATAAACCTGCAATGGAAATTGGTGTCTTCCTTGCGGCAGGCGAAAACTTCAAGTTCAAGATAACCAACATATGACAAAAAAGTAATGTACCTACACCCACCTTTATATATATTTATTGTTTTCTGCAAAGAAACCAAACAATACAACTTTGCTCTTACTAACCACACACTCTTCCTGGAATATTCATTCCAAGAGCATTTGACTCGAAAAGCTTATACAAGTTTAAAAAGCTTTCTGCACTTAAAGGTATCTTTCCTTAGATGCCAGTTTTTATTCAAAAATCCTTGCGGTAGGACATTTAGTAGTCCAGTTTCTGTTCGTGCGTGCGTTGCGTTCACATTACTCGGTTCTCAACAAACAAATTGGTTTATTGTGACTGAAGAAAAAAAATCATTTTAATTCTTTGAATGAAATTGGCCAAAAGTGAATAAAGCCCCAAATAATTTCATTCGACTAATTCCGGGAGTTATCAGAAAAACGTTAATCAAAAATGTAAATACAAAAGTCACCGCTTAATCGGACTCATCAAGGAATACGAAATTAATTAAAATTATATAAATATCAGCAGCATAAAAAAAAACCTTATCAGGTTGTCAATCTATTTTTAATTTGTGCGCTCGAATGCTAATGATGGAATGTACACGCGAGTGTATGTGCGTACATATTTTGTGTGATTAAATCAATGTAAATTGATGCAATTTTATTACTTAAAAAATAATTAATATACAAAATCTATTAAATGTTATTGAAAAGTAACATAATTGTGAAAACCTTTAATACATTCAATTCACCTTCTTATGGATTACGTTTTGGATTAATATATATAACACATCTTTTATTGCTGATGCTCTTAGGTATGGTATTATATTTTTATTAGTTTTAATAAAAAATATTTACTTTGATTGAGAATTTCTTCCAAAATTAAGGTATTGGTGTTTGGAACTTTATTTATGTTTCTTCTTTATATTTATTTCAGAACTTTTCGAATATAATTTTATGATTTGTGGGGTCTTACTAATTTTATTGCTTTTTGTTTTTATCAATACAGAACTGATGTTTCGGTTTATATTCGAGAATCCATCAAATTTCAAAGAAAAAACGTAAAAATTGGGAGTAGTTGACGATAAACATTTATGTTATATCTTTTTTTAACGATTGTAATAAAATTTTATAAAAACCTTCCAACGGATGTTCATCCTGTCAAATGAAATATTAAAAAGGAACTAAATACACGTACATATTTGTTAGAAGTATCGTATTTTTAAAAGGCGAAACATACCATTCGCTACTGTATAACAATGCCGACCCTTGCGAACAATGAGTAGTTGATTTTGCTTAGAAATAGTTTTGGCAAAGGTACTTTGGCCGATAATTCTTGTTTACTGTGTTTACTTTGTAAACGGAACAAAATTTGGGTAAGTCAAGTGTCTCGTGTTGCCAAGTATATCTTATAGCTGTTATGAAAAATCTTTGGATTTTGGGAGTGCCTTTGTTAACCTGCTAGTTGGTTGAGTGGAATAAAAAATGGGAAAAACGTAAGCCTTAGCTATATCGTGTTACGACGTTACGGGTATTTTCAGGGCCCAGATGCTTTAAGGCTATTAAGTTATGAGTAATAAGGTTTTTATAGCATTGCATAGGAATAATGATTTTTTATTGCTTGAGGAAGATTACAGATATTTTCAAATGAATGTTTGTGTTTCCAAAATCGTTATTCTTAAATGATCTTTATATCTTTAATTAAGATAGTATGCAATGGGTCTAACAAATAAAATCAACGGTTTGACATATCAATTAAACTATTGCTCTATTTGTAAGCTTTCGTAATGTATGTAAGTGTATTCGTAACAAGATGTCGTTCAAATGTCCACTAAGGCTTTGTTTAAACTGAAGCGCCCAATCGCTAAATTTTCTAAAACCCTGTTTAAAATTTTACGGCTGCAGCTCGACAAATATTGGCCTCCAAATGATTCAAAGCTTGTCGATTGTCGGTATAGACTTATGCTTTGACGTAGCTTCAAAGACAATTTTTAATGGTGTCAAATCACACAACCGCGGCCGGAAAATTCACAAAGCCTCTCGTGAGATGATCCAATCGCATAGCGAATCCTTCAGCAAATCGAGCGTAGCGTAGTCTGATGAACAAACGCGGAGCACCCACGACTCCGCTCGAACTTTGCTAATAAAAAAAAAAAAAAAATTAGACATTAACGCCCCATACAGGGCCCAAAACTTAGCTTCTCCAACCAGTTTCTTGTGCAAAGTGAAAGAGACCTACAGTTTAAAGCCGAATCCGAACGGCAAGTTTGAGAAACTTCTCATGACAATTGATGCTCTTGGGTGTTAGTCAGACGTTCGCAAGAGGTGAGGCAGTGAACAAAAAAACTCTGGATGTGACTTGGCCCCGGCGAGAATTGAAGCGGGGACCTTTCGATTAATAGTCCGACACACTAACCACTGATCCCGACCGAACTTTGGTTATACCTTTTAATTATTTCTAAAAGGTCGGAAAGCGTCAATGCAATGCAATCATGCTGCATGATGACCCTGCAAACTATACTGAATATTTGACATCTTGGGGTAAGCAAATTATTTATCGGGAACCAAGAAAACTTTATTAGAAAAAAATGATCACCCTCATTGAAAGACCTTATATTTCACGAATAAATTAGTCCCTTTTTTTCTTCTTTAACAAAGGGGTTATGATCTGGACTTGGAGTGCCAGAACTCTCCCACTTGACATCCACACTGTTGGGCAGACTGCCCGTGGTTGGATCACTGAGGCTTACCATATGGTGGTATTGTTGCATTTGTGTGATTCAGAAGTACGTTTATTCATTCGTAAGACTTTACCAAAGCTTTACCAATTGCAGGCTATAAAAAGCTTTACCAAATCGTGTTTCGCAGATGCAATGTTTTGGTAACGATTCGCTGAAAATACAAATAATAATGCTACAAATTAGGTATTACTTCGTAGGATAACCCTAAGAGGTCTTCTGAAGCAATAAATACAATTTCAAAACACAAAATTGTACAAACTTTTATTTCCAATTTGAGGATCGTTGTTTTTATAATGCTGCATAGCATTCTTCTACTTCTTCCTTCACGACTAAGCGATTATCACAACTAAATAGATCATAACCACCCCACTTACCTATCTGCATCCCTAACGGTCCGCCGGTTCGGCCTCAATGAATATGCAGGCCTCCCGGTTTTAAATCACTTTATAACTGAGCCGGTGGTATTGCATATTTGTGATTCTGGAGTTTTAATGCCTGTCTTTGTTTTTTTTTCGATTCCAACACGAGCATGCTCAAATTACTGTTGTTATTGTTTTCCTTTTACGGCATTGGTGATCTCTCACTCAATTGAATGGTAAAATGGCCTAGATGTCATTAAACATTATGCTAATATCTCAAAACTTGAAACTTATAAAGCTTTGATTAATATAGCTTTGTATAAATTGTTATAGAAGTTATTTGCAGGGAGAATACTTTACAAAACTTCTTATTTCGTAATCGGCGCTAAAATAATAATAATAAGCTTCTTAAAATAAGTGCAACTTAAATGTATTAGGCTTCATTTTTGACACGGTTAGAAGTGCCTACAGTTTTACGCTGATGCCGAAAGAGAAATTATATGCTTCTTTTGGATGTTTGTCATGCTTCTCCGGTGGGACAGTGAAAAAAAGTATTCCTGATTGTATTCGTACCTCGAAACCCTCGCTCAGTGGTCCAGTGCAGTAGTCACTGCGCCAGTATGGAAACGATCCTATATCCAGACATAGATCAATAAATTAATGCAAAAATCTTCTTGATAATTGGTTTAACTTTGCTAAAGGGTATTACATGACACAAAATGCTTTCAAATGCGCAATTCATACTTTCAAATATGCTGTGGTTATTTAAGCCAATTCCAATGGAATTATAGGCAGAGCTTTTCAAGATCTCGTTATGATCATTGAAGATAGTTAAGACATTTCTCAAACTCCAACTTCTGTCACATATATAATTTTTCTGCTGCGTTTTTACGACATATTTCGATTGTCCTTGCGAAATTAATATTAAATTTTAGCGAATCAACATCAATGTTAAGAGTCTTTCATTAAGGACCTGACAACTTCTTTTTTAAATAAAATGTAAACTGCTTGATATATTTCACAAAAAATGTATTGGCTTGAATTTCTGTCAAAACATTTATGAATGGAATTCGACTTCGTTCATATGTCCACCAAGGGAAGGTTGATGCGGTCGATACGTTGAACCCAATTTATGAATCGGCCGCACATTTCGACCGATTCTGGCGCTATTTCTCGTTCAATATTCGCTTTAAGCTACTCTAACATCGTCAGCTTGTTGGCATAGACCAATGATTTAATGTACCCTGATAAAAAAAGTCTAGAGGCGTTAATTCAAACCATCTCGGCGGCCAATAGACGGGTCCGTTTCTCGAGATAACACGTTCACCGAACTGAGACTTCAATAACTCAATTGTTGCACCCGCTGTGTGGCTTGTGGCACCACCTTGTTCGAACCACATATCACTGATGTCCAATTCATGAAATTGCTCAATGAAATTACATTCAAAAATGGCTCTTTAGCGAATACCATTTACCGTAACATGACCGTCATGTTGCTCTTAAGTTGCTTGGAATTTCGATACTAAATTTTAATTATTTGTAAACGTTTTTCCTTCGTGTACTTCATCATGATGAAAATTGATTTTACTGAATATTTTGACATTGACGGTTTGGTAATCGGTTTAAGGGTGCGTTCACACTGAAAGTTTGAAGCTGTCAAGTTGCTAATAAAAGGCTCGTTATTTACAACAAAAGTTATCTGCAAATTAGATTTAAAACACATCGGAATTGCACCAACTTTAATATTTTCTGAGACAAATTTAAAGCTGACGTCAAATATATAGTATACTTGTTAAGATATGAAATGTTGTATGGCATTCGCTCTACCAAAAAATAACATCAGAGGGTAAACATGTTTGCTCAAATACATAGGTTCTACAGAAAGTCTTAAAAGTGCCATATAAACACATCTTCCACACAGTTTTATTCCTTTTTTGATTCAATGAGTTTTTATTTAGGCATTAAAAAATGATTTCATATTTTGTTTTGTTAACTTAGGCCTATAAACAGCAGCCGACGTTTGAAATGATTGACGGGCTGAGCTGGAATGGAAGTTAAGTTCAATTGCATTTTTTTATTTATCGTTGAATCTTTCTGAGAGTGTGCGCTTTCTCCCGGCGGCATACAGTATCAACTTCGCTTTTATTGAGCACTTAGTACTGATTGCCTAAAACTATAGGGGAAGTGTACTCAAATTAGAATGTATCCAATACATTATCATAGATAGATTGTATTAAATCATTTGTAATGTCATCCTACAATAACACTCCTCAATGTAGGTACATTAACTCGACCTTGTGACCTTGTTTCCTTATTGGATTATATATTACTTTACGAACAAAAACAATTAAGGCAAGTGAAACGTCGGTCTATGTATGTACCTACTTCAAGTCAAAATCAATTTACCCTCTATTGATTACCATGAATTGTCTTGTTTGTATCTGGTATTGAATAGGTTAACCCGCGAATATATTATTTATTGTTAACACACAAACAAGATGCCTAACCCATAGGTAAAAGGGGTCTTATAAGTGTTTTGTACTTAACAGCTTTTGTAGGTTCAGTGCATAGGTTTTGAGTGCGTCAAATGGTTTAAATTTGGTGGTATTGTTTTGACGTTCATCAGGTCTTTTCTGGCATGTTTATTAGATTATATTTTGAAGGTTTATGCCTAATGATTTTGGTTCAATTAGTAAAGGAACATTACATCGGTCAATTTAAAACTTTACTTGCTCTTACAGCAAGATTAAGATAGTGACCATTTCCGGCTGCACTTCCTTGCGTTAACTTCAAAGCTCCATCTTTTGAAATAAAATTTCAGGGTACGATTTATCTCATTAAGCTTACGGAGCACAGTACTTTGCTTCTAGTCGCTTGCTTGAATATACCAGAAGGCTCTTGTACCATAGAATCTACAAATGGAAAGTCATGAAGAAAGCGCTACACCCGTAACTGCTTTTTGCTGATATGCTCAGAATGCTAATTCATTGTGCACGATCCTTTGCTTTTGAATATTTCGAGTAAGCTAAGTTGGAAAACGAAAGGAAATAAGGTTAAATAATAAATCCTTATGCCAAATATTATCAAAGGCTTTTTTAAGAGCAATATCCAAGAAAAAAATGGTTCCTTTTCTTCCTGCGCTATATTGACCCTTTTTAAATCCAAATTTGCTATTGTTATTTGAAATTATATGTTAAGGCTTATCTACATATCAGACTAAAGATATTGGGCGGAAGACTTTAATATCTCTTGCATTTTGTCTTTTGGCTATTGGAACAAGTTTTCCATATTTTGGTGACGTAACTATTTTTTGTGCACTGGTAAAATACGGATACGGATACAGATATATGCCCAAAATGTCACATTGAAAAAAAAAATGTACTACTCAATTTTTAACGCATCCATAAAGTCCGGTTTCACTTAAAACAAACCAACGGTAGTCGCCTAATATACTTTAGTCCCAAAAACACTTCTTTCAATCAAAAAGTTCAGCTGCAAATTGTCTCTATTTGTAATTTTACTGCAACTCCAGTAGTAGATTTGCCCAATTAAGAACGATTTTTCCGGTTTGACTTTTCGTGCCGCGAAATTCTATGACATTACCCAACCTTTTAGTCTGTTTGGCCGTTCAGTGATATTTAGGTCAGGCAAAAGTCTAATTAACGGCGAGGTTCCGGATTATAGGAGTTATAACGCTACCACTTAACTGCATCACAAAAGGTCCGAATGTACGGTCTTCTTTATATGTCGACAGGCATCCCAGTTTTGGATCACTTCAATACTTCTTATTTTTCTTTTCCCTTACAGCAAAGCTATTTTTTTTTTGTTTAATTTGCTTACGCTAAAGGTTTTTTTTCTGTTGTTGCAGACCCTTACAGTGCTAAGAACACTGCCAATACCGAATTTCATTGCATGCTTTTCGGTGCTACTTACTATTAGAAAGAATAGAGAGATAGGAAAGAAGTGTTTGGGTGCAGTTTTAGGGTTTTTCTCCACGGGTGGTGTCTAAGTTGCTTAGGGAGATTACGATTTCATGTATTCGATATAAAGTAATGGACTTGGCCGGCATTCGAACGCACGACCTTCCATTCAGTAAGCGAATACACTACTACTGCACAATTGCCACCCGCATGATCAGAATCGAACAGATCATAGCCCTAACATCTTACTGCATCCCTACTAGTCCTCCTCTGATGTTCGCGGGTTTGGTCTCAATGAATTTTGGCAAAGCCTCTCCGTTTCGGATCGCTTTATAACTGAGGCCAATCAAATGCATGGTTGTGTTGCATTTGCGCAAACAATACGTTTTTATGCCTTCCTTTTAGAATAGTGAACGTTCTCGACGCATGCATGCTCTGCTCATCTCATTGATTATTGTTAAAATTTCCATCGTATGATAGGGCAAACTCCTTAACACTTCTTGCACAAAAATGCGTAGCAATCAGTTCCAAATCCCAAACATCAACATCGCTGCGAAGCAGACTTTTTCTTAACGTAGAAGATTCTTTTTTCTTGCGCAAATGTAAACGCATATGAGCAGATGTCGAAATTATGTTCACTTTCTTTTCGATTTGCTTATTGTTTGGAGTGTCTCGGTATTTTGTTTGCCAGTTTTTATTTTGAGCACAATGGAAGAACATATATTAAGAAAATGAGTAAAATGTATTAACAAATTGTATTTCATAAGTTTAATTGTATTTCCAATTATAGGCATTTGAAAAACTGAACTCATAAGGAGCCCATTTGCATTTTTTTTCGAAATTGTGCTGTGCAACAATTGATCAAGGTCCTTAAAAATATTATTTCGTTTTTGAAATCTATTATTTATTCAAGCAACAATTTAAAGCAAATGTTCGTTCCGTATACATGCAATACAACCGTTTGTTGACATTTCAACTGGGTTCTTGCATTTGCTTTGCAAATCTTGCGATAAGGATTTCTACCATAGTTTTTCAAAAATAAACTAATCAATTTTGTATGATTAAATTGTTTGAACTTATTTCGAAAATTACCTATTCGAGTTTTGAATTTGTCTTTATACTGCAAAATCCAAAGTACTGGAGATATTCTGTGTTTAGTGATTCCGATTTACTCACGTAAGTCTTCCACTTGAAAACACGCCGCGTATTGTGCAGTTTGGAAGCATCTCTTGCGTGTTATTCCAAACTTGCATCGAGTTTCCGCTCACGATATCATGCGCATTTTTCAATATTGTCCTGGAGAAAATAATGCAAAGGGCAGGTGTCAACACAGAATGCATGCTATCAACAGTGCGCGGAGGGAGACGTGCTGCACGAACATTTATTATTCGCTAGGCGCGTAGTCATAGTTCATCAAAATACGCGCCCGCTCGCCCGCAAGAATTGCAGATCGCGCCAGTACGCGTCTGATTACTGTATTCGAAAACTCTCTCGTCGATATCTCTCCACGACAGTGTTTTGTTTTAAATATGTGTCTTGTTTGTTTATGTTAAAGTACTTGACGATTAACCGAAGGTAAAACACTGCTTGCATTAGTGTCGCATCAATAAATCTAAAAAGAAGTACAAGCCAGGATTGCAGAAAGGAATGAGCTGGCCGAGTTCGTACTGTGCTTGGCTCTTTCCTTAAAACTTGTAGGTGTGCATTCTGCCTCATCATGCCAGGAAGCTATTAACATATTTGAACTGATTCAAAAAGTATATTTTTTTTGTTGACTCCACTACTAGGTGGGACATTATGAAAAAACACGTTAAAACAAATTTGAAAGGAAGTAGTCAGGCGAGATGGTCGGCGAAACATGTCGCTGTGAATGCCCTATTAAATAATTTGCCAGAAATAGCGGAAGCCTTAGAAGAATTTAAGCAAACTTCTCATGCTCCAGAAGCTAAGTCGAGGCAGGTCATCTCTTAACTGCTATAAAGGATTTTAAATTTATTCTTAATTTAACTATTTGGGCGAATATTCTCCGCGAAATCAATCAAGTGAATATAGAAATTCAGAAAGAAGATATGTATTATCCTTGCCCGTTCCGTCGCACTAATGGATGAAACTTTACAAAAAATTAGACAAAATCCAATGGAATATTGAACAAAAGAGGCTGGAGAAGTTGCTGAAAAAAGTGGTGTTGACACTATTTTGCAAAACAAACGAATTCCGAAACGTTAAAAACATTTCAATGAGATGTGTGAAGAATTACAAACACTCCAACCTGTTCAACTATTTTCTAAAGAAATAATGATAATATTTGATCGAATCATATCAGAAATTAAAAAGAGGTTTGATTGTGCTAATATGCTGAATTCGAATTTTGCTTTTCTTAAGGGTGCTAATATTTTGAAAATGTCAATTGAAGAACTGCAAAAGTATGGAGCAGATCTGACTCGAAAATAACGAGCGAGATTTAAGCGCCGTTGAATTCTGCCAGGAACTCTACGTTTTTAGAGAGCAAGCGTCGCTTTTATTTGGTGATATAGAAAAGTCTAACGGTTTCTTTCTATTGCAACAGATCTATGCGTATGACTTGCAGGATGCTTTTCCTTATATTTGCAATGCCCTGCAAGTTTACTCTACGCTTCCTACTACATCCGCAAGCTGTGAGTTAAGTTTTAGCAAACTAAAAGTAATTAAAAAGCATAGGGACGGGCTACAGCCCGCTTGGGCGAACTGTTGGATACCCTATTCTTATTCCTATCCCTCATAAGTGGGCATGACAAAAGTCTAAGTATGGTTGAATTGTTAAGAACGCTCTACATATTTTGTTATATAACATTTAAAGGATTTTATCAAAAAAAACGCTCCCTAGCTCAAAATTGGGTGTTTCAATAAAATTATTTTATTTAATTGTGGGCGTGTCAGTAGGCGAATTAAAAAAAAATTAACACATGAGAATAAAGGGCCCCCTAGAGAGTTTATATTATAAATTTCAGCTCCCTAGCTCAAACTTTGAATTTAAAAAAAAAAAAAATTAATTGTGGGCGTGTCAGTGGGCGGATTTTGAAAATATTTACACACGAGCATAAAGGGCCCATAGAGAGTATATATTATAAATTTCAGCTCCCTAGCTCAAACTTTGGATTTTCAAAAATTAATATACCCTTAGAATTGGGTATAAAAAAATTATTTTATTTATTTGTGGACGTGTCAGTGGGCGGATTTTCAGCTCCCTAGCTCAAACTTTGGATTTTCAAAAATTAATATACCCTTAGAATTGGGTATAAAAAAATTATTTTATTTATTTGTGGACGTGTCAGTGGGCGGATTTTGAAAATTTTTTATCCCGAGCAGTTTTAGGAGTCATAGATCATATATAAATTTCAGCTTTCTAGCTCAAAATTCGATTTTTTCCAAAATGTTGTTTTTTTGAGTTTGTGGGCGTGTCTGTGGGCGGATTTCAAAAATTCGTAAACTTGATTATTTCGGGACCCTAGAGAGTATATGGTTAAAATTTCAGCTCTCTAGGTCCAGTTTAAAGGCCTAATTTTTCCGACGGACGGACGGACGGACGGACGGACATGGCTAGATCGATATTACTATCGATGCTGATCATAAATATAGTAACTTTTAGGGGTCTACGGGCAATATTAAGGTATGTTACAAACTATGCGTCAAAATTAATATACCCCTAGAATAGGGTATAATTATTGGGTATCTTCTATGAGCCAGGAACGCTTATCGAGTGTTGTAATCTTAGCGATAGAAAATCAAATTCCAAACGAGTTAAATTATGACAAGGCCATAGACTTATTTGCTGAACAAAAAGCTCGAAGAAAAAAATTGTAATTTCAATTCACAAATGCAATAATATATTTTATTTTTATTTTTACTATACCTACATATTTTTATTTTAAATCCTATCCTGTGCTGTGTAGTAAATATATATCCCACACGTTTATGACTATATATCTGTAAGTAAATAGGCTTAACTGAGAAAAAACAGCAATGGATGCATTATTTCCGGAAGGCCTATATAGGTTATGTCTAAATGTCAATCAATTAGTTTACATCTGATAGTTGAAATTATATAGATGATAAAGGTAAAAATAAATATAAGTGGGCTGGGCGGCATTTTTCAGTTTTTGCTCTGCCAAAAAAAAAAATTTAAAATCCGGGGCTGGCTCTATTGAACATTAATCTTTCCAGTCCTGCTTTATGGTGCCGAATGCTGAACGATAATTAGGAAAAGGGATATTTGGTCCTGTGTCAGAGGAATGCGAATGTAAGAGGGGACACATCCGCGAACTCTATCAAGACGCCGATGAAGTCAAAAGAGCTAAATCAAGTCGAATAAATAAGCTCGGCCGCATTGAGCGAATGGGCAATAATGCTCCCGCTTCGACTCCCAGCAACCAGGCTCGAGAAGGCAAAGCGAAGACCGGATCTCCGTTTCAATTACCAAGCCACCGCGGATGCCAGGGCGCATGGTCCGGAGAACTGGAAGCAGTGTAACCGGGATAGAAAAGAATGGAAGGCTTCAGTGTCTCAGGCAGAGACTTTTCAAGGGTCAGGAGCCCGTTAAGTAAGTCTTCCTCCCTTAGGAATACAAAGAAAAAGTCTAAAAGTTATAAATTGCAAAAAATCTGTGAGATATGTGAGACATTTCATTACCAACTAGACTATTAATACGAAAAAGTTCAGGCGAGCTAACTAAGTAAAATGTTAACAAAATAATTAACCTGACGAATTATTTTCACTTATTAATTGTGCCTTTGTTTTGTCTCAACGTTGAGCCGCCTCCGAGAAATTTCATTATGATGAAAACATTCATTGTTTATTCGTAATAATAAGCTCTGATTCCAGGTAAATTTGCGGTTAACCTACCCAAGACGTTAACCCATCTAAGATAATAATAGAATAATTTTAAATTTATTTGTTACCTTTTACATAAAACATAGAATCCCTTGCACATACTCGTCTGTTAACTATCATATATGTCTTTATTTTCATCCTCCCATCAATTATGTGTAAAACTTATTCAAAATCCGTATGCGGATTTTAGTCCTACGATCTCAGTATATGGCCATTCTGTGTGCAATAAATAACAATGGATAGGATAATAGTCCTATAAATTGTTATTAGCAAGCCATTATTTTACGTGACATGCTTATTTATAGGCTTAACTACTCCTCCTATACATATGCGCTTGTGTTTTGCAACATAAAAAATTTACGGATTTATGGCCAATTAGTTGTAGGAGCCTTTCTGGGCTTTTCTTGTGGTTGTATTTTAAGACTTAAGTCGCCAGTCAGTACAGGTTAGGTACAAAACTGCCTGTAGCGTTTCCATTTACATTTAATTAGAATGTTGAATAATGCCGATTTGCGAAACATTTGAACCCTGAATCCTTTATAGAACTAGATTTGGCGTAATATTCGATTTTATGGAACTAAATATTAGACACGACCGCTACGCTGTTCATACTATAGTCTAGCCATTTTTAATTAATAAATAAATATTATGGCAAGAAAACTTTATTATTATTTCGAATTTCACCTTCATAAATTTGCTCCTAGTACAAAGCATCACGAAATCAGGGGATAAAGGTACATGCAACTCAAAAACTATTATTAAAATTAAACCAAAATATACCACGTAATAATTAAAGTGTATATTGTTAGTACCTAGTGGTTAGGTATTGCGATGTGATTCGCGATTGGATGGTAGTGAAAAAGCCGACAAACTGGAAAGGAAGGGTTCAGAAACACCATTAATAGTTTCCGAACCCTTCTCTTGCACTCCTAGGTCGGCAGCAATCGCAGCAATAAAAAGCTGGGAACATATAAAATGTATATTTTATGGGGAGATCATCGCAGATCTTAGAAAGGCCAAACCAGCCATTCGGCCCTTCAATAACAATGCCAACAGATGTCTAAATCTAAGTAGGCATGATATAAAAAACTTAGCGGTCACCACGGTTTACGATACCACCTAAATAAAATGAAAAAAAAAAACGACTCCAGAGTGCCGGTGTTGTGACCCGCACAACATACCATTCTACCCACCCGCATCTAAGCACCATATCCCTACCTACCCTAAAACAATTAAATCAATTGTCAATCCCCCATTCGTCATCACTAGGGCAACCAAAAATATGCACTAAAAAATCAGTTTTAAGCGCTTATAATATGCCACAAAAATTCAAGTATATGCTCCAAAAATGCAGGTATATGCCCTTAAAATCAATTATATGACCTCAAAATACGCTCAATAAATAAAGTTAAATGTGCTTTAAAATAGGCTTTACTTTTTTAATAAAATTAAATAGAAAGAACAATACAAATCCAAAATAGACACAACAGCCTTGTTCACAAAACACATTTATTTAAAAGGCAATTCAACTTCACATATTTAACAAATTAATGAATAGAAAAAAAAGTTATTCGATACATTTTTGTAAAGTAGGTTCATATTATGCACCTATTTTAAACAAACTTATTTTAAATTCTTATTGCAGTGAATAACGAACATTTATTTTAAATTTTCGAAAAGGAAACTTTGTCTGTTTGGCCGAAATACATTTTATTACATTGAAAAGCTCCGTTCAACGTCAACAGAAGTAATTGGTGCGAATTTAAATGCTAACACATCGGCAATTGTATAGTTTTCAATTGCAACGGACTCCTCTCCAGACAGGGCCATTGAAATAGTCTTTATTTTTTGAAAACCAGCATTTTTTCCGATGACGTTCTCAACCTTTTCCTTCACTGATTTGGCAGCCTTACTATTAATGCTGTCGATTGCCATCACTTACTATTTTGATGCTTGAATCAAGCCACGTGCCACGTGATTCCAGTTTTGTAATTGATGTTACCAGGAACCCATAGCTTGATGCTAAGAAAATTAAGTCAGCTTTTAATTGTGGCTTTGTTAGTAGATCTTTAGCATTTTTTACTGAAGCGGCCTCTTCGTTATCCAAAGCATCGAAAACTCGAAGAATCCTTTCAAAGTTTTTGGCATAGTAGTTCACCGCTTCGATCCAAGTCCCCCATCGCGTTATGACTGGTTGGGAGGAAGCTCCAGTCCAGGCTCTGTATCTTTGAAAGTTTTCACTCTGGATGGAGCCTTTAAAAATACTTTTTTTTGCATTTGCTATAAAGCGGTCAATGTCAGCATATTGAGATCAAATTTTTTCACATACTCGATGAAGTCCATGTGCGAGACATGTAACATGTATTAGTTTTGGGTAAAATACTTCCATAGCTTGGGCCGCTTTAACCATATACGGAGCAGCATCTGATATAAAAAGTAAGATCGAATCTTTGTTAAAATCTTCACCCAAAATTCTAATTGAGTCATCGAAGAGCCGGGCGATGGTTGAGTGATTTGTCAATTCCAGTTGAGCTGCATTCAATAAAAATCTTTGTGAAGCCACCATCTCATCTGGATCCAAAATTCCAATGATGACATTGCGACATACCTATTTGCTGCGTCTGTTGTCTCGTCGATAGACACCCATAAAAATCGATTTTTAATTTTGTGTTTTATGTCATCGATTGTTGTTTTATACAAATCGCGTACATATTTTTCGCGGAGCGTTGTTTCTGAAGGAATTTTGTGCTCTGTATATTTCTCCAAAAAAGATCGAATCTTTTCATGGCGCACTTTAAACAACGGTATATTTGCCTCCACAAAAGCACTACACAAATCCTTTGCAAATTCAACATGTTTTGAATCACTCGAAGAGGGTGCAAAAAACTGTTGTGTTACGTTCTTAGCCGCATTTCTTTTCGAAAGTTCAATATGTATTGCGGTTTTTAAGTGCTGTTTTACCATAAACAGTTTTTCGAAAGATACTGATTTATTGCAAGTTTTGCACAGGAGGACTTTTCCACCAGTTTTAAGTTCGGGATATTCACTCACTATTTGTTTTAATCGATTTGCAACGGTTTGTTTTATTTTCGGCATGTTCTTAAAATGTAAAAATGTAGGTATCAATCACTCAATGAAAATGAAAAATTACTATTCAACATTTTTTTTACTACTTGTATTTAGCGTGATGCGACGTCCAAGAACAAACATTGAATAAACCCTGGTGCTACAACCCTTCTACGCGGTTGAGTTTTTGATGCTGGATTCTATGCAAAAAAACCCAACATATAGATTTTGGGTTTAACGGATGTGTACCTACTATCGGAAATTTTTGTATTAACCACCGGCATGGCGCCAGCGCGGCGCGCGTTTGGTCGTTTGTTGCATTGTGCCTTGTGTTCGCACATTGCGTTTTGCTATTTACAACCCTTCCACGTAGTTAAGTTGTTGCTGCTGATTTTATTTAGAAAAACCAATAAAAGCAATGTATGGATTTTGGGTTAAATGGATGTGTGCTATTTTTATTGTTTTTACTGACTTCCCATGTATGAATGTACTCATAGGTACCTACTCGAAGAAAAAGTTAGATATAGGTATTTATTGAAAATAAACACCGCATATATAGCCTTGTTTGTAATTTGTTGCTTTGTCTCGTTCTAGGTACTTGTTTTTTAGGTGCCTTTGGAAAAAATATATAAAAATATACGATAATATGCATTTTGAAAGCAAATACGCAAAAATATGCATTTTCGATGAAATATGCACAAATATGCCCTAACAAATAGGGCTTAAAATGCTTAGATTTGTATTAAACTTAATTCTGTGGATTCCTATCCCCACTACGACCTTTAAAAAAAAAATGCTCGTGCATATTTTTGGTTGCCCTAGTCATCACCATTCAATCGTAAAGCGCACCCATGCACTGCCCATGTTCTGTTCAGTGCACTTTGCACAAGCGCCATAAAATGCCCATCTAGCATAAATCGGTCGTCATGCCCATTCACGGGTGCCTCGTAATTTTACCGCTGTTGTTCGGTGTCGTATTCAAACATACGGCGACCGTGCATATGCGGAAATATTATGAGTTGTTTTGGCAAACAATTAAAGCATTTGTGAATGTATGACACCCGATTGCCGACTAAGGGAAAATATCACCCAAGAAGCAGGAAAGCATTTTTTTCTAGAACATGTGGTGGAAGCACTTAAGTGGGCCATTTCGTAATCGTTTTACGATTGGGAAATGCATTTTTCGCTGAAATTACGATTGTTAAGCGATTGGGAAACACCTGGATGGCTATTGACTTGTGGAAGGGATAGGAATGGGAAAAAGGTCAGCAATTAAGTAGTATAAAAGAGGTTGGATGTAGAAAGAAAAATCAGAGTAAGAATAAGTTCTCAACATAACTAACACAGGTCGCAGCGCTGCAGTGGATGGCGGGCCTTCTTAGTTAAAAGTAGCATTAAGCAATTAAACGAAAATCTTAGTTAAAAGTAGCATTAAGCAATTAAACAAAGAAAACTCAAATAAACAATAAAGGTACTGTAAAACGTACTGTAAAAACTTGTCTTATTATTTACTCTCCGGCAAATACTCTTCCCTCGCTAAAAACGAGGAAGCACGGTATTTAATCGTTAACACCGGCTATGTCATAAGGAAGACGAAACAGCTGAACATATTATATTATGTGAATGTCCAGCTCTCAATGGAACTAGAAAGAAGATGTTCTTTAGGGAACAACTGAGTTCCGAAGATATAAAGAAGTCTTTTGCTGGTAAATTTGTCCACGGAAAGTATAAATTTTACTATCCTAAATATTTTCTGTCCCCTAAGGCACAAACGATTTTTTATGTCGAATTGCCTTTGCCTTGGCGAGCCAGCCGCCTTAACAAAATGCGATGTCACGGATAAGAGAGAGGGGCCGGCAGCCGTTCTGTGAAGCTAGTAGTTGTCTGTAAGTTCCACCAGCTTTAAGCGCAACACAATAGGGGTAACTGCTTTTAATTCACACCGAACGCAACGCGGGAAAGAACATTTGATATATTAATAATTGCAAGATTCGGGAATCCTTTTCATTAAACAATCCAATTGAAAAAAAAATGCCTCGACCGGTTCACTTGGTACAGTCATGTTGAAATGAGAGATTCTACGAACCCCTCAAAAGGGCAATATCAATCATTGTTCGTTAACAGTCGCGAAAGAGAGCCAGGCGTAAAAACTCTTGGATCACAAAAATGCAGCAACACCAGCTATTCATCGGCCTCAGTGAAGAAGTGATTCAAAATCTTGAGGCCTGCTGATAATTTTTGAAACCGGCGAACACCACAACTAGACCAATGCAGTAGGACGGCGGTGAAGTGAAAGAGTTCTGATCCCTTTGGTCCAGCTAATAATCTCGTCATTTAAGATAGGAAAAAGAATGGTAGCAGAAATAGGGGCCTTCAGATAGAGAATATAACAGAAAAACAGAACGAACAAAAACAAATGCGACACAAATATTGCGTTACCATTAATGGGCATATTTAACGGCTTTGTCAAACATCTTGCTTACAGAAAAAAATAAAGAAATTACGTTTAGGAAGTCTGAAGCATTTTAAATTTAATTCTTAATTCAGCTTGCCCGGCAGAAAAGGGCCATTACTAAAATTTGTATATCATGTAGTTGGTTCCCTGGTGGGAAATAATTGTATCTTTCAATGTTTTTTGTCATCCATCACAGTATACAAAACAGTATGTTCTCTGAATGTATTCTCTCTGTATCGCTTCACTCAACTATTAATTTATTGCTTTTTTTTACAAAGGCATTTTTTGGAGAGTGTCTATATTTGTAAAAATAAAGGCTTAACATCCTAACGGAGTCTTTCATTAGCGACTTGACAACTTCAAATTTTTTCGCTGCTAGATGTTGCCGTGCTAGTGAGACTACGTTTCGCCCAAAGTGAGAAAAATATTGCTGTCATAGAGGCGTCCATCGCAAACCAGCCAAATCAGTCAATTTCACGGCGTTCTCAAGAATTGGGCCTCTCCCAGACCACATTATGGCGAATTTTGCGTAAGGATCTTGGCCAACACCCTAAACAGATCAAGCGGACTCAAGAACTAAAACCACTTGATCATATGAAGCAACGTACGTTCTCGAATTGGGCTCTGGACATGATGGATGAAAATGAAGAAATTCATCGCAAAAACATCTTCAGCATTGAAGCTCATTTTTGGTTAAACGGCGTTACTGGACAGGTGAGAACCCTCATGTGCTTCATGAAACAGCACTTCATAAGCAAAAACTCACAGTTTGATGCGGCTTTCATGCCGGTGGCGTCATTAAGGCGTTTTTTTTCGTCAGTGAAAATGACCGTCACGTTACGGTAAATGGTATTCGCTACAGAGACATGTTGGAATGTTATTTCTTTGAGCAGTTGCATGAATTGGACATCAGTGATATGTGGTTCCAACAAGACGGTGCCACAAGACACACAGCGGGTGCAACAATCGAGTTATTGAAGTCTCAGTTCGGTGAACGTGTTACCTCGGGAAACGCACCCGTCTATTGGCCGCCGAGATCGTGTGATTTAACGCCTGTAGACTTTTTTTTATTGGGCTACATTAAATCATTGGTCTATGCCAACAAGACGGCGACGTTAGAGGAGCTTAGAGCCAATATTGAACGAGAAATAGCCGTATCGGTCGAAATGTGCGGCCGAGTCATCGAAAATTGCGTTCAACGTGTCGACCGACCCGACGTTCCCGTGGGGGACATATGAACGCAGTCGAGTTCAATTCATAAATGTGTTTATAGTAATTTAAGCCAATCATTTTTTTTATAGATACCTGAAGTAGTTTGCATTTTATTTAAAAAAGAAGTTGTCAAGTCCTTAACGAATGACCATTCATAAGTCACACAGTGACATAGCTACAACAAAATAATTAAACATTCGACATTCGAGAAAGTGTGAAACAGAACCAAATGGGTGTTTCGACTTAACATTTCCGCTCTTCCAATATCAGTTTTCCTATGTTATTGGCAAAAACGCTTCGACCAAGACTTGGCCTTGCATTTAGATTTGCCCGCTGACGTTTCGACGAAGACTTGGTCATATGTCATCTTGATATCGGGTATACAACTGTGCTCTTTTTTGAAAAAAAGGACGACCCGTTGTACACATTTGTATTAGAAAAGTCACTACATTTGGTTGCCTCAGTTTCTAAGTGACCTGAAACAGCGAGGCCTGCGATCGAACCGGTATAGCGATGATAGCTTCGCCGTTAAGAAAGAAGGACTAACCATTTAAAAGTTATCCCATAAAAATCAATATTTTTAAACTATTGGCTAATTTAAATGGTAAAAACTATTATTATCAAAGCATTTTTCTCGAAGTGTACATACATTTTAAGGGAATGAAGTTGCTCACTTATATGGCCATTCATAGGCTAATCACTCAAAAACAAAGGCGGAAGGTTGCATCAATGGACCATTTATCGGTTCTTAATTTTCCCCAACAAAATATGTACAAAAGGGTTGAATTTAATCTTTTGGCAATCATTACCCTTAGCCGTAAAACTTTGCATATAAGCACAAATGTTGGATTCATATTTACCTATCTATCCTTTTTTTAGCCTTTTAAACAAAGCCGATATCCCTTAAGGAACCGTTTAGTTTCTATACGTGGGCAAATAGAAAAGCAGCAATTATTTCTTTGCTTCCGTGGATGAATTTATTTCTCTCAGCATTTCTTTGGGAAAAGCCAGCATTTTTTTCTCCTTAAGGAGCTGATTACTTAGATAAAGTGCAAGACAGGCTTAACCTGAGCAAGCCAGTTAATCTGAAGATTAACGGACTTACACACATTACCGGTAATAGATGTGCTGGATTTGGGAAAGCAGATATATCTTTTTATGAGACAACTATATTCGCCATTTAGGAAAAGGTCTATCCAACCTATTTATTCGTTCCAATTAAACGTAACGCAGTATGCATAAGTCCCATCAGATGACATAAATTTAATTTGTAATTAATTTACCTTACTTCCACTTCCTTATCAGTTTGTTTTTTTTTTCGATTGTATCTATTATATTATGTGTTTTCAAATTAGGTTACATATTTCGGAAGAAGTAAATTAGGGTATAATTAAATATACATTTCCGCTTCGCTTTGTGAAACCAAACAATTTGCATTTATGCGTATAAGCACAGAGATTATTTCTATTTATGAACGCCAATCAAGAGAATACCCAGCATATATGTACCTACACATGAACTTGTATAAACAGATTTATTTGAAAAGAAAAATGTGTGTACGTAACAGATATGTATGATGTATCGGAGTAGGACCCTTCAACACATTTCGCAGAACAGCATATAATCGAAAATCAATTTTTACCATATTTCTCTTTTATCATATTTACTTACTCCTTCTGAGGTTATGCAGAAAAAAACTGTTGCTATGCTTGATTCTGTAATCGCATACAACAGTGTGAACGTAGGTCTAAGTAGAAGTAGGCGTATAGAAGCACACCATCCTTTTAGAATAAGAAATCGAGCAGAAAATCGTTTGCGATTCTGATTTCTTGATGGCTTCATATTATGATGTTTCACCATTTCACAAATGGGTATATCAGATGAAAGGGAAACAGCTGCAAATTATCATTTACTCAAAGAAAGTGGCCTGAAATCATTCAGTGGGTATGCTTGCCAACTTCGCAATAGTTTTTACTTCTTGTGCCCTTTTTTAAAACATTCGTTAATTAAAAAAAATAAACTCAAAACTTTAATATCCTTCTCTGCAATGTACATGGTATACATCTTATTAATATTCCAAAGGTTTCCCGTTAAGGAAAGGAATTCAAAAATTGTGTGTGATCAAATGGTAGGGCAAAACGGGGCTAAAAGTAAGAGGGGTAAGTTGAAACAGCTTAATAAAAGATTCCCATTAAAATTAAGAGTCGCGTGAAAGAGAAGAATATTCGCCCTCTCTAAAAGAAACGGCGTTTCTATTTCGTTGCAAGAAATTTCGGGAAGAAATCGTGCTTGATGTCCAAAAAATTGAGAGGTTTGTAATTTTTGTTTGTGTTTTCATACGAAAGAGATACATTGCGGATTGTTTTTTTTATAGATAAGCATTAATGTTTTGGGGTAAGTTTATATATTGGAGCTTTGCGGAAACTCCGTTTTTTATAGCGTTCTTCGGTGGGTTGGGCGCACTGGGTCAGTGGTTAGTGTGTCGGACTACTAATCGAAAGGTCCACGATTCAAGTCCCTCCGGTATCCTTCATGAGAAGCTTCTCAAAGTTACCGTTCGGGTTCGGCTTAAGATTGTAGATCCCTTCTATTTCGCACAAGCACGTGGTTGGAGAAGCTAGACTTTAGGCCTGATATTTATTTTTTTTAGCTCTTTGGTGTAGTGAAATAACGCCAAACTAAATAAGGCCAAATGTTAACATTAGCTAAAATAAGACCTCAAACCTACTCCAAATCAAACAGTGAACCCACTGTTTAACTTTTACAAGGTGACATACAGCCAAACGCTAAAATTTTGCCTTATTTGACTTTCTCCAAGCAAAATAAGCCAAAATGTGTACATTTGGCATTATTTCGTTTTCGTTATTTCGCTCTACAGTTCTCTGTGCTAAATCTCATGACTGGGTTAGTTGTTACGCGATCAAATTTGAACATGTTAAAACTAATCCCGTTATTTTTCAAGACCTTGATTTCTTATCCGTATTCATAGCTGATCGGAAAAATCCGACAAAATCTGACTAGATACCATTGTTGGTGAACAACCTGCAGCACCAGTCGATAATATCCCGGCGAGAGACACCCTACTTTTAAATTCATTTTTATTAATTATTAGCTTATATCAACTTATATACTAGACAAAAATGAGTAAATCTAACTTAAAATTAACAGGATACTTATTCTAGATTATTGATCCTTATGCGGACGCCCTAAACTTAACTCTATCTTATAATTATTGCCTTTCGGCCTAAAAACTATTTTACGAACTAATCTTACATATTATGTTTTCATCGAGAAAATTTTTAAGAAAACTCGGCATCTTTATCAAATTTTATATTTTTATATAAAAAAAAAAAAATTACAAACTACCTACTCTGCTTACTTAAACTACTTAACATATTCTAACTATAATTAGGATTCTGAGCACTCGTTGCATTACGAAACAACTGGTCAAAATCCCAATTGCTTTCCGAGCGCCTGGCAGTCGTCAACGTGCACACGCGCCGCCGTGTGCTGACTGATGCCTTACAGAATCAATCACCTCCCGGAAGCACCACCACAAGTTGGCGAGCCCGGCCCCTCCCAGAAACGCCCTAGCTAACTTAATCTATCTTACAAACTAAGAGGATGTTACCTAGAGTAACGCACCGTCTTGGGAGGGCATGGGCGAGAGACACCCCCGAACGTAAAGATGGACCACTTGCTGTAGAACTGCTTTTAGCAAATGGAACCAGGCGCTTCGTTGCTGGCTCAGTCTTCACTTCCTTGGGCACCTCACTGCTTGTCTGAGCCATCAGGGATATAATGCCTTACTCAAACGCATAGCAAAAAAAAGAAATATTTCGCGGAGAGTCAGCTATTTTAACAGATACTGCAGAGCATCGAGCACTTCTTGAGCAAAAAATAAGATCATAGCCAAAACCAAATTAAATAACAGGTAAAGAAAGGTTTTAGTCGAATATTTGTGTCTCATTTGATGCGAATCGATTTCCCAGAAAATTGCAAAAATTGGTTCACTGCAAGTCATGCAAGAAGGGGGCCCATGCGTATTGTACAAAACGATCCATTCCTATATACGAGTAGCGTAACGACTACAATTATTGGCACCCCTAAGGAAATTTCAACTGTGATTAACTATAATATTTTTATTTCTAAAGTTGTTTGAATCTATATTGTTTACCAGAGTATAAAATATATTTAATTTCGCATTGAGTATTATAAACAAAGATTTAATTATTGAAAATATACTTAAAGTGCCAATTTAAAAAAAAGCTTACTAAAAACTACAATTATTGGCACCCTGATATAATTATTGGCACCCAAAAAACTACAATTATTGGCACTCTTTAAAACAGAAAAAAACATTAAGGGTTATTATTTTATTTATGTTTTTAAAACGTTTTATTTTAAATTATAAAATAATAGAAAAATACAGTATTTATAAATGAATAAATAAATATATATATTTTTAGGGAACAGTGAAGTAAACCACTGTTTAAAGGAACACAGCTATTCATTTAATTAAGAGTAAATAGCTATATAGTTTTGTAAACAAATAGCTACATAGCTAAATATACATTTTTTTCTAGGAAAATAAAAAAAAATATTTTATTTAATTCATTACAAAATTAATTAATTAAAATAGTTAAATAAATAGATACTTATATCACATTATTAAATGAAGGAACAAAAATTAGTTTTTAATTCGTTCCAAAATTAATTAATTAAAATACTACTTTTTATATTATTTTTAAAGGAAACGAACAAAAATCATTTTCTAATTCAAGTTTTTTTTCCGGCATTTTGTTCAATAAATTAATAACGGTTGAAAGATACAACTATTGGCACTCATAAAAGTACAACTATTGGCAGTGCCAATAATTGAAGCTACCTAGGATTTTATTATTGGCACCCCCCCTGCCAATAATTAAACCCTAATTTTGTCTGCGGCCAAATATTGGTACCCCTTTTATTAAGAAAATAATAACTTTTTTTACAAAATATATTTAAAAGTGACTTCTTTAATGTATTATTGTAGTAAATAAAAAGAGTTTTCATTAAGAAATATAAAAGGAAGTAGTGTTCTTACTTTCACTTATAAAACAGAACTACAAAAGAATATCTCCAAACTAGCTAATGAGTTAAAAACAAAAAAATTAAACTGACTATTCGGAACAAGGGTTGCTGAGAAAATCACTGTTGAATGATGGGGTGCCAATAGTAGGGTCAAAAATTTGGGGTGCCAATAATTGTAGTCGTTACGCTATGTACGTGACACTGACGGTTATTCCACCTCTTGAATTGTATATTTAACTTTATCTTTTTTTTTTAAAGAGAGAGGTTTTTTTAAATAATATTTTTTTTAAATAAATTATCCAAATAAAGAAAGACGTATCAAATTTAGTCGAAAAGGTTTCTTAGTCCGCTCTCCCCTACTTACTTGAAAACCCCAAAATTTTGCTTGAAAGTCACATCTGCAACTACAGCATAGGCAAGGCCACCCATTCCAAACGAATAACAAGAAATCGTTGAATCGTTAAATCCGCTTGGAAAAATACCCAAATCATAAGGTTGAAGAATGTCATCTCTCAAGGGGACATCCTTTCTTGGATAAATTTGAATTGTCGTTTTTTTTGTGCTTAGCATTTCTTTGTTGTTAACCTCATCGTTGAGTTAGATTTCATTGATTTTATTCTTGCGAAATACTCGTATTTGAAGTAGGTAGTAAGCTACTTACGTTATGTTTACACACGGCCATCGTTAAAAAAAAGATAAAACATGCATATTTTCGGGATTGGAAACTCTTTTTTTATTTAAAGAAATTTCTGACATTATTCTAACAAACATTTTAAAAAGCACCAAATTACGTAAAACATAATAACATTTGTGAAGGCAAGCTTTGTTTAAATGCCATTCCATGGATATATGCCATGCCTTCTTGTCGCTCCTGTCACAAATTTACATTTGTAGTTAATTTCCTAAATGGAATTCTTCGAGCCGAAAAAATTGTTCGTGTAACATCTCTGTTTCTATTTTTATATGTTATTTCGTAAGACGCTTTTCTCGTGTGCTGTTCTGGGCTGAAATGGTTTGTCATATGTCTGCCTTTGAGGTATAGAACATATGAATTTCAACCACTTTCACAATATTGCATAAGAAAAGTGCATACCTACTACCCGCGATAAAAGAAAACAAAAAAAAAAACCTTTTTAAGCATTACAAGAGGAAACATTAATTGAAACTCGTGAGACACTCGGTGTAGACTGAAATTCGAGATTGCAATTCGTCGCCTTAGTGACGCAATAACGTATACGAGTATTTTTACTATTTTTCCTACTATTTTTCGAAAAAAATGTTGATACAGCAAGTGCTAACTTCTAAACTACTTCACCTAGAGGTACAATTTTTTGCCACAATATATAGAATGATATATGAAGAAAGGTGTCATACCCAGTCCAACATCGTAAAAAATGTAGTTACGTTCTTGTGTCACTAGGGCGACGAATTGAATTCGACAATGAAAGATTCAAATCAAAACGTATATATGCATATATAACACCATCAGATTTGTGCCGTGGAGTGCTCAAAGCGAGCACCAATGACGAGCAGACACATAAGCATGGTGTACCTACTGTTTCTCAGTATCCGTTTTGTCCCCTCCACTATTGCGGAACTAAAACGGAGGAGCGCAGGAGCATCGTCGACGTACCCGTTGTGGCTCAGCCGTTTATCTCTCGCGCTGCGGTGGCGGTGGTACAATACCGGGATACCATTCCTCGTCGGAATCAGTCAATTTGCATCAATAAATGCCTCTGGCGGGATGAAGCCAGACCGGAATGTACCCTCCAAGTACATTTCATTGGGTATTAAGCCCAGTTGTCTATTGTCGTTGGCCGTCGCCCTTGCAACGTGCCTCCGAAAAACGGAATCCTTTCCATATAACTAGGCGCCATATTGAACTACAATGTATAACCGTCAGCGATGATCGACCTTCACTCTGGTAGCAAATTGACTGCTATGAAACTGTCTCCTCGTCAGAGCAAATGCCGCCTTAGCACCAACAAGACAAGCATCAAATTGTTTATAATAATGCAGATACTGGTCCAGCCGAATACTGAGGTATCTGACCACGCTTCTCAACACTAACGGCTGTCCATTTTGTCCAATGATGGCCAAATTATTCCAGTTTTTTTCTGGTATCCACAGAGGCACCAGAAAATACAGTTCCCAACAGAATTGTTTCCGTCTTTTGGAAGTTGATCTTCAGCTTCCATTCATCGCATTATCCCTGTTTTTTTTACTCTCTAGGTACCCAAAATAATCAAGTGAATACATTTTTTAAAAACCGCCCACGTCCCAATCTAAAAAAAAATCAAATTTATCGAAAATTGAGCTAGAAAGCTGAAACTTGGAATATTATGTCTTTAGGGACGCCCAATATTTAAAAAACCCATATTATTGAAGAATTTATTGTAAATCGAAGTCGTATTCTTGGCGGAGTATGAAGCTAAAGTAGTTTTAAACAATTCCTCTTTTTTTGTTTTATAAAAACTTTGTTTTTTCGATAAAAATAGTTTGAATGTGTATAACAAAATGTGTAGACCCTTCTTAACCCGTACTTAGACTTTCGCCACGCCCATTTAATGAGGAATAGGAATAGGGTATCCAACAGTTTGTGCAAGCGGACTGTAGCCTTTCCTATGTATTTTCTTTTCCCTTTGAGCAGAGCATTGAATAGAGTTGGAACAAGTCGCTTTGCTCTGAGCAGAGTATGGTCAGAGCGCTCCTAATTATTTATGAAACACACTTGAGCACTTGTGTAAAGTGGAAGGGACCTACAATTTAAAGCCGAACCCGAATGGCAAATTTGAGAAGCTTTCTTGACAATTGATACCCTTGGGCTGTGGAAAAAACTTTAAGGTGTTACTTGGCCTGCAGGATTTGAACCTGAGATCTTTATACTAGTAGTCCAACACATTTACCCCTGCACCACTGCGCCGACGTCATTAGTTGACAAAATCTCCCAGCTTAAGGATGATTTCTCATCCGGCGCTGATGGGATCCCTGCAGTTGTTCTCAAGAAATGTATCTCAAAATTAGCCCAACCTCTCACTTCGCTCTTTCAGCTGTCTATCAGATGCGGAGTGTTTTCAAAATTATGGGAAAACGCCTCCATAATTCCTGTACATAAAAAGGCTGTAAGAGTGAAGTCTCCTACTATAGGCCCATTGCTAAACTTTCTTGCATATCTAAAATTTTTGAGAGCATAGTTTACGACACAATTTATTTTCATAGTAAGTTAATTTGCTCTCCTTTGTAGAATGGTTTTATGAAAGCCTAATCTACGACTACTAATCTAATGGAATTCATGTCCAATAGCAGCAGGTAAAGACCTAGATGCAATCGCAATCAGACTTTAGTAAAGCTTTTGACAAAATATCCCGTAACGTTTTTAAAACTAAAAGTGCCTGGTTTCCCACCCCTGTAACATCGCGGCTTAAGTCTTATTTAAGTCATCGTCTGTCGACAGCCCTATTTAGATCGTGCGCTTCAAAATCTATTCGTGCAACTTCAGGAGTTCCGCAAGGTAGCCATTCTAAGTTTCTTGAGTTAACATCGAGAATTCAAGTGGTTAAGATTGACGATCGGCATTCTAACCAAATACTGGTTCCATCCGGTGTCCCTCAGGGTAGCCATTTGGGCCCATTATTGTTCTTGTTTTTTATTAACGATATTCATAAAACCTTTCTAAAATCTCATTGTCATCTTCTTGCGGACGACCTCAAACTATATCGCAGTATAAAATGCTCTGATGATTGTGCTTTATTAAATAATGGACATTTTTAAACAATAAAAGAAAGCTTAGTGGTATTCTGCAAAATATGGAATTCGAAGGTGCTGTTTCTTGTAGCTTGAATTTAACTTGTGAGCTTTTTGCAAAAGGTTTTTGAATCAGTTTTTGTTGATCACACGAATCTTAGTTCATCACTTGATAATAATATGAATGATTCTAATGCCTGTTTAGGATCACTCTATCTTTCTCTTGATGATGTTTTGCTAGGCATACAACATATAAACTCTTCCCAAAGTACTGGCCCTGTATTCCTTTTGAAGTTCTTAAACAATGTAATTTGTCTTTGTCTTTTCCTTTAAAACTAATTTTTTAATTTATCCTTAGCTTCTGGTGTGTTTTTAAATGAATGGAAATATTCATTCATAAAAGCCGGACCCCGACAGAAAATTGAAAACTATCGTGGAATATCCAAGCTCTCAGCTATTCCGAAACTTTTCGAGTCAATTGTTACAAAAAAAAACTTTATTTTACAATTAAGGAACAAATATCACTGCAACAACATGGATTTGTATCCGGTAGATCCACATTAACCAACTTGACACTGTTTACAAAATATCTTTTTGATTCTGTAGAGTTGGGATATCAAGTTGATGTAATTTTTACTGATTTCAAGAAAGCTTTTGATACGCTATGTCATTGCATTCTTATAAACAAACTTAGATCATTTGGCATTCACTCCATGCTACTTAAGTGGTTAAAAAAGTTACCTCTTGAACAGAAAGCAGTATGTAAAGATTGGTTCTTCTCAATCTAGACTAATTGAGGTCTCATCTGGTAGCCACCCAAGGTAGCATCTTAGGGCCATGGAACCTTGATACTATGCACTCTTATGCGACAAGATGTGCTTTAATAGGGTTAGATACCTTAGAAAAAAGGCGAAATGTTCATTGTATGCTGTTTATTCATGATGTTTTCTCTTATCGTATTTTTTTTTTTTTTTTTTTTTTTGTCGGGGTGTGTGAAACTTTCTGCACTGGAGCACTCAGACTCAATACTGGTCCATTGTACTACCAGGCAGACACACCACATTTTACTGTGGGAATTTAGGCGCTTCAATGATAAGGAGCTTAGGTTTACAGCACTCACCATATCCGCACCAAAAACCTGCCACCTGATACGAGCAAAAGCAGGACAATCACAGAGGAAATGTTCCGCAGTGTCGTCGCTCTCTCCACAGGCTTCGCAGTTGGTGGTGTCGCTTAGGCCTAGCACCTTAAGGTGTCTGGCAAAAGCGTAGTGTCCCGTAAGAACGCCAGTAGTCTGTCTGCAGTCTTTTCTGTTGAGAGACAACAAGAATGCCGCGGATTTCCCACAGACGTAGGGGAGCATTTGCTTAGTCTGTCTGCACCCTGGAGAGTCATGCCAAAGGCGATTGTGTTCATAGGAAACCCAACCGTCAATGGAAGCCCTGACCGAGGACTCAGGCAGACAGATCGCTGGTTCAGGTCCTGAGAAGTCCCTCTCTGAGCCTTGTCTAGGAAGTTCATCGGAGATCTCATTTCCCGTGATCCCGTTATGACCCGGGACCCAGACAAGTTTAAGTGAATTCAGCCTTCCGACCGAATTCAGCGATATCTTGCATTCACGTACTATTTTGGAGGTAGTTAAGGGTTTGAGTAAGGCCTTAAGCGCAGCCTGACTGTCGCTACAGACGCAGATACTTCGCCCCCTCCTCCTGTTCCTCGTAACATAGTCCATGGCCATTAGGATAGCATAAGTCTCTGTTTGGAAGACTGACGCATATTTGCCTAACGGAAAGAAAAGTCTAACGTTATCGCTCTCCACGAAGACACCAGCACCAGATCCTTGATCGGTTTTGGAGCCATCCGTAAAGATTCGACTGCATTCCCTTCCAGGTTCAGAGTCCGGCCAGAGCCAGTCCTGGACGCAAGGAAAGTCGACCTCGTATTTGCGCTTTAGCCGAAGTTCCGGTGTCATCGCATCAGACGGCATATCCATAAGACAGGAGTCGAAGGACAACCGTTGCGCAAGTTCATCAAAACTCCAGTGCGAGTTATACCAAAAGCCACCTCTTGTAAGACGTGAGATAGCCTTGATTGTACATCCCATCATGTAAACATCAAGGGGCGGAAGGTTCAATAGTGCATCTAGGCCGGCTCTTATCGTATAGTATGTCCTGATGTACTTCAATATTTTTTGTTATATGCGCCAGAAAGAATTCTTCGAACAAGAAACACATTTTTTTTATAGCCCTAGACATTCTTTCATTTATGGACTTAGCGAGCCAATAACAAAGTGTATAAAAAAATTTAATTCTTTTTGTACTGAAATAGATTTATGTGATGATAGATCGAAATTTAAATTATCTTTATTGAATATAAATATCTCCTAAATGATAACACTACTGTATATTTTATATAATTTATGTTGAACTGTTAAAATATTTAATCATAGTCTGTAAGAGTTAAGCTCGGTAGATGAATAAGGAATAATAATAATAATGATTTAAACAATCTGGCAGAATGGTGTAGTATAAAATTCCTACATCTTAATATTTCAAAATGCCAAGTCATGTCTTGTTTTCGTAAAATTTCTCCAATTTATTATGATTATCAAATTGATAGTACTTCATTGACTCGTGTAGTGCAAAAAAAAAAAGATCTATATACCTAGGTGTTATTCTTGATACCAAATTTTCTTTTCTTCGTTATATCGATTTTATTATAAATAAATCCAACCAAAGGTTAGGATTTATTAAAAGAAATAGTAAGGAATTTACACATCCGTATACTATAAAAACTCTTTTTATCTGTCTTGTTCGATCAGCGCTTGAGTACTGCAGCACGGTTTGGAACCCTTATTACAATAATTCGTGTGTAAGAATTGAAAAAATTCAGAAAAATATTTCAAGGTTTATGTATTATAAACTTCACATTCCATCTTATGAAACTAGATGTCTTTTATTTGGTATGCAGAGTTTGGTAAATCGACGTACATATTTTGCGATAATGTTTACTAGAGATATACTTTTTTTTTTTTTTGAAAAAAAGGAAATCTAAATCCCAGAGCACTCAGACTCGGTAACGGTCCATTGTACTACCAGGCAGAAATCCTCCTTTTGGTGTAGAGGCATGTGAATGGGTGGCGTGTGTTGTTGTTCCCCATGGGGATTGAACCTGCACCGCACGGGTCACAAGCCAACACACTTTTACTTTTTTTACTTTTAAATTCATTTTTATTAATTATTAGCTTATATCAACTTAAATACTAGACAAAAATGATTAAATCTAACTTAAAATTAACAGGATACTTATTCTAGATTATTGATCCTTATGCGGACGCCCTAAACTTAACTCTATCTTATAATTATTGCCTTTCGGCCTAAAAACTATTTTACGAACTAATCTTACATAATTATGTTTTCATCGAGAAAATTGTTAAGAAAACTCGGAATCTTTATCAAATTTTATATTTTTATATAAAAAAACAAATTACAAACTACCTACTCTACTTACTTAAACTACTTAGCATATTCTAACTATAATTAGGATTCTGAGTCAAGCCAACACACTAACCTCTACACCGTCGCCACCCCATACTTACCATATTAAATGTGCACAACTTCTTGTACTAATATCAATTCGCGTTCCTAGTTATAATTCAAGAGAATATGTTCCTTTTTACGAACAATTTCACAGATCAAATTATGGTCGTAACGAACCTGTTTTTCGTTGCATCAGTGAAGCAAATTCAGTTTGTACTAGGTTAGACTTTTTTAGAATTTGCACAAGACAAACCTTTAAAATGTATGTTCTAAATGTACTTAGATCTACTTGATGTTTGTATATATTTATTTAAAATTATTTATGATAAACCTTTATTTACTTATTTAGCTTTATTAAAATATTGTTATCTTAGTCTATAAGAGAACTTTGTTCTTTGATTGATGAAATAAAGACATAAAGCATTTTGATTTTCGTACTTATTATTAACGATGTCGACCTTATTCTTACAGGATCTGACCTTGAATACGCTGACAAGATGCGGATCTCTAGGCATATTTTATCTAATGCTGATGCTTAAGAGCTGTCAAAAAAAAATCATCTTGAACTTAACGTAAATAAATGTCAAGCTGTAATCTACTCTCGTCTCAGCTGCAGTATTTTATAAACGACGAGCCTGTGTCATTTGTTACCTCCATTTGAGACTTAGGTGTAATCTGCTACACTCAGTTTATTGTCATGCTCACACATCGGACAGCGACAGCGATTGTCGGGCACAGTGGCTCAGTGATTAGTGTGTCGGACTACTTATCGAAAGGTCCCCATTAACATCTAGAGTTTTTCCCACTGTGATCCTTTTGCGAACGTCTGACAAGCATCCAAGAGTATCAATTGTAGGACCCTTTCACTTCGCTAAAGCAAATGGTTTGAAAAGCTGGATGTAAGCCCTGTATCTGTATGAACCGTTAATGTTCAATATTTATTTAAATTTCTTATCCATGAGCGGGATATTTGAATAAATCATCAAAATATATTAACAAAACAAGGTTAAGCATGCTTTAATTAACGCGGAGAAGATACGAGTAGATGTAATAGGCATTAGAAAATCTATTTGAAAGATTTTCCAAGCCCTATTAAGTCTATTTTTTATTGATTTGAACTCCTTAGTATACCAGCAGTGCGATGTATGTACATTTCTAGATAATTTGGCAGGAAAAGCTTTGGTCATACAGTCATCCAGCAAAGAGTAAAAAGTACCTACTAAATATATCCTTAGAAATAGATAAGAGAGCAAGATTTAAATTAAAGTTGTTAATTTCACCAGAAAGACTCTGAAAATGTTAATTCCAAAGGGTAAATAAGTGCGAGTAGTCATACGAATTACCATTTGCTTACAAATGTCCGCTTAAGTCAATCAATAGACACAAAGGTGGTTGATTTTAATCTACTCGTATATTAGTTATATTGAAGTCTCGGTGTACGAGTCTTATTGCTTAATGATTTAAGCGACTTGGCTAACACTAATATTAGAAGTCTATCGCTATTCAATAGAAACTCTTAATGGTTAAACGGGTAGAGGGAGCAACTCCCTAGATCCCCGTGGTATCACAATGGATCTCACATTTTACTAAGTTTGTTGGCAGTAGCTGGCAACCACCTCAACCTAACCGAGTTATACCGGAGTGGGTTCCTAGGACCACAGCAGAACAGAGTCAAAGGAAAAGTTTAGATTGGGAGTTTGTCTGGTAAAGTTTTTTTATATCTACAGCTAGTTTGCTGTAGTATTGTCAAGTAAGCAGACTTTTTTCTTGGCAAAGTCAATGGATGGAATTGAATGCGAATCATCCTCTGAAAGTACCTCAAAAATGTGATAGCTTGAAGTACCCTAGAAGTAAAATAGTATTGTCACAACAGTACTAGACCATATAAGTGCCATCGAAATTTCAGAGTACAAAGACCAAAGACTATACGATGTAATGAACGCATTAACAATACATATATATAAATGTTTATTCTTAACAGTAAGATAATTTCAGCTTCTTTTTTCTCTGCATCCTTACTGGTCCGCCTGTGGGGTTTGCAGGATTGACCTCCAAATGTGTCGGCATGCCTCCCGGTTTCTGATCGTTATCAATCCGCCACTGAGGACAATTTAATGAGGATGTTGTTGCATTTGTGGGATACCTATGGAAACGTTCATTCATAGTTTAGTTTATTTAGTTTAGTTTATTTATTAAATGACATGGTTTGTACATTAAGACATAGGTCTCTTATAGTACTTAGGCTTGATAGTTAAAATAAGAACTTAATTTAATATATGTTATGTTTAAATTAACAACATATATAATATTAACAAGATGTATAATATTTCAAAAATAAAAACAATTCATGAGATGACTAAAATTAGCAAAGTTGACATTTTTAATATATAATTGGTATTTACGGTATGCAAAAAAGAAAAAGAAGAAAATAATAGAAAAGAAAAGAAAGTTATCAAAGATGAAAAGTAAGAAGTAAGAGAAAGAGGAGTTAAATATAAACATTAATCTTTATTGATCTTTATTGCTGCTGAAGAGAAAAATGCCTTAATTCTGCAGTTTTAAAGCTTGCGGCATTACTAATACCCTTGATATTCAAGGGCAGAGTTCTATAACCTCACGGCGTGAACGAAAAAGAACCTGGACAAGTTAAGATATTTAAATGTTGGTAAATTTATGTTAAATGTTCTGCGAGAAGAAGAAAACTCAAGCTTGCAAAACAGATAATTTGGCGTTTTTGTCTTTATAAGTTTGTGTAAGAATATACAATTTCTTGCTTGCATGTATTGTACTAAAGTGCAACCCAAAAAGCCTTTCACATAGAGCGATATGCGATCGTATCTGCGTAGTCCATGAATGCATTTTTAAGTGTTGGCGGTTTGCAATCAATAGTGTGGCATAAACGATTGAAGATGAAAGATAAATTTTCTTCAGGTGAACTCGGAATGCCAAACAGCACGGCATCACAGGCTGTATGCTTACGCTCAAGGTTGTTAATTTGTTGTTGGAGGGCAAGCATTTCTTTGTTCGCAGACGTGGTTTCTACTGATGAAGACGTAGAAACAGCTTCAATGTCCTCAATTCTCTTTGTGATGTTTTCTACCGCCGCATTGACTGATGAAAAGCGTTCTTCCCACTTTTTTTCCATTTCTTCAATTTTGAGTTGTAGACCGTTGCTTATTTTATTGCATTCATCTTTTATTGTTGCTTTGATGAAATTACAGAATTTATCAAGGCGGCTCTCCAGTATATCAATTGTGATGATTGTAGAATTGGTGTCAGTTCGTTTCAAGGAAGGGGAACTTACTTGGGAGGACGTTGCAGTTTTATTTTGCGATAATTTTGAGATCGAGCGGGTACTTGGTGGGTCTGATGGCATGGTGGTGGTGTTAATGTACGAGTATCACAGTTTACGATTTTTTTAAGCAAGCGATAGGTATGAACGCCAACAATGAAATTACTTTAGAACAATCTTAGATGTCTGTGTTATCTGTACTTTGTGCACACTTTCAACTTGATAATTTGTTGCGGTTAGAGGTTAGCAGCTACCGTACCTCTCTTCTTGAATGTGACAGTACCAACCTAGTCGTCGCACTCCATTTTCATTGATTTAGGTTCCTTGAAGTGAGAGCTCCCTCGAATCCTAGAACCTATTACCTGTGAAACTTAGATAAGTTGCTGAATTATTTGAGCTGTCCTTCCTTTTTTTTAAACTGAAATGTTGTAGGCTTAAAAACAAATAAATTATCGTATATATTATTTTTAGAGTATAATCACATCTGTTGTCAATTACCTCGAAAAAACGAACGGAAATACAAAATATATGCTGGAATTCGCAAGGAATGAAAAATTAAAAATGGAGAAAAGTCCTACAAATGTTTCAAAATATGCTGCTGTGTGCTTACCGCCGTCAAGGGAAATCAATTGCTTTTCTTGTGTTGTATATTTAATTGAAGTTTGTCCAATTGATTTTAACATTTCTGCTGCTTTTGAAGAGAAGCAAATAAAAGCGCAAGGACGGCGTACAAATTAAAATTCCTTGCAAAAATATATCGAGAAATACTGAGAAACAATGCAAATCCATAAGATTTGCAAGAAGAATTGTACGTGTACTGTCAAACATGCTTCATTAACATAAATTACCAAATTTATTAAAGGTTTGTCCAAGTTAAATCGTGCTTGGTGAAATTATTATTTAAACTGCAGTACTTCTTTATATAAAAAAAATTCTTACTTTTTCCATGTCTTCTAGTCTCGTCAAATTCACTGCTAAAGTTGTCCAGAGACCATTGACATCCACCGCTTCATTTGCTGTTGCATAAACTTCAGTATCGCTTGAATTTGATTTGTTTTTGAATGGTTTTCCCTAAATAAGGAAAAAAATAACAAGAAAAATAATAATATACATATTTATTTTCTTCATCTTTTCTTTAACGACGAGGTTATGATCTGGTCTTAAGGAATTTTACGCCATCCTGACTGGTCGCTGGAGTTCGCCAGTTTCCTTACACTTAAATTTTGAGTTTTGCGGATTTAATTTCACAAACACAAACCTGTCGAATTGAAAATATCGAAATGTTTCCTCTTTTTAATTCGAACCGTATCTGAGCTAGGGTTGCTCATAATACATCGATGCATCGAAAACATCGATGTTTAGTATTCGATTGCATCGAATCAATCCGATACATCGAAAGCATTCGATGTTTAACGATGCATCGATGTATTTCATTCGATGCATCGTAGCATGAAATATACGTACATTTAATACGCTCCATGTGCTCTTTTCTCTTTGATTGTATTACTGATGGATATTAGAAATTATAACGTAATTTGTAATAAGCTATAGATAGAGATAGATAGATAGATTCTTTATTTTTTCATCATAAAGTTTATAAATTGGTATACTTAAGAATAAGGACATGGCAATACTGCCGTCTGCCTGAGATGACATTTCATAATATGATTTAAAAATAAAAGAAATAATAAAAAGCAAAAATTTTAAAATATAAAGAAAAGGAAAAAAGAAAAAAAAAAGAAAAAATGTTTAACAAAAGATATGAAGAAATATTACTATATAAAACAATGCTATCAATTTTAACGTGATTTGAAACACAAAATATTATACAATTTGGATAATTTGATTAGCTGTTTATACAAAATTTTATCAATTTTAACGTGATTTGAAACACAAAATAATACGCAATTTGGTTAGAAATAGCTGTTTATACAATATTATCAATTTTAACGTGATTTGAAACACAAAAGAGATATTATCAAATTTAGTATGATCAGCAACAAAACAATAAATAGTTAGGTATAAAATTTGGTCAAAACTGCAATAAGTGGGTAATCGACTAAGTTTAATATGTGAAACTGTTACGGTAAGAAAGAGCATGTTGGCAATATTTAAAGAGGCTGAGCCAGCCCATTGCTCCATTTAAAATTTCAAAAAGTTTGTCCAAAGATATAAAACTTTCCCGAAAATGCAACCGGCGAATTTCTTGTAGAATAGGACAAGCAGCAACGAAATGGTATATATCTTCATTCACTCTTCCGTTACATAGATCACATAGCTGGGGCAAGTCTGATCGATGAGGTATAAAGTTCAAATTTAAAATTTCAACTCTTGCTCTAAAAATAATACTTATAACCGAGGCTGAAAATTCATTACTAAAGTAAGAGACTTCCGAGGGCAGTTCATGGTTTAAATGACTATAAATAGCTCTTGAAGTAGATGAAGATGCTCTGGAAAGGTTATCCAGAAACATTTTGTGATCCACCTTAGCAATCACATCAGAAAACTGAGCCTGCCAATCGGTCACATTAGTTTCTGTTAAGTTTAAACTTGTTTCGTAAGATAAAGCTAGTTCGTTCCAGTTTTTAAACGGGGAAGCATTCACTCGAAGTAATTTTCTTAAGATGATTTTGTGAAGACAAGTTTCACTTCTTTTCATCACTCTAGTAATGAAGTTCGCATTTGCCTTCAAATTTTGTATATATATAGGGACTATTCCTGAC
Source organism: Portevinia maculata (assembly GCA_949715645.1). Lineage (NCBI taxonomy): Eukaryota > Metazoa > Arthropoda > Insecta > Diptera > Syrphidae > Portevinia > Portevinia maculata. Next base: position 137,676,723 of record OX454528.1, on the reverse strand, counting down.
TCTACATATATGGCGTAGTTGGGTGTTGAGTTAGGCAAACGAAATATCCTCTTAAAAAAGTTCCTTTGTACAGTTTCAAAAGCTTCGAAGTGTGTGTATCCGACGGGTTGGACGCCATATGCCATGCATACATTTACTGTCGCGTTGAAAACTTTGTACTTGGACGTTAAATCAACATTTTGGTTCGAAAAAAACTTTGGCCACATTATATTAAGAGCCAATTTAGCTTCGTTGCTTTTTTCTTTGGAGTGCTTTAGATAGCTTAAATTGTAGGTCAAGAGGACACCCAAATATTTAAACTCTTGTAAAACCTCAATGTGTGTATTGTTTAGAGACCATTTTTCTTCCGCTCGCCTTCTTGATTGTCTCTTTTCAAATATAACAATCTTAGTTTTTTGGGTATTAATTTGCAAGCCCCAAGACTCGCAAAATGAACTTAGACGGTTTATTTGCAATTGAAGCGTGAAAGGATTATCAGCAAGCATGACTAGATCGTCCGCGTACAACAGGACTTTGATTATAATGTTAGCAAAATTAACTCCACCCGGAAGAAGCTCGCAGACATCATCTATGAACAGGGCAAATAATAATGGGCTGAGGATACAACCCTGAGGAACACCTGTAATTGTATCAAATCGATTTGAAAATGTGAAACCGTCCCATACCCTTGCATTTGTTGACGAAATAAGACTTGCATACACTTCGAGAAACTTTCTTGACAAACCAATGCAAGAAAGTTTGTATATTAAAGCTTGTCTATTGACTTTATCGAATGCAGCTTTAAAATCAACAAAGCAAGTGTATAGTTTCTTTTTTCTATCTATAAATTGTTGAGCAATGCTTGAAATGGCCAAGATATGATCCATGGTTGAAAAACCTGGGCGGAAACCGGCTTGAAAGATGCTCAAAAGACTGTTATCCTCAATCCATTTTGAGAGCCTTTCATATAGGATTGCAGTGAAAGTTTTTCTTATTGAATTTAAAATTGAAATACCTCTATAATTTTCCGCAGCGTTAGCATCACCTTTTTTAAAAATGGCAAAAATTACAGATTCGTTGAAACTGTTAGGGACACATCCATCATTGTACATTTTGTTATAGAAAGACACGAGGTAGTTTTTAAAATCAATAGTGCTGTTTTTATAAAACTCGACTGGTATGCCGTCTAGGCCAGGAGCCTTGCTGTTTTTCAATCTTTGGAGCGTTACTTCCAATTCGGGCAATGAGAATTCTAAATCCAGCTCGTTGACTCTAGTATCAGGTAGCGCGTAATCAAAGGTATGAAGGTCTTCATCAGCTGAGAGTAGAGTTTTAAAATGAGCTGCTAACGTCTCAGCTTCTAAAGAGAACTTCATACCCTGATTGCGCCCACCAAGATTGCGCACTGTCTCCCAAAATATCTTTGAGTTTGTGCAGTTTTCCAATTTCTTAGCCACGTAATAAGCTATATTTTCGCCAATCAAACACATAAACAACAACACATGTAAGACGAGGGAACACGACGCGACTACCGAGACCGACGTTCGCACCACAGACACAGATACACAGTCAGACTATACTGTCATGTCTATTAAAGCAAGCTCATTCTTGGAGAAATAAGGAAACGGATGGGTGCTATTGAACAAGTTTCTTCGTTAGCTATAGCTACCTTGTTAGAGCCGCGGTTCAAAAAGCTTCATTGTGAAGATCTCATAGCTTGTGCCCACGCAATCCAAAAAATTAAGGCGATGATGACGAAGCACCTTAATGAAAATCCAATAGAATCTGATTCGGATAGTTCCGACAAAGTATGGGAAGATTTCAGCCTTTGGAGCGACCATCACAAACTCGTTCACAGAAATCGGAAGGCGAAGAAAAGCGAAGAAAGTGTTTGTGATGAGCTTTCCGTCTACTTAAGGGCACCTATTAGTCACCTTAGAGAAAATCCCTTGGAAATTCTCCAATTTCCAAATCTTTTTAAAGTTGCTTTTAAATATTTAAGAAGCCAGCTCAGTTCCTTCGGAAAGGCTTTTTTCGAAAGCTTCCCAGGTATTGAGTCAGCAAAGAAATAGAATCCAAAAAACAAAATATTGTTTATGCAAAGTTTGGAGCGGAAGTATTGGGATTTGCAATTATAATAAAACTCAGCTAAATTAAAAACCGGGATAATGTCTTATTTTTGATTCCTTATTTTTAGCTCATATAATACAATACGTCGATGTTCTTAATCGATGCATCGAAAACATCGATGTTTTTAATCGAAGCATCGATAATAATCGATGTAACGTTTCGATGCATTACATCGAATAAAACATCGATGTATTTTTTGAATGAACATCCCTAATTTGAGCACACCCATCAATTCGGTGGAATTAGAAAAAAATCGAAAAGCAGCACACCAAAAACTCAAAACCGTAAGGATTTAATTTTGACCGAGATTGATGGCACGAGTTATTATGCACCTAGTGGAACGCGAAAGAAATTTTTCATCAAAGTAAAATTTATAACAATCAAATTGTTGCTCGGATCAAATACAGCTGGTGTAATATTCAATATCCCGATTGACTTGGACCGAATGAAAGCCCAGTGTGTAATGTTTCAAAGAACAGCAACAATATAATGAAGCAACATTTCCAGCCACAAAGTAAAAAAGTCAGCAATTTCGGATACCTTTTTAAGTGAAAGCCTTGATTCCTCCAGTTGAATAGGTTCACTACAAACTGCCAAGAGAGCTAAACTCTAAGAACTTTCATAACACTCTTCAACCCTCTCAAAACGTAAATTGCATCTCGAAGTACTCTTGTTATAAGAGTATAACACTACAAGGGTTCCAAAGGCTCTCATAAAAGACTAACACTCTTACAATACTTTCAAAACAATAAGTTTAGTATTAATGTGAGCGGCCATTTTAATCTAAAAAATCTAAAAAATCTTTAACTGTTTTGTACGTTTTTAAAGGATTTTCCTGAAAAAATATGTTTATTTAAAAAAAACGCTCCTAAAAAGTAAGCCGTGGGGCAAAAACTTTTTATGGAGGAATTGTTAAAATCGACTTTCTCTAAATACTTCGTGAAGAATATGACTTTAATTTAAAACGTTTTTTTTTAACGGGTGTCAGTTATACAACATCCATAGGATACAGTATAAAAATAGTAGGAATGGTAACCTTTAAATATTAATTAATATGAGTAAAAATATGTTAAATTTTGAGAATTCCCTAGCGCTTTGATTTGTTCAAATGTTAACTTTTTTTTCTTGGTTTACCAAGGCGAAGGAAAATGCACTTCGACCTATAAGATCTTTTGTGCCGTAGGGGCCAACAAATATTAAGGCTACTAGAGTTTCTACTTAACGTATAAAGCAGACAATTTTGCCAGCAGAAGATTTCTTTATGTCTTGGGAACCCACATGTTCCCTGGAGAATATTTTCTTGTTCCATTGAAGGTTGAACATTCACATAATATGTGTTTATCTTTTTCGTCCTCTTGAAGACATAGTCGGCAGTCAGTAGAGTCTAGTTTTTCCATTTTAAGGTGATATCGTAAACCGTGGTAATGAGTAAGGATTTAGACATCTGTTGGCAATGTAAATGAAAGGCCGAATGGCTCGATTGGCCTGGGATGCTCTCCAAATAAAAGATACAATTTATATTTTCCCAGCTTTTAATTGCTGCGGTTGCTGGCGATCGAATGAATGGTGTTTCTGAAACCTTCCTCGCAAATTTATCGGCATTTTCATTACCAAAATGTTTACTTTAGTAGATTCATATTCAGTCGCAATCAAATGTTTAGCTTCAATGCGATATTTACACCAAATGTTTCTGTCTCCTTATTAACTTTCATAAGATACTAATTGTTTACTTATGAGGCTTTCGCAGCTCTTCTAAGTAGAGTTGTAGTATCTTTTTAAGATAAGAAATAGTTTTTATAGATAAGCCATTTAAACACTCTTTGAGAGTGAAATTACTAGAGTTAAACTGTTTTGATTTAGCCTAATTGAAGATCCTTATGAGAAAAACAAGGTTGGTTATGCAAGATATGGCGTTTCGGGGCTGGTAATAAAAATGTTCCTAAGAGCCTTTTCGTTCATAGTACCTACATTTTTTCAGATGGGTTGGTAATCTGTTTTTAGGGTTCCGTAGCCAAATGGCAAAAACGGAAACCTTATAGATTCGTCATGTCTGACTGTCCGGGAATGTCACAGCCACTTTTTTCCGAAACTATAAGAGCTATACTGTTGAAACTTCGTAAGTAGATGTATTCTGTGAACCGCATTAAGATTTCCACACAAAAATAGAAAAAAAAAACAATAAATTTTGGGGGCTCCCCATACTTAGAACTGAAACTCAAACTTTTTTTTTCATCAAACCCATACGTGTGCAGTATCTATGGATAGGTCATCAAAAATGATATTGAGGTTTCTAATATAATTTTTTTCTAAACTGAATAGTTTGCGCGAGAGAAACTTCCAAATTGGTAAATGATTGCCCCCCCCCCCGTAACTTCTAAAATAATTGAATGATAAAACTAAAAAAAATATATGATGTACAATACCATGCAAACTTCCACCGACAATTGGTTTGAACGAGATCTAGTAAGTAGTTTTTTTTAATACCGCAATTTACCTTTCATTCAATCAACTCAAATATAAAAAAAAAAAACATTTAATTTCATAAACTTAAACCTTATGCGTAAACCGTGAACCATTATTTTCTAACAATAAATCTGTAATAGGTGCCTAAGTAAGTAATAATTATAATTCGAGCGGAACCCTTCATGGGAGAGTCCAACTCACACTTGGAAACTTTTTTTTATTTGCCATGGGACCTACTAATTTTGGACAGCGCCAAAGCGATTAATCGCGACACCGATCTTGCGCAGAGCTTCCATGTCCAAATTTTCAGCCAATGGATTTTGTTCGCTATTTCTGGCTTAGTCGTCTCGATTGGTGCACCACTGCTATCGCTATGTTTGTCTTGGCAGGACAAACGGATAACGGACTGGGTTAAACTCTGCCACCCAATGTTTTACTGTTGTAAAGGCAGAAGAAAACTGCCCCAGAGTAGAAGCCATCTCCGTTCTTATGGATGACGAAGTTTTTCCATGTTTACAAATTCACTGAAATCCCTTATGAAGTTGTTACTTTTGACCATAGTCATTTTTTTCAAACAACCACCGCCATCTTTACTTCAGGGTAACTTTGAATAGGTACACCCTCTATATTTTGAATCAAAGATAAAGTAAAAAGTTATCGTAATGTTCCAAGACACGGTTTCAGTAGATAGAAGTAGCTGTCAGCCAAAGACACACTTAAACCAGTATAAGGTCCAACCAAGGCTAGGGGTCTTCTTCTTTAATGGTCATAATGATCATAACTATCCCACTTAACTGCATCGCCACTGGTTCGCCCTTGAGTTAAATTTGTTCAACCTCAATAAATATCTAAAGGACGGTTTTGGATCACTTCATAATTTAGGGCAATCAAATACTAGTGTTGATGAGTGATCCAGGAGTTTTTAAGCCATCCTCTTCATTTTAACGACACATGCACCTACATGCTCCCTTTATCAGCTTTTGGTTGAACATTCTTTTATGACACTGGTCGTGATATTATTAGTCCGTTCCTACACGGGGAAAGTTCCAAGGCTAGGAGTAGACATATTACTACATGCACACACCTTACGACATCAGTACCTTCGTATTTTATTGGTCTACTTTTAGGAGTTCGGTGGTATAGCTTATTAATATGATGGCATTATTGTTTCAATATCATCACCATTCACTGCATTTTTTTGTGAAACACCTTTTTAGATGTTTTCTTTTTTTAATAAAGAGTTTCAGTAAAATTAATTATAATCTTCCTTTTCAAGGGACGGCGTACCTTATTCCGTACCTTGGCCTCATCAATTTATTATATTTCTGAAAGTTCAACTTGCAACATATAGCTACATTGTAGAAGTTTAAATAATTTTATTTACTAATTTTCAAAGGAGAGTTAGAGCACTCTCTCCCTGATTTCTTTGGCAGTCATTTACTTCCAGTCCGATTTTATGCTTCGTTAAAATTAAAAATTGTATTTTTTTTGCTTTTCGTCATTCTACTACTTTGAAACTCTGACTTCTATTCCTATCCCCACTTTTTTTGTATGTCAAGAAAACAATTTCATGAAAAATTCATTTTGTTGAAATACGGGCCAGCAACCTTGACCTAAGTTTTAGTTTCGTACATAGAAGCAATGTGTGTATAGTGTATGTATGTATATTCGTAGGAACACTGTCTGAATTAAAACTTAAGGACACATTCTGTGGTGAAAAACAGAACTTGAACAAATTAATATAAAGACCATTGTTGATTAGGGCGTTTTGACAAAACACGATTGTAACATTGTAGGTTGTTGAATCAAGCGAGCATTTGTGTATTTTCTTAGCTTGCAATCAGCTGCTTTATTTTGTGTTCTGACCTGCAAAGGTCGTAGTTGGTACAAAATTTCCCTCTCAAGGCTTCCGTTCAATACATTAATAACTCCATCAAAGCTCAGCAAAGTTCGTCCGAAGTACCTCGTGCCGAATTGTGCTTAAAATTGGACATCTTCAGATGAAGTCATATACATCCTCCATCTGTTTAAGATTATGTGCATAATAGGTCATATAAGGTTGGAAGATCGGTACGATGCGGAATAAAATAAAGATTTACTAATTCTCCTCTTAGTTTGAATATTGGGCAGAGAAGAGCGGTTAAGTATTTTCAATTAGGTTATAATTCCATTCACTATACACCAGCCTATGTTGCGATGAACGTGCTTTAGAAATAAATCTATCGTTCATGGTATTACCCGCCTTTTTCAATTGGTTTTAACATCGCAGGATGTGAATCAGCTGCAATATTCATGCACTGTCCATAGTTAGGGGAGGAGCTTCCACCACGACTTCTAAAATCATCTTTTCTATTTCTTTATATTCGCCGTCAGGTTCCAATGCTTGAAATAGCTTTCCAGGCGGTAGATGCCAAGCTGTATCGCTTCTACTGTCTCCGACAAAAACACTATATCATCCGTAAACAAATGCGCTGGGATCCGCATAGCACCAAGATCTATCCCTCTTCCCACTTGCTCTACTTTATCATTTTTAAACAGTATGAAGAGCAACGTGCTTAAGATCATATTTCATATTTCATATTTATTTAAACAAAAAGAGTTTCACAGCAAGATTACAATTATCTTATGAATTGTGAAAGGCTTAATAAAATTATTGTTAAATGCTTCGAGTGCTTTCGTATTGGGAAACAGGATAATTACAATTTGATTGTATCATATCATAAGAAAATTAATACATAAATATTACATATAAACCTAAAATACCTAACAGTTATTTTTACTTTAAGATCATTAATTATTATCATTGGCCAAGTATTTAAAAATAATTGTTTTTAAATTCCCTTGCGTTTACGGTTCTTCTGAGTGCTACGGGTAATGAGTTCCATGAGAGAGTGGCATGGACGAAAAATGTGCGTTCAGATTGTAAGGAATTAAAAATAGGCCGAATCAGAACAGCTCTTCTCTGTGAGCTGGCGAAATGTAGTCTGTTGTATAGATATTCCGGATGACGTGTCTGTACAATTGCGTGCAGTAGAGTTAGCGACCTAAATATAATCAGATTATCAAAGCTGAGACCCATTATCTGTTTTGAGTAACTAGAAATATGTTCGACATATCTTTTATCAAAGACGTACCTTGCCAGGTTGTTGTATATTACATTTAATTTACGTCTACTGTTGTAGTCAACTTTGCAAAAAACTTCGCAACCGTACAGCAAAATTGGTAAAAGTAACGTCTTGACTAATATCATCTTGGTTTTGACGGGCACGGAGCTTTGAGTTGAGCTTAGCAAACGCAGACCATTGTAAACCTTTCCGGTCGTAACTGCCACATGGTCGTGCCAAGTCAGATTATCATTGAAGACTAATCCCAAATTTCTAGCCGTATGGACGTATTCTATAGAGGATTGTCCTAATTTGATTGGCGGAAGGGTTGACGTATTCAATTTCTTTTTATGGATATATAAAGCTTTTGTCTTCTGTGGATTAAGAGTCAAGTTGTGTTTTAGCGCCCACTGTTGAATAGTCTCTAGGTCTTTGTTTAGGTCTTGAATAGCTCCATTAATACTATCCATCGGGCAGCACAAATATAATTGGACATCATCGGCAAACAAATGTACATTACAGTATTTTATGATTTGAGGAAGTTCATTGACATATGGAGAGAACAACAACGGCCCCAGGATGGAACCTTGTGGCACCCCTGCCGATACTCCAAGGAAAGAAGATGTTTGATTTCCTACTGCCACGCATTGTTGGCGACCCGTTAAATAGGAATAAATTAGTTTAACTGTAGGTGGAGAAAATTTAAATTTATTTAACAGTTTTTCGCCGAGAATTATGTGGTCTACCGTATCGAACGCTTTAGAAAACTACAGTAGTGTTAAAAATGTAGGGCAGTTTGCATCCATGGCTTTCCGAATGTCATCGACAACAAGTAAAAGTGCGGTTGTGCAACTCCTCTTCGCACGAAAACCGGACTGGGCGGAACTTAAGAGGTTATGGCTGGTTAAGTATACTTGCATCTGCTTTAGAATTGCCCTTTCAAATACTTTGGATAAAAAGGGTAGAAGAGCAATAGGCCTATACTCGGGGGTCATTCGATTCTGTGACTTAGGTATCGGAAGTATTTTTGCCTTTTTCCACAAAAGAGGATACTCGCAGGTGGTTACTATAGTATTAAATATGTGCGTTATGTACTTCAAAATAAAAGGAAGAAGGAGTTTTATAAATTTCGGATTTATTTCATCCAGGCCTGTTGCATTTGATTTGATAGACAGCACAGCTTCAACTACATCTTCATCTGTTAGACGAGTAAAGTTAAATTGTTCTGCACCATCGTTTGCTGAAGAAGTAGTTAACCGAACAGGACCATGTCTTTGCATTGGTGGTGCAGAAGCTGCAACAAATTGCGAGTTGAGCAGATTACAGTCTATCCCAGTAGGTACAGATAATCGCTGTTTCCCATTACCTAGTTTGCGTAGCTTTTTCCATAAATCCTTCCCAGACTGAATGTCAGGATTCAAAAAATGTTCATAGTAACGTCGTTTTGCATTTTGAATTCGCAGGACGACTAAATTGCGAAGGGAACGATAAGTGTCATAGAGCACGTGGAGTTTATAACGCTTCCACCGAGAATAGGCAAGATTGCGTTTCTGTATTAGGTCTGAGATGTCTCTGTTGAACCAAGCCGGGGAACTGTTCCTGTGGGTCCTATGTCTTAGCGGAACGTGTTGACCGAAGAGTGTTAGCAAATTATTTTGGAGAAATTGTACCTGCTGATTAACTGACGGCATATGATAAATACCTTCCCATTGGATTTCAATCACGTCCGATCGCAGATTATGGTAATGTATGTTGTTAAAATCTCTGTAGGTAATAACGGTTTCAGCTAATTCCATTTGCATGTCATATGTTAAATATATCAAGTCGTGTTTTGAAAAACCTGATGCTGTCAGCTGGCTGTCAAATAGGGTCTTATCAGCGTCACCTACGAAGAACACATCAAGTAAATTGGAAGCGCATCATTCGAGAAGTGAGTAGCGGTCGACACTTTAACTGGCTTTAGGTCAATGCTCTTGAAACTGTTAAGCAAATAGGCAGAAGACCGTGTGTTTAGCAAATTACAGTTCAGATCGCCGCAAACAATAATATCAGATGTAGAACAGGATATCCCTTCTAATATGCTGAAAACAGGTGAAATATCTATATTCTTATTTGACCTGTAGATTACTCCAAGTAGTAGACGTTCCGTACCACATGTGATATTCAGAAACAAGTAATCAGAGGTACTATTTGCATTCGATTTGCAGATAAGATTGCTTCTTAATCCGTCGCGCACATAAGCGGCCACACCCCCACCCACTCGACCAATTCGATCACCACGAAAAAGATTGTAACCCTCAACGTTATACGCGGCATTGTTAAACTCCGGAATGAACCATGTCTCGGATACACAAACAATATCAACACCAGAATTGATGAACAACTGACGAAATTCATCCAATTTAGGATTCAAACTTTGAGCATTGACATGACATACATGTAGGCCTTTTCTTTGCGAACGCAATATCCTAATCATTTGATATAAATTCCCATCCACATCACTCTCACCAGAACTAAACCCATTACTATAAGTATAAACACCTGTTTGCATTTATAAAAGAATTGCAAAAAATTGACATTGACACAAACCCTAACAAAACAAATAACGAAGAGATGACTCAAAGGGGAAAATAAATTAACTTTGGCCATTGATAAAAGATAATGTTTACATATTTTATGCTGTAAAAGGTAACAGTAGTTATTGTAAAGTGTATACATATCAATTTTGTTTATGTTTAACTGCATCATCTTCTCTTTGCTGGCATCTCTCGGCAGCGGCATTTAAATTGTCGATGTCTTCTACAGCTACACTTTCGCCGTCTTTGCTGAATTTAACATAGAAACATTCCCATTTGAGTTCCAAATTCTTCCGGTACAGAATAGCCATTTCAAACGTACGATACATTGTTCTCATACATCGCTTTGAACGCATTAATTATTTTGCTTGACAAACCAATTCGGTACAGCTTGTAGAAAGGGAATTTGCGAATAGAATCAAAAGCTGCACTCAAGTAGACAAAGAAGCAGTATAGTTCTTTGTGGCTATACTATATCCAGTGTTTAATAATGCTTCCTGCACCCTGCCTGGTATTCCCTTAAAATCGTGTTGCCTTTTATCCTTTGTGTAAGCCTTTTCAAGATCATAGCACTAAATAGTTTACCCGATGTATTCAATAACAAAATGCCTCTGTTTTTTTTTTTTGTGAAATGGGAAGACTATCGCTCTTTTAAAACTTTCTCGAACACTGGCCGATTCGAAAATTCTGTTAAATTCCTTAGTGACGGGATATCACTATAATACTGCGATTGCAAAAATAAATTTCATATCTGATTTTTTTTTACTTCAATGTTAATTTATTTACTTTTATTTTTGTTAATTTATACATAAATTTAATAATTAATTTTTACTTTCATTTTAATGTTAATTTATTTATTTTTCTTTGTTACCTTATATACAATATACATATTCGTTTATTTATTAAATACGCTTTAATTTTAATTTATTTATTTAGCAAGTAAGTTAATATCAAAATTATTTAATAATTTAATTATATTATATTTTCCATATTTTTTTTTCTTTAAATTAAGGGTTTTCTCGTTATTTCCCTTCAAAAATTAAATTAAATACTGATTATGACGAAATAAACATCTATCTATCTATCTAAATTTCATAAATATCGTATGATGATTTTTCATTGCAAATATTATAAACATATATATTTTTTTTCAGAACCGAAACTAATTAGTAGCGATGCGCCGCCACATTACTGGGATGCACCATATTCGTTACCATTTTTTGACAACTCCTCGAATCGAGAGGTAACAACAACAGTTGGTAAATCCGCATTTCTTCACTGTCGCGTTAAGAACCTTGGAGACAGAGCGGTAAGTAGAAGTCAGTTTTAAATATATCTAAGCGTTTATGAAGATGTCTAAAATATTCTGGGTGGACTTTTTAAGTTGCTGACCACTCTAAAGTGTATCAGTAATTCTTTGTGAAGACGATGTCATCATAAGCGAGGATAAACTGTCACTGCAACGAGCACTTGCATGTTTAGGAGGAGATTGGGTATCGTATTAATCCGAAAAAGACAGAACGCCTGTGGTGCCCGTTTTCCGAACCCCTAAAAACATATTCTAGACATTTATATGATGGAAACGTGATTTCCATGTGCGAAAAGGTACAATATGTGCGATCTTTGATCAATAGAATATCAACCGGGTGACAACAGTGCAGTAGTAGTGTATTCGCTAAGTGTTTGGAAGGTCGTGCATTCAAATCCCGCCCAAATCCATTACTTTAAAACTTGATCTCCCTAAGCAACTTAGACAACACCCGTGGAGAAAAACCATACAAATGCACCAAACCACTTCTTTCCTATCTCTCTATTCTTTCTAATAATGTAAGTAGCACCGAAAAACATGCAATGAAATATAACATTGTTAGGTGCTGCATGCTGTTCACAAATGCTTGGGCTGTGTTCATAGCACAATAAGGGTACTGTTACATTTACTTAAGAAAATTATAAAAAAAAAACAAAAAAAAAACCTGTGATAAGGATATCAATCATCACGTAAATGCAGGGCGTAGGAAGTGGCTCGAAAACTCCGCCATCTTCTGTGACGGAAAATGCCTTCCAAGCTGAAAGAAAGATACCTACTACACCACAACTGTTCGGCCGGCGCTCACATACGGTTCACAATGTTGGACTGCGTGCAAAATATAGGAGAGCAAATTAACGGCAGCTGAGATGAAGATGCTTCGCATGATGGCAGGAGTGACAACAAGGATCGAATAAAAAGTTCCAAGATCCGAGGAAGCACTCACATTAAAGAATCTCAGAAAAATGAAGTATTACCGGCTTAGTTGTTACTGCCATGCTCAAAAAAAAAAATCATACGAAACGAACTCCGTCAAAAAGGCAATATCGATCAATTGTCCCATCCAATCGCGAAAGAGAGGCAGGCCCAAAAACTCACCCAAATGCAACAACACCAGCATTTGATTGGCCTCAGTGATTTAAAATAAAAAAGTAAACGCCTTATTTTTCAATCTATTGCAAGAACCTACTCCTACATAATATATTATCCTCAAAATGAATCCATCTTATATGTGATTAAAAATTGTGTTCTCCAAAATCAATAAATAAACGGAAACGCGTCCTTTATTATATCAAGCTGATTAAAAAATGGCTGGTAAATCGATTCCCGCCGACAAAAAAAAATCCCAACAATGAATCATTATATTGTCAGCTTGATTGTTTATTAATATTGTTTTAATTGAAAATCATATCCCGCACTCAACAAAAGTTTCACAAAAGAAACCTAAGCATTTCGATGATGAAACAAAACCAACACGAAGCAGAGACCACAAAAGGAGTCATTTTATACAAAAAAAAATCTCCTCGACATGACCCAATAAATTTGTATTGACATTGTTCAATGGAGTTGAAATTAAAAAATAAAGTTAAAAAAAATGGGAAATCTGCAATATAAAATGGTGGTTGAATTTGGTACGTGTATTCCTTAGCTTCCGGAATATGTGTAGGTACACACATATGCTATAAATAGGTAGGTAGCATTGTGAAGTACATTCTTCGGCAACTCGAAACGGAATATGTTTTGGAAGTTTTCCTCTGTCCTTCGTCAATTGATTTTTTTTAAAGAGAATGTTTCCTTTGATTTCGTTTAAATTTGTGTTTAGTTCCTGTTTTGCTTTGACAGCACTTAAGTATATTGGTTTTGGGGATGCCTTTTGTAAAAGAAAAAAAACATGAAATATACTAGGTATATACGAGTACAGTGAACTCTCTCATAAGCGGACACTGACGGTACCAAGAAATTTGTCCGCTTATTAGAGGTGTCCGGTTATGAGAAAAAATATTTTATTGACAACCTTGAAAAAAGAAACAATACATTTATGGTATAAGATTTTATTTTAAAATGGAATGCATTTTTTGTGATAAACATTAATTGTAGGTAATAAAAAGGATAATAACAAATCATAAACAAGAACAAAGCCTTTAAAAATATATGTTTTGCATTACTTGAAACTATGTAGGTACTTATGCTTCAAATTATGCATTACACTTACATACAAACCTACGTATTACGCCACGAGAATTTTAGTCTGATAGTCGACAGACGGCCGCCGGAGCCGCGGCCTACTATGTTTACCTTCTTTACCGTTTTTTTTTAAAATTTCGCGGGGTATCAGGGCAAAGAGCAAAGAAAAGGAAAAAAAGCAAACAAAATAAAAGACAACGAAGTGTGCCAAATGCGTTTTGTCCGTTTAAGAGAGAGTGCAATTCTATTGCGGCTATGAAAACTGGTGTCCGCGTCCGGTTATAAAAGAGTCCGTTTATGAGAGAATAATTTACATTAAAAATTGTGTAGATTATTCCGTTCTTTGAAATTTGTCCGGTTATGAGAGGTGTCCGCTTATGAGGGGTGTCCGTTAGGAGAGAGTACACTGTATATGTAAAAGGACCCCCCTCCCAAGAGGATGTGCTATATGTGCTTTAAATATGTTTGCTTTTCTTCGAGAAATACATTTTTAAACATTTTAACTTCTTAAATTATTTTGTTTAATGTAAGGAATGAAGCATAAAAAATTGCGTCTGTCAAATTACCGTAAGCAATACGCAGCTGTCAGCGAAGACAACACCGTTTTATTACAAATTGTTTTTGGACATTTTCAAATAATTCAGGCTTACTTCCAGCAATAGCTCTTTGGAGATTCTTCATGCATATTTCGTGAATTATCCACGTACACCTTTTCCTTCACAAAGGCCAAAAGGAAGAATTCCAAATCGCATGACATTGCTGTCAGTGGTCCTCAATGCCTCCGCTGGCAGAGAACATATGTATATTGAATTGAAAGAAGTCATCGTTTCGTTAGGTGTGTGGCCTGTTGAACAGTTGTTGAAAGCAGACATTAGACAGAGAAGGTTAATCCTTTTAATTTTCGGCCACAAAACGTCGATTACCAAGTCACGATAACGCTGAGCATTTATGTTCACCAAATATTACGTTGCTTAAGTACCATGTGATACTGTGATGATCTTAAAGTGGGACGCCTTGGTCAATGCAATAACCACTCAGCTACTGCACGCGCATAATAATACGCATATCGATTGTTAATATCTCACATTTACAGTCTTCCGCAAGCTTGTAATATTTTTAACTTTCTCTTATACTCCTGGGGCCTGTAACAAAATGCAACAAGTAGGTACTTGTAATTCAAGTAAATTCATACATCACATTTTTGTAACACGAAGCTACAAGTCAACTGGAAGCTCCACAAGTGTAATGGGCCAATGCTACAAGTGGGATATTGTGTTAATTTCCTTTTTCTGTAAATCATAGCTACAAGTTTAGAAACAAGTAAATTCCACTTGTAGAGTAGCAGAGGAAATCTTATATCGATTTATGATGCAGAAGTTTTAATTTGCTATGAAGACTCTATCTTTCTAATGAATCATTATTTCAATAAATTTGTTCATCGTGATTGTGTATTTTATTTAAACAAAAAAAAGTGTCAATCGTCAATTTTTTTATAAAATATTTTTAATATAAAATATATCAATCAATCAATTTTTTATAAAAATAAAGTGTCCTTAAGAACTTCACAACTTCTTTTTTAAATAAAATGCAAACTACTTAAGATATCTAAAAAAAATTTATTGGGTTGAACTAATATCAAAACATAGGGACGGGCTACAGTCCGCTTGGCCGAACTGTTGGATACCCTATTCTTATTCCTATCCCTCATAAGTGGGCGTGACAAAAGTCTAAGTATGGTTGAATTGTTAAGAACGCTCTACATATTTTGTTATATAACATTTAAAGGATTTTATAAAAAAAAACGCTCCCTAGCTCAAACTTGGGTGTTTCAATAAAATTGTTTTATTTAATTGTGCGCGTGTCAGTAGGCGGCTTTAAAAAAATTAACACATGAGAATAAAGGGCCCCTAGAGAGTATATATTATAAATTTCAGCTCCCTAGCTCAAACTTTGGATTTTCAAAAAAATTGTTTTATTTATTTGTGGGCGTGTCAGTGGGCGGATTTTGAAAATTTTTTATCCCGAGCAGGATACATAGATCCTATATAAAAAATTTCAGCTTTCTAGCTCAAAACAAAATTTTGTTTTTTTGAGTTTGTGGGCGTGTCTGTGGGCGGATTTCAAAAATTCGTAAACTTGATTATTTCGGGACCCTAGAGAGTAGGTATATGGTTAAAATTTCACCTCTCTAGGCCCAGTTTAAAGGCCTAATTTTTGCCGACGGACGGACGGACGGGCATGGCTAAATCGACATTACTATCGATGCTGATCATAAATATAGTAACTTTTAGGGGTCTACGGGCAATATAAAGGTATGTTACAAACTATGCGTCAAAATAATATACCCTTAGAATAGGGTATAAACATTTATGAATGGAATTCGACTTCGTGTCCACCACGGTTACGTATGCAGTGGTCGATACGTTGAACCCAATTTTCGACGACTCGGCCGCACATTTCGACCAATACGGCGCTATTTCTAGTTCAATATTTTCTCCAATAATTTAATCCCCATAAAAAAAAGTCTAGCGGCGTTAAATTACACGATCTCGGCGGCCAATAGACAAGTCCGTTTCTCGAGACAAAACGTTCACCGAAATGACATTTCAATAACTCGATTGTTGGAACCACATGTCACTGATATCCAATTCATGCAATTGCTCAAAAAAATAACGTTTCAACATGTCTCTGTAGCCAATTCCTTTTACCGTAACGTGGCGGCCATTTTCATCGACTAAAAAAAACGGCCCAATGACACCACCGGCATGAAAACCTCACCAAACAGTGACTTTTTGCGGATGAAGTGTTGTTTCATGAAGCACATGAGGGTTCTCACGTAAAGCATATTTTGCATACTGACGAAGCCGTTTAACCAACAATGCGCTTCATCGCTGACGATGATTTTGCGATGAAATTTTTCGTTTTCTTCCATCATGTCCAGAGCCCAATTCGTGAACGTACGTCACTTTATATGATCAATTCGTTCATTTATTGAGTCAGCTTCATCTCGTAAGGGTATTGGCTAAGATCCTTACACAAAATACGCCATAATGTGGTCATAACTGATTTGGCTGGCTTGCGACGGTTGCCTCTACGGCAGCAATATTCTCCACACTTCGGGCAAAACGTAGTCTCACTGGCACGGCAACATCAAGCAGCGAATATTCTGATTCTAATTTAGACTATGATTTGCTTGTCTACTGGGCCGAGAATTACGGCCGAAAATTGGCGTTAACGCTTTTAAAGGTGCGACTACCGACTCGGAATTTCGATTATTTATAAATGTTGTTCCTTTGTGTGTTTCACCACGATGAAAATGTTGATATTACTGAATATTTTTATATTGACAGTTCGGTAATGGGTTTAAGTGTTAACGCAGCACTGAAAGTTTGAAGTTGTCAAGTCGCTAATGAAAGACCCTTTATATCATAGTTAAGGTCCCCACGTTAACGAGACGAATGTATCTTAGTGATATTGACTACGCTTTTGGAAGAACTTTTTGCCGCTAGATATTTAGGTTCACCCGAATGAATATACATACTCGTTAAGCTTTTAGTACACTGCATGCAAAACGCATGTGACTCACATATCGTCTATGGCCATGACAATCTCACATAAACATATGGTTTCCTAGGTCAAGATATGCGACATGCAACCATTCGTTCACGTTCACGCCATCAATGCATAGCTCATTCGCAACACTTAGGTATCCTTACAGTTTATATATTTTGTATTCGAAAGATCCGACATGTCCCATAGCCCACGATGACCTCCTATGGTCGCAATTAAACTGACGATGCCGTCGTCTTACCATGTATACTGATTTTGTCTGGTACCTGCAGTGGATTTTTTCTGCCGAGGTCATGAATTCGCGTAGGCACATATTTTGTGAATGCCATATGTGTATGCAACGGCTCGACAATATGTGGCATATAGAATACGAATGCCACATATCGTACAAATGCGTGTGTTATATATGTGAGTATCACAAAAAGAGCTAATACACGGCATGTAGTCGTTATGACAACATGCTGAAGTCAGTGCCACGTACTTATGTAGCTTTTAACATGTCGTGTACTACAAGCTTAATTCTATATAGCATGCTCAGAATTTGCACCGACTCTGAATAACAAACAAATATTATTTGAAACCTTTCATTTTTCTTAGGTCTCATGGATTCGGAAAAGGGATCTTCATATCCTTACAGTTGGAATAATTACGTATACAAATGATCAACGATTTCAATCCTTGCATACAGAAGGATCTGATGAATGGACCCTAAGAGTATCATCCCCACAGCCAAGAGATTCGGGGACATATGAGTGCCAGGTCTCAACAGAGCCAAAGATAAGTCAAGGCTTTCGACTGAATGTTGTTGGTAAGTCTTAAAAATACATTTCTGAGAAAACGCTTTGTTCGTTTTTTTATTCATTTTTTGAATCCCTCTCTCTCTCTCTCCCACACACTCTCTTAATAGTGTCCCGGGCAAAAATTCTTGGAAACTCAGAACTATTCATAAAGAGTGGAAGTGATTTAAATCTAACATGTCTAGCGTTGCAATCTCCAACACCCCCTTCATTCATATACTGGTATAAAGACAAACGAGTAATGAACTACACCAAGCATGGTGGCATAAACGTAATCACCGAACGAAAGACTAGAACGAGTATGTTGTTAATAGCGAGAGCAACACCTGCTGATTCTGGGAACTACACTTGCTTGCCTAGCAGCTCATGTAAGTTGAATTTCTTCCTTTTTATTTTTAAATCCAAGTTCAAACAAAATTGCACGTAGATAATGTATAAAAGCAATTTCAATATAAATCAATAATGGGTTGATGTAGCGATTGGCTTGATATCAAATTGCGTTCGATTTGTTGTTTTCTAATATAAAAGCAATGAGACATTTTCTTCGATTGAATTCCGCAGCACGTATATGGAAAATAGGTTTTTGAAATTCGAAAACGTCCGACCACTTTTGAAAGTATATTCCTACTCAGCGAATCAATTGGAAATTGAGTTGAAACCCACACAGCCAATCGTTGAATCTTTTCACGAATATATTTCGGATAATGTATTTTCTTTTCAAACTTTTAAAGTTAAATTGTCAGGTGACTTCGTTGTCAACCCAAATATATTCTATCTTCTGTGATATAATACAACTTGTCGTTTCCAATCAATCTTCGTCATAAACTTTATCCGTGGGGAATCTATCTTTTCTCAATAATAAATTTTATAAAAACAAATTTAAATTAAACTATGGGTACCTACTAAACAAACACGTAAACTTTTGTCTTCCTCACAGTTTCTGCCAGCGTAGTAGTGCATGTAATAAATGGTGAACATCCAGCTGCTATGCAACATGGGAACAGTAGTGCCAATAGCTTTTCAATATCTCTGCATTCCTATCGAACACAAAAGTCTATTCTGACCTTTGCTCCAAAGAGAAATATAATTTCCCGTTTGACAATTCTTTGGCATTTTATGCAATTTAAGACTTTTTCAATACTAATCGGACTTTCGTTATTTGTATCTACAAGATATTGCGGAAATGTGCTGCTGAGCAGATGACTGTAATTCTAGTATTTTGTGTTAATGTGTTGTGTATTATTAAAAATAAATTGTATTGAATTAAATTCTATAGGAGTATCTATATATGGAGTTTTAATCTAGAATATAATTCTAATTTATATTATTATTTATTTATACATTTTGTATATAGTTATTGTGTATAAGAGAAAATATTTCAGAAAATCCATGTAAAAAAAAAGAATAAAAATTTAAATTATATGTATATTGTATATTTACGTGAATTTACAATAAAAAAAAGAGAGTTTATTTAAAGTATGATGCAATTAATAGAAAACGATTATTAATAAATTGAATTAAGAATTAAATTCAAAACGTCAATTTTATACAAAGAGTTGTATCTGTCGCTGTCGTTTTTTGTTGGCGTGCATTTTAAGTCGGAGTGTATCCCGCAGGATTTGTAAGCAACTTAACAAACGCTGTGGAAAACTTTAAACATTCCAGTGGAAATAAAAAATAGATTCTTTTTTGTTTCCTACCAACGTGATCCATGGCCCAGCGTAATATTCACGGACGTTCAATTGTCCTCTTTGAAATTATAACTCAGTCCATTAATTTGCTATGGGTTATGGTAAGTATGTGGCTTCTTTTATGCGGGATGATAAATCAGTTACTAAATCTCTTTTCATGAATCATCGAATGGGCATTCTACCAACTACAGTCTTTTTCAGTTCATACTTTTTTTATTTTATTTTTTATTTATTTATTCATAATAACAGACCTACACAGTAATATACAATATCTTATAAATTTGCAAAAGCTTCAGTATAACAATACTTTTACTTTAAAGGAGTGAGTACTAAGTCAAAGTAAGAAATAATAAATATTAAGCTGAAGCATTTAAAAATTACGAGTTAATGAACATACTTTTATCGAAGTATCTCAAAATATTGCCTAAGTCTTGCATTAAACCGATTGGTAAAGCCTATAAACCTAATATTGCGCGGAAAGGATTTCCATAACCGAATCGCATGTACATAAAAATGGCGACTAGAAAAAAGGTAAGAGTAGTGCAGTGGCAACAGGTCACAACTTCTAACTGAGCGCGAAAACAAAAATCTGTTGTAAAGGTAAGGTGATTGTCGTGTTTGGATGATACTGTCTTTCAAGAGAGAAACCATGTATTAGTCTGGAGTAAGAAGAAATGTGGCTATATTACCTCAGTCCGAATATATACCTTGCCACACTATTGCAAACAACATTGTTAACTTCCTTTGATTTTCAAAGTCGCAATTACTAAAAAAATCCCACCCGAATAATAGTAAAGGAATGAGCAGTGTCTTAGCCAGTATCATCCTTGTTTTAATTGGAGTAATCCATTATGTGGCCTATAACATGCGTAAGCCGCCGTAGATCCTACCTATAGCCAGTCGTATATGATTTGTCCAGGTAAGTGTCTTAAAAACTACTCCTTAGTTTCTCACTGTGTCAACAAACTCAATGGAAGTACGTTGTATCAATAGAGCTTCTGGAGATTATTAAGCATTTCGATTTGGCTGGATTTAGGCATAGTTCATTAGTTTGAGACCAGTTCAAAATCTTACTGAGATCTTCATTTACCTCACAAGCACCATTTTCAATCATACCCAGAGGGCAGCTGTAACAAAGCTGTACATCATCAGCATACATACGTATAGTCGAGTTGAAACTAAGCGAGTGCAGCTCCTTTATATAAATTGAAAAAAGTAAGGGTCCCAACCTTGACCCTTGGGGAACGCCGGAAAATGACGCCTGGTTATCAGCAACTACTGCTTGAAATCTAGAGCTTAGAAAAAAAAAACTTGTGCAAATTATTTGGGACCGATTTTTGAACATTTTCCATTTTGTTTTTCAATATTGTTTGTTATTTGTAGCAAAAGTGTCTAATATTTAATTTGCCCCACTGAATTTGCATTTTTTCGTCATGGAACCAAACCTCGATTATCGAATTAATAATAATAATAATTTAAATATTAAATATAATAAATTAATAAATAATAATAAATTAGCTTGGTTTTTGGTGTAGGCCAAGATCCTTAGGCAAAATTTGCCATAATATGGTCTGGGAGGCCCAATTCTTGAGAACTACGTTAAATTGACTGATTTGTATGGCTTGCGACGGACGCCTTTACGGCAGCAATATTCTTCACACTTCGGGCAAAACGTAGTCTCACTGGCACTGCAACAGCGAATATTCTGACTCAAATTTTTTCACTAGACTATGAATTGCTTTTCCATTGGGACGAGAATTACGGCCGAAAATTGGCGACTTCCGACTCGGAATTTCGGTAGTAAATTTTAATTATTTGTAAACGTTGTTATTTCGTGTACTTCCCCATGATAAAAACGTTGATTTTACTGAATGTTTTGACATTGACAGTTTGGTAATCGGTTTAAGGGTGCGTTCACACTAAAAGTTTGAAGTTGTCAACTCGCAAATGAAAGAAAATTTACAAGGAATCTTTCCTTACCCGTACAACACGAATGTGGAATGCTCTTTCCCCTCCATTCTCCCCACACATTATAATCTACAAACATTTAAAAGCAACGTGCATCGATATCTCTCCCTACCGTCTAAACCTTATTTCCCTAACGCCCGCACTGTGTATAGCTTTAACATTATAGGGTTATTAAAAAATCCCTTGGGCGAGTACATTATAAACAAAAAATATTTCCATCCGCATACTTATGGTCGCGAGAAAGCGAAGGCAAAAGCAACGTAAAACATGTCGTCTTATAAAATCTTTCCCTGGAGAGCTGCTATCCATATCTTCATCGCGCTCCTGAGAAAGCGAATGCAAAGCTGTGCCGGGTTAAAAAATCCATCACTGGAGGTTTCCTGTTGAGAACAAATTTTGTGTGTAACCTTTTTTCGACCTTAGCTCTGTGTTTAACTCTTCTCTGTTCAACGCCACCTTTATTATCAAAAAAAAAGGACGCTTTTCTTCGACTTGTGAAGATTTATCTTTAAAATTAAATGTTTTTTTTTCAAAGAATTTAGCTAAAAATCTTTAAATGAAAATTAATTTTTTGTTTTCAATTCTCCTTACAACATACATACATATCTTTATTTCGGAGATATTTTATGTGCCACTGAATTTTAATTTGATATTGGAAGCCTTACTTGCATAAACGAATTGAATGTGAAAAAACAGGTGGACCTGATAATATTAGAAATATTTATCTTAAAAAGCTACCGAAAATAGGGGTAACGTTTTTGCCTTTGTTATATACGCTTGCCTTAAAATGCAATATTTTCCATATCCCTGGAAAATAGCCAACGTTATACCTATTCCAAAAGCAGGAACACCTTTGATAGTCCAGATAGGTACCGACCAATAAGCTTGCTAAGTAGTCTTAGCAAAATATACGAAAGGATTTTGAAGGAAAAAATTGATAAAATAGTTGATGAACGCAAATTATTACCTGAGGTGCAGTTCGCTTTTAGGCGTTTTCATAGCACTACCCATCAGGTACTACGCATATGCAACATCGTTAAAAGAAATCGAGAAGTAGGAAAATCAACGGATATGATCCTACTGGTATATAAATTGATTACCCTCAATTTTCCCCAATTTATCTTTAAAATAGTTAAAAGTTTTTTGTCAAATCGCTGTTTTAAAGTCTGTGCTAATAAAAGTTCTTCTTCTTTAATTAGTTTTTATGCTGGTGTACCTCAAGGCTCAGTACTCGGTATTATATTATACAAACTTATACACCTCAGATATCCCAAGTTTACCGAACTGTGAAGCAGCAATATTTGCTGATGATACTGCTATATTTTCGTCACATGAATGTGGTAAAAATGTTCAATTAAACCTAGAAAACGCAACGAAGATATTAGAACAGTACTTTACAACATGGAAAATCAAATTAAATGCGTGAAAATTGCAAGGCATATTTTTAATTCGAAAAAGGAAACCTTGTTTTCTTCCCGCTAATCAACTGTTAGTGAATGGTCAGCAAATTTCGTGGGAGCACTCCATAAAATATCTAGGTATTCATTTAGACGCAAAATTGAAGTTTAAGGAACACACTTCACAAAGTCTGAAGAAAATTAATATTGCTATCAAAATGATATACCCATTTATTAACCGAAAGTCTCTATTATCAAGGGAAAATAAAATAATAATATGTAAGGTTATTTTGCAAGCAATTCTTTTGTACGGATTTCAAGTTTGGTGTGATTCTGCAGATTGCCATATAAAAAAGCTGCAAATATCGCAGAATAAAGTGTTAAAAATGATGATGAATTTGCCCTGGCATCATTCTACATCGGATCTGCATATTCGTGGCAATATTGAATTGATCTCTGATAGAATACGAAAACTTACTAACACATTTATAATGCGATGTGATTACTCGGATAATCGATTAATAAATCAACTTTATGTTTCCACTTAATACCTCGGATTTCTTATTATTTACTTTCTATTCTTTTTTGTTCAATGGTCTAATTAATTTACATGTATAAGTTATTTAATTATTTATTTATATTTGAAAATATGTACATACTTATTTTGTTTCTAATTTAATTTATTCATTCATAGTCTAAATGTTGTTTATTAATTAATTTATTACTTTTTGTTTTTCTATCTCCACTTGTTACTTTTTTTTCCTTTGCTATATGCTGTTTCTTTTATAACTTATTTATTTATTTATTTTTTTTCCATTTTGTTAATTTTTGATAGTTTATTTTGTTATAGTTTTTCTAATTTTTGGGGTAAATAATTTATTTATTTGTTAACTTATTATTATTTGTATTATATTAATTTTTTCTTTATGTACTTATATTACTTAATTTAAGTGCTAACTGAACATGATTTCCTTGTTAAATAACTTCATTGCCGGTTTTTTTTAACTTGTGAATTATTTTATGTGATAGAATATTATATGCCTTTTTTTATCAAATTGTGGGTTTTGCCCGTTATTTACTCCAGAATAAAAATGTTTTTTGTATAAGCAAAAATTTAAAGAAAATATCAGATAATAATCAGTAGACAGGTACCACAGTGATATCATATCTCTGAATTGTAAACTGTGCGGTAGTAAGCCTTGTATATTAAAACGAAATAATAAATATATATATATATATATACCTAAATATATAATGTAAACTTTGCTTACGTGTGCAGTTTTTTTGTAAGCTTCGACCTCCCAATTAAAATTTTTCACAAGACGCCACTGCCATGAATGCACCTCGTTGCTGTAGGTACTGATGGTCCTATTTTTGTTTCCTAAATAAATAACATACCTACTTAAATTGTTTTTTTAAATCAATTTATTTAGAATAGTGTGCCAGATACGAAGGTTGGTACAACAAAGTACCATTTAACATACCGACTGGCACATTTTTGTACCAGGCTCCGCTCTAGAGATCCAATGTATTTGCATAGATAACATCTGTGGAAGGCTCTTCACATATCACCATCTTTACCCGGTCACATTTCAAACTATAATCCACAAGTGAGTTTAAATCACCCCTCCTCCTTGAACCTCTATTTACCGATTCGGTTAAAAGACTGTTATTTATTCCCATCTTTGCCTAAATGATCTACTGGCAATCTCCTCTACACTTACCTCGATGGGATGCTCTTGTTTAGACTCAGTATGGAAGCTGTTGAAAGCACGTTCTATGTATTTCCAAAACGCTATTTTATAGTTCGAATTTAACGATACATCTATCTTTGCACATTTTCAAATACATGTGCAAAGTAAAGGCTTGGGTGCCAAATATGTTAAAGTCAATAATGATAACAAATGATGAAGAATCCTTCGGTTACAGTTAAAACCAACAATTTTGAATTTAGTATTGGACTTTCTATCACTAAATGTCAGTCACTACCTTCACCTAGCTACACACGGAAACTTTTCTTTTCCAAGACATGAGAAGTACCTATATCGGTATTTCTTGATTTTATATGAATAAGTCATTCATGACAAAAAGTTCACAGGTTCTTTTCATTAATGATAGAATTAGGTCATAGGTCATAGGTTAAAAAGGGGTATGCAATTTGCATACAGCACTAGGCACCAGAAGGGCCCATCGCGATCCCTAGGGAACCACTTGAAAAAACTTCAATTGGAGAAAAACCTAAAAACCTAAAAAACTTTTCCTAGACAGAGCCCAATCCTCCTGCAGAACTTAACCAGCTTCCTATGGTCTATGCCGCTCAGCTCCCCTAGTTCCTCGAAGAGGTATTCCCCTAGAATCCTCCTACGATTCCGTGCTATACCCTCGCACTCACACAATATGTGTGTTATGTCTTCCTCGGCTTGTAGATCACCACAGAACCTGCACGTGTCCACATCCACCAGACCAAGTCGCCTAGCATGCCTTCTTAGAAGACAGTGCCCTGACATACTCCCAATTACTGTTCTAAGCTGTTCCCTGCTCAATTTTAGAATTTCCTTAGATCTTTTCTTATCCAAATGGGGCCAAAGGGCTCTAGACACCCTATGTCCCACTATGTTCTGCCATCTGAGGTCAGCCATTTTTAAAATCTTTTCATTGATTTTTCCCTTAAAGACGCCCAGGGGTGGTTTAATGTTCACACCTCCGCTGTTTTCCAGCTCCCCTCCCTTTCTTGCTAGCTCATCGGCTTGCTCATTTCCCTCTATACCGCTGTGTCCCGGTACCCAGCACAGTCTTACTCGATTCCGTCTACATACTGCTTTTAGCATTGTGCGACAGTTTCTGACTATCTCAGAGTTAATGTTAGCAGATTCAAGTGCCATAAGTGTCGCCTGACTGTCAATATAGATGGCAATGTCTCTTCCCGACAATGATCTCATCTGCACTATCTCTGCCGCCCTTAGAACAGCCAGAACTTCCGATTGGAAGACACTGCTTGTGTCCGGGAGTCGTATAGACTCTCTCAGGTCTGGATCAGCCGAAAAAATGCCAGAACCCGTTCTCTCCCCCGTCTTAGAGCCGTCAGTGTAGATAGCAACCTCGTTTGCTATTATGACTGCATCTCTTTGCCACTCCTCCCTTCGCGGGTATGACAACTCATAGGGGATGTCATGGTCGACCAAGGGGCAAATCTCATCAGTCCGTATAGGATTTCCGGGTAGCACATCAGCTAAGATCGTGCAATGCCCAAAACTACAGTCCTTAAACTGGCCTAAATTTTTTAGGCGCAAAGCGCTGTTGCCAGCAAGTTGCTTTATTTTTAAATCTAGCGGGATAAAGTGCAGGAAGGCGTCCAGTGCTGCCGTAGGAGTGGTACGGATTGCACCAGTGATGGCTATGCTTGCCGTTCTCTGCACCGTTGCTAGTTTTCCAATTATGGTTCTTTTATTTGTTGCCCCCACCACACAAGTGAGCCATATGTAAGTATGGGTATCACCACTACTGTATATATCCAGTGTACCATGGCGGGTTTCAGGCCCCATGTTTTGCATATTGCTCTCTTACAAATAAAGAGGGCATTATACGCTTTCTTCATTCGTTCACTTATGTTAAGATTCCAATTTAATTTTCTATCTAGGATTACGCCCAGATACTTCGCACTGTCCTTGAGGAGCAGTTCCTCTCCGTCAAGTTTCGGGAGATTGAAGTGCGGTATTTTGTGTCGTCTCGTGAACAGGACTAACTCTGTTTTCGAGGGATTGACATTTAGTCCGCAGCCCTTGGCCCAATTACTAATTTTCCTTAAGGCGGTCTCTGTGATCTCACTTAAGGTATTCAAATATTTTCCCTGCACTACTATGACCACGTCGTCCGCATACGCTGTGGCACTTATACCCATTGACTTAATTTCCTTTAGGACGTTGTCAATGACCAGTACCCACAGCAGTGGCGATATGACTCCCCCCTGCGGGGTTCCTCTGGTTGCAGACATCCTTATGGAGCTTTGACCAAGGGAGCAGTTTATGTTCCTGTTGGCGAGCATGTTGCATACCCAATTTATGATTCCCTGTTCTATGTTAGCGCCTGTTAATGCGCTTTTTATAGCTCTACACTCAATGATAGAATTACAATAAACATTTACTTGTTTGCATTATACCTGTACATATGTGAATACCTTGTATTGAGTTTATACATATATACCTATATTTATCTAAATATTTTGTTTATCTAACCAATCCAAATAATAATTCAAATACGCCGTTTGTAGGATACACACCTACAAATGCATTTATATGTACCTACATATATTATTTTACTTCATCGGCCCTTTACAAATGAACAGCCTTTCAGTCTCTACCCTTAATTTGAGTGGCTGAGGTAAAATAAAACTAACAGAGGAGCAAATAAAAGATTCCTTACATTTACTCTCTTTATCGTTCTTCCATTAATTTCTTATTTTTATTCGCATTTCACTCTTTTGTATATCCCCGGATGTTTGCAGCCTAATACTTAACTCTTGGCTATTTGCAGAATACCAACCAAACATGAATGAATACCTTCGTAAGCATATGTAAAGTAAAAAGCTTTCAGAAGTAAAATTGAAGAGAAAGCACAAGAACATTTTAAATGAAAATAAACGCCTGTCGGCTTTGTCAAGTTGTGCTCAGATTTGATGCTATCTTGATTTGTTTGTGTGCCTGCCTACCCGCCCTTCCCATACGATAAACATATATATACCTATGAATAAACAAACATATGAACATTATGGCAAAAAAAATAAAAGGAAGAATGAAATGAGTGAGGGGTGAGTATCATGATTAGTTCAGTTTGGCATAGGTATTCTTTGAATATTTACTTCGAAATAACAAGGCGCTGATGGTCCTCATTTAGGCTGCGGACATTGACCTCGTTGGGTCAATTTGTATATTATTTTTGGTTGATTTCATTTTCACTGATTACTAATGACGCGTACGATTTTATGGACAAAGCATGGACAATAAGTATCCCCAAAAAACAGTGTTTATTACTTAACAGTTTGAGACTTTAAAAGGTTTTAATGAGGACAGTCTTCTCGTGTTGATATTAGATCTCAACAATAAGGCCCGGCTCTGATGGTCTACCAGCGGAGCTATTTAAATACGGAGGTGATGTTTTGGTAGGGCGCATGCACCAAATCATCAACCAAGTAAAGTATAGAAAGAAAACATGCCCGATGACTGGAACTTAAGCTCCAGATGCCCCATCTTCAAAAAAGGCGATCCTATGTCTTGCAACAACTATCGAGGCATATCCCTGCTTAATGTCGCATAAAAGATCCAATCCAACGTACCGTGTGAACGTCTGAAGCTGTTCTGCAATACACTTATCGGCACATAACAGTGTGGCTTCCGACACGGCAGATCGAGCGTAGACCAAATCTATACCCTAAGGCAAATCCTAGAAAAGACCAATCAATTTCAATTCGAGATCCACCACCTTTTCATCGACTTTAAAGCCGCACATGATAGAATTCATCGCCAGGAGCTCTACGTGGCAATGGCCAAATTTGGGATCCCGCCAAAACAAAGATTCAGTTGTATCGGGTGACACTTGAAAACACGCGGTGTAATGTACAGTTTGGAAGCAGCTCTTAAGAATTATTCCAAACTTGTACCGGATCTCGACAAGGAGAAGCGCTATCATATGACTTCTTTAACCATGTTCTGGAGAAAACAGTGCGAAGGGCAGGGGCCTGTAACACAACGCGACAAGTCGACAAGTCAAAATTCACTTGTCCACTTATGCTTGTCCGACAAGTACAAATTTATTCTGTAACAGAACGTAAACCGTTGCACTTGTCAAAAGAATTAAGTTCCCTTGACTTGTCGGCATTCTTCGACAAGTGTTTCATATGTGAAGTTGGCAAAAATCACGGAAGACAAAAAAAGTGTAATTTTAACAAAAATAAGGGAAGAAAAAGATATCCTATTTGGTGCTTTCAGTGATGTCCTAACAAAAGAAAATAAATGTACAAAATGGAAGGAAATAGACAGCCTGGCAAAAAGCCTAAATGTTGTTGCGCAAAATAAAAATTGGACGTATGTGAGGGACGTATTTTGGCAAAACGTTAAGAAACGCACAATTGTAAGTACTAACTAAATAAGTAACATAATAATTAATATGTTAATTACACAAATCAAATGATAGACAAAAGTGGACAACTCAAAAAAAACGGGTTCTGCGGGTGGAAAAAACTGCATCTTAACAACTTGCGACAACATTGTGCTCGATATCGTTGGGCGAAAATCGGAAGCAGTTATTGGACTCGGTGTTGCGGAATCTTTGAGTACCACTAATGGTTTGTGTGATATAATAATATTACCGCATATCTACTCATTAATTACCATTTTTTTATTTTGAAAGATTCTCCTAGTTGTTCCAATACAGTACCAGGTGCCTTTGCAGCGGTAAACTGTGTTGCTACGGAAAATGTGCATCCATCACGTAAAAGAAAGAGAGGTTGAAATCAATTTAATACGTTAATTCTGTAATCATACAATTTGAACATTATATCATTTTTAGGAGAAAGAAAATCCCAAAAAGAAGAATCTCCACATGCTTTAAAAAAAAAAAACTCATAATCGAGAACCTTGAGATTTCAAATTATAAAGGAAAGTTGGAGATTGCTTTGCTAGAGAAGAAGCTCGGTTATCCTCCTTCCTCTTTCACGAAAAGCTTAAGAGAGACCATAACCGAGCACAATATCAGCGACCAAGAGAGTGCTGAAACAGAAAATGAATATGAAAGTGAAAGTGACAAAAGTCTCACCAACAACAGAGTCTTTGAAAGAACGGAGTATTAATGCCTTCTAATTTTCTTTTTATTTATTTTTATTATCATGAAATATATTTTTTGTTCTTTATTTCAATACAAATAAATTAAGTTTATAAATTGGTATATGATTACTGTGCGTTGAAAAAGTCAACAAGTTGCTGCTGTCTCAACTTCGCTTCTCTGGATGGGGCTGCAAACAAATTTTCGCTTGGTACATCAGTGTTTTCCTCAGTTGGTTCAGCAGCACTATTTTGTGTATTTAAGCTCTCGCGCCGGGAAAGATTACATAATGTCACACAGCATTTAAATATATTCGCAGCATATACAGGATTGACCCGTAAGTGGTTCAAACAGGGGAACTTTTCTTTCAGAACTAAAAATGCACATTCTACGAAACGTCGTGTGCGTTTATGAGCCCTGTTGTATCCAATGACTGACGTGTTATTGGGGACAGACGTTAATGGTGGCATAAGCCATGTTTTTAGTGGGTATGCGCTATCACCTAAAATAACAGCGTTTTCAAAAGGCCTCCATCCATTTTCCATTTTATGGAGATACAGAGTACTATTACGCAACACTCTTGCATCATGTACACTGCCTGGCCAGTTGGCACTTACATAGTAAAACTGTAGATCTGGCCCGCACACTGCCATACAGTTTAATGAGTGCTCACCATGGCGATCAACGAAAGCAACTTCGTTATCAGAAGGGGCATCAATTTTGATTAGTATGCCATCAACTGCGCCACAAAACTCCGGCATCCCACCTTTTTCAAAAAAATCCTGAATAACTGGAAGCATATCATCTGGCCAACATACTTGGCTGTCGAATTCGATTTCAATTACTGCCTGAGTAATCTCTCGAATGCAGCGACACACTGTCATTTTGCTAACGCCGTGCATGTCAACTATAATATGGTACTGTGAACCCGAACCGAACCAATGTAGAGCAATCAACAGTTTTTGGTAAACGGTCAATGAATAACTTTTATTTGTAGTGCACTGTATTTTTCTTCTTAGTCTTGCAGCAAGATTGTGGGCAGTTGATTTTGATATGCGAAATTTTTCAATATACAGATGATCACTGACATCAAAATTAATTCTTGGCCTAAAAACTTTCAACCTGTGCCGAGGTTCACTGTTCTCACTATCACCATCACTATCAAAGTCGGAATCAAAAAAGTACATTTTTAACTATATACTATTGTATTTCACTATTTGTTTTCTGCTTAGGTATTACATTAAAAATGCACTTGTAAGTTTTTGACAATATTCAGATCACTTGTCCGGATTGAACCACAGTTTGACAAGTGTGTCTTGACACTTGTCGTGTTCTGTTACAGAAAGAGGGAAATTATATAATTTCCCACTTGTCATCTCTTATCGCGACAATTGTCGCAATGCTCGCGGACTTGTCGTTTTGTGTTACACAATCTATGACAAGTTGTCGAAATTCACTTGTCCTACAACTACTTGTCGCGTTCTGTTACAGGCCCCAGGTGTCAACACGGAAGGCACTATCTTCAATAGATCCGTCCAGCTACTGGGGTATGCGGACGATATTGACATCATAGGCCGTTCCCAGCGTGCCATGTTAGACGCTTTTTCGGCGATTGAAGAAAAGGCAAAATTGGTTGGAGGAGAAGACCAAGTACATACATGCTAGCAACAAACAGGTCTAAGACAAGCCAAACGAGCCCTTCGGCCCTTCAATAATAATGCCAGCAAATGCCTAAATCTAAGCAGGTGTGATATAAAAAAACTTAGTAGGTTACCTTACTATGGTCACCATGGTTTAACCCTTTCGATCCGGATGGGACATCCAAGGTATAAAAACATCTTTATTCTATGTTCCATCCGGATCGAAAGGGTTAAGATATCACCTAAACAAAATATAAATAGCGGACTCTCCTGAGTGCCGACTTTGTCTTGAAGAGGACGAGTCAGGTGAACACATTTTATGTGAATGTCCAGCCCTTAATGGAATAAAAAAGAAGATCTTTTTCATGGAACATATGAGCCCCGAAGACTTAAAGAAATCCTCTACTGGTAAAATTATCCGCTTTCCACGGAAAGTGGAGGTTCTACTAGTTTAAACTTTTTCTAGTCCATATGGTACCAACGATCTTTTAGTTCAAAGTGCTCCCCTTTTAAATCGCTTTGGCGAGCCAGATGTTTTAAAGAAAAAAATAATCAACAAACAAACAAACATCTGTACACCGCCTATTACAAAACGTCAGTGTTGATAGCAATAACTTCGAGGTAGTTAAGGAGTTCATGTACCGTGGATTAATCATCAACTCCACACCTTAGTGGAGATCTGGAGGAGAATTACCTTGGGAAACCGCTGCTACTTCGGTTAAGCGAAACAAATGTGTTCAAAAGTCCTCACTAGAAGGAACAAATGCATGCTCTATCGTAACCTAATTCTACCTGTCCTGCTTTATGGCGCCGAGTGCTGGACAATAAGTAGAAAAGGGGAGCTAATATTGGGTTCTTTTGCAAGAAAAGTATTCCGTCGGATATTTGGTCCTGTGTGCCAGAAGGGCGAATGTAGGAGAAGATACAGCAGCGAACCCTATTAGCTGTACCAAGATGTGGATGTAGTCCAAAAAGCTAAATCCCGTCGAGCACATTGAGCGAATGGAAAATATTGCTCCAGCCAAGAGGATCTTCGACTCCCAGCCTCCTGTTTCGAGAAGGCAAGTATGACCGAAACCCGTTTTATAGACCCAGCCATCGCGGATGCCAGAGTGCTTGGTCTGGACAACTGGAAGCAGCGTGCCCGGTATCGCAGAGGATGAAAGGCTGCAGTGTGGTCGAGAGCCCGTTAAGTATAAGTAAGTGTAAGTAATGAAGACGAAGATATTGCAATCGTGCTGCAATTTCGAACGTAAGCTGAGTACCTAAGAGGTATTTACCGACTAAAGAGAAGTCCGAAAATTGTATTCCGCATTTCCGTCTGTCTGTTTGTCTGTGACCGAGGCCGATTTTCTTCAAACTTCGTCATATATCTCGGGTATTACATATCGCGCCAATTTTTTTTATTCTATCTTTTTAAATAACGGTACTATCATTACATTAGATTAGATTACAAAAAAAGAGTGGGCCCTTGTAACGTTATCGCTAAAAAAAAAAAATAGTTAAAATTAGTGTTGAAACGAATAGTATAGGTATTGGGCCTAAGGCCGAATACCGAATATTCGGCCAAACTATTCGGCCAGATTATAAAGTTCTGAAAAGTACGAACACAGCTGGGATGAACATGGTTGATTGAATATAAGATCATTCTACACAAATTCCACTATTTTTGGGACACAAACCTAAAAGCTTTTTCTTCTCGCTCCATTTAGTTTATGTTCTTTTCTTTGTCATTTCACGAAAAACATCCTTCCAAAAAAAAAAAACACCAAGCTATCGATGTTCGAGAAAAAACATTTTTTTTGTGTGCCATCCCCGTTCACTTGAATCGCGTTTGTATTGAAAGGCTCGTCTCCAAGAGATAAGAGAAAGGAGAAGGGTCAATTAGCTTAGCTGCAGAATATGATACCAGCAGCGATGAAAGTAGACGTTCTTCTCCCGAACAGCCGAAGCGTAGGAGAATCGACGAGCCTGGGCAAAGCATTTATACATCCTTGGGAGTGTTATGTATGACGAAGTAGTTGCCGAGAACTTTACTAATGATGACAATGGACTCGAAGTAGCTTCGCAATCAAAAAACACCATAGCAACTGACCTTAAATTGTAATCCATATGTCTGGTGGTCCGCACATAAAACTGAATTTTCTCAACGTTTTGTCCAACTTGCCGCTAAGTATTTAACTGCTCCTTCAAGCAGTATCTATTCGGAGAGGCTTTTTAGTGAAGCAGGACTTGTTTATGAAGACAAAAGAAACCAACTTCTTCCCAAAAATGCAGAAAAGTTGATATTCTTGCATCACAACTTACCTCTTATTCACTACACATATAATTAATAATTTTGCTTTAACAAAACAATGCTATTGAATTGGAAATTTTATTTAATGTTTATTTATTATTAAACTTAATGTAACTAATCATATCAATGAAGAAAGATACATTTTGTTTTGCTTTGTTTATACTCTATTCTAAGGGTATATGTATTAATTTTGACGCATAGTTTGTAACATACCTTAATATTGCCCGTAGACCCCTAAAAGTTACTATATTTATGATCAGCATCGATAGTAATGTCGATCTAGCCATGTCCGCCCGTACGTCCGTCTGTCGGCAAAAATTAGGCCTTTAAACTGGGCTTAGAGAGCTGAAATTTTAACCCTATACTCTCTAGGGTCCCGAAATAATCAAGTTTACGAATTTTTGAATTCCGCCCACAGACACACACGCCCACAAACTCAAAAAAAAACAAGTTTTGGAAAAAATCGAATTTTGAGCTAGGAAGCTGAAATTTCTGATATATGATCTATGACTCCTAAAACTGCTCGGGATATAAAATTTTCAAAATCCGCCCACTGACACGATCACAATTTACAAAAAAACTTTTTTTTGAAAATCCAAAGTTAGAGCTAGGGAGCTAAAATTTATAATATATACGCTCTAGGGGCCCTTTATGCTCATGTGTTAATTTTTTTTAAATTAACCTACTGACACGCCCACAATTAAATAAAACAATTTTATTGAAACACCCAAGTTTGAGCTAGGGAGCGTTTTTTTTTTGAAAAAATCCTTTAAATGTTATATAACAAAATATGTAGAGCTTTTTAACAATTCAACCATACTTAGACTTTTGTCACGCCCACTTATGAGGGATAGGAATAAGAATAGGGTATCCAACAGTTCGCCCAAGCGGACTGTAACCCGTCCCTATGTTTATACCCTATTCTAGGGGTATATTAATTTTGACGCATAGTTTGTAACATACCTTAATATTGCCCGTAGACCCATAAAAGTTACTATATTTATGATCAGCATCGATAGTAATGTCGATCTAGCCATGTCCATTGTCCGTCCGTCCTTCCGTCCGTCCGTCCGTCCGTCCGTCCGTCCGTCGGCAAAAATTAGGCATTTAACCTGGACCTAGAGAGCTGAAATCTTAACCATATACCCTCTAGGGTCCCGAAATAATCAAGTTTACGAATTTTTTAAATCCGCCCACAGACACGCCCACAAACTCAAAAAAACAAAATTTTGGAAAAAATCGAATTTTGAGCTAGAAAGCTGAAATTTTTTATATATGATCTATGACTCTTAAAACTGCTCGGAATAATTTTTTTTTTCAAAATCCGCCCACTGACACGCCCACAAATAAATAAAACATTTTTTTTGAAAATCCAAGGTTTGAGCTAGGGAGCTGAAATTTATAATATATACTCTCTAGGGGCGCTTTATGCTCATGTGTTAATTTTTTTTAAATCCGCCTAACAATTCAAGCATACTTAGACTTTTGTCACGCCCACTTATGAGGGATAGGAATAAGAATAGGGTATCCAACAGTTCGCCCAAGCGGACTGTAGCCCGTCCC
The DNA here is from genome assembly GCA_949715645.1 of Portevinia maculata. NCBI lineage: Eukaryota > Metazoa > Arthropoda > Insecta > Diptera > Syrphidae > Portevinia > Portevinia maculata. The sequence goes on along the minus strand of OX454528.1, from coordinate 137,641,246 downwards.
TATGTTTTCCTTTAACTTTCTCAATTTTTTTTCAATAAATTGGTAGATTTACTCCTTTGATTTCACCTAAATATACACTTAATTAACAATCACAATAATTTTTCATAAAATTTCTGCAAATTACTGAAATTGTATGCTTCAATTTTTTCTTTACGTTTAAGAAAGAAATTCGGAACTTCAGAAAGAGATAGCTTCACGAAATGCTCTATCGCATTTCGCTTGTCAGTGTTCACAGTACATTGTTTAATAAATATTGTCGGTTGTCAATAATTGATAGTTGACAATCATTGCGAGATGTCCATTTAGAAAAAGTTTAATGTAATTTATATTACGAAGATATCGTTAGTATAGTTTCACCTCACATGTGTGTTCAATAAAATAAATAAATATGAGGCATTAACGATACAGGGCCTCAAATCTAGTTTCTCCAAGCACTTTTTTCTGCCAAGTGGAAGGGACCTACAATTTTAAGCCGAATCCGAACGTCAAAATTCAGAAGCATCTCATGATAATTGATACTCTTGGATATTTTTCAAAGGTTCGCAAGAGGTGGGGCGGTGGAAAAAACTCTAGATGTTAATTGGCCCCGACGGGATTCGAACCGGGGACCTTTCAATTAGTAGTCCAACCATTGAGCCACTTCTCAACTTGAAGTTCAATAAATAGAAAAAATATATTAATTGTAAGTACTAAATTTTTGTACTTCCTCTTGAACTAAGTGCCAACGCTGGTCATGAGACAAATGGCTGTCATTCTATTCAATCCATTTCTGTTTCTTTATTTACTCCATTCTGGATATTCTTGATATCCGGAAAAAATAAAGAAACGCATTCTTTATTTTGTGTAATAACACACGTGCAATTAGGCTGCCAAGCTCATCTGTTGGCCTTGTTTTAGTAAATTTACATTGAATGGTTGAATGAACAACAATAGTTTGTGGTTGCTTCATCGTGAAGTAGGGGGCTGGAGTTATGCAGTGCTCTTTCTCCGCTTCCACACCCAATCATCAAACCTCTTTTTGTGATGCTGGGCTACTGATTTTATTTTTCGCATAGGGACCTGAACATTGACCAGCGTTTCCTCAGGCAACTCCTCACTACGAACTCTACCATCCAAGCCACAAGTTCAGCTCTGCCTGAATGGGGTTTGATTATTTACGATTTTTAATGAACAATTTTCTCAGCGCTCACAAGTTTATTAATATTATAAATTAATTCAGTCGGAATTCTTTCTTTTTCATTAGCCGACAACGAACGAATGAGAAAGGGCAAAGGGTAAGTTGACAAGTTGACATGGGTCAAGAATTAATTACAATTCAAGTTTTTTTTTGTGATACTGGATAACACACAGTGGCAGTAATTGTGCCATGCTTCCGTCAACTAACATTGGTCTAACATCCATCAATTGGTTAAGAAAATATTTAAACCAGCAAAATGTTCTACGGGCAATGATTCCATTTACTGAAATCAATATTAATTAATGCGTAATTCATTATAAATATTCCAACAAGACTAATTTAATTTCTAAAATTCCAAATCAGCATTTCAGATTGAATGCGTATCGTTGTTTGAGTTAATTAAGCTAATGGATTCAGTTTGTCTATCTAGGATACCATTTTATTCAAAAAAAAAGCTTTTGATTGAACTTTATTGACCGAGTATGTTTAAGAATACTTGCATCATTGCATCCTGTTAATATACTGGCCATTGTTTGTTGACTGTCAGTTAATATACTAGCTGAAACTTCATATCCAATCAAATTATCAAATTGGTTTGTAATTTGTGCATAATATAGCACGTAGGCTTAGTGGCTCATTGACTAGTGACTTGGTCTTCTAGGTTCGAATCCCAAGCGGGAACACGTAAAGGTGTTTCTACTGCCGCACCTCTTCCGATAGTTTTACAAATATCGTGAAATACTTCTCAGTTTTCCGTTTGGAATCGTCGTATAACTGAAGCTCCCTTTCATTTGTATAGCTTTCCACACACAATCGACTGAAGAAGATAGGCTTTAGGCCGTTGCATGGGCTGGTAATGCCAGATTAGAATATATTGTATTAAATAAGTGCACAGGTCTTTGAGACTTGCAAATAAATAAATAATCCTTGTATTGTACTGCACTTAATGGGCTGAACGGAATCTGAAGCACGTATCTCTTTATGAATCTGGCATACGCTGGATGTTGTGAAGTGCAAACTTCAAGAGTGGATGGGCAAATCGCATAGGTACATTAATAAATATCCAACAAAAATGTTGTAGGTTCAATTGTAGCCACGCGTCTTCTGGACTAAGATTACTAATTTGGCACCACTCTTAGCCTCAGCACAAGCGCAAAGTTTTGTTAGAAATCTACTCTGATGGAGCAAGCACATAAGCGCAAACTCATATAGAACTATCCCAAATTGTATACTATTGCCCGTCGGCCTTCCAAGATTGGCAAGTTATTCTAGAACACAAATTAGTTTCTGAGCGCAGTTGTTGCAATTGTTCGATAGACGATACATACACGCCCCTGTTATGGAGTTTTGTGAGATATTCCTTTTACGACACCGGAGATCTCCAATAATTTCACCATGGGTTTGGATTTGCATGCATGCAGACTTTATGATGATAGCTATCCTAGATGTTATAATTGTTTGCGATGCTACTTTCCCTTTAGCCTTCCGGTAAGACAAGCGCTGTTTATCGTTGGGCGCTGACTCATATTTGTAGATCATCCGTGCATGGATAATTATTATAACTGGAGAGTGTCGGTCTGAGACACTTCAGCTTTTCCTCTTCTTCGAATACGGCCACGCTGCTGCTAGTTATCCAGGGCAAGCGCTCTGGCATGGTGCTTCTTTTTCGTTTTGATCCGGGATCCTGAGAGTCGAAGATTCTATTTGCTGAGGACTATTATCCATTTGCTCGATGTTTCTGTGTTTAAGTAGTTTGGAGTACATCCACATCTTTGTACATCTCATAGAGTTCGACTTATCTTTTCCTCCATTCACCAACCTTGCATACCGAATTAAATATCCGACGAAGTATTTTTTATTTGAATCAGTCCAGCACCAGCTCTCCTTTTGTGTTTATCGTACACCATTTAGTGCCATGAAGCAGAACTCTCAGGATCAGTGTTTTGTAGAGCTTGCGCTTGGCTTTCTCGGTAAGGAGTTTTAAGATCATTTGTTTTGCCAAATCCGAGTAGCAACGGTTCTTATATGGCAATCCTGTGTCCTTATTTTCTTCAAGAAACCAGGGACCAACAGTCCAAGCTGCAATTCTCGGGTCTCAAGTGATAATTGCGTCCTGTGGAACGTTTTCGGGAAGCGCCTCATATCCGTTCCTCCGACAATTGATGTCGTGTTCGGAGAGTTCTTGCACAATCCTTGTACAGCTGGTAATGAATGTCAACATGAAGAATTATCCTCGCTGAATCTTCGAAAAATTCAAGGGCAGACGCATGTTTGCACGCCGTGGGGATTGCAAGATAGAAGCTCGCACTGCCACAACGCGCTCAGGTGATCAGACGGCCCGAGGGACTAAAGTTCTTCGTCTTGTCAGACTCAGCGTTTTTCCGATCATAGGAACCCAGTTTTCAATTAATTTTCGGTCCAAGACAGAGCCCAAAGGGGCTATATTGAAGTAATTCCGGACGGACTCTAGCTCACAGAAAATCCGTTCGAAAAGTAGGCCTCGACGGCAAACGTCCGCCCTCTCTGTTTCAACGTACGATGGCTGGAAACAACGCTTTAGAACTACGCCATCGTTAATACCTGTCCCGCCCCGCTACGACCCTTACACCCCGAATGGAGCGCATTTGGAAAAAGTCTGTTATGTTGCTGCACCCTAAAAAATTATATTTGACGATCATCTTGCTATAAAAGGGATTAAGGCGGAACAAGGACGAAGTCCGGTTAAATTTGGTTTAAATAAAATCCGCTAAGCATAACACGAACAAGGCACATTGACTAGCGTTTTTGTTCCACTCGCTAACGATAATAGGCCCCTAAATATTAACTTCACCACAAACCAAGTCCACATTGCTTATTAGTAAGGGCACTTGTATGGGTAGCGATGGTGTAGATGTTAGTGTGTTGTCTTGTACAGATAAATAAGTTGTTCGGGTGGAAGGATCACAATGCTATTCCTTGTCTCCGAATCTTCCAGACAACACAGAGAACAGACGCACTAACGCACAGTACATACTACCTAACTCCGGAAAGTATCGTTACAAACGACGCACGGCTTTTTCGTGGTCGAGAACCCACAAGGTAAAGAAGATTTGCTGGGCGCTTGTTTCGAAGTCGTATATACGGTGAACAATCCTGTTCGTTGTAACCACGACATTGAGAATAGGGATCGGGTAAGCCACTTCTATCTGCGCACCGAACTTGAGAATTGGTGATTTGAGAATAACGGATTCACTGTTTTCAATGATGAAAACCATGCGAATGCAGTTGTCGCCAATGGCCGAGATGCATCGCAATTGTTCGTGTCGAAGGATGATCTTTGGTGAATCTTCGATTGACTAAAGAATAAAAACTCGGCGGGGTGTTTAACATTTCCCAACTCTACGATCTGGAAATCCTGCCAACGTTTTACAATGACAGCGTGTATAGAACAGCAACCGAGAAGGAAGTTAACACTAGAAGAAGGCAACTTCTTTTAGCTGCAATATTTACTAGTTTGAATTTTAAAAATTGTTATATGAGGATAATAAAATAAATAAATAAGTAAATTTTAAATTAGATCTAATCATTTCTGCCTAGTATGAAAGTTAATATTTAATAATCAATATAAAAAGGAATTTAAAAGTCCAAGTGTATTGTTTTGTAAATCGTGAGGTGCATGTTCAATCCCCATGGGGAACAACAATATACGCCGCCCATTAATAGAGAGAAACGTATTGCACATTGTATCTTAAACCTCAACACCAAAAAGAGGATTTCTGGCTGGTAATACAATGCTGTTTTCACCATTACCGATTCTGAGTGCTCTGGGATTAAGCATTTTTTGGAAATTTTTAACTCTAAAAATTGTACCCATAAATATGTCACCAAAATTGGCATAAAGGCAATATCATACTTCCTGAAATGCTGTTACAGCTACAGAATTATACACGCAACATCGTTTACATATTCAAAAACATTTTAATAGTATTAAATCGTTTGCAGAATGTATTAAAATTAGCAATTAATTCAGCAACACATATAAACTTTCAACAAAAGTCAGATATAACTTTATCCTTAAGCATAATCCTACTCTGATCTATAATTAACGCGTATACAATCATAAAAATCGACATCTCATTATCCGCAGTCACATTTTATTATCAGAGTTGGAATATTTTTAATGGCAAAACAAAAGTAAAAGAGGAAACATATATATGTAGGTAGATACCCAGCGAAAACAATTTTTTTTGAATATGCACTTCCTTTATATTAATCGCATTCAGTGGATACTCCATTGAATAATTTCAGATGGGGAACCACTATTGCATGTACAACGTACACCTTTTTTATTCGTACTTAATGCAGCGCAGTAAAAGCTGCACAAGTTATTAAGAGTTTTCCATTTTTTTTTTAAATACAAAACAAATAATGCGGCTTTCATGGATTACTTTAATGTGTAAGATTTTAATAAATTGTTAAAACGCGTTTATAGAGTGGAAATTTCATATTTCATATTCATTCATCAGTAACAACATTTATAATAGACTTTCAAAATCTTTCAAGTTATAAATGTGAATTTTATAAAAAAAAAAATGGCCAAGTGCGAGTCGGACTCGCCCATGAAGGGTTCCGCGCGAATTATACCTAATTATTATTTACTGGTACCTTTTACAGATTTATTATTAGAAAATAATGGTTCACGGTTTATGCATAAGGTTTATGTTTATGAAATTAAATGTTTTTTTTTTATATTTGAGTTGATTGAATGAAAGGTAAATTGCGGTTTACAATTTATGACGTAAAAAACTACTTTTTTTTATTTATTAAGGTAGAGTCGAACCTATCAATGAAAACTACATACGAATAGTAACAATTAAAAAAAAAGAAAAACAAATTTCAATAATAATAATATTTATATTTTTTTTTTTTTTTTTTTATAAATTCTGGCTCGCCAAGGCGATTTATAAGGGGGTGGTACTTCGACCTAAAAGATCTTTTGTACTGTATGGGCCAGAAAAGTTTAAACTAGTAGAATTTCCACTTTCCGTGTAAAGCGGACAATTTTACCAGTAGAAGAATTCTTTATGTCCTCGGGGCTCATTTGCTCCCTGAAAAAGATCTTCTTTCTAATTCCATTAACGGCTGGACATTCACATAAAATGTGTTCAGCTGACTCGTCCTCTTCAAGACAGAGTCGGCACTCAGGAGAGTCTGATATTATCATTTTGTGTAGATGATATCTTAAACCATGGTGACCAGTAAGGTAACCTACTAGGTTTTTGATATCATGCCTGCGTAAGTTTAGACATTTGCTGGCATTTTGATTGAAGGGCCGAATGGCTCGTTTGGCCTGTCTTAGACCTGGGATGCTTTCCCAAAGATACATACAATTTCTATGTTCCCAGCTTTTAATTGCTGCCGTTGCTGCTGATCTAGGAGTGCAGCAGAAAGGTTCGGGACCTATGAAAGGTGTTTCTGAACCTTTTCTGGCCAGTTCGTCGGCCTTTTCGTTACCTTCTACCCCGACATGACCCGGAACCCACCATAATTTGGTCTTGTTTCTAATAATAATAATACACCATAATTTAGTCTTGTTTCTAATAATAATAATACAATCTAGAATGAAATGCAAGTGATATTACAAAGTTTGTATATGGTGTTTGAGATTATCTTGACTAATACATTTTTAGTTCCCTTTTAAACTGTGCTGCGTTATCTATTCTTCTAAGTTGTCGTGGTAGATTATTCCACAAACGGACAGAGTTGACAAAAAATTGACGTACGGAGTTTAATGTTGAGTGACGAGGGTTAATTAAATGTCGAGACCTATTTGGCCTATTTGAAGAGACGGTCCTTATTCGGTCATGAAGGTATATTGGTTTTTTGGTTAGCAGAACATCAGAGAACAGACATAAAGTCCGAAACTGAAGAAGACTATCAAATGACATATCAAATGTCATACCTTCGCAAACCAAAAACATAGCGAATTATACAATTAAAGACGACATTAAGCTTCCGTTTACTAGCGGAGTTACATTTTAAATATATTTCACAACCATAAGTTAAGACAGGCAAAATGAGAGTTTTCGCGAGAATAATTCTGGTAGCCAACGGCGTGACAAATTGCGTGGTCCACAATGCACGAAGAATATCATACGATTTTCCAACAACGGTATTTATGTGATTTTCCCATGTTAACTGCTGGTTAAAAGTAACTCCAAGGTTACGAGCTGTTTGAACGTACTCTCTTGGGGAGTTGCTTAACCTTCATCCCACCCTTGTGTAGAAAACTACACATAAGCTAACTATGTTCTTGTTTTTTTTTCAAAAACCACTAATTTCTAATTTTTGGAATTTTCTGACTTTATTATAACCCTTATTTTACTTAACGAACACGAATTTCCTCATAAAAATAAAGTTTATGACGGTTGTTATTGTTATAATTACGTTAACTACCTAATTGTGTAGATTTCTACACATATGAATAATTAGTGCATTTCATATGAAATGAAGTTTCATTGAGTCTTTTCGGAAGTAAACATTGTGCGTATATATTGTGAATTTAATAATAATAATAAAAATAAATATCTCGAGACCAAGATATATTACAGTCAAAGATATGGAAGCATTTTTGAATGAAAGTGATGGTAATGATAGTGATATTTCTTGATACAGTGATGAAGAATTTGTGCCAGAAGAAAATGTTGGTGATGACGATGACTTGTATTCAGACGATAGTGATTCTGACGTTCAAAAGGAAGTGAGTTAATCAAATGAAACAAACGAATCAGTTCGAGGTGAAAATATGGATCCATTGCTTGTTTCAAAAGATGGTATTGTTTGGCAACAACAACCATTTCAGCATAAGAGATCTCGGAATTAAATTGTAATTTCTAATCGTCCTGGAACAACAAGAGTGTTAGTGATATCAAAGATGCTTTTATACTGTTTTTCCAGTTGTTTTGGATCTCGTTGATGGTTTGAAAGGTCACAACATAACAATGGATAACTTCTTTTCTTCGTAAGATCTTGGTCAAAAATTGTTGTCAAAAAATCTTACAATGGTTGGCACTTTGAGAAAAAATAAAAGAAGCATTCCACCAAAGCTTCTTGAATGTAAAAAAATGACGTTGTATTAATCTACATTTGCATTTACCGACAACACAGCACTTGTTTCGTACATTGGAAGGCAAAATTAATGTACTGTATTGCAAAGTACAATACATAACTCTATTCAAATTGGATCTCGTGAAAAAAAGTTGCCATCAATTATAGAGTATTACAATAAAACAAAAGGTTTGTTCATATACAATGCCTCTTCAAATTTCAGGTCCTCTAATGATTTTTGTTTTCATTCGATATAGATGGTGTAGATACAGTTGACAAAATGCTTTCTTGCTACAGCTGTAAAAGAAAAGCAAATAGATGGCCAATGGTTGTATTTGCAAATATGATTGATATTTTGAATTCATTAATTATTTTCAAAGAAGTGAATCCGAATTGGCAAGCAACACAAAACACAACAATACGAAGGAATTTTTTACGTGAACTTAGATTTTCACTTGCAAAACCATATATGGCAGCTAGAAGTGGTAAACCAAAATCGGCATCATCAGCATCTTTGCTTGCAATTGTTTCAGGAGAAAGTTCAGCAGCACAATCTTTAGATGATATTTCTACACCATCTTCATCAAATCCATCAAAAAGGCCAAGAAGCGTTCGACTACAAATAAAAAGTAGAGCAAGGTGTCACGTTTGCTATGAAGATAAGTCTGCCACCAAAAAGCTGCTTGCAAAAACCAACATAATCGAAATGTTTGTGTAAAATGCATTCAAGAAAAACTAATTTAAATTTATATTCACTTGTTTCTTTAGAATAAAATTATAGAAGTTTTTTTTTTATAACTTAATTAAAAAAAAAAAAATTAATGGAAAACACTGAAATCCCATATGTGTAGAAATCTACACACAAGGGTAGACAACGTTTTTTTTTCTGAGGATGAGATGAAGGTTAATATGATAGTGGGGAAATAAGATAAGTCCAACGGTTTTCTGGAAATCGTCAAACATTTAGACTTAGAAGGGTTTAGCAAGAGACCATTTCACAGAGAACAACGTGCTATTTCTGAAAGATCGTCGTTCATACAGCTTACGGCGTGATCGATAAGACCCAACGGAAAGCTAATGTAGAGTTGTACATCGTCTGCATGCAAATGTATAGAGCAATGCCTAACAATCGAGGGCAGCTCCGTTATATACAACGAAAACAATAGTGGTCCCAAGATAAATCCCTGCGGCACACGACTGACAGAAGGTAAAAAATCAGAAAGAGTATTATTAGATTCAACAGCTTGGAATCCATTGGTTAAATATGACGATATCAGACTTACAGCGCACGGAGAAAAGTTATGCAAATGTGGAAGCTTAGAGCATAAGGTGGAGTGGTCAACGGTGTCAAACGCCTTTGAAAAATCGAGTAAGACTAAGAATGTTACCTCATCTCAGTCAATACCATGACGTATATCTTCGGTTACATTAAGCAAAGCAGTGATGCAGCTGTGTTTTTTTTTCGAAAACCGGATTACATTGGTGTTAAGATACTGCTGTCTCCAATATACTGGCTTATTTGCTTCTGCAAAAAAAATTCCAATACTTTGGAAAGGCATGGCAGGGTAGAAATCGGCCTGTAATCATCCCCTTTTTGGTTTTTAGGAACAGGTATGATCTTTGCTAATTTCCATTGGGGGGAAAAACTCCAGTCATTATAGTACGGTATTAAAAATATGCGATATGTAAGGCAGTAAAATCGAAAGTATGTATAATCTTAAGGAACAGCGGATGTAAACAATTAAGCCCAACTGCATTCGATTTAATAGAAAGTAAACTTTTTAATACGTCAGAACAGTTCGCACCAGTGAAACCGAAACTGGGAGTATTAAACACAATAGGCTGGCCTGCGTTTGTATTGAAGACTCATCAGATACAATAACGGATTGTTGGAAAGATACAAATTTAGTATTCAACTCATTGAGGTCGATGTTCACATTGCTATTGGCCTTAGGTTTGCCGATGCCTACAGTTCGCAAGTTTTTTCAGTGCGTTCTACTTTTCACAGATGGGCCTAAACGTCGAGTGTAAACGATTATCTTGGCTTTATGAACTTCTGCAACGACTTTATTTTTTATTATTACTTACTAGATCTCGTTCAAACCAATTTTCGGTGGAAGTTTGCATGATAATGTACATCATAAATTTTTTTAGTTTTATCATTCCCTTGTTTTAGAAGTTAGAGGGGGGGGGGCACACATTTTACCACTTTGGAAGTGTCTCTCGCGCAAACTATTCAGTTTAGAAAAAAATGATATAAAAAACTTCAAATCATTTTTGAAGACCTAAGATATCCCACACGTATGAATTTGATGAAAAAAAAATTGTTGAGATTCAGTTCTAAGTATGGGGAACCCCCAAAATTTATTGTTTTTTTTTCTATTTTTATGTGAAAATCTTAATACTGTTCACAGAAAGTGCAGGGAAATAAGTCCACGGGAACTAAGTCCACTGAGGGACTTAGTTCCCACATAGTGGGAAATAAAACCACTTTCGCGAAGTGGACTTAGTTTCCATGTTAAGTGGGAACTAAGTCCATTTTTTATGGGAACTTAGTCCACATTCAAATATAAGAAAAGGGAACTAACATCCAACATTTACAATTAAACAAAAAACTGTAAAGTGCAGTTAGTTTTTTTTTTTTTTTTTAACTACACTATCAGCTCTGTGTCGTGGAGTGCTTAAAGCAAGCAACTATCACGAGCAGAAATTGCCGGCACAAAAAGTGCTCTCACAGGCTCATCATTTAGTGCAGGTGTTAGTAAGGACAAAACAATTAAAAATACAATAATTATGTACCTACAAAATACTAACACAGACACAAAATAATGCAAACAATTTAAGACATTAAAGCATTATTACGCAAAATATTTTTTAGCTTAATTTTACTAACATGCAAGTCAATCACATGATCATTTAGATTATAGATTCTACTCATGCGACTAATAGGCTCATGCTTCCCATAATTCGTTCTATGATGGGGGCTAAACAATAGTTCAGCACTGCGCAAATTATGGGCACCACCACGAAAATTAAAGCCAATAGACAACAGCAAGTCAGGTGCATCTATTTGACCGGATATAAGCTGCTGTAAAAAAATGATATCGCTATTAAGCCTTCGTTGAGAAAGGGGTAACATTTGAAGAAGCTTAATACGCTGACTGTAAGGAGGAAGGTTAAAAGGATCATCCCATGGAAGTCCTCTAAGTGCAAATCGAATAAATTTACGTTGAATGGCCTCTATTCGATTTGAATGAATGTTGTAGAACGGCGTCCAAACTTGTGAAGCATACTCTAGAATCGGACGGACAAAACAATTGTACAATGACATAGTAACGTATGGGTCATTAAATTCTTTCGCCCACCTTTTTACGAAGCCCAGCATAGAATTAGATTTATTAACAATAAAATTGATATGCTTGGCAAAAACCAGTTTGGGATCGAAATAAACCCCAAGATCCTTAAAATTATCAACATTACAAAGAATATGTTGAGACAAAGAATATTGAAAGGTGGAAGGTATATTCTTTCTAGAGAATGTCATATGTTGACATTTAGTAGGGTTCAGGGATAAACCGTTTTTATCACACCAATTGGCGAAGCTATTAATGTCAGATTGAAGAAAAATTCTATCTTGCTGACTAGTGATAGATTTAAATATTTTCATATCATCAGCGTAGATCAGGATATTACTGTGATTTATACATGCTTTAACATCATTAATGGCTAGTATAAATAGAATTGGTCCGAGGTGACTACCTTGGGGAACTCCAGACTCAGCTGTAAAAGATACAGATAGCGATCCTCTAAATTTGACTTGATAAACCCTTGATCTAAGGTATGAATTAACCCATTTTATGAAACTTCGTGGGAACCCAAAAGCCCTGAGCTTAAACTCGATTATTTCATGGGACAGCTGGTCGAAAGCTTTAGAGAAGTCAGTGTATATGCAATCCATTTCGTCCTTATTCTCTAAGGCATTAGAACAATCATGCAAGAAACTTAACAGATTAGTGACAGTGGATCTGTTTCTTACAAATCCATGCTGTTCATTACAAATTAAATTGCGACAAAGAAATATTAACTTTTCGCAAACAATTTGTTCAAAAAGCTTAGGGATACACGAAAGCTTTGAAATAGGCCTATAATTAGTGATATCACCACGTTCGCCTTTTTTAAATACAGGTGTGATAAAAGCACTTTTCCATACATAAGGGAATTTACCAGTACTAATGGACAATTCAAACAGATATTTAAGATATGGAGCAATTGCATGACTACATTTTTTAAGAACGATCGGTGCAATGCCATCAGGACCTGATGAATAATCATTCTTCAGAGAAGAAATAAATTTTAAAATTGTTTCCAAGTCAAATGAGAAGCTACTAAAACTTATTTGGGAACAGCTAGTTAGATAACTAAAATATTGCTCATCAATGTGAAGAGGGGTCACCCTAAACGACTTACTGAAATAATCTGCAAACATATTGCTTGCATCTAGCGAATCAGCAGTTGTAGAGCTATTGTAAGTAAGTTTCGATGGATAACCATCGGTTTTTTTCTTAGAATTAACAAATCCCCAAAAAAGTTTGGGGTCCAATTTTAGAGAGCATTCCATTTTACTTATATAGTCAATATATAAGTTGCAGGATAAAGATTTGAACTCATTGAATAATGTGAGATAGAGTTCAAGATCTGAATGGTAGAGACTTTTTAAATAGTTCTTCCAAGCCCTATTACGTCTGTTTCGTATCGATTTGAGCTCTTTAGTATACCAGGGATGGGACGTTTTCATATTCCTAGAGGATTTGACAGGAATCACTTTTTTCATGCAGTTATCCAACAAAGAATAAAAAGCACCGACTGCATCTTCAATATTAGATAACGCAGTAAGATTAAAATTAAGGCTACTCGTATTAATTTCATCAGAAAGCCTTTGAAAATTTGCTTTCCGAAAGTCAAAAGATTGCGAACGGTCATACGAATTACTGTTTTCGTACAGATGTGCGCCCAGTTCAATAAATACATCCAAGGGTGGATGATTGTCATCTATGTTAGTTATACTGAAGTGGGATTCCAGAACAACAGTACTAACAGAGTCAGAAGAGAAAACAAGATCGAGAGTTCGATTTTTGAAATTTTTTATACAGCTTGTTTGCTGTAAGTCAAGAGACAAAATGTTGTCTAATAAAGCGAGCTCTTGTTGGGCAGAGTCAAAGGATGGAATAAGATGAGAATCATCCTCAGAAGGTACCCATCCAATATGTGGCAGATTAAAGTCGCCTATAAGTAAAACAGTGCTGTCACAACAAGATATGTCAAAAATATGGTCTAGTGCCATAGAAAGTTCCGAATACAAAGAACATAGACGATACGATGGAATGTACGCATTAACAACATATAAATGTTTGTTCTTAAGTGTAATTTTTACACAGATAATTTCGACGGTTAGTGGAAATGGAAAGTCAATCTTTCGTGACTCAAGGTTGGAACGAACAGCAATCAGGACACCTCCTCCAAGCGCTTTCAGGTCATTTTGATGACGATCGTTTCTGAATACGGAGAACTCATGATTGAAGAGTTCCGTGTCTAAAATTCCGGCATTAAGCCATGTTTCCGTCAAGGAGAAGATATCATGAGAGAGGGCTTGGGAGTTTAAATATATTTCAGCGGTTTTTGTGCGGAGTCCCCTTACATTTTGGTAGTAGAGGGACAGCCTATTGGGTTTTTTAACACGGACGGACAGACTTTCCTACGATTTTTAGTCGGACGGGGTATAAATTCTTTAACTAACGTATTTTGAGGCCATGCAGTGTTGTTGCACAGTATTTCGAAATATTCTGAAGGGGCAACAATTTTGAATGACGCAACAAACCCATCAGCCTTGCTGATTTTGGTGCATTTAATTGAGTCATTTTTTGGAATCAAGTTTCTCGAGACCAAGTGGTTCAAGACATCGTCTGAAGAAGTGTTTGGTTTTAGCCGAGAAATGAGCAAATTAAGCAAAGTCTTAAGCTTATCATGGTGACATAAAGCCAAAGTATCAAAACCGGACCTCGCACCTACTCCAAATCAAACAGTGACCCCAAGCAGGGGGGTTGCAGGGGGGTTGCAGGGGGCAGCATGCCCCCCCCCCCCCATATGCATTACACTATTTATGGAATCTACTTGCGATTTCGTAACTAATCTCATAAACAGTGCAATGCATATGGGTGGGCATGCTGCCCCCCTGCAACCCCCCTGCTTGGGGTCACTGTTTGATTTGGAGTAGGAGCGAGGTCACAGTACCTATATTACTCTGTCTCAGTTAGAAGTTAATTTCTATTTTGTTAATACAAATTGCAAAGTACCTTGACACTTTAATTTTATTTTGTTCTTAGTCGACAGTGAGAATTTACTTCACATTAAAAGGGAACTAAAACCACTCAGAGTTTTGGGAATTTATTTCCCACCTTACATGGGAACTAAGTCCACTTCGCGAAAGTGGTTTTATTTCCCACTAAGTGGGAACTAAGTCCCTCAGTGGACTTAGTTCCCGTGGACTTATTTCCCTGCACCTTCACAGAATACATCTACTTACCAAGTTTCAACAGTATAGCTCTTATAGTTTCGGAAAAAAGTAGCTGTGACATTACCGGACAGACAGACAGACAGACAGACATGACGAATCTATAAGGGTTCCGTTTTTTGCCATTTGATTACAGAACCCTAAAAAGGCTTTCGATCATGATACTTCATGTTAGCATACCTCATACATACGTTCTGATGTCTTGTTATTATTTTGATAATATGCCGCTATTTTTTTGCAAAGCTTCATTTTTTTTAGTTAAACGCTGTATTTGTGTGTCTGTTTGCATAATCTCTTTCCCTTTTTCTTGTGATACGTGCATCATATTGAGGAAACCGCATTTGAACCATTTTTTAATACTAAACGCGAGTTATACCAATTTTTGCTTGCGTGATTCTGTAAATGTTTAAATAAGTTTATTGTTATGGGTTTATTTTATTTTGTTTATTTTAGTTATTTATTAGTTTCTTAGTAATTTTTGCGAAAAAATAAGCAAACAACGGGGGAAGAAGGCGCCAGGGCGCTGGCTTTGGTTGATGATGGACGAAGTGTGTGGTATGCCGGTGCTAAGATTGGAAAACAGGGGAAGCCGGTAGGAAAGCCCATTAAAAGGTACAGGGAAACAACTCCTTCACTCGGCGTCAAGGCTCAGGTCACCCAAGAGCAACATCTGCAAGGGATGGTCGATATTTGGTGCTTTAAAGACTTCGAGACCGGTACCAAACAGCGGTTGAGCTGTCTTACAGACTTCATTCCGTTAGAAAGACAGTTGTGATTAGTGGAGAATGACCTGAGAGCAATAAGATATTCTCGTGTACCGAGACTCACGGCAAAGCGCAAGCGACATCGGATGGATTTTGCTCGCCTTCCCCAAGATTGGACCGACGCCGCGCGGACTGGATTAGAGTTCTTTTTACTGAAGAGTCCAGGTTTTGTCTGCGCTCACCAGATGGACGTAGCAGAGTGTGGAGACGGACAGGTAAGAGATAACAGTTGACAAGCGGGAACATTTCTGGGGACTTTAAGTTATGCGCGGAAAATCAGAGCTGCGCATCGTGGAAGGATCGGTGGATTCCAGTTATTACATCAACAACATTTGGGAGGAATATGTGGTTTCATTCGCAGAATTTAGTGGAGAAAACTTCTTGCTGAGGCAGGACAATGCTAGACCACACGTTGCTTATTGCGTTACCAATTACTTACAAGACGTGGAAATGGACGTGATGGATTGGCCATCGAACACGTATGGGACGTGCTGTGAAAAATGATTACGAGACGACCTGCCTCTCCAGAGATACTTAGTGAGCTGAGATCTGCTCTGATCGAGGAATGGGATAATTTGGACGACACCATCGTAACAAACGTTATCAAAGGTAAGCCCAGGCAAATAAAAGATTTGTTAGATTTTCGGGGAGGCAATACCCACTAAACGTCTACATGAATGCATTCATTGCTTTGATAAACGTGTACAGTACTTCAGTGTATTCTATTCATCGCAATCATACGAGTAAGAGTACT
The DNA here is from genome assembly GCA_949715645.1 of Portevinia maculata. Taxonomy (NCBI): domain Eukaryota; kingdom Metazoa; phylum Arthropoda; class Insecta; order Diptera; family Syrphidae; genus Portevinia; species Portevinia maculata. The sequence continues at coordinate 137,624,897 of OX454528.1, read as the reverse complement.
GTAAAAGTGAGTATCACATAAAAAGAGAATGTTACTGTACACTATTCGATCACGTTATACCAAAATGAGTACACTGTTTGGTTTCAAACAGAAATGGGTGCTTGCTTTGAACAAAACATGTACCATTGTAACTGTTTAAAATACAGTGAGTACAATGAGTGCACCCACTTCAAATGAGTGCACTCATTTGTGTTTATGAATGCAATTGGTAATTGGTTTCTAGATTTCATCAACTAAGTACATAAAAGTTGTAGCTCTTACAAGTGTATTAAGCTTATTTAACAAAATGGAAGCATTTGATGTAAGTTTATATTTACTTAGAAATAATTGCATATAGGTAGGTACATATTAACGTTTTATTTCAAATAAGGATTCGACAAACGATTCGGATATTTCGATGACAAGCCATGTTACGTTGCTAAATAGTGTAGCTATTAAAGCAAAAATTATGAGTGGCGACATTAAAATTACCAACAAAAGAGGTAGGAGTAAAGTATGGGATTTATTTGGAACAAGTAATGCTGCTTCAGAAAGAATATTTTCTTCAGCTAGACAATTAATATCTGAAAAAAGAAGTTTAATTGGTTCTGACCCAGTTTTGGTAAACCAAATAATGTTCTTACATTCAAATATTAAAAAATGTCATATTGATAAAGATCTGGAAGAAAACTTAAATATAAATTGTGAAGAATTTTGAAAAAATTTGAACAAAATAATAAAAAAAAAAAATACATATTTTTTTTTAGTAAAATATGAAACTTTTCGTTTAATTTCTTTACAAGAACAGCACTCTCCTTTCCAGTGCCGTCGACCAACACAATTACTTTATATCAATTCTGCAGGAATCATAAGTGAATAACTGAGTGCACTCAGTGTATAGTGAGTGCATTCATTGTACTCAGTGTACTCAGTGCAGTGTACTCGTTCTATGTTAATACACTGAACAACATGGTTTGTTATAAATGGATGCAATATTCACTCCGTTATCAAATATCATGTGATTCATTCATTTTATTTTTCAAGATGTGAGTAGAATAAATAAGGTACGGGAAAAGATAATGAATGTTTTGGAACTGGTTTCAAGACATTCATTGCAGATGTTGTAATGGTGTAATCCACCAAGATTATAATATTTTACAACAATTTAGTTACTATTGTTCAAAATTAACTGCCGACAGTTAGTTCCTATAAACGAACCGGATCTTTTGGTGAACACTGCCTTTTCGACCATTTCAATCAGCTGCGACACAAAATTCTAAAATACTTTTTTTTTACACGGTCTGGTCCGATTCCACACTAAGGCACACGCGGTTACTCGGTTAGTAATTTGGTTAGTTGTAAAGCTGACGCCGACATTTTCACTTCACTGCAGTCTCACCAGGCTGGATCGTCCGTGATTTTAACGCAATGAAAGTTTTCCCTTTTTTCGCATGTGAAAGCAAACCAATGTTAAGTTTTCACACGGTTTAATTTTGCGTAGCAGATCTTCGGTGAGAGGGCCAAATAATAGCTGCAGAAAATCAAAAAAAAAAAAAAATATATTCCGTCATTTCCAACAGCCACGCGGGCCTTAGCATATATATATACAAAGATATACATATATATATGTATAGTTCCTAGTTCTCGAGGTAAGCTTTCAATCGTGAAAAAATTTCTGCCGCTAAATAAAACAATTTTTCTGTAGCTTTACGGATAGCCTTTCTGTTTGAAGGTGAAAAGTGTTCCAGTGCCCCGGATAAAATATCCATCCTCGGCACGATATTAGTGGACAGAACGCGCCCGACCGACTCAAACAGAAAGCGTCTGCAGCAAAATTAAAAGAACCATCTGCGGTCCTTGCTTTTGACCGGCGGATCACCAAAGTTGGCACCCGCAGCAGACAAACTCAACTGCTAGGTTTCAAGTGCACGTCAGAGACCCATAACTACTCAGGATTAAAGATTCCTTGCGTCCACTAAAGCTCTGCTTACGTCAAGCATCACATGGTCATCCTGAAGACCTCATTTAGACACGCAAAACCACGTGCAATACCATCACCTGACCGCACAACCAATAAGACCCAACAACAATTTATATCACGATCGTAAAAATAATTTAAACAAAGCCGAGTCAGGGCACACCATTATTTATTCCACATTTAATGCTAAAAGTAGTGACCACATAAGTAAAGATCCATACAGAGGACATAACAAGATAAATGTACAAGACCACATGTGTAAATATCTATAGATGTCCCCACATATGCGCGTGCATATATGGAGTTCGCGAAATTTCGGTGTTAGCCGGTTTCCTTACCCTAACATTATATTAAGTGAATTAGCTAGCTTGCAAAAAAATCTTCGTATTCGACAAAGCCACCGAAAAGAATCCGCGTATTAGGTAAAAGATCGGAGTACATGCCTACCTTGTTTTGTTTTGTCTTTAAATTACCATACCTTAACACAGCGACAGATCTAGCAGCGAGAAACCTGTGCACAAGCTTCGACGCATCAAGATCCACGGACAATAAGTGAGTACATACGCATAAATAAAAAAAGAAAAAAATATATAACATTTTTTTTTCAATGGCTTTCGTTAATGTTCATTTACCCTTTAATCAACATACTTGAAGTAACAGATTAGTATTCTTACCTATACATACCTACATATATGACTTACCTGCTTAATGTTGGAATTTCATTTTCATATCAGACTTTTAACAAATAAATATTATTATTTATCATTAAATCTGTGTTTTATTCCAAAAGTCACGGACTTATTGACCCGCCCTCGTACCTTAAGTTGTCTTACTCATTAGTAATTTTATCCTTACATTCTGCCTCAATGGTTGGCAGGTTGAATTTATAAAACGATCATGGAAGTTATAAATAAAATGTGTTAATTAAAAGAATTGTTGAGATGTGTTGGTGATATCTAGAGTGTAATTGAATCGTGATTTAGGGGCTGGTCTCAAAGCATCGAGGCGAGAGCAGTCATGGTTAAACAATAAGTACCGTTTAAAGCGGCAGGGTTCCTCCAGGTGTCAAAACAGCTACGATATCACCGCAGATAAAAGTCCATATAATTCCCTCTGTTCCATACCCGTGTTGATTTAATTTTTTTTTAGACTCAACGGCATCCGCCATCGAGGACCTTAGGTATGCGAGGTCACGGTCTGTTTCACTTCCCCTTTCCTTTCTTTAAATTTTAATTTTTTTTGGCACAATAAACTTTTGTTGAGTCAGGATAGCCAATAAGCAGCAAAGACACACCCTCCGTCGAGTTAACGCCGCCGCCGTGCAACCGCAAGCGTGCCAGCTGCTGCTTGTCGTGTCGTGTCGAGGATCAGCCATCTCCTCATCGAAAACAGGCTAAGGACACACCTGACCATTACAATGTATAATACCCACTATTAAAGAAACAAAAACTCGTAAACAAGAAAAATAAAAAAAAAATGTGAAAAGTTAAGTTTTGAAGTTTTTGCCATTTTTTCTTATTTTATGTTTAATGAATTACTTATTTTTATGTTAATAAATAAAACAGCATTAAAAAAACATTTTTTGTTTCTAATTTACTTGAAAATATTGCAAAATTTCAAAGTGCGCCACTTTTTTTGTAACTCAGTGTAGGTACAAGTATTGTTGTTTTATATAAAAGAAAAGAAAAGAAAAAAAGTATGACTAACTAAATATAAACAATGTATTAAAATTCAAAGAAAGAAAACAACAATTTAAAAGAAGTAAAGAGAAAACCATTTCTATTAACTTAGGTAGTACTTTCTGTATTTATGGGCCAGCAATGTGCCGAGAGTATCACTAAAATTGTTTGCATCCTGGAGCCGTCTTAAACTGACGGAGGAAAGTGCATTCCAGAGGCGAGTGGCGTGAACAAAAAATTGGCGTTCCGTGAGCTGATACGCTACCCGAGGTGGAATCAAATTGGAGGAGCGTTGCGATTGTGCGAATTGGAGTTTGTCATATAAAAAGCGAGGCTATTTGGTACAACCAAGAATCTTTTTAGCATAAACCGAAACATGATCGTATCTTTTTTATCCAAAATCATCGAGTTATATTGTTAAATGCAACTTGAAATTTGTTATGAAGGCGTTGTTACAACAGAAGATTTCACAGCAGTAGGTAATAAGTGGCACCAGCAGGGTTCTATCTAGCATCAACCTTGTATTTGTCCGTGTGAAATTTTGCGAAAGTTACAGGTTTCTGAGACAGCCGTAGATTTTCCCAATAACCGTCAGAATATGGTTGTCCCAACACGATGTTGTGCTGAACCAAATACCTAGATTTTTGACTTTCTCGACAGATTGAATTGGAAAATTTCCAAGATAGATGCCAGGAACGCAAGATATATCCGGACAATTTCTACTAATTACTAGGCATCTGGATTTGTCAGGATTTCGCCTTAAACAATTGCGCTCGGACCAAGTTAGTATATTCTTTAGATCCTGATTGTGCTTATGTATAGTTGTACATCATCAGCATACATATGTACTGACGAGTTGTTGATAACAGTTGGGAGGTCATTAATAAAAATTGAGAAGAGCAGTGGGCCTATGATGGATCCATGAGGGACACCATTTGAAGTTGCTATAAAAACTCGGGCAGGGCATCATTGATAAAGACGGCTTGCGTACGACCTATAAGATATGACTTAATAAAATTCGCTGCAAAAGACGAGAGTGTCATAAGTTTTTCAACAAAAAACCCATGGTGAATTGTGTCAAATGCCTTGTAAAAGTCAAGTAGAGTCAGAAAAGTAAAGTAGTTTTTATCCATAGCTACCCGTATATCATCTGTTACATTAAGCAGTGGTAAAGTACAACTTTGATGTGGCCGAAATCTCGATTGATATACGGAGAGTAGATTGTTTCGTCAAAGATATGCTGATGGTGAACACAATTTTGTAGGACTTTGGATGGATATGGTAGTATTGCGATGCGTAGATATTCTGTCGGGGCTCTAATTGTTGCTTTCTGCTTAAGGATTGGAATAATCTTAGCAGCTTTCCATAATATTGGAAAAGTTGATGTCGTGAAAATAGTGTTGAATATATGGGTCACAATTGGAAGAATATATGGCAGAATCATTTTTATGAAGTAAGGATGGATTCCATCAACACCAACAGCTTTAGATTTAATTTTAACGGCAGCTCTGACAACATCTGCTTGCTCAACTCTCGAAAATTCAACGTATTTTGACCAAGTCCCGATTTAGCTGATTTGGATTAACTTTATCCATCCCTGAATATATTTAACCACAAATACCTTGGCCGTAAGTTCTTCCATAGAACTTTGCCAGGAAGTTTATGATTAAAATACTCACGGAAATAATTTCGCTTCGCTTCCTTTATTTTTGAGCAGGTAAGGTTTCTAAAAGATTTATAAGTGAACCAAAGTTCAGGAAGCCCTAAATACTTCCATTTTCTAAACGCAGCATCTCGTTGATTTTTCAGTGTGAGAATTTCACTGGTAAACCAGGGATTGCTGGTGAATTTTACAATCTTAGTTGTATTAGGAACATGGCAATCAAACAACAGTCTAACTGCGACTTAAAAGTAATCAAGTTTGGCGTCGGTCGAAGTTTCAGAGTATATTGGCAACCAGTTAACACACTGAAGGTCCGGTTCAAGAAAATCAATATTTACATTCCTGCATGGGACCACAGTTCTTTGACTGCTTGAACGAATAGGCAGATATACCTCTAACAGATATCAATCGATTCATTAACAGATTCATACGGTTTTGTAAGTTGCATGTCCTATCATGTACACAATAAGCCTCTGGGTGATACTTACACAATTGTATATGCAACCCTCCTAACCTAACCTAACCTAGAGCTATGCAGGCTTCTCGGTACAAACAGCTTTACCGAAATCCTTGCAGATCAATTTTGTTTTGAAGATTTAACTACAAATCCATCTTGTTTATAATTGCCACCCACATATGGTATTACGGATGGTATTACATACCTTAGGGCTACATTTTATTTAGTTCGAACAATAGTATTATCGTTTTGAAAGAATGTATTATACTCAATATTTCCTGTGCAGGGACGGGCTAAATATATCACTACAGAGTCCCCCAATAACAGCGCTTCTCATTAAAGGCGAGTAAGGAGACAAATCACATCTACCGATGTTTATTGTAGTCAACCGGTGAACCACACCGGCGAACAAAGTAAAGATGCAGTAAAGTGGGACGATTATGTTCAGACTTATCAATAACCTCGCCGTAAGGGAAAGGAAGAAGAAGAAGTCTTAAATTCAATATGAATGTATTTTTAAGAATAAGTGTGAACCATGAGTCAGTGAACCGAAAATATGGATGAGCTTAACCAGTATTAAAGTATTCCTCTGCAGAAATTTTTTTTGTGTCTAATTTAATACCCTTGTCCATACGGCTGATACTGCGACCTGAAAGATTTTTTTTCCAGTCTGGTGAACTCTCTTAAAATAAGTCTTCTTAACTTATTTAGTGTTCGGATGTTTCATCCTCCTTACTAAACCTTTATTCTGTTAAATTAAAATTAAAATTGTCTGAGCCCCAGGATATTTTCTCAATGGGCTAGACGAAATTTGTGAGCTGTAGTCCAGTTTACGCCGCAATAAGTTGCATATCCTAACAGAGCGGGTTAGTCACCTTGTCGAGTGTACCATCCAAGATGTAGGTTTGGGTGGTGCCGGTGTGGAGGTTGAAGTCGCAAAGATTCAACGGGCTATGCTGTCGAGGTTGTCAGAAGGGTCACCCATGGCAGACAGTCTGTATGAAGAGCGACGACCAAGAACTAATCAGGACGTTCCGACCAACGCATTTTCTCCCCCACCAACTCCCCCTTGTTCAACCCCTCTCCATTCCTAGGTTCCAACATCCCCTTGGCCGGACTTAAGGTGTCACACGTTCCGTGCCGATGGTCAAATTGACTGAGGGCCCAGTCTAAAAAATAGCTCATTCGTTAAAGGAGTATTTGGATACCTGGTGACCTCCGGATTAGCTAGCCTTACCTGCATATTACGGATCGCTGTGCAGGCGGACATTCTTTCTCCGCTACTCATGGGATTTAAAAATGAACTCAATTACAAAACAAAACATAGGGACGGGCTACAGTCCGCTTGGGCGAACTGTTGGATACCCTATTCTTATTCCTATCCCTCATAAATGGGCGTGACAAAAGTCTAAGTATGGTTATGATTAACATTTATAGGATTTTATAAAAAAAAACGAAGCTTTTGCAAAAAAAACGCTCCATAGCTCAAACTTTGTTTTTTCAAAAAAAATATTTTGTTTAAGCGGATTTAAAAAAAATTAACACAGGAGCATAAAGGGTCCCTAGAGAGTATATACAAGGTGGCGCAAAAGTCATCATCCTATCGGAAGAAGCTATAATTTTTGCAAATGGCGGCAAATGTAAATTCTACTTTGACATTTGTGAAGTTAACTATACAGAAAAAACTTAAGACACCAATTAACATAATCCAAAAGCAGAACCAAAGTTTTTCATTCATAAAAAAAAATTACAGCGAAAGAACATCGGGCGACAACTTTTGCGCCACCTGACAACTTTTGCGCCACCTTGTATTATAAATTTCAGCTCCCTAGCTCAAATTTTGGTTTTTCAATAAAATTGTTTTATTTAATTGTGGGCGTGTCAGTGCGCGGATTTTGAAAATTTTATATGCCGAGCAGTTTTAGGAGTCATAGATCATATATAAAAAATTTCAGCTTTCTAGCTCAAAATTCTATTTTTTCCAAAATTTTTGTTTTTTGAGTTTGTGGGCGTGTCTGTGGGCGGATTTCAAAAATTCGTAAACTTGATTATTTCGGGACCCTAGAGAGTATATGGTTAAAATTTCAGCTCTCTAGGCCCAGTTTAAAGGCCTAATTTTTGCCGACAGACGGACGGACGGACGGACGGACATGGCTAGATCGGCATTACTATCGATGCTGATCTTAAATATAGTAACTTTTAGGGTCTACGGGCAATATTAAGGTATGTTACAAACTATGCGTCAAAATTAATATACCCTTAGAATAGGGTATAAAAACAATAATAACAAATAAGACCGGTACCTCTTCGAAGCCGGACGGTACCACGCCGACCATGCTTTCTAATGGTAAAGCTCCTGCAAGGCATAGCAGCACTGAGACTGTGATTAATCGTGGTCCAGATGCAATTGCAGTGAGCCTAAAATAGGCAAACATCTTCCTAGTAGCGGTGGGCATTGTGGCACTTCATGGCCACTAATCCACCACTAATCCTAGTAGGTCTCGCAGCGGGTGTCCGCGATAACGCACTCCCTCGAGGGCGTAGTATAAAGACCGGCGAAACACTATAAGGACTGTGTAGCTATTTGAAGATATTCTGGAAACCGACAGAACGCCGCAGCAGATAGCCAAATTAAAATGGGCCCAAGGCCTCCTGGGATAGAAATGTGTTGGCTTCTGCCAACTGCCACTATAACCTAACCACCTAACCTAACAACGCGGGTTTCCAGCCAGTCCAGTTCCCAAAACAAGATTAACGCTCTTGTGTTTGGCAAAGGATTGCAATTGCAACTCATCGGAGCAACACTTGACTGTCATAGAGTCATACCTCATTTCATTACCAATAACAATTTAAATCTGGGGTGGAATCGGCTAAGGTGATAATTGATAGTTGACAATCAATCCACGTAAGGTGATTATCAAATTGACAATCACCTTTTTGCCATCAATTTCATGTGACAGCTACGAGTATTTAGGTATCGCTTTCAGACATTTTTGTTATTTTCATAGGTATGCACCTCGGCTTCAACTCCAAATAAATTAAATGCTTTAGTGAAAAAAGAATATATATTAAATAAATTCAAATAAAAAAGTGAAATTGGAAAATTCGTGAAGTGCAATTCAATAGAACTTTTCTACAAAAATGAAGAAAATAATTTTTTGAAAATAATTACACAAATGTCCAACTATTAAGAAGAAAAATGAGAAATAAAGCAAATATCTTGGAACTTTCAAACCCGACGAAAGAATTCATAGAATTATAAATATTCATCATTTATTATTGCGTATTTTAGATTTTTGAAAAACTTTCGCTTATCAAAAGAAGCGCTTGTGTTTGTTTTGGGACTGCTTGATTTACCAACTGGAATAAGGTCAACGCATGTTCCACCCATCCTTCAATTGGCTGCAACTTAAAATCTTCTTGCGGGTGGTGGCTATCAGACATGTTGTTGCTGACTGGGCTGCACCAATGGGTCAAAGTACGGTGGCTGAATTTACTGCTGCAGTCATTAAAAAAATGCAGTCAATACTTTGTCCATTTATGATAAAGTTTTTGCCTAAGGACTCAACAAAATCATATTTGAAATATAAATCATGAAAAATAAACACACATCAGCTGCTCGGAATGACAGCGTCGGCAAGGAAGTGACGTTTAAAACTCTAAGTGCTGCCAATAATCAATCATTTTTTAGTGATCGCTTTACGCAGAGCAAAGAGGAGTTGATAATCACAAACGACAATCAAAAAGCGACAATCAACTATCACCTTAGCCGATTCCACCCCTGGAGATTAAATTAGCGGTCCCGTTCTTCTTGTGAGTGACTACAAATTTAAGTTTCGCACAAAATTCGTTATTTTTAAGGGCTATAGAGCCCAGATTTCCAGAGGCTTTCAACGAACGATTTTATTACCTTACATAAATATTTCGGTGAAGTTACACATGCAAAGTATCAGAATTAAATTAAAAACTTAAATACTCTGCCCTGCATTCAGAGCCTGTCAAAAAAAATTCCAATTTCGATCATTGATTATTCATTTATTTCGTGAATGAACATTACCATTAATGTTTATTGCATTTTGAAGTAATACTCCATTTGGATTAACAAGCGAATTTTATTTGAAATTCAGATAAAATCCATGCCCTACAGCCGTAGTCCTGCCAATCGATTCTACTTTATTGGAAACCATTCACGGGAATTGTTTTCTTTCCATTGAGGCTTCAGCCATATTCATGGTCATTTGAATGCTTAATTACGAGTTAACTCTATTGCAAAGTTGTTCTGGTTAAATTGTGTTTGAGGTGGCAAAGGTTTCTGTTCGATGAGTAGACTACTGACCAAGGGAGAGAGGCCACTGTCACTCGCCTTGGGCAGGTCATCTCAGGCAGGAAATCCCAGAGATCAGGTACCTGCCTGCTTATCCTCGTCTTGGGCGGAGCAGGCACTGGATCTCTGAGAGGTAGACAAAAAGAACACTGTTTCTAAGACCGTCATACGTGTTGAAGAAACATTTCCTGGACGAGGTGCCACTGCTTTCGACAGTTTCGATAGTTGAAAAACTCAATAAAACCTGAATCCCGGGTCTAAATAACCGAGCCAATGGCATGGCATAATGTTAATTAATTTTATTTTTATTTATTTTTAGCAAACATTTACAAACATTACATTGAAGTATCTATAATGACGTAAATGTGATCAGAATATTTTTAGTTTAAAATTAACGATTTTTTAAATTGGAAGGATGACAGAAAAAAAATTAATGAAAAAAAAATAGTTTAAACGAAAATATTAAAAACAACGTAAAATAAAATAAAAGATTCTAAGTTTAAGACGGCCCTTACACGGTCAATCGAATGACATCAATCACTAGCATGTGTTTGGGAAAATGTATCTGTTAAGGCCCTTTTAGACGATCAGTTATCAGTTCAGTGGTCAGTACAGTTAAAAAACCGTGCATTTAAACTTCAGTCCGGTGTTCAGTTCAGCTTTCATTTTACTTGTGAGCAGTCGAAAGTCAGAAGATATATGGTGTAATGAACTGAATTGTAAGAATTATATAATTTAAATAAAAAAATATTCGTTAAATAAAACTTGCCAAATTGTAATCTTTGTCATTTTTTTCTGCTTCTTCTCCTTCTTCTTCTTCTTCAAAGTCATAATTATTCAATGTGGACTGACTTGCACGAGTCTGGTGTTGATCATTTAAGAATGAAAACAGGAAATCAAAGTACCACAGGTTTGGCACGTGCACTACATTCGTCCCTATTATCTAGGATCTTAGGGACGCTGCGGACATTCATTTCATTTATCGCCTTCTCTCAGGCTCCGTCGACTGCGCCTCTCTTTACAACTCTATTTCCTTTAACACAAATCCTCGTAATTTACGCTGCCCTCGTCTCTTTTACCTTCCAACCCATCGAACCTCATATGGCTCCAACGAACCAATCTCCCGTATGCTGCAGAAGGTTAACTCAAACCTTTCCGTCTCTGATTTCAACCGTAACCCTGCCCGCCTTAAAATCGATCTCCTTCACCATTCCTCTAATCCTTAAGCTTTAGTTTTAAGCCTTCTTATTTTATAAGTTTTAGTATTTAAGTTATTCATTAGATGTTAGTTTTAGCTTGTAGTAAGCCAAATAAATGAGGGCTATCTCTGCCCCCACCAAAATTAAAAAATTATTCCACTTTAGTTTGAGCTTGTTCAACTCTTTATTATACACAGAACGAAGGCTGTTAATCTTTGCCGTGACATTTGCCTTCGTCGCTTCCGTATCTACCTCTTTTAGTTTTTGCAGCAACATATTGTATGGTGCTTCCCTTTTCACTGAATTGTGATATAAAGGGTCACTTTTCTTCCACAAACATGGACAAGCGCGGTAAATTTCAATAAAATCGACCATGTTATCATTCCGTTTCGACATAACTATTCAACGCAAACTGCGATTAAAATGACGACTGAACTGACGACTGAACTGATACGTATTTACACATCAGTTGAACTGATAACTGAACTGAGAACTTATGGGAATTCCATTAGTTTCAGGTTCAATTTCAGTTAAACGCTTCAATTTTTGTATTTAGACATCAGTTTAACTGAGGTCTGAACTGATAGATTAACTGAAACTGAAACTGAAATGATCGTCTAAATGGGCCTTTAGAGTCACACACATTTGGTGAAGTCTGATTGATAAAAATCAAAGCAAGTTTAGTTTTGCATGATGAACGTCATGCTGATTGATATGAGTATGGGTTGGATTGACGTAATTACTTCATTGTGTTTTGTGTGACGGAAGCGAAAACATGTCTGGCGCCAGCGGAAAATTGAAGGACGATGAAGACCGAGCATTTGTATCGGAATTAAAAGCCTCTGGTTTACGAAAATCGCTTCAAGCATGCATGTATCTTTTTTCATAATCAAAGGAGAAATAATTTTAAGCAATTCCTAGTAAGTAGAGTTATCCATTCTCATAAAAATTTTATATCCGTCCTGTGCAGACATTTTCAATTCATTCAAAAGATTTTCATGTGTGAACTGATTCCTTTTTTTAAGCAATCCTTCATCCAAATTCTCTTTTTTCTCGACATTTTTCTCTTTTTCCTCTTTATGCAATGTGCAAGAGCAATATATGCAATGCAGTCCGTTTCACTCATCGCACATCCGTAAACCACGAAAACTCACAAAAACTAAAAATTTCACGTCAGTCGATTGAACTGTGTAAGGGGTAGCGTCAATCCACATATACACGCAGCATGATGACAACCGATTGACCGTGTAAGGGCCGCTTAAAAGCCCTAACAGCTACAGCCAGCCAAGTAAGAAAGGGGAGAAACGTCAAAACGATCTACAAAACAAAATCTTCTTATTCCCAGAGGGAGAGAGTTCTATAACCGAATAGCATGAGCATAAAATTGTCGCTCCCTTGTGTATTGTGTGCTTGTGGCACGCGGACGATTTATCGTTTGAGTAACTACGAGCAAAATTTGAATACGTTAGTTTATCGTACATGCGTTTCGGAAAATTATGTAAGTATTTTATTGCACAATAATATACTTTTTTATCTAATATTATACTTACAATACTCCTTTTATATGTAGGTATGATCCTGGCGTTTCAAACCATACACATAACGAGTACCATTATTAAAGACGACATTCAGTTTTCTTCTGGATTGCGCATTGTTATACAAAACACTTCCGACCCAAATGTAAAAATTGGAACAATATGAGACTTCACTAACATTTATATTGTCTCGAGTCGATTAATTTTTTTTTTTTTTTTTTATAATTTGCTTACGCTAAAGGGATTTTTTTTCTGTTGTTACAGTACCCTTATAATGCTAGGAACACAGTGTAAGCTACTTGGTATTAGAAAGAATAGAGAGATAGGAAAGAAGTGTTTGGGTGCAGTTGTAGGGTTTTTCTCCACGGGTGGTGTCTAAGTTATTTAGGGAGATAACGATTTCATGTATTCGTTATAAAGTAATGGACTTGGCCGGGATTCGAACGCACGACCTTCCATTCCGTAAGCGAATACACTACTACTGCACCATTGCCACCCGTGACATGTAAAGCTTTCGAAGACAGCCGTATATTTTTCCCACAACAATACGAACGTGAAGATCCCCTCTCTGGTTATTATCAAACGTATTCAATTGGATAATTTCCTAGGTATAATATTAAAAAGGGCCTTTCATTAGCGACTTGACAACTTCAAACTTTCAGTGTGAACGCACCCTTAAACCGATTACCAAACTGTCAATGTCATAAAAATTAGTAAGATCAACATTTTCATCGTGACGAAGTACACTAAGGAACAACGTTTACAAATAATTAATTCGGTGGGGACATGCGCCCCCATTTATTCAGCTTAATACAAGCTACATGTCTTTAAACTACAAAACTAAGACTTATAGCTAGACTTAAAACTAATACTTACAAGCTAGAGAAGAAAATAAAGTTAGGGTTTATGAACTAGCTGAAAGGGTGGCCACGTTTGGCTCGCGTATTCATGGAGGGGGCGGACAAAAGTAATGTAGAGAGATCTGGTCACGAAGGGATCAGAGAATTCCTTTGACCACTGTTTAATGAACCCAAGGGATGAATTGGCTTTACGAATTATCTCGTCAATGTGCGAACGGAAATTTAGCTCGCGGTCGTACAATATGCCAAGGTCACGAAGAGACTGTACGATGGGTATAGGTTGATCATCAAGAAGGTAAAGATGGGGAGGGGACTTGTTGTATTAACGTGATAAGGTTATGGATTGGCATTTCGCAACATTGAGCTGTAGGCAGTTTTTGAGACACCAAATAGAAAAACTATCCAGATCTTGTTGTAGCAAGCAGGAGTCTTGTGATGAAGATATGTGTTTGAAAAATTTGGTGTCATCGGCATAGAGAGAGATAAAGGAGTGTTTAATAACCCTTTCCAGATCGTTTATAGTTAAGATGAGAGAAGTGAACCTAGGTGACTGCCTTGTGGTACACCAGAGGTTGCCAGAAATGGGGTAGATAGGACGGACCTGAAGCGAACATTATATACACGGTTTTCCAGATACGAGTAAGATGATATCCAATTCAGCAGTATTGGTTCGAGACCAAGCGTGGACAATTTGAAAAGAATTAATTTATGGGATATCTTATCAAATGCTTTACTAAAATCAGTCGCAATAACATCGACTTCTTTAACACTTTCTAAGGCCGTTAGCGCAGAGGACGCGAATTCAATGAGGTTAGTGGTGGTTGATCTACCTTTAAGAAAGCCATGTTGGTTTTGGGAAATTAAAGACTTGCATTGAAAGCTTAAGGATTCGTACAAAATGCTTTCCAGGAGTTTGGGTATATGCGAAAGTTTGGCTATCGGGCGATAATTAGTAACTTCACTCTTTAATCCCTTTTTATGAATCGGCGTTATGAAGCAGGACTTCCATATCTGAGGAAAGTCGCCTTGAGAAAGTGAGAGCATAAAGAGGTGCGAAAGGGGGTTGGTGAGCACGAGGAAACACTTTTTAAGAAAAATAGCGGGAATACCATCTGGGCCAGGTGAATATTCATCATTAAGTTTTTGCAACTTATTTTCAATTAGAGAAGGTTCAAAAGTTTGAGAGAGAAAGGGACCAGTGGAGTACTCGAGTAGGTAGTTGAAATAAGAATGATCTGGTACAAAGGAGTTGTCGGCAAAAGATTTTAATCGCTACAAAGACATGTTGGAACGTTATTTCTTTGATCAATTGCATGAATTGGACATCAGTGATATGTGGTTCCAACAAGACGGTGCCACTAGCCTCACAGCGGGTGCAACAATCGAGTTATTGAAGTCTTGATTGCTATGTTTCTGTGGTTAATGTATGAACGAAGTCGAGTTGCATTCATAAATGTTTTGATAGTAATTCAAGCCAATAATTTTTTTCAGATATCTCAAGTAGTTTGCATTTCATTTAAAGAAGAAGTTGTCAAGTCCTTAATGAAAGACCCTTTATTAGAAAGACCACTCGGGCCTATATAATTTTTAGAAATTAACATGCATTTCGACTTTTTTGGATTCAGATAGTAGCTGATCTTTTTTAACATTGGAGGATGCTTTCAAGGTTGTAATTGAACTTTGTATATGAAGTCATCGATAATACTTTTTTGCAGCTAAGATACATCTGAACATCCTCTTCATACAAATGAACAGAGGAAAATGTGATGCTTTTAAGACGGTCATTTATGAATATATGGAATAAAAAGGGCCCAACTATACTTAACACTGACATGGCAGTACTTGTCACAACCTCTTGATTGCTACCGGATAAGTAGTAGCTAGATATATCAATGAAGCTTCTGAGGATGAAAAGTTAAATTACTGCAAAAGTTTTGATACAAGTTTTGAGTGATTTACTGTATCGAAAGTTTTTGAAAAATCCAATAGCGCTAGCAGCGAGATATGGTTATTTTCCATTGATATTCTTAGATCATCCTTTACTTCTAACAGCGCAGAAGTACAACTGTTCTGTTTTCGAAAGCCCGATCGGTTCCTATTGAGTAAATCATTTTGCTACAAGTAAAAGGAAACTTGATTATGAAGAATTTTCTCAGCAACTTTGGATGAGAAGGACAGTATGGAAATGTGACAAAATTCCGGGGGTGCTTGTGAAGTTCCTTTATTTTTTGGAACTGGTATGATTTTTGCAGATTGCCAAGCACTAGGAAACGCGATGTCATTACTGCAGTATTAAATACATGGGTGAGTACCTACTGGAAGGATAAAAGGTTGGTAAGTTTTAATATAAACGGGGTTGATATCATCAAGTGGTAGAGGCACTAGTATGCGGACGGTGTTAGTGTCCAGGCACTATGCTGTTTATCTGAGAAAAATAGGTGCATCACACACAAATAGTCTCAAATATCAACAAAAATACAATCCTTTATGTGTCACTCACATACGTGCAAAGTTTCAAATCCATAATCTGCATAATGTAAGAGATAAGCGGTAGTGTTGTGGCCGAGCTCCGAGAGTGTGGTTGTGTTGTCATTTTGCATACAAAAAAAAATAGTGCGAGCATTTGCAAGAAGTAAGTCAACCAAAGAGTATTTTTTAACTTATTCTTCTGGAAAATACTTTGTTTTCCTTTACATAGAACCTACTTTCATAATTAAAAAAAAAATATGGAATAAAATTATTTTTTTGGCCTAATTTTTAGTGTCCGGATACTAAAACTAAAATTGAAGGTAATTTTCAGTATCCAGACAAACTGTCCGGATACTGAAAATGTGTAAGGAGATACGAATTCTCGTTTAAATGCTCCTAAACGATACCTATGTATGTTCCGAATGAGAGAGGGAAAGACAATTGTGTTTTTCTCGCATATTTTCAGTATTCGGACAGGGTTTACTAAGTGAGAATATATCTGTCCGGGTACTGAAAAATTAGTTTCAGTTTCCGGACAACTTATTGTTTGAAATGTAATTGTCGGTTTTTAGGTTCATCGTAATAGGCATTTTGTTTATTTGTTTTTTTAAAGAATGGATGCAGAAACTAGAGCTAAGGCCTTAGAAGATATAAGGACTAACAACTTAAGCATTCGTAAAGCAGCAAATAAGTATGGTTTATGTCGTTCAACATTACATGACCGCTTTAAGGGCAAAAGATTGGTCGGCGAAAAGGCTACGAAAATGGGGCCTGATCCTTATTTGACTAATGAAGAGGAGGAACGTATTGCTCACTGGTGTGCCGATCTTTGCAAGTGTGGATTTCCCCTTAAGATCGACGATCTGTTAAATACAGTTCAAAAAATCATAAGGGATTCAAAACGAAAAACGCCTTTCAAAATCGATCGCCCTGGAAAAACATGGATGAGAGCTTTCTTGAAAGGAAACCCTTCATTATCAATGAGAGAAGCAGAAAGCATCAGCAAGGGTAGGGCAGTTGTCACCCAGGAAACCATATTAAAATGGTTTAGGGAACTAATGGAATACTTGAAAAGCATTGGTCAGGAGCATTTAATGAATGAGCCTAAGCGCATTCTAAATGGTGACGAAAGCAGTTTTTGCCACTGTCCAAAAACTGGCAAAGTTATAGCCCCCAAAGGATACAAAAACGTGTACCAAATTGCTGCTGGAAATGAGAAAGAGACGCTTACGGTGCTAATTGTTTTTTCAGCAGACGGAACTCTTTTTGAACCCATGGTGGTGTTTCCTTACTTACGTCCACCAAAAGACATTGTTGACAGCATGCCAAAATCATGGTTTTTGGGCAGAAGTGAAAGCGGATGGATGAGAAGCGAAACGTTTTTCGAATACGTCGCCAATTGTATTCACAAGCGGTTACTAGCTAATAACGTGGAACGGCTTGTTATATTGTTCGTAGATGGACACAAGTCGCATTTAACCCTGGAACTCAGTGAGTTTTGTAGCAGCAACCAAATAATTTTGTATGCGTTGCCACCGAATACCACCCACATCATGCAACCGGCGGACGTTAGTGTTTTCAAGCCCTTGAAATCCGATTGGAAAAAAACAATTCGTGATTGGCAATCTAAAAATTTGGGACAGGCCTTGACAAAGAGAAATTTTTGTCCCCTTTTGAATGATTCTATTGTCAAAAATAAGGATACAAAATGGATTTAAAAGATGTGGCTTGTATCCCTTGGACCCATCAGCTGTTGATTATACGAAATGCGTTAAGAACAAGGTTCAGAGATTAATAATAGCTCAAGCTCCCGAATTATCCGATGAAGAACAATCGACTGAATCATCAAAATTTAAGATTGCTGCCGATGTGATTGAGGCATTGTCAGAACAATTAAGAAATGTTGGAGTTGATGCCAATCTCGTTTTAGAAGTAATCAAAATCGTCGAACAAGCCACCAACAACTTCAACACTAGATATTACAGTGGATGCTGAACTTGGACGGTTCCAAGGAGGACTAGGAGACTTAAGCGTTGGGGTTTATGTACTGAATAGGGATGGGCTACTAGAAAAAGAAAACGAAGACGTCTCTGGCACAAACGAGGAAAGAATTGAACCCGAAAAAGAATTGAATCCAACGACAAACTCCCAGCTAATTTCGTTTCCGGTTAATGATTTTTCGTCAGACGAGGTTAATAATCCATCCCCAGGACCATCGCAATCAACAATATCTCGACGTGAAAGTACAGCAAGCTCATCTTTGCCAACACATCTGTTTTACCCAAAACTTACTTTTTTTAACAATAAAAATAGAATAAAACTAGGAGGGAACGTTGCATTCAGATCGCCGAGCGCAATTTCATCATATGCTTGGCGAGAGATTCATGCCAATAAAGAAAAAGAAAAGAAGGACAAAAGTGACGCAATTGAAAAAAGGAAGCAAGAACGATTGACAAGAAAAGAAATTCAAAAACGTACATCAGACCAAAGAAAAAATATGAAAAAGAAAGAGGAATGCCAAGAATGTTTTGACGAACTCCAAAGCGACGTTGAAGATGACAATTTAAAAAATATTGGATGCGATTCTTGCGTTAGATGGTTTCATCTCAGTTGCAATTCAATGGCACACTTGGACTATGAGCTAGCATCTAAAAGAGATTTTGTATGTCACTATTGCAGCTGTGATAACTAGTATTAGTACTACATTACATCAGATCAGAATTAATGATAAGTATATATTTATTAGTTTATTTCTCTATTATTAAACTAAATATTTAAATAACAAACATTACATATTATTTTGAACTGAAATTACTATTTACCTACTATTTATTTTGTTATTTTTTTCATAAATTATTTACTCCTACCTATTTTTCTCTTATTTAGCTGCATATAGATCTATTTATATGCATAGCAAGAATTTTGAACTGCATTACCTACTACTTATTTTGTTTTGTTTTCTAAATTATGTTATTTCTATAATATTTTATGTTCCATGGTTAAGTATTTTGATGCTTTATAGGCATAGCTACTAAGTAAAGAACTGAATAAACTATCTGTGATTTTTTTTTTACTTTTTATTTAGGTATGTAAATATTTATATTGTTTTTTAAAACGTTTGTTTTTTGATATAAGAAATAATGAATTATGTTCTGTGAATTCTGCAGGTATTTTAAATACGTTTGTTTCTGTTTTTAATAAATATATGTAGTAGGTACGTAGGTATATACGAGGGCGGGTCAATAAGTCCGTGACTTTTGGAATAAAACACAGATTTTTTGATAATTTTTTTTTTTTATTTTTCAACGTAGTCTCCCTTGAGCTCTATAAACTTTGTCCAACGCTTCTCCATTTTTTTTATCCCTTCCAAAAAAAATGATTTGTCGAGGTCCTCAAAATAGGCATTTATTTGCGAGATGACTTCATCATTGGAGTCAAATCTGTTTCCACCAAGCCATTTCTTCAGGTTTGGGAACAAGAAGTAGTCGCTTGGAGCCAAATCTGGAGAATAGGGTGGATGAGGGAGCAATTCATAGCCCAATTCATGGTTTTTTGCCATGGCAACTGCACATGTGTGCACCCTTGCATTGTCTTGGTGGAAAAGAACTTTTTTCTTGGCCAAATGAGGTCGGTTTTTTTTTCAAATCGTCATTGAATCGGTCCAATAAGTTGGCATAATATTCCCCATTGATTGTTCTTCCCTTTTGAAGGTAGTCAATGTGGATTATCCCGCGTGCATCCCAAAAAACAGTCGCCATAACTTTATTGGCTGACAAACCCACCTTGGCCTTCTTTGGCGCCGATTCACCCTTAGAAACCCACTGTTTTGACTGTTGTTTGGTCTCTGGTGTGTTGTGATGGATTCATGTTTCGTCCACGGTTACAAAACGGCGCAAAAACTCCTCCATATTTCGATTAAACAACGCCAAACCTTCCTGTGAAGTTGTTACACGATTGCGTTTGTGGTCGACTGTGAGCAAACGCGGCACCCATCTTGCGGAAAGCTTTCTCATGCCCAAGTGATCATTCAAAATTGAAACCACTGAGCCATGCGAGATCCCTACGGCTTCCACAATCTCTCGCACTTTCAATCTTCGGTCGGCCAACACCATATCGTGAATTTTTTCGATTGTTTCGGGTGTAAAGACCTCAACTGGGCGTCCAGGACGTTCGGCATCTTCAGTGCTTGTACGGCCACAACGAAATTCAGTAAACCACTTTTTTACCATTGAAATCGATGGTGCAGAGTCCCCACAGTATTTTTCAAGCTTAGCCTTGGCCTCGGTAATGGTTTTTTTTCGCAAGAAATAATGCTTAATAAGCACACGAAATTCACTTTTTCCAATTTTCTCCTCAAATTAGTGAGTAGTCTGATAAAAATAGCTGTCAAACACAAACTAACTGACGCAGCAAGTTTAAATTTTGACAGGAGTCAACTGACAGATGCCTGTTGACAGGAGCAGTGTTGCCGTTTCAGTAAAGAGGTCAGAAATTCAAAAAGTCACGGACTTATTGACCCGCCCTCGTATAATGAATTAAAGTACCCATATTTCATAAAAAAAATGAAAGCGTTTAATTAAATAAAGGCAAAAAATTACTTAAACTTGATATAAAACTTTTGTGTCCGGACACTAAAAAAAAGTGCCCGGAATCTAAATTCTGCTGTCCGGATACTAGTGTAAATCGAACTTTTTTGAGTTTATTTTTTATAAATATTCAGAACGTAACATTTGAAAAAAATGTTGATGTATTATTATTAGCCAATATCGTCCCTTTCACAAAAATTTTAATTTTTGGCGGTAGCTTTAATAGCGACAAAACTGTTGGAAGTCAAAGTTACCAAATATGTTAACTGTCCGGATACTAGTGCCTTTACCTAATACCCAGAACTGCCTTCACATGCGTCTCCTCCACCCGATGAAATTCTTAACCACTCTCCATTGTAAGAGTATTTTGTGATAATGATGTTATGTTGTCCTTTAACGGTTTGCTCTTGATAACTGGGGACCACAAGTTTTCTTTTAAATCCCCTTCTCCGTAGTATACGTGGTTGAGTACAGAGCGACATCTCTTTCCCCCCTTACACGAGGGTCCAAAATTAAAACAAACAACAAAAAAAAAACAAAGCCACTGGTGCAAATGAATAGGGCACCAAGAACTTCAAAAACCCGATTCTCAGAAAATGACGACAAAAATGGCGGAGGAAGGAGAACATCGCCTACTCCATGAACCGCCAACTAGTTGGGTAGTTTCGACTGGGGAAAGCGAAGGGATTGGACGATCGATCTCAACCTCCAGAAACTCTTTCTCGAAGATGAACCTAATATGTCGTATTGTTGTGACCTTTACTGATGGCGGGATTTAGATTGTAAACCAAAATTTAACCTTTTGAAGGGCGCCATTTTGTTATGTATCCCTTTTGTATGCAACATCGCAAAGGTCTGATACGCACGACGATTAATATAGCCAGCTGCTTCAGTCCGGGGTGGGGTTCTTTAACTTGCCTCTTGATACACACAAAACTTATCGTGCATTATTGTGATGAAGATCTGAAAAAAAGACGATAGCGATTTGACCGAGGGGAAGAGAAGAGTCCAACCACACTACTTGCTGGGGATTCATATCTATATTCGAATCCCTCACCCGCCATTCCTTTGACACCAACAATAAAATTGTATGGTTCATTGCATTTACTATGAAAACCACTGCACATGCATTCATGCTGGAAATGTTGGCAGAGAGGAATGGGGTTATTGATGTGGTGTGGTTGGGCGTGTCGATGCTGATCTCCACGCACCTATACTTGGCTGGAGAATTAAATTAAAATTAAATTTCTGAAACCGTGGCTGAGAGAAAATGCTGGTGGCTTTGCCAACGTTGGTATGCAGGTGGAAAGTACAGTGTAGGGCAGAAGTAAACGAACGTGACGAAGGAGAATACAGTCGTCGGAAAAAAAATTCCTATAGAAAAAAAAAATGTCTGTACAGTAAAAAGAGGATGACAATCGTCGACTGCATCGTTGAGGAAAAAACTCTGCAAGACATGAGACGAATAATAAATTGAGAGAAAAACTTTCCCTATAATGGAATGCGACAAGCTCCGTGCTGACTCCAAAGAAGCAGACGAGGATAAACATCTTTCACCGGGAGAGGCTAACTCGACTCTTGATCACTGTAATGCAGCAAGCAAGCAGAAGTTCTAGCAATTACTGAAGTTGCAAGCATGGTCTCAATGATATTGCAATATTTAGTGAAAAGCGGGTTTTGTATTGCAACCACCACTATGTTATCCCAGAGAAAGAGTGAAATACAAGATCCGAATGAAAGAAAACATCAGGTCGAAATCATTAACTACAGTACGAACTCGGTTCGCGCAACTCCTCGATTTTCGCAACACTAAAGTCGTCGCACTTCTTGACTCTATAAGTGCAACTTTTCAACACAGTTACCTCGATTAGTGCAACTTCTTGCTTTTATTCATCTATTTGTTTGCATGTTCTCCTTTTGGTTCGTTATTTATGCCATTATTTCACAGTTACATATGTAGTTTTTTTTTGGACCTGGATCAATTTGTCTGTAAATACAAGGTTGCCCAAAAGTTGCCACCGGCTATAATTTAAATTTTAAATAGGCTAATGACTTCTGCGCCACCTACATCCATGTCATTATCTCTACAGAAACATAGTAAAATGGCTATGTTATCATTTTTTATATAAAAAAATGTAACCCGGTAAGTGCAACAACCTCGGTTATTGCAACTGCCTCAATTTCTATTAGTTGCGTAAATTGAGTTTTTACTGTAATTGTGACATCTCACGCAAATTTTGACCAAAATAAGATAAGAACAAACTTTGACGTTATGACAGAACATCACTCTCTAAACTGATTGGAACTCTTATCGGTCACAATTTGTTAGGATACCACACAATGGAATTAAATGTTAAGGATGACTTCATCTGCAGAGGCTGCGGTGACAAGGAGACCCATGAGGATGCACCTCACTCTCTCTGTCACTGATGCCCAAGCTTTTTGTCACCTGAGTAACAGAACACTTGGAAGACACTTCTTCCAAGAGATTTAAGAACTGTCTGATGGCTCACTTTTAAATCTTTGCAGTTTTATGAGGATATCCAAATTGCTGGACAATTTGGAGTAGGAAAAAAGAAAACCAAGGATGGAGGACCAGAGCCAGAACAACGATGTTGGCTTTCCAACGAAGGTTATAACAATGAGTCCACATAAACCAAAGTGCAGTGTTACAGATTTCCTCTGTTCCAATAACACGGAAACCCTACCTTAAAAATTTCACTTGTTAAATTTCACTTACACACAACATGGCTTGTAATTGAAGTTAAGTTAAGCGATATTGATTAAATAGGGGCGGAACCCACTACTGAATCAACCTTGTCAATTTAATTACTAAATTTCACATAGCAAAATGCTTTCATGTATATTATGCTTATTTAAAATGTGAATTTCTTTAACTTTTTATATTATTTTCCATCAACTAAACCATTTTACAATGTAGTGCTTTTTGCAGGTGCTTATTTTTTTCATTATCATTCGAAATGTTCTTCTTTTTTTTTCTTTTTTTTTTACAGATAAATAAGTTGTTCAGGAGGAAAGATCACAATGATATTCCTTGTGTTCGAATCTCCCAGACAGCAGAGAACAGACAGACAGTACTGACTGCTGGAATAAGTCCAGAAAGTGTCGCTTCAAACGACGATTTTTTCGTGATCGAGGACCCACAGGAGAAAGTGGATTTGCTGGGCGCTTGTTTCGAGGCCGTGTATACGGTGAACAATCCTGTTCGCCGTAACCACGACATTGTGAATAGGGCTCTAGTGAGCCACTTCGATCTGCGCACCGAACTTGAGAATTGGCGATCTGAGAATAACGGATTCACCGTGTTCACTGATGAAAACCATGCTAATGCAGTTGTCGCCAATGGCCGAGATGCATCGCACTTGTTCGTGTCGAAGGATGATCTTCTGTGCATCTTCGAGTCACTAAAGAATAAAAAGTCGGCGGGGATGGATGGTGTCCCAAACGTCGTATTGAGACACCTGCCTTTGGGGCTGTAGATATTTTCACCACGCTGTTTAACAATGCGCTGAATAATGCACATTATCCGGCGCATTGGAAGATAGCTGTGGTACACCCTATCCCGAAAAAAGGTAAAGATAAGACGAACCCTGCCAATCTCCGGTCAATTAGCTTGCTTCCGAATATTAGCAAGGTCTTTGAAAAGGTTGTCAATAGAGCCCTGTTAAAGTGGGTCGAGGACAATAACATAATCCCGGACAACCAGTTTGGTTTTAGGGCGAGGCATGACACTATTCATGCCGCGTCGAAACTGGTTTCCGACATTCAGTGGAATAAATGCAAGAACCAATGCACGGGTGCTTGTCTGGTTGATTTTGAGAAGGCTTTCGACACCGTATGGTTAGAGGGACTTTTCTACAAGTTGACCAGGCGGGGGATGCACAAACCTTTGCTATATGTAATTTATAATATGCTTATGGGAAAGAAGTTCGTTGTCAAATGTGGCAACGTGACTTCGAGCAGAGTCTTTGAAATTAAAAACGGTTTACAGCAGGGGGCGGTCAATTCTCCGATCCTGTTTAACATTTACACGAGTGATCTGGTAGGTTCACTCAGACATGCTATAGCGTATGCCGATGATTTGGTGGCATACAGATCAGGTCCTAAAATCGAGGTCATTAATATCCTTTTGCAGCGTGACTTCGATCAAATTAAGCGATATTGCGACGACTGGAAGTTGAAAATCAACTTTCAGAAGACGGAAACAATCTTATTCAGAACTCCATTGGCTGGGGCCTATAGGGATACCAGAAAAAACTGGAAGAAATTGGCCATTATTGGACAGGATGGGCAGCCATTGGCGGTGAGAAGCGTAGTTAGATATCTAGGTATCTGGCTTGACCAGTATCTATATTTCGATAGACATATAGTTGCTTGTCTTGCTGGGGCCAAGAGGGCTTATGCTCTGACAAGGAGACTGTTTCATAGCAGTCAACTTGACTCCAGAGTGAAGGTCATTTGCTACGTGGCCCTTATAAGGCTGATCCATCGCTTATGGTTGTCCATTGTGGTTTAATATAGCGCCTAGTTATATGGAAAAGATTCGGGTTTTGGAGAGACAATGTCTTAGGACCTGTCTCCGATTGTTCCGAACGCCTGAATCCAACTATATAAAATACTATCCCAACAAGGTCCTATACGATGGGGCTCAGTTGAATAGGATTGACAATTTCCTCATTAAGGTCACTCGAAGGCACGTTGCAAGGGCGATGGCCAGCGACAATAGTCTGATATTTGGGGCTTACTACCCCAATGAAATGTACATTGAGAGTACGCTCCGGTCTGTCTTTATCCCGCCAGAGGCATTTATCCTTGTTGATGCAAAAGGGCTGGTACACACGAGGGATGGTATTCCGGTCTTATACCATCGCTACCGCAGCGCGAGAGATAAGCGGCTCCTCCATGACGGGGACGTCGCCAATGCTCATGAGCTCCTCCGTTTTAGTACCGCAATATCGGAGAGGGATAGATTCGACACGGAAAAGCAATTCGCCGAATTTTGGTGGCCTGATGAGGGGGGAGGGGTCAACATGCCCTCCCAGGACGGTGCGTTACTCTAGGTAACTTCCTCTTAGCTTATAAGTTAGATTAAGTCAGCTAGGGCGTTTTTGGGAGAGGCTGGGCTCGCCAACGTGTGGTAGTGCTTCCGGGAGTTGACTGACGCTGTAAGGCTTCAGTCGGCTCACGGCGGCGCGTGTGCACGTTGACGACTGCCAGGCGCTCGGAAAGCAATTGGGATTTTGACCACTTGTTGCGCAAGGCAACGAGTGCTCAGAATCCTAATTATAGTTAGAATACGTTAAGTAGTTTAAGTAAGTAGAATAAGTAGTTTGTAATTTGTTTTATATAAAATCTCAATAATGATACCGAGTTTTAGTAAATTTTCTCGAGGAATATATATGTAAGATTAGTTCGTAAAATAGTTCGTAGGCCCAAAGGCAATAATTCTAAGATATAGTTAAGTTTAGAGCGTTCGCATAAGGACCAATAAATAAGAATAAGTATCCTGTTAATTTTAAGTTAGGTTTAATCATTTTTGTCGAGTATGTAAGTAGATATTTATCAATGAATAAAAAAATGAATTTCAAAGTCAAAAAAAGTGTTCTTCTTTTTTTTGTTGGGTGGATATGGATAATGCATATGGTTAATTAACAAATGGAAGCGTGTGCGCATATAATGAAAAAACATAGGGACAGGCTACAGTCCGCTTAGGCGAACTGTTGGATACCCTATTCTTATTCCTATCCCTCATTAGTGGGCGTGACAAAAGTCTAAGTATGGTTGGATTGTTAAGAACGCTATACATATTATATAACATTTAACACATTGACTGAAAAGCCAATTTTAGAAAAATAGCTAAAGGTGAACAAAAAAATGCTCAGGTGTTTCATCGTGCTTGAACCAAGTGTACTACAATGATCACCAAAGGCCAGGCTTTTACATTTCTACTCATGAGTGTCATTCATATTTGAATGACGTGGCAGTCAATGTGTTTAAGGATTTTATCGAAAAAAACTCAAGCTCAAACTTGGGTGTTTCAATAAAATTGTTTTATTTAATTGTGGGCGTGTCAGTAGGCGGATTTAAAAAAAATTAACACATTAACACGAGGATAAAGGACCCCTAGAGAGTATATACGAGTATGTATTATAAATTTCAGCTCCCTAGCTCAAATTTTCGTTTTTCATTAAAATTGATTTATTTATTTGTGGGCGTGTCAGTGGGCGGATTTTGAAAATTTTATATCGCGAGCAGTTTTAGGAGTCATAGACCATATATAAAAAATGTCAGCTTTCTAGCTCAAAATTCGATTTTTTCCAAAATTTTGTTTTTTTGAGTTTGTGGGCGGATTTCAAAAATGCGTAAACTTGATTATTTCGGGACCCTAGAGAGTATATGGTTAAAATTTCAGGTCTCTAGGCCCAGTTTAAAGGCCTAATTTTTGCCGACAGACGGACGGACGGACGGACGGACATAGCTAGATCGACATTAGGTACTATCGATGCTGATCATAAATATACGAGGGCGGGTCAATAAGTCCGTGACTTTTTGAATTTCTGACCTCTTTACTGAAACGGCAACACTGCTCCTGTCAACAGGCATCTGTCAGTTGACTCCTGTCAAAATTTAAACTTGCTGCGTCAGTTAGTTTGTGTTTGACAGCTATTTTTATCAGACTACTCACTAATTTGAGGAGAAAATGGAAAAAAGTGAATTTCGTGTGCTTATTAAGCATTATTTCTTGCGAAAAAAAACCATTACCGAGGCCAAGGCTAAGCTTGAAAAATACTATGGGGACTCTGCACCATCGATTTCAATGGTAAAAAAGTGGTTTCGGGTCTCTACACCCGAAACAATCATAAAAATTCACGATATGGTGTTGGCCGACCGAAGATTGAAAGTGCGAGAGATTGTGGAAGCCGTAGGGATCTCGCATGGCTCAGTGGTTTCAATTTTGAATGATCACTTGGGCATGAGAAAGCTTTCCGCAAGATGGGTGCCGCGTTTGCTCACAGTCGACCACAAACGCAATCGTGTAACAACTTCACAGGAAGGTTTGGCGTTGTTTAATCGCAATATAGAGGAGTTTTTGCGCCGTTTTGTAACCGTGGACGAAACATGGATCCATCACAACACACCAGAGACCAAACAACAGTCAAAACAGTGGGTTTCTAAGGATGAATCGGCGCCAAAGAAGGCCAAGGTGGGTTTGTCAGCCAATAAAGTTATGGCGACTGTTTTTTGGGATGCACGCGGGATAATCCACATTGACTACCTTCAAAAGGGAAGAACAATCAATGGGGAATATTATGCCAACTTATTGGACCGATTCAATGACGATTTGAAAAAAAACCGACCTCATTTGGCCAAGAAAAAAGTTCTTTTCCACCAAGACAATGCAAGGGTGCACTCATGTGCAGTTGCCATGGCAAAAAACCATGAATTGGGCTATGAATTGCTCCCTCATCCACCCTATTCTCCAGATTTGACTCCGAGCGACTACTTTTTGTTCCCAAACCTGAAGAAATGGCTTGGTGGAAAAAGATTTGACTCCAATGATGAAGTCATCTCGCAAATAAATGCCTATTTTGAGGACCTCGACAAATCATTTTTTTTGGAAGGGATAAAAAAATTGGAGAAGCGTTGGACAAAGTTTATAGAGCTCAAGGGAGACTAAGTTGAAAAATAAAATTATTTTTTTATCAAAAAATCTGTGTTTTATTCCAAAAGTCACGGACTTATTGACCCGCCCTCGTAGTAACTTTTAGGGGTCTACGGGCAATATTAAGGTATATTACAAACTATGCGTCAAAATTAATATACCCTTAGAATAGGGTATAAAAATGAATAAGGAAAGCAGAAGCCATTGTCTTATTCTCAGTAGGAAAGGAGTATTCATCATGAAATGAGTTTGCCTATATAAAGTTTTACGGCTCGATGGATTTCGCACTATTGGATAAATGTTTTCAATGTTAGAATGGGTTTAACCGTAATCCTACCAAGGAATTTTTGTTACATGCCATACCAAGGTGTGCCTCTCAGGCACATTGTATCGAATTAAATAGCTTACTATATTAAATTGTAAAACACATGTATAAACAAAGAATTATATACATTTTATTTATTTTAACTTTTATTGAACAAATATCAATACATAAAATACCCATTTACTTTATTTATTTTCTTTCCAGTTTCTGCAATTTAATGTTTTCTCCGAATGCTCAACACTGTTACATATATCACAGCACTGTGTTAACATTCAGCCTTTTTTTAAGGACAAATATAGCATCCTCTTCTTTTCATGGATTTTTGAAGCGGACCCTCTCCTGGTACGGCTAGGGTTTTGTATGCAGTATTTATGGCCACAGTGTAGCTTCTATGCAAACCAACCAAACTGCGCCGGCTGATATGTTCCATCACTATTTCGGTCGCCATTTCTATCAAGAAAATATTACGAAGCTTTGTTTTTTTTTATAATTCCACTCGGGATAAATATTTTTCCAAACAATGAATGAAGCTACGCTGCAGACATCAATCATATTGGAAAAAAGGCTAAAGGCCACCTGTTGGTCTTGCGCTTCACCGAATATGCATGTGCCATTTGATCTAAGGTATTGACTCCTCCTTTCGTTGAATTACAAATTTATTTTACCTTTTTTTTCTGGCTTAATGGTCTTTTTTGTTCTGATGCAATTAAAACACTTTAATCCATCCTTGCACCCTACGTTTCGTCGGTTTCTTGCCAACTTCCTCAGGGGTTTTTGTTTTCTTTTATGTAAACATTATTTTACATATTTAATTTAATATGATATTGTAACAGCACAAAACACAATTTCAATAAATAAGTAAAAATAAATAACATAAACGACATCACTATTGAAAATATCAGAGATCAGATTTATTTATTTCGATTTATATTTCGATTTTTTTTGGGAGCGTAGGATACTAAAGTCATAGCTTTTTGAAAGGCAAATAAGTTGCTCTCTATTTCCAGACGAGGAGTAGGTAAAAAATTTGATGGTATACATCTTTTGTTCTTCCGGATCGTTCCTACGCAAGTCAGGCCCTTGGACAGCAAACTGGAAGCAAGTTCATAGTTGGTGAAGTAGTTGTCGAATGTAGTGTTTCTGTTGGTCCTAATGAAAG
Source organism: Portevinia maculata (assembly GCA_949715645.1). NCBI lineage: Eukaryota > Metazoa > Arthropoda > Insecta > Diptera > Syrphidae > Portevinia > Portevinia maculata. The sequence goes on along the minus strand of OX454528.1, from coordinate 137,595,000 downwards.
GTTCACAAAGCTCTTCAACAACCCTTTGCGCCTTTTCTGATCGCCTTGGTCCTTCCTTTCTCAAGTATGGTATCCCACGTAGTGGAAAGCTAGAGCCGATGTCACAAATCGACCAAATGTTCATACAATACTTATCTGGTTTTCTTGGTATATATTGCCGGAACGATACGCGATCCCAAAAGGGAACCAGTCGTTCATCAATAGTTAGGTTGCTGCCGGGAATATAATGCTTCGATAAATTTAAATTCAATCTTTCCCTCAGGTCTCTAATTTTAGCCAGTTTATCTTTCTGCCTTCGAACAGTCCTTGTGTTCTTATCGTCAAATCGTATAAATCGCAACAATTGGGTAAATCGGTTTCGTGACATACATGCTTTATATAAAAAATTTCCATGAAGAGGGCACCAGAGTTCGTTGTAGTCCATTATTCCTTGCTTGTTTCTTCCGGCAGTAATCAACAGGCCTAAAAATGATCGAATTTCAATGTCGTCAACTGGCTTCCATAATGTCCCAGTACGAACAGCTTTATATATTTCTGAAAATCACTATAACACCAATGGTTGCATAATCAAAAAACAACCTGAATGCATCAAATGGGGTGTCAATGTGGACACCAGGTGGAAGCTTCACCTTATTCAAAGCTGTTGCAATAATGTTGTGCGCTCGAGTCTTTCCTTTTGCAATTGGTGTTGACTTCCATGCCGTACCATCTTTTCCAACAACGGTTTCTGAATAGTTTGGCAAATCATCCTCAACTGCATCACTGTCTCTTCCCTGTTGTTCATCGCTAACTTCGTCGGCACTTTCTTCAAAATCTATCTCGCTAGAAGAATTGTCGTCATTTCGATTATCTTCATCCTCACTAACTCCTTCATCAGCATCCATATAATTTTCCTATATTGCAGCGATAATCTCCCGTTTAGTTACTGCTCTACGCCGATCAGTCATAATGTCTGTAAAATAGAAATTTGTATTTAGCAAATGTAATGCTGTAAAAATTCGCATTTTATATTTTACTTACCAGATTTGAAAAAACAGAGAGATTGAACTAATGTAAGCCAATTGCAGATATATAACAATTTATAATTTACTAAGCACTCAATTCACAATTCACAGATCAACTGGTTGCAATTTCTGTGCACACAAATTGGGGAATAACCCTGCCTATGGATTTGAAAAAAATATAAAAAAAGGAAAATCCCCCCGAAAAACATATAGGGGAATCCCCATCATGCGCGGTGAAAAGAATTTTGAAGAAGGGAAATATGAATATGTACATATTTTAGGAGATTATTCGTCACACATTACATCGAACAATGAAACGAATGTGCTGATCCTAATAATATTTTTCATATGTGCCTCGGGAGCTCACCTTGGTAGAGGGTGTCAGTAAAGTACGAGTATGTTTATCACGATGTCTAAAATTTTGTAAATGTATTAAAATTTATTTTAGTTGTTTTATGTATCAAAAAGCAATTGTTTATAATACTAAAAGACACAGTTCGATTGAAATTGTATCTAGAGAAATATAGCACTTTTAGAATGGAATGCGCCTCCGAGGCACACCTTGGTAGGATTAGGGTTAATAAAGTAACAGTTAGAACAAATAAAATATCCATCCTTTTGTAATGCGGGTAAAGTTATAAGCTAAGTATCAAAATTTTCTGTTCACATAAGCTACGCAAACTGCATAGACACTCATTAAAACACTTCTTTTACTTACGAGTACTTAACGAGTCCCTGAGATGTGGTGATTCTCAAAGTCCCCTTTGTCTCAAAATTTAGATACGCGTGTGATAAACTTACTGGCATTTCAATCAATTTTAAATAGGTAATGATGCGAAATTTCATTAAAATATCGATAGGAAATAATACAGTGAAAAATGCCTGGACGACGACGTTCAAACATCGCAAAAGATAATAATTAAGAACAAGTTCAACACCCCACCAACAAGAAGCGGCACGAGAGCATACACGATTGCGTAATGTAAGTTTTCCCCTTTTGGATGCTCCAGGTGGCACTGGCATAATATTTTAGATTTGCCTTATCTTGGCTAAAATAGATTCTCAAGGTGACATTAATTTGGCTTCATCAGGTATTGCTACTACTTTATTGGATGGCGGAATAAATGTTCACTCTGCACTTAAATTGCCGTTGAATATACAGACAGATGAAAATGCAGTATTGTAACAACGGATTATTTATAAGAATAATTTATTAATTTTATAAAGCAACTAAATTAAAGAGCAGAATTGGAATTATATAAGTTTCACATCAAAAAAATTGTAAACTTACAAAATCAACTCAAAATACTAAGCTAATCTCGATCTCGATCTCGTCCAATATAATGAAAAAGCCGTCAGTAAAACCAGTCGAAGACCTAGTTATCAATCTCTCAGAAGAAAGTTTTGAACATGATGAAATGGATTTGTTAAACAGAGGTCTTAATTATGCAGTCAAACCGCGTAAAATGCCAATTATAGACATCGTAGCTGACATCGAATCATCTATACAGTACCTACAAACCAATTGATATTAAAAAGTCAGTGAGAGAAAAAACGTTTCCTCTTATAAAAAATGCAATAAAACAACAACTACACCTAAACCATCTAGACACTAAAATGAACACAGCTCTTGACAAACTTAAAAATCATAATACCTACGAGGGCGGGTCAATAAGTCCGTGACTTTTGGAAAAAAACACAGATTTTTTGATAAAAAAAAAATTTTATTTTTCAACGTAGTCTCCCTTGAGCTCTATAAACTTTGTCCAACGCTTCTCCAATTTTTTTATCCCTTCCAAAAAAAAATGATTTGTCGAGGTCCTCAAAATAGGCCTTTATTTGCGAGATGACTTCATCATTGGAGTCAAATCTTTTTCCACCAAGCCATTTCTTCAGGTTTGGGAACAAAAAGTAGTCGCTCGGAGCCAAATCTGGAGAATAGGGTGGATGAGGGAGCAATTCATAGCCCAATTCATGGTTTTTTGCCATGGCAACTGCACATGAGTGCACCCTTGCATTGTCTTGGTGGAAAAGAACTTTTTTCTTGGCCAAATGAGGTCGGTTTTTTTTCAAATCGTCATTGAATCGGTCCAATAAGTTGGCATAATATTCCCCATTGATTGTTCTTCCCTTTTGAAGGTAGTCAATGTGGATTATCCCGCGTGCATCCCAAAAAACAGTCGCCATAACTTTATTGGCTGACAAACCCACCTTGGCCTTCTTTGGCCCCGATTCACCCTTAGAAACCCACTGTTTTGACTGTTGTTTGGTCTCTGGTATGTTGTGATGGATCCATGTTTCGTCCACGGTTACAAAACGGCGCAAAAACTCCTCCATATTGCGATTAAACAACGCCAAACCTTCCTGTGAAGTTGTTACACGATTGCGTTTGTGGTCGACTGTGAGCAAACGCGGCACCCATCTTGCGGAAAGCTTTCTCATGCCCAAGTGATCATTCAAAATTGAAACCACTGAGCCATGCGAGATCCCTACGGCTTCCACAATCTCTCGCACTTTCAATCTTCGGTCGGCCAACACCATATCGTGAATTTTTATGATTGTTTCGGGTGTAGAGACCCGAAACCACTTTTTTACCATTGAAATCGATGGTGCAGAGTCCCCATAGTATTTTTCAAGCTTAGCCTTGGCCTCGGTAATGGTTTTTTTTCGCAAGAAATAATGCTTAATAAGCACACGAAATTCACTTTTTTCCATTTTCTCCTCAAATTAGTGAGTAGTCTGATAAAAATAGCTGTCAAACACAAACTAACTGACGCAGCAAGTTTAAATTTTGACAGGAGTCAACTGACAGATGCCTGTTGACAGGAGCAGTGTTGCCGTTTCAGTAAAGAGGTCAGAAATTCAAAAAGTCACGGACTTATTGACCCGCCCTCGTATTTCATGAAATCTGATAGAGGTAATAAAGTGGTCATCATGAACAAAGCGGATTATGACAGTTAAATGTTGAAATCAATAGAAGAAGACAATTTCAAAGTAAATAAAAAATCACCTTTGAATGCCATGATTGCAGATGCCAAAATTGCAGTTGAAACCATACATCGTGTATTCAACGTCAATAAATACAAATTACGTGTGTCAAATCCAACTGTTCCTTTGATGTATGGTTTACCAAAAGTGCATAAAACAGGAGATATAATGAGGAAAATTGTCTCAAACGTAAATTCACCACTAATGAAGTTAACAAAATGGCTTGTTAATGAGTTGAGGAAATTCGGTAACTTCGACGGCTTTTCAGTCAAAAATACATTTGATTTTGTCGACAAAACAAAAGACATAGAAATTGAAGACGATGAAATTATGATTTCATTTGATGTAACGGCTCTTTTTCCATCGATTCCCATCAGTGAACCCATTGATGCAATTAAACAACATCTAATTAAATTCGATTTACCCCCAGAACAAGTAAGGGCTTACATTGATTGCATAACTATATGCACGAAGCACAATTGTTTTCAATTTCGCAATATGTTTTACACCAACAATTTCGGATGTAGTATGGGCAATGGCCTGTCGCCATATGTAGCTGAAGCATTTATGTGCAAATTTGAAACCGACCTAAATAAAATAGGTTAACTACCACGCATTTGGTATAGGTATAGGTATGTTGATGATACATTTGCCGTGGTAAAAAAGTCAGAAGCCGACAAGGTACTCCAATTAATCAACAGCAGATTTCCAAGCATCCAATTCACCTTTGAGAAGGAAGATGAAACACTCCACACTATACCATTTCTAGATTTAGAAATAAAACGAAAAGAAAAGAAAATTGAATTTAGTGTTTACCGAAAATCGAAATCAACAGACCGCTACATACCCAATGACTCATACTGCACATACAGCCAAAAACTTGCTGCCTTTCATTCAATGGTGTACAGATTATGCCGTCTACCTCTGACCATACAAAATTATATGAAGGAATACCAACAAATATTAAACATAGCTGATGTCAATGGATATGAGAAATCTATTATTGACAATTTGATTAAAAAACACTCGACAAAACTGAAACGAAACAACATAAGTACATTATTTGAACAAAACATATCCACACCTAAACACCGTGTCACTTTAGCCTTCACCCCGAACATCACCAACAAATTAATGCATGTCTTTGCCAAAGCCCAAATGAACATAATTCACACCAACAACAACAAACTTAAATTGCGCTTGGGTTCCACAAAAGACCACACACCAACTCATCGATGCAGTGGAATTTATGAGATCTCTTGTTCTAATTGTGAGAAAAAATATATTGGACAAACGAGAAGAGCCGCCGAAATTAGATTCAATGAACACCTTAGATCTGTGAAAAAGAAAGAGATTGACAAAGCTATAGCGGCACACACATAGAGTAGGTAGAGGACGCAGAAATCGTGGAAAGTCTTGTCAATAAAGTCAAATGCGGTCGGAATCAATGGCACACACCCGACGTTCTACAAGGTCATTCAATTGTATTGCCTTATAAATTGTAGCATACACCTTGATTTGAAATGAAAATGTAATAACATAAATAAAATAATCTAAAGGTTATTTCGGGATACAAATAGATGTTTCCTATAACGCCACAAGAAATTGATGGCAATGACTTACCAATTGCACAAAACGCCGAAACCTTGCCTGAATTCACTCAGCTGAAACTCACTACTATCGTATTGCCCCATCCGGCAATCGAAAAATAATATATAGTCCATTTACCACACGCGGTCGTTTTCTTTTCTCCAGCAAAAGCGATCGAGTGCAAAGCTTGCACCAAGCCATCAGTGGCGTGGCGTCCATATAACACGATTCCTACCGTCTTCCCTTTTAAAAATCCACCAAAAGTAAGCACTATCTGCCAAATAAATATATGAAAAATGAAACCCGTCCCGTATTTTAATTATAAAATAAAATCTACACACTCACACATAAGCTATCGAATAAGTTTAATATTTTCATTCTACCTCTCGTCTGTATCTTCATACCTCATTCAAGAATCAAGATTCAACCACATTCCACAATCCACAAATCACAAACAACAAACCAACGAAGAGTCACAAAAATACTCTTCGTAAAAAGTTTTCAACTACCGCTGCTCTCTATAATAGAATAAAAAATATTTTTCCGTCTTATTTACTTGTTTTATATCCCTTTCCTCTACAAGCATTGCGGTTTCGATCCTCTTTGTTCAACACCCGCTTTTATATTCAAAGAAAAAGACGCTACATTTCGTCTTATAAACCAAATCTCACGCTGAATACTTGGAATTGTTTCATTTCATTCTCCCTTTTGCGATTAGCATTGCGTTTCAATCGGAAGATATCAACATGTTGCAGGAATGCAGGTGCTACGTTTGACTCGTTTTTTTTTGCAACATTGTGTCTAATAACACGGTGTTCTTTGACTTATTTCTTTTTTCTTATGACATAATATCTGAATGTGTTATGTGGGTTGATTCTTGATTTTGAATTTGATGTTGATATTTATATGCGTGTTGATGTAAGAAGTTGAGCTTTCATTTTTCTCTCTTGTGATAGTTAATGCTTCGATGTTTTTACAAATTTATTGTTATACTTTTGTCTTATGAAATAAAATATGGTAGATTATGGCAATTTGTCAGCAGAGTAAATTCAGCATATCGCTTAAGAGAAGTTCATGTCAAATAAAATACCGACACTTGTTTTTTTTTAAGCAGGAATTCAAATTTTAATTTAGAATCAGTTGGAATTTATTGACAGACTGCGTTGCACAAGTGCAATAACTTGAAAAAATCTAGTGTTTTGTAAAGCCAATTTGATAAAATCTTAAATTAAAATAGTGAAAAGTTAGATGTGAAAGTGAAAGTGAAGGTTAATGTGTAATTTTTTAGATTCTTTTATTACCAACTTACTGATAAAAACATTTTAGCTTCTTAATTTTAGTGCAGTTTTAGATTTTTTTTTGGAAATGTCTTTGATTAGTGTAGATTGCTGTTTAACTGATTTCCTCCTGGAGGATTCAAATAGTTTTAGTAAGCTATCTTTTCTTGATAAAAAAAAAGTTATAGACGTAGGGCTAACTGGGAGTTGCAAGCTTAATAAAATGTTTTGTTTTCCTTGTCTTCTTCTTTCAAACTCCGCCAGTGTTTGGAGCCGAACGGGTTTCACTGATATAAATAATTTAGTTAATTCTTCGAAAAAACATATTAAGACAGAAAAACATATTCGTTGTTGTTTATCCCTACACGAATTCGGCACGAATCGCATTGAAACTTCTTTAGGAAATTCTTTCGTTGTTCATAATAAAAAAGTAGATAAAAATCGGAAACTAATGGAACGTTTTATTGACACGGTCATTTTATTAGGCAGACAGGAGTTAGCATTTCGCGGTCATGATGAAAGGTCTAGTTCAGATAATCGTGGCAATTATGTCGAAGCGGTTTATTTTTTTATCTAAATATGACACTTTATTGGAATCCCATTTAGAGCAGTGTTCAAGTACACACAATCCAATTTTTTCAGGTTTATCCAACGATATTCAAAACGATTTGATACATAGTATCGCGGCGGTTATTAAATCCGAAATTAAAACGGAAATCAAGGATGCTCGGTTCGTGTCGATTATGATCGACGAAACACCAGATTTGAGTCATAGGGAACAACTGAGTGCCATATGTCGGTACTTGTCAGAGGATGGTATACAAGAAAGATTTCTTGGATTTTTTGACGTTAGCGCAAGTCGTAATGCAAATGAGTTATCCAATCATATATTTAAAATTCTTGAAACATACGACTGCAAGGAAAAGTTAATAGGACAATCCTACGATGGTGCCGCAGCACATATTTGACCCAAGTAATGCAGATCGACATACAATTACATCATTTGACAATAATTGCCGACTCATCAAAAATGTAAACAAACCACACAAACTAGACGCAAATGAATCGATACATATCCACTTGAACGACAACTTGATGAATTTGGAAGCTGGACCAATTGATTCTCTTCTGTTCAACTTAATAAAAAAGGAAAATTAGACAATGTTTTGTCACTCTCTTCACTATGTTTAACTTAACTTAACTTATTTAACCAACTATGTATATTATATGTACCTAATCTCTTTTGTAATTGTTTAATTGTCGCTCGCTGATGATGGTTCCGCAGCTGAGAACCGAAATGCATACGTGCTAATAAAAAGAATTTTAAAATTTCAATTATAAAAGTTTTTCGGTTTTGTTTTTAGTTTTTACTTCTTTTTATTACGATTTTTGCGGTCAATAAGGTGTAATAACTTTCAATTAATTACAAAATCAAACTTCTGATCATCAGTGTCCAAAAAAAAGCACATAAATTATGATAATTTTTTTTTCTTGAGATCCTCTTACTCGATATTTCGATCAATACACTTTGTATTTGTATAATCTTTTCTTTTATGAACATACCAATAAAGTAAATTTTTTTTTAAATTAAATTTGGCTTGAGGTATCATTTTTCCGCTTTCACTCATACGCTTGCTTACCTGCCTATTCAACGGGTACTGCGCTTCGCATACTCGTGGTAGAGAGGGAAACAAGATTTCGTTGCAATTTTGCTAAAGGCTGCTCGGTTTCATTCAGAAAACGAGAGCCTACCCACAGAACTACACCCTGACCGACCACCAACACCTTCGACGGTTACAGTATGCAATAATAAATCGCATTCCGGTGTGTGCTTAAAAGATGTCAAACTATAATCTGAGATGGATATACAATAGAACATAAACATTATTGGAAGCTTTAAATCGAACGTTCAAAGACTTGAAAGGCAACGACAGACTCTTTGGCGGTACTCTAATTTTGGATACTTTTAATCAGGATATTTTCGACAAACACTTCCGGTTACTCCACGTTCCACCTATGCAGATGAATGCCTGTTTCAAATCAACACTATGAAGCAATGTCCATAAATTGAAAATTGAAGTTAACAATAAATATGCGTACCAAACTTCAAAATGATCCATCTGCTGTGCTATTGCCAAAGCAATTGCTTTATATTGGAGAAGCAAAATTAATGTAAGACCAATGAGCCAGGCAATCAAGTTACCAGATAATTTTTGGTACAGTGACATAACCCCAAGCGTCATAAGCTCAAATCTCGAAATTTGGCCTTATGTCGTTTTTTGAAAGTGACATAAGGCCAAATTCCAGCATTTGGTATTATGTCACTTTCACAAAGAGTCATATGGCCAAATCCTGAAAGTGACATAAAGCCAAATTTTCGAAACCGTACCTCGCACCTACTCCAAATCAAACAGTGACCCCAAGTAGGGGGGTTGCAGGGGGGCAGCATGCCCCCCATAGGCATTGTACTGTTTATGCAATCTGCTTGCGATTTCGCAACTAATCCCATAAACAGTGCAATGCATATGGGGGGGGGGGGGCATGCTGCCCCCCTGCAACCCCCCTGCTTGGGGTCACTGTTTGATTTGGGGTAGGTGCGAGGGCAAATTGTTGAAAAGAGTACCAAGCGAAAGTGTCATAAAGCCAAATTGGCCTTATGACGCTTTTCCAATGTGTCATAATACCAAATTCTAAAATTTGGCCTTATGTCACTTTCACAATGCGACATAAGGCCAAATTTCAAAATTTGGGCTTATGACGCATGGGGTTATGTCACGGCACCTAATTTTTACTAAATGCCTAGACATTTCGCAGCGTTCTTGGCGACATCGAATATGTGATCATTCCAAAGAAGGCTGTCATTAACACAGATACCGAGAATGGAGAGTCTTTCTGTTTCAGCGATTCAAGCGCCATTCATGGAGCATTCAATTCCAATCATTCGGTTAGACCCTACTCAGTTATGCTGTTAAAATCGGAATTTAATAAGCCAAACATACACCGCCGTTCCAGTTCAACATCCGAAGATGAGGGGCGTGAACCAACAAACGAATATTTGCAGCTGAGGGTACTGTCATCAGCGATGGAATCGATTGGATCAGAAGTAACAGACAGTAGATTTATTATTAAAATTAAACATAGGGACGGGCTACAGTCCGCATGGGCGAACTGTTGGATACCATATTCTTATTCCTATCCCTCATACGTGGGCGTGACAAAAGTCCGAGTATGGTTATGGTTAACATTTAAAGGATTTTAAAAAAAAATACGAAGCTTTTGTAAAAAAAACGCTCCCTAACTCAAACTTTGGTTTTTTAATAAAATTATTTTATTTAATTGTGGGCGTGTCAGTAAGCGGATTTAAAAAAAATTAACACATGAGCATAAAGGGCCCCTTTTTTTTAAAAAAAAAAAGGAAATCCAAATCCCAGAGCACTCAGACTCGGTAACGTTCCATTGTACTACCAGGCAGAAATCCTCCTTTTGGTGTAGAGGCATGTGATTGGGTGGCGTATGTTGTTGTTCCCCATGGGGATTGAACCTGCACCGCACGGGTCACAAGCCAAAACACTAACCTCTACACCGTCGCCACCCTAGAGAGTATATACTCGTATTATAAATTTCAGCTCCCTAGCTCAAATTTTGGTTTTTCAATAAAATTCTTTTATTTAATTGTGGGCGTGTCAGTGGGCGGATTTTGAAAATTTTATTTCTCGAGCAGTTTTAGGAGTCATAGATCATATATAAAAAATTTCAGCTTTCTAGCTCAAAATTCGATTTTTTCCAAAATTCGTTTTTTTGAGTTTGTGGGCGTGTCTGTGGGCGGATTTCAAAAATTCTTAAACTTGATTATTTCGTGACCCTAGAGAGTATATGGTTAAAAGTTTAGCTCTCTAGGTCCAGTTTTAAGGCCTAATTTTTGCCGACAGACGGACGGACGGACGGACGAACGGACGGACTGACGAATGGACATGGCTAGATCGACATTACTATCGATGCTGATCATAAATATAGTAACTTTTAGGGGTCTACGGGCAATATTAAGGTATGTTACAAACTATGCGTCAAAATTAATATACCCTTAGAATAGGGTATAATTAGAATATGGTATAAAAAGAGTCTCGGGGACAGGACACAGCCTTGGGGAACACCAGTATTTATTTGGTGAGTTGCATACTTGAAACCATCCAATACATATTGAATTCATCCACCCGAAAAGTAATTTCTAATCCATTTAAGAAAAGTATCATCGACAAAAGAGCTTGGTGCCGGACTCCGTCAAATGCCTTTGAAATAGCAGGCTCAACGATCTTAATTTCACCACTCTGGTGAAAAGATTGGTTCCGCTTTTCGGCTAGATAAGTCATCAAATCACCAGTGGACCTGTAGCTGCGAAAACCATACCATACCAGATATTTTATTTGCTGACGGTTGAACAGCGTTTCCTTGACATTGGAAAGAAGGGATGTAAGTGCAATTGGTTGGTAGGAGGAGGGAGAAGAAGATTCGCCTTTTTTTGATACAGGCTTGACAACTGCTGTTTTTCATCTTCTCGGAAAGAGCTCCAAAGAATAGGACAGATACAAAAGCTCACGCATTGGTTATGCCATCTTAGAGAAAATTATCGACCTATATCAAAGCTTTCTGAAGCACCAATGCTATTTGAATGTATTTTGAAAGGTAAATTCTTTTTCGTAGTGAAAAAAATTCTTTCAAATTGTCTTTGTTGTTGGTTTTGTTCGTGGTAAATCATGTCCAACTAATTTATCTTCATTGACTAATTAGTCGTGGATGGTTTTTGAGGAAAGATGACAAGTTGATGTATATATTATGTATTGTACTGATTTTACAAAAGCCTTTGATAGGGTGCATAACACCTTACTTTGGCTACGATGAAGGCGTTGAATTCCCATTATTTTAAGATGGCTTATTAATTACTGGAAAAATAAAAGGCAAATGATTTAGGTCGATGGTTCGACTTACCGCGCAATAGTAGAAAGGCCGGGCTTGGCACAAGGTAGTCATTTGAGATTGTTTCAATTTATGACATTATTAGGTATGTCAAAGAAATATTTTAATTCTGACATTCGCTGACGGTTTGAAATTGTTTTCACAACATTTCTGATTACATTCAATTTCAATCTTACATTAATTCGAGTACAATTGTCGAAATGGAGTAATCATAATGCAATGAAATTGGCCTCTGCTAGGTTCTGATTGCTGCTATTACACAAATGACACAAAAAGAACTGACGATTTAAGAAACAGAACCTGACAGGAGATTGCCAAAATTGTAGCAATCAGTACTGGGTATTGTGAAAAGTTAGGCATTCCATTCAACCCACACTGCCGCAGTCCATGAACATTATATTCATCCGAAATTGACAAAATACCCGCGTTTCTTTTAGAAATGTATCCATCGTTCCTCATAAGAACGGTTTCAAGTTGCAACACAAATTATTGTACATATTTGCACATGTATCCAAAGCAGACATGCTAGTGATATTATCGAGAGCTATCACCAGTATTGCTAGCGATACAACGTTGTTGTTGTTCAACGTGTAAGTTCGAGCACTGCTGTAGATACATATCTAAAAAAAAGGCACCTAACATGCATGGAAATTTTGTCTTGCCTACAAACAGACATAATGTTCCTGGACCTTGGGGTTGCAGTTGCATTCACATACACATAGCTCTGTTTTTGTAATGCACGCTGCAACAACATCGAGAAAATGCAGAAGTATTATTCGGCGAAAGAAGTAGTCGATATCAGTGGCGTGGGGTTCATACAACTCGATAACTAGTGTCCTCCCTTTAAAGTATTTATTGTGTGTATCCATATCTCCGACCGCATAGGCATACCGTATACTCATCGCCGCCAGAAAGCAGAGGCAACCCGAAATCATGAAGCTAGTAGATCAACTATACATCGCGTGATAAAGCAGGCCAACCATATTAGCCGCAAAAAAATGAAAAAGGAACCACCATTGAACGCAGCACGCAAAAGTCAATAGGAGTAGGGTATCCAACAGTTCGCCCAAACGGACTGTAGCCTTTGTCTATGTTTATTTCTTGCGTCGATACGCTGATTCAGAATTTGTTGCTCAAATCTAATACTCGTATATAAAAATCCAGTGTCACAGTTTTAGTGTTTATGCTCCTCCGAAACGGCTTGACCGATTTTGATGAAATTTTATATGTATATTCCGTAGGTATGAGAATAGGTTCATAACTAATTTTTATACCACTAAGTGATAATGGTGGTCTACCAAAAAGTTTGTATGGGGAAATGCACTTTGGGGGAAAAAAACTGGGTAGAAATCGAGTAGTGACACTTCAAATACAAAATAAAATATTTAAAATTTTAAAAGCAATTGTTGTTGTCAATTATTTTAATTATTTGCCAAGCAAATTGTTGTTGTCAACAATTTTGAATTTTTATTTTAAATATACCTAATAAGTTTGTTTATGTTTATTATGTTACACAAAGTAACTTTTTGAAACGGAGTCGATACTTTGATTTGTTGGATGGTGTTTGAATCCTTCATTTTTGTTTGTCAAGTATTTTCAGGATCCTTGCATTAGTACCTATGTGTGAGTAAGTTGAAATGTAGGGGTGATTGAGATGACGTGGACAATAATGACAGGCAACAGCAGTTGTTGAGCGTTTTCAGTTTTCATGCGCATAACTCGAGACAGAATGGTTAGTTTTTAACGATTTTGAGCTTGACGGTTTCGTTTGGGCCCTAGGAAGGACGAATGCTACTTTTTATCTCGAAAACAAAACTTTGACAGGATGAAGTAGGGGGTGTCGGAACTTCGGGAAAGAATATCGAAAGAACAACGTGCAGTCGTCCGAACTGGAGACCGAGATAGACAACAACATAATCGTCATCAGCATAGCGTTCAAGTAAATGAAAACCAACGAAGAAGAAGAAACGTCGTGAATGTAGAATTGCGGCGAGTAGCATTCGAATAAAAATGCACGGTTGAATGCAAACTCCTGTAGGACAAGATGCGAGACGTTTCAGTGCACCAACAATCGATGAAGTTGTCATTGTAATGGTTGAAGAAAATTTGAAGGCAGGAGATATAGTTTTACATCGCCAAAATGATCAGTTGCAGCGTGTGTATGAAACACACAAAATATCGTGTTCACTAATGGGAGCTAATATTGTAAAATTCGAGATACATAACTATAATTAAGTTGCATTCTTATAGGTGGCGCTATATTCCCAGTTTTGTATATGTTGGTCGATTTCGTTGTTGACATTAAATTAGAATTGCTGCATGTTGTTAAACCGTGCGCATAACAAATTGATTGAAAGAAAATAAAAATCGAAGTTTCTTTCTTTTGTGTTGTTGTTCGATTCAAAAAAATCAGGTGACATAGGCGCCTGCCAGGCAACTAGCACCTACCCCTAGCGGAGCAACGAAGTAGCGTAATCGGGCTAAGCAAAGCGCAGAAAAATGTGCAGTCCCTTTAACCACGGAACCGATTGAGCTCAAATCAGGCAAGCTTTGGTATTGACTTGAATATGTTTCTGTGAAGTTTGGTCAAAATCGGTGTTTGACTTGCAATTTTGTTTCTCATCAAAACATCGAGTATTTAGACTCTTGAGCACGGGCAACGCCGGGCGGGTACAGCTAATTTCTCAATAAAAATGCAGGAATTCTTTAAAGCTTACAGATTCTTGTTTCTATTTGCTGCAACTGAAAGAGGCGATGACTTGGATCATCTTGCCCTACCCTTTATTGATAGAGTCTCAGAATACGCTATGAGAGCTGAGTAAAACTGTTGTGTGAAAAATTATCAGGACTCGAGAAAGATGTCGGGGAAGGTTTGAATTTTTGTGACTCGGGCAGATTTTCAACAATCAAACATTTTGAAACAGTTTTGGTGACTCTTTCAGTCACAAGGGAAAATGTTCAAAGGTAATTTATGATACTGAAAAGTATCAGCACTTACATATGAAACTCAACGGGCAGCGAAACTCAGTGCAATTGCCGTACTGTCAATCTATGGCGACTTCGGTGTTGATCCGAATGAGGGTATCAAGATTATGGAAAACTCAAATATTGTAATTTTGTATTTCTTCACTTCGATCAACTTCATTTGATAAACATGTATGTGCGTAATTGATACCTGAAAATATACCTACGGAGGATGTCAACGACAACGACTTCATCCGCAAAAAGTCACTGTTTGGTGCGGTTTTCATGCCAGTAGCGTCATTGTGCCGATGAAAATGACCATCACGTTACGGTAAATGGTATTCGCTAGAGAGACATGTTTGAACGCCATTTCTTTGCGCAATTGCATGAATTGGACATCAGTGATACGAGTATATACATAGTAGGGGCAACAATCGAGTTATTGAAGTCTCAGTTCGGTGAACGTGTTATCTATAAAAACGGACGCGTCTATTGTCCGCCGAGATCGAGTGATTTAACCCTTAAATGCATGAGGTCAGCCCTCAGTATGAAGACCAAGCTAATTTTATGTAAAACCACTCAATAAACACGAATTGGGCATTAATTTTCCTAGAAAATGCACCATATTTCCGGAAAAGAGGAAAAAGGACGATTTGTGACGTGTACTAAATATGGTACACTATGCATGCACTATACTGCTAAACATATTCAGAAAAACACAAAACTAAAATTATGTGTTAAAATTATGTTTTATTTTTAATTTACTAATTAAGAAAATATTTATAAAAATGAATGAATGAATGAAAAATGAATTAAAATAATAATATGAGTAGTTTTTAGTGTATAATTATAATTATTATTAGTCAGTCAAAGTGTGATAATCTTTTTTTTTTTTTTATAATACGAGTAAGCGCGCACTAAAGGGATTTGTTGGGACCCTTATAATGTATTAGCTACACAGCGCGGGCGCTAAGGAAATTAGAGTCAGACGAAAAGGAGAGATGCCGATGCACGTTGGTTTTGAATGCTTGTAGGTTATAATGTGTAGGAAAAAAAAAATGGAGCGGGGAAGAGTTTTTTTTAATCCGGCTTTCATACGAGCCGTTCGCTTTTCGTTATTTTTTTTAGCATGGTTAATATTAACCTATTCTAATTTATTCGTGCTACTATTGAGTAATTTTAATTGTTTTGTGTAATCAATTTCGTATTTGGTGATCTAGTTTTCCTATAGATGGCTAAGGTCCACTTTTTAGTGGTCCTTTTGGCAAGTATATATATTTCTGGAATATACTCATCGATGTTTTGTGACGATGATCAGTTTGAGTGCAATGATAGAGCGTGCATTGCTGAGGAAAAGGTCTGTGACTCGCACAAGGTGTTGCGTTACAAAACGCTATAAAAGTGTTGTTTCTTCCCAACCAATCCACTTCCATACCCGAGTCACTTTTTCGCCCCGGTCTTTCCATTTTTCTGTCGTTCCTACTGGGAGATTGGTTAACTGGCCGCCTCTGACTGATTCCGATCAAGGTCGCTCGTTTCCATGAGTTCTGGGGGCTGACAAAAGCAGGTATCGTGCTCAACGGATGGTTGGTGTTGCGACAACCATGGGTGGGGGAGGACGATCCCTTGGCACACCCCAACGCGATCAGAAAGGGTAATCAGAAAGATCCATCACACCACCCCAACGAATCGGCGAAGGGTGTGGGTAGATATCCCTTAAAGAAGCACCCCAACGAACATAGCTAAACCCATTAGGGCAGTTAAAAGGTTACAGGTTAAAAGGCGGTGGCGGACGGCCTTAATATTCTCCCTATACAAACCGCAAACGAGCAATGGCAGGTAGCCAAATTGACACATAAAACTATTAACAGAACGCAAAACTGAAGAACAAACACCGAATAAGCAGACAATACATCGAACCGAAGACATCAATGGCCAAGGCCCAACGAATACAAACATTGTAAGAAATGGCACGCTATCCAGGTTCCCCCTCCCCCAAATCTGCTCGAGAGTCCACCGGGTTATAATAGTTTCGCGGAGAGTAATTTTGAGCTTCCTTCTTCTCAAACACTTCAAAGGTTTTCCAAGTTGGGACATCAGCTGGTATAGTCCCAAAACAAGAATGTAACTTCACTCGGTTCTTCGCCTTTTCTTTTCTCTTCTTTTTTTATGTAATTAGCTTTTTCTTTCGTTTGGACATTTTCGCGTTCTAATTACTTCCTCGATTCTCACACTTAGTGTCTTGTCTAATTGTTTAAGTGTTTGTGAACTCGTCCCATTAGGATCTTTTGGGGAGTTGTCTGAATGCGTCCATCGAATCCTTCGGCCTGAGAAACCTCCTCAGAGTTTGGGCGAATTCAAAAACGGATGAGTGAGTGAGACGAAGACGGTGGCACACTAGAGTAGAATGACTGAGTGATCGCTAAAATAAGCCGTAGTGGATTCCGTCATTGCTGAATGTGGGGGTATGAGTGAGAGAGAGAATGGTCCATGAACGGACAAAATAATCTTCGAAGTGGACACTTCTTGGTTGACCATCAGAGGTTTTAGACAGTTTTTTTAGTGTTGAGAATCGAGCGAGTTTGAGTAGCAAATTTAAAATTAAAAAGTAGTCCAGTTTAGACGTTGATTTTTTTTTGAGCTTTTTTTAAATTTCGTGGCAGAAGACGAGCGGAGGAGATAAGTGGCAGGACAGGCAGCGATACCCTAGAGTTTACGACAGGAGTGTTAGAGCCAAAGGAAATTTACAGATAAGTAGAGTGTCTTATCACCTTGGTTTGTTTAAGTAGTGCGTTTGTGTTTGTGTCCTTGAAACCCGGTAGGCTTTCGTTCCGGAAATTTCCTAAAAATTACGGGACGCGCGACCCTTCAATTTGTCTTTGTTCAATTCGGGAAATAGCGATAGCGGGCCATTTCTAATGGCGATCTTTCCTTGTTCCGCAATTTAAAGTAAATTTCATAAAAAAGGCGACCGTTGCTCCCCAGAGCTATATAACGATTTGAAATTCTCGTTTTATTTCACCACAACCCCATCTTATTTTCAGCATTTCACCGTGGGGAAATTCTACTAAAAGTTTCACAATTCCTTTTTTTCAAAAAGATTGTGTGGCGCCCATTTTACCCCTTTTTCATTATTCAGTTTGTCTGCGAACCCACCCCAGCTGAGTGACCGAGGCGGTAGCATACAACCAGCTACCCGTTGCACTTTTCCAATATTGCATCGGCGAATTTAATTTGACATTTCTCATCGATCGACTTTTAACCATTGGCGCAGCGGCGGCTGTAATTTGTTCGCGTTTTAATTTGCTTTTTCACGCATTTAAATTCGTTTACTCCACCCCAAATAAAAGTGCAACAAAGGATTGCATGGACGGCTCAGATGAAAAGGACTGCGACTCCCGACAGTGTAAGAAGCCCAACTGGTTCAAGTGCTCCGATAATAATACCTGCATATCTTCACGTTTTGTTTGTAACGGCGTCGAAAATTGTCCCGATGGGGACGATGAGATGAATTGTGAAGGCATGACATCACGGTTGGCGAGGAACTGTTCAGAAAGTGAATACACGTGCCAGGATAAGACTTGCATGGGAGCGTATCGGAATCCCGCTTTTCAAAAATCCCGAAAAAAAAGTTTTAAAACCCCGTCTACTAAAATACTGCTTTTTTAAAATCCCGTCTTTTAAAATCCCGCTTGTTCAAAATCCCGATCTATTATAATCCCGCTTTCTAAAATCCCGCCAAATCCCGCTAATCCCGTTTTTTACAAAACATTCATAATGGAAGTAGACAAGTGCAGTACTCTCCTAACTTTTGGTTTGTGTATGACAGTGCAGAAAAACAATTCCCGAGAAAATAAAATAATGCTGAAGCGTGGCATCGCAGACTCAAAGTTTTGGTTTGACGAAAAAGTGCTTTCTTGTATAAACTCATTGCAGATTTGAGAAAGGAAGCAATTGTGGAGCAAACTGATATACAAAAATTACGAAATGGACAAGAAAAATTATATAAAAAAACTAATGTTATAAAGTCACGCGCTGTAAAAAAATTAATGAGAAATAGAAAAAAAATGAGTAAAACAAGTTTTTGCGTTGCATTGCTTATAATACACTTGAACTAATAAAATAAAAAATTTTGTTAATGGTTTGAATTTTTTTTGTTCCCTTTTGCAGAATACGAGTATCATATAACATTACTTTATATTTTTTTTTTTAAATTACCTATTGAAGATTGTCATATTTATTACTTAAAAATTTGTTTTGATATTATTTATTTCTTATTTTGTTACTTCCTCTAAAAATGATAAATAAACTGCATTTCAAAAAAACACTCATTGCTTAATTTATTTTAATTTTCTTATTATCCCGTTTTTACAATCAAAAGTAGTTGCTTTATTTTAAAAATCGCGCGATTTTTTAAAATAAAGCAACTACTTTTGATTGTAAAAATGGGATAATAAGAAACGGGATTATAAGAGGCGGGATTATAATAGCGGGATTTTAAGAAACGGGATTATAAAAAACGGGATTATAAGAGGCGGGATTTTAAAAGACGGAATTTTTAAAAAGCGGAATTATAAAAAGCGGGATTATAAAAAGCGGGATTATAATAGCCGGATTTTTAGAATCGGGATTATAAAAAGCGGGATATCGAACCCAACCCGACTTGCATTCCTCTAGATTTCATGTGCGATGGAAAGAGGGACTGTCACGATGGATCTGATGAAATTGCGTGCTGCTTGAAAGCGGAACACGAGTGTTCTGGATTTTTCTGTAAAAATCGAAAGTGCTTGGAAACGCATTTGCGGGTGTGTGACGGAATGGATGATTGCGGGGATGGCAGTGACGAAGAGGGATGTGTTTGGAATTGCAAATTGGACCTTCCTTTGCAAGGACAACGACACTTGCATCAATTTGGATAAAGTCTGTGACGGAAAGTTTGACTGTCATGACCATAGCGATGAGGGTGGATTTTGTGATGATACGAAATTGAATTGCAAAGTCAAGGCCTGTCCGAGCGAGAGTGTTTGCCATTCACTACCAAAAGGAGCAGAATGTGTTTGTTCAAAAGGCTACAAGTATAACGCCTGCAAAGATGTAAACGAGTGTGAGACGTATGGCGTTTGCAGTCACGGCTCCATAAATACGGTTGGTTCTTATGAATGCGTCTGTGATGAAAAGTACAGGTTGAAGAGCGACAACAAGACCTGCGTTGTAAGGAGTGGAGAGGCTTTGCTGCTATATTCGACGCAGGAGACCGTGGTTGGTATCTATTTGAAGTTCAAACATATCTACACAGTGGCGGATAACCTAACGCTGGTGATTGTTGTCGCATACGATGGGCAAAACGTTTACTGGACCAATATTCATCATGAGGCCGAGAGCATTGTGAAGGCTCGTGAAGACGGGTCTAAACAGGAAATTCTTCTCACATCGGGATTAGATGCACCAGAAGATCTGGCAGTTGATTGGTTAACCGGGAATATTTACTTTTCGGATAATGTCATAAGGCACATAGCGGTGTGTTCGAATAATGGACACTATTGCACGCCATTGGTGGTTATAGATGTTCACCAACCACGTGTCATCGCCCTCTGGCCACAAATGGAACCGATGTATTGGACAGATTGGGGTATAAGGCCAATGATCGCGAGAGCTTCCATGGATGGTGCCGAGCCGGTGGCTCTGGTGATGACTGATATTCATTGGCCAAATGGAATCGCTCTGGATCTTCATAACGAACGTTTGTATTGCGTTGATCAGCCGTCAAGCAGTTAAGTTGCGTATAGTACCTAGATTTTGTATATCCTAATTTTCACTCAAATACCTAATTGGATTAAATAATTATTATAATACAACTATTTAAAAGCAGCGTTTTACTCTACTCTTTTGGTCTCCTACAGTTGCGTTTATCGTTCAAGCATAGATGAACATTACTCTTTGCGCATTTAAAAATGGAACGGTTTTTCACTTGCTTGCCTTCACCACCACACTTTGAATTTTTGCAACGAGCTCCGTCAATAATTGGCAGGTGATCCATACCATCGTGTCGCAAATTGTTAGGCGGCTGATGTTCGGTTTGGGCTCGAGGGACTGACAAACGTACGTCTGGCCGACTACCTTTCTTTCTCTTTTCGGTCATATTTATCAGAACGTAGGATACCTGCAAACGGAACTCCTTTTGGGTTATCGAAATTGAAGGGTTTGCTTTTTTGAAAAGTAACCATGCATTTACCATGCAAACATCGAGTAAATGGTAGAATATTCTGATGTACCACTTTCGGCTTTTTAACCCAATCTTTAGACGACCTAAAGAAGAATCCATAAGGTCTACACCGCCCATGTGCAGATTGTATTTTTTGATTATTTGAGGACAGGGAATCGTGATTACTTCGTGTTGCTTCTTATCCCATCGTTCAACAGTAGGGACGTCAACAGCAACACTATGTTCCGCTAGCAATGGTTTCATGCCAACGAAAGTGGACACAAGGTTAACGACCTTGTTATCTTTCCAAGATATTGTTGTCAACTCCACACCTTGAATATCTGTTGTGAAATCTGCCGAAACGCCTCTATTCAGTTTCATCATGATCTTTGGGTCAGGAGGTTTACAATTTTTTATTCGATTACGATTTATCGTTCCAATGCTGTGAATGCCTAGCGTCCACAGATAAATCAGTAATGGTATGGAAGTGTAATAGTTATCCATATATACTAAGTAATTTTTAAAGCGGGGAACTTCACGGGTCATACGTACTACAATATTAGCCGACGCCTTCAAATCAGGTTCTCCTGGCCATAAATGATGTGTTTCTCCAGTGTAAATCTCGAACTTGTACATGAAACCGTTTGTATCGCAAATGGCGAAGAATTTGAATCCCCATTTCTTTGGTTTATTTGGGAGATACTGTTTCATATAATGACCAACTTTTGAGGAGCACATCTGCTCATCTATCGATAAACGAGGCAGCATGGGAATCAAACGAAAACGATGGTTCAGGTAATTCACCATTGGCCTTACTTTCAATAAACGATCATGGGTTTTCGGCATCGTACTCATCGTTCTTGTTTCTATGAAGGTACCCCCTAATCTTCTCAAATCGATTGACGGTCATTACAATACGCACTGCATCAACTCCATCCTGTATATTCCAATAATCTCTCACACAAGGAAGTTTGTGATAAGACATATAATAATTAATACCAACGTATTTACCGAATTTCAAGGCATCGAAAAAAAATGTTTGATTGTTCTTTTCAGCTTTTGCGTAATGAATGTTCTCGTCAACTATTTTCGCCATTAGCTCGTACGTGAAAAAATATTTGAAACATGAGTAAGCAGTTGCGAAAGCATCTGCTATCTGTGGTTCCAATTTAGAGCTCCCAAGAAAAGTTATTTGCTCTTCGTGCAACTGTAAGTTTCCTTTTTTCCAACGAGCTCTCTCAAAATCATTGGAAGTTATGTCAACAACAATGTCCTTATACTTACAGCATTCTTCTCGTACGTGGCCAAACTTGTCATTCTGATCGCTGAGAGCATTTCCGGTGGCAGCATTGTCAGTGAGATCATCCACAGGTATTTTGTATTTATTGTATTTATTTTTGAACTTATAAATACACGATACTACAAGATTTATAATCTTAAAATTAAGTATCTAGTAATAATACAAAACATTTTAGGGAAAAGGAAACTTATATGAAAGTTATTAAAATTACATTTACAAACTAACTGATATTATTATTTATTTATTTATTTTTTTTTTTTTTATTATATATACGAGGGCGGGTCAATAAGTCCGTGACTTTTGGAATAAAACACAGATTTTTTGATAAAAAAATAATTTTATTTTTCAACGTAGTCTGCCTTGAGCTCTATAAACTTTGTCCAACGCTTCTCCAATTTTTGTATCCCTTCCAAAAAAAATGATTTGTCGAGGTCCTCAAAATAGGCCTTTATTTGCGAGATGACTTCATCATTGGAGTCAAATCTTTTTCCACCAAGCCATTTCTTCAGGTTTGGGAACAAGAAGTAGTCGCTCGGAGCCAAATCTGGAGAATAGGGTGGATGAGTGAGCAATTCATAGCCCAATTCATGGTTTTTTGCCATTGCAACTGCACATGTGTGCACCCTTGCATTGTCTTGGTGGAAAATAACTTTTTTCTTTGCCAAATGAGGTCGGTTTTTTTTTCAAATCGTCATTGAAACGGTCCAATAAGTTGGCATAATATTCCCCATTGATTGTTCTTCCCTTTTGAAGGTAGTCAATGTGGATTATCCTGCGTGCATCCAAAAAACAGTCGCCATAACTTTATTGGCTGACAAACCCACCTTGGCCTTCTTTGGCGCCGATTCACCCTTAGAAACCCACTGTTTTGACTGTTGTTTGGTCTCTGGTGTGTTGTGATGGATCCATGTTTCGTCCACGGTTACAAAACGGGGCAAAAACTCCTCCATATTGGGATTAAACAACGCCAAACCTTCCTGTGAAGTTGTTACACGATTGCGTTTGTGGTCGACTGTGAGCAAACGCGGCACCCATCTTGCGGAAAGTTTTCTCCTGCCCAAGTGATCATTCAAAATTGAAACCACTGAGCCATGCGAGATCCCTACGGCTTCCACAATCTCTCGCACTTTCAATCTTCGGTCGGCCAACACCATATCGTGAATTTTTTCGATTGTTTCATGTGTAGAGACCTCAACTGGGCGTCCAGGACGTTCGGCATCTTCAGTACTTGTACGGCCACAACGAAATTCAGTAAACCACTTTTTTACCATTGAAATCGATGGTGCAGAGTACCCATAGTATTTTTTAAGCTTAGCCTTGGTCTCGGTAATGGTTTTTTTCGCAAGAAATAATGCTTAATAAGCACACGAAATTCACTTTTTTCCATTTTCTCCTCAAATTAGTGAGTAGTCTGATAAAAATAGCTGTCAAACACAAACTAACTGACGCAGCAAGTTTAAATTTTGACAGGAGTCAACTGACAGATGCCTGTTGACAGGAGCAGTGTTGCTGTTTCAGTAAAGAGGTCAGAAATTCAAAAAGTCACGGACTTATTGACCCGTCCTCGTATAAAGATTGTATTCTTAAATATTTCTTTGATAAAATTAGGTTGATAGGTGTTGAAATATCATCCTCTCGAACATGGGTAGTGAAGTAATTGTCTGCAATTCGACAGGAAGAGAATTCCAGAGTCGAATCGCTGACACAATGAAGGAGCGTTCTGCTATTGTGTGAGAAAAGCGTGGAAATATCAAGCAAACTCCTCTACGTGACTGAGAAAAATGTATCATTTCACTTAAGTATACCGGACATTTGTTGTGAATAATACTATGCATCTTTGAAAGATTTCTTAAGGAGTAGTATTTATCCAGGTTGATACCCAGAAGAGTAGAATTAAAACGTGAAACACTGGTGTACCTACGGACATCATATATGTAACATACACAATCATTAAACGCAACATTTAGTTTACGATGACATTCATAATCCATGGAAGGATAGACATTACAATTGAACGTAAAGAACGGAACAATCAGGCTTTTTAGACGCAGTTTCATACTGGGAACCAGCAGGTGAGATGAACATCTTAGGGTACGAAGACCGGCGTAAACTTTCCTAAATGTGTCAGAGACTGCATCACAGCAACTAAGGGATGAGTTAATGCAGAAGCCCAGATATTTAACCTTTCTGACATACGGAATAGTTTTGCCACCTAGTTCAATCGCTGGAAAACCAAGTGAATTAACTTGAGATCTCGAGAGGATCATAGCCTCAGTTTTCAATGGATTAAGCTGAAGTTTATTTAATGAAGACCAGCTATGAATTCTCCCTAGATCTTCGTTAACTCGAGTAACACAATATTCCATTAAACCTATAGGTCGAGCTAGGTATATTGAAACATCATCAGCATACATCAGCACTTTGCAGTTTACAACCGATTCAGGAAGGTCGTTAATAAATATTGAAAACAGCAGCGGGCCCAAAACTGAACCCTGTGGCACCCCGGAATTCACAACCGATGGTAAGGATGTTCCACTCACAGTTTCGACAATCTGCACCCTTTTTTTAAGGTATTCACTCAATAATTTAATGGCAGCAGAGGAAAAATTATACTTATTTCTAAGTTTAGCTAATAAGATTGAGTGATCAATGCTGTCAAATGCTTTAGTGGAGTCCAGGAGGACCATAAGTCCAAAATTGATATCAAGTGCAAAACGGCTGATTCGCAGCTGTGATTTTTTCGAAAACCTGACTGCCATTCCGATAACATTTTATGCAAAGCTAGATAGTTTTGTATTTGTTTAGCAATCATTTTTTCCCAAAACTTTGGATAAAAAACACAAAAGACTAATGAGCCGGAAATCTGAGGGGCTAGACGGATTCACTTTTTTGGGGATTGGTACAATAGTGGATTTTTTCCATTGCTCAGGAAACTGACAGGAGTAAATACATGCATTGAAAATGTGCAACATAAATCTTAGTATTAATGGTAAAATCAGCTTTATAAATTTTGGGGAAATGCCATCAGGGCCGAGAGCATTTGATTTGACTGAACTGGTGGCACAGGGGTCGAAGAAACCAACATTTTATTCCTTTTTCGTGGAGGCGAAGAAGGTCCCTGCAACTGCGACACAACTGACAAATCAATTTGCATTGACGTAGCAACATCAGGAACCGAAATTCCAGAAACTTCAAGAACAGATACTTCCAGCTCTTCACTGTTGAGAAATACGCCCGAAATTGCCCCATCATCCATAATGGCGTAACTGGTTTCGGCCCGATTTCTCACACGTTACGATATTTGATTTTCATCAATCATATCATCCAATCCGTCATCTTCCCATTCCTTTGCAACATCAGACAAATCACCATTGTTAGGTATGGCCACCATTTCAAAATCGTCAGTATCCCAAATCATATCCGCCACCTCATCAGCGTTGTACCTCTTTCCGTCAATAATAACGAAATCCATGTCTAGAATTCACACAAAAAAAATAATAAGTGTCAAAAGGATGCATGGTGTACCATATATGGTACGTCCAAAAACAGAAGAAAAAAATATTTGGAAATATCAAATTTGATAAAGATTCTTTTTATTTACGAGTAGCTATAGCTGTTCGGCGGAATGGTGCGTGTGTAGTAAATCTGGTCTTGCTCGGAAGGCTACCTTGCGTTTCCACGAGGAAACGCTCGGTGCTTCGGCAGATAACAAAGCACAATGTACTCACCAACACTTATTTCCACACGAAAAATATATGCTATAATTGTTTTGTTCACTATTAAATCTTACTTTTGAAAATTAGTGCCAAAAGTGCATTACACCAATTCGGCAGCCTACTGACAAGTGAAACAAATCGTAAGCGAGCTGAAACGGTATTTATATGAAAGGTTATTTTATCTGTTATAATTTAAAACTTACAGTCGCACATTTCAGTTTGATTATCGTATGATTAAAGATATGTACCATATATGGTACGGTATGCATTTAAGGGTTAACGCCTCTAGACTTTTTTTTTTTTTTATCTGGCTACATTCAATCATTGGTCTATGTTAACAAGACGGCGACGTAAGAGGAGCTCAGAGCCAATATTGAACGAGAAAAAGCGGCCGTATCGGTCGAAATGTGCGGCCGAGTCATCGATAT
This sequence comes from Portevinia maculata, assembly GCA_949715645.1. NCBI lineage: Eukaryota > Metazoa > Arthropoda > Insecta > Diptera > Syrphidae > Portevinia > Portevinia maculata. Next base: position 137,568,560 of record OX454528.1, on the reverse strand, counting down.
TGGGTTCAACGTATCAACCGCTGCATACGTTCCCATGGTGGACATATGAACGAAGTCGAATTCTATTCAAAAATGATTTGATAGTAATTCAAGCCAAATTTTGAGATATTTCAAGTAGTTTGCGTTTTATTTAAAAAAGAAGTTGTCAAGTCCTTACTGAAAGATCCTTTAGTTAATTTCAGCTCAAAAATGAAGCCGTAGTTCGGTCGTTTTTTGAAAATAACCAGAATTAAGGTACTTTGCAGATTTTATTTTCAAAATGCCCCAGTTATGTTTTATTTCAGTTAAACCTCTTTCTTCAACTTCATCGGCTGATCTTGCGTGCTGTATTAGAGGCTTTCACGGCGATTCAAAAACAGGCAAAATCGGTTGGCCTTGAATTCAACGAGGAAAAATCAAAGTACTTGCTTTTAACAAACGAACAAACATCTGGCCACTGACTAGGACAGAACGTCGCTGTGGATAGCAATAACTTCGAGGTACCTAATAAGGGGGTTCACCTACCTCGGAGTAAACATCAACTCCACAAATGACACATTAGTGGAGATTCGACGGAAAATTTCCATAGGAAACCGTTGCTACTTCGGTTTGGCAAAACAAATGGGTTCAAAACTCCTAACACGGTTCGGGAACTCGTTAAGTAACTAAACTTCTTTCAGACCTACTTTGATAACACCATGAATTCCTTAATATCATCTGACATTGATTGTATTACTCTATTTCCTTGGGAGAAATTCAACAAAGGTTGTCCATAAAAAATAAAACAATATTAAAAGAAATTGGGTTCTTAATCCCTAAACTCGTATAAGGGTTAGATGGTGACAGCTCTGATATTTCATTTGACCTTCATTCCGAAAAACTCTCCTTGGACTTAAATGAACTATCATTAGAACGGAGATCAATTGAATACAATTTTAGCGAAGAGGAAAATAAATGTTTGATTAATTTAAATGTTGAACAGTTTTGGGTAAACATTAGTTAGCTCTCTTATTTCAGCGATGCACTTATGTTTGCAAATCTATCTTATCCTGCAAAATATGTCCTGAGTCCTCCTCATTCAAATGCTTATGCAAAAAGAATATTTTTAGGATTGATAAATGTGAGAACAAGAAAAGAAACAAACTCAGTCATGAAAATCTGAATTCAATTTGCATTATTCGGTCGTTCTTGCAAGATGCACAAACAAATTGCGTTTATTTTACGTGTAGCGAAAACCATTATGAAAACATAGAGAAAGGCTACAGTCCGCTTGGGCGAGCTGTTCGATACCCTATTCCTATCTTTCATTAAGTGGGCGTGACGAAAAGTATGGGAGAATTGTTACCAAGGGTCTTAATATTTTATTAAAAAAACAAAGTTTTTGTAAAAAAAAACTAGCTTAAAAGTGAGCATGGCAGAAAAATATATTTTAAGGAATTGTTCAAAACGACATTAAGTGCATGGCTGTGTCGGTGGGCGGATTTTAAAAATATTTACACATGAGCATTAACGCCACCCAATCACATGCCTCTACACCAAAAGGAGGATTTCTGCCTGGTAGTACAATGGAACGTTACCGAGTCTGAGTGCTCTGGGATTTGGATTTCCTTTTAAAAAAAAAAAATAAAAAAGAAAAAAAGAAGAGCCCCTAGAGAATATATATGTTAGAGTATGACATACTTGTTTAAGTAAGTCTTAAAGCGCCACAACGAAGAATGATATCAAGAGAGAGATATCAAAGGAGAGAAAAGAAGGGAAGTAGAAATACAAATCTGTGTGTGCTCAACAGGCGTTGAACTGTGTGAGTCATCGCGAGTAGATGCGCCACAGAATTGTCCTCATTAGTTTTGTGTTTAAAACTGTCTTATTTCTATGACAAACTGTGTTATTTCTATCATTCCAAATTGCAGCTTCCTCGATAAAACTTTGATTTTTCAAAAAAAGTTTTGTTTTAATTGTGAGCGTGTCAGTGGGCGGACTGAAAAAACCTTTATACGTGAGCATTAGGGGCCTCTAGAAAGTACATACAGTAAAAGCCCTTTAATTCGGAAAACTCGTTTATTCGGAAAAAAAATATTTCCGAATAAAAGAGATTTTTCCTAATAAATGAGAGTCGGTTTTAAATTTTTTTATGTAAAAATTAAATTAAATTAATTATTTAATTGTAATTAATTATTGATTGAACACGTATAGGTAGCAAACAGATCTCAAATATGTAGAAGTCGGAACAAATCATCAAATTGCTTTTCTTGGGTGAGTCCCCGCAATTCACATTTAGAAGTCGGGAAAAACCATAAAAAAAATTGAATTGGGCGAATCCCGGTAATCCACATGTAGATGTTGTTTGGGAAAATACCAGTACAGTTTAAGTTGGAGATAAAAGTAAATCATAGTCCTCAAGCACAAAGTTGATACATATTTCTGCATAAATAAACATTAATTATAACTCAGGTAAAAATGTCAGTTAAACAATCAACGAGTAGATGTTTATACAAATCAATAAACTTAAAACAAAAAATAGAAGTTCTTGAATGTGTAAAAAGTGGAATGAATTACAAGAAAATTTTAGAAAAGTTAAACATAACTAAATCTACATTTTACGACATAAAGAAAAATAAAGACAAATTAAAAAGCTTTTTTGAATCTGAAACAAAATCGAATAAAAATATACATAGACTGAGGGTGCCAAACTTTAAGAAAATTGACAGTGCCGTTTACACTTGGTATTGTTAGCAGAGATCCAGTGGTGTTCCTATTCGTGGAATTGAAATTCAAACTGCTGCAATGCGTTTCGCACAGACACTTGGAGAACCCGATTTCAAAGCTAGCGATGGTTGGTTATCACGATTTAGAAACAGGCATGGTATTTTAAATAGAAAAGTGGTTGGAGAAGCCCTAAGTGCTGACACTGAAAATACAGAATTATTTAAAATTGATTTTAAAATATTTGTTCAGGAGCAAAATCTTTCTGATTTCCAAATCTATAACGCAGATGAGACAGGATTTTTTTGGAAAACAATGCCAGATACAACACAGGCTGGTAAATCGGACAAAAACGTATCTGGTCATAAGCAACCAAAACATCGTTTATCGGTTTTGTGTTGTGTAAATGTGAATGGTTCTCACAGAAACACGCTTGCAGTTGTAGGAAAATCGAAGAAACCAAGGGTATTGAAGGATATTATGGACAAGTTACCGGTACATTATTACAACTCGAAGAAAGCTAGGTTCGATCAACGGATTTTTAATGAATGGTTTTCAAAAAAATTTATCAGTGAAGTAAGGTGGTTCCAGGAAAATATCTTAAAAATACCAAAAGATGAAGTTAAGGCGATATTGCTAGTAGACAATGCTCCTGCTCATCCCACCGATCTACAGAGTGCCGTTGGAAGCATAAAATGCAAATTTCTTCCACCAAACACAACCTCCATACTGCAACCAATGGACCAGGGTATAATCATGGCTTTTAAACGATTAGACAGACGTCGACAGCTGGAAGATTGTTTGGTTTTTTTTGAGAACGAGTGAGAAAATGTTGGAGAGCAAACTTTAAAAAATTTAAAAAAAAAACTATAACTTGCGAAAAGCGATTTACAACTTATCCCATTCATGGGCTGAGATAAAGACAACAACTTTAAAAAAAATTTGGAATAAATTACTCATCCAAGATGAAATATTGCTCTATGACAGTGAAGGCGACATCAATTTGACAGATTTGGCAAACATTATTCGTCAGGCACGTCAGACAGAAAACTTTACAGAAGAAAACCTGGAAAACTGGGCTTATATTGATCAAAGTGACCCGGGCCATTTAGTTTTGAATGAGGAGGAAATATCAGCGTCATTATTTTATCAAAATTCAAGGGAAATTTCTTCTGAGTCTGAAGATGACGTAGAAACAGAAACATGCAAGATAACTCGAGGGGAAGTGCTACAATGTTTGGACAAAACCATTAGTTATTTAGAAAAAAGATTCTGTGAACCGGAAATTCAAGGTTACTACACTTCCGTTAAAAACTTAAGAACTAATCTTTTACGCGAGCAAACAACTAACATTAAACAGAGTCCTATTAAAACATTTTTTAAACCAATTGAAATGAATATTGATGTTGACAGTAATATGTAATAACAATTAAAAATACATATGTAATGTACGTTGTACTAAATACGATGTCATTTTATGTTTTTCATTTTTTGCATTTTTTTAAAACGGTTATATAATTTTTTTGTATGTTTTTAGTTACAAAAATGAATTATAATAAATTCTACGTATTATGTGCAATCTTTTGTCTTAATAAAAGAAATTTTCGTTTTAAGTTCGCATTTTTTCATCAATAGGAACGCGTTTTAGTGCATAAAAAAATCTCTCATTAATTCGGAAAATTCGTTTATTCGGACTGACCTTCCCCCCAATCATTCCGAATTAACGAGCTTTTACTGTATTATAAATTTCAGCTTCGTAGCTCAAACTTTGACTTTCGATAAAATAGTCTTTTTAAACAGTGGGAGTGTCAGTCGGAGGACTTTAACTGCCGAGCATTTTGGGCCTCTCAGGACCATTGCTGTGTATTCACTAAGTGATTGGCAGGTCGTGCGTTCGAATCCCGACCAGGGCCATGATTTTTAAATTGAATACACACAACAAAACAGATCACCCTAAAGCAATTAAGGCGCCACCTGTTGAGAAAAAAACCCCATTGCACCAAACTTCTTTCCTATCCTTCAATTCTTTTATTCAGTAAGTAGCACCTAAAAACAGGCTTGCAGCAACAAACAAAAAAATGCCTGCGCTGTGGTTACATTAAGGGTACTGTATCAATTACAGAAAAAAGAACTCTCTTTAGCACACGCCAATTGTTAAAAAATAAATATATTAAATGCTTCAGCTTTCTAGCTCAAAATTAAATTTGTTCGATAAATTTGGTTTTTTGAGAGTGCGGGCTGTTCGAGAATTTTAAAAAAGTTTAAAATTGATTATTACGGGTTCCTAGAGATATATTATGGTTAAGATGTCAGCTTTCTAGCTCCAGTTTAAGGGCCTAATTTTTGCCGACGGACGGATATGGCTAGGTCGATATTACTGTCAATGCTGATCACGAATATAGTGACTTTGAAAGGGTCTACGGGCAATATTAAGATATGTTACAAACTAAGAGACAAAAATAATATACCCTTACAATAGGGTGTACAAAATCCATCGAAAAATCTTCCGTTAAACTCTTACATACACACAATATATATAAACATAATTGCATATGGTGTGAATTGATGGTACTCCCGCTTCTGCTTCCGAGTTCTCGCATTGGTTTCCTAAATGCTTTAAAAGACAAATGACAAACCAAATGCGCAAAGTAGGATGAAAAGACTTCTTCAGTGAATTCCCAAATGAGCTCATTTCGGCCCTAATGAAAAAGTAGTATAACTTCATATGCGGTATTATTTAGCCGGAAAAGTAACATAAACATTTATTTTGATATTGTGGCGTAAACAGTCCATACCAGACCTAAAGCTTAACTTCTAAAACGTTTTTTTTTTGGGTTTAAGTGCGATAACGCTCGGTCTTAAGCCCATCGCACTAGCCACTGAGCCCATGTGCCCACGTGTCTTCAACAAGCGATATGATTACTTCTATGCTTTCTACGAGTATAAATAAACTTCATTTGTCTCGTAATCTCGATTCATTTCATCACATCTTTCGTCCAAAGTAAATATAAAGCCATTATCTCTATTTTTTCTCAAATTATCAGAGATAAAAAATAGACGCTGAAGGCTGAAACGTTACGCAGGTGATTTTGAAAAATAAATTCACCCTCAAAAAGCATTCGAATTTGTACAGCAAGTTAATTAGAATTACAGTTATACAGTCGAATAATATTCGATTCGAGCCAATCTAAAAATAAGGCCGTATGTAGCTACGCTTCAATAATTAATCTAACATATTTCGTAGACAATTCATAAATATCGTCAGTTTTTTCTAATCAGGTTAAGAATACAGAACATTTCTATCAACATTCATGTTAATGACATTAAATTTGTCCGCTTCGTTCAAAAGTTATCGAGGAAATTAATTATTACAAACCACCTGAATGTGTCATATCCTATAATTGTTGTAGTGTAATTTGTAATGTATGACATTTTTCCTTATAGTACAAGAAATACTAAAGAAAAAGGAAATTGCGTTACGGAAAAACTCGTCTCATGTAACGTAGATTTATTGACGCAAGGAAGTAATATATTACAGCGATAGTTTTTCCACCTACATATACATGCCAGAGCATGAAAAGTTGAAAGAGTATACACATGTGAAGCTAAGGCGTCCTTGAACATGCCATTGATAAATGTACACACGTCAAATTAGGAACTCACAGAGAAAAACATTTAAGAGGAACGCGGAGAATGAATCTTATGTGAGCTTAAATATTATATCTTACACATTTTCAGAAAAATGTCAAAATTCCTATGCGAACGGTTTGTGTGCGGTTGGATAGCTTGGTGAACAAAATATAATAGGAGTTCATAAGAAAATGCTGCTTTCATTCAATTATCCTCTCAGACACTGTAAATTAAGATGCGAATGACAAGGAGTATTTAAGCGAATATGCCTGGAGTGGAAGGTTTTGTTTTGAAGAAAAGTCGTTGTAAGCTGCTGGAATAAACAATTTCAAAATTGCTTGGTAAATGTACTTTAGTACAACAAAAAGCAATTACCATAAACGGTTTCCCATCGATGTGGTATATTATGGTTTATTGTGAGCAAGGATTAAGTTCTTCCAAACACTCGCGACTATCGTTGCGCTGGCATATGCTCGCACTACAACCGCTGCTATAAAGTCTAGTATAAAGCTGTAAGTTGATCGTCGATACTGAATAGTAAGTGGCTTTGTAATTATATTAATAAGGGCGAACGTTTAATCGCTTAAGAGAAAAAGAGAAAAATCGTCTTAATCCATGAAGCGGGCCAGTGCTTAGTATTTTGTATTTGAGTATTTATTTTATTTAATTCCATCCCTGTACAAAGAGAATAAATTCTTTAAAAAAAACAAGCATTATGTAGGTTTTTATATTTCACATGTTTAGCGAAAATTATAATAGACGAATTAATAAAAATTACTTAATTTGCCTCTAATTCACAAACTAACTACAATATGGATTAAAAGTTAATTTACGGCTCATTAATTAAAAATCATGTCGGTGCATTAGATAATTGTCGTTAAGTAATAAATAGTATGGAAATTGGGAATCGTTAAGTAATAAATTGTATGAAGACACCACATCCAACATCCTATTTGGTTCAAAGATTCAGTTGTCGCTGTTAGTTGTTAAAAATACTGTCAGTTGTATTTTAACTTATTTACTCGTTAATTCATCTACCTTAGTGAATTAGTTGGTTGCATGTTTATCAACGTCAATGGACTTAAAAAAAAAATTGATGTTAATATTTCTCATTTAATTCATTGATTAAAGATAATTCACCCTTAATTTGCGTTTATTAATTCTGTAGGGCTGTAAGAGTTTAAGTTCAATTATATATTTAGTTAAAGTGCCAAGAGAAAAAAATAAATAAAAGTGAACATTATAAATTTAATTTAATTAAATAGGAAACACTACAGGGGAGCAGAAAACGACTGGTAAAAACTACAATATGTTCACAATATGCCAAAAAATGCATTGTTTGATGCGGTTCATGGACTGGCGACATCATCGTACCTTACTTCTTCCAAATGGACAAAATCAAAACGTCACAGTCGCCCGCTATAATGGGTTTGTTTGGGACCCATGTTCTTTAATGGGTTTCAACAGGATGGTACCACGTATTTGGCATGCCAGCGAAACTATCGAGTTATTGAAGGAAGTGTTCGACGACTACATTAGCTCTTAAAGTAGACCGTGGCCTAGCCTTCAAGATCGTGTGATTTGACCCCCCTGGACTAATTTCTTAGAGGGATATTTTAAGTTGTTACTCTATCACAAGAAACAATTTTTTTTTAATAAAAGGAAATCCAAATCCCAGAGGACTTAGACTCGGTAACGGTCTATTGTACTACCGCGCGGAAATCCTCTTTTTTTGTTGTTCAGCTTGAAAAAACAGGTTGTCATTCGTTTTTCTCCATTTATAGGTGGCGTATGTTGTTCTTCTCCATGGGGATTAAACCTGCACCGCACGGGTGACAAGCCAACTAACTAACCCCTAATGAAAAATTGACTACACGTTGTCAGGCAGGTGTACGTACTAGGTCTTAAAGTCGTTCCTCGGCCTGACTGAACAATTGTTAACTTGTATGACACCCATTGCGCGGTGGCTCAGCGTGTAGTGCTACTAACCTCTTGCAAACTCATGAGATTGTGATGAGAAGTTTCTCAAATTTGCCGTTCGGAGTCGGCTTAAAATTGTAGGTCCCCACCACTTCGATCAAGCGAAGCTACGTTTCAGCTGTGTATTTATTTCTTAAGCTGCAATTGTTTTATAAAGTAGCCCGTTCAAGGGCCGGCTGAGTGCCACTGCAGTGCCCCCAAAAATCAGCGCTTCTCTTAAAAGGTGACCCAGGAGAGAAATCACATCTAGGCAATTTTACCATTTACGTGAGCCCCGCAACACAATTAACCTTTCGAAGCATGCAAGCAAAGCAAATCCGTACGTTGAACCGACTTGAGATCACCGGTGTCATAAAATGAAGATCAAACAATAATCAACAATGGGAATAAGCACGTGCTGAATTCGTAAGAAAAATAGAATGGCATACGAACTCCCGGATCACACAAATGCAACACCACCAGCATGTAATTGGGATTCCTTAATGCCAGCAGATTGAACCAGCGAACCTCACAGTAGGACTGGTAGGAATGAAATAAAGTGGGTAGGTTATAATCTCTTTAGTCGTGATCGTAACTTCGTGGTTTAGAAAGAAAAAGAGGGCATGTATGGGAGACACAGAAAGAATCGAACACCTCCTTTTTTTCTCAACACCATCTGCTTTATCTTAGTTCTGTTGATCACACAATAATTTGTAAGGCTGTATTCATTTGTCAACAAAGAAGTTGAACGTCCCACAGTCGAGTTTAAGAAATGTATTTTCTGCAATAGAAGTAAAGTCCTTGTGTCAAATTTGAGTAAAAAAACCAATGAATGAACACATTTTGCAAATAAGTGAATTTAATTGACTTATTATAAATCGAATAAATTCCAAGCATGTGAAGTCGACCAATAATTCAGGATATATTTTTTATTAGATAACTTTTTAATGTGCCTTGCAGGATTATTGGGCCACTACCACGCAGATATTTTTTCCTTTCTATTCCTATTGTTAATTTTTTTGTTGTACAAGTTAAGTTTTTAGTTATTTACCATTTTTTGCTAAAACTTTATTATGTTTGGTTTGTTCCATTCCACCACCTCCTGGAAGTAAGAGGAATAGGCAAAGGGAAAAGTATGTGCCTACAATTAATTTTAACTCTTATTCTGGTAAACGTTTGCTTAGATTAGTTTTTTCAACAACAAGCTACCATGTTACCTTATGTTATAAAAAATTGTGTAGATTTGATTTATATGTTGCGAGTAGATGTGGTTTGTTCATTATGCCTGTTCTTTACGCAGACGAGTGAGAGACTCGAAATTAATCTTGACAAGAAAATATGTAGAGATTTTATTTCTAAGGAAACATTACATTAATTTTACAATTCTTGAATATTACAAGGGAAATTCTTACCACAGTTTGCGTCTCTCTACTCGCTTTCGTCTTGAAGGAAATAAAGATGTTAAATGAAATCCAATGAGCGCAATGAGTGAAGAATTGGCGAATAGAAAATGATAGAACGAAAGGCACAAACTTTGGTGTGGCAGAGATGACTCGTGGTCGTGGTTAATAAATCGAAAAGTTCTGTTAAGATGTCGGTTGGCGTTCTGTTACAATGTCCATTCTCTTATATAAATTAAAATGAGATTGTCTTAGATTTGAAAAAAAAAAATAAAAAGAAAGAGTAAGGGCCAGTTTCAAAGGTTTCGGATAAAGTTTCGGATAGTTAGCCGACAAATAACCCTATCCACCAGATAAAAGTTGCTGATATTTCTTTTCTGTTTCATCGCCAAAGTCTCTGGTAAAACTGGTGGAAAAATTTATCAGCCACTTAGTTTGTTTCGAAGCACATGTCATTTGTTTTGCTTTGTTTATTTCGTGTTTTGTAGAAGCTTAACCAGATTAAAACCATTTTTAATTAGGTAAATTGCATTGTTGCGTTTAAAATGCATAAAGCTAGCAAAAAATGCGAACATTCAAGCAAGCGTGAGAGAAATACCAATTTCTCTCAAGAAGAAACGGACCTTTTAGTGTCCCTTACGGAAGGAAAAAAACATGTAATCGAAAACAAAAAAAGTAACGCTATAACTTGGAAAGAGAAAGAAAAAGCTTCAACCTCAAGTTGAAATATGAGGCAAACATTGAAGCAGCAAAAATCCAAAAAAAGAATTTTAACAGAGGGGTTGGAGCACAAATTTAAATTTATGAGAAAAGTGAATAAAATGCTTCATTCACAGTCGCGCTTTACTCTATTCATTCATTCAAGTTATGGTTAAATAAGAACAAAGATAAGGTAGTTTTTCCAATTTTATTTATTGTAAAAGGCACAAACAAATTTAATTATTGCAGACACGAAACAAAATTAATAACAGAATTTCTCACAATATTTTGACTACTATCTCTTAATAGACTATTACTAACATCATAAGTTTCATCAGTATTGTACTTTCGAATGGTGCAAAGTAATTTGCATTGACAAAACTGGAAGTCTACTCTTCCATACGCCATAATTATGATCTTTATACTACATTCCTCGTTCTGATTTGTGACTCGTTGTACAAGTGCTCTCCAGGTCTCCGTGGATTGTGAAGGGGAGTTAGCAAAACAATTGTGTTTTCGTACCCTTTATCTAAGAGAATCAATTTAATTCCAAATTCTCTATGAATTAATGTTATTACGCGAGTTATTAAAAATAGTTTGATCATAGATGTTCCAGGCTATCTAGTAACTATGTCCATGTTATAAGTAATCGTTGCATTGGTGGAACTGCAAAACTACTGATAATCCAATAGGAAATGGTAAATAAATGTCATGTTTGGTATTCTGCTTCCTAGTCAATTGAAGTTTTTTATATCACTTTCTATTGATGTAAGGATATATCTTAGAACGCTTCAAAATAATGACGCCTTATGCGAAACACTCTGTTCCTACGGGCCGTGTAATATGATCGTAATATTCTTCAAATTCGTCTTCTAAAAATTCAAACAAATCCATGTTAGGCCACTTGTTTCTGCTGTCTACGGGCGTCAACAACAGAATGCTTTGAAACTATATTTTTTTTAAGACACTTCAAATAAATATTTTGTTTATCTTCTGGATAAAGGATTTAACAGCCACTTGATCCGGCTGATAGGCTATCCGAGACTTTATCTGTCAGATATCACTATCCGAAACCTTTGAAACAAAAAGTTCATGTTTAGCTGACAGATAAGTTCCGGATAGGCTATCCGAGACTTTATCAGCTAGTCTTGAAACTGGCCCTAAATGTAATTTTCAGTTAAATTTGTTTACTCTGTCCCTTTTTTTCTGTATTTATTTGCATGCTTGTATTTTAAGATACAATATCTTACAAACTTATCAAGCCTTAATTTGTCAACGCTTACTGTTTGAAGTACTCGTATTTTTATTCAATAAAATGAAGATGCTTAGCAACTAGATTTAAGATTATTCTTTAGTATAGTTTAATTCCAAAATATTTATATTCCAAAGTAATGTGGAGTTCTATCTTAAAGCAACGAATGTCAAGAACACGCCTTATACTGCGTATTAAACAGGCGTTCAGAGGTTAAGCACGAATACCAAGGTTGTATAAGTTGTTGCGATCTACTTGATGAGGACATTTTTAACCTGGTCTGGTACAGAGATAGCAAGGCTGATGACAATTGATTATTTTAAACATTAGAACTAATGTCCTTTATCAAATGAGATTGTCAAAAGAAAGATTGTATGTGGCTTTTGAAAAAGACGATATGCGATTGTATCTCTTCAGGACTTATATGTATTTAGCAATGCTTTTGTATGCTACATTCAAGTTTTCGCCTGCTTATGTAATCGCAATTGCAATATTCTTCACATCCATAAAGCAATACGGAAATTAAAATTGTTTTGGTAAGCATTAATCTGGTTCTCCAGGGGGTGTAATTTAAATTGCGTGGCCCACAGTGTACGAAGAACGCCATACGTTTTCCCTACTAGTGTATTTGTGTGCGTCCCAACTGAGATTCCGGTTAAACACCATTCCCAATTTTTTGCAGTCCCAACGTATTCAATTGCACTACCATCACATTCAATTTGTGGAAAGTACTAAGATTATACAGTTTTTTTTTGGAAATAATTAGACATTTGTACTTCCTTGGGTTTAATGGAGACCATTACTTTGAGCAAAGAAAATAATATTTTGTAAGTCCTCATTTAAATTGCAGATGTAGTCTCTAGTCTCAGATTAGTAGGAGAGTGCAGCATTTTAATAGAAGATGCAGAAAAATTGACGACAAGTTATCAGGCATATACGTACTAGGTCTTAAAGTCGTTCCTCGCCCTGACTGCGAAAATGTTAACTTGTATGAAACCCGTTGCGCAGTGGAACAGTTTGAGGAAGTTCATTAATATAGAGGGAAAACAATGTAGTACCAAGAATTGAGCCTTGTGGGACACCGCCTTAAGTAGGAAGGAAATCAAGAAGATTGCATTTCACCTTCACTGCCTACGATCACCCGATTGAATACGAATTAATCAGTTTAACAGCCGAATCTGAGAAGTTGTATAGGTAGCCATGCAAGCTTTTTACAAAGTGTATGGTCAACCGTGTCAAAAGTCCAGTAGTATTAAAAATGTGTAGTCGCGCTACTTTACCGTTTTGTTATCGAGGCTGCGGATTAAATAATAACACGTCCGGTTTCTGCGAATGCGATCATAAACCTGACGCTCTCTTTATTCTTATTCTTAATCTTACACGTGTATGACTAGATGTGTATATAATGTAGGTAAATGAATATAAATATGATTTGGCAGTGGGACTTGCATGCTTAACTCTTACAATAATTACTACAATTCGGCCATCCTGACCATTAAGATTACCTGATCTTGCAAATTCACAATCAATCATTCGCTTTACTCTTGTTCAACCATGGTTTCATATTGCCCAGCGTTCAATTCATTTTAGTTTTAACTACCGATTCCGTAGGGCGATCGGCAAACAAATAATTTGACTTATACAATGTTTTAAGTTTTTCTTTATGAATGTTAGACGTATGTTAGTCATCAGCAACTTCTAAATCTATCATTATCTTTACAGTCGATTAACATGAGTTGTTTTTCAAAATGTTTACTATCATTGTCTATTTCATTCGTGTAAGTTATATTATCTCCTAACTGTGAGACTAGTTTGAATTTTCCCTTTTTTAGGAAATTCCTCCCCAAGATTGCCTCATAACCCGTCGATCCATCGGCTATTACCATACAATTTACTTTTATTCCAACTTTTTTATAAAAAAAAAACGACGCACGGCAACATTCCATATATTTTAAGCAAACTTTTATTTAAACCAAAATATTTTTTTTTCTCTTACATTTAGATGTGGATATTTTAGTCGGTATACACGATCTTCTAACCATACTTATCGGACTTCCGGAGTCTATGAGGCAGTCTAATATACTATCACTATTAATTATAAAATTAAAATACAAACGTCTTACGTAGGTAATCATTGGTCTTCTCATCTTCTGACAACTGATGTACTGCTGACTTCCTCTTTGGCTTACAACACACATTTGCCACGTGTCCCACCGAGTTGGAATTATAGTACCTGACTACTGTAAAGGATTTGCTGGACTAATCGGATTAGATAGACTAAGCTTGGCAGGCCATGAATGCCAGTGGTTCTGCCTGGGCTTGGATAGCTAAAGGATTCTAATCGAAGGGCAGGGCACGAATGCCATAGGGGTCTGCCAAAAGTGAGAATTCAGTTTGTTCAGTGTCAAAAGGAATCTGATTTTATTTCCAAAATACTTGGCCTTATATACTAGTTCCCTAGCAGTATTCCCAATGCATATTGATACTAAGTGGGTCGCGTGCCATCAAATTCGGCTACAATGTCAGACATTCGATATACAGAACATTGGTCAGCTGCACTTGAACACAATGTATGATCTTTTATGAATCAGTGCAGTGACGATGTTTACGTCCCTTCTCGAGTGGCGTTTTAATGGGTCAGTGTGGTGCTCGTGAAATAGAACCCGATACATTGTATGCAGTGTGTGCGATACAATGTATGAAGTGCTAATGTTGATTGCTTATGTTTATGTTTACTACATGGTTTAGGTTCACTACACTACAACTCTTTGTCCGTCCACTTGTCTATCTGTTGCCGTTCTATCTGCTGTCGATCCTGTCTGCACCTTCCGCTGAGTGACTTTGCCGAACGCTCGAAGTAGTGCTGCCTTTGTTGAATACCCCTGGACACGGGCATATAACCTTATGTTGTCATCAGAAAATCCCTCAATAGCGTATTCAATCCATTCTTCTTTGTCCATTTTCAATCCAGTCGCCAGTCTCACTTTGTCGTAGAAATCTTCAGTGAAAGTTCCGCCCACTTGCTACTTTCGGTTTTCGAATCTTTTTCTCATATCCATCCTGTTTTGCTTTGTGCCGAAAACGTCTTTTAACCTTTCGGTCAGGTCATCTATGTCGTCCTTTAAAAAATTTGCTTGTGCGTGCAGCCATTCTTGTGCCTTGCCTTTTAAGTTACTTACGAAGGGTGTGTGTACAATTTTTACACACTTGTCATTCCACTAAATTCCGGCAACATCTCCTTCTACAATCCAATTTGTTGCGCAACGTCAAACTCTCCTGTCGTACCGTCCGATCGTTTTCCACCATCTTCTGCACTAATTTCTGCTCTATCATTTGATTTTGCGATCTGTTGTAACAGTTCATTTTCTCTCATTATGATTTTTTTTCCCCAGTTGCAGTGTCTAGCGCTGTTTTCCGATTCCTTCTTGTAGTTGTAGTTGTTCGTCTTGTCGTCGTCCGTCTTCTTCGTCGTTACAGATCGTGTGTTTACCACAAAGTTGATTGTGTCGCCGCTTGTTCAGTCACCGCGAACATTTTGTTCTTCTATCTTCTTTGTAATGATACGTAAGCTTCGACGACACATTAGTAAATCCAGACGAGTTCACAGTAGCAGAACTCAGAAGTTCCCATCATCTAAGGCCACTCTGATATCTTTCGTAACATTTATATGTGCTGTTGAGCAACTACATATGTTTTTCCCTTATGTCAGATTGCTTCGGCGATAAAAGGTAATTCATTCGAAAAAAAACAATTGACCTGCTTTTGAATAATTTATCAAATACTTTTGATAAAAAAGGCAGTAATGAAACGGGCCTAAAAGTTAACGTAATTGAACGTTGTTAAAATAAAAAAAATATCTTTATTCTTTATTCCAATTTATTTTACTAAAAGTAAGTATTACTAATTAAAATTTCCCGGAGCGCAACAGACAACACGTGTATACTAAAAACTCTAAGCCGAACTGGACTGCCCACTATAAACTGAACTTCTGCACCTTTTTCGTGTGTTTTTCACTTGCATTTTTTATGGTAAAAAGTGCTGATGCAATGTCTACTGTGGGCAGAACATGCATTGCGGGCATGCATTGCATCCGTTCGAATTCTGAGAAATTATTATCGCAATGTTTGGTGTGAATGCGCCTGACATTGTCATGAGAAAATGCGTCAGCAAAATTTGGCGATTGCGAAATTGTGCTGATGATAGGATAATGTGAAAATTATGTATTTCATATATGATGTTGGGTTTGTGTATAGCTGTTGCTATAACTCCTAAACTCATTACTACGTGGACTTTTTGCAATTGGGATAATGATGGCCATTTTCCACTGATCGGGAAAGACACCTGTTGTAAATATTGTATTGAAGATGTGTGTTATATTTTGTAGGAGGGGGCAGGTTTCGCAATAAACCCTCTTTAAAGTGGCATTTACAAAAAAGCTCTATTTTCAACTCATTAAGAGAAAGAAGAAGAAGAAGATCGAACCTATTCTAGGACGGCAGAGTAAACACATCTCTTACATGAATAATTGCTGATTTGGTTGATCATACATAGGACTTAAATACTCGTAACATAGAAATAATGCCTTGTAAGCCCACAAGTTTATAATCGAATGCACCCTAGCTCAGGCTAATTAAGACAGTCAATTATTTTAAACCATTCCAATTTTAGATGTAAAATTACCCAATATGTAGCAGTGGCACGTTAATGGTCGCACGGCGACAGCTCGTCGGATGGGGGGGTCTTTGCTACTGACCTACTACAAAAAGAATTATCGTGCCTGAAGGAAAAAAAATATTTATACAATTATACATGTGCATACCTATGCATTAGCCTATCGGGGTAATAAAATGAAAACCTTGCTCAATAAAGGAGGGGAAAACAAAAAAATTTAGAGGGAATACTCAGTCGACGAGAGTTTGCAAGCAATTCTAATTGGACTGGAGGAGGAAATAGGAATTTAGTATTTTGGTGGTACAGGTGGTGAAAATGGGGTGATGGGGAGAAGAAAAGCATCAGTGACCTCAGGTCATAGCACCGTGATCGTCCGTTGCCCATTTACGTAATTTTCCTTTTTATTATTTGGACGATCCCTATTATGTCTTAATCTCCACAGTTCATTTCACCCGTTTTAGACACATTTTGCCATACTTATGCGCACCACCCCTTTTCCGCCATTGAAATATCGTTTAGGCCGCCATAAAAAACAATGGATTCACTAGATGTACGCGAATTGTGACTGCTTTACTGTTCTGTACATAAGGTGTTAGTCAACGGCAAACTTAACCTTTCAAAAAAAAAAAATATAAAGAAGAATTCCAAACACATGGGGTTCCTTACAACGGTATGACTATATTTAGTTAATGTTCGTAATAAGTTATTGTTCTATGGCTATCTGTACATATAAATGTAAATAAATGCAAAATTCATGTATGTAGGTATCTGTACTGATAATTCTAAATTAAATGAAAATTTATGTATCTGTACCGATAAATTTGTTGGTAGTTATAGGCAATTTTTCTATAGACTATCAATTGTAAATGAGGCACGTATGAAGTAGATAATAAAGAAAGGTCACTTACGGTTTGTTGGAATCACGGGAACAATTTCCTTTCTCTGCAATCGAGCTGTGCGCACACCTGGGATGAAGATCACCGTGAACTGTATCAAAAGGAAAGAACTGAGATTTTGCACAATCGAATACGTTCGAGCCACCTTCCGATATTCTTACCTTCACAACCGTTAATTGGACTGATATACCTACTTCTTTAATTTATCAGTATACATACATATTATGCATGTCATACAAATAAAAACTACTAATTTACAATGATGTTAAAAGGCATATAACCCGAAACAAAAAAAAACTTCCGGTAGAACACAATATATGTTCTATAAAGATTAATCCTGGTTGATGGGGTGATCGATTTTGTCCCGATGATAATCCAGTCTAGATGGTGTAGGTACTTAATTATGTACTTTGGTGTTGCTTATTGTTGGCGAGGCTGTGCTGCTATCTTAACAAAACGAGGTATTCTCCTTTTGTTTGAGGATTTGAAGGACCGCGTTGTCAGGTTGCACCCGTAACTGCACGCCAAACTCCGGCTTGAGATTTGAAGTTTTGGCACATGCGTAGCTTCTAGACGAAGTATTTATTTCGCCAGGTTCCTACTCATGTGGCGCCTCCTGATTTACCACAATTGCGTCTCACACGCTGGTACCTCTATACTCATCTATCGAAGTCGGCCGCATGCGCTGGACAAATTAAAATACATTTATCCTCAAATATAGCACTCGAATATTCGCACAACGTTACCTGAAGCGAACACACCGTTTGTAGAGTTTTTAAATACGCGTATGCCGGTATATGTTCCCCCTTTAATATAATTTTGTTTTTTTTTTTCCTTTTTTTTATTTTTAATGACTGCTTAAAGGTTTTATTTTTATTTCAAAAGCTATGTATGGCTTGGTGCAAGCTTTGCACTCGATCGCTTTTGCTGGAGAAAAGAAAACGACCGCGTGTGGTAAATGGACTATATATTATTTTTCGATTGCCGGATGGGGCAATACGATAGTAGTGAGTTTCAGCTGAGTGAATTCAGGCAAGGTTTCGGCGTTTTGTGCAATTGGTAAGTCATTGTCATCAATTTCTTGTGGCGTTATAGGAAACATCTATTTGTATCCCGAAATAACCTTTAGATTATTTTATTTATGTTATTCCATTTTCATTTCAAATCAAGGTGTATGCTACAATTTATAAGGCAACACAATTGAATGGCCTTGTAGAACGTCGGGTGTGTGCCATCGATTCCGACCGCATTTGACTTTATTGACAAGACTTTCCACGATTTCTGCGTCCTCTACCTACTCTAGAAAAGCAAGACGAATTTGACGGGTCATTTTGAAGATTAGTATCCCCATCATCTTCATTAGGAGATGAAAGCGATGGGAAAGGTATAGTGACAAATTGTTGACACTGGAGTACATGCGCCCTTTTTTTTACACCGATGCACGCGTGGCCTACTATGGTAGGCCATTTAAAAATGTTAATAATTTTGTATTCTATAAACATATAAATGAAACAAATATTTAAATAATATATTCATTTATTGTTTTAAAAATTTAATAACTTTAATTCATAAATATTAGGTAGGAACTTTAAATTTAATAAAAATAACTTTTTCGATACAATAAAATAACAAAAATGGCACTTCAGAGATCAATGGTTCATATTTTTTTTTTACTTATACATATAAATTAAAAAAATCAGGATCAGGACAATCAGGACATAAGAAATATTTCACCCCTTCTGATCTGGCTATAATTTATAAGGCGTTTATTCGCCCGAAACTCGAGTACAACGCTCATATCTGGTCCGGTGCACCAATAACTTATTTGGAGCTACTTGACAGGATGCAAAAACGCGCGATAAAACTCATTGGCGACCGAGACATCGCGAGATCGATTGACTCTCTTAGTCATCGTCGTAATGTCTCCTGCCTGTCGTTATTTTATCGTTATTTCCACCATAAGTGCTCAAACGAAATAGCCAGTTGCATTCCTCCCCTTGAACATTTCAACCACAATACCCGCCATGCAAGGAATGCTCATCAGTTCACCCTCAAGCCTGTGTTCGGACGAACAGTGAAGTTCAAAGAATCTTTCCTCAGCCGTACAACACGAATATGGAATGCTCTTGCCCGCTCCATTTTTCCTGCACATTATAACCTACAAACATTCAAAACCAACGTACATCGGCATCTCTCCTTTTCCTCTCACCCTAATTCCCTTAACGCCCGCGCGGTGTAGCTAATACATTATAAGGGTCCCAACAAATCCCTTTAGTGCGCGATTATTATAAAAAAAAAAAGTCCATTTGTTGCAAGTCTTGCACCATTTTTTTGTGGATCTATTTTGAGCTCTGGTACAATAAGCGCATCTACCAACTCGCCCCATCTCGCTTCCATCTCCAAAAGCCATCTCTCCAGGTCTGAATAACTCATGATAAAAAACGTTTATCTATATCTAAAATCAACAAATAAGCCTTGTAAACTTGAAAAAGAATACAAATGGATTACCTTAATTTGGTACACTAGACAGGTGACTTTGGCGCTTAATTATAGAAGTATGCGTTCACGAACAAATCAAGAGAGGTACTAACCTGTTGAGGCATTTAGTTGAGAGGGCTTATCTGAAATGACACCGCTCTTACATAAAAAACAGTTAAGTTATGAACAAAACTGTTACTGTGGTCTACTATAGTAGGCCACGCGTGTACTCCAGTGTTGAGAACGTTACCATCTAGGCATTTCTGGAATCTTTTTCTTTGCAACTCCTGTCTCACGTAGATTATTTCACAATTGCTTGCCGCTCAAAGATAGGCTCAGACGATTATTATAGAGAGCCTTCTTTGCGGATCGTATTTTGCTAACAACTAGGTTACGTAAGCTTCGATGGCTTCGTGGTGGGACGTGAGTATTAAAAAGATATAACAGAGTTGATAAACACAACTTGATCATTCGATGATGGTAAGTAATAAACGCAGTTCCATTCAATATTTCTGACTTGTTGTTTCATTCCCATATTCATGCTTTAGAGATCTGGTTAGTTTACCAAGGGCCACTCATGTATCATTTGATGTATAATAAGCATTTTTGAGAAATTTCAAACCACCTAACTAGTCTAAAGACATACACCAGAGAACTTCAAATTTCTAAATAATATGAGTGTAACACGATTAATTCGAATTCGCTTCCATCTCCATAATTACCTCAATTAATTACAATACATATGTTTTCGGGACTTCAAAATATTGTCAACTTGAATCATCGTTGCAATGTCTAAATGTTACCTAATTATTGATAGGCAAACATGACATGATCAAACACAATCAATACCAATAAGGCAAACCGCAAATTTGTGCAAGTAAAACGGTGTCACATTTGTTACGTAAGTGGCGCAACTATGGCCATCTCGTTTGTACAGTAATGAGCTAAATAAATGATAATTCGCATTGGTGGACAATGGATGACATGTGGGCACGTGAGTATGCTTACGAATTACAATGTGATTTGGATAATAGATATGACAGCGAATTGTCTGATGGAAACCATAAATTAACTGATTGCCGTGGATTCAATGCGCAGCTAATCACTGTGTTTTTTTATTCAATAGAATATTCGGGAAAATCCATTTTGTTGTTGCTTTATTCATTCTGGAATGCTTAGAATGTATTCTTTGTATTCCTAGAAAAAGGTGGAATAAAAGGAATATTCCTTCGAAAAATTATACTACTACTTCGTACTAAATACTTACGCTAGAGGACAATATTTTTAAATGTTTTACTATTTTTCTTCGATTTAACATATTTAACATAAAACACCACGAAAATATAGGTAATGTTATTCATAAAAATAATATTATTATCCTAGAAATAAAAAAATATATATTAAGCTTTTTCTGAGCGAAAAACTTATATTACTGTATTGGGTACTTCGTTAAGAAACGCAGCAGTGTTTTGGTTGTCAAAAATACTGATAGCTATCAAATGTTCAGTCAACCACAAAATCGTCACTGATACATACATTTCGAGGATGCATTCACTGTTTTTGTTTGTAAAACAAAATTTTTAAAACGAAATGTCGTCAGCAGAAATGTTTTTGGAAAATTGAATCATATGTATTGTATAAAAGCAATCACTGGAACTTCACTTCCATAAATCTTATGAACAAAAAACAGTCACAAAATGCATGAGTTTTATACAAAACAACTCAAAAAGTTCATAAACAATTTTCGTTTCATTAACTCAAGCAAAATAAAACAGAGGGACGGGCTACAGTCCGCTTGGGCGAACTGTTGGATACTTTATTCTTATTCCTATCCCTCATAAGTGGGCGTGACAAAAGTCTAAGTATGGTTGAATTGTTAAGAACGCTCTACATATTTTGTTATATAACATTTAAAGGATTTTATAAAAAAAACGCTCCCTAGCTCAAACTTGGGTGTTTCAATAAAATTGTTTTATTTAATTGTGGGCGTGTCAGTAGGCGGATTTAAAAAAATTAACACATGAGAATAAAGGGCCCCTAGAGAGTAAATATTATAAATTTCAGCTCCCTAGCTCAAACTTTGAATTTTCAAAAAAAAAAAAAATACTTGTGGGCGTGTCAGTGGGCGGATTTTGAAAATATTTACACATGCGCATAAAGGGCCCATAGAGAGTATATATTATAAATTTCAGCTCCCTAGCTCAAACTTTGGATTTTCAAAAATTAATATACCCTTAGAATAGGGTATACAAAAATTATTTTATTTATTTGTGGGCGTGTCAGTTGGCGGATTTTGAAAATTTTTTAGCCCGAGCCGTTTTAGGAGTCATAGATCATATATAAAAGATTTCAGCTTTCTAGCTCAAAATTCGATTTTTTCCAAAAATTTTGTTTTTTTGAGTTTGTGGGCGTGTCTGTGGGCGGATTTCAAAAATTCGTAAACTTGATTATTTCGGGACCCTAGAGAGTATGTGGTTAAAATTTCAGCTCTCTAGGTCCTATTTAAAGGCCTAATTTTTGCCGACATACGGACGGACGGACGGACATGGCTAGATCGACATTACTATCGATGCTGATCATAAATATAGTAATTTTTAGGGGTCTACGGGCAATATTAAGGTATGTTACAAACTATGCGTCAAAATTAATATACCCTTAGAATAGGGTATACAAATTAAATGTTAACAACTTTAGCTAAACGAATGAACCAGAGATAACAGATTTGAATGACAGAAACGTCAAATGAAATACTTCTTCATAATACAATACTTCGCGACTACCTCAGTGTCAAATGAAAGAAAAACATCAGCTGATTAATTGAAGGAACAAATTGATGAATTTCTATGGCGGGAGACGAGTTTTGAGCGAATATTTCGTAAAAAGTTTATATAAGGTGATTTTTTAAGAGCTTGAGAACTTTTTTTAAAAAAAAAATGCATAAAATTTGCAAAATCTCATCGATTCTTTATTTGAAACGTTAGATTGGTCCATGACATTTACTTTTTAAAGATAATTTCATTTAAATGTTGACAGCGGCTGCGTGTTAGGTGGTCCATTCGGAAAGTCCAATTTTGGGTAACTTTTTCGAGCATTTCGGCCGGAATAGCCCGAATTTCTTCGGAAATGTTGTCTTCCAAAGCTGGAATAGTTGCTGGCTTATTTGTGTAGACTTTAGACTTGACGTAGCCCCACAAAAAATAGTCTAAAGGCGTCAAATCGCATGATCTTGGTGGCCAACTTACCGGTCCATTCCTTGAGATGAATTGTTCTCCGAAGTTTTCCCTCAAAATGGCCATAGAATCGCGAGCTGTGTGGCATGTAGCGCCATCTTGTTGAAACCACATGTCAACCAAGTTCAGTTCTTCCATTTTTGGCAACAAAAAGTTTGTTAGCATTGAACGATAGCGATCGCCATTCACCGTAACGTTGCGTCCAACAGCATCTTTGAAAAAATACGGTCCAATGATTCCACCAGCGTACAAACCACACCAAACAGTGCATTTTTTGGGATGCATGGGCAGTTCTTGAACGGCTTCTGGTTGCTCTTCACTCCAAATGCGGCAATTGTGCTTATTTACGTAGCCATTCAACCAGAAATGAGCCTCATCGCTGAACAAAATTTGTCGATAAAAAAGCGGATTTTCTGCCAACTTTTCTAGGGCCCATTCACTGAAAATTCAAGCGTTGCTCGTTAGTAAGTCTATTCATGATGAAATGTCAAAGCATACTGAGCATCTTTCTCTTTGACACCATGTCTGAAATCCCGCGTGATCTGTCAAATACTAATGCATGAAAATCCTAACCTTAAAAAAATCACCCTTTAATAAAGAAAAAGAAGTTGCAGAATTAGGAAGGAGTATCCAAACACTATTTTTGGGTACTAAAAAGTAAAAAATACTATTTTAGGATTGTGTATACGAAATAAAAATAAAAAAGTGAGAGTCGCCTTGTTTTGGCAAAAATATATTTTTGTTTGGAATCAAATTACGTTGAACAATATCCTATACATACATTTAATACTATTAAGCACAACCGAACAAAATCAATTAATTAACTACGAAGTTATTCAAAAAAAAGCGAAAATGTTCAATAAATAGAAAAAATATATTAATTGTAAGTAGGTACTAAATTTTGTACTTTTTCTCGAAATAAGTGGCAACGCTGGTCATGAGCCAAATGGCTGTCATTCTATTCGGTCCATTTCTGTTTCTTTATTCATTCAATTCTGGATATTCCAAATACAAAATTCAAAGTGTCTGTCTATTCCTTATCGGGAAAAAATAAAGCTCAATGTGAAATAATTATTTTTCCGTCTCCAAATCAGGACATTTTGTCACGTTTACAAAAAATAAACCCAGATTTAAAAAAAACAACCGTAAAGTATGGACATAGAAACGTGTGAATGTAGTAGAGTATCACAAGTAGAACCCATGAACAGCGATATGTGTATGGGAGGAGCATGCTGCCCTTCTGAAACCCCCTGCTTGGGTTCCCCGAAGAATGCAACGTATTCAGTACGTGGGTGGTACGCTTTGCGGGTAAAAGGGTTTAAAACTCTCGACACCTCTGCGACTCATACACCGGCCGGTCTTCATTCAGCCTCACATGCAGGTACTCAGGGCGCCATTATGCGGCTTGTTTCAAAACTAATAAGATAACAAATAGTTCAACAGATAACAGTTCACCATTTTTTGGGGCCATTTTGCATTGGAGCCTAATTTCATTCCGCCGTCTTAAGTCAGTGGACATTATGTCTTCTTCAAACGGACATTCAGGCCATTTAGAGTTTGATCCGGACATAATGTCCATGGACATGTGCATATTCATATTGGTAGAAAAGTTAACAATATTATATAGCTAGGTGTTTCGAAATTTTTCAAAATGGCTATTGAATTCGGTCAGGAAGAATTTTAACTCAATTCTGTTCGATAGACTTACAAAGTGAATAGATGATGGCAAACGCTTAAGTTTTTCTTAGTTCGATTTCGTTCTGATTTCTGTAAGGTTGATCATTTTTGTTTAAGGCACTTCACATCCGAATTTGACACCGTTGATAGACAAGCCCTCATATACCAGCTTTCATCATATGGAGTTGTCAATAAATTTCTCACAAGGCATATTTGATTTTAAACAACTAGTGCTACATTCTGGTATGGATTTAAGATATCTGATTGTTTTGAAAGGACGGTTGGTGTACTTCAAGGATGTATCCTTAGTCAAAAACTTTGTGCGCTCTTTATTGATGGAGTTTGTGATATTTTGCCTGGGGCGTGTTGTTTGCAGACATACTTATCAAAGTTTTGCTTCAAATAAACATACTGCAAACATGCTGCGAAATCTGGGGGCTAGTGGTTAATGCTGATAAACTTTAAGTCATGAGTTTCGACGGGGGCCAGTAAAGAGAAAAAAACACACAGATATCGAAGACGAACTAATAAAAAAAAAACTTTTTTTAAACTTCTGGATTGCCAAGGAACTTCGACCTATGAAATCTTTTGCTCCATAGGGACCAAAAAATATTTACGCTAGTAGAGTTTCTACTTTGCGCAGACAATTTTACCAGCAGAAGAATTCTTTAGGTCTTCGGAACTGAGTTGTTCCCCGAAAAAGATGTTCTACTCGTATCTTATGACATTGTGGCCTGGACATTCACATAACATGTGTTTAGCTGTTTCGTCTTCTTCAAGACATAGCCGGCACTCAGGAGAGTCTACTATTTTCATTTTGTTAAGGTGATATCGTAAACCGTGGTGACCAGTAAGGTAACCTACTAAGTTTTTGCCTTCTTAGATTTAGACATCAAGGGCCGAATGACTCGCTTGGCCTGTCTTAGACCTCCCAATATAAGATACATTTTATATCTTTTTATTGCTGTGATTGCTGCCGATCTAGGAGTGCAGCAGAAAGGTTCGGGACCTGTGAGTTGTGTGTCTGAACCCTTTCTGGTTAATTCATCGGCCTTTTCATTACCATCAAACCCTTTATGGCCCGGAACACACCATAGCTTAGTCTTGTTTCTTAAGCCGAGTGTTTGAAGGGTATTGAAACAATGCATGACTGATTTAGAGTCAATGGTGTGTCAGCTAAGGGCATTTATTTATTGCTTGAATATCCGTGAATATAATGAATGTGGCGCATTCTTGAATGGCGTGAAGATCTGTTTGAAATACGCTGGGACTTTTTCCCATGGGCATCGTAAGACGTGTACTTGGCCCATATATTCCGTCTCCTACCCCCGATTCTATTTTAGAACCATCCGTATAATATATTATGCGGTTGTGGCTCTTGGGTGGTTATTACTAACCCATGCTTCTCTCTTTGGGATCTCTGTGGAGAATCGTTGAAGCATAAACTTATAAAGATAGTGCCTGAGTTCAAATATCTGGGAGTGTTGCTCACCTCTTATTTCAACTTTGATAAGCACATCAATCAATATAGGATGTGGCTGACAGTTTTTGTTTTCCTAACGGTGCAATGATGTTTAGGCGGCGCAGTGGCTCAGTGTTTATTGCGTTGGACTACTCATCGAGAAGTCTTATGTTCAAATAACGCTGGGGCCCAGTAACGCCGCAATTTTTGTTTCCACTGCCCCACGTCTTGCAAGAGACCGAAAAACATTCGATCGATCGATCAATTGTGATGAGAAGCTTCTCAAATTTGCCGCTCGGAGTCGGCGAACAACTGGAAGTCACTTCCAATTCACACAAACAGGCCGTTAATGGCACGTTTATGTTTATATTGACGTTTCCGTTTTCGAAATACCAGGGTCTCCAACAGAAGGTAGAGAAGGTTTGGGATAGTCTCATTCTCCTCCTCGTCCTGGAGCTCCTACAGAAATCGCTTGAATAGACACCAAGCCTTTTTGCATGATTGCCTATGACACAGTCTACAGTGTAGACAACAATTGTAGTACCGATGTTCAGTCTGTTTAGATTTAGAGCAATCGAATCGTTAACGCAAACGCTGTGTAACTGTTACATTATAAGGGTATTCAAAAATCCATTTAGTGCGAGTTTATTATAAAAAAAAATCAAACACTTGTACCGTTAGAATCCAGCTTTGGCCAAATCTAGTACAAACAAAATTATAGCATATAGCCGTGTCTTACATTTTGACAGCTTCTCACATTTTCCGATTGACACAACACTATACGCACTCACAACTGTTTAATATAACACGGACACAATTTACTTCTCCTAGGAGTAGATGTATTTTAGAGCGAAAACGTTTCAATAAATCAGTGTTTGCAGGCTCATTTGAAATTTGCACGTCACTGCAAGTCAACATATATTTTTCCAAAACTAAGTCAAATATTAATAAGCCTAGATGGGTACATAGTTTTTATGCTACACATCCGTATACATGGTGGTGGTTGAAATATTATTACTCCTCTCCCCGAATTAGGCCAAAATCCTTTCAGCCTTATACACTCTGGGTACGTATAGATAAATCCAAAATGTAGCATCATATACTCTGCCAACATATCGCCGTACTTGATTCTTCATGTAAAAACATTCCAAGCCTTACCACGATACTGCCCTAAATTGCAGGTAATAAATCTTGGTGAAAGTAATTACTTTCGCCTTGGTAGTAAGGAGTTGTTTTCATTTTTTTCTGCGGCATTCTGATACGTGGTTTTCATTGGTATTTAAATCTACCTGTTTTGCATTACATCAGTCCTTTGTTGTATTATCAACCAACTTTTAAGTTTTAAATTACAGAAGTTTATACCGCCACTCTGCTTTCACTAATTGAGCACTCAAGTCTTTGCCTAGGCAGTTAATGAAACTCAATGTTTATTGAGTAATTTTTATTCGGATTGGTTTTCTCTATGTCAATCGAGATAAAAATTGAAATTGGAAATCTCAATTCGACCAATAACACTGCCAGGTACCTTCAGTAGCCTTAATTTGAAACGCTGTTCCAGGTAATTTCATTGGTCGTCGATGTTGCGAGCATTCGAAGAGCTTAACTCGAAATCGATGGAAAGCATTCTACACAACAGCCAACCGACATGGAAGTGGTGGTGAAATTATAGGACATAAAACCATAATCGCCCTCATACAACTAGAGATAAATGGAAGGACGATTTGTTGGTAATTACGGACTTTATATTTCTGATCAAATACCGCTGCCGTTGTGGTTGCTTTGCCAGTATTTGGTATACAAACGTTTTACGTTCAACTACATCTGCCCAATTCTTACAAATAGCAATGAATCGATGGAGAAAGCTAATCATAGGCTTTTAGTACTAAGTACTTTTGGGTTCCTTCATAGACTGCTGCTGGTGATGAAAGTGAACAATCATAGAATCAACGCAATATAACAATCAATTTCTGTAATAGCCCACCATAATGGAAGTGTAGGCAAGAACGTGAAAATAGTCACGTACTGCTAATAGACCAGGTGACAGGAAGTGAGTCCCCTAATGACAACAACTTTTTTGACGAAACTAAGTTGAAATTAAATGGCAGTATCGTTTATCTTACCGTACCCTTAATAACTAAATGTTTGTCCATTCAAAATGGGAGATATATTCACACAAAAATGTATCAAACGTGTTTTTCTTGCAAGCTTTATAAAGGGTGAGCTTGTTCTGACCTGCTTTAAATTAAACACAGTTTTTAGAACTCGTACTAGGTGCAGTGTACAAAACCTTACAATGTGCAAGAATGTCGTCCATGCTGTTAAAAATTTGCCGCAAAACGAGACTGGTTCAAGCTCCCACAATGATATTGAAAAAGTCCCTTTTTACCGCTACAATATATTTCACATCAATTTCATCTATAAAAGAAAAACAACATATTATTTAAGAGATTCAGATTCGAGCAGCAACAAAAAAAGAGTAGACAATTCTTAAAATAAAGAGGTCAGGTATGTTATTAAAATCATCGAACAAGTTCTTCAAATTTCTTTGGAATTTGTTTACAGGAATGAGAAGCAATTAATGTAGATAAATGGCATTTACATATCATAGGAAATATTTGAGAAGTTTTTTTTAAT
Source organism: Portevinia maculata (assembly GCA_949715645.1). NCBI lineage: Eukaryota > Metazoa > Arthropoda > Insecta > Diptera > Syrphidae > Portevinia > Portevinia maculata. The sequence goes on along the minus strand of OX454528.1, from coordinate 137,539,890 downwards.
TTCTTGACAAACAAACTCCTTGAGCATGAAGTTTTCCCAAAACCACCTGGCTTCTCAACACTTAGGAAAAGAAAATACTAATTTACCACTTAACAATGCTGTGCAGAATTCAGCGAAGCGTCCTTTTTTGTTAACTTATTCACGTCGTCTGTCATCCCACCAAATGTGTATGTATCTGAGGCAGACATATTTTTCTTCGGCAATTTAAAAATAACGAAAAAAGGAGGCCTGGGTAATATTCGAACTATTAGTTTCAAGGAATTTGCCAAGATATAAATGAAATTTGACTGATCCAGTTATGTCGCGTGACACCTGAAAACACGCGGTGTAATGTTCTCTTTGGAAACAGCTCTTCCGAATTATTCCAAACCTGCACCGTATTTCGCAAGGAGATGCTAAAATCATGTGACTTTTTCAATATTGTTCTGGAGAAAAAAGTGCTCAGGGCAGGTGTCAACACGGTAGGCACTATTTTCAATACATCCGTCCAACAACTGGGGTATGCGGACGATATCGACATCATCGGCCGTTCCCAGCGTGCCGTGTTAGAGGCTTTTCAGCGTTGAAGTACAGGCGAAATTGGTTGGTCTTGAAGTTTATGAGGACAAGACCAAGTGCATGCTATCAACAAACAAAAAAACATTTGTCCACCGCCTAGGACAAAACGTCACTGTGGAGTTGATAGCAATAACTTCGAGGTAGTTAAGGAGTTCACCTACCGTTGAGTAAACATCAACGCCACAATTGCGACCTTAGTAAATATCCGGCAGATAATTACCTTAAGCGAAACAAATGGGTTTAAAACTCCCCACTCGAAGGACAAAATGCACGCTCTATCGAACCTTAATCCTACCAGTCCTGCTTTATGGTGCCGAGTGCTTGACGATAAGTAGGAAAGGGAAGCTTATATTGGGTTCTTTTGGAAAAACAAATTTTCCGTTAAATATTTGGTCCTGTGTGGCAATGAGGGCGAATGGAGGAGAAGATACAACCACAAACTCTGTGAGCTGTATCAAGATGTGGATGTAGTCCAAAAAGATAAACCACATTTACTACATTGACTCGGCGACATTGAGCGAATGAACAATAATGCTCCGGCAAAGAGGATCTTCGACTCCCAGCCCCCTGGTTCGTGAAGGCAAGGAATGCCGAACTTCCTTTTTAAAGCTCAAGCCATCGTAGATGCCAGAGCGCTTGGTTTGGACAACTAAAAACAACCCGGAAGTTATAGATCAATTAGTTTACACAGCAGTCTAAGTAAATTATTTGAGAGAGTCCTTGTGGAACAAAATTGTTTTTACTTGCGACATCTAACGATGTTGTTCAGAAAACTATTTACAAATGAGCGTCGGACGAAGTGGCTCACTGGTTAGTGTGTCGAAGCACTAATCGAAAGGTCCCGGTGTCTGACATACATCCAAGAGTATCAATTACATGGGAATCTTTTTAAAATTCCGATCTTAACAGCATAACTCAGTGGGGTAAAACTAATAGAGTGGAATTTAATGCTTCCAAAACACAATGCTGTCTCCTGTCATTAAAGCAAAATCCACACACACTGCCATTATTTCTTGCATCGCTGAAACATATATTCGATGTCGCCAAGAGCGCCGCGAAATGTCTAGGCTTCCTTAAGCGTTGTAAGAAATATTTCACCCCTTCTGATCTGGCTACAATTTATAAGGCGTTTATTCGCCCGAAACTCTAGTACAACGGTTATATCTAGTCCGGTGCACCAATAACTTATTTGGAGCTACTTGACAGGATCCAAAAACGCGCGATAAAACTCATTGGCGACCGAGACATTGCGAGATCGACTGACTCTCTTAGTCATCGTCGTAATGTCTCCTGCCTGTCGTTATTTTATCGTTATTTCCACCATAAGTGCTCAAACGAAATAGCCAGTTGCATTCCTCCCCTTGAACATTTCAACCGGAATACCCGCCATGCAAGGAATGCTCATCAGTTCACCCTCAAGCCTGTGTTCGGACGTACAGTGAAGTTCAAAGAATCTTTCCTCAGCCGTACATCACGAATGTGGAATGCTCTTGCCCGCTACATTTTTCCTGTACATTATAACCTACAAACATTCAAAACCAACGTGCATCGGCATCTCTCCTTTTCCTCTCACCCTAATTTCCTTAACGCTCGCGCGGTGTAGCTAATACATTATAACGGTCCCAACAAATCCCTTTAGTGCGCGCTTATTATAAAATAATTGCCGTTCGGATTCGGCTAAAAATTATAGGTCCCTTCCATTTCACAAGTGGTTGGAGAAGCTAGTTATTAGGCCCTGTGCCGTTAATGCCGAATATTTATTTTTATTTTATATTTTAATTCCAAATGAGTAGTTTGGATTCAGGCATTCCTTTGGAGTTTGGCAAAAGCAGCAGTAACATATTTACGTGAAAGCTTATTCCACCAAACAACCGATGCGTATGCTAGCAATGGTCTTATCATAGCCGTATAAATCCATAGGATTCATTTTCTTGCCGAAAATGCCCTTGCAACCGACAGCGCCTTGGCAGTCTTCAGCTCAACATGCTTGGACCGAGTCAAGTAATAAAAAAGAGATATTTATTTTCTTAAATATTGGTTTATTCAAATTGTATCACAACTTATTTTTTTTTTTTGTTAATTATTTTTTATTTTGCGCTACGCGTTTCGAAACAAAGTGTCATCATCAGGCGCTTGTACTAGTGTTCTATTGTTTATTGTAGTAATGTTATGTTTTCTCGGTTTTGTTTTATCAGTTTATCTCGGGTATGCAGGTGTCTATTGTTGTTTGCTTCTTTTCTTGTTATTTATGTGCTGTGCATTATTACGGTGTCGTATAGCTCGTTTGTTTTGAATAGTAATTTGTCGTTCAGTATTCTGTCGTCTTCGTACTACCTATGTGCTGACATAAAATACATTATTTGAAAATCATTTAAACTTATTGCTACTACTCAGCTCGTTGTACTTGTAACACCGGTAATGAGCCCACATTTGTCACTTGGCAAAAGTGGAAAGTTATTGATGTAACATTTGCTACTTGTGCAGCATATTGCTTAGTTAAGCTTTAAAGAGAAGAACCTGCATCTGATCATCGGTATGCTATCTATAATTTGAGTTTAGATTGACCGAACAGAAGCGCTGCGGGCTCAGATAAGTCCCCAGTCTATCAGGATCCAAAGTAAAAGATTCTTAAAAAATTTGGGCTTTATTTCATAATGAAATAACACCATAATATTAAGACTACATCCACATCTTGGTAGAGCTCATAGAGTTCGCAGTTGTATCTTCTCCTCTATTCGCCCTCTATTCTATTCTCTATTCGCACAAAGGACCAAATATCCGACAGATTATTTTTTGGAAAACCTAATATTAGCTCCCCCTTTCTACTTATAGTCAAGCACTCGGCGAAATAAAACAGGACTAGCTAGTTGACGGTATTCTGAATAACATGAACTTAACCACACTATTTCAATTTTGCAAAACAGCTTTATCATATCAGAACGTTAATGCAGTGAGATTATTATCGTCCCTGCACGAGCATTCAGGAATTAGATACTATTCAAACCATTCTTTAGCATACGCAGACGATATTGTAATTCTAAAAAGTGGCAAGTATCTCCCCACTATTAGTGAACTCATGGAATCTGCCCTAAAAGAACTATCCTCGTGGGCAAGACCGAACGGCCTTGGAGTCAATCCAGTCAAAACCGAATGTGTTCTGTTCACTAGGAAAAGAAAAATCGAGAAATTCGATATGCCGAAACTAAACGGAACTCGTCTGAAACTTTCCCCGGAGGCAAAGTATCTGGGCATCATCCTAGACTCTAAGCTTACTTGGAAACGTAACACAGAAGAAAGAGCAAAAAAAGCACTATGCGCCTTCTACGCATGCAAAAAGACCTTTGGCAAACGTTGGGGTATGCGCCCTTACATAACCCATTGGATGTACACAGCGATCATACGACCCATACTTACATACGGGTCAATTGTATGGTGGAAGGCAACAGAAAGGACTACCTATCTCCATAACCTCTCAAAGGTACAGAGATTAGCATGTATTGGTACAACGGGAGCAATGAGATCAACACCCCAAGCCGGGCTGGAAGTCATTTTAAACCTACCCCCGCTTGGTGAATATATTCGAGCATGGCAGCCAAAGGAGCCCTCCGCCTCAAGGAGGCAAACATCTGGAGGCACAGCTCCTATGGACACGGCTCTATAATTCACAACTACTTGGGTATCGATCTATCCAGGAAAACGGACTACTTAATTCCCAAACGAAACTTTGAGAAAAACTACTCCACATACATACCCCAAAGAGAGAACTGGAACACGCACGTCAACGTGCAAGAAATCCACATCTATACGGACGGGTCGAAAATGGACGTGGGGACAGGAGCGGGAGTTTTTTGCGAGCCTCTAGACATAAAGGACTCGTACAGACTTCCCAATGAATGCAGCGTCTTTCAAGCTGAGATTGTCGCCATCGACAAGGCAGCAGAAACTATCTCCGCGAAGAATCTGGATCCTTCCACGATCACAATCTTCGTAGACAGTCAGGCGGCTATCAAAGCACTAGACAGCAAAACTATAAAGTCAAAAACAGTCAGAAACTGCCAAAAATCCCTCAACAAAATAGGCGAACGACACAGGATCACTCTCTGCTGGGTCCCCGGTCATAGCGACATTGTTGGGAATGAAAAGGCAGACGAGCTAGCAAGAATCGGGTCAGAACTTGACGCAATAGACGCCATTACGTCAATAGACATCCCAATTAGTGCAGCAAAAAGAAACATTGACCAAAAACTGAGGGAACAAATTAACACCACCTGGTCCCAAAGGCACGACTGTGTTATATCTCGCAGTCTATGGCCAAGAATTAACGAAAAAAGAACAAAAAGCATTCTGGAAATGAATAAGCTAGAAATACGTATCTTAACTGGCGTACTGACAGGCCACTGCACCATAGGTGTAATGGCAAGCAGGCTGGGCATCAGCTCACCAGACTACTGCAGGAGCTGTCAAGATATTGAAGAAACCGAGACCATCAAACACCTGCTCTGCGAATGTCCAAACCTTCAGACATCTCGACTTCGCTATCTGGGCAACAGATTCTTCGAAGACTTAGAGGACGTAGCGCAGATACCACTGACGGACACTATCAGGTTTGTCAAGAACACAGGTTGGTTCCAACAGGCCAACCGGCAAGATTAACCTAAACTGAGTATGGTAAGTGTTTTATTGTAAATGTAGGTTTACCACATAAAACAATAAGGGATCACAATGGACCAATGGGCCCCCGTGCAAGCACAGCAGCTCTGCTGTGCACTTCCCTTCCAACCTAACCTAACCTAACCATTCTTTACTTTTAGATGAACACAATTGCGTGTTGGTTCGAAACCAAGCAATCCCAAGCAGCCACCTTACCTAACCTAACCTAACCTGGTTCGAAACTTTGACGGGGAAAGCGCAACACTAACAGCATACTAGTCGTGTATCAATCCATGATTTAAAGTTAGTATCGCTGGAATCACTTCACAAAAGAGTTGTAAAACTAAACTCCAGGCCTTTTAGCTAGCACACCTTGTCTGCAGTTGACTCTGATGATATTCAATGAATACTACAGCAGGCCCAATTGGGAGTTCTAAGAGGAAATAATGCACATTTGAATGGGTCTGCGAATAGTTCGTTTGGCAAATTCGCAGCAGACTTGTATTTAGTACATTGAATTTGTTTATAGGTAGATACTTTAGATACTAAAACTTACCGTATACAGGTGGGAGAGACTGGGCGCTTTTCAAGATAATGGTTTTAGCCTCCCCGGTGTGAAGCATACATTTGTGATTCAATTCGCAAACGTTGTGTAGGTACCTTTTTACTTAATGTTCTCTCCGTTCTATTCTGCAACCACCTTAAGCTTATATTTGCTGTTTCAGGGATCGGTTTAAAAGTAATTATTTCATTTCATTTCATTTCATTTATTAAATTCAAGTTGACATTTACAAGTATATACAATAGAACTTCTAGATAAGTGCAAGAGCTAGTGCCCATTCAGCTTTAATATTAATTGTATTGATATTATCAGAAAATGTGAACGTGAATAATATTACATATTTGGGAAAACTTAAGTATCTGAAAACCCAATGATTTTTTTTTTTTTTTCTATAAATAATAACAACTACTAACTTAGTCTAACTTACTAACTAATTTGGCAATAATTGCGTAACATATGGATTTACAAAAAATGAACATTTTTTTTTTATGAATAATAACAACTACTAACTTACTCTAACTTACAAACTAATTTGGCAATAGTTGCGTAACATATGGATTTACTGACAATGAACATTTTTCAAAAAACTTGCATGCCAGGGTGTCAATTTTATCCACCACAAAATCAACGTTTGACATATTATGTAGTTCAGATGTGGAGAAATGCCACGGCAAGTCGAGAATCATTTTAAGGATCTTGTTTTGCATGATTTGCAGCTTATTAATATGAGCTTATTAATATTTAAATGAAACCAGGCTGTGTTTAACATACAAAATGATATCAGAAATCAGCTTTTGTAAATATGTAATGGATTCGATCTTGGGTCAGCTAAAACTTGACACAGAAGTCGAAATAGTAGAAAAAGGACTTTTATGTTATTTTAAGTGAACGAAATTCGGGAAAGGGTTTCGCAGCAAGGGCTTATACACTATACAGAACCAAAGTCCGCGATCGAAAGAGATCGTTTTTATGATATCTGTCTCATAATGTGCAGTGATAGACAGAGACTGGTATGGTCAAAATGATGTCGCTCGATCAGTTATATTTTACGTAATCTGACCCCAGGAAATTTTGAACGATTTTGTGATGGATGATTGGAGGAAGGTTGTGTAATGTAGGAGCTGTAATAGGTGTAGCAAAAGGACTACTATTCTGGATCCTACTCTCGGCCTTAGTGTTAGAGCTGGGCAAGGCGCGTGGCTATAGTTTGTTTGCCAAATTCTTCCGAGTCAACGGATGGGGCTAAAGAGCCAAAAGTGAGAAACGTGGTTGGTCAAAGTGAATCCCTTTTATTAATCGAAATGCTATTTTGTTCACGTTGTTAAAAACAACATGTAAATACAATAAACGAAATAAGTAGGCAGATATACATATATTGTTGTATTTGTATCACACCACCGTGAACAAATCGGCCACTCTTTAAGTAGGTATATTATTTTTCTATGACTAGTTCCTGTTCGACAGTCATTAAATAAATACCTCTATAGAAAAAAGGTAATCTCTGGTTTTTTTTACTTTTGTGTTATAAAGATAAAGAATTTCTTCTCTCCTTCGTAGCTTTTCCAACTTGGTGAACTAGCGAACAGCAAGGGTAGTTGAAACCAAGGTTCTCAACCAATTTACAATGGCTGGAAATCCGAGCAGCCAATAGGAAACTCAACTTTACCGGAATGATCGATGTCCCATGCAAACTGCGTATGAAAGAGGTGGTGGAGTATTGTTTGCTGTTCGTTCATGTTTTAAAAGCAAAGAAATTACATTAACTGATTCAACAGGTTTAATTGATCAAGTCTGTATGTGTGTTGATTTTTATATTGAAAATGCCAATCTCATTCATTTATACTTCTTTGTTTCTTACATCCCTCCTTACTCAGGTATTGCAATTTACATAGCTCATATGAATAATATTACTGACATTGTTAAAGACTTAGATGACTCTTCGTTGGCCGTAGTGCTAGGTGATTTCAATTTGCTTCATATTAGTTGGTTGTTTTCTCATGAGGAAAAATGTATTTTCCCATTTAATGTTTTCAGAGCTTATGACGTTCAAGTGGTAGATACTATGTCGGCTGGTAATTTCCGTCAACACAATGAAATTCGCAACACTGTAGGAAATGTATTAGATTTAGTTTTTCTTAGTGAAGAGCTCGAAGCTACTGTCACTGAGGCCGATTTTCCATTACTTGATAACAGCATTCACCACAATACATTGCTAATTTCATTTAATCTGTCGGTATTGAATCCACTGTCAGCTGATCAATTTAAGGAAAATGCAAAACTTGATTTTTTAAAACCAGATTATAATGCTATGAATAATTTTCTTAATGGCGTTGAATGGGAAAATATCATTGACAATTAAATAATGCGTTTTTGGAATTTAAAAAAGTACTTGAACGCACGATTTCTATGTTTGTACCAACAAAACAGGTAAAAAGATCTAATAAACCTGCATGGTTTAATAGGAGTTTGTCTAGATTGAAGAATTATACGTAAACAAAGTAAAAACGATCCATCTCTGCGTCATGAATTTTGGCGTTTGAAAAAAGAATACGATTTTGTAAAGAAGTTCGTCTACAAGAACTATGTTGCAACCATTGAAACTAAAATAAAACGTGATTTCAAGTGTTTCTGGTCGTTTTAAAATACTAAACGGAAATCTTTAGGAATACCTTCTTATATGTCACTGAACGGAATTTCAAGAGTGGCAATGTAAACGGAATATGTATCATGTTTGCCAATTTTTTTCAGTCGAATTTCGTTAGTGAAGAAATTAATTGCAGTTTCTCTGATCAAACTGATCATATAACAAATCTTGGTTTTATTTCCTTTATTTCCTTAACGAATGATGAAATCCTCTTTGAATTGTCATTACTTGATTCGAGTGTTAGTGTAGCACCTGATAACTGTCCACGATTGTTATTTAAAAATTGCAGATATAACCTAGTTGATCCACTAAGGATTATATTTAATTTATCTTTAACTACTGGCGAGTTTCTTGACTTTTGGAAGTATTCACTCATAACTCCAATTTTCAAATCTGGATCAAAGAGTGATATCGAAAATTATAGGCCTATCGCAAAGCTGCAGCTGTTTCCTAAAATATTCGAGGCAGCTGTTAAAAAAAGGTTGTACTCAGTTGTTCGCAATTATATTTCCGAATTTCAGCACGGGTTTGTAAGTGGTAGATCAACCTCTACAAACTTGGTAATTTTTACTAATTACTGTCTTGAAAATATTGAAAAACGTCTTCAAGTAGATTGCGTGTATACTGATTTTTCTAAAGCCTTCAATCGTGTTCAGCACAATGTTCTTTTAAAAAAGCTTAATCTTTTTGAATTTCATTCTAATATATTAAAATGGATTGGCAGTTACTTGGCCAACCGCAAACAATTTGTTAAAATTGGATCCGCGTGGTCGAATGAAATTCGAAATTTTTCAGGTGTTCCCCAAGGAAGTCATATTGGTCCTCTTCTATTCCTTCTTTTTATCAATGATTTACCGTCTTTCGTATCAAGCTCGAAATATCTTTTGTACGCAGACGATCTAAAGATCTACAAAACAATAAACTGTATGTCAGATGTCTTAGCGTTGCAATATGACTTAAACAGTTTAAATGATTGGTGCTTTCTTAATGGCCTTTATTTAAATATAAGAAATTGTTCGGTTCTCACGTTTAGTAGGAAAATATTCCCTATATTATTTAATTATAAAATACTAAACACGCCATTGAGTAGGGTTTCAGACCAAAACGATTTAGGAGTCATCTTTGACACTGAACTAAATTTTTCTTTGCATATAGACTACATAGTTGGCAGAGCTAATCAAATGCTATGGTTCATTTTTCGAAACTCTAAAGATTTTAGTGATCCATATACTCTTAAAACTTTGTACATATAGTGCCTTGACCCGTTCGATATTAGAATGCTGCTGTATTGTTTGGAATCCTTTTTATCGCAATGCTGAATCTCGTCTAGAGAAAATTCAAAGAAGGTTTACTAGGTATGCATTACGTAAATTCGACTGGAACAATAATCTTCCAACCTATGATGATAGATGTTCTTTAATAAATTTGAAACCTCTTTTTAAAAGAAGGATATATTGTTCCGCAATGTTTGCTAATGATGTCTTAACTGGTCACATTGATTGCTCGTTTCTACTGTATTTATTTAATGTTTATGCTTCTTCTCGTGTTCTTCGACCTAGGGAACATCTTTTCTTTATGCCACCTAGACACAGAACTAATTACGGTCAGAATGATCCTATCACTATGGCTTTCGTTAATTACAATAAATACAAAAACCCAATTGATTTCAATATGAGTAGTGAACATTTTAAATCCGTAATTTTAAGTAATTTATAAACACTGCCGTATACATACCAATAATTATTGTAAAGTAATCTAAAATAAGTTCAACTTCTAAGATGAAATGAATAAATAAATAAATAAATAAATAAATAAACTTCAGTCCAAATATATTCTCGGTATCGATATGAAGGAAAATGCGAATTCAATTTAAATTGTCTTTATTTTTCAATAAAATTTCCCCTAACATCAATGCATTTGTTACATCTTGAGATAAGCTTTTTTAAAGCCTCAAAAAAATAAATTTTCTCTTTCTCTGCAAAATACCCATTTATTGTCGACTTGAGTTCTTCATCATCCGAAAATCTTTTTCCACGAAGACATTTTTTCAAATCCGGAAACAGGAAATAATCACTAGGGGCAAGGTCTGGAGTATAGGGTGGGTGTTGGATTTCTTCGAAACCACAATCTCGCGCAGCAGCCTTGGAAACTCGCGCCGTGTGAACACGAGCGTTGTCATGAAGAAGAAACACACCCGCTGCGAGTTTACCCCGTCTTTTCTTTTTAATTTCCTCCCGCAAATTATGCAAAGTGGAAGCGTAGGATGGGGCGTTGATGGTTTCACCTTTTTTTTTGTACTCAATGAGCAAGATTCCCTTTGAGTCCCAAAAAACTGTTGCCATGAGCTTCCCGGCAGACGGAGTGACTTTGAACTTCTTCGGGTGGTCTGTTCCTTTTTTATGCCACTGCATGGACTCTTGTTTGCTTTCAGGGTCATAGTGGTGGACCCATGTTTCGTCCCCAGTAACAATTCGATCCATAACACTGTCCGCGTTCTCACTACACATCTCCAAAAGCTCTCTACAGCATGCGATTCTCACTTTTTTCGGAGGCGCTGTGAGCATTCGTGGCACCCTCCTTGCACTGACCTTTGAAAGGTTAAGATGGTCATGAAGAATGGTGTGAATGGTACGAATTGAAAGCGTGGTGATCTCTGCCATCATTGTCACCTTTATTCGGGCATCCTCAAGAACAAGTTTTTCGACTTCTTTGATGCTTTCTCCCGTACAAGCAGTAGCCGGGGCGCCGGAGCGGGGGTCGTCTTCAATGCTCTCTCTGCCTCTCTTGAACTCACTTGACCACTTTTGCACAGTTGATAATGAAGGTGCGGAACCCTGGTAAACAGCCACCATCTCTTCATGAATAGTTTTTTGACTTTTTCCTTGCTTAGTGAGAAATTTAATTACAGCGCGATGCTTTTCACCATCATCGTCTCAGTTGCCATTATGATTCCGTTTAGCTAGAGATAAAACGCGAATTAATAATCACATTTATATGAAATTTTACATTAATGCACTGAAATAATAGTATTACTTGATAAATAAGTCAATTTATATATACAACCACAGCTTCACCCCGATACCGAGAATATATTGAACGCCCTACCAATGATTATTGTAAAGTAATCTAAAATAAGTCGAACTTGTAAGATGAAATGAATAAATAAGCAGACGGCTATTTCTGCCATGCTCGTGTTCTCAAACACACACCATTATACATATATTTCATGAAATAAAGAATCTAATCTAATCTAATCTAATCTAAATAAATAAATAAACTTCAGTAGAAACTGGAACTCTGGGAGCACCTTTACACCGACCCCAACATATTCTATTTCCACTTAATCCCTCAAGTCATTCCATATGATACCATTGATACCCAATACATTTTAATAGTTTACTAATAGATTCTTTGTTCTTACTCAAAAGGAGGACCCTGCACGTAATGTGTGCCATTAGGAGTAACAGCACAGAATTGCGCCAATCTATGTCGGCATTCGTCATGCTTTTATTTGCTACTCATTGTAGCGCTACTTGATACCAGCAAAGCAGTGTAGTATGGATGGCACGATGACACATCCATTCATTGGTTGTCGGCGCATGCAAAGCAAACAAAAGTATTGCTTATGTTTATGCACGCATTGGAGCATCGTCATCGATTCTTGTCATACTCTACTGTGTGTTCAACGCTACACATGTTATGAATTATGACATAACATTGGCACACTAAACTTGACATGCCACTGGATCCTGGAACAAGCTGACAAAGTGTGAAATCACTCAAATGCTGACAAAAATCTTGCTTTAAGCACTCCACGACAAAGGTATAAAAATGTACCAGTCTTTAATGGGGTCCTTGAATTTTGTTAGTATGACAACATGGCCTGATATATCTCATTCAGTTAATAAGCTATCTCAGGACAACATGGATCCACACTAGGAAGAATAAGCTGCCGTATAGTATCTTCTGCGGTACTTATAGGTTTAATACAAACAAATTGGAACGCGTTTTCAGAAAATCTGGTGCGGAGCTGGTCGGTTATGCCGATGCAGATTGGGATGACAACTGCAATGACAGGCAATTTTGTATGGGCACGTCTTTATGCTAGCTGGGCGTGCAGTATAATAGGAATCAAAGGAATAGCTTTCAGTTGCTCTTAGTAGTCCCGCAGCGGAGTACACGGCGTTTTCTGCTGCATCAAAAGAACTTGTTTACCTGCGGAGTTCCCTTTGGGTTTGGCGGTTCAGTTTCCAAACTCCTATCATTATTTTGTGATAACGCGCAGCAGTCAGTGAAAAACCCCGTATTTTATGCAGCAAGCAAGCGTATATAAAGGGTCTTTCATTAGCGACTTGAGAACTCAAAATTTTCACCATAAACCGCTTACCAAACTGCCAATGTCAAAATATCAGTAAAATCAACATCACGGTGAAGTGCACGAAGGAACAACGTTTACAAATAATTCAAATTTACTACCGAAATTCAAAGTCGGTGGTCGGAACTTTAAGAGCATTAACGCCAATTTTCGGCCGTAATTCTCGTCCCAGTAGACAAGCAATTCATAGTCTAGTGAAAAGATTCGAATCAGAATATTCGCTGTTTGATGTTGCCGTGTCAGTAAGACTACGTTTTGCCCGAAGTGTGGAGAACATTGCGGCCGTAGAGGCGTCCGTCGCAAACCAGCCAAATTGGTCAATTTCACGGCGTTCTCAAGAATTGGGCATCTGCCAGATCCTATTATGGCGAATTTTGCATAAGGATCTTGGCGCACACCCTAACAAGATCAAGCTGACTCAAGAACTAAAGCCACTTGATCATTTGAAGCCACGTACGTTCTTGAATTGGGCTCTGGACATGATGGAAGAAAATGAAGAATTTCATCGCAAAGTCATCTTCAGCGATGAAGGCCATTTTTGGTTAAACCGCTTCGTCAATAAGCAAAATATGCGTTACTGGAAATGTGAGAGGAGAGCCCTCATGTGCTTCATGAAACAGCACTTCATCCGCAAAAAGCCTAACTGTACTGTTTCCTTCAAGTCCAACTTACGTCCCAGCTAGTTCTCGTGGTAGTCCTTCCGTCCTAGATTTATTTGTTACGAATATTCCCTCTTATGTTACGAATCCAATATCATTAAACGAACTTAGCTCTGACCACAATCCGGTATATTGCCGTCTTTTACGGTCAGGTGAAACAAAAATGCAGTACATTTTAGACTAAAAAAATGCTAACTGGACACGCTTTCGTTCAGAAATTAAGTCAAAACTGCAAAATATTCCCATGAATATCGACGGGATCCTAAATATTTTATTTTTATTTTATTTTATTTTATTTTATTCATCTAATAGCTAAGCTAAACAGACTACAAGAAATAAATACAAATTCAAAGGAAAAGTAATAGCTTAAGACTAAGGTGATGCTAAAAAATTAAGTAAAACACTTTTGAAGCAATCGTGAGAAAAATGTAAATCAACATAATTACAAACTTCATTGAAAGAAACAATAGCTCTGGATATAGGCTCATTATGGCCGTAATTAGTTCTATGAACAGGTCGAAGGAGAAGATTTCTTTCCCTTAAAGGTCTAGCCGGGGCATAGATTGGTACTTGGGCTAAAAGAGATGGACGCTTAAGATGGTAGCATAACAAGTCCCTTACAAACATGATGTCATGCGCTTTCCTTCTTGAGCTTAAAGTTGAGATACCTAACAATTGACATCGAGTTCGGTAAGGGATTTCAAAGTTCCAGCTCATTTTCCGAAAAATATATTTTGTGAAACGCCTCTGGACTTTTTCAATGCGGTCTGAGTGAATTTTGTATAGTGGGTTCCATATAATATCAGCATATTCTAGCAGAGACCTAACTAATGCAATAAAAAGTGAAATAAGGGTATGAGGATCCGAAAATTCCTTACTATTTCGTTTTATAAAACCAGAAAGTTTATTCGCCTTAGCAATAACGAAATCAATGTGAAGTGCAAAGGTGAACCTCGAATCAATTACAATGCCCAGATCTTTAACTTCTTCGACTCTGTTTAGTACAATGTTGTCGATTTCATATTGAAACTCTAAGAGAGATGAGCTTCTGTAAAATGATATTATAAAGCATTTTCTAATATTTAACATTAGACAATTTTTTACGCACCAAACAGATAGGTTATTTAGATCATATTGCAAAAACACACAATCAAGTGTAGTTTTTATTTTAAGGAACAGCTTTAAGTCATCAGCATACATCAAACAATCGCAATATTTTAATATACGCGATATGTCGTTGATAAAAATTGTAAAGAGGAGGGGACCCAAATGACTACCCTGTGGTACTCCTGAAACACATCCAAAATGTCGTGAAAAGTAATCACCTATTTTAACCCTTTGAATCCTGCCAGTCAAATAAGATGCTAACCACTCAAGCATTGCGGAGTGAAACCCAAAACTTTCAAGTTTTTTTATTAAAATATGATGATTGACTGAATCAAATGCCTTACTGAAGTCAGTGTAAGCACAGTCGACTTGATAACCATCTTCAATAGCATTAATAACATAATGCGAGAAGCACGCCAGATTAGTGGTAGTGGACTTGCCAGACAAAAAACCATGCTGCGTATCACAAACAAATTCCTTGATACAAAATTCCAATTTCGATTTAACGATATTTTCAAAAAGCTTAGGTAGAGCAGATAATTTGCAAATTCCTCTATAATTTTCAATATCGTTCTTAGATCCAGATTTAAAAATTGGAATAAGAAAAGATGATTTCCATTCTTCAAGAAAAATTCCAGATGACAGCGACAGATTGAAAATTTGAAAAAGAGGATTGCAAATTGCTTGAGAACACATTTTAAAAATAATCGCGGGAATACCATCGGACCCGGGACTTGAATTGGGCTTGAGATTATCAAGAGCTAAGATAATGTCGTGGCGACTTAATTGAATGAGGCCAATATCAATTTTGCATTCTGTATCTGATACAAAACTAGGAGTATTGGGCCTTGAATACACAGATTCAAAGAAATTCGCAAAAAATTCCAGTGTTGTATTAACATCTATAGATTCTATATTTTTATAAACCATGGATTTGGGCAAGCCAGTCGATTTTCTTTTGCTATTTATGAAGGACCAGAAGCGTTTAGAGTCAGTTTTTATATTGTTTTCAATTTGAATAACGTAATTTTTTTGCAGAAATTTACTTAACGCAAGAAAGTCTTTACGCAGCTTGTCGAAGTATTCATAATCCCTAGGACTACCTGACTTTTTGAAATTTTTGTGAGCCTTGTTTTTAAGGTTCTTAAGATGAGAGAGCCGTCTATTGTACCATGGAGGTTTAGATAAATTCTTCTTCGACCTATATGGGACAAAAGAGTTGAATCCGTTAAACATCACGGATATAAAATAATTATATGACTCCTGAAGGGATAAGTGTCTCAGATTATTATTCCAATCAATCTCATGAAGGTAACAATTCAAACCACTAAAATTTGTTTTTGAAAAATCAAACATTTTAGACGGATTACTGTCACCTTTTAAAAAATCATATACCTCCATTTCAATAGAGGTTTCATTGTGATAAATAGAGTAATTTAACAGAGAATATGGGGCTTCAAAAGTATTTGCCTTGATCTCATCACAGCAGATAAAAACTAGATCTAATATTCTGTTTTGTGAATTTACAATTGAGCTTATTTGGCACAAATTATAAGAAAGTAGGAAATCAATTAAAACAAATTCAATATCTTTCTTTAAGTTACATGGCATAAGCATTTTATCATGATCGGACCAAGTCCAAACAATGTCTCCGACGTTAAAATCTCCTAAAATACATATACTATTGGAGTTATAATCATACTTATCAAAAATAAAATCAATATTAGATATGTGTTTATCGTAGACATCCAATCCACTTCCAGAAGGGACATAACTTACAATAAAAATAAGCGAACTCACAACACCTGTGACGTCCAATGAAAAACAGAGTTGTTCCACTTCACAATCTGGTAGAGGAATTTCCCGGCAAGTAATACCACGACGAACTGCAACGAGAATTCCACCCCCGCGTTCCTCTTTCTTTTTACAACGATCAAAACGGAAAACCCGATAAAGAGACTCATTAAAAATTTCAGAGTCAGAAATATCAACGTATAACCAAGATTCAGTAATAATAATCACATCATAGTCAAGGTGACTAGAATAATTAAATAATTTGCTGATTTTGGTCCGAATTCCGCTGGCATTGTGATAATACATTTTGAGATTCGCTTTATCAAAATTTCGCTTTTTTACTACACAGAGAGGTGAAATGGAACGCTCGTTAACAATTAGTTTTTTGAAACATTAACATTAAATAAAGAAGACGTCGACTACTCGTACCTAGTAAGTGATTTCTCAGAACACATCTTAAGTTCGGTCGATGGAAGTATACCGAAGGTACCAAAAACCAGTTGGTTTTCAAAACTGCCTTTACAACTATTGCTTTTGATCAAACTGAGAAACGTTTGCAGACGAATTGGCAAATGACGTGTCTTAACAAACAGATAAGCATACTCATTTCAGAACACCGCAATAAAGAATGGAACAACAAAATTAATAGACTTGACAAAAACAGAAAACCATTCTGGAATATAGTCAAATTAGTAAAAAATAAAAACAGACAGTTGCCGTTTCTTACAAACTCTTCAGGCACATACTATACCGATACCGACCAAGCTAATGCACTTGCCGGAAACTTCTTAAGCAATCACACTGTGTCACAACATCTAGGCGAAACTGACACAAGCGCTTTGATAAATAACAGAATCCAGGCATTAATGGCGGACAGTGATAGTCATTCATCCTCAATCACTTATATTACCGGGGAAGATGTAGAATTTATAATTAAGAACCTGCAAATTAAGAAAACTGGTGGCCTGGACTTGATTAGAAACGTTTATCTAAAGCAATTACCTAGAGAAGGTATTAAATTTATTGCATTCATAGTAAACGCATGCCTAAAGGTACAATACTTTCCGGATGCTTGGAAAATGGCCAAAGTGGTGCCAATATTAAAACCGGGTAAGCCAGCAGTAAGACCGGAAAGTTATATGCCAATCAGCCTGCTAAGTAACTTAAGCACGAACAAAATAAAAGAGAAAAAGAACAAATCCTAAAGTTCATAGATATTCACAATATCTATCCTAACAAGGAATTTGGGTTTAGGCGGCATCATAGTACTTCCCACCAGGTGCTTAGAATATGCAATTCCGTTAAATTAAATCGCACACAAGGAAAATCCACCGGCATGGTTTTACTTGATATTGAAAAGGCATTTGACTCTGTTTGGCATGAGGGTCTTATATACAAAATGATTAACCTTAACTTCCCACCGTATATCTGTAAAGTTGTCCAAAGTTTTTTTTCCAGTCGTAGATTTAAAGTCCATGTCAACAGTGGTGTTTCAGATTTAAAATTTGTCCATGCAGGTGTTCCACAAGGCTCAGTTTTGGGCCCAGTCTTATATAATATCTACATATCTCACCTGCCAACAATAAACAACTGTGATCTGGCTGTATTTGCAGATGACACCGCAATATTTTCATCGCATGAATTCGCTCTCAATATTGAGAGGAATCTTCAAAATGCAATGGTAGTGTTGATCAAATTTTATCACAGATGGAAAATAAAATTTAATGAAGAGAAAACGCAAGCTATCTTTTTCTCGCGAAAACGAAATTCTTGTTTTCTCCCCAATAGCCCGTTGCAGTTCCAGAATGGAAGTTATATAGATTGGGAGCCCTCTGTATAATATCTTGGGATTTATTTGGACTCTAAACTCACATTTAAGGACCACATAAACAAGACAATAAAAAAACTAGGGATAGCAATAAAAATGATGTACCCATTCATAAGTAGGCAATCCCTACTATCCACTGACAACAAAATTATCTTGCACAAAGTAGTTTTCCGAGCAATCTTGCTATACGGGTGTCAGGTATGGGGCGACTCTGCAAGATATCATATAAAAAACTTGCAAGTGTCCCAAAACAAATTGTTGAAAATGATGCTAAACTTACCTTGGCACCACTCAACCCTTGATATTCATGAAAGAGCGAATGTTGAATTGATTGCTAATAGAATCGATAGACTAAATATAGCGTTCAAAACTAGATGCAGCTTTGCTGACAATCCCCTCGTAAATAATTTGAATACTTTAAGTTGAGCACTTTGTCGCTCCAATGTACTTATTTTTCGCTAGTTATATATGTTATGTTAGGTGTTATTTACATGTTAAATTATTTACTTATTATCTATTAACGTTCTGGTTTATGTACGTAAATACATTTTTTTTCCTTTTACCCAAAGTAAATAAGTAACTTTGTTTGTAACTATTTATTCCTCTTCGTAAGGTCACACAATCTAGTCATTTATTTGTAAGAGTTTAATTTTAAGTAATATCCTTTTTTTTGACTTATTTATTTATTTATTTATTTATCTATTATTTAATATTTTTTTTCTTATTATTATTGATTACTAAGTTATTATTTAGTAATTATCTATTTATTATTTATTTATTACCTATATATAATTTGTTTTTCTATTCTTTATTTATTTTTTTATTCATTGCTCCCATATTACTTCATTGTTTATTATTACTTATTTACTTACTTGTTTATTTATTTATTTATCTATGTATGTTTATTTATTCATTGTATGTAGCTGTACACAATAGTTTTCTTTTTTTTTCAATTATATTGAAGGTTTTTTTTGGTATTTTCCTTCAAATGTATACCTCTCAGAAAAATTTGATTCACAAAAATTTAAATAATGTTCCAGAAGAAAGACACAAGTATCAAATAATTCAAACGAAATAAATGTATCTATCTATCTATCCGCAAAAAGTCACTGTTTGGTGCGGTTTTCATGCCGGTGGCGTCATTGGGCCGTTTCTTTTCGTCGATGAAAATGACCATCACATTACGGTAAATGGTATTGGCTACAGATACATGTTGGAACGTTATTTCCCTGAGCAATTGCATGAATTGGACGTCAGTGATATGTGGTTCCAAAAAGACGATGGCACGAGCCAAAGAGCGGGTGCAACAATCGAGTTATTGAAGTCTTAGTTCGGCGAACGTGTTATTTCGAGAAACGGACCCGTCCATTGGCCGCCGAGATCGTGTGATTTAACGCCACTAAACTTTTTTTTTATGGGGCTACATTAAATCATTGGTCTATGCCAACAAGTCGGCGACGTTGTAGGAGATCAGAGCCAATATTGAACGCGTAATAGCGACCGCTGCATACGTTCCCGTGGCTTACATATAAACGAAATCGAATACAATTCATAAATGTTTTTATAGTAATTCAAGCCAATAAAATTTTGTGTGAGATATCTCAAGTAGTTTGGATTTTATTTAAAAAAGAAGCTGTCAAGTCCTTAATGGGAGATTCTTTACATACGACTTAATTTCATAAGAGAGGTTTATGAAAAATCATTTCTAATCATTCGCTTATCCTTTCGAACCAACGTTTTTGATTTGTGCGTCGATTTCAACAAATTGCATTGTCGCAAGTCTATTTTGAGAGGTGAAAAATCGCCCTTTCGGAAAATCAACCGACCCTCCCGCCTTCTCAACGTCTACTTCTATTTCTGTAGCTGTAATTGTTGACAACATTTTCACTTTCAAAACTCTCCCTCTTGTGTCAACAGACATCTTCTTTTTGTTCATCTTCTATACTTCAAGGCAATGATTAGGATTAAAGGGATCATAACTATCCTAGTTAGCTTCCTATTCCTACTGTTTTTTTGCATGTGGGGCTCGCTGGGTCGAGCCCAACGAATATAGGAAGGCTCCCAGTTTCGAATAACCTCATCACTACTGCCAATCCAGTGCTGATTAGTTCCAAGATGTCGAATGTGTACCTCGGTTGATATGTAATATTGCCTTGATGTGATTTCCCCCCCTTCGGTGCCTTTTTTGACAGACGCTGTTTTTTTGGGGGGGGGCTGCAGTGCTATTGCTAAACCCATCTCTGCACGGTCATTGTGTCACCAGGCATATGATATACATATGTGCTTTCCGCATATACTTATCTACTTACGTAGATTACAATCCATTAAGACATATATTGGTCCTCGTACACAAGTTTCCGTTGAAATGGTTCACAATGGCGTGTTAGTTGCAAATCAAAATGTACTCCTGCGAAACGCAAGTCATAAATTGAGTTTTATTCGATCAAATTAAACACATTTCGTATGTTCATTAAAATTAACAACAGAAATATTGAACTATAACCTTTGCATCAGGCTGTTCCTGAGGGTAGTTCGCTCACACATTAATTCCGCAAATCATATATGCCTGCACGGCACGCAATTATCACATTGCTATACACTTGCCTTTGACAGATGCGTTTTCTCCACACTTAAATATAGTCATTTTTATTCAGAATACCAGCTCTATGCCACGTCCAACACACCAATACATTTTTGCAAGGAACAACCATTTGAATTATTTCATTATTGTTATGGTCGTATACAAGATAATTAATAAAGAAACAATTAATGCTTAAATAATTAAATTAAATATAAAATATAATAGCTCATAAACTGTGCGCGTAAAAAGTCGCGTGCATCATTCGCATGAAAAAGCACTTCTTTTAGAAACAAAATCCAAATCAGCTATTAACCAAATCTAGATTTGATAGGATATCCTGTCGTGTGAAACCACGGATTAGCATGCACACTTGTGGAACAGTTTCAATATGTAAAATCTGTCGATAGGCTCACATGAATGGTACAATTTCCTAGATGTGTTTTTAGTCGCCTTTAACGACAAGTGCTGCATTTGGGGGGTGCTGCAGTGATATTCTTATCCCCTTCCTGTACGGGTATTAATAGAAACTTCTAAGATTAGAAAAAGGAAACCCTTGGTGATGTAATTGATATTTTATCGAATTCCAAAAAAGCGAGGGTACGGTCCAATTAATTTAGTAGTTTCGGGTTTCAGGCTTAACAAACATTTTTTTCTTTAAAAATAAACTTCCTACTCTGCTTGGGCGAATTAATATTCTTATCCCCTAAATAGTGGTCGTGACAAAAGTCTTAGTATGTGCAAAAAATTTCGTACAACAAAAAAAGATTTTATTTTGTAAAAAATAAACGCCCCTTAAAA
Organism: Portevinia maculata; assembly: GCA_949715645.1. NCBI lineage: Eukaryota > Metazoa > Arthropoda > Insecta > Diptera > Syrphidae > Portevinia > Portevinia maculata. The sequence continues at coordinate 137,518,334 of OX454528.1, read as the reverse complement.
GTGGGCGCGACAAAGAACTTTGTATGGAGGAATTGTAAAGAATGACTTTATTTATTTAATTATTTAGTTTTTTTCGTCAGACAGCATCTTACAGACTACGATACGAAAGTTTGTTGGTGGGTAGATATATAAAATAATTAAAACTAATTTCAACATTTAAATCAAGCATTTAATTTGAAAGAATAGGTATTAGAAGCAAATGAAGCAAAAATGCGGTATTAACTGGTTCTTAACCCACTAACATTTTGATAGCAAAAAGCTAAATATTTCCAACACAATTTAAAAAGGTTTTAGGAAAAACAGCAGCATCCTCAGCAGCATTATGTAAAGTTGATATTAATATATATTAATAAGTTTATAATAAAAAGAGAGATTTATTTTCTTTTATATTAGTTTATTATCAAATTATATCACAACTTATTGTTCGCTACTTATTTTTTATATAAATTTGTTTGTGCTACGCGTTTTGAAAACTTGATTTCACCTTCAGCCGCTTGGTACTAATCCTCTATTGTTTTATTGTATTAATGTTATGAATGTATTGATCGATATTAATGAAAATGCTTCATTAATATTCTCCGCGAGTATTGGAATATCATCAGGAATATCATCAATATTTAGCGCCTCACATGGAACATCTGTATCTTCTTGGTCAGTCACGCCACGATTAAGTCGCTGGACTGCCGTTCATTTCTTGAAGAGATGGCGTAGCAGTTCAACATGCACCTCTGTTGGGTGTCGGGGTATAGAGACATTTCATGGAACTGTAGGGCAGATGACTTCGCCAAAAACGGAACCGCATTACCTCTTTTACTTGATAAAAGTTATCTAGGTAAGGTATACCTATCGCTACGTATAAACTTATGCTTAAGCTATTCGCAATCGAGAGAACAAATCTTTGGTGGACAAGTATCTAGTAATACATGTCGATCGACTAAGCATATCTGGCCCACGCTGGACCTGCGACGTTCTATGTGTTTAATCTCTCTAAACCGACTGCACATTAGCTCTGGTATAGGTCTCATTGCAGGACACTGTCTAGTAGGCAAGCACGGACGTGCGCCTGGACGTGTGGGAGGAGGAGGAGACTACACTTCACCTTCTTTGCACTCTCCCATAAAAGAAATATCTATTTAGGAGCCTTCTTGCCTAATGATTTCAATGACTTGACTATCGCAGATGTTTTAAGTCTATCGCCCTTCATTAGAAGCCTCCAAATAGTTTAGCGGGTAATGAGATCCACGTGGCATCACAATGGACCTCACAGTGGTCTAAGTGCGTTGGCTATTAGCTGACAGCCAACTTAACCTAACCTAACCAGCCCTCACATTTGGATGGAAGAGGGTAAGCTCTTAAGGTTTTCATACCCTATTCTAAGAGTATATTAATTTTGACGCATAGTTTGTAACATACCTTAATATTGCCCGCAGACCCCTAAAAGTTATTATATTTATGATCAGCATCGATAGTAATGTCGATCTAGCCATGTCCGTCCGTCCGTCGGCAAAAATTAGGCCCTAGAGAGCTGAAATTTTTTCTCTAGGGTCCCGAAATAATCAATTTTAAGAATTTTTGTAATCCGCCCACAGGCACGCCCACAAACTCAAAAAAACAAATTTATCGAAAAAATCGAATTTTGAGCTAGAAAGCTTAAATTTTTTATACATGATCTATGACTCCTAAAACTGATCGGGAGATAACATTTTTAAAATCTAAATATCTAAATATCTATCTATCTAAAAGTTGGAGCTAGGGAGCTGAAATTAATAATACGTACATGGGCCCCTTATCCACATGAGTAATTTTTTTTTAAATCCGCCTACTGACACGCCCACAATTAAATAAAACAATTTTATTGAAAAACCAAAGTTGGGGAGCTGAAATTAATAATATATACTCTCTAGGAGCCCTTAATGCTCATCATGTGTAAATATTTTCAAAATCCGCCCACAAATTAAAAAAAAAAAACTTTTTTGAAAATCCAAAGTTGGATCTAGGGAGTGTTTTTTTTTACTAAAGCTTCGTTTTTATCGATAAAATCCCTTAAATATTTTATAACAAATTATGTAGAGCGTTGTTAACAATTCAACCATACTTAGACTTTTGTCACGCCCACTTATGAGTGATAGGAATAAGAATAGGGTACCCAACAGTTCGTCCAAGCGGACTGTAGCCCGTCCCTATATTATTTTTTTTCAATTTAATGTTCCCCAGAGAGTACAATGTTCCAAATCTGACCATTCTACCTCGAATTTTGTTTTTTTCGATATAACCAAATATTTTCAAATTTGGCGGTGTGTCACTTGGCGGATTTTAGAAATTCTTACACTTGATCATTTCGGGCACCTAGAGAGTATATTTATCCAATTTCAGATTTCTTTCTTGAGTTTTAGGGCCTCCACATTGATAACGGACGCATGGACGGACATGGCTAGATTAGATAGCATAACTTTTACTAATACAGTAACTTTTATTGCAATGCGAGCAATATTGTGTTAAAAACTATGAATCAAAATTATAATACCCTTAGTTTAGGGTTTACAAATGGTTACTTTGTTAAAAAAAAAAATCTGTGATTCTGTAAATCTTACCCTTTATCTGGAATCGAAAGCTGCATCATGATAATCAAAAATTAAATGCTTTCGAATTTTCAATATTTCAATATTATTTGACAAAATATCTGTAAAATGTCATAGAAATTAAACCACAAATTTATCTGGATCAACGGCTTACTTACAGAGAGCACTTTGCGAAAACAAATCAAAAAATTCAAATTGCAATCAAAATGCTCTATCCGTATATCAATAGAAGGTCCGAGCTCAGCCTTGGGAACAAATTAATATTATACAAAGTGATATTTCAAGCAATACTATTGTATGGTTGCCAAGTATGGGATGAGACATTGCACTCAAAAGAAAAAGCTGCAAGTAACGCAAAACAAATTGGTCAAGATGATGCTTAATCTTCCTCGATACCATTCCACAATAAACTTGCACCTTCAGGCGGATGTTGAATTGATTTCTGATAGGCTGTACAAACTAAAAGGACGTTTTTTGAATAACTGTGATATACCAGATAATCCACTAATTAACCAACTAAAGGTGTAACTTTAATCAATGTACGTATCTAAATATGTTATTTTTTTACTATATATTATATTCTACATTTTACTTATATAAATAATAATAACATATAAAAATACATAATAAATAATAACAAACAATAATAAATAATAACAAATAATATAGTATTTATTATTATTTGTTATTATTTATTATCGTTTGTTATTATTTATTACTGCTTATTATTATTTGTTAATGTTTATTATTATGAATTTTTGTTAATTGTTATTGCTTATTTTTACTTAACATTATTTATTTTATTTATAATTACTTATTATTTTTTGTTATTATTATTTGTTATTATTTATTAATATTTATTACTATTTATTAGCATTTATTATTATTATTAATTGCTATTGTTTATTTTTACGTAACATTATTTATTTTATTAATAATTACTTATTATTATTTGTTATTATTTATTATTATTTGTTATTATATATTATTATTATTAATTGTTATTGTTTATTTTTTCTTATAATTATTTGTTTTTTACTTAGTGTTATTTATTTTATTTATTACCTTTTTTTAGTTTTTTTTTTGTAAAGGTTTTTCTCGTTGGTTTCCTTTAAAATAAAGTTTCAAGAAAAATTGTAAAAATGTAAAATGTATAAAAGACAATGCTTCAGTAGAAAGATAAAATAAGTAATATATCAAATCTCTGTGCTTTTATTGTAAATTGGGCGATAACCTAACTAAATTTTACAACGATCGAATGATCTATCTATCTAAACCACAAATACACTTGTTAGTTGCTAGCGGTGAGAGTGTTGTGACCTGCTTAGAGGAGAATCACAATTTCGATTTGAATTGTTTTTGTGTGCTTCACTAGTTGTGGTGGTGCGGGGAATACGAATACCTCGAAAAATCAAGTTCAGCTCGCCTTGGTAGGTTCCTGCGATTTGATTTGTGTTGTGACTTGTGAGGTCTCGCACACGAGAGAGGACAATTTTTCAAAGCTTTGAGAGAATCGGGATGTAAAGGTTCCTTCAGTAGCGACTTGACAACTTCAAACTTTCAGTGTGAGCGCATCCTTAAACCGAGGAACAATGTTTACAATTAATGCAAATTTACGACCGACATTCCGAATTCGGTGGTCGGAACTTTAAGAGCGCCGATTTTCGGCCGTAATTCTCGTCCTAGTAGACTAGCAATTCATAGTCCAGTGAACAAACTTGAGTCAAAATATTCGCTGATTGATGTTGCCGTGCCAGTGAGACTACGTTTTGCCCGAAGTGTGGAGAGGAGCTGCCGTAGAAGCGTCCGTTCTCAAAAATTGGGCCTCTCCTAGACCACATTATGGCGAATTTCACGTAAGGATTGGCCTACACCTTTACAAGATCAAGCTGACTCAAGAACTAAACCGACTTGATCATATGAAGCGTCGTATATTCTCGAATTGGGCTCTGGACATGATGGAAGAAAATGCATCGCAAAATCACATTCAGTGATGAAGCGCATTTTGGTTAAACTCATCGAAAATTGGGTTCAACGTATTGACCGCTGCATATGGTCCCGTGGTGGACATATTAACGAAGTCGAACTCCATTCATAAATGTTTTGATAGTAATTCAAGCTAGTACCTTTTTTTTAGATATCTCAAGTAGTTTGTATTTCATTTAAAAAAGAAATTGTCAAGTACATAATGAAAGACCGTTTACAATTATTATAACCTGTGGCTAATTTTTGATAGGTGTGGGAGAGAAACAAGAGTTGTGCGTTTGTATTGGTTAATATTGCTTGCAGTGTTTCTCACACCTCTCTAAAATATAAGAGATTTGATTAACGTCAGCTGTGATGATGACAGCTGAAACTTGATCTTGATGACGTTCCAAGATCCGAGGAAGCCTGCATGTCATCAAACCGGTACTGTCATATTCAAAAAGGCAGATCCTACGAACCCCGTCCAAAATTCAATAACAATCAACGTTATATTACAATCGTTAAAGAGAGAAAGGCCTGAAAACTCCTGCATCATCACCAGCATCGAAAACGGGAGACCTAACGATACTTTTTGAATTCAACCGGCGAACCCCAAAAAGCAATATTTCGATTCTGGAGTCCGTTGCCTGGGCTATGCCAATGTTGTCAATAGTTAATAAGCTATGCCAAATTTAAAAGGCCATTTGTTATTTACATAATATTCCCGTTTTTTTCTTTTAATATAAGACGTCCAACATCTTAGAAAACAAATCAATCTAGATTTGGTCGAAACAAAAACAATAAATTTGTTTTATACTTTATCTATAGAAGAAGACAAGAGGTCATGTTGTTGACACTGGAAATCCACACCATAATCTTCTTATAATTTCATGAAACAAAATAAATTGCGCCAAAAGTCTTTTCCCTAGGGATATATCCCAACCTGTCCTCCAAATGATAAATGATGGTAACTCTTAAACAAAAAGGGATATAATGAAACTAAACATATACCAGAATCAAAAATATTTATGTACATATTAGATTGAAGGTGACTGATGAAAGCACAATCCGATGACAGTATGAGAAATTAAGCGACATTTGACAAGAAGTCAAGCGAACTTGGTAATGACCCATTAATAAAGTTGTAACGAGTAAGTGGTAGGTACGAACACGTTACAATCTGCACTTAACACCTTTACACATCATGCTACTCGACGGCAGATCAATTGTGATGCCATTGGGGTGTTCAACCCCCACAGTAGGAAACCTATGAATAAGCAAGCCATCCTGGGGCATTTACAATCTTGAGAAAGTCAAACCGGGTGATTTTCATTTTTTGACATGGTATTTCAGCATGTTATTCGTATATCCGGTGATAGCAGTCACAAAGCTTTTTTTCATTTCTTTTCTTGGGTTGATGTATGTTATAGAGCGGCCACATTTTCTTGGTTATGGCCCAGGATTTGAGCGTGCTCCATCGCTCACTGATTGCTCCTCGTGTTTGAATGGGGAATTTTCAATGTAATGTGGGCCTGGTTTCGTTAGAGATATGAACCCTGTCTGCAGGATCGTAGCCTGTCAAAGGGTCCGTCAGCTCGAAATTCTGCGAATAATAAAATTTCCCTGTGAATGTGAATCATGTTATCAGATGTTAACAACATGACACTTTCTCCAAGACATCGCCAGGTCGCCATTTCGCCTTCATTCTATCTTTCGTCGAGCTATTAAAAATCATCTACGCGGGATTAGAAAAAAAAAATCTGGAAAATCTCGGAACATTTGGAAAACAGCGGTCTACTAACTTTTAGCACTTTAGATATGCGAGTACATCGTCAGTTCCTTGGGTTAGGACAGACTCTTCAGTTTCACCCTTCCTTTGTCAGTTCGACTGCTAGAAAAATCACGCGATTTGGCATCAGAAGCCAAGCATGTTTACGAAATTGTGGATGCGCTTCCATAAGAACGAAAGAATGCAGAAATATCATTCGCCGAAATTTTTAGAGCTCGCGAAAGACGCAGTCGAGTTCTATATCGACTGCGTCTTTCGCGAGCGGTGGAATCGGCCAAAGTGACAGTTGAAAGTTGATTTTTTGATTTTTGTTTTTGATTATCAAATATTCTTTGATCTGTATAAAGCGATCGCGAAAAAATGCTTGAGCATTGGCAGCACTTCTTATTTTGAAGTGTCATTTAGTACTCTATGCAGTAAAATTGGCTTCTTTTCCATCTCTGCTTGAACATATTTAGAATTCTTTCTAAATTTGTTCGATTGGGTGCAGGTCAATTTTTCATTTTTATTTATTTTATTTGCTTTTGGCCCGGGGCGTTTTTGTTGCATCCATTTCTAAAAACGGCGTTGTCAATATTTACAATCAAAAAATGTTAATGTTAATAATCGGTTACAAGTATGTATACATATTAATCCTTTTTTAAAAAAATTGCATTGAATTTGAATGGAATATCCTTTAACAGAATTACCATATAAATAAGAGGTGCCCGGAAAGTATATAATAATAATATACTCGTAATATGTAAAACTTTTTCTAATTAAAATTTGAAATCGAAATCCAAGCCAGTAGAAAGCAATCTATGAATCCATTCATTTGCGAATTGACGTGCAGTGATTTTGAAAGTAGGATTGTGTAGTACTATCCAATTCAAAACCATTCCCAGTTTAAAACTTGGCACATTAATTATAGGTGTCAATCATGCGATTGAGGATAGCAATTTTCTCCATTTGATTGACTTTTAAAATGCCGGAAGTTGTACTTTGTCTGATTGTGTTCAATTTCCGGATTTAAAATGCCCTGGTAAGTTCGCGTGCAAAATAAAGTCGATTTTATTGTCGGTCGACTTTTTACATGACTCTTACTGATGGAAGTCAAAGATTTCATTTAGCATAAAATGTATCGTGGGCCTGGGCATTAACAATATGTACCTACTCGTATTTACATACTTTTCATATTGTATTGAATTTATTCAGATGTAGATTATTAATGCCACAAAAGGTGTTTGCGTGTTGTCGTGCATTCAATTTATTTGAGAAGACTATAATTATGATTAGAGACATGCACACCAATTATTTATTCATATACATCAATTTAATATCTAGTACTGCTTTCACTGTTATATCAATCACAAAAATGAGCGACTATTTTTAGATAAACCTCAATTGGAATCAGCAAGGGATTGTACAAAAGCTATGCTAACTACCGCGCCTTTTTTCGTTTTAGGCACTGTATAGTGGGGACAAAAATAACATCACAATTATTTTATTATATACATGCATATATGTACAAAAACGAAAGAGTACGATTGGGTTCCTTTATTCCAAAGTTTTTTAGAGCTAATGTGTCATCTTCCTATCCTACTATCAAAATCGTTAAAGCCGGGAAAATTTTTACAAAATTGTTGTTCTTCGTTATGTCCTTTGAATCCCTCACACTTTACTGCAGCACTACTCTACTACTACTACACCGATAGTCCTCTCGGGTTCGCATCACTTTTAAACTAAAGCCAATCAAATGCTGGTGTTATTACATTTGTTTGATCCAGGAGTTTTATGGCATGCCTTTTTTGACTATTTGGGCACGTGCATGCTCGAACTGAATTGAGAGACCCACTATTTTGGACAGTGTTGCCATTAGAAAAATCGATTTTCGGTCAAAATCTGACATTTGACCGAATTCCATTTTGTTAAATTCGGTAAAAAATGTTGGTCAAAAATGTAAGCATTGTAATATCATTAAAAAAGATAATAGACTCCACAAATGCATTTTATAAGTTAGCCAATATATAGGAGGGGGCAGGTTGGTTGAAAAAAATACCCTGTATGTAACATTGGCACGTTCATGGTTGCTCGGCGACAGCTCGTCGGACAGGGGGGGATCTTTGCTACGGACCTACTACAAAAAATAATTATCGTGCCGGTTGTAATAAAACATATATACATCATGATTACCTTGCTCAATAAAGGAAGTGAAAGCAGAAATAAATTTAAGAGAATATACTCCGATGAAGAGAGTTTGTACAAGATTGTAATTGGGTTGGAGATAGGAGATATGAAAGTTGTTTTAAGAAAGCACTAAGGAAGAAATGGTGAAGATAGAGAAGAAGGAGGTATCAGATGTTGATGACATATTAGGCCGACCCACCTCTGGTCATAGCTCCGTGATCGTCCATTGCCCATCGATATGTTTTGGACGATCCCTAGAATAAAATGGCATCCACAGATGCTTTCACACGACACGTCACATTTCGCAGTGCTTACGGGCACCACCCCTTTCCCGCCATTGAAAACTTGTTTAGACTGCCATAATCAAAGAAATCTCTTGTTTCATGGTATATACCCATTCTAAAATGTACATCGGATAATAATGATTTTTCGAACTACCGCCCGATTAGTATTTTACCTTTTTTGTCAAAGGGTCTGGAAAAATTGATGTTCAATCAGATAAATTACTATTTAGAGTCGTTTAATTTATTGTCTCCCCTCCAGTCAGGTTCTCGCAAAAAGCACAGTTGTGTATCGGCAATATTGAAAGTACATGATGATATACGGATCGCAATGGATCAAGATAAAGTATCAATTTTGATATTGCTCGATTTCACCAACGCTTTTAATTCAGTAGATCATGAAATTTTACTTAGTAAATTGAGCCATAAATTTGGTTTTTCTTCAAGTGCCCTAAGTCTAATGAACAGCTTTCTGGATGGCCGTAAACAAGCCATTGTAGTTGGATCCATTACGTCTGATTTTGTTGATCTGAAAAGGGGAGTTGCTCAGGGATCTATATTAGGTCCTCTGCTGTTCAGTATGTTTATTGACGATATAGTAGATGTAGTCAAATATTCCTCATACCATCTATACGCAGACGATTTACAGATCTATTTTTCATTCCCTTTGGGACTCATGGAAGATGCCATCGTGAAAATTAATGAAGATTTATGCATTATGCATGAATGGGCAATAGCTAACAACCTAACTTTGAACCCAAAGAAATCGCAAAGTATAATTATATATATCTCTAGGTATCTCTAGATGAATCCTATTTCCCAGAAGTTATTATGGATATACATGTCATTCCGTACAAGTCCAAAGTTAAAAATGTAGGTTTTATTTTCAACAAAAATCTAACATGGAATGAACATGTGAATAAAGTAATTGCTGGAATTTATGGTGGTCTTAGGCGTCTCTGGAGAATATCAGCTTATATACCTAAGTCCACGCGGCTAACTCTGGTCAAAACTTTATTAGCACCAATTATAACATACGGGGCCCCTTTGTATGCTGGAATGGACTCAATAAGCAGGCAAAAACTAAATGTAGCTTTCAACTCCTGTGTTCGATTTATACATTGCCTAAGAAGGTTTGATCATGTTTCTCATTTATCTAACTGCATTTTTTAAGTCCCAATCATGTCTGAGTTTGTTATAGAAATGTGCAAATTTATGTATAGATTGTTACATTGTCGAACTCCGACTTATTTGTACGAGAAAATACAATTTTCTGCATCATTGAGAACGTTAAACTTAAACACATTAAGAACGTCAACATTACAAACACGTAGATCTGTCTTCCCTCTAAGTGCCAGGATCTGGAATATATTACCGACTCAAATTAAAATCATAAACAATTTAAATGACATTGTCCGCTCTTTAAAGGACCACATTCAGAACCCTGTTGTAGCTATGCGTTTTCACTCCATTTTTGTAAACTGATTTTTATTTTTATTTTCTTTTTCATATTTCCCTTTTATAGTTTAAGATATTATCTTATAAATAACATTTCTATTATTTTGAATATGCTTGTATGTTAAGATACTACTTTTGAATTTGGCATGTACATAAATATATATATAATGTAATATTGTAAATTTTAATGGCCATAAATGAGATGCCCATCTCAAGGCTATTGTTGAATAAAATAAAAATACAAAAAAAAAAAATACAAAAATATACATTGTAACAATGGATTTTTATTGTTTCGAACATTAGAATTTTTTTATCAAAACTAAGTAATTCATATATATATGGGTGGCGACGGTGCAGGTTCAATCCCCATGGGGAACAACAACATACGCCACCCAATCACATGCCTCTACATCACAAAAGAAGGATTTCTGCCTGGTAGTACAATGGACCGTTACCGAGTCTAAGTGCTCTGGGATTTGGATTTCCTTTTTATCTACAAAAAAAAAAAAAAAAAGTACTTCATATGGAATTGTGAACGTATATACAAAATAAAAATAGGGTTCATACGACCAATGTAGTTTTAAATTTGTTCATCTTATGCATGTACGAGTATCAAATTTACAGAGGTAGGTTTACTTATACAAGGTGGCGCAAAAGTCATCACCCAGTGGCGTTTACCAATCCGACTGAAAACTACATAGGATAGATGTCAAACGTCGTGGATCATTTAGAACATTGGCACACAGAATTGCCTAAGGCCACCCAAGGGCTGAAAACGCTATCGGAAGATGCTATAATTTTTGCAAATGGCGGCAAATGTCAATTTTACTTTGACATTTGTGAAGTAAACAGAAGACAACTTTTGCGCTACCTTGTACTTGATTAGATAATTTTAAATTCATTTTAGGGGAGATACTTTTTAATTTAATCGTAATCTAGTAAATTTTAAATTGACTTTGCCTTTTGCTGTAGTTATGGCTTTATGTTGTATACATGTATATCTCACTTCATGCACTTTTATATATATATATAAATAAATTTGTGGAAAGGTTACCAACGGATAATAAAATTCAAACAATTTACGGCAATAAAAAAATGTTAGGTATGTTGTCAAAAGATCACTTACAGTCTTGTGGATTCACGCTAACACTTCTTCTTCTCTGCAGCCGAGCTGTGCGTACACCTGGGATGAAGAGCACTAGGTATATAACTGTATAAAAAAAGAATGTTGGATTGTTAACTTTTCAACATAAAAGATAATAAGAGCAATCTCTCGACAATCTTACCTTCACAAAATGTCAATGTATAATTATACTGATACCTACTCCTTTGATTTATTTATATACATATATATATATGTCTGTTTAGTAAATATATATGTACAAGAATTACTAATTCGTCAATTAAGTACTGATATCAAAAAAAAATCCTCCGCCAGCACGGAGAGTGGAACCCTATGTTCTGGTAATGTCGCCAATGGTCGATGTGGTGATTCGGTACTTGATGGTGGACTTTGAAACCACACTCCTATTTCATCAAACGGAATTGCCTTGTAGTCCGCTAGACCGGTTCAAAGGCGCCTACACTCAGTTCGCAATTTGGTTCAGAACTCCACGTGCAATTGGATTCACAACTCCACGTTAAACTTGGGACTTAAGCCCGGTCACTTAGATGGCTGTATAATTGTCGTATATTTGACACAATGGCGGCACAGTGGTATATACCTAATTGTATAATCGATTCTCGCATGCGCTGGTCTATTTGAAATGCCTATTTTGGTACAAAAAAAAACTAAAGAGTAATTGCGATACCTTTTTTTTTATAAAAACTCTTACCTTAAATGTGGTTGTTATTAAAAATAATACGTAGGTATAGCGTTATACTTAGCAGCACTTATTTGCTAATACCGACAATTTTATTTAACGTTAGTAGGTATATGCACCTATAACTCGCCTTTTCACTACGGTATTCAGAACTCTCTTTAAATAATATTATTCTGAACTACTATCCGTAAGCGATGTACGAGTATGTGATAATTGTGCTCGATTTGCACACGTTCAGTTTTGGTGGAGAAAAGAAGATTCGCTTCAAGTGGTTAACCGGCTATATACTAGCTTGTCAATTGCCGAAGACCATGCGGCGTGGTGAGTTTTGGCTGAACGAATACAGGCAAGTTTGGGGCGTTTTTTTTTTTTGTGCATTTGAAATGTCGTTGTCATTAATTACTTCTTGCGTTATAGGAAGTGCTTATTTTGGTTTTCGAACTAACCTTTTAATTTGTTTATTTATATTATTTATTTAAATTTTTTTTTTGTTTTTGGAAAGTGTATGTACAAATACCACCATAAAACAGCATCAATACTCTATCATATCCTCCTATTTTTTCATGTAGTAAGTAGCATCTAAAAACGGGCAATCATTCGCTAGGTGCTGCTTGCAGCAACAAACAAAATGCCTGCGCTGTGGTTACATTATAAGGGTAGTGTATCAATTACAGGAAAAGATATCCCTTTAGCGCATGCGAATTATAATTTCATAATTCGAATTTGAACCAATTTTATTCGTTATTGCAGCAGTAATGGACAAATTGTGGCAGCACATGTTCCCTTGAAGATTGTTGCGTATTAAACGAATGCCATAACTTGTCAGAGTTACGCATTAAATAAAAAGACTCTTGTATTGTAAGTAACTGAACAAAGAAAAAGAAACGTTTTATTATTATTGATTGTGAAAAATAATTCTGGTCAAGTCGAGAACAAAAATGGAATGAGAAAAAAGATGTCTATACAGAAAATATATCCACAGAAAATATATCCATTGGCTGCGTTTGTATTTAAGTTGATGAGATGATAGATGGCGCGAGAACTTACATTGAAGAGTACTAAGTGTTACCATCCAATATAACTCGATTTTATTTTCATTCTTTTCCTCTGCTTGGTTTTAATTAAATTCAATTGGCTGAAAGTCCTTTCCAAGTCTGCATTCGAAATCCGCAATACTAAAATTGAAAATTGATCTCGTGGAAAGGATTTTCACCACTTGGATCCTTATAATTAAACACCTCGCACCAAAATGAATCTGTGCCTTCGGTGTTTAGCAATTTGTTCGCTAAGAGGGCTACAAATTTTGTCTTTAGTTAAGCTGTCGATATTTAGCTCGTCTAAAATTGGAGTCAGGGTTTTTTTCTGCAAACGAATACACTCTACAATGGACCATAATGCCTAATTTGTTTAAGTATATTTGATTCTTTTGATAAAAAGATATTTGGTAATGAACTGGGGGTTCGGTCAAATTCGGTCAAAAAGAATTGAATTCGAAGATTTTCTTCGGTCAAAACACTTTAAATTCGGTCAAATTTTAACGAAATTATGTCAAATTGACATCACTGATTTTAGACTTCCCTATAATCGTGCTCTTCTTCTTCTACTTTATTTGGGAGATAATGATCTGATCTGATGATTTGTTGGGGCCGCATCAAAAATGGTATGTATGTATGTATGTTCAAGCTTCCAAGTTTAGGATCACTTCATCACTGAAGCCAAGCACATGCTGGTGGTGTTGCATTTGTGTAATGGCTGAAACAGATGTGCAGCAAGAACCGTGCAGCAAAATGATTTTGTATGTAAAAGGACACATTGATTACTGCAGGTTAATTCTTGCTGCAAGTTATCACTATTTCTTATCTTGATGCACCGATTGTAGTAGAACAGCACAATTTGGTAACATTTTTTCGCCTTACCGTTTAATGCTGTGAAATTCTATGACAATACCTAAGATCTTAGTCTGTTCGATCGTTCAGCGATTAGGTCAGGCAAAAGTATACTGAATGAACGTAATTTCTTAGTGCAAATGTGTTTCATGTGCGCTGATGCATGCATTCCTGCGTGCTTCCCTGCTGCACATCAGTTTCATGCAAAATGCAGCAATTTTTGGGGCCTTCACTTTTTTTACAATTTTGTCACGTAACTGAGCGTTGTTTAAGTTTCCATTTTTCAAGCCACGTATTTGCATACACACTTGGTGGCTTTGCAGTGATAATCTTAGCCTAACCTTGAACGGTTTTTCGGCACCATTTACACATATTAAAAAAAAAACTCCGAGCACACGAAAAGTTAATGGACAAGCAGGCTAGGCTGTTGCGATAAATAAAGGGTCTTTCATCAAGGACTTGACAACCTTTTTTTTAATAAAATGCAAACTATTTGAAATATCTGAAAAAATATTTATTCGCTTGAACGACTATCAAAACATTTAAGAACGGAATTCGACTGTGTTCATATGTCCACCACGGGAAGGTATGCAGCGGTCGATACGTGGAACCCAATTATCGATGACTCAGCCGCACATTTCGACCGATCCGGCCGCTATGTCTCGTTAAATTTTGGCTCTGAGCTCTTCTAACAACGGCTTGTTAGCGAAGACCAATGACTTAATATAGGCCCATAAAAAAAAGTCTACAGTCGTCAAATCACACGATCTCGGCGGCCGTCCGTTTCTTGAGATAACACGTTCACCGAATTGACACTTCAATAACTCGATTGTTGTACCCGCTGTGTGGCTTTTGGCACCGTCTTGATAGAACCACATATCACTGATGCCCAAATCATGCAATTGCTCAAAGAAATAACCTTCCAACACGTCTCTGTAGCGAATACCATTTACCGTAACTAGGCGGTCATTTTCATCGACGAAAATAATCGGCCCAATGACGCCACCGGCATGAAAACCGCACCAAACAGTGACTTTTTGTGTATGAAGTGCTGTTTTATGAAGCACATGCGGGTTCTCACCTGTCCAGTAACGCAGATTTTGCTTATTGATGAAGCTGTTTAACCAAAAATGTGCTTCATCGCTGCAGATGATTTTGCGATGAAATTCTTCATTTTCTTTCATCAGGTCCAGACCCCAATTCGACAACGTACTTCGCTTCATGTGATCAAGTGGCTTTAGCTCTTGAGTCAGCTTAATTTTGTTACGGTGCAGGCCGAGATCCTTATGTAAAGTACGCCATAATGTGGTCTGGAGAGGCGCGAGGCCCAATTCATGAGAACGCCGTGAAATTAACTGATTTGGCTGGTTTGCGACGGACGCCTCTACGGCAGCAATATTTTCCAAACTTCGGGCTAAACGTAGTCTCACTGCCACGGCAACAACAAGCAGCTAATATTATTATTAAAATGTTTCACTAAAATTTGAATTGCTTGTCTATTGGGACTATAATTACGGCCGAAAATTGGCGTTAACGCTCTTAAAGTTGCGAACACCGACTCGGATTTTCGGTAGTAAATTTTAATTATTTGTAAAAGTATTTCCTTCGTGTACTTCAACATGGTGAAAATGTTGATTTTACTGCATATTTGGACATTAACAGTTTGGTAATTGGTTTTAGGGTGCGTTTACACTGAAAGTTTGAAGTTGTCAATTCGCAAATGAAAGACCCTTTATGTGATCTAGCCTGAGATCCACGCACTTAATTCTTTTTTGCTGAATGCTTTTAAAGGGGCAGACCAGTTTTCGTGAGAAGATAGTTTTTCCCTGCATATATGTAAATATTGAACACCATATCTTTTTCTTAAATGTTTGTCGGCATATCTGTTACCATCACTCCACTTACAGGTAGATTCTTTTAAGTTGTTTAAGTCAACATGCCGAGGATTGCAATGCGTCTTTTTGTTTAATACTGAGTAAAAATGTGTATTCACTATACAAAGGTTTTTATTGTTCGTTATTTAGAGTGGTCTGTTTAAAATTTTGTGTATTCACTAAATTGGATAGTTCACTCTAACGAGATTCACTATATCGAACGTCTTCTGTATTTTTTGCATTTCCGTGCAATTTTTTTTTTCAAATATACCCAAATGCTTATATGTACCATTACACCGACATCTTAAAATAGTGTGTCTTCCTCAAAATTATTTGAAAACCATAGGGACGGGCTTCAGTCCGCTTGGGCGAACTGTTGGATACCCTATTCTTATTCCTATCCCTCATAAGTGGTGGTGACAAAAGTCTGGTTGAATTGTTAAGAACGCGCTACATATTTTGTTATATAACATTTAAATGATTTTATCGAAAAAACGTAGCTTTTGTAAAAAAAAACGCTCCCTAGCTCAAACTTTGGTTTTCCAATAAAATTGTTTTATTTAATTGTGGCATGAGCATAAAGAGCCCCTAGAGAGTATATACTCGTATTATAAATTCCAGCTCCCTAGCTCAAACTTTGGATTTTCAAAAAAAGTTTTTTTTTTAAATTGTGGGCGAGTCAGTAGGCGGATATTGAAAATATTTACACATGATCTTAAAGGGCCCCTAGAGAGTATATATTACAAATTTCAGCTCCCTAGCTCAAATTTTGGTTTTTCAATAAAATTGTTTTATTTAATTGTGGGCGTGTCAGTGGGCGAATTTTGAAAATTTTATCTCCTGAGCAGTTCTAGGAGTCATAGATCATATATAAAAAATTTCGGCTTCCTACCTCAAAATTCGATTTTTTTCCAAAATTTTTTTTTTTGAGTTTGTGGGCGTGTCTGTGGGCGGATTTCAAAATTTAGTAAACTTGATTATTTCGGGACCCTAGAGAGTATATGGTTAAAATTTCAGCTCTCTAGGTCCAGTTTAAAGGCCTAATTTTTGCCGACAGACGGACGGACGGACGGACGGACGGACATGGCTAGATCGACATTACTATCGATGCTGATCATAAATATAGTAACTTTTAGGGGTCTACGGGCAATATTAAGGTATGTTACAAACTATGCGTCAAAATTAATATACCCTTAGAATAGGGTATAAAAAAGCGGCCAAGTGCGAGTCGGACTCGTCCATGAAGGGTTCCGCGCGAATTATAATTATTATTTACAGATTTATTATTAGACAATACTGGTTAACGGTTTACGCATAAGATTTATGTTTATGAAATTAAATACTTTTTTATGATTGAATGAAAGGTAAATTGCGGTATACGATTGATGACGTATTAAAAAAAAAAACTATTCCTCTATAGATCTCGTTCAAGCCAATTTTCGGTGGAAGTTTGCATGGTAATGTACATCATACATTTTTTTTAGTTTTATCATTCCCTTATTTTAGAAGTTAGTGGGGGGGGGGGGGGGGGAGTCACACATTTTACCACTTTGGAAGTGTCTCTCGCGCAAACTATTCAGTTTAGAAAAAAATGATACTAGAAACCTCAATATCATTTTTGAAGACCTATCCATAGATACCAAATACGTATGGGTTTGATGGAAAAAACAAATTTGAGTTTCAGTTCTAAGTATGGGGAACCCCCAAAATTTATTGTTTTTTTTTTCTAGTTTTATGTGAAAATCTTAATGCGGTTCACAGAATACATCTACTTACGAAGTTTCAACAGTATAGCTCTTACAGTTTTGGAAAAAATGGCTGTCACATTCTCGGACAGACAGACAGACATGACGAATCTACGAGTATATGGGTTCCGTTTTTTGCCATTTGGCTACGGAACCCTAAAAATGCACAAAACCGTCGGTTGGTGAGCGTTTGAGCATAAAATCATTACAATTACGTTGCTGGTTAATTCAATTAATATACCTCTATATGATACAATTCAAAGATCCAATGCGACTAATTATCAACAGTTGTCAAAGTATATATTAAATTAAACCCAAACGAAAATGTACGCTAACGTTATTGCAGATAATCGGTTGTTGATGCAAGATAGGAGATAATTACTTCCTTAATGGTTGAACACATTAAAGTGCAACAGATGCCAGAACGAAGCTAAGTAGAAGTTATTCCCCAACATTTGCGCACAAAAACCAAAAAAAAAAATTTTTGTTTCGTTCAACGAGTACTTTATAGCAAAATAATGGCGAAAGGATTCCTTGGTAGCAGAAACAAGGAACAAAATTTAATAATCTGCTAATGACAAATTATTATGCTTCTAATATAAGTCTTTTGTACTCTCTGCAGTCACTTTAATAATAAACCCCTATCCGGACTTTTCATTTACATACAAGTTTCTGACTTTCTCCCATAATCCAATATTTCCATGTATGAACTTCCTGTCATTCAAAAAAGAGGAAAGTTTTGTGAAGCATAGCTATAGATGTTGCAGCATGAAAAATACAATAAGACCAAAAAACAAATAACAGCACTAAATAACACTGAAATATGCACATTAATTCCGGAAATTGAAATTCATTAAAATTGAGAGACACAGCGACACAACCTGTGAAATTAAACTTCTTCCTTCAAGAGTGTTGCAGGCATTTTTGTCTTTTTTTTTCTCTTTTGCCTTCTAATTTTGGCAAATAAATGAAAAATAACTTCTTGACATTGGGAGAAACACTTCAGATACTCTTCGTTTTCACACATTCACCTTCATTCTACATCTATCTACAGAATGTTATACAAATTTCAAAACAAGTGATCAAAGTTTATGCAAATATAATTTACGTACTTATGAGTTTTGTTTAGAAAGTTTGTCATTTCGCTGAATAAATGTTGCATCTTTATGGGGAAATGTGGGTGCTCCATGTGCAGTTTGTACTGCCGGAAACTATTCGAATAGAAATTATTGAATTGGAAATGTGTTTCTGTGCTTTAAGTTTGTTATCTCACTTGTCTACTAAGCGCAGAAATATTACCAAGTTGTTTCAGTTTAAAAGCGTGGAGGTAAACTTAATTAAAACTATGTTCAAATGTAGTAATAATTCAAGAGAGACGCAGGACTGCAATGCACACAAAAGAAGACATGAATAACATTACCGCAATTTACTTGGTTGCCATACAACTCTTTGATTTCTGTGATATTTTAAAATAGTGATGTCTTTTATCTGTTATTTATCTTATATAAAGGGTCTTTCATTAAGGACTTGACAACTTCTTTTTTGAATCAAGACTGCTTGAGATATCTCAAAAAAAAATGATTTGCTTGAATTACTAACAAAACATTTATAAATGGACTTCGACTTCGTTCATATGTCCACCATTGGAACGTACGCAGTTTTCGATACGTTGAACCCAATTTTCGATAACTCGGTCGCACATTTCGATCGATACCGCCGCTATTTCTTGTTCAATGATTTAATGTAGCCCCATTAAAAAAGTCTAGAGGCGTTAAATCCCACGATCTATTAGGAACATAGATGGGTCCGTTTCTCGAGATAACACGTTCACCGAACTGACTTCAATAACTTTATTGTTCCACCTGCTGTGTGGCTTGTGGCACCGTCTTAATGGAACCACATATAACTGATGTCCATTTATCGTAACGTGACGGTCATTTTCATAAACGAAATAAAAACGATCCAATGACGCCACCGGCATGAAAACCGCACCAAACATTGACTTTTTGCGTATGAAGTCCTGTTTCATGAAGCACATGAGGGCTCTCGCCTGTCCAGTAACGCCGTTTAACCAAAAATGCGCTTCAATGCTGAAGATGGTTTTGCAATGCATGAAATTCTTCATTTTCATCCATCATGTCCAATTCGAGAACGTACGTCGTTTCATATGGTCAAGTGGCTTTAGTTCTTCAGTCAGCTTGATCTTGTAAGGGTGTTGTCCAAGATCCTAACGCAAAATTCGCCATAATGTTGTCTGAGAGAGGCCCAATTCTTGAAATTGACTGATTTGGCTGGTTTGCGATGGATGCCTCTACTGCACTAATATTCTCCACACTTCCGGGTAAAACGTAGTCTCACCGGCACGGCAACGTCAAGCAGCGAATATTCTGACACAAATTTGTTCACTATACTATGAATTGCTTGTCTACTGAGACGAGAATTGGCGTTTATGCTCTTAAAGTTGCGACCACGGGCTCGAAATTTCGGTAGTAACTTTACATTATTTTGTAAACATTGTTCCTTCATCATGAAAGTGTTGATTTTGCTGATTATTTTGACATTGACAGTTTGGTAATCAGTTTAAGTTAAGCACTGAAAGTTTGAAGCTGTCAAGTGGCTAATGAAAGACCCTATATTTATTGATTTTATGTTTCGGTCGTTCTCGACAAGCGGTTGGTGAAAATGTAAGAAATATTTTTCACCAAATTGTAACACACTATTGAAAGAGTATAAATGTATGTTTCTGTCTCTTTTTGAAGACTTCAATTAAAAAAAATACCCCTGATGGGGTTGAAAAGAAGTCAAAGCAACGTAGGGCGCAAGGATAAAAATAAATTTAATTTGGTCGAGAACAAAAAAAAATCACTAGTGGCAAATGAATTTGTATTTGCAAAAAAAGGTGTTTGAAAAAAGTAAAAATAAAATAGTGAAATGTTCCACCAGTGAAAACATAATAATAAGTGGTGTTTTTTTCCGCAACTCAGTAATTACTCATTCGTCACTTTATATGTAAACCAAAAACAAATCTCCACTCAGTATTCAGTGGACCCAGAATTCAGTATAGTTCGTTACGATTGAAAGCCAGACGTCGCTGAAATCAGTTGAAGATAGCGGAAAATTTTCGGTTTTTCACCGTGGTTACCGAAGGCCAATTTGAGAATGTCGCACAAAAAAGTTGTCGAAGACCAAAAAAGGCTCTTATTGGAAAACATGTAAATAACTAAAATGAGAATATTAATCTAAGATATGAATTGCTATTAATACAATTATTGACATCAATTTAAACGTGCTAAAGTTCATTTTAAAGGTATTTGCAATGGAAACAGATTTATCCTCTACACTTTTGAAGCGAAAAACCACAAGCCATTATTTTGGTAAGTGGATTTTGTATTGGATTTTTGATCATTACCCTTAAAATTTTGTCTGTGAAGAATCATTCAAATCGGCGTTTTAAATGTGATTGCTGGGCTACAAGCCCGCCATTAATGACTTTTGGACAGGGCACACCGCTTGGCCGCTAGAAGCAAAAAAGGAATTTAACCAGTGAATGTTCTTCCTCGAAGAACGACATGAAATTGGTATTTTAATCATTCGGGTAGTGCTTCAAGGAAAAAAATATGATATTTATCAGCTGGTCATACCAGATATGCTGATTAGCATGAGAGCGCACGCGAATATATTTGACAGATTCCTGAAAAGGTAACAGAAGTCGCATATCGACAACCCTGGGAAATAGATTGAGTTCTGACTGAGTATTAACCGTTTTTCTGATTTCAACGAGTGAGTTACTACTGAGTTGCAGGCTGACAAACTGTTTCATATGCAGAAAGATGTGGCCAATCTTCAGGAGAGTAAAAATAGACTTCCTTGGAAGCATAAAGATATCCACCCCTATCGTGGAATCCGTCGGGGGGAACGATCCGCTAATAGTGAACAATTTGCATCGTGTAATCCGCAGACGTGAATCATCCACATGTCGGTAACGTGAATGAAATTCACTGTATCGTGGAAAGCGAACGGATCGAATCTATCCGTGCATTTGACATCCGCAGTTTTTATTTTCTTTTAACTGAATTTAATTTTTACAAAACAAATTTGTTTAAAGTGAGCTGTCACAATTGAATTTCCTAATCACCGATAGTGGTCGGTAAGGGAGAGTATCCGACGGATCCCACGATAGCAATTTTCTGTTCACGTGAATAGAATAAGTGAAGTGAATCTCAGATCCGACGGATTCCACGATAGGGGTGATCGTCAGAATATTAGTGAGCACCAAGGGACACTGGCATATGGAAAACCAGGTATGCCTGATAACACTTACTGCCACAATTGCAACGTCGCAACTGAAAGAGACGTTGACCCGCTATATATGCGCCTTTGCCGCGGCACCTAAGACATAAAAACGATTATTAGAAAAACCATATTAGAGATTTTATAACATTCTTATTAGAAATGTATCGACAGGAGTGCTCGAATTACACGTTGACAGACAACAACATTGTATCCACAGGATTGCTGGCGACACCTAGTGCTAATTGGTTTTCTTGTTAATAGAATAGATAGCTATCTTGAATTTTTCGAACGAGTTTCCAGAATCGTTTTTTATACCCTGTTCTAAGGGTATATTAATTTTGACGCATAATTTGTAACATACCTTAATATTGCCCGTAGACCCCTAAAAGTTACTATATTTATGATAAGCATCGATAGTAATGTCGATCTAGCCATGTCCGTCCTTCCGTCCGTCTGTCTGCAAAAATTAGGCCTTTAAACTGGACCTAGAGAGCTGAAATTTTAACCATATACTCTCTAGGGTCCCGAAATAATCAAGTTTACGAATTTTTGAAATCCGCCCACTGACACGCCCACAAACTCAAAAAAACAAAATTTTGGAAAAAATCGAATTTTGAGCTAGAAAGCTGAATTTTTTTATATATGATCTATGACTCCTAAAACTGCTCGGGATAAAAAAAATTCAAAATCCGCCCACTGACACGCCCACAAATAAATAAAATAATTTTTTTATACCCTATTCTAAGGGTATATTAATTTTTGAAAATCCAAAGTTTGAGCTAGGGAGCTGAAAATTATAATATATACTCTCTATGGGCCCTTTATGCTCATGTGTAAATATTTTCAAAATACGCCCACTGACACGCCCACAATTAATTTTTTTTTTTTTTTTTTAAATTCAAAGTTTGAGCTAGGGAGCTGAAATTTATAATATATACTCTCTAGGGGCCCTTTATTCTCATGTGTTAATTTTTTTAAATCCGCCTACTGACACGCCCATAATTAAATAAAACAATTTTATTGAAACACCCAAGTTTGAGCTAGGGAGCGTTTTTTTTTTATAAAATCCTTTAAATGTTATATAACAAAATATGTAGAGCGTTCTTAACAATTCAACCATACTTAGACTTTTGTCACGCCCACTTATGAGGGATAGGAATAAGAATAGGGTATCCAACAGTTCGCCCAAGCGGACTGTAGCCCGTCCCTATGTTTATTTTCACTATTCATTCACATTTAGCTGTTTCACTTATGTCTGTTTTTCTTTGAAATACAATCAAGAGAAAACGTTTCTCTAACTAACAGATTTATAAGCTTCGTAAATATTCCATAAAAACCAGCACGAAAAATACAGGGGTTTCATAGACGAACAATCTTCATTCACATAGAGTTCCTCTGAAGTTTTCCATTGAAATCCTATGCGATATGCAACTTATTCAAACAGTTAAAAATCTGCACACAAATTCAAGTTCCATCCATTCATTTCTAGCTCAACAAATAAGGTGCCAGATAAAAATAAGAACTTGTTGACTATTGTTGAAAATAATTCATTTCGTGTTTGTTTCTGTTTTCATCCTTGAACATTCATTTCCAAATGATGGCGTGGAAAACAAATTATTTTTAATTATATTCTAGCTTAATTTTTTTACTCAACCTGGGTTAGATGGGCAAAGTGAATTCAGCATAAATTCAATGTACATTACTTCAATCAATTAACCAGGTTGACCCAAACTTTACACACCCATAAACGTACATACAAACTACAGCGTCCGTGTTGGGGTTACTGCTGGAAATAATAATATTAAAGCATTGTTGTGTCATTATCAATATTATTTTGACAGCCCCCTCACAGAAATGACATGTTACTTGTTATTATTATGGCACAATCCTATTAATTGAGATTTTGAATAAACCACATTATTTAGTGAATTCCGTAGCTAAAAAAGGATTGAGAACATTATCGAATTCAAAAAAAAATGTGTGGTAATTGATGAAAAAGCATACATTGTTTCATGACTCAGTTTATTATCAATCAGTGGATGCAAAGAAGGATATAAATCTCTAACCATAATTTGGTTCAATCATAATTTCTGAATGCTTCATTTTATTTATAAATTGTGTTTGTTATAAAGCAATAATTTGCTGACATACTTTTCTCTTTTCTAATTTAAAATTAAAATGTATGCATACATTTTTAAGCTATGAAGGATCAATAAAAAGGGTGTTCAAATCTGAAGTATGTATCATTTTAAATTTTGAATGAAAAACTTAAATTGTGTGAAATCTGTGTTAAGTTTCATTGGAAATTAATGTACATTGGTTTCGGTTAATACTGAACAGAATGTCGTCCAAGTGACCTCCTCTAGCTAGCTCGGCAGACTGTCAACCTTTTACCAACATTTTGAGTCACTTTTTCGCATAATGATTAATCAACAAGTGATATTTGCCAGATGATGTTGTTTCTGAGGTGTTGAACAGTTTGAGGATTATCGGCATAAGCTTTACACTTCAAGAAACCCCATAAGAAAAAATCAAGTGGTGTTAAATCGCATGGTCTTGGTGGGCAATTCACGCCTGTTCTTCGGGAAATTATGCGACTATTAAACTTTTCTTTCAAAAGATCGATTGAGTTCGTTTGTGTGTGGTATGTTGCACCATCCTGTTGAAACCGCATATTCTTCACTTCAATATCTACCAATTAACTCCACAAAAAGTTTTTAATCATCGCTTGATATCGAGCTCCATCCACAGTAACAGCATTGCCATTTTCATCTTCGAAGAAAAATGGACCAATTACGCCACCACACCAAAATCCACACCATACGGTAACTTTTTTTGGTTTCATTGGCCTTTCAAACAATTCTCTAGGATTCCCTTCAGCCCAAATGCGACAGTTTTGTTTATTGACATAACCGCCAATTCCAAAATGAGCCTCATCGGTGAAGATAATTTGCTTGAAAAAATTGTCATTTGGTTTGTCATTTATATATGGCCAATTCACGAATTGCCGACACACTGCGTGGTCAGTTGGCTTTAATTCTTGTGTTAACTGTATTTTTTAAGCTGTAGCTGCCACCTGATAGGAGCAAAAGTAGAACAATCACAGAAGAAATGTTCCGCAGTGTCATCGCTTTCTTCGCAGGCTTCACAGTTGGTGGCATCGCTTGGGCCTAGCACCTTAAGAGCTTGGTAAAAGCGTAATGGCCCGTAAGAACGCCAGAAGTCTGTATGCAGTTTTTTTCTGTTGAGAGACAACAAGAACGCCCCGGATTTTTTACAGACGTCGGGAAGAAATCGTTTAGTCTGTCTGCACCATGGAGTCATGCCATCTGCGATTGTGTTCATATGAAACCCAACCGTCTATGGAAGACCGAAGACGTAAGCAGACATATCGCCGTTTCAGGTCCTCCTCTGAGCCCTGTCTAGCAAGTTTATCGGAGACCTTATTTCTCGTGATCCCTTTATCACCCGGGACCCAGACAAGTCTACGTAAATTCAGCTGCGTTTTATTGTTAGAAAAGATCCTTGTTTACGAGGATCCGTTCACCGGCAATACAACAACTCAACGAGATCCTGCGTCGGGTTAAATGTTGGTGATCCAAAATTGTATTTCCAAAACTCGCAGCCAGAGCAATACTTAAACCATTTTAGCTTTTTAATGTTTCTTCTTCTGTTTTGTGCTGTAAATATGGAGTTGCCACATTGCAAAATGCCAAAATAGAAATTTACTATGACGAAGTTAATGTTTTGACCGAAAATTAACGAAAATACGAAATGACTTCCATGCATTAGCCGTATTTTTGTAATCCCGTTACGAAAAGTATAAAAAAACTATATCGATGCCAAGTGCTGGTGTGAAACGAAATTGGATTGTGGTTTCCGAATCGACAGCATCATCGTTTGCGAAAAGATATCTACAGTGACAGGCAGGAACTTGTGTCGTTTAATGTGAAAACAAAACGTTTTGTTATTGAAATGCCGATATTTCGCAAGCACGTCGCCTGAGAATTGTTTTGTTCCATATGCCATTGGCACTTTTTCGAGAAAACCGCATTTAAAGGTTTGCGTACTTGGTACTCCGAAACTGTGTGATACGATTTTTTTTTTATTTTTTTAATTTGAAGTTAGTTTTATAAAGAGTTCACCTACCAATTTCCAAAGTGTTTTGCCAAACCCTTAAGAAGCCACGTTAATTAACGTAAAAGTCTCCTTTTTTGACTTGTGTCCCACCTCCTACATTTTGAAACTGATCTTTTTTTTCATACACGTGGAACACAAAAAAATGGATATGGCACAAAGCAATTCTCATCCAAAATATCTGAAAGGCAAGAAAGCATGGAGTTGGATGCTAAAATTTAAAAAAAAAAAATTGATTTCATCTTTTTTGTTAACAAAGTTTTTATTCAAAAAATACAATAAAATAAGAAAATTATTCAAAGTGTTTAGCATTAAACCAGTGAGTGAAAAATGCCAAATCAAATCAGATCAGAAAAGTACAGCTTCGAGTCATAATGTTCTCCTCTCAGCTGCGAAATTTCAAATAGATAATCCCCTTTCGGGTTTTGAGTGAGCATTGTATCGTCAATGTTTGGCCTGATGTCGATTTGATTACAATTTGAACTCGGTCTAAGTTATTCTTTCGATTTTTTTTCATATATGCGAATATTTGTAACATTAAACTAAGAAATACGATATCTCATGCCAAACAAATAAATCAGTTGGCATCAGAACAATTTGAATTTTCAAATCTGACACATTTCACTCAGTTGCCCTACCTCAAAATTAAGTACAGAAAAACTTGTGCCAAACTGATCTGCACAGCTTCATGGAACACCAAATCTTGTACTTTTCTGATTTTTTCTGTACTTATCTGTGCAGCTAAGGTTCATTAAACACATCTATTGAAACCAAATGTATTCAATGATTTCCTGCTCGTACGTCTGCAACTAGGTTTTGCGTTTGCAGCACTATTCATCACCGCACCGAATTCATATCTTCATAATATCGATTATTATCTACACAACTGTAATGGAGGTGTAACAAACCAATACTAAAATTTTGTTTGCGATCAGTGTTCCACATATATAGGTTTTCTTTAACACGAGTGCACTTAGGACAAACCAATTCTCAACTTTGTTAATATTTTCTGTATCTCTTGTCGCAGTGATATGCACTTGGAACAAAACAATTCTCACAAAAAAATTGCGATAAATTATATGGAAAATTTGTCCACAATTCCACAAAACAAACTGTTGATTTTGGTGGATATGGGACAAAGTCGATGTTCGATATCTCGGGATTGGAAAGACTAAGAGCAAAACGAATCACAGATTTAGAAAGAGCATACAAATTTACCATAGAATCCGATCCTAAACTCAAAAACGACAAAAGTGGCGTATGGAACAAAACAATTCTCAGGCGACGAGCAATTAATGTCTTGGACAATAAGTTGTGTGCGAAAAAGGGTTCTACCTAAGAATATAAAACATTGACCCACTTTACCGTCATTTCCAGTAGATCAGCGTACTGCCAAACGAAAAGGAGAACGAAATTTTTCGTTTTTGATTTCGTCGTGTCAGTTATGTATGGGTTTTTCGATTCGCTTCTAAAATTAAACTAAAAAAAAAACTTGATAGCAATAGGGATGTTCATTCTAAAAATATATCGATGTTTATTAGGATGTAATTCATCGAAACTTTACATCGTTGTATAATGATGCATCGAATGAAAACATTGATATGTGTCAAATAAGCATCTTATTAAGAAAATCCATGTATTAATCATCATTTAAAAAAATAGGATCGGAAATAAAAAAGTGACATATAATCCAAGGTTGTTTTAATTAGGATTAAAATAAATTAATCATTGAAGTTTTGGAGTACCAGTTATTTTGAAATTTAGAATCTCAAGTTCAAGTTCAAGAGTTTTAAATATTTATACTTCGTTGTGTACTGAATTTCGTGCATCTTTCATTTTTGATCAACGAATAGTGTAAATTGTAAAATTCTCCATTTGAGTTTCAAGTTCTTTTATAATATGAATAAATTTCACAACGGCTTTTAATTTGTTTCAAAGCTTTTTTCGAACAAAAAAAATGTTCTTCTTCATTCGCTTTCATTCGCTTCGTTCGCGCGAGTAAAATTCGCTTGCACCGGAACCGCAGCCCTACATAGATGATGGTATTTTCCATCGTCGTCATTGCCTTTGTATGTTGTTGCTGCAATTTCTTCGGTTGCAGATGCATTATGCCGTTGCGTTCGTTATGTCCAAATGCTTAACGTGCGCTTTGACATTTGACCGTATAACACATTTGTGCGGGAAATATCGACTCATTTTTTTTATTCGTGCTTCGTTATGTTCTAACTCGTTTAACCACGTTTTTTTTAATACCAAGTCCATCCGTTGTGTCGTTTTCTCTCACTTTTCACGTTTGCGCAATTTTTGTGCTAACAGTGCAGTGCGGAGGATGCGGTGTCAGAGTTTCCGAGATTATCCGATAGTAAGTATAGGTTTTCCAATCGAACAAATCGCCTCAAGACTGTTGAATTTATAACTGACAGATCCATCAGTCAAAGAGTTCGAGCTGATGGAATGATTATTGCAGTTAAATGGAAGGATAACAGAAGCGTCACAATGGCACCTACTGCATTTGCAAAGAACCCGATGCGATCCATCACTACGTGGAGCAAAAAAAAAGAGAGCTCGGATAGCAAAAGTACGATAACTCAGGCGACAAGAAATAAAAAACGGTTTTTTGTAGAACAGTTACTTACAAGCAATTTACTATGTGGGGTTTATATCGCTCCATTTGGGCGGGATTGGCGATTTTCTAAAAAAAACACTTCAAATGCAAATAAAAATATTCAAAAATAACGGTAATACTCACAATTAGGTGTTGCACATTTTTTTAAAGCTTAAAGCCGGTTCTATCATCCTGTTTTAAATCAAGTGATTTCCATTTATAGTTTTTAAAAAAACTAATTTCAAACTTAAAATTTCGGGAAAAAATGAAAAAGCAAGTTTATATTATCTTTATTCCAAATTTTAAGACTACATACTAAAATTTTTTTAATATTTTTTTGCTGTTATTAGTTTTTAATCGAATACTGAAAACTAGATGGTTTTAAGTCAACTAGTTTTCGAGAAAATTGAAAATTACCAAACCTACTTTTTAATACAT
This sequence comes from Portevinia maculata, assembly GCA_949715645.1. Classification (NCBI taxonomy): domain Eukaryota; kingdom Metazoa; phylum Arthropoda; class Insecta; order Diptera; family Syrphidae; genus Portevinia; species Portevinia maculata. The sequence continues at coordinate 137,489,295 of OX454528.1, read as the reverse complement.
TTTTTTTGTATAGGTACACTTTTTTTTCCTTGACGTCGACGAATAAATAATGATATCCTTCTAATAAGTAGAGAACAGTAAGTTATTTGGCGTTACCTACAATACAAGCATAACAGTACGGCGTATAAACAGTGTGGTTATGTAGAGGGGGGGGGGGGCATGCTACTATAGGATTTAGGCTAGGTAAAAGGTTGGGCGCATGCAGATGATAGAACCGACTTTTATCTTTAAAACAATGTGCTATACTTAATTGTAAGTATTACCGTTATTTTTAAAAAATTTTTTCCCATTTGAATTGTTTTTTTTTTAGAAAATCGCCCTTCCCTCCCAAATGGGGTGATGAGATAGACCCCAATCCCATAATAAAAAATGCTTGTAAATAACTGTTCTATACAAATCTGTCGTTAAACTTTGTCACCTGACTTATCGTACTCTCCCCGGTCGGATTAATTGGTCGTGTACTACTACACGGGCTTTGACCAAACTTCACAAAACACTCCCGGGCCAATACAGAAAATTACCCAAAAACTCAATATTTTCGGCGGCTCGAAGTCTTTTAATGTCGAACAGATGTGCCAACCTCCATTTTTATACAAAAAGATAAGAGACTGAATTCAGGGTTCGTAACATATCCCTCGCGAACTATAAAAAAGGATCTTTATCGTTCTTTATCGATCTTCTCACGAACCATACAAAATAAAGTTCGCGAACGATAAAATAAGGATCTTTATCGTTCTTTAACGATTTTCCCACGAACGAACTATATCCTTTTTTTTCTGTATCACTCGTTCGTAAGAGATCGGAAAAAAGAAATTCTGGTAGAATATGGTTCGCTCGTGATAAGGATCCGTAAAGATCCATAAAACAAATCATTCTCGATTCGCGATTTATATTTTCAATAGTTATTATTTTGGTTGAAATGGGGAAAATAAAAACATTTGACTTAAAATAATATGTTTCTTATAATGAAGAAGCTGACGAATCAACGTGCCTACTTTGTGAGAGAAAATTTAGCATTGGAAAACATTGAGCCGCAGAGAGTTGCTTCTAGGCAAACGTGCACAAGTAGTGCTGGCAGTGCTATCAACTCAAGTCTCAAATTATCCAAAGAAACAATAAATAATGTTTTGTTAGTTAAACTGAATGCAAATTTATTCCCAAATCTTAATATGTAAAAAAAATACTTTTCACTTATGTTCTTTCAATATTAAAATATGTAATATAATTTTCATGTAAAATTACTTTTTTTTTCTTATGAGAACCATTCGCGAACTGATCTCCAATAGTTTGCACGTGATAAATTTGATTCAATCGCAAAAAAATAATTTTATTTTTAAACGAACAGAAAAATAAGGTTCGCGATCGAATCAGAAATCAAATTCCTTTGCGAACTTCTCATGAGAAAACGAATCATATTTTATCGTTCTGCGAACCTTGACTGAATTTTTTGAGCGTACTAGGAGCCCTACTTCAAAAAAAAACCTTAATATTTTTTTAAAAAAATTACAATAAACGACTAAAATTCTAATTTTGAAAAAAATAAACTGCCGATACTGAAGGGGATAAACCAAAAATTCAAATATTATCTACCAAAGATTTGTATCTTATACCAAGGAAGCGATGCTTATTTAAAAATCGATAGCATCTGATGTATCGGAATGATTCGATGCATCGAATGGTAAAACATCGATGTTGGTAATGTATATATGTAAAATGAGCAAACCTAGTTTGAAGCTTTCATACAATATCTCTGTTGGCTTGCAAATCATTGCTGTAAGGTTATGTATTTTTTTATTAACATACAATTTGTGAAGTGCTTTTGTAGTATCACATATAAAAAGTAGTGACCCATATCCAAAACAACAAAGCCTAAGACAAAATAAAAACAAATCCATTCAATAAAATAAACAGCAACGCGCAGAACTTGGGAAAATATTTTTTTCTGTTTGTATAATTTTTTTTTCTACACAGGTGTAGATTAATTTTGCCTCATAAATATTTTTTTTTCTGGTTATTTGTTTTTTTTTTTCAATTAAGCTGATTGAATTTTGCATAATGATTGCTTGGCAATTCGTTATCCAAAAAATTTATTTATAAAATTAGTGCTCAGCAAAAAATGTTTGAAAAGTCAAATTTTGTTCACTGATGAGGCTCATATCTGTCTCAACGGCTGTGCTAATAAGAAGAATTGTCGAATTTGGAGCGAGGAAAGGCCAAAGGTGGTCCATCAGCTACCCATGTACAGGTGCAATTTAATTGCTTGCAAACCCTAAGTTTCAGACGCGATGCAATTCATGTCTTATTTTTTTTTGAGATTTTCTTAATTATCATATTACTTCAACAGAATTGGTTTATATGTAATATTGTTGCTCCTTAGAGGTCTTCTTTTTTTCCGAAAGGCGTAGAACCAATTATGGCAAAACCGATCCAATTGAAAGTCGTATAAGCACATTCAATGATTGATTTTTGATTATTTCGAGTAGAACTAAAGAATCATGTACATATTTCATTTATATTTGATTAATATATTTTTGTTTATTTGAAGTACGTAGTCTACAAGATTAGAGATCGGTACAACTACAGTTGTGTAAACAAAGAAAATAAAAATCAACGGATGGTGGGGTTTATACTCTGGTGACATGATTGGGCCGTATTCGATATAGAGCTTTTCCTACAAATTTCAGGTAACAGTTAAAGGAAAAAGTTTTCATGACTTTAAGAAAGGATTTTTAGAGAGATTGATTTTCTGTAAGCGTGGGAAAGATGCCAGTTTCACTATGTAGATATCATTGATGTGCCAAGGTCGTGTGCTAGGTACCTTATCCACACCGATGTGCCTAAAAAGCCAACCTTAGATGATACCAACTTAGCTAGTGAAGCACCGCCAGGTAATTATGACCAAAGCTGGACCAGAGAACATTCAACGGACTTCTAGAGGAACCCTGTCTACTTCGATTTTTGCAGAAGTTGTAAGCACGAGAAAAAAGAGGAGTCAGTCCTGCACTCCCCATGCACGTGTCCTGCACCTGACAACCTTAGGATGGCTACTTACGGTCAATACCTCTTTCACGATCTGGATGATCTCAAAAATGCGTGCACGGTTGATATTAACAATTTTATTAAGAAAATTAGATTGTTCTAGGAGCAGAAAGCGTGACCCACCTGTCCTTCCCAATGCCACCACAACTGCAGCTACCTTTGCCTAAGTGTACCTCATCGAGGGTCATTTCAAATCAACCAAGTGGAGGAATGAGTGTGACTGTGTGTTTCTGATTGGCATGATAATGTGAAATACTAATATATTATTCATCGCTATACCCATTGCGGTAATGTTTTACAAACAACTATAAATAGCTATTCAATGTTATTGGGATGAGTGAGGATAAGATACTTTTGATTTGCATACGATTTTTTATGCAGCAAATGTAGTCATCCGAAAGTTAATCAGGGTTTGTTCAATCTTATACATAATTTTCTCTGAATAAATGGGATTTTGTATTGAATGGAATCTGCAGCAAACATTTTCCATTTGGTACCTACTGTGTCAATGTAGTTCTGTTCTTTAAACAAATTCAATCAGGTGTCGTTTTTTGTCATGCTAGATCGATAGATATGAAAATGTATGTTTTATGTTTTTGTCTGAAATATGAAAACAAAAGTAATATATTAGTAACTATCTAATGTCTCTACTAACTACTCAAAGACTGTTTATTTATTCTATCAACTTTAAGAATGTGAATACAAGTCTACCAAAGAAACTCTTCGGTTTTCTTTGACACGATTTAATTTCTTTAATTCGTTTAAATAAATATCATTATATTTCTACAAAATTTTTCATATTTTATTGGTGTGTTCCGTAATTAATGCCTCACACAAGATACCGAAACCTCTTGCTTTGCATAATGTAACTTCCGAAGAAGAAAAACGCAGTAAAATATAAACAAAATGAAGAGTTCCAAAAACTTGGTGTGCGTCGTACTCTCTTGAAGATAAAAGTGTTTGAAACAAAATTAAGACCAATTTAGAGAAGACAAATAAACAAAGATAAAAGTTTTTGAATTAATGGTGTAGGAGTTAGTAGAAGGAAGAAGGTCATTTGTCCTGCTAAGGATGTTTTTCATTGTTTGTGTGCGTATATGTCTGTCGAGGGTTCTCACTTCTCACGATCTTATGGACTTATCTTTTTAGTGTAATTTTTATTGGCAAAACCAAAATGCTGTTCGCAATTTGAATCACTTAACACTGTTATAGCTTAAATGCATTCTTTAAACAAACAAAATTAAAGTGATCAAGTTAGTATAGGGGGAAGCGGGAGACTTGAACCACCCGCTATTTTACCCAAATAGAACTCAAATCGTGCAGTTAAAATGTCATTTTCCATTGGTCTCACTTCAAATGCACTCCTTCTGGATTCCCATGGAACATCGAAGAATGTCTCCTCCTCAATTGTGTACATGTGGTGCAAACTGAACTGGGAAAATAAAGTAAACAAAATCATGCGTATTTGCCTCTCATATGAGCTCATAAGGCTTCGACAAGTAGTCCGATGTAAGAGTTTATATGTGTAAGTGAATTCAAGTTTCTTCCCAAATGAAATCGGGTAGCGAAAAACACTCCCAAAGGGGTACTCCGAATGCTCTAAAATGTTGGGAGTGCTTGTTCTCCCCGAAAGACAAAAAGAGTAGGTACTCATTGTTGCCCAATGGAAAACGACATAAGTGTTTACGATGTCAACAGTGACTAGTTATCTGCAAATAAAAGGAATTTAAAATCAGTATTGGTATGTTTTTAATGTGGTTTTAACATCGCAGACTATTTTTTCGGTTTGGGGTCACAATCCCGAAAACTGAAATCCCGAAAACCCAAAATTCCAAAAACCAAAAATACCGAAAATCCAAAATCAGCAAGTATTACAAGTAGATCCCATAAACGTGTGTAGTAATCGGTATGAGGACGCATACTGCCCACTTGCAACCCACCTGCATGGGGTCACTGCTGAATTTCAAGTAAGCGGGAGGTTGGATATACGTACGGTGACCATCCGTCCTTTATTTAAGAGGACAGTCCTTTCTTTTTACCTCTGACCTGTATTTTTATATTCTTAATAAAGGACGTATTTTGTCCTTTATTTTTTGAAACTGTCCTTTAAATCATCGAGAATTAAATTAACGAGTAATTAAATTAACTGAAAAATTATTTTCAATAATGAATAATGTTTGGACCAATGACAAATCACAAATAAATGTAGTAAATACTTCTAAAGTTATACTTATAACAAAATATAATTGCTGCAGAACCTGCAAAGAACTAAGAAATTTTCTAAATAATAACGAAATTAATTGTCAATTTTACAATGTCGGAAAGTCATGTACACAAATAAAAGAAAAATTGAAGAAGTGAAAGTCAGAAACAGGAATTACCAGCGTAACACTATGTAATTTTAAAGTGAAGATTCGAGAAGTTTCGGTGCCTTTTATTCGAAAAACGAAAGACTACAATTTTCAATTGACAGCCAGCTGATTTTGAATTTTAATAGGTCCGTTCTTTTATGAGTAGAAAAATGAAGAATGTCTGATGTCCAAAGTCGAGAGAGAATCCTTTCATTTTGAAGCAAATTACGCTTACACTTTTGCGTTTAAAAAGATAAAAAAGTCAAAGTTTAGCTTGAAAAGAAGCAACCGCTGTTTTCTTTTTGCTGTCAAACTCAGAAGATTTCATCATTTGACAGTTTTCTTTTTTTTACCAGCTGAAATTCTGTGTGAACAAAAGTTAATGAAAGTATAAATTTTTAAATTAGCGTAATTTTATGTAATTTTTCAGGATTCGTTTTCCGGATTTCTTTTTTGGGGTTTCGGGGTCTTAGAATTTTGGCTTTTCCGGATGAGGTTTTTCGGGATTCTGTTTGGTTACCTATTTTTCCCTCTCTTTAATTGAGCCGCCGTGAACAGACGGCATTCCGACAGGGCGTATTCAGCATTTTGGATTTTGCACTAGCGGGCAGAAGGGGTCATCCACGTGCTTGTATTTAAAGAGGCACTCACGAACACATCCATACCCCGACAAGAACTGTGCCAGGTAGAAATTTACTTCGCCGTGTTTTCTACTGATCCATTTGTCTATGATGTGGATCAGCGTATTAGTCCATCTTCCTTTGGGTGAATTGTTCCACCTGTGTTGCCATTCTGTATTTAATGCCTCGTTAATGGTTCTTATGCCTTCCGGTTGGTATTCGCTAAGAGCCGAGGACTTTTTTTTGTTTCTAGGTTGGTGGGCATTCGGCCAGAGATAACACTGATCGCTTACCCAGACACGGTTCTGAAGGCGCAGCATACTCTAAGCGATGCATTTCTATGCGATTTGATCACCGCACCTAGCAGGTTTGTGATTCGCTTCCAGCGTTTGGCATTAGCCTCGAAAGTGCACCCCTGGCCGACAGGCTCTTTCCGCTCGATTCGATGTTTTTTTTCGCCCAGCTGTATGGTAAGACGATCTATCTTTTTCCTGCTACGTTTATCCAACCGTGATGTCTGCAATGTCATCGGCATAGCCGATGATGTGTACTCCTCGGTTTTTTCAGTATCCCATCATACATTATATTCCATAGAACAGGTCCTAGTACTGAACCTTGGGGAACTCCTCCAATAACTTTGTAAGTTTTAGGCCCCTCTTCCGTGTCATAGTGTCTATAGGATTCTCTCGCTTAGGTAGTTGAAAATATATAATTTTTGCAGGTAGTCTGGAATGAATAAGTTGCCTGACGCTCTCATTATACAGCTCCAGTCGGCTGAGTTGAATGCGTTTTTGATATCTAGTGTTATACGGCACAGTACTTTTTTCTCTATGTCTAAATTTCTCCTTTTGGCAAAAGGAACAATGACAGCCTTACTGGGATTAGTGGAGAGATTTTCCCTGAAGTGAAGTTACAGCGACAACACCACAACACAATTGAAGATGCTAAACGTAGGACGAAGAAATCCAAAATGTTGCATTTTAAATGAACTTTCGTAGAATTATTAAATTCACTACAAGTAATGGAGCTTCAGAAATATGTAACTAATATGCGACTGAGATACGCCGATACGTTTTTATCAACTGTTCAACAAAAAGCGGCTCAAGTCTCCAGCTTTACCCAAAATTAGAATGTCATGTATTTTCCTGATAGAAAGCAACAGCACACCTTATTTTTGTTGTAGCAGTTTAAATTCATTTGCTTTGAATGTCTGTGAAAAAGTCCACGAATTTAGAAATTAATATCACTTATGGCACATTTATGGCCTAAAATACTTACAATTTCATTTACAAATAAAACGTGATAATAATATTATCCTTGCGCCTTGATATACATTTTCAATGAAGAAAGCGTTCGTGTTATAGCAAAAAATCGGAATCAGGCCGCACATTTTTCGCCACAATATATCTCACATTATTCTTCTTTTATCGTTCTACTTCTGACTTCCAAAAAATAAATGTCATCGTCACAGGTTCCGTTTAAGCGCCATATAAATGGCAAAGCTTTGCAGAGACAAATGGCTCATTGTTCTTTAGAATAATAGTTTTCAAATGGCGTATAGAACAATGGAGCATGTCAATTGCACAGCCAAGCAAAAAGTTATGATAAATGTGGGTGATTCATGCAATGTATATATACGTTCGTCACTATAGTGCATGTGACAATATTGAATATCAAAAATTTAAGGAGTCAATATATTTAACGACCTTTCGCTGGGAATGAAAACTGATGGGACGCCATCGTAATTTGCAAAGCTGCTAGGTGTTTGTTCTACATAGCTTTCAAAATGAAGTCCTTATTTTTTATTAATGATAACAATTGAAATAGATTCGCACTTGTATAGGCTTTTCGTTCGAGTTATCCCCAGCACAGTGTGTAACAATTAAAACATCTTTTCATTTTGTTTAAAAGGTGCTTGCAATCATTTCTTTTAAATAATATTGCGACGTTAAAACCGAAGGGACAAGCTGGATTTAAAATCTCGGGGATTACAACAATAATCCATTTATTTATTAAGCCTTATCCTTCCATTATGAAGCTATTATGAAGATGGGAAACATCTGGTCGAAATTGCTCATTATTCTCATCCCCAAAATTGATGAGAGGTGGTCCAATGCATAAGGAGGGAAAGATTGCTTCTTCCTTTGTACAAAGGAAAAGGGTATAATTACACGACTCCAAGATCGTTGACGGGGTATTAGATAGCCGTGTGCGGAAATCGATACGGCTATCTGAAGAAAAGTGCGGGTTTGTCGCAGGTTAATCAACCACAGATGCCATCCAAAGTAAAAGGATCATGATAGAAAAACATCGTGATTCCTTCAGGGATTTTCATATGGTTTTGGTTGATTTTGAAAAGGACTTTGATAGACAACTGGGGATCTGTTATGGGTGACGCTGAGACAGCGAGGAGTTTCAGAAACCTATATACAGACGATCATGGACATGTAGAGTGGCGCACTAACTGTGCTACAATAAGAAATTCAAACAACTTTGTTTTTAATTAGTGTAGAAAATTCAATTTTATTTTATATAACTATAACTATATATAATATATTTATATATTATAATTGTTTTTGAAGATGATAGACCGTGTGGCGGGAAGGGGCATTCCTCGACCTATGCGTAAGCATGGGTCAGATAGGATACAGGACATGATGATAGGAGTCCTTGCTATAGCAGCGGTTGGCACGCTTGCGGTGCACGGCATCAGCTCGTCGGAGGGGTGGGATGTTGCTGCTTTTCCCTTGCGCACAAAATATCGTGCCAAAATAATAAAAAAAAACTGGAGAAATGGAATGGGGTAAGGGGACTTATGACCTCGCGCATCAGAGGATATCAATGATCATTGACCATTGGTGCTATTGCAAAAAAGAAATTGATAGGAAATAAAAAAAGGGGTATATGAACTTTATCAGCGGTTGCATCGTGGGTGGTTGGACGCCTGGAGGGGCCCTCCCCTTGCAATTGGCAAGTGCAATTGCTCCGTAAATATTCTCTCCTCGATATTTTCAGAATAATCCCTTATCACTATGAACTAACACATCTCAACAACTTTAAGTTAAACTAGCACATATTTATTTGTGGATATTCAGTATTTCAAAGACACATTTCTTGTACTTAATAGCGATAGTATTTAAAGGTAAGGTAATATTTATATGTATATATAATGTTTATTTTAGGTAATATGTATTAAGATATTTTAAGTCAGCGAAATATTCAAAAAAATGTGGTATTTAAGCAATAAAATTACGTTAAATTAGTTAAGACAAAATATATATATGAAAAAAGCAAGCCAATGAAAAGTTATATAGGTATTTTTGTGTATATAGTACTCAATTTGATCTCCATGCCGCGCCGAAATTTGTGCACAAAGTTCCCGCTGAATGACTAGATGTTTAGGTACACTTTAGGTTATATAAAAAAAACTTTTCTGTGGCTCTCTAGTATTAAGGTATGTATAAGCATTAAGCATTAGGGTGGGCCGAAATTTTTTTTTTTTTGTTTTAAGTTGTAATACTGCGAAAAAGTTGCTAATAGTAGAGACTAAAAAGGGGGAAAAAAGAAAAAAAATCGGTTAATATCTTTCGGTCGCGCATGAGCTATAAAGATTGGCAACATTTGAAAAAATTCATATTTTTACGATAATTTTTAACATTTTTAAATTATCCTCTTACCGAATGTAATAGCTCCAATTGTTATCTATTATTACCACAGAAAATAATGCTTTTACATTTTTTAAATCCATCAACATCTTCCGGTCGCGCAAAAAATACAAGATAAACCACAGTTTGAGGATAAAAATACTAACAACTTTGACGTTTCTATCTTTGGGTTTCTTTGTTGAATACAATGTTTAAAACAAAACTTATTTTAGACCGATATTATTGTTTATATATTTGTAAATAAATTTTGGTTTTGAGTGAAGAGTCGTAAGTCCAAGAAACTCATGTGAAACAATTGATCATGATCATCTAGGGTCTCATTCATTCTTAGCTGATGGAACTTTGAAATTTGATTTATGGTCAAAGTTTGGCATTGTTGACCTTGACAGCAGAGTGGCTCTGATAAACCCATAGCTAGACTCAGTTTCGCAAACTTTTCGTGAAGCTTCTGTAACGATCACACATCGTTCAACTGCCTGTGTGTGGACTGGGAATGCATTAAATGTTATATCCCAATTAGGGAATATGTGATTTAATTTCATCGTCACTGATATTTTTTAATAATGGATAAATCACAGCCCATCCAGTTTATAATTTCAGAGTAATCTTGAGCGCTGAAATTCAGTTTTGGCGGCATAACCGTTCTGATAGTTTTTCTTTTTTGATCTATCTGTCCCGCCTTTAGAATTCGTCGAAGTCCGAGCTCTCTTAAGTGTTGTGTATTGTTTTGTGCCATGGCTAACATTAAATGTTCTGGATGGGCGAAAAAGCCATTTCGTTTTTATCACAGGGTCGACAATATTACGTAACACATCAGGTAGGTATCTTGAAGATTGTATTGATTCATACACAAGCTTTGGTCACTCTGTGAAGTATTTACTGGTCTTAATTCTATACCACATTTGCATGTATGACTTCAAAATAAATATAACTACTTCTTGAAGTTGAGGTGTGGAACTTTCTTCACTTAAGATCAATCTGAGAGTTCGATTTGCTGTTGTCAACCACCTCGAGTGTGATAAGGGGTCAGGATCTCGTACAGCCAAATCCTCTTTACAGATTCCCGACTTTATTGCAGTGCAAATATCGAGTAGATATTGCTGATCTTTACTTAGTATATTTCTGTCTATTGCCGGTCAATACTCCTGAAATCAATGACTGGACGTTTTCACAGTCACTTAGCTTTTCGCCGATTGGCCCTCTCAAAGATTTTGGACCCGTAGATTTACCATCTAGGTATTGAAACAGATGTCGAAACGGGAGTTCATTGAAATGGAGAAGACAAACAGCCCATTGTAAAAGTTTTCCCAAATGTATTTCGATTCGGCGAATCAGACCGTTTCTCCAACCTGTATTAAGCGCAGTGCCATCACATCCTATGACCACTAACTTGTCAAGAGAAATGCCACGACCAGACAGATAGGAAATAATAGAAGTGACAACGTCTGAAGAGCTTCCAGAAGTGGGCGTAACATGTCCGATGTAGACTGAACGAGGTTCTTGAATTAGCGAGTAATGCTCTTCTTTTTTTACTCTGCGGAACCTTTTCGAATGAGCTATATCTACAACTAAAGTGTCGTCCTTCCTCCCATCCAAATAGAGACCTTGTAGTGGAAGTTCCTCAGATTTACTACACAGTTCAGCCCTAACATTTTGTTTTTCTCTTCTTGTATTGTTTTTGTCTATAACCTGGGAGACGTCAGAATCGGTAATTAATCTAAAGTCGTGCAAAACACTTGATGCAATTGCAGCAGTAGCGCGATCAGAAACTTCATAGCGATCGCTCAGTAATACAGTAGATTTTAACTGAATTCTCATCCTTTTTTTATTATTAGAGGAAACTTTTGTGGACACTTTAAAATCTTGGTCGTTATCGCTTTCTTTACTAGAAAAATATTGGTCGTCATTTTCAGTTTCGACAACATTTACACATGATTGTGAGAACGAGGTTTTTGAAATATCATCCAGAGTTAAATGGATGGCACGCCATTTCCTTTCCAATGATTTATTAAGTTTCTTTGTTTCAATCAAGTCCAACCCTCCAATTTTTCCTATTCCATGTACTCGTAATAAGTAAACAAACCTTAGATCAGTAGCAGGTATTTTATTTGATTTTGTTCGAAAATTTATAAAATTTGAGAGTAGTTGCGCGAGCGGAAGACCTTGACCGATTAGAACCATTTTTTTTCTAAATCATTGTCGGTTCGAGTAAGAGTCGAATATAGCTATTACATTCAAATGTTACCAAGTTTAGTAATAAAAAAAACTATCTTAAACATACAATTTTTTTCAAATTTCAGCAAATTTTAAAGCTCATGCGCGACCGGAAGATATTAACCGATTTTTTTTCTTTTTTTTCCCTTTTTTAGTCTCTACTATTAGCAACTTTTCCGCAGTATTACAACTTAAAAAAAAAAAAAAAAATTCCCCCCACCCTATTAAGCATGTAAGTATGTATGCAACCGAAAATTAAATAATAAAAATATTTCTTTTCTTTGTTAGACTAAGATTAAGGTATCGTAAATTAAGATGTTAGATATATGTATATATAGGATTAAGTAGATCTTTAAGTAGTTAAATGGAAACTTTTACACCACGTTCAGTATTATGCACATATGTATATGGCGAGATATCACTTTCTATATGATTTATATTATTCAGGTATTCCTCGATGATTTTGATTTTGTTTGGCGATAATGCACACAAAGACGGCTTGAAAAGGATTTTGTTGAAGGGATAACTTTGTTTGTTGAATTTAATGATTTCTTGATTGATGGGTGGTTAAGGTTGATGGCTTGGCACGTTTCCTTTATCTGGTTACAGCTCTGCACATGCTTTTCGGGGTTATGAACCACGTATGAATAGCTTGGCGTCACGGGTTTTACAGATTCCTCTTGTTCTGGAGTGAAAATAGCTCTACAGATCGTAAATTTTTGAAGGCTTCAGTAAAATGCAAGTTACGGACGCTTTTGGCGCTAGTTGGTTGGTCGAGTTTTGCCCAAGGATGTGCCTTTCAGTGCTTATATATACATATTATATATACCTATATCTGTTATGCACAGTAAGCACGCTGGAACGCTCTTCAACTGCCCAAAAAATGTCCGCGCTATTAAGAAAACTAAATGAGTTTGGGGGACAATAATTCATTTGCACAGCCTTACCTCAATCAAAAGCGTACATTTACTATGCCACGTGCCTTGTGAAAGCACGAGTATTTTACGATAATTCCAATAACCGAGCAAATTGTAATGCGCTTTATTTTTTTGGATACCGTCGGTGAAATCTTCAGTATTCCTGACAAAAAAAAAACTTGAAATTGGTAAGAAACAAAGAAAAATTATTATCCGCACACGCTCAGTGGTAAAAAAAAATTATCTAACCCAAATGTATTTTCGCACGTAGCGTCCAGTATAAAGTGCAGCCCAGAAAAAAGGCGCGATATGCTTTTGCCACTAGTATAAGTACTAAGCAATCTTCTTTGTATTAGGCAAAAATATAAATTAAAAAAAAAATAAAATAAGAATAAAAAAAATACTGGTTATTTGAAATGCTTTGCACAGCTGGTCAGAATGGTCGAAAAGCAGTGTTCGTCGAAAGTATCCGGTTTGTGTCCGGAAATGTGTTGTTGGCAGTTATATTTTTGAATAGGTGGAGTATATTTCCGAAATTAAACATTTTCCTTTTATTATTTTTATTTTTATTTGTTGAGTACGCCACAACCGTTAATGACCTCCATGCTCATCCACGCATTCATTGCGGTCTGAAGGGTTGAAGTCGGGGTCGCCTCAATTATTGTTTTAATGGACTGCTTCAATTCAGTCATATACTTCAGTCAAACACCGTTTGGAAATTATTAAAAATTAATGTCGAAGTTCAGAATCGGTGGCCGCAAGTTCAAGAGCGCTTACTCAAATTTTCAGCCGTAATAATTGGATAAATTTGAGTCTACATGTGGGGGTGACAGGTGACAGGTGACAGGTCACTATTGAATTAACACAACGCTCAGATCGAAGTATTATGATTAATGATATATGATTAATCCTGAATCTATCACCATTAAAGGCACCACCATGAGTTACTCCAATGTAGTCAAATATCTGGGAATCATCATAGATAAGAAACTGAACTGGAATTCGCACGTTAAATCCGCCATTGAACATGAAATCCATGTGGGCTATAGGCGCCTGTATGCCAGAGCTTGAGTCCTTAAATTCAGCATAATATGTGACATGCGCACCTGCCCAACAGCAGCATTTGAAGCTATTATTGGGCTCTCACCTTTACAAATCTTTATTAGGAAGACCGCTGTTAGATACACTATTAAGCTGCAGCTTAAATACAAGTATAAATTCAATGACCTCTTGGGCCACCTGAAAATACTTAACACAATCCCAAGATTGGACATGTTTCACACCATCCCTGACTTAATAGTTGGGGAATAAAGTTTTTGGGGAAAATATTTGAGGAAGAAATATTGGACCGTTCTAAATGGGCCAAGGTTGTTCCAGCGCAAGTCGACCCAAGTCTGGTATGGTACACCGACAGCTCGAAAATGGAATCTGGAGTTGGAGCTGGTGTCTTTGGACCCAACACCAAAGTCTCGATACCTCTGGCAATGTACGGTATTCCAGAAAGAAGTCCATGCCATTAAGATCTGCGCTGTTTTAAATTCCAATAAGAGAATTAAAGGCGCTAATATACATATACCCTTTCAGATAGTCAAGCAGCACTACAGGCATTGTCGTCAAACACACCGGGCACTTTGACACTTTAAAAAACTGCTACAAGGCCTTACAAGATCTAACCAAAAACAACAAGATGAAACTTTTATGGGTGCCTGGCCACCAAAGGCAACGAATCTGCAGACAAACTTGCCAGAGCAGGATCCGAGTCTACTTTCTTTGGACCAGAACCTAATTGCAGAGTCAATTAGGCTGCTGTTTTAAGGAACAAGAACTTCGTCTTAGACATTGGGAAAGCGTCCCTGGTTTAAGACAATCCAAACGATTTATTATGCCTTACTCCTGTTAGAAAGCTGGTGGTCTTTCTCACTGGCCACTGCAGCTGGAGATATCATCTCAACCAAATGAACTTAAGTTTAAGGGTGGCGAGGTTAGAATGCTGGCTTGTGACCCGTGGTATGCAGTTTAAATCCCAATGGGGAACAACAACATAAATATGTCAGCCCCAAATGGAGGGAAACGGATTACAACTTGTTTTTTTCCAACCTCTACACCAAAAAGAGGATTTCTGCCTGATAGTACAATGAACCGTTGCCGAGTCTGAGTGCTCTGGGATTTGGATTTGCTATTTTTTTTACAAAAAAAAAACCGGAGAGAGAATGAGGGTTCTGCATGGAGGACAAGGAACCCTCTGAGCATATTCTCTATGAATGTGCAGCTACGCATCTTTCACAATGAGATACGTTCACTGGCTGAGCTTCGAAACACTGCCACTAAAGACGTATTGACCTTCACTGAAGAGGTCACTCTTCTTTAGGATAAGGCACCCCTATATACAAAATATCCTTTAGGTCGCAGTATCAGCCAATAGTGCAAGCGTATAACATAATTAAAAGAAAAAAGTTCTATAGTTCAAAATGGGCCAACTCATTCGAATCCAGGAATTGGGAATCTCTCAGTTCACATTGTGGCAAATTTCCGCGCAAAGATCTTTAACTGAAGGCTCTTGATCTTTTCAAACTCATTTTGCCTCACTCATCTTTGCCAATAAGCAATATAATGTTTAATTGGACAGAGAAATACCCCCATGTGCCTCAAGTGTCTCCATTGCATATACAAAAAGTGACCGTGTGGTGTGGATTTCATGCCAGATGTGTGATTGTATTTTTTGGTCAACGAAAATGATCCCCATGTGTATCCCCAAAACTATTTTTGGCCAGAATTGGATGGATTTTACATCAGTAATATGTGATTCAAACAAGATGATACCACATCCATGTCAAACTGTTTGAAAACTAGGTATGTACCTAGACCTACCATGTACAAAAGCTTTAATTTTTAAATCTCTATCTTAATCTTATTAGCTCTGACTACCGCAGAGTGCAGCCATAATTAATACCGCCTTCGTTATCAACATTAATAGAAACCACAAACTCGTATAGACACCCTTATTAAATAAAACCACTAAACAAGCCAACCAAACCAAATGCCACGTACGCATATACAACATGGATAAGATTTATGTATGTTCAACTACTGTATAGGGATCGCATCGCACATATATTTAAGGACAGTACAATTTGTCGCCAACATATTTTTATTTGTTTTGTTCGCAAGGCATTTGTGGAGAAGGCAATCTGCTTCGGTTTCATTCACCCTGATAGGTTTTGTGTTAAGAAGTGCCTGAAATGGGACTTAATGCATCATGTTGCTGAGATCGATTCGGTGAACCTTAAAATTTTATTTTTATTCAGACGAAAGTAACTAAGACAACGCAAGATTCCAAGTTAAATTGAAAAGAATAACACCATCCCCTATTCTGAAAGAACGCAGAAGTTATGGCTTTTTTTCTGTTTACGATGTAGGGTAATAGACATATTGAAGGACTTCAGAGTACCTACATACTTTCTTTTTACTCGCATAAAATATTTACGGAATTCCAGGTGCAAGGTAGATTGGTTAGAACATTGCATGTCAATTACCTTTACAAAATTGTTTGCTTCACAAAGTGCTTGCACATTGTGATTGGGACAGACTAACGACACTAAAAGCATCTGCAGCAAAGGCAAAATCTGACAGCAATGATTTTATTCCTATCGCCTTTCTTATAGCAGATATAATGTAGGTACCTACTTGTCTTTATTTTTTCTTCCATGATTCCATGGGATCAGTAAAATCGATAAAGAAGCTATGGAGGTGCCTCCACCTTATATAGATATTTATTAAGTTGGTACGTATAAAAATTCTGACTCTGGGTGCGGTTGAGGAAATGTAAGGCAAGTCGAAAAATGGCAAAAGTCAGATAATAAACAAAAAAGTCGTCTTTTTTTTGACGCGGTCAGTTCTTCTTGTAATATCTAATATAATAATATCCGTTTCTTCAATTTCGACGTATGGATCTATGTAAAGGATCTTTCATTAAGGATTTGACAACTTCTTTTTTTAAATAAAATGCAAACTACTTAAGATACCTCAAAAAAAAAATTGAATGGCTTGAATTACTATCAAAACATAGGGACGGGATACAGTCCGCTTGGGCGAACTGTTGGATACCCTATTCTTATTCCTATCCCTCATAAGTGGATGTGACAAAAGTTTTAGTATGGTTGAATTGTTGAGAACGCTCCCTAGCTCAAACTTTAGTTTTTCAATTAAATGTTTTATTTAATTGTGAGCGTGTTAGTAGGCGGATTTAAAAAAAAATTAACACATGAGCATAAAGGGCCCCTAGAGAGTATATATTATAAATTTCAGCTCCCTTTGGATTTGCAAAAAAAGTTGATTTTAAATTGTGGGCGTGTCAGTGGGCGGATTTTGAAAATATTTACACATGAGCTTAAAGGGCCCCTAGAGAGTATATATTATAAATTTCAGCTCCCTAGCTCAAATTTTGGTTTTTCAATAAAATTGTTTTATTTAATTGTGGGCGTGTCAGTGGGCGGATTTTGAAATTTTTTTTATCTCGAGCAGTTTTAGGAGTCATAGATCATATATAAAAAATTTCAGCTTTCTAGCTCAAAATTCGAATTTTCCCAAAATTTAGTTTTTTTTGAGTTTGTGGGCGTGTCTGTGGGCGGATTTCAAAAATTCGTAAACTTGATTATTTCGAGAGTATATGGTTAAACTTTCAGCTCTCTATTCCCAGTTTAAAGGCCTAATTTTTGCCGACGGACGGACGGACGGACGGACGTGGCTAGATCGACATGACTATCGATGCTGATCATAAATATAGTAACTTTTAGGGGTCTACGGGCAATATTAAGGTATGTTACAAACTATCCGCCAAAATTAATATACCCTTAGAATAGGGTATAAACATTTATGAATGGAATTCAACTTCGTTCATATGTCCACCAAGTTAACGTATGCAGCGGTCGATACGTCGAACCCAATTTTCGATGACTCGGCCGCACATTTCGACCGATACGGTCGCTATTTCTCGTTCAATATTGGCTCTGAACTCCGCTAACGTCGCCAGCTTATTGGCATAGACCAATTGTTTAATGTAGCCCAAGCCAATATAAAAACAAGTCTAGAGGCGTTGAATCGCACGATCTCGGCGGCCAATATACGGGTCCATTTCTCGAGATAACACGTTCACCGAACTGGGACTTCAATAACTCGTTTGTTGCACCCGCTGTGTGTCTTGTATCACCGTCTTGTTGGAACTACATATCACTGATGTCTATTTCATGCAATTGCTCAAGGAAATAACGTCCCAACATGTCTCTGTAGCGAACACCATTTACCGTAACGTGACGGTTATTTTCATCGACGAAAATAATCGGCCCAATGACGCCATCGGCATGAAAACCGCACCAAACAGTGACTTTTTGCGGATGAAGTGTTGTTTCATGAAGCACATGATGGTTCTCAAATGCCCAGTAACCCATATTTTGCTTATTGACGAAGCCGTTTAATCAAAAATGCTGTTTAACCAAAAATGCGTTTCATCGCTGAAGATGATTTTGCGATGAAATTCTTCATTTTCTTCCATCATGTCCAGAGCCCAATTCGAGAACGTACGTCTCTTCATACGATCAAGTGGCTTTAGTTCTTGAGTCAGCTTGATCTTGTAAGGGTGTAGGCCAAGATTCTTACGTAAAATGTGGTCTGGGAGAGGCCCAATTCTTGAGAACGAAGTGAAATTGACTGATTTGGCTGGTTTGCGACGGACGCCTCTACGGCAGCAATATATACAGTTGAACGTAGAGTGAACATCATCATCCCGGCAGTTCATATATGCGATAAATTGGGAAACTAGAAAAATTCGCGCCGTCCAATATTTTGCTTCATCATTTTAATTCTGACAAGAAAAGCTGACATGAATGTACTACATGATGTACTTTGATGTACTTTGTTACGAGGGCGGGTCAATAAGTCCGTGACTCGTAATATAAAATTTAGACTGTCACCTTGTATCTGCAAGTTAATATCTTTATTATTTAGTGAACAAATCTGTTAAAGAGGCAATTTCTGGTTTCGACATAATAAGATATTTCTTTAGAATTGCATCTTTATCATCCAAAAACTCTGAAACTGTCTCAAAAAGTGATGACTATCTGGTCAAACATCAGCCTTATGGCAGACAGCCTACTTCAGTATAAAGGAGCAATTTCATCACACAGCTGCGCAAATAACTAAGTAATCAACCTGTTACTGCGAATTTCGTTTATTGGGGTAATGACAAATTGAAAAGATTCATACAATTTATTAGACAGGTTTTTAATAAATAAATATCGCTGGATGCAGGCACGTTTTTGACTTAAGACCCTGCCCCTGCTTGGCTTGGGCTGCGCCTGCTTGGGCTCCTTTTTGGATTTAGAGTAGGTACGAGGTTGGGTGTATGCAAAGTTGGAGAGCGTTGGTTTTGTTTCGTTTTTGTGATTTTTTTTTAAATTTGTGCCCATAAGGAAAATCAAGCAAAAAAAGAGGCACAGTCTTGATAAGTTGCGGTGCCAGGAAATAAGGCCAATTGGGCATTCTTTCACTTTTGATTGGTGCTGTTTTCAACAATATGCCCTTGCTAATCTCTCTTCATTTTCAAGGCTCAGGTCACCCTAGAGTAACTTCTGCAAGGTATGATCTATATTTGGTGCATGAAAGCCTTCGTAATCATCACTTAACAGCTCAGGTGTCTCACTGACTTCAAATCGCCAGAGGCACAGCCGTAAATGGTCAAACCTTATGACAGCGATTAGTGGAAAGTGGCATGAGAGCAAGAAGACTTGCTCGTGTACCGAGACTCATGGTACAGCCTAAACGGCATGGAATTGAATTTGCTTACCTTCACCTGGATTGACAGAGGCTGACTGGGTTAGAGTCCTTTTCACTGATGGTCCAGGTTCTGTCTTTTTTTTTTTTTTTTTTTTTTAAATAAAAAAAAGGAAATCCAAATCCCAGAGCACTCAGACTCGGTAACGGTCCATTGTACTACCAGGCAGAAATCCTCCTTTTCGTGTAGAGGCATGTGAATGGGTGGCGTATGTTGTTGTTCCCCATGGGGATTGAACCTGCCAAGCCAACACACTAACCTCTACACCGTCGCCACCCTTGTTCTTGGTTCTGTCTTAATTTCTAATGCAAAATTTGAAGGTGCGCCAATTTTTTTTGCGACTCGGTGTAATTTGTTGCATGCTTTAATAGTGGCCGGAGACGCCTAAAAGTTACTGTAAATATTTGTGATCAGCACCGAAAATTTTGTCGATCTACGAGTAGCTATATCCGTCCGTCCGTACGTTGTCAATTATGAGGTCCCTTAAATGTGAGCTAGAAAAGTGAAATTCAAAACAGGAGGAGGAGGAGGGTAGGCCCTTACTCATTTTTAACCCTGTCTATAAACAGCTGAGATTAATTGCTCGCTGTGCTGTTCGATGCAAACCATCCTGTAGATTTGATGAACTTCATTATTCTGTCTATTGGTGTGCTGGAGAGCTCGTCTAGGTCGTGGACGAAGTGTCTCCCCAGGAATCTGTGTCTAGTGTGTTGGAGACCCGGGCAGTGACACAGGAAGTGGGTAGTGTCTTCCAGAGCTTCCTCGTCGCCACAGCTTCTACAGAGTTCTTCCTCCGTCAAGCGTAAATTTTTCATATGGTACCGCAGAGTGTTGTGCCCCGTTAAAATACCTACGAGGGTGGATAGTGATGTTCTATCCTTTTTCATTAGACTCTCGGTTCTGGCCTCATTGTAGGTTGGCCATAGCGTTCTAGTGGTGTGGCAAGTATCTGGTGCCGTCCATCTAAGGTTCGCCTCTCTTATTGCCTTTTTCCCTGCTTCAAGCCTGAGTGAGCAAGGCGGGATGAGTACAGAGGGATCAGCTTGTTCTGACACAGATTCCGAACCTTGTCTTGCTAATTCGTCCGCTTTCTCGTTGCCCGGAATACCTTCATGTCCCGGGGCCCAGCAGAGCGATACCTTATGCTGGGTACCAAGAACCTTGAGTGCTTCGCGACAGCATTTCACAAGCTTTGATTTTATTTCTGCTGCAGTTAAGGCTTTTATTGCTGCCTGGCTGTCGATATAGAAGGTAATACCATCGGGTGGTAATGCCCTTACCGCAGACTCACGGGCTGCTGTTGTCACTGCCAGGACCTCTGCTTGGAAGACGCTGCTGTGGTCGGGTTGGCATACCGATTTTGATATGCCCAGTGGTGCGGAAAAGACGCCTGACCCCACCCCCGGATTTTTTAAATCCGCTTACTGTTTCAAGAAACCCTTCTATTGAACAAATCAATGGAAATTGTCGTAATTTCGCAAATTAGCTATAAAGTTAAGTCGTTCTTAAAAATTGTTCCATAGAAATATTTTGGAGATGCCCACTTTTAAGGGACATTTTTTTTCTAACAAAATAATTTTTTTTCTCGATAAAATCCTTAAAATCATATAAAAAACAGTTCTATGATAATAACCATTTTAACAATACATCCATACTAAACAAATTGCCATGCCTCCTTTTGGGGGATTTAAAAAAGGTATCCAACAGTTCGCAAAAGCGGACAGTAGACTTTTGCTTATGTTTCGTCTACAGAATTGCTCGCAAGGCTAAAACGCAGAGTTGCACAAAAGTTAGCTTAGCTAATAGCTAAAAAGCTACAACTAAATTAGCTGTAGTTTCTTTGCACGTACATAACTAAACCATAATTTTAGTTGTAGTTGCCACAAATTTTGAACCTAAATTAGTTATTAGTTGCGAAGTGTAACTAAGTGTGTTTAGTTATGAAAAATTAGTTGCCAGAGTGTAACTAACAATAATTAGCTTTAGTTTTAGCTTTTTAGCTATCGATTAACCACAACTAATAATTTTTTTCAAACAATTTAATCCGAAAAGGCTTACAGGAACAGGAGCGATTCTTTTATTTCGTTATACATTTTCTAGTTTTAATTATGTTTAATTTTAGAGATTATTATGTCCTTACAAAACACGGGGAAATAGTGTGGAAGTAGATTTGTCTTCGATAAGTTTTGAATAATTGAGGTTGTATAGCTTGAAGTTTGTTGTACATCAGTTGAAGGTAAGAGGTAACCGATGGCCGATTGAAGAATGCCACTTTTAGTTGTCATAAGGTTATTTACCAAGAGGTCCTTGGAGCACCAAATAAGGTCCTTAAACCCGAAATTTTTTTTTTTTCAAAAACTCCAAGAAAACCGCGCCTTATATCTGTGTTCAATGTTATTTGACGAAGAGGTCCTTGTAATAAACAAAAATGGTCCTTGAAAATCGAAAAAGGGATATTATTCCAAAATATCATTTGAGCCCACACGGTATATCTGTGTTCAGTCTTATTTGACTAAGAGGTCCTTGCAACAACAAAAAACTTAAAACTTGAAAAAAGGATATTTTTCTAAAATATCATTTGAATCCACACGTTGTATCTGTGTTCAATGTTACTTGACTAAGAGGTCCTTGCAACAACAAAAAAGGTCCTTAAAATTTCAAAAAAGGATATTTTTCCAAAATATCATTTGAATCCACACGGTATATCTGTGTTAAATATGATTTGACTAAGAGGTCCTTGCAACAGCAACAAAGTCCTTAAAACTTGAAAAATGGATATTTTTCCAAAATATCATTTGAATCCACACGGTGTATTTGTGTTCAATGTTTTTTGACTAAGAGGTCCTTGCAACAACAAAAAAGGTCCTTAAAATTTCAAAAAAGGATATTTTTCCAAAATATCATTTGAATCCACACGGTAAATCTGTGTTAAATGTTATTTGACTCAGAGGTCCTTGCAACAACAAAAAAGGTCCTTAATAGTCGAAAACAGGATATTTTTCCAAAATGTCATTAGAATCCGCACGGTATATCTGCGTTCAATGTTATTTGACTAAGAGTTCTTTGGAACAACAAAAATGTCCTTAAAAGTCGAAAAAAGGATATTTTTCCAAAATGTTTGTTGTTTCTAGGACCCCTTATATTCAAATAACATTGAACTCATGTATACCGTGCCGTTTCTAAAGACATTTTGGAAAAATATCCTTTTGTCGGGATTAAAGGACCTTTATTGTGGCTCCAAGGACCTCTTTGTAAACTAACCTGATGTAAAATAAAAGGGACATTCAATCAATTTTTATTTTAAACGCAATATGCATAATAAATCCCAATAAATTATCGCCATTTTAGCAAAACAATAAATTTTGATGTAGTTATTAGTTATTACCTAGACAGCTAAAAAGCTACAGCTAAAAAGCTAACCAACTTTTAGTTGTCATCCGCAACTAACTTTGGCAACCTAACGTGCTTAGTTACACAACCTGCAACTAATAGCTAATAGCTAAAATTAGTTGTCATTATGATAGCTAACCACCAAATCGATTGCATTTTTAGCGCAGCTAATTTAACTACGTTAGTTACCTAGTTATGGCGTTAGCTAGATAACAAATTAGGTAGCTAACGTGCAACTGTGGCTAAAAGTTTGGCACGACCTGCTTATGGGATAAATTTTTGTGGAATCCCATTTGCATCTTGTGCACCTGCAAAATTTTTGTTTTCGCTGACATGAATCCCTTGCAGTTAGGAATCGACCCCTCACGATAGACCACTTCGGGAAGTGATTTTTTCTGTCATTGTTTTTTTTGTTTTCTAGATTCTGAAATTCATTTTTACCACAAAATAACTAACACATTCGAAACACAGGTAGGCCTTGCTTAACATTGGGATTACGATGCTGGAAAATGCCGTGGTAAGCGAAATCGTATTAAACGATACAAGAAATCAGTACAAAAAGGTTGGTTTCGTTCCATGATCTCTAAAAACATGAACTAAAATACAAAATACAACTGCGTCATCTTTCACTAAACTCAACAAAACTGCACTTAACAAAAAAGTTAAAAAACAACGTAGGTAACTATCCAAGCCAAAAGTCTTCTGAACCTAACAAAAATCATTAAAGTTTTATATGCTGTTAAAATGTGTTCTTCATCACTGCTTATATGTATCATGCGAGGGCGATTTTGTGATGTCTTCATGTCGTTATTTTGTTAAAAAAAATATCCGTCACCGTGTTGAAACGAAACCTTA
Organism: Portevinia maculata; assembly: GCA_949715645.1. Lineage (NCBI taxonomy): Eukaryota > Metazoa > Arthropoda > Insecta > Diptera > Syrphidae > Portevinia > Portevinia maculata. Next base: position 137,465,418 of record OX454528.1, on the reverse strand, counting down.
AAATCCCGAACAACAAGCTACGACTTAGTCTTGCAACTATTTGCTTTCTCGCTACGAGAGCTGTTCAAATAGAAGATACTAATGTTAATAAATCATACTATGAGCCCTTGTCCAATTGTAATTTAAGTCTAAAAAATCCAATCTATTAATCATTCTTCATAAAGCACACATCCCCTACTAAAGCAGTTTTACTCTAATCCAAAAAGCGAATTAATTACTCTCAGCAGTGTAATATAAATTACTTTATGCACACCTGCATTGAAAATCCGCTACCCCAACACGTTTAATTCTAATTATACTTATTTCGCTGGCATTATAAATTGAATCTTTTGCAGGGATGCAAGCGCATTTCCTTAAATTCTACAAGTAGCTTAGCAAAACACAAACAAATGCAACTTATACATTGCAGAGTATCCATATAGCTATATTTGTTGTGTCTTCGCTAGTATTGAGAAATTTAATTTGCAAAAAAAAAAACCTTAAACTTTTTGTAATTAGAAGTGTAAGTCATCCGCGAGAAAAGACAAGCGTTTTTGGGAGACAGGAGACACCATACATATATTTAAATGCATACATGTACAGTACATGTAATGTACAAAGCTGCATGCTGCCTCTTGGGGAGTTATCTTAATTGCAAACCATAAATAAATGTTAAAGTTATGAGTAATGTTTGGTCTAATAGATCACTTAACTTGAGGTTTAATTTATTGGTATAGTTATTGCTGGCATTATACACACAATGTATCATGCCAGGTTACTCATCATTTGCTGATATATATATATATATTGCATAATAAGGACACTGGAATCTTCAATTAATAGTCACATAGTTTGCAAAGTATGTGGGTGAATAAGAAAATTAAAAAAAAAAAACACACCCAATTTTTGCGGAGAAGTGGTAAATTGGCGAATCATGAGCTTTGGTTTGTGACTCTGATTCACAGCACATCGTAGAATGCCTTTCATGACAGTGGATTTTCACAACAATTCATCGGGGATTTCCAATTTCGGAAATAAGTTTAAATTGGGCAATGGTCGAAGTTTTAGATCGAAAGAATTTGGCTGTGTCATAAAATGTAAGAAAAAGTTCTTTGGAATAAGTTAATGCTTATCATCGATTTTTTCCAAGTGAACAAAACAATTTGGGAAAAATTCAAGTTTTATAGGAGACATGCATACACGAGAGTATAGCTTCTTAAAAAAATATCAAGTAAAATGTCAGCGTAAATAGCCCATAAGAGCTCTACACACGATCGATGCTACTTTTCAATGTTACTTGAATGACTCATCCTTCAAAGAATATTGATTGTGTGTATGCTCTTCAATGTTCTCATCAAGAACCATTGATACATTGATGCAAATAAAGCGATTTGGTTTCTTCAATGTTCTTGACCGTGTGTAGGGTGCAAAATTGTTACTTGTCAATAGAGCTGTTTTTTCTGCAACTCAGTAGCAATTCATTCTTTGAGATCAGAAAAAACTACTAATACACCATCCAGCGAATTCTATTTTCATTGGGAAAAAAATCCAAAAAAGTTTTACGAGTAGGGAAAGGTCGGAACACTGATACAGTCCGAACAGTGAGACATTCCATTTTGTTGCTTCCCAGAAACACGCACAGACATGTCGATGAAGACAGCACCGATTATTTTTCGTTCCCCACCTTTTTTTTCTATTCCGAGCAACAACCAGTTGCGCGTGTGCTTTCAGTGTGTAAGGACCTAAAAAAAAGGCCAGAAGTATTTTTTTGTATGTTTCTAAATTTTGTGTAGCAACGTCAAATATTCAGGTAAGCGAACCATTTTTTTTTTAGTTTTCTTGTTATTATAGTAGTAGTAATTGTGATTTTATTTATTCATATTTAATTCTTACATATGTAATTCACAAAAATGTGCATTGGCAAATGCCGTCAGCCGGAAAAAGAGAGAAATTTTAACATATTATTATTAACAAAAGTTAAAACATTTTTAAAATTAAATTTAACAGATATTTTTATAAAAGTTTACACAAATATTATTTAAAAAGCTTCATCTACAATTTGTTGTCGATATTTTCTGGCTGCTTTAACATAACTTGCAAGTATATTCCAATCCTGACCATTCAAGCACAGAACAACTTCGTCTTCCGTAAGTGAAGATTTACCCCAATGAGCTCTTCTGATGCTTCTCAAGATAGGACAAACTCCAATGAAATGCTGGACATCTTCTTTCACGCGCAGATTGCATAAAGTGCATTCTGGATTAATGTCCGATCTATGCGGCATATAATTTAAACGAAGAAGTTCCCCTCTGACCTTAAAAATTGACGAAATCATACTTATATTATTTCGGTCATGGAAATAGTTTTGCTCCATAAGATCATGATTGAGTATTCGATACGTACATCTGCTTTCACTCTGCTGTGCTTTGGACCTACACTCCGCACGGTGAGCTTCATCAATATTCCTCAATAGCTCCTGCACATATCCTTTCCACGATTCTGCATTGTACTCTGTTAACGGAACATTATGTTCTGCACTCAATCTGGACCATTCTTCGAAAAATTGAAGCTGTCCACGCACTGCATGTTTTGCCACTATATGCGGCAGGCGGTGGTTGGGAAGCGCCATTGCTTTCAATATGTACTCCATATGCAACCGGATTGTAAAGATGTATAGAGGTGGCAGACCTGTTTCTAAATGCAACATATAATTTGGAGTATTTTCTGGAAGCCTGAAGATTTTCTTTATAAAGTATCTTAACAACTTTTCTACTTCGTCATACCGATAGATACCCCAAACTTGTGCAGCATAACACATGATAGATCGAACTGCAGCCTCAAAAACTTTAAATTTCATGCTCGATGGAATGTTTTTTTTTGCCAAGTATCCCCTTCCAATTGCAGTTGATTGCTCTTTTCGCTTGTTTTAATTTTTCGTTAAGGTGGTACTTGAAAGACATTGTGGGTGTTAAGGTTACCCCAAGATACTTATAGATCTTAACAATCTCAACTTCCTCATTTTGCCAAAACCATTTTTCCTGTCTTGAGTACCTCCCAGGTCCATTTCGAATAATCATTATTTTGGATTTCTCAACGTTGACTTTGAGGTTCCACATTGTGCAGTATTGTTGCAGTTTATTCATCATCATTTGCATCATCGTTGGGGTCTCCGCCAGAATGACTATATCATCCGCATAAAGTAGAAGCTTTATATGAATTCCTTCAAATACTATTCCGCCCTGTAGGTATGTTGTAAGGTCATCAAGGAAAATTGAAAAGAGGAGTGGGCTCAATAGACAGCCTTGCTTAACGCCCATCTCTAATTCAAACCAGTTGGATATTTGTTTTCCATTCCATACCGCAGCCGTGTTGTATTTGTACAGGCTTTGTATGATGTTTAGAACTTTCGTCGATACTCCCAGATTACTTAACTTGTAGAATAAAGCCTTTCTATCGATAGTATCGAAAGCTGCCTTAAAATCAACAAAGAACGCATACAACTTTTTGCCCTTATCAAGGTAGGTTCGTGCTATGCTTGTCAGAGAGAATATGTGATCTACTGTTGAGTACTCTTTTCTGAAACCCGCCTGGAAATCGCTCAGTAAGTCATTTACCCGTATCCAATCTGTTAAGCGTTGTAATATGATTCCGGAGAATATTTTCATAACGGAGTTCATGAAAGAAATGCCTCTATAATTGTTCGGATCATTCGGATCACCTTTTTTGAACAGCGGATAAATTATACTTCTTGTAAAGCTGTCGGGTACCTCACCCAAGTCGAAAATGTGGTTTTATCTTGTTATTATATGTTCTTTAATTATAGAAACAAAAATTTACGATAGCCTTGACAGTTTTTTACGTAAATATTTTTTTCTTTGAAATGATGAAAATCGAACAGTGAGACAGATTCAAAGGACGAACAGTGAAACATGTTTATTAGTCCAGAACAATTCAAGGGTTATCCCAAAGCTTCGCCTAGATTAAACACGCAAAAACAAAGGAAAAAGGGAAGAAGCATGATGCTTACAGACACTCCAGAAAAGGAGGAACTAGAAAACAAGCTAATTTATCGACGGCCTATTAAAAAAGGAGCCAAACAAGCTGCAATAAAGAGAAAGGTCTTACAAGTGAAATCCGAATCAGATGAGGATGGTAAGAAACAGCTAAATAAAAAAACGCCCAAAAAAATCTGGAAAACAAACTGCAAATAAACAAAAAGATCTACAATCGGAATCAGAAACAGACGACGACGATGACGATGAAATGATTCTCCAAGATTCTTCTTATGATGGATCTTTCACAGGAAATGTTTCAAATGAGGACCCGGTTCCGCAAGACATTAAAGTTGGAACATACGTCCTTGTCCGTTTTAATGTCAAAAATAAAAACGTCTATTTTATTGGCCAAATACTAAAAGGCAAGGATGAATACAATGAATTTAAAGTTTGTTATCTGCGCAGGAATGGAACCTGCAAATAAGTTTTCAAAACCCGTGGTCGAAGATGTTGCCTACTTAAGTCTTAAGGATATAGAACGAGTTTTGCCAACACCGTCTCTTTGTGGCCACACCAGCCGCCAAAAAGCTTCAGTGTTTTTTGAGATCGACTTTCGAAGCTATTGAAGAAACCTTAAATAACTGGCTAGGAATTTTTTAAAACTTTTTTTTTTTACCAAAAAACCAAGAATTGGAATTGAAATGTGATTTTATTTTATTGTGATTTATTTATTGTGATTTTATATTTTTTTTTTATTCGACATGAAAATGTTTTTATTTATTTTTAATTTGTATTACTATTAATTATCTTTAAATTACAAATTGAATTGATTTGATTTGGTTTATTAAAAACCTTGTTGAAAAATAATATGAATTTTAGTTATTTTTTTTTATTTTACGTACCTAGGTACCTAAATATGTTTTTTGTTGTTTTTGTTCTTATTAATTAATAAATAATAATATGTTAAACGAATAAAACTTATGTGTTTTTTTGATAAAAAAAAAGTTTAAGACGAGTTTTTATTAGAATTATTGTACTGTCTCACTGTTCGCCCTACGTTATCTCAGTCTTCAGTCCTCCGTCAAACAGTGAGACAGTTTGACCTTCTTCAATAATTCAACTCATGGTGAAGTAGTTTTTCATTTATTCGCTAAACTTTTTATGGCAAAATGCAGCGGAAATATGTCGTTACGATACCATAAAATAATTATTTTGATAGCTCGAAAGCGTTCGGAGATACAACCGTTTAAAAAAAAGTGTCTCACTGTTCCGACCTTTCCCCTACCCCCTAAGGTCATCGATATGCAACTTCTGTCGCCTTTTTTCGACTGTCGTCCCCTTTTCGCGACTTTCATTACTGTAATCGAAGTATAATTAGGAATGTTCCTAATAAAATATCAGTAGTTACGCCATAATTAGGCAGTATTAGTGGGCAAATGTTTGGTCATATATCGCACATTAAAAAAAAAGTGGCATTACCTAAACAAAAAACCTGGTTTTCGAATATGCCCGTTTTAAGTTTTGGACATACTTCAATGTTTCTTGGCCAAAGTATATTTGCTGATTTTTTGTAAAATGGAATTTTAAGATTCCAAAAAAAAAATGGATATCTAAGAAAAAAGGGCCACCTGCAAAAGTGCGGTATATTGTCATTTTTATACCCTATTCTAAGGGTATATTAATTTTGACGCATAGTTTGTAACATACCTTAATATTGCCCGTTGACAACTAAAAGTTACTATATTTATGATCAGCATCGATAGTTATGTCGATCTAGCCATATCCGTCCGTCCGTCCGTCTGTCGGCAAAAATTAGGCCTTAAAACTGGTCCTACTGAGCTGAAATTTTAACCATATATTCTCTAGGGTCCCGAAAAAACCAAGATTAGGAATTTTTGAAATCCGCCCACAGGCCCACAAATTCAAAAACACAAATTTATCGAAAAAAACGAATTGTGAGCTAGAAAGCTGAATTTTTTTATATATAAACTTTGACTCCTAAAACTGCTCGGGAGATATAATTTCTAAAATCCGCTCATTGAAACGCGAGTACGAATAGGGTATCAAACAGTTCGCCCAAGCGGACTGTAGCCCGTCCCTATGTTTTTTAATACTTTTATTTTAAAAATGTCACAATGTAACATGCCAATGTTTCATTATCGTAATATAAAGAAAGTAATATTTCATTATTTAGCAATGGCTTTAAGCAAAAACTCACTGCTAAGAACTATTTTTTTTTTTCGATTTATAAAAATATTTATTAAAAGGGTGGCACTAAACGATTTGTGATTTCTATGAATTCAATTATCTGATCTGTATAGTAATAACTCTAAGCTTAAATTGATATCTACATTATACGAAAAGTGACAATTTATAACTTGTTGGAACTTAGTGTTTAATTTAATTTAATTTAATTTATTTCATCAATAGAGTACATTTTTCTTATAGACTAATAACAATTAACAATATGATTTGTTGAATATTAATAGATAATTCATATAGGTACATATAAACGAAAAAGAAAAAAAATAAATAAATAAAGAAAAATAAAAAATAATAAACAATAAGATTTCAATAGTGCAATTATACAAAGTCTGTCTTAAAATTAGAAGAAGTTTGTTTTTAAAATCCAACCTGCTACAACTCCTGAACAAATCGATTGAAGTCATTATTGAGTTTGCAGCGGGCAATAGGTTCATTACGTGAAAAATTGGTAGTAAGAAGATCTTCACGAAAGTTAAAATAGGTAACTGCTAAGACGATGAGAGCACAGAGGGAAATCGATCATACTCGTACTAAGCAATTCAGGACACTGTGTTTGATAATGAATTAAATCTCTTATAAACATGACCGAGAAATATTTACGTCGAATACGAAGGGAGTTCAAGTTAATCAAAAAACATCTAGTTTCATAAATAGGTGTGTCAATTCTCCAATTTAACTTGAATATTACGAACCTAGTAAAATTTCTTTGAACCCTTTCAATCCTTTTACAGTAAATATCGTAATACGGGTTCCATATTACACTGCAATATTCGAGGAGGGGTCTAACTAAAGATATGTAGAGGGATTTTAGAGTGCAAGGATCAGTAAAATCTTTAGAATTACGTTTGACGAAGCCTAACATAGAGTTGGCTTTGGAGATAATGTAATCAATGTGGTCTTTGAATGTAAGGCGCGAGTCCAGAATAATGCCTAAGTCTTTCTTAGAATACACTCTTTCAAGTTGTGTAGATTTTATAGAGTATCTATACGGAATAGGTACCTTCGATCTAGTAAGAGTGAAGCACTGGCATTCAAAAATATTCAAAAATAGATTGTTCAGATCACACCACTCACAACCGCAGCAACATCGGCTCGCAGTATGTGTGTGTTTGAGAACACGAGCATGGCAGAAATAGCCGTCTGCCGGAAATGACATTTCATAGATATTAAAGAAATTATTACATAGAAGTTAAGTTGAAAAGGAAAATTGAAAAAGAAAGAAATACTTATTTACAATACAAGATTTTGGGTTTAAGCATAAAAGATCAATTCGTTATGTCTTTAACAATTAGTCGACAGAAAAGATGAAAAAAAAAATATATATTTATATAAAAAAAAAAATAAAAAAAAAAAATGCAATTTGTACATCAGTATCTAAGTATAAAACTAGATTAAAGGAATGGAATGGATCAGCGAGGGGGTCTGCAACAATTTTGATGATTTGCAACATAAAGATTTATAATTTTGAAGTGATTTAGAATACCAAAAAAAAATAATTAGTAATTTTAAATGATTTGAAACATAAAAGAAAAATTTTGGATTATTAAAGCAATAACTTAAGAAGAACGGCAAAAGTTGCTTGTAGCTTGGACTTTTAAAAGCTATTACGATATAACAGAGCATGATTGCAGTATTTGTACAAAACAAGCCACCCCCTAGTTCCGTTTAGTATATCGTACAGACCATTTACGGACAGTTTGCTTACTCGGAAGTATAGTCGACGAATCTCTTGTAGAATAGGGCATTCCGCAATGAAGTGGTGAATATTTTCAGGCACTCTCATGTTGCATAGATTACACGTTTCCTCAAGATCTATTCTGTGTGGCATGGAATTCAAATTTATTAATTCTGCTCTCGCTCTAAAAATGGTGCTTATAACTTTCCATGAAAAATTTATATTGAAATAACTTTCGTGAGATAGCAAATGATGGTTTAGGTTCCTATAGATTAACCTTGAAGCTGAGGAAGATGCTCTAATTAGGTGCTGATCGTATAATTTGTCATCCACTTTAGCAATGATCATTGCAAAAAGCCTCTGCCAGTCATTAACATTAGTTAAAGTAAAGGAGACATTCAGTTCGAGAGATATCGCTAGCTGGTTCCAATCCTTAAATGGAGAAGCATTGTTTTGTAGCAATCTTATTAAGATAGTCTTGGAAAGATTATTCCCGCTTCTCATTACCACTCTGGTTAAATAATCGGAATGAGCTTTCAAGTTTCGCACGTAGATGGGAGGCAAACCTGACTCTACATGAATAGCGTAGGTCGGAGTCGCATTTGGTAGCCGGAATAGACGCTTGAAAAAGAATCTTTGGACTGCATCAAATTCTTCGAGGCCTGCACACCATAGCACATACAAGCATTAACTGTGGCGTTAAACACTTGATACTTCGAAGAAAGGTCAATGTTTTGATTGGCGAAGAACTTCGGCCACATCATATTGAGTGCCAGTTTGGCTTCAATACTTTTTTCTCTGGCATGCTTGTTAAAGTTTAGATTATACGACAACAAAACACCCAGGTACTTGAACTCACGAACTACCTCAATTTGTTCGTTGATAAGTTCCTACCCCAGGACGTCTTCTCTGCCGGTTCTCAAATACCATGACCTTGGTTTTTGCGACGTTGATATGGAGATCCCAAGTTTTAGAGTAGGTTTGCATTCTATTAATTTGCAGTTGCAAAGAAGAAGGATTTTCCGTCAGTAACACTAGGTCATCAGCGTACAGAAGTACTTTTATGTGATTGCCCGCAAAATTAACGCCACCCGGAAGAATATCAGATATTGCATCAATGTACAACGCGAATAAAATTGGGCTTAATATGCAGCCCTGAGGGACGCCTGCAGAAGTCTTAAACCATTCGGACAGGTTCGACCCATCCTACACAGCTGCGCAAGATGACGAAAGAAATTTGGCATACAACATTAAGAACTTTCTTGACACTCCAAGAGATGCCAGTTTATAAATTAAAGCTTGCCTGTTAACTGTATCAAACGCTGCTTAAAAATCTACAAAGAACACAAAAAGTTTCTTATTATTTTCAATATATTTTCTAGCGATGCTAGTCAGCGCGAAAATATCATCAACGGTGGAAAAACCAGCCCGAAAACCAGCTTGATACATGCTGAGGCGATTATTATCCTCTATCCACCTGGAAAGCCTTGTGTATAAGATCGAAGCAAAAATCTTTCTTAGAGAATTGAGAATAGAGATGCCTCTGTAGTTTTCTGATCGACTCAGTGGTCGGCTCGCAGTAATTCACAGTCATATTCAGAATTTATAGAACGAAATAATTTAAGGTCGTCCGCAAACAGTAGACATTCGGAATGTTTTATCACACTGGGTAGATCATTAATAAATAAGAGGAATAAAAGAGGTCCTAGGTGACTGCCTTGTGGAACCCCCGATGTTACCTTTATAGGCACTTAAAGAATATCATCAATTTTTACTAACTGAGTGCGATTCATTAAATAAGATTCCATCCATAACAAAATATTGGAGGAAAATCCAAGAGAAGATAATTTTTGAACAAGTGTTCTATGACAGACTTTGTCGAAGGCTTTCGCGAAATCAGTAGAAATCGCATCCGTTTGACAGCCACGACTGAAATTCTTTATAACGAAATTGCAAAAAAGAGCTAAGTTAGTAGTATTGGATCTACCAGATATAAACCCGTGTTGGTGATCCGATACCACAGTCCGGATTGAGAATGTAATTTTATTGCAAACAATCTTCTCAAATAATTTGGGGATTGCAGATATCTTGCATATAGGCCTATAATTTCAGACCTTCTGCTTCGGACCAGATTTATGGATTGGTATTATATGCGAAAGTTTCCAAGCATTCAGAAACATTCAGAGGTTTAAAGAGAATTATAGCGCAATTTTTTTTAAAAAATGAGGGCAATCCCATCGGGACCCTCATTTTTACTAGCTGTAAGATAGAGCTGTGTCAATCGTTCAAATTTGATGATCGAATCGTTCAAGTATTGGTTGAAAAAATGATTCGGTCATTTCAATCAATCATTCAATCAATCAATGACAGATGGGACATGGGAGTATTGTATTGCTCCATTCACTTTCAATACAATCAAAAACCCCAATCATCATTCGTTCAATTTAGTTTCGATAGAGACAGATACAGTCGAATGGATTGTAAGAGTGAATACACTCAATAACAACAAACTGCTGATTGTATTTAAAAAGGAAATGGAGGTTATTGCACAGACGCGATATTTTTGTAACACAAATATGTGTTGGTAAAACGAAATAAACCGAAATAAATAAAAATATTTTGATATATTAACACATTTATTGGTTCAGTAATAAAGAAATGAATTAGTCAGAACAGAACAAAAGTATTGACTCGATGAACGATTGACTTCGGGCATTGTGATTGCAATCACCAATACTTTATTGTGATCGGGTCAAAAAGATCGAATCAATCACGATTGACACAGCTCTACTGTAAGACTAAGTAGAGCTTCCTCAACATCACTCCTGTAGATACTAACATCAGTAATGTCATTAATTGGGTGGATATTTGAGATGTTGAAGGGAACGACATTAACTGGGGAATAGACAGACTTAAAAAAAGAAGCGAAGAAGTTGCACAAGGTTTTTTTTATCATCAGATGAGGAGTCTAAGTAGAACATAAGACTAGGGAGACCATTCGTCTTTCTCTGGAGTTTATAAACTTCCAAAAATACTTACTATTGGACTTTAGATTAGTTTGATTGATATATGATTGATATAGAAACTTATTTAAGATATTATATTCACGTTCGCAACGCAGATACCATGACTTAAGTAACGGATTAGCTATATTTGCTCTGAAACTTTTGTAAGCCTTATTCTTTTTATTTTTTAGATTTTTAACCTCTTGTTAAACCAGGGAGGGTTCGAGTTACGGTTTATATGCTTTTTGGGCACAAAAAGACTAATTACATTCTGAAGAACTGAAAAATAAAATTCATACATCACATTTAAGTCATGAGATGATAAAACGGAATCCCAAGATACATTTTGTAGAAAAATGCTCATTGCATCGAAGTCAGCCTTATCATAATCATTATATACTTGAATACTCTTGGAAGGTAATTGGTATTATAGTGCTGAAAATTCAGCCATAATAACACTGTGGTGCATAGAATGATCAAAGGTGGGAGAAGCAGGAACGTCGATTTTAACAACAAACTCTTAGTCAACAAATACGAGATCAAGCATACGATTTAAGTTGTTAGTTATATGGTTAATTTGAATACAGTCATATTGAATGAAAAAGTTCAATATCTGTTGATACGTTAAAAGGTACAAAGTGGTTATCATCATCATCAAAATTCCAACTGATATTTCCCAAATTAAAGTCACCGGTGAATAAAACATGTTGCGAGTTCGTTAAGTTCTCAAAAATATAACGCACATTATTTAAATGGAGATTAAACAATTCTATGGGACTACGAGGCTGTAGATACCTTACAATGACAAAAAGGTCAAATTTGCCTTCAAATGAAATTTTTACAATTACTCGTAGCTGGTCTATGTCATAATTAGGTGGAGGAATTAAGTTATTCGATGGCAGTTCGAGTTGGCTACATGAGTAAGTATTGCGAACTGCTATTAAAACACCACCTCCTCTCATTAATCCTGTGGTGTGTAGACACCGATCTTTACGAAAAACATTAAAGTACTTAGTATTTAAAAGTTCTGAGGTAAAATGACTACTAGTTAACCAAGATTCAGTAAATATTATAAAAATCGTAGACTGATGATGATGATGATACAAATAACTTATTCATTTTAGATCTCATACCGCCAACATTTTGATAGTACAGTGAGTAGTTACATATAGTTCTTGGAGGTTCAGGTTCACTTAATCGTTTTTTGGATGTGTTAATAAAGATGCAGGATCAGGTCTGGAAACATTAGGTTGATCTCTTCGTGGTGAAGGAATATCCGAATTCGCATTTTTCACCCTTTGGACAAATTCATGCACGAGAATCCCTTCCGGTCATAAGTCTTTTGATACTAGTTGTTTAAAGTTTTTTTTCAGATACTAATAGTTTAAATGATGCGATACTTCGTGTCTCATTAAACGAGTATTTAAAGCAGGATAAACTCGTATCGGTCGAAGAGGAAGGTATTTTATGCTTAATGTAATTAAGCACATCATCAACGCTAGTTGCTGCGTCGAGTCTCGAAATAAATATCGATTTACGAGATGGTCTTCTAACAACTCCCAGATTTATAGCGGGTTCTGAGTTATTTGAAGTGACCTCGGGAAAAACCACATTAGGGATGTCAAGTAGAATTGGATCGCAAAGTCCTCATAGGTGCTGTCAGTATTAGGGCAAGCTAAAAGGTCGTGCGGTTGTGAAGTAGATGCTGTCTGAATATCGTCCGTAATGATTGTGGGATGTTTTTGATTAGGGTGCTCTTGCCTAGGTTGTTGTTTTCTTGGTGCCTGTTTGTGTTAATTATCCTGGTTGTAATTAGTTTTTCGAGTTAGATCAAGTTCGTAGTGATTATGTTGCTGTGGTTGTTCTAATGTGAGTAGTTGTTGTTGTGGTTGAAGTATTCTTTGCTGTTTCTGAGGTTGTTTTGGAAGTGGTTTAAGTAGTTGTTGTTGTTTAATTATTTCCTGTTGTATTAGGTGTAGCTGTTGTTGCGATTCTTTTAATTCATTCTGCTGGGCCACTATATGTACAACGCACACCTGTTTTATTATTATCAAGTTGTCAGTTCTTCATTTACATTATCTGGTTGTTCTCTTTTACTCTATTCTTTTTCTTTCTTTTTCTTAACTTTTTCTTCGGTTAGCCGTCGGATATGTCAGAACTCTAATTTTTCCATTTTTCCATTATGTATATTCAATTTTAATCAACAAAATCTATTAATTAAATACCAAATAAAGTTTACCCTTGAATTGAAAATATTTTCTTTTTGTTACGCACACAAAATTCTACATAACTTACCAATCGAGTGATTTACGTTGTCGGACTGCTAATCGAAAGGTCCCCGCTTCAATTCTCGCCGGGGCCAAGTAACATCTTGAGTTTTTTTTACACTGCCCCACGTATCAAAAGTATCAATTGTCATGAGAAGCTTTTCAAAAATTTGCCGCTCGGATTCTCGGATGACAGTATCCTCAGCATTTTCATACGCGTTTACCCCATCTTCTTGGGGTATGTAAATGTCATTGAACTCTGACATTGACAGCATACTTAAGTGGGGTAAATTCAATAGAATGGAATTCAATGCCTCCAAAGAGCAATGATGTCATTAAAGCGAAACCAGAATAGTCAACCATTATCAATGAATGGTATGACCATATATTCGATGATGCCAAGAACGCTGCGAAATGTCTAGGCTTTCTTAAGCGATGCAAGAAATATTTCACCTCTTCTGATCTGGCTACATTTTATAGGACGTTAACCAGCCAAAAGTTTGAGTACAACATTGTTTGACATCGCGAACTCACTTGACTCTCTCATCGTCCTCGTCGCAATGTCTCCTGCCTTTCGTCGATCTATCGAAAAAGGCATTCCTCCTTCAGAACGTTTGGACCGCAATACCCCCCATGCTAGGAATGCATATCAGTTCAGCTTTAAGCCTATATTCGGGCGAACATCGAAATACAAAGAATCTTTCCTTAGCCTCACAAGGCGAATCTGGAATTCGTTAACAAACATTTAAAACCAACGTGCATCGGTATCTCCTCTCTCTCTCCAATCCAAATTTCTCTTCTGCCCGCACTGTGCAGCTATTTACATTATAAGGGTACATACACAAAAATGCCTATCGCGCGTGCAAGTTATAAAAAACGTTGGCACATATTACCCACATTGGCGATATTTGCCGAACATACTCTACCCAAGCTGTGAAACAGCGCTGTAACTCTAACTGCCACCTCACGTCGTAGCAATCAATTGTTGTTGTTCATTCAACCATTTCAATGTAAATTGACGGAAGCTTGGCCAATGTTCAAGCGAACGGAAGTTAAGCAGTCTAACTGCGCGTGAGTTTTGCACATACAAACCACTTCGATATTCCGCTTAGTCCAAACAGCACCATTAACCAACTTTGATTAGATTAATAACGTTTGGGGGAAAGCAGTTACGGCTGAAAGCCTTTACAGGGCGAAACTTAAATAAGTCACAAGTTCCAATCCCAGTACATCCCCATTGCGATTAATAATCATTCGGCTTGTATTATTAAACTTTTGATTTATCATATCAGATTAGACTATACTATTACTATTACCATTTTCATCTGAAGGAGCCAATTTTTATTATTCGCTTGCCTCCCCAAAGGTTTTCCAATTCGTTCTTGAATAAATATCGTTTGTTTTGTTTCTTCTGCTCTAACAATTCATTCATTGTCAACACCCCTTTGTTTGTTACCACACAGTAATCTTCTTTATCCATCCTTTGTCTATTTTTCCCATTAAGGATATCGGCCAATTACGATTAAGCACCTACCAAATTCAAAGTCTGTGCTGTTCACAACTCATTTGCCATAATATCAACCAATTTTAAGAAAGGAACATTAATTTGCCCAGAAATGCGACTTTAATTAAAAAGACAGATTAGGTACACCTTTCCGGTTCTATATTTATGCACATAAAAACCATGTCTATGTTTTAACATTTCCATATCATCCCCGATCCGATAGTAGATTATAACTTGGCACACCTTTTCCACAAACCATTGCCATAATATGTTGCCCGTATGGCTTAACCCCATCTAATAAATGCCAACAATCATTAAGCTGACCCTTTTGGTTGAATATTGTCCCTACTTCGCCTTACCCCTGAACCACTGTGAATATCATCGAAGATTTAAGCATGGTAAGCATCTGCGTCAGCAAGTGGCCACACTCAATACTCTGGCACATATAACTTTGCATTGACATTAAGCATTTTCTTTTAGAGACTCCACTGGGTATAATGTGAGCATAAAATTCTTGTTCGATACACAACCATTTTGTGGCTAAGGATACGTAACCCCATTGCACTGGTTAGATTAAGTTTATGAAAACGACAGGCTTAGATACCGCAATAAGATTATGAGTATGAGTAACATCTGCGAAACACTTGGTACTTGATGACGGTATGGGATTTTGAGGTTATACGTATATCTTTATACATTCATTCATTCAGTGGAAACTTTGAACTAGGTCAAATGTAATATGTTGACTATTAACATATAACATTGATCCTTAAACGACAGAAGACTTTTGCCTATTAATCAATCTAAGAAAGTGTCCGAAGCGATGTAATCCCATAACTCGAGATTGGCATAACCGATTTTGGTGATTTATACTTTGTTGGAAAGGTATTTTCTCAGTACGGGTTTTTAAAAAAAAAATCAAAATTTCAAAATGTTTTATTTTGACCACCACGCTGGTTACAGGTTTTTTTTCGATTTTTTTTTTTCAATTTTTTTTTTCTTTTTCTATTTATTTATTTTGGCAACAACCAAAAAAAGAACAGTATACTGTTTTCCATCATTAAGTACTTCAATTTAATCTGTTAATCTGTGTGGAGTAAACAATGCCAGCAAGACGCAAAGGGACCAATTTGGGCCGTCGAACGAATAGAACGACAGACATGCGAAATAGAAGAGCCTAAAGATCAGACGAACGAATCCAACAAGATAATGCAGATGTGCGAATGAGCATGGCACAATTTCGTGAATCACAATCACAAGAGGCACGAGCGGTGGCGCAAAAGTAATCCTCCTATCAGAAAAATGCTATAAATTTTGCGATTTTTGATAGACATTTGTGTAGTAAACAAATGCGAAATACACGTTAATAAACAATGTTACGCTACACTGCTCCAGAATGCGGAATATTGGTGACTATTTATTTGAGCAATAATTTAAATTACAGCCAAAAAACATCGGAAGGTTATTTTTGCGCCACCTTGTATATATAGTAACTTTGAGGGGTCTATGAGCAATATTATGGTATGTTACAATTAATGAGTCAAAAGTAATAAACCGTTAAGCATTGCTGGCGCGAGCCCGACTAGCCTCCTGTACAAGCCTTACTTTTTGCGCCCCTCA
The DNA here is from genome assembly GCA_949715645.1 of Portevinia maculata. Classification (NCBI taxonomy): domain Eukaryota; kingdom Metazoa; phylum Arthropoda; class Insecta; order Diptera; family Syrphidae; genus Portevinia; species Portevinia maculata. The sequence continues at coordinate 137,449,108 of OX454528.1, read as the reverse complement.
TTGAAGGCTGGTATGGTAGCTAAATTCCTCATTAATCAAGGGGCAGATTTTTCAATAGTTTTTTTTTTTATAAACGAGGTATTCATATAAGAAGTAAGGGCAACGATATAGGAACGCAAAAAAAATAATACAAACCGATTTAAGAATCCGTACCGCTAATCTCATTTCTAAACCTTTTTTATAGCCAAAAGTCGCACGTGGCTGCGCTTGCATTATTTGATATATACGAGTAAATACATATTCTTTAAGAGGCAATGAAATAGCTGACAAATCTGCTGAGTCAGATAATTATTTATTGCAAAAATAGTATAAGAAGTTACATTATAAAAACACGAGAAAATAGGCTGGAAAGAATACCTTCATCACTATTCATCGATCAGTCCTCAGGCAACATGCCCTGCATCTTCATACGACTCCGTTTGGGACGCACCATATAATATCTAAGCCACCAATACAGGTTTTAACCTGCCTAACACAAAATTGTGGGTGGAATTACTCAGTGGCTATTGCGATGGACTACTGACCGAGGGGAGCACAGTAACACCAACACATGTGTCTGCCATGACAAATTGTCAGGAGGCTTTTCAAATTTGCCGCTCGAAGTCAGCTTACAATTGTACGTTCTTTCCGCTTCCATAACTAGCAACATAAAGAGTCTTTCATTAAGGACTTGACAAATTCTTGTTTAAATAAAATGCAAACTAATTGAGATATCTGAAAAAAAAATTATTGGCTTGAATTACTATCCAAACATTTAGGAATGGAATTCGACTTTGTTCATATGTCCACCACGGGAACGTATGCAGCGGTCGATACGTTGAACCCAATTGTCGATGACTCGGCCGCACATTTCGACCGATACGGCCGCTATTTCTCGTTCAATATTGGCTCGGAGCTCCTCTAACGTCGCTGGCTTGTTGGCATAGACCAATGATTTAATATAGCCCCATAAAAAAAGTCTAGAGGCGTTAAATCGCACGTTCTCGGTGGCCAATAGACGGGTCCGTTTCTCGAGATAACACGTTCACCGAGCTGAGACTTCAATAACTCGATTGTTGCAACCACATATCACTGATGTCCAATTCATGCAATTGCTCAAAGAAATAACGTTCCAACATGTCTCCGTAACGAATAGCATTTACCGTAACGTGACGCTCATTTTCATCGACGAAAAAAACGGCCCAATGACGCCACCGGCATGAAAACCGCACCAAATAGTGACTTTTTTCGGATGAAGCTGTTTCATGAAGTACATGAGAGTTCTCACCTGTCCAGTAACGCGTATTTTAGTAGTAGACTGCAGACAGACTACTGACGTTCTTACGGGACACTACGCTTTTGCCAAACACCTTAAGGTGCTAGGCCTAAGCGATACCACCAACTGCGAAGCCTGTGGAGAAAGCGACGACACTGCGGAACATAACCCGTGTGATTGTCCTGCTTTTACTCGTATCGGGTGGCAGGTATTTGGTGCGGATATGGTGAGTGCTGTAAACCTTAGCTCCTTATTATTGAAGCGCCTTCTCTTTTTTCTTAGAAAAACGAGTAAATTCCCACAGTAAAATGTGGTGTGTTTGCCTGGTAGTACAATGGACCAGTATTGAGTCTGAGTCTGCTCCAGTGCAGAAAGTCTCAAACAGCCCGACAAAAAAAAAAAACCTATATTTTGCTTATTGACGAAGCCGTTTAACCAAAAATGTGCTTCATCGCTGACGACGATTTTGCGATGAAATTTTTCATTTTCTTCCATCATGTCCTGAGACCAATCCGAGAACGTACACCGCTTCATATGATCAAGTGCCTTTAGTTCTTGAGTCAGCTTGGTCTTGTATGGATGTTGGCCAAGATCCTTACGTAAAATTGTCTATACTGTGGTCTGGGAGAGGGCCAATTCTTGAAAACGCCGCGAAATCGACTGATTTGGCTGGTTTGCGACGGACGCCTCTACGGCAGCAATATTCTTCACAAATCGGCCAAAACGTAGTCTCACTGGCACGGCAACATCAAGCAGCGAATATTCTGATTCTAATTGTTTCACTAGACTATTATGATTTGCTTGTCTACTGGGCCGAGAATTACGGCCGAAAATTGGCGTTAACGTTTTTAAAGTTGCGACCACCGACTCGGAATTTCGATTATTGAAATTTGATTTCCCGGAAAGGATTTTCACCACTTAGATCCTTATAATTAAACACCTCGCACCAAAATGAGTATATTTGATTCTATTGATAAAAAGATATTTGGTAATGAACTGGGGGTTCGGTCAAATTCGGTCAAAAAGAATTGAATTCGAAGATTTTCTTCGGTCAAAACACTTTGAATTCGGTCAAATCGGACCGAAATTATGTCAAATTGACATCACTGATTTTAGACTTCCCTATAATCGTGCTCTTCTTCTTCTACTTTATTTGGGAGATAATGATCTGATCTGATGATTTGTTGGGGCCGCCGGCTGGACATCAAAAATGGTATGTATGTATGTATGTTCAAGCTTCCAAGTTTAGGATCACTTCATCACTGAAGCCAAGCACATGCTGGTGGTGTTGCATTTGTGTAATGGCTGAAACAGATGTGCAGCACGAACCGTGCAGCAAGATGATTTTGTATGTAAAAGGACACATTGATTACTGCAGGTTAATTCTTGCTGCAAGTTATCACTATTTCTTATCTTGATGCACCGATTGTAGTAGAACAGCACAATTTGGTAACATTTTTTCGCCTTACCGATTAATGCTGTGAAATTCTATAACAATACCTAAGATCTTAGTCTAATTTCTTAGTGCAAATGTGTTTCATGTGCGCTGATGCATGCATTCCTGCGTACTTCCCTGCTGCACATCAGCTTCATGCAAAATGCAGCAATTTTTGGGGCCTTCACTTTTTTTACAATTTTGTCACGTAACTGAGCGTTGTTTAAGTTTCCATTTTTCAAGCCACGTATTTGCATACACACTTGGTGGCTTTGCAGTGATAATCTTTGCCTAACCTTGGACGGTTTTTCGGCACCATTTACACATATTAAAAAAAAAAACTCCGAGCACACGAAAAGTTAATGGACAAGCAGGCTAGGCTGTTGCGATAAATAAAGGGTCTTTCATCAAGGACTTGACAACCTTTTTTTTTAATAAAATGCAAACTATTTGAAATATCTGAAAAAATATTTATTCGCTTGAACGACTATCAAAACATTTATGAACGGCATTTGACTGTGTTCATATGTCCACCACGGGAAGGTATGCAGCGGTCTATACGTTGAACCCAATTGTCGATGACTCGGCCGCACATTTCGACCGATACGGCCGCTATTTCTCGTTCAATATTGGCGCGGAGCTCCTCTAACGTCGCTAGCTTGTTGGCATAGACCAATGATTTAATATAGCCCCATAAAAAATGTCTGGAGGCGTTTCTCGAGATAACACGTTCACCGAACTGAGACTTCAATAACTCGATTGTTGCAACCACATATCACTGATGACCAATTCATGCAATTGCTCAAAGAAATAACCTTCCAACACGTCTCTGTAGCGAATACCATTTACCGTAACTTGGCGGTCATTTTCATCGACGAAAATAATCGGCCCAATGACGCCACCGGCATGAAAACCGCACCAAGCAGTGACTTTTTGCGTATGAAGTGCTGTTTTATGAAGCAAATGCGGATTCTCACCTGTCCAGTAACGCAGATTTTGCTTATTGTTGAAGCTGTTTAACCAAAAATGCGCTTCATCGCTGCAGATGATTTTGCGATGAAATTCTTCATTTTCTTTCATCAGGTCCAGAGCCCAATTCGACAACGTACTTCGCTTCATGTGATCAAGTGGCTTTAGCTATTCAGTCAGCTTAATTTTGTTACGGTGCAGGCCGAGATCCTTGCGTAAAGTACGCCATAATGTGGTCTGGCGAGGCGCGAGGCCCAATTCTTGAGAACGCCGTGAAATTGACTCATTTGGCTGGTTTGCGACTGACTCCTCTACGGCAGCAATGTTCTCCAAACTTCGGGCAAAACGTAGTCTCACTGGCACGGCAACATCAAGCAGCGAATATTCCGACTCGAATTTTTTCACTAGACAATGGATTGCTTGGCTTCTGGGACGAGAATTACGGCCGAAAATTGGCGTTAATGCTTTTAAAGTTGCGACCATCGACTCGGAATTTCGGTAGTTAATTTTAATTATTTGTAAACGTTGTTCCTTTGTGTACTTCAACATGATGAAAATGTTGATTTGACTGAATATTTTGACATTGACAGTTTGGTAATCTTTTTAATGGTACATTCACTTTGCAAGTTCGAAATTGTCAAGTCGCTAATGAAAGACCCTTTATATAGCTCCACACACACAAATGACTGGAACAACTATTTCTTAGGCGATCTATGGGCCGTTAATACCTTATACACAATACATATTTATTTAATTTTCAACCGCAGGATAAATGTGTAAATAATATAGTTTATTACATTTAAAGTAGTTGCGGTTATTAAACACACACTTTACAAAATCACCACAGCTCAAAACGACAACAAGGACATCGTCTTCTGCCAATTGTTAGTCAGGAATCAGCTGTAATATGTTTCCCATCTGTGGAGACACTTCAAGGTTAATATTGAATCACCTCATTTGTCTATTTGCTTTTTCCTGAAGAAGTTGCTTATTTTTTGCACAAAATATTTAAATAAATATCAAGCATTAACTACAGGTCCTTAAATTGAGTTTCTTTAACTATTTGTGTGTTGCGCAGTTGTACGTTTGGCACTCATGCAAAGGGCTTACAATTTTGCGCCGACTACGAACTGCAAAGTTGAAAAACTTCTTATGACAAATTTCGCAAGAGGGGAGCAAAAAAAAAAACTTCAGGCGTTACTGTGGTGATTGGAACCTGGGACTGGTAGAAAATTTGTCAAAGAGGATTAAATTTGTGTCCACAAAATATGTAGATAAGGGGTTTAGGTTTTACTTAAACAACCCACAACAAAGTGGCAAATTTTGTCTCTTTAATATTGAAAATGTCTGTGTGCGTTTGGAAAATCAATAAATGTTAAACCCTTTCAACTCTTTGAGTAATTACCAAGTAAACACAGTTTCCGCCATATTTTCTTCACATCTGTTTCTTAGAAATTCAACCTATTTAAAATATTAAGTGATGCAAGAACTCAACGCGAAGTCATAAATCATTGCAACACCACCACTGTCGGTACTGCGATTCAGCTTTTAGTTTCCGTGTATCGTTATCATACCTCATTAGTGCTTTTCCAATGAGCCGACATTTTCGACATCGATCGATAGCGTCTATACAACCGGTAGTACAGACAAAGATACGTCACTCCTGTTTTCCATTGATGGTGCTGCTATCTTTTATCCTCAAACGTTAAAAGGAAATATAGTCCCCAATAATATAATTTGCGGGCATTCATCATTTTATGCTCCGTGTTGTTTCGGTACAGGTATTGCGCCGCAAATTGCAAATTAAGTCCATTGATTGTCATTACAGTTTTATGTTGTAATAACAACCCTCAAGGTACGTGACATTTCTCTACATGAAATAACGAAATAAAATAAAATAAATAATTGAACTCAAGCGACAACAAAAACACCACGACACGAACACATTTTCTTGGAAATAATTATTACAGCGGATTGACTAAAAGACAAATTGAACGAATACATCATATAAGAATCTGTATCTATCTTATTTGTGATGAGAAAGATAACCAGCAGAATCTTTTTTAAGAATAAAAGAAACATATAGGAACACATACCTATAGGAAGGTACACGGAATTCAATTATTGCTTCTTTTTTACACAATGCGTCTTAAGGCTTGCAATCCTAAATATTAGACTTTTGAGGTAGAGTCGCCCGTTCCCGAACATCCCCAGTTTTCGAACACTTTGAACAAAAATCGTTATATTAACACGTTGGGTGCCACCATATAAAAAAAAAGTATTACAAAAATTTAAAGTTGTAAATATTGTTTAATGTTCGTTATTATTCGTGTGTTAAGTGTTCTGTTATTGTCTTTTTTCGTTTTTGACGTGTTTTACGTGGTTTTTGGCAGTGACCACCGGTGGCTCACATGGCACACTGCTAATATGTTTATTGATATGGTGCCACATGTACCACCGGTGGTCACACATGTGTTTTTGTGTTTTCGTTATTTCTATACTAATTATATTTAGTTTTTTGGTTATTCCTGTAAAAGTGTGTGTCTAAGTCAAAAATTCCAATTTCCAACAACGAAGAATATTTTACGGGAATAGAACGAGAGACGAAGATTCTGACAGTGATGAAAGTTTAGATTTTGAAGGGTTCAATTCCAGTGATTACGTGACAACTGGGTCGGAATCTAGCGCTTCAGAGGATAATAATTACGAGTCTTCAGAGGATGAAGAAGCTGCTGCCGAAATATTATCAAATGCTTGCACTGCAGTAAGTGGAAAGTCACTCAAGACGTTTACTTTTAGCGACCATCCTTCTTTACCTGTGATATCTGATATGGAACATAACTCTATAAAACCAATTGATTTGTTTAGCTTGATGGTGACGGATGAAGTTTATGAAATGATTGTGTTCCAAACTAATTTGAACGCAAATCATTTCTTAGCAAGATCCACAATAACAAGAAGATCCCGTACACAAAAATGGGACGATACAAATATATCGGAGACAAAGAAGTTCCTTGGCTTTGTAATTTACATGGGAATAACAACACAACAGGAAAGTCAAACATTTCATAAAAGAGTTCGACACACGAGACAAGACAAACCGAAACACTCGAAAACGTTGTTTTAGTTGCTATAAACAAAGAGGGTGTCCACATATTGTGACAACTGTGATGGTAAACCAGCACTATGCTTGGATTGTTTCGTCAAAAAACATTATTTTATATAAATATTGTGTTATTTCTTTTATTTTTTTCCAAAAAATCTTTGAATTACTATTTTGTTTTACATTGTTTATGGTTATTTTTAGAAATAAGTTCCAAATAAAATTAATTAAAAGAAAATATAATTTTGAAAATTTTCCCAATTTTTTTGCACTATATGAAAGAATAAACCTTTACCCAGGTGCCACGCAAGTAAAAAAAAGCTTTGATTACCAGACCAACAAACCATCGTTTAAACAAATAAACACCACCTGTGTACAACCGTTGGTACACGCGGCCTCATGTTAAAAAAAAATTTGTACCACCCGTGGCGCACGTGGCAGCCAACGTGTTAACGTTATTTCGTGGGCATAGTCTCTCTTCATGTCCCTTAAGTACCACAACAATAAAAATGTATCTTTGGTAAACAAAATTGTTAATTTGCTTATCGGTTTCTGTGAGTGAATGAAACCTACGGCTTCTACAAAAAAAACTTAGATAGACCATCTGAGAAAAGAAGTTTTAAAAGCATGTCATTAACGTTAGAACTTGTTACTATGGATTTTTAACAAATTAAGAGTGGTTAAGTTTGTGTTTTTGGCCTGTCCGAGAAAACGTAACCAACTTTCACCGAGTTTCCTAACCCGCACAAGTGTTCGCAAATAGGCTAGTATGAAAAAATCGCTTTTTACCATATTACTACCACAACTTATCGGAATACATACATTTTTGTCTTTCTGTATCAGAAAGCACATACAAAATTAGTGATCCTATTTCCGAATACTATATTCGTTGGTGTTCGAAAAAGGAAACTGGCAGTTTTATGGTTCCCTTTACTCGATCACGCGATAGAAAAGTTGGTAGAACATCGGGATATCTTGAAGGAGGATTTCCAGCGACTACGGAGTGCGCTACTGAAGCATAATCGAACGAAAAGGTGTGATCTCGTTAGAGAGGTCAAATATATGGGGCACATCATCTCGTCCGAGCGAAGTAGGACTGACCCAGAGAAGGTTGATGCAGTGGAAAATTAGCTGGTTCCCAACAACAAACACCAAGTACTGAGCTTCTTGGGACTTGCAACTTACTACAGACGGCTTGTGAAAGACTTTGCAGGATCGTAAGGACCTTGCATCAACCGACAGAAAATACAAAATAATTCAAATGATCAGGTGAATGCGAAGAGAGTTTCAAGGTGTTAAACACCAACGGTGTGAAGCCTCCATTCTAGCGTACCGTACTCCAGGAAAAACGTTTAATGCACACTCTAGTAACATTCGGATCGGAGCCGGTCGAGAGAGTCGTGGCAACAAAGCACTTTAAGTACCTATATTAATACAAACTCATCCTGCGCACAGATTTAGTGTTTCTAAAGTGATTGTTGCAGTTTATGAATCCTGAAGGACAAGTCGCGAGGTGAATTGAATGGCTGCAGATGTATGACTACCAGATACATCATCGAAAGGGAACTTTACACTCCAACGCAGCGGCCTCTCTCCCTTCAGCCCTGCATAGCTGATTGTAAACATATCGTACGCCAGGAGGAAAACGATAGGGAATCACTCCAACAATGCATTGGAGATACGGATTGCTCAATAGGAGGATCCGGATATCGAGCCGATTCTCGCCTGGAAGGAACATTAGTGCAAGCCGCATTGGCAGCAGATCTACACAATGGGCACAGTGAGGCTCATTCATGTTCAAGTTGGCATTTTGAGAAGAAAATGGGAAAATTTCGATGAAACATCAGTCTTATTGCAGCTTGTGGTACCCAAATCGAAAGTCAACGAAGTGCTTAGGGAACTGCAGGATGGAGTAGAGTGGAGGCCACTTGGGAGTATATAAGACACTCGAACAAATGCGAGAACCTTTTTAATGGGTTCACGCAAGAGATAATGTCAAAAAACGGTGTCGAAAATGCGTCACTTGCGCAGCCAGCAAAGGCCCGAGAGATTTTTACTCTCGGCAAGGCAAGATGCATCAACAGAACGTTTGAACGCCTTTCGAAAGGATTGCAGTTGACATCGCAGTACCGTTTTCAGAACCCAACATAGGAAATCCCTATATCGTCGGAGTTATGGATTACTTCACTTATAGCCAGAAGCATTTTCAATCCCTTAGCGAGACCGTGGTAGAGCAGATTGTCCACAATTAGGTTAGTAGATTTGGCGTACCATCCGAATTGCACTCGACTCAAGGTCGAGTCAACGACTTTCCAATGAACTGAAATTAATTGAAAATGTATGTATTGAGGTCAAATTTGGTAACCAAAACTCTGTCAAACTTATTTGTGCTTATTTTCCTGGTGGAGCTACTTCTGCCGGAAAAAGAATTGCTGTGAAAACAGATCTAAGGAAATTGTTAAATACAATTGGAGAATTTATTCTAGGAGGAGATTTAAATGCTAGACACAGAGATTGGTGTTGCCAGAGGGCGAACGCTTGGGGCAACATACTCTCAGACATATGTACCAGGTTTCCTGTTAGTGTTTTGTTTCCACAAAGTCCAACGTACGTTCCAGCCAGCGCCCGTGGATCTCCATCAGTCCTTGATTTATTTATTTCAAACATTTCTAGTCACCCTGTTTTTTGTCAACTGCTTCGTCCACTCTATCGAAAAGAAGAATTTGTACTTAATTTTAGAAAAGCAAACTGGAACCGTTTTCAGTCAGAAATTAATATGAGGCTCCAATGTTCCTCTACCAATCTCGACAATGTTACAAGTGAAATAGATGTGGACTCTATTGTGGAGATATTTTTTAATAATGTCCTATGTGCTGTAAATTTGTCTGTCCCCAAAGTTCCTAAGTCTAACCACTGTGTAAAACTTTTGCCATATATTCTTAAACTTGTTAAAATAAGAAATGCATTAAGAAGGAGTTGGCAACGATATCGCCACCCATACTTTCGCAACTAGTGTCTGCGACTAAATAAATTAATTAAAAGTGCTATCCATGATCAGCGCAATGTAAGCTCAGTAATCTAGACAAAAATGCAAAACCGTTTTGGAATATTGTGAAAATAGTAAAAAATAAAAATGGATCCTTGCCCTGTCTTAGGGATTCTGGAACTTTTTTCTACAGCGACAAGGAAAAAGCTAATATCTTGGCTCATAAGTTCTCAAATAATCACCTGTTATCTCAATCTGTAGGGGACACAAATACTTGTAGAACAGTTAATAATGTTGTACAAGCTTTTAGTGTGTCTAACCCAAATGTATTACAAAACGTGATAGTTTCGATAGATGATATTGAAGACATAATCAAAAGCCTTAAAGTGGAAAAAACAGGTGGCCTGGATGGTATCAGGAATATGTATTTAAAAAATTTACCAAATTTTTGGATTAAATATCTTACATTCATCGTAAATGCTTGTCTTAAAATAAAATATTTTCCCAAAGTTTGGAAAATAGCTAAGATCGTGCCTATACTCAAGAGTGGTAAGTCGGCATATAACCCCGAGAGCTACAGGCCGGTAAGTTTACTTAGCAACATTAGCAAAATATATGAAAAAGTACTTAAAGAAAAAAATTTAAGATTTGTATCTGAAAATAACATTTATCCTAATGAACAATTTGGTTTTAGGCGATCTCACAGCACATCGCACCAAGTTCTTTAAGCACGTAAAGCAAAATAGAGTTTTAGGCAAATTCACAGGTATGCTATTACTTGATATAGAAAAAGCATTTGATTCAGTTTGGCATGATGGCCTCATCTACAAAATGCTACGTTTTAATTTCCCAGATTTTCTGTGTAAAATCGTTCAAAGTTTTTTGTCTAATCGTTCTTTTCGTGTGTCTGTTAACAGTAGTGCTTCCGACTTGGTAACATTCCACTCAGGCATTCCTCAAGGATCAGTACTTGGGCCAATCTTGTACAATTTGTTTATAGCGGATTTCCCAGAAATACCGTCATGTCACATAGCTATCTATGCGGATGATACTGCAATTTTTTCTTCGCATGAGTTCGCTCTCTGTATTGAGAGCAATTTAAACAATGCGATAGACATCTTATATACATAGATACTACAACAAATGGAAAATCAAGCTTAACTCGGATAAGATACAAGCAATTTTTTTCACTAGAAAAAGAAAAGCTTGTTTTCTTCCATACAATCAGCTTAGGGTGAATGGTGCTTACATAAATTGGCAGCCTTGCGTCAGATATTTAGGGGTTTATTTGGATACCAAATTGTAATTTAACCCACATATTACAAATACACTTAAAAAAGTCAGTATTGCGATAAAGACTTTGTATCCGTTTATTAATAGGAAATCGTGTTTGTTTGTAGAAAACAAAATAGTTATTCACAAGGTAATATTTCAAGCTATTTTATTATATGGGTGCCAAGTATGGGGAAAATGTGCAAAGTGCCACATTATAAAATTGCAAACTTCTCAAAATAAAATCTTAAAAATGATGTTAGACCTGCCATGGCACTTTTCAACCATACACTTACATAGAAGAGGGAATGTTGAACTGATTTCTGATAGAATTCGAAAACTAGAAAATACATTTTTAATGAGGTGTGATTACTCTGATAATCCTATTATAAACCAATTATGTACCTGAAAATGTTTGTTTCTGATTCGCCTGGTAAAATATTTATATTTATTTATTTAATTCTAAGTTGTTTTACATATTTAATTATTTATTTTATATTTAGTTTATAAATTTATTTACTTATTACCTAACCTATATGTCTATTTATTTAATTGTTAGTTATTCTATATATTATTTATTTATTTGTTAATTAATTTATATATTTATTTACTGGTTACTCAAACTATATGTCTATTCATTTATTTATTTATTCATTCAATATATTTATTTAATTTATTTAATTTATTTTTTTATTTGATTTATTTAATTTATTTATTTATTTAATTTATCTATTTATTTATTTATTCATTTAATCTACTTACCTATTTATTTGTTTCTTACCATATACAAGGTGGCACAAAAGTAATCCTCCTATCAGAAAATGCTATAAATTTTGCGATTGGCCCCTAATGTCAGTTCTGTTTTGACATTTGTGTAGTAAACACATGCGAAATACACGTTAATAAACAATGTTACCCTACACTGCTCCAGAACGCGGAATATTGGTGACTATTTATTTGAGCAATAATCGGTCGGTGGCCAAAAAACATCGGAAGGGTATTTTTGCGCCACCTTGTATATATACTTTTTTTTTCATTCTGTTGATAGTGATATACGTCTTTATATATATTTATTTTTCTGTTACTTGTTTAATTTTACTCTGTTTTTAACTATATACACATGTTTTTAGAATTAAGAACAATTACTGTTAAATATTTATTTATTTCTTATTTTTTTTTTTTTTTTTCTTACATTGAAGGTTTTTTTTGTATGTTTCCTTCAAATTATCAATTGTACTTATTAAAAATTTATCTTTTGTGATGCTATTATTATTTTTTCTGTAGAAAGGTATGCAAATATACCAAATCTCTGTGTTGTAAAATGTGCGGTAATGAACCTATGTATATAATTTTTCATACAAAATAAAAATATCTATCTATCTAAATCAGTGCAAGGACTAAAGTCTTACCTCGAATTCGTTTTTACTCAGTATGTACTTGAAATTAACATTCTTGACGAAATTATAGGTATTTTTGATGTGTTCGAAATTAGGAAACCTTTTCTTCGGCTTTAGGAAGCAAGTGTTCGAAAATAGGCGAAAATGATTGGTTTTCTTATTTATTTTATTTGTTAATAAAATGTTATAATAAATCAAATCAAATCATGTTTTAGAGGCTATGCATTTTTTAAAGTATGTAAACTGTTCGACAACAGGGGACTCTACCCTAGCTTAAAAAATACCTTATTCTAGTTAGATAAATATGTTTAACTGATAAGTGGTTGAATTTGAAAATACTATTTTTTGTAAGAGCACGCAACTAAGATTATTTTTGATAAAAATAAAATCGGATACAAGTACCTCGAAATTAAATATGGTTCTAAAGAATACTGCATGCATATATACATACATCAATACAAAAGACCATTCACCTTAATCCCAAACTCAAGCAAAATCTTTCCATAGAATCCCTGCAATATCCGTATCCAGGAATCTGCTTTTAAAATGCGAATGCTTTTCACTTGAAATCATCACCTTGGTAGAAGATTCTCCAAAAATTCACCATCCACGATATCCGCATTATACACGCTCCAACAGATCATTTAGCGAGGGATTTCCTGAAAAGCGGTGAACTCTCTTCATTATCCTAAAAACAAACTTCACAACATCGCTCGCTGTGCACGTTAAGCTAAGGTGTTGAAGTAAATTCAACCTACACCATAATCACATCCAGAGAAACAAGAAAAAGGCGAAAATAATTGTGTGTACCGGGTTTCCTTTGCTATGGGATCATGAATGAGTAAATCTAGAAAAGAAGGGTTGCAAAATAAAGTTCTATAGGGCCCCAAAATATTGTTCATTATATTAAAGCGAGTCCTATGTTGTGCTATCCGTATTGTTTTTGTTATAATTAAACACAAACACGTTTTATAAAGGACCTTTATTAAAGGTGTTATACATTTTCGCTTAGAAAGTTTTAAATTATTTAAGTCCGCTTAGGCGAACTGTTGGATACCCTATTCTTATTCCTATCCCTCATAAGTGGGCGTGACAAAAGTCTAAGTATGGTTGAATTGTTAAGAACGCTCTACATATTTTGTTATATAACATTTAAAGGATTTTATCAAAAAAACGCTCCCCAGCTCAAACTTGGGTGTTTCAATAAAATTATTTTACTTAATTGTGGGCGTGTCAGTAGGCGGATTTAAAAAAATTAACACATGAGAATAAAGGGCCCCTAGAGAGTATATATTATAAATTTCAGCTCCCTAGCTCAAACTTTGAATTTTCAAAAAAAAAAATTAATTGTGGGCGTGTCAGTGGGCGGATTTTGAAAATATTTACACATGAGCATAAAGGGCCCATAGAGAGTATATATTATAAATTTCAGCTCTCTAGCTCAAACTTTGGATTTTCAAAAAAAATGTTTTATTTATTTGTGGACACGCCCAGTGGGCGGATTTTGAAAATTTTTTATCCCGAGCAGTTTTAGGAGTCATAGATCATATATAAAAAATTTCAGCGTTCTAGCTCAAAATTCGATTTTTTGAGTTTGTGGGCGTGTCTGTGGGTGGATTTCAAAAATTCGTAAACTTGATTATTTCGGGACCCTAGAGAGTATGTGGTTAAAATTTCAGCTCTCTAGGTCCAGTTTAAAGGCCTAATTTTTGCCGACATACGGACGGACGGACGGACATGGCTAGATCGACATTACTATCGATGCTGATCATAAATATAGTAACTTTTAGGGGTCTACGGGCAATATTAAGGTATGTTACAAACTATGCGTCAAAATTAATATACCCTTAGAATAGGGTATAAAAAACAACGGACGTAAATTGATGGAAGCTTCCAAATAAGTTTTCTTCTTGAATAAGTTCTACCAAAATTTGTTATCAATTTCTTAAACACATACTGAAAATGGAGACTGTTTGGATTTCAGTGATGCAATTGCCATTCATGAATAATGGCAGCCTAGTAGTCTCGCTTTAATTCCGGAAGACATCATTATGTTATGTTTTGGAAGCATCACGTGTATAGCATATTCAAACTTATTTTGTTGCAAGCGATTGAAATTTATGTTCCCATTGGTAAAAAGAACTTGATCCCTAAGCTTCCATAGTTTAATACTCGACTTATCCATTTAAAGAATTAAGGGATAGGGACAATTTCCTTCGAATAAGAAAGGAATTCGGGTCTTTGAATAGATTTCTTTATCGAAGCTATATTTCGTCTGTCGAATCTCGAATCAGAGCGGATAGTAGGTGTTTTTGGATCCATTATAATTTAAAAGAAAATTGTCTGGTTTCCCAAAAGAAATGATTTTTCAGGGCGTTATATAGAACGGACTCAAATGGTTTCGCGATATCAAGCAGTATCATCCCCGTTGATTTACCCAGTATTTTGTTTCTGTTAATATAATTGGATATTTTCAGTACTTGATGATAAGTCTCGGCTGCACGGAGGCCTTCCCCAGCACGCCTGGCTCCGGTCTACATCCATTATTGAACCTCCTGCTCCTTTGATGTTTACATCATGGGTTGCACAATCAAAGCTATCTCACGTTTAAGAAGAGGTGGATTTTGGTATAACTCGCACTTGTCCCAGTAGCGTAGCGAGGGGGGCAAGGGGGGCACAGGCCCCAAGCGGCAGATTTATAAAAAAGAGCCTGCGAAGAAAGTATGAAAAAAACCATGAGTTTATCTTAAAATATATGCAACTTCCTCTTCATCAAGTGTAAAATCTCCAACAGATATTTTGACTGTTGACAATAATTCAGATTCTTAAGTAGTACGAGAACTCAAAAAAGATATTCTGTTACCTCAAGTTAATACTTCAAATATGTCACCTTCAGCTTCACGTCCTTGTCCTTCTATTGGAAATACAAATGCTGCTGTACCTGAACAGATTCCTACAACTTCTCAATCTGTAACGACATGTTCAAATATAGTTGTCAATATTTATGGTTCCGACTCCGGCACTCTCTCTGATTCTGACATTGAATAATTTAGCAATGAGACCGTTAAAGCATTGGAATTAGCTAAAAATTTAGATGATATGGGAAAGTGGCCTAATAATATAGATGCAAATATGAGATTGCTACTTGTACAACGCGGCTCAGAAGTAGTGCAGCATGTTAGCTACACGGTTTCTGCTGCACCGATAAATACTCGCAAATTAAGATCCAGTGCTTCGAGAACACATTTTACAAATAAAAATGTGTGGAAGCTGGAAGGACTATCACTTATATGTCACCACAAATTCAAAACGAGTTCATAAATATTTAATGAGATAACGTTCGTCAACGAATTTTCAGTCAAGTTAAAAAGGCCAAATATTACTCCATTATATTCGATAGCACACCAGATGTATCACACAGATCAAACCAGTCAAGTATTGCATTATCTTAAAATTGAAAATCAGAAAGTAGTAGAAGTGGAATCTTTTATTGATTTTATCGAAACAAAGAACAGAACAGCTGAAGGCATTTCTGACATGAGCTTCTGACGTAAGCTAAAATCTGATGGTCTTAATATAATGGGTTGCAGAGGTCAAGCATATGACAATGCTGCTGTCATGGCTGAAAAATATACAGGAGTGCAGCAAAGACTGAAAGACATACACCCCAAAGCAGAATTTAAACCCTGCTCCAATCCCTCTTTGAACTTGCTTAGCTTAAATGCTGTTGAGTCAAACTCGGTAACTTTCTTCGGTACCTTAATTTTTTTCCGTGTCCACACACCGTTGGGAAGTTCTGCTTGGTGCTTCAGGCAAAGCATTGAAGAGGCTGCAAGAAACAAGATGGAGTTCAAGAGCTGATGCAGTCGAGAATACCTGGAACCATTATGAGGGCATTTTTAATACCTTGGGAAAACTAATGGAGACCGACGAAAGCCTTAACACACGGACGGATGCAGGAGCATTGTGAATAGCATTGCAATCGTTTTCATTTCTGTCTTTTTCGGGCTTTTGGAAAGCAGTATCTACTGCACGAAGTTAATGATGCCCAAATATGCTTGCAAACAGAAGGACTCAATCTTCATCAATATGCTCAAAAAATAAATGCTATTCAAATCTTCCTTACAGAAAAACGAGATGAATTCGTAGACGGTGCTTTTACTTATGCTAAAAATTCATGTCAAAGACTTGGAATTTTAATGGAACGTCCCACGAAAATAAAAAAAACTACATATTTTTGGTGACGCATCTATATTTCCGTCGCCAAAAATATGCTTTATCCTATGAAAATGAACTGCGACAAAATTATTTTCTTCCTTGGACAGGGTCAGTGCTGAAATACAGCAAAGATTTCAACAGCTACGGAATTTAGCGACAAAGTTCGACTTTCTCACCTCGGCCAAACTCTTAGATAAAAACTATGAAAGCAATTCAGATGTTGCACCTCATGAGGATGACATTGATAAGGATGAATTTGAGATCGAGCGTAGGGTTAAGAGCAATTATATCTTCCACAGGCAAAACAAATGAACTCTTTAATAAAAGCCCACTCGAACTATTAACATATACGAGTATATTACAGTTTAGACTGGGATTTAGTCTGCCTAACATAACAATAATACTTCGTCTTTTTCTCACAATTGCAACAAGTAATGCCTCAAAATTAAAGCTTTTTAAAAATTAATAAGGGTCCACAATGAGCACTCTAAGGCTATCTAATCTGGGTATCATAGCTATAGAGCAGGAAATTACAGAGACCATCGATACTGAAAGAATAATAAGAAATTTTGCCCTGACGAAAAGTAGGAAAATAACATTTTAAATAAGTTTTTTTTGTTTCCCTTTGACTAAAAACTAAATTAAATGCTTTCATCCTTTCATTTACAAATTATTTTTTTAAACAAATGTTAGTTATGAAATTATTTATTTATTTACTAAGGCATTTAATTAATTATTAAACTAAAATAATTGAATGTAATTAATTTAGAAAATTAATTTAATGCAATATAATTTAATTTAATTCAGTTAAAAAATTTCAAAAGCTTGAGAAAAAAATAAATAAATGGAAAAAAAATTACAAAAAATAATCGAATCCTGTTTTTCTACAGAATTTTATGTTATTATGATAATTATAGTTTAATGGGAATTACCTTTGTTTATTTAATATCCTGAGGTAAGTAATTTTTAACCGCTTAGAGATTGGGAAATTGGAAAGTAACCAATATGGGAAAACTTTAAATTTGCGGCTTCATTTTTGCTTCACTTGCTAGAAAGTAGTACGAACAACAGTTGAACAAATTTTGAAGCAAAATTTTACCAAGTTTATTAACATACATATGTATGTTTATTTATAACTGGTAGTAACTGTAGAAAAAGTTTTTTTTTAGTGTGTGAAAATATTACTAGGGGCGGCATAAATTGGGTCCGCCCAGGGCGGCCCCAACCCACGCTACGCCACTGGGATGTCCTTCGACTCCTGTCTTATGGATATGCCGTTCGATGCAATGACACCGCAACTACGAAGTTGACTTTCCTCGTGTTCAGGACTGGCTCTGGCCATACTCTGAGCCTGAAAAGGAATGCAGTAGAATCTTCACGGATGGCTCCAAAACCGGTCAAGGAGCTGGTGCTGGTGTCTTCTTGGAGAGCGACAACATTAGACTTTTTTTTCGTTTGGCAAACATGGCTCAGTCTTCCAAACAGAGACTTATGCTATCCTAATTTTCATGGACTATGTTGCGAGGAACAGGTGGAGGGGGCGAAGTATCTGCGTCTGTAGCTACAATCAGGCTGCGCGTAAAGCCTTACTCAACCCCTTAACCACCTCCAAAATAGTTCGCAATATCTCTCTGAATTCGGTCGGAAGGCTGAATTCACTTAGACTTGTCTGGGTCCTGGATCATAACGGGATCACGAAAAATGAAGATCTCTGATGAACTTGCTAGACAGGACTTCTCAATACCTTAACCAACGATTATGTGCCTGCGTCCTCGGACAGGGCTTCCACTGACGAATGGGTTTCGTATGAACACAATCGCTGATGGCATGACTCTCCAGGGTGCAGATAGACTAAGCGAATTCTCCCCGACATTCTTGCGGCATTCTTGTTGTCTCTTATTTCCTCATTTTCTCTGCGATTGTCCTGCTTTTGCTCGTATCAGGTGGCAGGTATTTAGTGCTGATATGGTGAGTGCTAAAACCTGAAGCTTCTTCTTGTTTTTCTTAGGAAAACGGTTAAATTCGACAGTAAAATGTGGTGTGTCTTTCTGGTAGTACAATGGACCAGTAATAAGTCTGAGTGCTCCAGTGTAGAAAGTCTCACACCCCGACAAAAAAAAAACAACCCTAAAACACGATGATGCGCGTTTGCATCAATACCGACAGTCAAATGCGTGTTGCTTCGCCGAGCATATTGGACAAGCCTTACTAGTTCGACTAATAGGGGTGGGGACAATGACTTCCAGTAAAAGGGACCGGTATTGTGTCTGAGTGCTCAAGTGTACAATATCTCTCAATCCGACAAAAACAAAATGCTCTCTCCTCACTTAAAGCACATTTTAATATCCATTTAACAGCCCATTAAACTATTGTAATGGTGTAATCCACCAAGATAATAATATTTTACAACAATTTAGTTACTATCCTTCAAAATTAACTGCCGACTGTTAGTTCCTATAAACGAACCGGATCTTTTGGTGAACCCTGCCTTTTCGACCATTTCAATCAGCTGCGACACAAAATTCTAAAATACTTTTTCTTTACACGGTCTGGTCCGATTCCACACTAAGGCACCCGCAGCAGACAAACTCAACTGCTAGATTTCAAGTGCACGTCAGAGACCCATACCTACTCAGGATTAAAGATTCCTTGCGTCCACTAAAGCTCTGCTTACGTCAAGCATCACATGGTCATCCTGAAGACCTCATTTAGACACGCAAAACCACGTGCAATACCATCGCCTGACCGCACAACCAGTCATCCTGAAGACCTCATTTAGACACGCAAAACCACGTGCAATACCATCGCCTGACCGCACAACCAGTCATCCAATGAGACCCAACAACAATTTATATCACGATCGTAAAAATAATTTAAACAAAGCCGAGTCAGGGCACTCCATTATTTATTCCACATCTAATGCTAAAAGTAGTGACCATATAAGTAAAGATCCATACAGAGGACATAATAAGATAGAGGTACAAGAACACATGTGTAAATATGTATAGATGTCCCCACATATGCGCGTGCATATATGGAGTTCGCGAAATTTCGGTGTTAGCCGGTTTCCTAACCCTAACATTATATTAAGTAAATTAGCTAGCTAGCAAAAAAATCTTCGTATTCGACAAAGCCACCGAAAAGAATCCGCGTATTAGGTAAAAGATCGGAGTACATGCCTACCTTGTTTTGTTTTGTCTTTAAATTACCATACCTTAACACAGCGACAGATCTAGCAGCGAGAAACCTGTGCACAAGCTTCGACGCATCAAGATCCACGGACAATAAGTGAGTACATACGCATAAATAAAAAAAGAAAAAAATATATAACATTTTTTTTTCAATGGCTTTCGTTAATGTTCATTTACCCTTTAATCAACATACTTGAAGTAACAGATTAGTATTCTTACCTATTCATACCTACATATATGACTTACCTGCTTAATGTTGGAATTTCATTTTCATATCAGACTTTTAATCAAATAAATATTATTATTTATCATTAAATCTGTGTTTTATTCCAAAAGTCACGGACTTATTGACCCGCCCTCGTACCTTAAGTTGTCTTACTTAGTAATTTTATCCTTACATTCTGCCTCAATGGTTGGCAGGTTGAATTTATAAAACGATCATGGAAGTTATAAATAAAATGTGTTAATTAAAAGAATTGTTGAGATGTGTTGGTGATATCTAGAGTGTAATTGAATCGTGATTTAGGGGCTGGTCTCAAAGCATCGAGGCGAGAGCAGTCATGGTTAAACAATAAGTACCGTTTAAAGGGGCAGGGTTCCTCCAGGTGTCAAAACAGCTACGACATCACCGCTGATAAAAGTCCATATAATTCCCTCTGTTACCATACCCGTATTGATTTCATTTTTTTTCAGACTCAACGGCATCCGCCATCGAGGACCTTAGGTGTGCGAGGTCACGGTCTGTTTCACTTCCCCTTTCCTTTCTTTACATTTTAATTTTTTTTTGGCACGATAAACTTTTGTTGAGTCAGGATAGCCAATAAGCAGCAAAGACCCACCCTCCGTCGAGTTAACGCCGTGCAACCGCAAGCGTGCCAGCTGCTGCTTGTCGTGTCGTGTCGAGGATCAGCCATCTCCTCATCGAAAACAGGCTAAGGACACACCTGACCATTACACTATTTACCTCGGCATTAGACTAGCATCTACGCCCTTTGCTACGAGAATGCACAGAAGAATGTTTCCGAAAATGTATCCTGGTAGGTACTCCACTTGCAACATCCATATTTTAATATTGTTCCTGTATGACTCAGTCAAAGTATGAGGAGCACCTTTGAAATACATACGACTATCTATTTTCTAAACAGAGGCTGCCCGCAAGGCGGCGTCCTCTCTCCACTGCTGTGGTGTATGCTGCGGAACATTTCCTCTGTGATTGTCCTGCTTTTGCTCGTATCAGGTGGCATGTATTTGGTGCGGATATGGTGAGTGCTGTAAACCTAAGCTCCTTATCATTGAAGCGCCTTCTCGTTTTTCTTAGAAAAACGAGTAAATTCCCACAGTAAAATGTGGTGTGTCTGCCTGGTAGTACAATGGACCAGTATTGAGTCTGAGTGCTCCAGCGCAGAAAGTCTCACACACCCCAACAAAAAAAAAAAAAAAAAAATCTATTTTCTACAGGTGAAGAAGATTGCAACCTTATACTTATTACAGCTAAAATGAGCTACTGCACTCGGACGTAATAAGTAAAAGCTGCCAGTTTGACCACCTGAATAACAGCCCCTAACGTCTGTTTGCTCCATTTGTTCAGTTCAGTATGAGTGAATTGTATACATTTTTTTTTACTGAACCGCATAGTTTATTACTCCATCACAGACCAGACAGTACACTACGTTCTCTGAGTGTGTGATCTGCCTCTGAGTATTGCTCTACACAACTGTTCTTGTTACACCGTTAAGGAGCATCTATAGCTCTTCAAAGTTATAAACCTCCTTAATATATACGAGTACAATAATATATTAATCAAGAGTCAATGCAAAAATTCAGAAAATATTACGGCTGGAATACCATCTGGGCCGGGGCTGCTATTAAAACTTAATAGGTATAAGTTGTAATATTTTGCAATCGCATGTGTACATCTTTGTCCCAATTTTTGGTCATACACTGATAGTTACGTCCCTTAAGTAGTAAACCCATGATGTAATCGAGCAAATGGTCACACAATCTTTATGAGTGCCTGCTATACATTTTCATGGAAACCACTTCGGGCCACTTTCCACATCGCTGACGATATTCTCTAGGGCCTAATAACCTGTTTTCCTTTTGTGGTCATATACAGATTGCATGAATAGTAGCCAGTAAGATAAACATCAAATCTGCGCACAATATGACAAAAAACCCCCAAGAATTTTATTTCCGTTTCAAATGTTCTTGCTTTATATGTGTGTTGAGTAAATTACTAATGTACAGGGTGGCCCACGAATCGTGTTACAAAAAAACCACGTGATACAAAAACCACCACGTAAGTGTGAGTAATCGGCTTATTTTTTTTTTTATTTGGCAGGTTACTATTTAGATTTATTAAAATGAATGAAATGAATTTAGATAGTGCAGCGGTACCATGCTTTGCAGTCTTTCATTTCCGTCCAAAGGGAATTTAGGCGGGAGTTTGGCGGCACTCCCTTCAGTAGATGGACCATTATGAGGCTGGTAAAAACGTTTGCCGAATCTTGAGGCATCGCACGAAGACCGTACCATCGAGATCCCTATGTTCGGGTTCAAGACACAATCGCGGCTGTAGCATCGCAAATTCAGACAAATCCAAGCGTTTCGACTCGAAACTTATCGGCGCAAATTGGAGATAGCAGACGGTCATTATAATGGGTAATTCATGATGACTTAAACTTGTTTCCACAGTGCAAATTGCAAGCAAGTTAAACCCTCTGGATTTGCCAATTCGCCTGGAATATTGCCAAAAAATTATTGAAATGACCGAAGAAGACAAAACCTTGATGAATTGCTTGTTTATATTTGATGAGGACCATTTTGATGTCAATAAGCAACATTGCCTTATATGGAGTGAGTCTAATCCAAAAAAATACTCCATGAGACGGTACTGCACCCAGAAAAAGTCACTGTGGGGTGCGCAGTTTCATCAAGGTGCATTGTGGGGGCCCATACTTCTTTGAAGAAAACGGTGTAACAGCAACTGTCAATGGGAACCGTTTTTTAAAGATGTTGAAGGAGTTTTTTGTACCCAGAACTGCGCCGAAGAAGCATCCGCTTCAACAGCATTTGGTTCCAACAAGATGGAGCAAGTGCACACATAGCCAGACCGGTTATGGGGGAGCTCCAACAAAAATTCCCAAACAAATTAATATCCAGAGACTGCACTTTCCGCTGGCTCAGATCACCTGACCTGACTGTACCATACTTGTTTTATGGGGTTATGTCAAGCAAGAGGTGTACACAACAAAACCAAGGAATTTGACTGAATTGAAGCAGTCCATTAAAACAATAATTGAAGCGATCCCGACTTCAACCCCTCAGCCCGCAATGAATAATTTTCTGGTCCGGTAACGCATATGCGTGGATGAGCATTGAGGTCATTTACGGTCTATCATCTTCAAAAACAATAAATTATATAAAATAAAAATGAATTGTGTAGAAACAATAAAAACAAATGAAATATATGGATTAAAAAAAAATATTTGAATTTGTTATTGTAGCACAATTGAGGCGCCACCCTATATAAGGCTAGTGGGTATGTAACATTACTATAACAGTTACATCTTAAATCTACAAAAGGACATTAGATTTAAGTGGTGTGCCAACAAATAAGAGTGTTGCTTTAATGTGGGCGATTTGTTGTAGTCCTCTGAATACTATTAAGTATAATTTCCTCTTCTTTCCACTTCATTGTGCTGTAGCTTTAATATAACCATTTGTAAAACCTTTAAAAGTGCTAACAGTTGCATTCGTTAGTCGGTTCACTTCAATTAATGTCTGTTTATAAAAACTGTGTTTAAAACCATTTGAAAATAATATTACTTTTCCGATCCTATGCATGGCAAATGATGCGTTCACAGGTAAAAAGACATTGCTTTCGAGCTTTGAAAATATTGAAAATGATTTTGATAAGCTTATAGCGTCTTCTAGCGAAGCAACCACATAAACCAAAGAACCATTCTCAATGAAAATAGAGCGCGACATGCTGAAATGAGATATTCTTCAAACCCTCGAACCCCATCAAAAAGGCAATGTTTCAGAATGTATAGCGAACAAAAATCTCGATTTTGCACTATATTATTTCGAGCCATGAAAGAAGAAAGGGCGAATAAATTAATCATCGATCGAACCATTAAATTGATAAGCGACAAAAGAAACAGATTAGCAACCACCGAATCTTCCTGGTATTAAGAGAATCAAAAACGAAATTTTCTCACCGTACAGCGATTTATTTACTCCTTACCCGTTGACGTCCAAATCCAAAAATCCACGAAAATCAACGGGTTACGCCTTGAATGGAATAGATATTGAAAATTACAATATGATTGACAATCGGTATTCGGTACATGACTTTACCCAGCATGAACAGGTAATATCAACCGATTATCCTATAGAAACAAATATGGTCACTAATAGGGTGTCTATGGCGCCTTGGTCGCATTTTGATCTGAAACACCCTTTCTGTGGGGACTTGCAAGCCGAGGAAGACAAAGATCATTATATTGTGTGAGCGTGAGGGAATAAAATTCTTCAACGAGGAAAAAGAAGAATTGGGCTGCACAGACTACATTAAGCGAGTCGAATTCTGCAGGAAGATCGGCTGTTAAAGGTTTTTCCTTTTGAAGTCTAGATTTAATTTTTTCCCCAGGGATTGAATTGGTGCCTATGCCTAGTGCTCTATGTGATAGCATACCCCTTTTTAACTTAATCTTAGGTACCTACTGCATCGTAGAAAATGCTGCTAAATGGATGCGTATCCAGATTTCGGTCTTAAAACACTCATTTATTTAGGGAAAACGCAACTGATTGAATGCATTGCATTAGGAAGAGTTTACAAAATAATCAGGACCATATAAGGTCAACCCAGCCGAGGTCTTCGAAGAAATGTCTAAGGAGCCAGAAAGGACTGCAATGCCTAATCTTAATCATGTCAAATTCTCCTATGAACAAAAGTTGAGGCAAAAAATACTACAAAGTCCAATGGGTAGTTAAAACGTTTGGTCGTTTGTTAAAATCAAAAATTCGGCCTAGTCCTCTATCCCAACACTCATTTACATTAGCATTCTAATGTCAGCGCTATAGATAAGGCCAATCTGCCTGCTGCTCACTTCGCAACTAACTCAGCGCCTCCCGGATTGTGCTTTATCTCCCCTTGTACTTGAGCGCGTAGAATACTTCTTGGGACCAATCCACTTCCGTACTCGTACAGTCGATAAAGCCCTTCAAGATCTTGAGATTCAAAAATCCGCTGGTCCAGATGGTATTTCCCCTACCGTTCTGATGAGGTTTTCTTCCTCGCTGGCAAGATCATCGCGCAAGCTATTCTATCTATCCTTTTCTTCTGGGCTCTTCCTGAGAAGATGGAAAACAGCATTTGTCCAGCCCGTCCCTAAAAAATGCGTATCTTCTTCTCCCGCCTCCTTCCGACCAATTGCACCTACTTCCTTTCTTTCTATCTTGATTCCCGAAAACTCCTTAGTGACCGGTAGTACAATTTTGTAGCAATGATTTTATGGTGGTGATGGCTGGTAATTTGAAGACTTGTCTTACGGAAAATTGGAACCAATCTCCTCACCAGGGTGGTTAAAGTCACATCACATTTGACAGAGTTTGGAACCAAGCTCTCTTGTTGAAAATCCGTGCGTTTGGAATTGGTGACACTTTTTTCAATGGATTAGCAATTACCTCTCCGACCGTTGAATTCAACTTCTTTTGGACGGTTTCAAGTCCGCAACTCAAATAACAAGGTTCTTTTTTTCATTTTTATAAGTGATCTCCTGTCTAATCCAATCCACAGCGAAGGCTGATGAAAGTACCTTCAGCTTCTCATATTTATTTTTTTAGTCACGCCCCACATCTTCGGGTGTTTAACTGGAACGGCAACGTAAGTAAAGAATAATTCAGTGGGGTATAACTAATAAAGTGGAATTTAATGCATCGAAAACGCAATGCTGTCTTTTGTCTTTAAAGCAAAACCATGAATGGCGTTTGCATCGCTGAAACCGAACGGCTTTCTATTCTCGGTATGTGTGCTAATGACAACCTTCGTTAGAATAACCTCGTTTTCGATTTCGCCAAGAACCCTGCAAAATATCTAGGCTTTCCCTAGCCGGTGCCAGAAATATTTTACCCCATCTGACCTAATATAGCTACAATTCATAAGGCTTTTATTAGCACCCCAACTTGAGTTCAACGCTCATATCTGGGCCAGTACCCCAATCATATATTTGGAGCATACAGTAGAAAAACGCGTAATAAAACTTATTGACAATCGGGATATGACGAAACGTTTAACTATTTTTGTCATTGTCGCAGCAATGTCTGCTGTCTCACGCTGTTTTATCGATATTTCCACCATAAGCGCTCAAATGAAACAGTAAGCTTCATTCCACCCTTAGAATATATCAACCGCAGTACCCGGCGTATCAGGAATTCGCATCTGTTCACCCTTAAGCCTGTATTCGGTCGAACAGTGAAATATAAAGAATCTTTAATTAGCCGTACAATACGAATGTGGAATGTTCCATTTTTCCTCAACATTATAATTTACAAACTTTCAAAACCAACGTGCATCGGCATCTCTCCCTATCTTCTAATCCTGATTTCCTGAACGTCCACGCAGTGTAGCTATTACATTATAATTATAAGGGTACTAAAAAAAATCTATTTGGTGTGTATGTGTATATTATATACAAAAAAAAAAGCGGCCAATTGCGAGTCGGACTCGCCCATGAAGGGTTCCGTAGCAGCACGTAACATCGTATAAAAGTTCTTGTAGTTCGTTGTAACTTTGAATGGTTGACGCATAAGGTTTATGTTTATGAAATTAAATGTTTTTTTTTTATATTTGAGTTGATCGAATGAAAGGTTAATTGCGGTTTACGATTTATGACATATTAAAAGAAACTATTTACTAGATCTCCTTCTAACCAATTTTCGGTGGAAGTTTGCATGGTAATGTACATCATATATTTTTTTTATTTTTATCTTTCTCTTATTTTATAAGTCACAGGGGGGGGGGGCACACATTTTACCACTTTGGAAGTGTCTCTCGCGCAAACTTAGAAACCTCAATATCGTTTTTGAAGTCCTATCCATAGATACCCCACACGTATGGGTTTGGTGAAAAAAAAAATTTTGAGTTTCAGTTCTAAGTATGGGGAACCCCCAAAATTTATTGTTTTTTTTTTTCTATTTTAGTGTGAAAATCTTAATGCGGTTTACAGAATACATCTACTTACCAAGTTTCAACAGTATAGTTCTTACAGTTTCGGAAAAAAGTGGCTGTGACTTGCCCGGACAGACAGACAGACAGACAGGCATGACGAATCTATAAGGGTTCCGTTTTTTGCCATTTGGCTATGGAACCCTAAAAACACCTTCTATTCAGCAGTCAAGCAAGCAAAAAAACGCGGAAGAAAAAAAATTACGAGTAGGTACCCTACCTAGTCAAGACGCCACACAAGTTGTATGCCAATTTTGATGGCAAATCTTGGAAAAACAATTAGCGAAATAAAACTACAGAAATATAAGACTTTTTCAAATTAACTTCTTGCTTCTTTGTGCTAAGATTCTTTTCCAGATTTAAAAGATATCACAAATTTTTATATTATTAGAAATGGTTGTTTCCCTTGATTTCAAGGTGTGCTTTGAGCTTCATATCCCAAGCACATTCAATGCTTTTCTCCACTTTCCCATTTCACGTAAACCTCTTAAAAAACAATTTACTTTTTCTAGATGACATACTGAATCCGCAGTCCTTAAATAATCCCAGCAGCTCGCTGGCGTATAATGATGTCAGCATTTTCCTCAAGTGCTTAAATGCCTTAAGAATTGTTTCATAAGCCGGCTTTCGAACCATTCATGTGGCAAAAAAGAACAATACTGTCTGCGAGCAGCTTAGTTTTATTAATTGGAATAAAATATTATATACTGTAAATATGTACTCGTATTTTCTCCGAGCATACATAATTTCTTGATTCTTACAGTTCCATTGGGTAAATAAACATTGTTTTAATTTTTGCAATTCAGTTTTGCAATACTTAAGTTTCAGTTAAAATTGTAATTATACTTTAAACTGTTTAATGCATAATCTATCTGTCGCTTATGATATGTCTGTCATATTAAAATGTCTCATTCCACCTTTAGAAAGACGCAATACTTCACCACTTGTTTTTAAAAAAATACAGCACACAAGCGAAGAACTTTTCAAATTGTATTTAGACTTTTTAAGAGGACGTTTCAGATACAATGAATGAAGCAATATTCTGCTGGTAGTTGGTTTATCTCCCCAATACTTCTCGTTCTCTGTATACATAAGTACTTAAGAAACTGGCACAACAACACACTCCAGAGATCTTGCGCTATACTTTAAATGTTACAAATGTTGCTGGCACAGGCACACTGGTTCTGTTGAGGACTAAGAGCCGTTGTGTTGAGTGCATTCCGATGCAAATGTTTGTTTATGTTTTATGTGCGTATCTGAATCTCATATTTGCAGTTGTGTGCTCTTATAATGAAAAGGAAGTATGTATAACTTTGAATGGGGTTCCGGAAACACTGGGACTGTAAATTAATTAAAATACAGGGTGCGGCAACATAATTTCCTTATTTGAAATGCATGCCATACGTTGCCGCACCTGGTGTATAATACTCGTATGTAGATGTGTATTTTTCCTTGGATTAGGAAACTATTGTATAGAAACAAAACGCATTGACTCTATCCAACGTATTGTGTGAACGTCTGAAGTTGTTCTTTAACACAGTTACCGGCACTTACCTACCAGTGTGTCTTCCGGTCTGACAGATCGACAATAGACAAATCTTCACACTTAGGCAAATAATCGCAAAGACAAATGAATTTCAAGTCGAAACCCACCATCTTTTCATCGACTTTAAGACCTCATATGATAGCATTCATCGTCAGGAGCTCTACATAGCGATGGCCGAATTCGGGATCCCGGCAAAACTGGCCCAGTTGGGTTGTATCACGCTGGAAACGCGCGGTGCAATGTGTAGTGTGGAAGCAGCTCTTCCGAACCATTCCAAGACTGATGCTGGCAAGGCGATGCGCTATGTGACCTTTTCAATCTTGTTCTGAAGGCACACCACACAGAATCTGTCGCATCCGTTGCGTCGACACATCAGTCAGCGTTAACGCACTTAACGGAAGGAACCCTCACATAAAAACAGTTGCCAACTTTTTCAGCCGAAAACACATTGACCGAGTTTCGCTGTGGTATACTCAAGTGTCTGTCAATCGGCAATGACAGTTTTCTCTTAATTTTTGAAAGATTCGCCAATGATTTAGCCTCTCTCAATTGTGTAATGCGTGAATGTATGAATGTTCGCAGACGTCAACGGACAGTAAAGTAAAAAGTAAACCAACTTTATCCGTCGACGCTTACGGATCCTTTGGTAATGGGACACCTTAACACAGAATGGGCGTATTCTATTTCGCTGTCCGTTGGTATCGACACGTCGGCGGATCAACGGATTGTATGGGCTCGCCGCGTATTATCTTCAACAGATCCGTCCAACTACTGACATACGCGGATGATATTAACATCATCGTCCGATCTCAGCGTGCCGTATTAGAGGCTTTCAACGCTATTAAGAAACTGGCAAAATTGGTTGGCCTTGAGATCAACGAACACATATCGAAGAACTTGTTTTTTACAAACAAACGAAGAAACATCTGCCAACCGATTATTGGACAAAACGCCACTGTTGATAGTAGCAATTTCTACATAGTAAAGAATTTCAACTACTTCGGAGTAAATATCAACACCGGGTTAATTCAAATGGGTTCAAAACTCCTTATCCGGAAGACCAAGTGTAAGCTTTACAAAACACTGAAACGGCCAGTTCTGTTTTATTGCGCCAAGTGAAGGACGAAAAGCTGTCATTTGGTCCTGTGTGTGAGGTGGGCGAGTAGGGCGAATAGAGGTGAAGATACAACCGTTAACGTAGTCGGAAAGCTAAGACACTTCGACTAGATTGGCTCGGGCACATCGAATGAATGGACAATTTTGCTTCAGCGAAGAGGATCTTCGACTGCCAGACCGCAGGTTCGACACAACAGGGAAGACCGAACCTCCGTTGTAAAGGCCAAACCATCCGTTGCCAAGCCGGAATTGGTATGAGAATTAGAAATAAACATAGGGACGGGCTACAGTCCGCTGGGCGAACTGTTGGATACCCTATTCTTATTCCTATCCCTCATAAGTGGGCGTGACAAAAGTCTAAGTATGGTTGAATTATTAAGAACGCTCTACATATTTTGTTATATAACATTTAAAGGATTTTATCGAAAAAAAACGCTCCCTAGCTCAAACTTGGGTGTTTCAATAAAATTGTTTTATTTAATCGTGGGCGTGTGAGTAGGCAGATTTAAAAAAAAATTAACACATGAGAATAAAGGGCCCTTAGAGAGTATATATTATAAATTTCAGCTCCCTAGCTCAAACTTTGGATTTTCAAAAAAAGTTTTTTTTAAATTGTGGGCGTGTCACTGGGCGGATTTTGAAAATATTTACACATGAGCTTAAAGGCCCCTATAGAGTATATTGTTATAAATTTCAGCTCCCTAGCTCAAATTTTGGTTTTTCAATAAAATTGTTTTATTTATTTGTGGGCGTGTCAGTGGGCGGATTTTGAAAATTGTATATCCCGAGCAGTTTTAGGAGCCATAGATCATATATAAAAAATTTCAGCTTTCTAGCTCAAAATTCGATTTTTTCCAAAATTTTGGAAATTTTAAATGGTTAAAATTTCAGCTCTCTAGGCCCAGTTTAAAGGCCTAATTTTTGCCGACGGACGGACGGACGAACGGACATGGCTAGATCGACGTTACTATTGATGCTGATCATAAATATAGTAACTTTTAGGAGTCTACGGGCAATATTAAGGTATGTTACAAACTATGCGTCAAAATTAATATACCCTTAGAATAGGGTATAAAAATTCTACTAGATACCTAAAGTATATTCCAAAAATGTTGGGGTTCATAAAGGACAAAAGTTACAATGAATTTATATTTCCCTTATTGATAAAGATGTTAATTTTTATTTTTTGAGCCATAGTCATAATGTCTCCTGCCTATCATTTTTTATCGATATTTCCACCAAAAGTGCTCTGAAAAAATAGCTGCATTCCACCACTAGCATATTTCAACCGCGATATCCGCCATACCAGGAGTGCGCATCAGTTCACTCGTTTGCCTACTTTCGGACGTACAGTGAAATACACTGAATCATTGCACTGATTTTCCTACACATTATGATTTACAAACATTCAAATCCCACGTGCATCGGTTTCTCATCCTTGCTTCTCTCTCTTTTCCTTACTGTCCGTCCTGAGTAGTTATTAATTACAAAAAAAAATTAAACAATTATAGTAAAGATACGACTGCCTCTTTTCAAGACTAGACATGTCGCTACGCATAAGCCTAGTAATAAATATGTACAATGAGGCAAAAAATAAGGATTTTACCAGCATAAGGTGGTGGAGGTGACCCCACCTGACGTCCACTAACTTTAGATAATAATTCCATTCCACCGCTGACTTTAGAGCCATCCATTTTTTTTATCTTCATTGCCCATTCCTCTTTCTTGAAGAGCATACGAAATCCATTGTGTGTCCAGGTCCACGTGTTTTCCATTCCTGTCAAAGTCGCGAAGACATCAGATGCCATTTGCAGGAATCAGAGGATCTATCGATAGGGTGATAGAATTCGTGCCACCTTGTATATGACTACCCCTTACAGTTCTGAACCCAACCTTGTTAAAAAAAAACAAAGACATTATTAAATAGCAAATAATTGTATCCAAAATTCCTGTGACTGCTGTATTTTTTTTTTAATTATAAAATTCATTGTAAGCTGATAACAAATTCCTCAATTGAGTGGGTGATTTATTCCAAATTATTTTGCTGCATTCCTCAAATGCGAATAGATTTCTTTGTAATCAAGTATAAATTCTATAAGATGGTAGGTACTAAGTTTGCTTTGCTTCAGGGTTCCGTGTTATTATTCCTTTTAACGGGAATGTGAGGAATTTCTCTCACGAGCAGTTCTTAAATGTAGCAAACAAAAAAATTCCTCATTAATCCATCTCAAGATTGTGCCACTTGCCTCCGGCTACAGTTTTTCTTGAGTTTAACTTTGATAGGACACTTTATAGAGACACACACCCCATGAAAAAGGTTCAGGTCTCATTAATTCGTGTATTTGGCTTTCAGTCATAAAATTCCTCCCATATAGGACAAATGAATTCTTTACGTTTGTTTATAGCGTCATTTAATTTATATCCAATTTCCATTTTCTTTATTTCCATTATTGTGTTTCAATTAATTGAAAGTGTTGGAATATCCAGACAAGGAGGAAGAATCATTATATGTACCTACGAACGATACATATCGGTTGTGAGCTTAGTCAATACTACGAGTATATCAGCCATCTTTAATACGAGTACATAATCGCGTTTCTTAAACTAACTATTTACTTTTTTCACTTATTCTTAATACTCGCTGAGCAATTATTATTGTTAGTTATTCCAATTTAAATAATATTTATTTTTTTTTTACTATTTGAATTACATCAAATTTACATTAGAAGGCATATTTTTACTTTAAGCACTTTTTGAGACTTTAAAAGCACATTTCCCATGTTAACTTTAAAAATGCTATCAAAAATATGCAACTGTAAGTCTTCGCATACACAGAACGGAACTAACGGAGAAATAAAGAATTAGCTGGTGTTGATTTTTAAGATTCACACTGCACTGTTGCAATTCTGGGTATAAGAGGGCAGCGTGAATTCAAAATTATTGCAGTCTTTTAATAAAGTTTGTGAGTACACTACCAGGAAGTTTGAGTCTCTCTTTTCATTTAAAACATTCTGTTGGATTTGTGTGGCCATACTGAATAAGCAATTGGTCACCTGGCTCTGTTCCTTTCCTCTACGATATTCGCCGTACTTTAAACTTTCAATACAATTAATAATTATATAACTTCAATTGTACTTTCTTAAGGTACGCGCACCCTATGCTTTTATGTACCTGTACCTCTTAACACGAGACATAAGGTCTGTTCGCGAACTAATATGCAAACATAAATTAATATAAACTTTCGTGCAAAACTACACAAACGCGTTCGCGTACTGAGAAAATGGTAAAAAGATGAACGAAAGAAAAATGTACTTTTGTTCATTTTTCTTCGCACAGAATTTCAGCTGGTAAAAAAAATTAAAACTGTCAAATGATGTATGAGTGTGCCAGCAAAAAAAACAACGCTTGCTTGTTTTTAAGCCAAACTTTGACGTTTTTCATCTTTTTACACAAAAGCGTTCGCGCTCTTTTCTTTGAAATGAGAGGATTCTCAACACAGAAGGCACATGGAAACGCATCTCCTTGCAGAAATCTGCTGCAGGCTTAGAATAATTTTTAAGAGCTGCTTTCCATGGTTTCAAGTTTTACGCTCAAATTAGACAAGTTTTGCCGGGTTCCCATGTTCGGGCATCGCCATGTTGAGGTCCTGACGATCACATCGGCCTGAAGTCAATGAACAGATGGTTTATCTCGACTTGAAATTCGTTGGCCTTTTCCAGGATTTGCCCCAGTGTGAAAATGTGGGTGCAGTTAATTCACGGGCAATAACTTCACATGGGCAATAACTTCACCTCTAGTGGGAAATAACTTCACTTTTTTTTGAGTAGTTATTGCCCACTGAGAGTGAGCACCGTAAATTTTGTGAAGGTATTTCCCATTTATAATTTGAGAATTTGTCTATTATAACTGAAGAGCAAATGTGAAATGGAGTTATTTATGAAATTTTTATATAATTTCATTTATAACAAAATATAACAATTTATTATCAGCAATTTATATCGGTGCCCTGAAATAAGGCCTTACGCAATAAGGCCAATTTGGAGTTATTTCGCTTTCCATTGGTGATATTTTCAACAATTTGCCTTTGCACCTACCCCCAAATCAAACAGTGACCCCAAGCTGGGGGGTTGCAGGGGGCAGCATGTCCCCATATGCGTTGCACTGGTTATGGGATTAGTTGCGAAATCGCAAGTAGATTCCATAAATAGTGCAATGTCTATGGGGGCATGCTTCTATTTAACATGCAGGTGTCAATAAGCGTATAAACGCCTGTGAAAAACGCTCCAAATGTCAATTTAGCCATGTCCATCCGTCCGTCCGTATTCAATTTAAGGGCCTAAAACTCGAGCTAGAAAACTGAAACTGAAAACACATACT
This sequence comes from Portevinia maculata, assembly GCA_949715645.1. Taxonomy (NCBI): domain Eukaryota; kingdom Metazoa; phylum Arthropoda; class Insecta; order Diptera; family Syrphidae; genus Portevinia; species Portevinia maculata. The sequence continues at coordinate 137,415,012 of OX454528.1, read as the reverse complement.
CCCTGGGGCCCAAAATAATCAAATATAATTTTTTTTACCCAGCCACTAATGCGACAATTACTTACATATTTAAAATTAACTGTTTTATTGAACAAATCATTGGAAATGAAATTCTAACTCTTCGCAAAGTATGTACATAGATAAAGTCGTTTTTATCAATTCCCCCTTACAAAGTTGTCTGCCATGTCTACATCAAATTCCTGTTTTTATACAGAAAAATTGATTTTGCGATAAAATCCCTAAAAAAAACGTGCAAAACTTAGACCATAATCTTTCTTAAGAATTCACCAATACGTACGAGTAGATTTATGTCACTCCACTTTTTGGGCGGTAGCTGTATGTTATCCAACAGTTCGCCAAGCGGACTATAGCCTTTCCTTATGTTTACACCCTATTCTAAGGGTATATTAATTTTGACGCATAGTTTGTAACATACCTTAATATTGCCCGTAGACCCCTAAAAGTTACTATATTTATGATCAGCATCGATAGTAATGTCGATCTAGCCATGTCCGTCCGTCCGTCCGTCCGTCGGCAAAAATTAGCCCTTTAAACTGGGCCTAGAGAGCTGAAATTTTAACCATGTACTCTCTAGGGTCCCGAAATAATCAAGTTTACGAATTTTTGAAATCCGCCCACAGACACGCCCACAAACTCAGAAAACCCAAATTTTGGAAAAAATCGAATTTTGAGCTAGAATCTGAAAATTTGTATATATGATCTATGACTCCTAAAACTGCTCGGGATATAAAATTTTCTAAACCCGCCCACTGACACGCCCACAATTAAATAAAACAATTTTATTGAAAAACCAAAATTTGAGCTAGGGAGCTGAAATTTATAATATATATGTACTCTCTAGGGGCCCTTTAAGCTCATGTGTAAATGTGTAAATATTTTCAAATTTTTTTTTTGGAAAATTCAAAGTTTGACCTAGGGAGCTGAAATTTATAATATATACTCTCTAGGGGCCCTTTATGTTAATTTTTTTTATATCCGCCTACTGACACGCCAACAATTAAATAAAACATTTTATTGAAAAACCAAAGTTTGAGCTAAGCAGCGTTTTTTGCAAAAGCTTCGTTTTTTTTGATAAAATCCTTTAAATTATACTCTAATTATAATTATAATTATGATTATATATAGAGCGTTCTTAACAATTCAACCATACTAAGACTTTTTTCACACCCACTTATGAGGGATAATAATACGAATAGGGTATCCAAGAGTTCGCCTAAGCGGACTATAGCCCGTCGCTATGTTTTTATTTATTTAAACCTTCTGTTCTCTCTGTATCCATTGCTCACACCCACAACCGGTGTCTTCTTTTATTTTTATTGTGTTCAAACAATTTTAATTCACTTAACGCTTTCAAAGCAAAAGTTGATTTGACTTGTTTAGTTGTAAAATGGAAATGTCATAACTTTCGTTGCCCAGCCAAAGAAAACCAAATCTGGCCGAAAAGAATCCTGACTGAAAAGTCAAGTTTTCAGTCTTGCGAAGAGACATGTAAAGGAAATCATTTCATTTCATTTGACCAATTTTGTCAATAAAGTGTTCTTAATCTCGAAACTCCTGAAAAACATTAGGGTGGGGTGCGGTACTTTCAACGGTGGGACACTTCTTCTTTCTACACGAATTTTGCATAAGGATCTTCGCGCACACCCTTACAAGATCAAGCTGACTCAAGAACTAAAGCCCCTTAATAATATGAAGCGACGTACGTTCACGAATTGGGCTCTGGACATGATGGAAGAAAATGAAGAATTTCATCGCAAAATCATCTTCAGCGATGAAGCGCATTTTTGGTTAAACGGCTTCGTCAATAAGCAAAATATACGTTACGTGAGAACCCTCATGTGCTTCATGAAACAACACTTCATCCCCAAAAAGTCACTTTTTGGTGTGGTTTTGGTCATTGGGTCGTTTTTTTTCGTCGCTGAAAATGACCGTCACGTTACGGTAAATGGTATTCGCTACAGAGACATGTTGGAAAGTAATTTATTTAAGCAATTGCATGAGTTGGACATCATTGATATGTAGTTCCAACAAGACGGTGCCACAAGCCACACAGCGGGTGCAACAATCTAGTTATTGAAGTCTCAGTTCGGAGAACGTGTTATCTCGAGAACCGGACCCCTCTATTGGCAGCCGAGGTCGCATGATTCGACACCTTTGGAATACTTTTTATAGGGGTACGTCAAATCTTTGGTCTATTCTGATAAACCAGCAACGATTGATCACTTAGAAGCCAACATTGGACGCACTATTGACGAAATAAGACCTGGTATGCTCGAAAAAAGTGGTGCAAAATTGGACCGATAGGATGGCGTTCATAAGGCGCAGTCGCCGAAGCCATTTGCCAGAAATTATTTTTAAACATTAAATGCCGTGAAATGAGTGAGCTTATAAAGACAAAATTTGGTAATTCCATTAAATGTGTTGTGTTTTATTTTAAAAAAAAAATTGTATGCCTCTATAAAAAAAACACCCCCTACTAACAATTTTTTTTTTGTTAGAATTTTTCTTATTGGCAACCGTGCAACCATGCACACAAGCATGAAATGAAATTTGAAACTAATTATGTAGTTAAAATGTATTGTTTACCGAAGGAAGAATTTGCTATTGTCATAATGGGTATTCTAAATTTTTATTTTTTAAGTTTTATAGAATTGATTGTGTTTCTTTTCAGGAATAGCAAAGACAAGTAATATGTATGCAACTACAGGATTCAATAGCGCAATTTCTTTGTTATATAATTTAGCAGCGACTTCCATAAGAATTACGATTATGGAAATGGGGCTACAAATAATCTCCGATTGTCTATAAAAATATATTTAAAAATATATTTAAAAATATATAGCAAGCAATGTGCCCAAGGAGAATATATAAATAAGTTAACACTGACATTCACTGTATGAACTTTGTTAATTTGTTTTGGAAAAAAGGCCTTTATTTTATCGTCATGAAATCGAAATTCGAATTTCGCCCGAAAGTTTTAAATGAAAAGCCAGAAATCATTCTGTAGGTATGCTTTATTTGCAACTTTTATCGGTGATCATTCCTTTCCAACATGGGGTCAATCAAATTGACAATTTTCTAGATTTTGTTCCCTTTTGGCATGAAACGAAATGAGAATATTTTCGACCAAGCTTTTTGTGGAATCTATTATAAGAAATGAAAAAGATTCCAGCATTTGCAGTGGTTTAAATGGCTTTCGTTTCAATCACACACTCAAAATGTCAGATGAAAATAAAAAAATACCCTTATTGGGTACGAAGCATTCTTATGCTTATCTCGTCCATGATTCATGCCAGAAAAAATATAAATACATATAAATAACCAGTTTTGCTGTTGATGCCCATATAATACAAATATCTCCGTTTGCAGCACTCACTTAAGTTATCATTCTAAATGCATCCACGTCATAAAACTCACACCTTCCTTCATACTCAACATTATTCTAATTTATGTAGCAATAAAGTCTACCTAAATATAAAAGCCATTACGCCGCAAAGAAACATTTTGCCAACATAAACTGAAACAGAAATGTCAAAAGCCGAAGGGATACGAAGCCACTTTAGCATCGGAAACGCAATCAATCTGTATTTTTTTTTTGTATTTTTTTAAAGAACACATTTTATTCTACTCAAATCCAATAGTATTCATAGCAGTATAGAAACCTTTCCTAATGGCCTAGATTCTTTATGGCATACATAGTAGGTCTTAGTGAACGGTAGAACGGGGAACAAATCCAAAACATAGCATGAAATAAGATCCTGTCAATTTCCGAGCCCAACAATTTATTTAAATTCAATTGCAAATAAGAAAACGAAGAGGGATGGGTTAAGGCTTGTGAATTTGAGACCGCTTCGATAGAGAAACAGGGCACAAACCATGTAAGAGGCAACATGGGATGACAAAATTGGCTAAGGGATCAGGACGTATAAATGCAAACTGGTAACAACGTTTGTTGATGCTTATGGAGAAATAAGCCGATGAAAATTGTTACTTTGTTCGTGGTCATATGGATGTGTTCGCATGGATTTGCAATTCGAATTTTGGTAGCATATTTAAACACTGCCACGGAATTACCACTTGAATCTGTAAATAGAACTTCTGAGGAGCGATATTATTATTTACTTCTATGAATTAAATTACAAATAACAGTGCGAAAGAACTTAGTTTGCACATTACTTGGATTTCGGTTTCAATTTAGACCTATGTACATATTGCTCTTTTGCTTCTTACGTTTGATTCTTATTTTTTTTTTGGATGATAAACGTTTATGTGCGCACACATTTCGGATCGATAATAGGCATGTAAGTAAATTTGGCGAGACTAAATTTGTATTTCTCTTAGCACTCTTTCGATCACAAGTTGACGGTACTGATTAAATCGAATAGCTGCAAGTGTTGGGTTCGATTTACTGGCGTATCCCAGGTGCAAACTAGAAACCCAGTGCGGGTTCAAATGATCACAGAGATTCGCACTTTTTGTTGGTTTTATGTATGTATGTATGTATGTATTCGTTTATTTAGTATAATTTTACTATTTGCTACTACGAAATTTATTAATTAAAGTTAAAGTTAATAAGAAAGTGTTTACATTGAATTTTATAATTGCACGTTAGATATAATAAAAGAAATTAATAATCTTTTAAAAATGTAAACATTTGACTCGTTTTTTATTTTATTTGGTAAATTATTGAATAGTTTAACGCCCTTATACATGATCACGTTTTGTGTTCTGATATCTCTATAAAGAGGTAATCAAAAATTGTTATTAGTTCTTAAGTTATGAGGTTGAACATCATGAGTTAGGTTTAAATTAGGAGAAAGGTAATCAGGAACCATTTTATTTTTAATTTTGAACACAAAAATCGCTGCGTTGTATGTTATCCTTTGTTTGATGTTTAGCCAGTTTAGGCATGAGAGCATAACATTGATCGGCGTGTAAAAACAGCATTTCAAAATAATCCTCATCGCTTTGTTTTGGAGTTTTTGAAGTCTGTTGATTTCCGCTAAGTTGCCCATGTACAAGATTGTTGAACAGAATTCAAAGTGTGGTTTTATAATCGTGTTGTATATATTTATTGCACAAGTTGTTGATATTATTTTTCGTATTCGTTTTATGAATCCGACCTTTCTTGATATTTTGTTCACAGTATAGTCAAGGTGGCTATTGAAGTTTAGATGTTTAGTTTTACTTTATTTCATTAATAACTTAAAGTTATACAAATGTTTAAAACAAATTAAAAGATAGATTTACAAGATAGTAGAGCATTTAAGTTATACTCGTTAACTGAAATATAAGGTGGCGCAAAAGTTGTCTGGTGGCGCAAAAGTTGTCACCCGATGTTCTTTCGCTGTAATTTTTTTATGAATGAAAAACTTTGGTTCTGCTTTTGGATTATGTTAATTGGTGTCTTAAGTTTTTTCTGTATCAGTTAACTTCACAAATATCAAAGTAGAATTTACATTTGCCGCCATTTGCAAAAATTATGCTTCTTCCGATAGGAAGATGACTTTTGCGCCACCTTGTAGTTAGGTACATTCTGTTGTTAGATTTAAACAAGAGTCGAATGTACAGTACATACTTAATAAAATTAAAATTTATTTATCGATGGGGATGCGATAAAAAAAGTATAAATTCAACTATCAAAGAGAAAAAAAAAATTACAACAAAAAGAAATCATACCAAAGGATTCAGTAAATCACCAATTACAGCGTATAGTTTAACGAGAAAAGCCAACATTTTACATTTTTAAGATATACGGATTTAACTCGCTCATATCTCAGACTTGAACGTAATTTATTGAACAAACGCGGAGCAGTAACATTATAGAAGGTGGAAAAATGCGATTTATTGATTATAGGTACATTGACGAGATTACTAGTGTTGACGCGCAAATTACGGTTTTCATAAACCCTAGGAGAATTGTACCCGGACTTTTCAAAAAATATTTTTAAAACTTTATAGAAGTATAAATGTCTCAATGGAAGAAATCCAAGACTTTTGAACAGTCCAAAACTAGAAGTACGATGGTTAACCTTACACATAAAACGAACAGCGTGTTTTTGTTTTATTAGCAAAGGCTCTAATTTATTATAATATGTACCACCCCAACAAGCTATACTATACTGAAGTTTAGATTTGAAAAGACCATTATAGACTAACTTTAAAATTGTCAAATCACAGTATTGGCTGAGATTATAAAACTGTCTAACAACATTGTTTAGATATTTTTTTAAGTACATAGTATGCTCAAACCAACTGAGCTTATAATCCAGAGTAATACCTAAGTACTTAAAGCTGTCGACGCGTTCGATTACAAAGCACTCAGCGGTGCAATAGGCATGTGAATCAAAAGTGGGTGAATTATGATTGTGTGAACAAGGGTTAATGAAAAGGAATCTATTGCAATTTGACGAATGGTATTGTAAAGGCATATCATTACAGATATTACCCTTTTTTTTTTTTTTTTTTTTTTAAAAAGAAAGGAAATCCAAATCCCAGAGCACTCAGACTCGGTAACGTTCCATTGTACTACCAGGCAGAAATCCTCCTTTTTGGTGTAGAGGCATGTGATTGGGTGGCGTATGTTGTTGTTCCCCATGGGGATTGAACCTGCACCGCACGGGTCACAAGCCAACACACTAACCTCTACACCGTCGCCACCCTTAATATTATTACCCTTAATGTTAAAAACCATGTACTTCGTTTTGTCACTTATGACCAATTTATGAAGTTTAAACCATCTCCGCAGTATATCTAGATCATGGTTCACATCCATATATAAATTAAAATAACATTTACCATAGTACGACAAGGCAGTATCATCAGCAAAAGCTGTGAGTTTACCCCTCAGAGGTTGATTAAAAAGCGAATTTACAAAAATTAAAAACAAAATAGGACCCAAGACAGATCCTTGGGGAACACCAATGTTAATGAGATTTTTCTCACTTAAACTATTTTGAATCTTAACTCTCTGACTATGGTTATTAAGATAAGAAGTGAACCAGTCATGGATAAAACCTCTGAAACCCACGTTATAAAGTTTTATAAGCAATATGTTATGGTCTACCATGTCGAATGCTTTAGTGATGTCAATGAATAAGGTAGCAGGGATATCAGAAACATTTAGACTATTATAAATTTCACCACACAACGTCAACAAGGCAACTTCAGTAGATTTGCCACTTCGAAAGCCAAATTGTGAAATACTAAAGAAATTAGTTTTGTCTAAGAAAGACAGCATTCTAGATTTGACCAATTTTTCAAAGACTTTAGAAAACATAGGGGCGGGCTACAGTCCGTTGGATACCCTATTCTTATTCCTATATCTCATAAGTGGGCGTGGCAAAAATTTAAAGGATTTTATCGAAAAAACTAAGCTTTTGTAAATAAAAACGCTCCCTAGCTCCAACTTTGGTTTTTCAATAAAATTGTTTTATTTAATTGTGGGCGTGTCAGTAGGCGGATTTAAAAAAAAAATAAGTATGAGCATAAAGGGCACCTAGAGAGTATATACTATAAATTTCAGCTCCCTAGCTCAAACTTTGGACTTTCAAAAATAAAAAATAAATAATTGTGGGCGTGTCAGTAGGCGGATTTTGAAAATATTTACACATGAGCATAAAGGGCCCCTAGAGAGTATATATTAAAAATTTCAGCTCCCTAGCTCAAATTTTGGTTTTTCAAAAAAAATATTTTATTTAATTGTGGGCGTGTCAGTGGGCGGATTTTGAAAATTTTATGTCCCAAGCAGTTTTATGGGCCAAAGATCATATATAAAAAATTTCAGCTTTCTAGCTCAAAATTCAATTTTTCCCAAAATTTGTTTTATTTAATTGTGGGCGTGTCAGTGGGCGGATTTTGAAAATTTTATGTCCCAATCAGTTTTATGGGCCATAGATCATATATAAAAAATTTGAGCTCTGTAGCTCAAAATTCGATTTTTTCCAAAATTTTGTTTTTTTGAGTTTGTGGGCGTGTCTGTGGGCGGATTTCAAAAATTCTTAAACTTGATTATTTCGGGACCCTAGAGAGTATATGGTTAAAATTTCAGCTCTCTAGGTCCAGTTTAAAGGCCTAATTTTTGCCGACGGACGGACGGACGGACGGACGGACGGACATGGCTAGATCGACATTACTATCGATGCTGATCATAAATATAGTAACTTTTAGGGGTCTACGGGCAATATTAAGGTATGTTACAAACTATGCGTCAAAATTAATATACCCCTAGAATAGGGTATAAAAACAGATAACAGGGATATAGGGCGGTAATTGTTCAAAGACATGGTATCGCCTTTTTTATAAAGAGGAATTACGACAGCTGTTTTAAGTATTTCCGGAAAAATACCCTTTTGAATACTTAAATTGAAAATGTTACATAAAACATCAGAAACAAGGAGCGAAATTCTTTTTAAGATATAACTTGAGATTTGACCGCATGACAGTGAATTAGACGCTTTTAGGGATTGTATAATTTTATGAACTTCAATTGGTGAAAAAAATTCAAAGAAAAAGCTTTGTCTTTGGAAAGTGTCGTACACAGTAATATTTGAATTATCACATTGACAGTTAGAAGTAATATTTACTGCGGATTCCCGAATAGCCTTTGTAATATTGGAAAAATAGTCATTGAACACAGGGGCAACTTCTAAGGGCTCAGATAGAGTCGTATTATTTATACTGACTGGAATATCAGAATTAGGTTTGTATTTGTTCAAAATTTCGTTGACAACCTGCCATTCTCTTTTGGAATTACCTAAACTTTGAGCTAACTTATTACTAAAATAAGTATCTCTTTGAAGAGGTATTTCAGTTTTCAGCTCCCGACACACCTTATCATAACACCCTTTCAGTCTTAAGTTGTTGGGATGTTTTTTTAAACACTTAAACAGATGATTTTTCTTTCTGATTTTAGTTATCAGAGTACCAGTCATCCACAGCTTAATAGGCTTCAACTTGTTGGTTTTATTGATGTGTATACTTGCGCGAGATAAGTGCAATTGAAGTTTAATAAGAAACAAATCAAAGCCAATAGATGGATCCTCTGCGCTGTATACTTCATCCCAAAATTCAAAAATTAGCGCTGACTTAAGAGCTAGAAAATCAATTTTAGTGAACTTTTTATTATTGCAATGTTTTAATCTGGAGACTCTGAGGTCAAGTTGAATGGTAGTTAAACAGTGGTCACTTATTTTGAGGTCAAATATAGCCGTTCTAAAATAAGAAGGATTATTTCTATGTAACCTAATAAATATATGATCCAAACAAGAACTTGTTTCTTGAACCACACGCGTTGGATGAGTCAGTAAACTATCAAAGCCAAAGGACGACATTACCGATAAGAAATTATCAACTTCGAATGAAGTCAAAAGAAGGTCAATGTTAAATGTTTATCAATGATGACTTCCAGGTACTTTATAGATTGCACTTGTTCAATTTGATTGTTATTGATCCGTATATTTGTTGAATAATCGCCGTTTATTACCATACATTTTGTTTTATTGACATTAATTTTGAGTTTGTTCATTTCTAACCATTCACATATTACGTCAATCAAATCATCATTTAAGGTTTCAGTTATCACTTCTAAATCTTTACCGAAAACAAATAGAGTGCATCATCAGCAAACAGTGAAATTGTGCAGTATTTAAAAATATTACTTATATCATCGATGTATATAAGAAATAGAAGTGGCCCTAGTATTGTTCCTTGTGGCACACCGAACCAAGTACTTTCAGTACTCAAGTAGCACACTGGTGTATAATTTGGTATATATTCTTGAATTTTGGTGTAAAATTGAGAAAACTGAAGAAAATTGTAATATTTTGGTGTATTTGATAAAATATACCGGTATAAAAATTACACACCTTTTCTGTGCAAACTTCAACATTTCTGTTCCAATTCGGTGCAATAAATAAACCGATTAGCAGCTGTTTTTTTTAATATACCATTTTTTTTTTTTTTTTTTTTTTTTTAGAAAAAAGGAAATCCAAATCCCAGAGCACTCAGACTCGGTAACGTTCCATTGTACTACCAGGCAGAAATCCTCCTTTTGGTGTATACCATTAATGGCGCATAAAAAATCCAATTTTGAAATCAACCAACATGAAATATTTTGTACACCAAATTTTATAGATAAAATACACTATTTTAAATGAGCAACCATTTTTCGGTGTAAGATTTAAATCCTGTGGAGGTTAAATACACTAAACTATACCAATGTCAAATCATATGTCAACAAAATGTTTAATTCAGTTCAGCTGCCATTTGCTTACAGTCACCGCGCGTTTATTTCTTTAGCAAATAAAAAAATAGGTAACTCGAAGTTTAATAATTATTTGAAGTGGTATCGTAGGAAAAAAAACTTTTTAAAAAAATTAAAAAACAGTATGAAACCCAGCATTCAGCAAAATCGTCAAAATTTGTTTGAAACGACGAACATCAACTTTTATATTCGGGACAAGAACTCTACAAATTGTTCAATATCGCGAGAAAATATTATTTTAAATGAACCTAATATTAAAGTAGAGCCAAATTAAATATTATTAGACTCAATTTCGAACAATGATTTGGATGATAATGATGAAAATATAAATCGGGAAGTGGAACCGTCTTCGGAAGATTGCATCATTGATGATTTGGACGAACACATTGATTTTATGTTTAAATTGCTTGATTGGGCTGTTAATTATAAAATAACACATTGTGCTTTGTCTGAGCTACTTCTTTTATTGCGAAGTGAAGGAAAAGCTGAACTAGCAAATTCAAATTTTGGCCAATTTCAATAAACATAGCCAATATGTCTGAAATCAGACCAATGGCTATTGCAATTTATAAGCAAAACCGATAAGGACCATCATTTATTCAATCCCAGAACGAGGCTATTCTACCACAGGAAATTCAAGGCATTGACATGATAAAAAAAATTTCCTATAGCTGACTCGATGCGTTTAATTGAATTGGGTATGTAATTTCTACTAAAATATGTAGACGAAATTCCACTATGTCTTCAATTGACATCATATTGCAGGTATAACAAAACGTTGTTTAAATGGATGGGTCAATGTTCATATAACTGTCGTACTAAGCTACCCGCCAACGAAACAAATTGCATATCAACATGGCTAAAAATCAGCAACGACTGGCTACCATCTGAAATCACAAGACAGTCTCGTGGTCTCGGTACATTATCGTTCTGAAAATCTATCGAATATCGGACATTTTTATTGTATATTGGACCAGTGATAATGAAACATTTCTTGCCATTTGAGCATTACAAACATTTTTGGTATTTAGTTATGGCAATGAAGATTTATTCCTGCGAACAATACATACAAATTCCGGAATTTATTAATGTTGCTAGAACTTAATGATTGAGTATGTAGAAGAATTTATAGTTCTGTATGGAAGCGACTCTATTAGCTCAAATGTTCACAATTTCATACAATAGGAAAAATGGGTTCAAAAGAAATAATTCTAAAAATCATAAAAATTATTTTAAGTCAAAAAGGAAGTAAAACCAAGTAAATTACTTTATAAGTTGCGGCGGTTACCTTGAGACACCCTGTATTTTGGACGACGTCTATATTTTTCAAGAAATATTAAAAAATTTAAATATTAAATGAAAACGTTGATTAAGTATTTTAATTTCATAGCGACTTAATTATATACCGCATTTGGTATTTTCGTTATTACCATAACGTCTCTAAAAAAAATTAAAAACAACCAAAAAATTTTAGGTTTCGAATAAATCATGAATCGTTTTAGAAATTATTATTTATTGGATATTTACGAGGCGCTCAATTTTTAGACGGGGTAGGACCAAAAATCATTCGGCAGAATATGCTTCGTTTTTAAATTAGGCACTCGCATTCATACTAATTAATGATTTTCTTGCGTCCATATAATTCAGGTGAATAATTAGAATCATAGAAACAATTACAAATCATTCAGATACATTTCCGATCAGAAAGTAAACTTCGGTGTAATATTTAATCCTTTCCAATTTAAAAAAATTAACTTCGGTGTAAATTTTATTTCAAAATAAATTCCATGTTTCAGATTTTGGTACGCTAATAGTATATTTTATTCATATTATGTGAATAATTTTACACCAAAGTGTTGTGTAAATTATTTACCATCGAGGTGTATGATTTAAACCAATTATTAGTTTATTATTTACACTTTCGACGTATATTATGTTCTAGTAACCAGAATAATTTGTATACCACTAGCACAATTTATGTACCGCAAATCGGTATAATTTGTGAACATCCGGTGTAAATTATCAACGACAACGCGGTATTATACACACCGAATTGAAATTAATTGTACAAAAACTGCACTCAAAAGTGGCATATTTTTATATTTAAAATGTATATCACGAAAGTGAAAAAATACACCAAATATTTTGGTGTATTTTGGACGTTTGTGCTACTTGAGTAGTCGATAAGCATTCATTAATTTTTGTTCTTTCGGTTCTACTCGTATTATTTAATTATGTTTGAAACCAGTTTAGTTCTTTATTTTTAATGCCGTATTTGTTGAATTTAATTAGAAATATCGATCTATCTATTGTTTCAAAAGCTCTTTGAAAGTCTATAAAAAACGGAGATTATTTTATTTTTTTCGTGTCGCTGGGTTTTAAGGGTCAAAATCAGCCAGTCCTTAAAATTTGGCTTCGAAGCTCCTGTGTCATCAGACGGTATATCCATAAGACAGGAGTCGAAGGACAACCATCGAGTAAAGTCATCAATACCCCATTGCGAGTTGTAACAAAACTCGCCTTCTTTTAAACGGTGAAATAACTTTGATTGTGCAACCCATGATGTAAACATCAAGGAAGGAAATAATACATCTACGACGAAGCCAGACGTCCTGGGAAAGGCCGCCGTGCAGCCAAGACGTATCTTCCTTTGGAGTTTGGCGAAAGTACAGTTACGCATTTACGTGGAAGTTTACCACACCAATAAACCGTCGCATATGCTTGAAATGGTCTTGGCAGTTTTCAGCTCAATATGCTTCGAACAAAGAATTTTGCTATCCAGGATGACTCCCGAATAATTATACTAATTGAATAGTAGGATTTTGACTCTTTTAACATTTGTTCAGCCACCCGATCAGCCTCCTCCTTCTCGTAAAGAGAACAACCTACTTTTGAGAGGATTGACTGTGACTGCCGTTCCTAGTGCAACAATCGTCGATTACGTCCAGTGCCGCCTGCGCCTTGAGGCAGACAGTAGGCAGGCATGATCCAAAAGAAAGTACGGCAACATCTTCCTAGTACGCTGAGCGTTATAACTAATGAGAGTGTTCATCAGAGAGTCAACCAGCATGCACCGTAGCAGTTTAGAGAGAATGCCGTCGGCCGCCTTGCGGGCGGTCCTTATTTACCCCCCCCGCAAACCAGCATTATGTTCATAGCATGTCTTTAATACACAGCACCAATGACTCGTCTACGCCGTGCTATCTGGCAGATTTTGCTGTCAAAAATCACATTGTCAAAGGCACCCTCATTGTCGATGAAAATGCCCATAGCGTGTTTTGTCTTAACAAGCTCGCACTCAATTCTATCAATTAGATCTTAGAGCACAGTCTCGCAAGATTTTCCACAATAAAAGGCATGTTGCAGCTGAGAATTTTCAAATTTTCTACAGATTTGTACTGTTCCAATTAATCAATAAACAGAAAATACCTAATCCACTTTAAATGGGCTAAAACTGGTGTACTAACACTTTGCCTAAATTATAAGTCAACTCAGACATTTTGTTTGACATACAAAGTACAACGGAACTGAACTACAAAATTTCAGCCCAACTACCTACAAAAATATTGATGGTAAATAAATATTGGAACATCCTTGACATTTAAATCCGATTTTCACCTCAACTCTTAACCACTTGAGTAACAATTAATTGCAAACTGTTATCATACAAAGTTCTACCGCTGAGCACGACTAGCAGTTTGATTCCATCGTAATCGCTTCTACACGAAGCAGCCATCATTTCAGCCCCTGATAACATGGCAGCCCTCCTGCTGAAAATAGTGTTTACGTTGAGATTTATTTTCATGTAAACTAATTGCATTACCTGCTATCAACTGTGGCGTGAAGGTAAAGAAACACAATTCATTGTTGGTATACACGCAAAACAAGTTGAAATCACTTTTGGAAATTTATTTTCGTATAATGAACATTAAATATTTAATTGGTGAAGTTTTAAGTGAGAGATACCCTCGCAACCAGCTTAGTTTCCAAAAAGAATGTTTTTATGCTGCCGGTGTATGATCGTTATGCAGACATTCATAATTATTTAAGTAAAACATGATGTTCCTGAGAGTAAATTTAAAATAAATGTGTGCTGTGTCAACTTTTACTGTATTTTCAAGTCCATTTACTAAAGTTATTCATATTGAAGTAAATCATTTCGTAATATGAACATGTCGTATGTTTTTGACGGTTTAATTTACGGTAATAACCCCGGGGTGCCGTTTGTCTGTTTCCTTATACATTTAATCACGAGTAAGTGATGAGATTACACATTAAAATTTAAATTAAAAGGCCGTGGAACATAGTTCAGATAAAAGTCTGTCATAGTTTATCTATGGAATGAGTTCGGGAGTAGCGGGTTTTTAAAATCTTCTAAATTTGTATATATATATTTGTTTCTTCCAGGAAACGTAAAACCTATGTATACCACAGCACCCCGAGATCCTTGGAGATTAGTGTTGCAATTGAATGATATAGATACATGTACTTTGGAATAGATATATGAGCATCATCAGGATGATGTTTTTTTTAACTTTTATATGATTTTTTTTTTCGTATTTCTAGATTGCACAATTTACAGAGAAATGGTGTTTTCTACCTTACTACTGAAAACTTATAACATTTATACAATAATATTATCACAGATTCAAAATTGTTTTAGAAGGAAAAGCTACAAGAAAAAACCTTCATTTATTTATAAATTAGATTTTTCCTGACTAGAGGGAAGTGGGTCCGTGTGATCACAAATAAAGATGTTCCTTAGATAATCGATTAAATAAATACTAACGCAAATGAACGTCGTTGCTGATTGGTGCAAAAAAGTTGACTTAAATGTCAACCCCAAAAAAGCACCATAGTTGCTTTTACAAAAAAGCGGAATTTGGTTAAATAAAAAAAACCAACTCTGCTTGGTGAAACAATAGAATTCTCAAAAGAAGTCAAATACCTAGGTCTAACTCTGGACGATAAATTCACTTGGAACTCTCACCTCACGTAAACTATAGACAAAGCCAGGATCTCTTTATGGACCAGCAGAAGTCTGATTGGCAAGAGCTGGGGCATAAACCCCAAAATGACAAACGCCTTTATGCTCTTATTTGAAAATGAGGACAATTCCAAGCTAATCCATCCAGACATTGCAATGGAACTAAGCAAAGATGAAATACTTGGAATTACTATGACGGACAACGGTCTTCCTAAATTCAATTTCAATCAAAACTTCAAGGTTACATTCCCAAACCGTCAGAACTGGGAACAGAACAAACCCAAATTTATCAGCGATTCTCATGTATGGTGGATCGAAAACAGATGAAGGAATTGGGGCGGGAGTATACGGTGTTAACACAAAAACGTTCACCTACACAAGCATGGACGCAGTAGAACTCTGTATCAAATAAAACATAAACAGATCTATAACAAATAAGAACATTTATATTTTCTCTGACAGCAAAGCTGCACTTCAAGCCATAAAAGCCTATGAAATAAAGTCAAACCTAATATGGGACTGCTTGCAACTACTCACATCGGTAGACAAAACAAACAGAGTACATCTCATTTGGGTTCCAGAACATAGCGGACACATAGGCAATGAAATAGCAGATAGAATAGCCAGAAAAGGATCAGCCAAGACCATTCTGTGGACTACCCATCACTGTCATCAGTACTGCAAAGCACAGCATTAAAAATTGGCTGAGCAATAAAGCTAACCATTACTGGGTAAAAACCGAAGGTAACAGAGAAGCCAAAATGTTCATGCCAAACATATCCCACAAAAGAACGAAACAACTCCTAAACCTTACTGGGAGTCAGATTCGAATAGTCACAGGATTCCAAACTTGACACTGTCAATTTAAAAAACACCTCATGACTATGGGAATTACTTAAGACAAAGAAGCACAACACATGCTGTGTCACTGTAGCTGCCTAATCAGACTACGTCACAAACTTCTAGGTAAATTCTACCTTGAGGCAGAGGACGTAACTGACAGCCCGCTGAAAGATTTACTAAGATTCATCGTCAAGTCCGGTGTCAGCAAGCCTTAATTGGGGGGCATCACAATAGACCCACTCGTGGCCGCAGTGATATGGTAACTTGCTTCCACCTCCCCCCACCAAATTCAATCTAATCTAACGCAAATAAATAAATAAATAAATAAGAAGATAATTAAATAAATAAGAAGGTAAATAAATCAATAAATAAATAGGAAGACAAATAAATAAATAAACAAGTAAATTAACATAATCGATTAAATAAATACTAACGCAAATAAATAAATAAATAAATTAGAAGACAAATAAATAAATAAATAAATAAAAAAGAAGATAAATAAATAAATAAACAAGTAAATTAAAAATTAACAAATAAAATCTATGAACATCAAAATAATATATTTATCACAGTAATGTATATAAATTAAACACAATACCTAAGTTGTTAAATTTAAAATTAAGTTATTTTTAGAGCAACTGCACAAAACTTTATATCAATCATATAATTTTGGGATTCGAATTGCACTTTTTTTAATTTTTGCCTCTTCATGGCCGTAGAATAGTGCCAGGGAAGATTAAGCACCATTTTCCCTCGATTTCCATTCAGTTTGAATTCAACTGAAGCGTAGTGCTTGGGAAGTAACAGAGAAAAGACAGCCTGTGTCTTAGAAGCATTCAATTTTATTTTCCAATCAGATGATATGCATTAGCAGCGTGAGCGTGCTTAGTCTAGGAAGACCAAATGAAAATATAAGTATTGTTTTTTCTGCAACTCAGTAATAACTCATTAAGATTGAAAACCAGCCCATTTTGTACCGTGGCTACAGATGGCACATTTGAGAATGTCGCACAAAAAAGTCGTCGAATATTAAAAAAGAATCTAATTGAAAAATATAGGGACGGGCTACGGACTGTAGCCAAGCGGACTGCTTGGGCGAACTGTTGGATACCCTATTCTTATTCCTATCCCTCATAAGTGGGCGTGACAAAAGTCTAAGTATGGTTGAATTGTTAAGAACGCTCTACATATTTTGTTATATAACATTTAAAGGATTTTATCAAAAAAACACGCTCCCTAGCTCAAACTTGGGTGTTTCAATAAAATTGTTTTATTTAATTGTGGGCGTGTCAGTAGGCGGATTTAAAAAAAATTAACACATGAGAATAAAGGGCCCCTAGAGAGTATATAATAAATATTATAAATTTCAGCTCCCTAGCTCAAACTTTGAATTTTCAAAAAAAAAAAAAAAAAATTAATTGTGGGCGTGTCAGTGGGCGGATTTTGAAAATATTTATACATGAGCATAAAGGGCCCATAGAGAGTATATATTATAAATTTCAGCTCCCTAGCTCAAACTTTGGATTTTCAAAAAAAGTCAGTGGGCGGATTTTGAAATTTGTTTATCCCGAGCAGTTTTAGGAGTCATAGATCATATATAAAAAATTTCAGCTTTCTAGCTCAAAATTCGATTTTTTCGAATTTTTTTTTTTTTAGTTTTTGGGCGTGTCTGTGGGCGCATTTCAAAAATTCGTAAACTTGATTATTTCGGGACCCTAGAGAGTATATGGTTATAATTTCAGCTCTCTAGGTCCAGTTTAAAGGCCTAATTTTTGCCGACAGACGGACGGACGGACGGACGGACATGGCTAGATCGACATTACTATCGATGCTGATCATAAATATAGTAACTTTTAGGGGTCTACGGGCAATATTAAGGTATGTTACAAACTATGCGTGAAAATTAATATACACTTACAATAGGGTATAAACATGCTAATAACTAAAAATGGAAAATTAGTCTTAGACATCAATTGGAATTACTGACAATAACTTATTTGACATAAGGTTATTTTACCAAGCGATCCCTGAAATACCAAAAAGGTCGTTAAAATCTAAATAAAATATATTTCCCAACATTTTATTGAAAGCCGCGCAGCATTTATGCGTTCAATTTTATTTTACCATGAGGGCCTTTTAAACCCAGAAATGTTCTCAAAACATTAAAAAAAATGTATTTAAAAAAAAGTCCCAGTTTTAAAGGTGTTGGCCGCGGCTACAGGCCTGCCCTGCTCGAAGCAAAAATTCAAATGCCTTATTTTGGCAAGGGGTTCTGGTAACGATTTTTGAAAAAGAGTTTTTTGTGCTAGACTTAGCGAAATGAACCGGCTCTTTCACGAACATAAGAAGGAAGTAGATGCTGTGCGTAAAGAAAACGAGGATCTCAAGAAGGATAGTGTACCGAATGAATGCGAAGCAACGCCGCACCTGCTGCACTCAGATGCTGCACAGCAAGTGAATGTTGTACGGACGAAGAAGAACTTGCACATGAGACCAATACGGCTTTAAACAAAATTCCTAGGAAGAAGCGAATGACCGGTTCATCACTCGAAATGCTACAAAAACATGAAAATCCCAAGCCCAAGGCCCAACCAACACGATTAACCCAGGCCCAGAGTCTCACACCTGTACCTGTACCCACGTCTGGATCCGTCGGTATAGATAGCTATCTCGTCTTCTTCCATGACTGTTTTGTTGATTCAATCGCCTCTTCGGGGATTCTGGTAACGAACCTCTTTTTGAAGACGATGTTGGGTATTAAATAGTTACTGGCTGCTTTTTTCTTTCTAGGCACTCAATCGTGCCTCAACGTACGCGTTTCCGTAGGGCTTAAAATACCACAGGTCCGTTTCACTGAGTCTAACGGTCGTTTTAACCGTTTTCCTGCTGCAGTATATGCCCAGGGGTGTGAGGTTGAGTATTACCTCCATATCTGCAGAGGGTGTTGTTCTTAAAAATCACGTTATCCCCATTCACGCTGTTTCTTTGAATCTCCTTGAACCATTTTTTTTTAATTCTAAAATAGAATGCACGTCTTTTCTCAAATCCAAAGGGTTGTTATCCTGATTGTATGAGAATCAGTTATACATACGAAACAATATCAAATATTTAGACGCGGAACAAAATGTTCTTCTTCTTCCTTAACTGCGAAGTTATGGTCATGATTAAAGGGACGTTAACCCTTCCACTTTGCTGCCTTCCTACAGGTCCGGCTGTGGGGTTCGCCGAACCTCATAACAAAATGTTAACCCAATTTATTATATAGGTATACATACAGGTTCAAAAAAGGTATCTCTGTACACAAAGCGGTAATCTGTGCACATTATATACTGCTTATACTCACACAGCAATTAATGTGACAATTTCGAAACCAATTATGTACTTAATGGTTTTTGTGCAGAAAACTTAATTTGAGCTTTTCCCCATAATTCTTCTGCAACGCAATTTACTTTCCTTGCAAACACCTGTGTTTTAATTCGAAATGTTTGCTCTTGACACAATTTCGGGCTCAAATTAAGTCCGCCTGGACGGAAATGATGAGGAAATTATCTCACCCCCTTATAAAATGCTAACTTGGCTTGGTTGGTGTACTTTTTTAGTGCCACATTCTCACCATTGCTTTATTTTCACTTAAGTAACCACAAGGACTGGTGGTGCCCACATTAAAATCAATTAAGTCTTACAGCTTGGCCATGTGTACCAGGATCACTCTGGAACCTCAAGTAAAGAACATAGATGTTAACTGCGTACCCTTTAATTGACACAAGATATTTATGCAATAAATTACATCTGTAGGTAGAAGTTACCTTCCTGTACAGAAATATAAAATTTACCAAACACAAACAGTGCAAAGCATCTTCAAAATTTGGGGCGAACCGTTTTCTCCACGCTTTTATCTCTTCACACGAAAAAAAACACGCTGTATACTCATACAGATATTCATGCATATGAATAAGTTTTTGTTTATCAGAAACACCAGATGGTATATGGTGGATATTAAAAGGATAAAAATATGAATTTCCGTTTGGGTTTCTTTCTCAACAGTTTCCTGTAACCCCTGTCTCTCGCGTCGTCCTCGTCGTCACTTCTCGTACGTACTTTCCCCGAACAAAGAAATACAAAATTTAATATTTTTGCTAAATGACGTCACATCGTCAGCAACTCCTTGCTCCATTTAATTTATACCATTCGGAGACATAGGACTTTGTATTCCTGCACTCTGTGCACGCTCTTCGGGGATATTTATTTTTTATTTTATTTTTTCCAAGTATGCTCTTTTCATATATATTTTCATTGCGGTATGACGATTTTTAAAATTCACTTTTGGGTACAAATTGTAGCTTCTACGTGATGACTTTATTCGACGGATATGAGACAAAAAATCCGTTGATGCATCATATTGCGCAAATATGATTAAAATAAAAAAAAAAAACAATAGCTTAAAGCAAGCAGAAATGTATATTGCTTTGCTTGTTTTTTGCAAAACCAGGACTTCTTGCCGGCGCAAAGAGATGATTCCACACACAAAGCACGAGCGACAGTGGATAATCTGCAGATAATTTCCCGGCCACTTAATCTTTTGTTTTGGCGATTTTCCTTGCCCCGCAAGATAGCAAGAGCGGACCATTACAGACTTCTTTTCTTGGAATTAATACCCTATCATATGGTTATTATCATTTTGACTCATATTTGTGATCCGCATCGAAAGTTATGTCCATCTAGCCATGGTAATGGAAGGTACCATTTTGAGGCCCTAAAATTTGAGAGAGCTGAAATTTGAAAGACTTTTAAAATCCATCCACTGGAACGCTCAGTATAAGTATCTGACTCGACCAGCATCATAATGAAAACACAGGTCAAGCCAGTGGTAACCAGAGGTAAAGTTCTGTACAAAATTTGATTACCAACTTTCAGTCTTCGCAATATCCCTTAATTAGACGGAAATCGCTCTGCAAAATAATGCTCATAAGCTATAGTGTGTCTAAACGAACCTACGAGATAGCGCGAGTAAGTGTTAACCACAATCGCAGAATTTACCGACCGCTTTTAATGTCAAGGACTCTCCTCGAAGTCACGTTGCCACATTTGACAAAGAAGTTATTTTCCATAAGCATACTACAAAATAGTATATAGCAACGTTTTGTGCATCCCACCCTTGGTCAACCTGTACTCAACCTTCCACTAACCATACGGTGTCGATTGTGATCCCAGATTTTTTAAAAAAAAATCCCCCTTTTTTAACACCAAAATGATATTTTTTTCCCCTTTTTCAAAAATAAAAATCCCCTTTTTTCCCCCAAAAACAAAAACGCTTATTTAAGTTTTATTTTAACATTTTATGTTTTATTTAAATATTTTAGAATTAAAAAACAAAAAGAAATAGGAACGTATTATTAAATTCAGTCATATTAAGAAATGGGTACTCATAAAAAACAAAAAAAAAAATTACATAACATGAAGTTATTAATTTCAATATCATATATTTTATCAATTAATAAATAATAAATAATCAGTAAATAGGAATATTTAAAAATATATATCCTTAAAGTTTATACATTGTACTATTGTGAAGTCTTAAGCAGTCTTTCTCTACCACAAAGCAATCTTTTTTTTTTAATAAATTTTTTGTGTACAAAATTCCAGCCAAAGTGGAAGTAGACAGTTTGTTTCGTGTTTTGGTTTTATTTAAATTTATTGCTGAGAAAATTCTTACAGCACTGGCCCCGCTGTGAGGAAGACAAAAGATAACCTCCATAAGTTTTTTCATATTGGGAAACGTAATATCGTCTTCTCCAAGACTTGTTTTTAATATTTCACTCCAAAATTGTTGAACATTGTCAGTTGAAATATTTTCAATGTTTAAATTTCGAAGTAATCTATACTCCCTATCAATTTCAACCCAAGTTGAAGAAGAAAAAATTGTTGAGAAATATTTAGACAATCCGCAAAGTGAATGAACATTTCTGTTCTTAAGAAAACGTGAACTCACGAATTTCAAGAGTTTATAAAAATTCCCATCTTCCGATGAAAAATCAAACCTTTTTAAATCCTCGCTCGCTTTTATTAAAAAATGTCTGCAATTGGTTCTAAATTTTAATTTTTCATTATCGTCAAGACACGAATTCTCAAGTTTTGATGACAGTTCTGGACCTAAATATATATTTTTCAAATCACAAAAATACTCGTCATTATTGAAATCTATATCAAAAACATTAGGCATGCTATTTATATAGTCGGCTTCAAAAAAACAATCAATTATTGTTTTAAAAGTAAGTTCTATACGTTCATATAAAAGATGTATTTTAACATCTTCCTATTGCATCTCCATGTTAAGTTTTGTAAAAAGTGGCAAAAAAAATTTAAAAATTCCAGATACATTATGGTAGTTGGATTTTCGAGAATTCTGTAAATTTTTTTAGACTGTGTTCTATTGATTGAATCCTCCAAAAATGTATTAGTGAAATATAAAAACAGAGCTTGAAACTGTTCAAGTAGTCTTTTAATAACAAAATGTAGTGATAACCACCGAGTTTGAGAAGGGTGTAGCATTTTATGGGGCTTGACATTACAAAAAGCTTAAAATTCCTTCAGTATGTGCTGTCTTTTTGCGCTACAATTAAAATGCGAATATATTTCGCGGCAGCAAATTTCTATCTCATCAGGAATGAATTTCAAAGCATTGCAAGCCACCAAATGAAAAGAATGGCACACGCATCGCATAACAATTAGATTTGGGATTTAATTTTTAAAGAGATTTGATACCGAATTGTGTTTTCCGACCATAACACTCGCCCCATCAGAAGCAAATGCAATCAAATTTTTTTCGTATGGTATTTGGTTATTTTTAAAGAAAGTTACAATATGTTCATGTAATGCTTTTGCATTTGCTTCCGGAACTTCTATTATAGTCAAAAAACGTTCGTGTACCTCTAAATCTATGACAAACCGACAAACAATAACTAAGATCAATAATAATAGTAAATAAATTATCCCTTAAAATAGATACTAAATTACTAAATCCAAACTGTCCGGTGACATTTTGCACTACTGCTGTTGCCTTGGTGCTGCTCAATGAAATTCCTTTAACAATTTGTGAATCGGGAAATATGTTTTTTATCAATTTAGACAAATGATCGAACGTTGAGAATGCGATGTTGTGTTCTGCCGCGAAAGCACACAATTTTATTTCAGCTTCTTTAGCCAGTCGTTCGGTGGGAGTGGAAATATATGAGGACATTTTTGGCTGGTTTCTCGAAAGCAAAAGTTCGGAATTACGAACGTGTTTTTTTGTTTTGGCATGCTTTTGTAGTTCCGATTTTTTACTTAATTGTGGAGCTTTGCATATTTTGCAATATGCTCGTGTTTAGCCATTTGTAGGACTTTGATTTTCAGCAGTTAGCCATCCCTTAAACTCGGGCAATGATTCCCACTGCTTTAAATATGGACGTTTATGAATTTTTGTTTTTTGGTTTTCCTCCTCCTCGCTGGAGCTGGACCGAACTCTATTTCTTTTTTCTAAAAATAAAAAGTAATTCTTTTCTCAAAGCAATGGAATAATACAAAAAAAATATTTTATCAACTTACCCATCAACGTGAGTGTCTGCTGTCCAAAAAGAAAAAAAAGTAGATTGCGAACTTTTTTTTTTTCTGTAAAAAAATGAATTTAAGCCAAACAACATCGAAATATAAGAATTATTAACTTTGCATCTTCAATTTTGCCGACGTTTGCTTCCAGTTTGATAAAAAAACACACAACTTCACAAATTCGCAACAGGTTTTAACTTTTTCCTTGATGATATGACATATGAAAAGCCAAAGCCAAACGCCAAATAATGAATGCATTCAGCATGAAACAAATTTGTAAGTGAGACGATACATGGGCCCATTTAAGATTATGATCATTGAATGAGTTTTAAAAATAGAAAACTTATTTAAATAAAATGTAAAATGTTATTTTTTCCCTCTTTTAGATTGTTTTCCCCCCAAAAAATTCCTTCCCCCATTTTTCATCATAACCCCGCTCTGAAACTAAACCGGTTTTCTGGAGATGCCTTTGTCATCGACTCACTTCAACAGGGCTCTATTGACAACTCTTTTGAAGACCTTGCTAATATTCGTAGGCTAACTAATCTCCGAAAGAGAACATCCGACAAGAAGTGGATGATTTTTTTCGAGGAAATGTAAAATAAAAAAAAGGCTTTTGATTTTTGAATGAGCCCGAATCTGCACCAATTCCGGTAGCGGCCACTTTACCGAGCTCTTGGCTTCGAGCAGGGATCAATACGCTGTTTCTTGGCACAGACTTGATCGGTTGTACAATCGGTATTAATTTTACATCCCGATAAACATGATCCTCGTTCGCAAAGTTGTCCCAAAGGATATGGCTTTCCGGGGCCACATTTTGAGCACACATTTTTTGAGAAACGCAACAATGGGTAGAAATTTCGTTAGTGTCAAAATGCATTATTGGGTTCGGTTTATGTGCGCTTGCAATAATGGCTTTACTTCCTCAACGGTCCTCCCGACACGTGAAAAGTTTCTGCCTGAGACATAGCTGCCTTCCATCCTCTACGACAGTGTTTTTGAAAGCGTGGGTCGCGAGTTTCAAAATCAAAAATAATACTAAAAACATAAAGTTCAGTTTCGTTTTTATTTCATAATATTATGTGTTTTTGTTTATACTAGTGGCTGAGGTGAGCTTGTTTTTTATTGACTAATTTTTCAAACCGTGGAGTTATTTTGGAAACGCAAGCGATTAAATCGTCTTCCAGTTCCAGTCTATTTCTGGCCTTAATCTTAATGTTCAACATTGAAGAAAACGTAAGCTCACATAGGCAGGACGTAGCAAACAGTACTAATAACCTGAGAGCTTCTCTTGCAAGATCTGGATACTCGTTCCTTCTTTTCATCCAGAAAACGTCTATGCTCTGCGAATGGAACTCGATTTTTAGCATTCCATCAGCAGAAAGTTCAATGAGTTTTTCTTTCACTTGCATATTAAGGTCAGCTGAATGTATGCACATTTCAAGAAACGGATTAAGGATCCACCTTCGCTTATTGTCAATTTCAGATTCTTCAGGAAAGTAACTTATAAGCTGATTTTGTTAGGTCTCTAGGCCAATAATCATATCAGGAATATAAGCACCAACATTCAGTGTTTGATCATATGAAATCTCTTGAACAATCTTTTGAATGGAGGAAAACGATTCAAACACCATTTTTTGTAGAGAAATGATCCATAAGCAATTTTTTTTATAAATCCATTGATTTTATCTTTGGCTGTTATGATATTTTCTTCACGTCCTTGGAGGCTCTTATTTAAAACATTCATATGTTCGAAGATATCAGTAAGATATGCTAGTTTTAAAAGTCAAACAGTCACACAGAAAAAGTCGGCATATTGTGATATTTCACCTTGCAAGTACATTAGCAATTCGTCTTTAAGCTTCAGAACCCTCGTCAAAACCTTTCCTCTGGAAAGCCATCTTACATCTGGGTGAAACAGAAGATTTTGGTGAGTGAACCCATATCTTCACAAATTTTTCGCAACAGTCGAGTTTGTAAGGCTTTACCTAAAAGAATTAAATACCTAATAGAATCACTTTCAAAGAAATTGTTTAAAATGGAATCACCTTTGATCGAATTCACAACTTTGATGATATTTTTGAGCACGTTATTCAAATCAGGTGGTAAACACTTGGCTGCAAGAGCTTGACGGTGGAGAAAACAGTGCATCCATCTGGCATTTGGCATGATTGATTTTAATCGCGCTATCAACCCACTTTTACGTCCAGTCATAGCCTGGGCACCATCGCTGCAAATAGCAATAAATTTTGTCCAATCGATGTTGTAGTCGCAAGTGTTTTCCAAAAACATGTTGTACAAACACTCGCCAGTAGTGTTCGTGGGAAGTGCTTTGCAAAATAAAATGTCTTCCATAATACATTCATCCGCGTCGAATCGTATAAAAGCTACAAACTGCGCGCAACCTGAGATATCCGTAGATTCGTCAAACTGCAAACTGAATTGTTCGCTTTTGCTGACTATTTCGAATAATTGGGTACGAATATCATCTGCAATATCGCTTATTCTGCGTTGCATGGTGTTGTCAGAGAGGGGTATGACTTTAAGTATGTCTGCTTCAGGCTTTCCGAGCATTATCTCCACCATATCAAGGGCTGCTGGTAAAATCAATTTTTCGGTAATTGTATGCGGTTTTTCTGCTTTGGCTACTCGAAATGCTACATAGTAACTCGCTAATAATGCTTTCGCGTTTACACTGGATGTTTGGTTTAGGGTAGCTTGCTGCTGGTGGAGACATTTCATTTTCCTTTCAAAATATTCCACTGGATTAACTTTTTCATTCGGATGTTTTGTTGTGAAATGACGGATCAGTTTCGAAGACTTCAAGCTTTCACGAGAAAGTACTTCACAACAAATTACGCACTGTGGTTTATTATTCCTGACAGTAAATCCAAACTTTAAGTAGTTGTAGTCATAAAGTCTATTTTTCTTCGTTTTCGGACCAACACTAGTTCTATCACCAGATGTTCGACATCAGCTGCTCAGATACAGATCTTTTGAGGATGTCCATTTTAAAGTATAGGATGCCACGAAAAATTATAAAATCCAGAGTTCCAGTTTAGTTGAAGTTGCTTTAGTTTTGTCACTGTCTTCCTATAAAAAGGTATTGGTTTTTTTTTCTAAAGCGTTTTAAAATATTAAAAAGGTTACCGTTTCCAAGAAGAGACATTTGACGTATCTGAACTTATAAGATTTGTTGGTGGTGCTCCTCGCACATACGTCTTTTTATGCAAAGATTAAAGAAAATAAAATGTTGAGAGTTGCTTTTGTTTTGTCACAAATCCGTTGCTAATTTTCATTCACTTTTATACAACTGCGCAAATGTAAAGAATGTACATATGTACATATTTGCGGTGTAGGTTTGCAATATTTTTTTTAAATTTTTATTTTTTTTATGTGCTTAGGGGGGTCGTTATTCTAAAAGGATTGAAAAACACTGCTCTACGATAATGGGAACATTGTTTCCAGTTATCCAGACCAAGCGTTATGGCATACGCGAAAGCTTGGTCGTTAAACGGAGATTCGGTTTTCGTACCGTCCATTTGGCTGGAGCATTATTTCCCATTCGCTTTTCGGACTTCCTCCAAATCTTAGGCAGTTGATACAGTTCGCGGTGATATCTCTTCCTGATTAGCGACCATCGCAAACAGGACCAAATATCCGTCGAAGAATTTGTCATTGTATAGCATGCATTTTGTTCATCGAGTCAGGTGTTTTGAAACCTGTGTAATTCGTCTTTAGATCTTAACTTGGGTGTCAATTGTGGAGTTGAAGTTTACTCCGATGAAGTTGAAGGTAGTTAAACTACCTCGAAGGTCGATATTGTCTGCATGCCCAGTAGCTGGACGGATCTGTTGAAAAAAGTGCCTTCTGCAATGACAGACAAACGCTGGTTTTATTGCATTTGTGCAATCGAGAAGTTTTTATGGCCGCCTCTTTTTACGATTTGGACAAGTTAAGGCTCCAATTGATTATCGTTGCCTCTTCCATTTTTGACACCGGTGTTCTCCAGTCGATCTTCGACCAACCATTTTTTTTTATTTAAACAGATACTTTGTTTGCTAAAGCAGTAATTGCTTTAAGGCGACTGAACAAAGTAAGAGCAGCGCAATCCAAAAGTGGACAATTTATTAAAATTTTTGATAAGTGTTTATAATTGTATCAATTTACCGTAATTTCGAATTGTCTAGCAGGAATTTTTTTATAATGTATACGCACTAAAGGGATTTTTAGTACCCTTATAAAGTAGATAAATCCCTAGGTATATAGTGCGGGCACTAAGAATGTTGCAAGCATGAAAGCGGAGAAACCAATGCATTTTGGTTCTAAATGTTTGTAAATTGCAATGGAAAGGAAAAACAGTGAGAGGAAGACCATTACACATTTGTGTTGTATGGCAATGTATATTTCACTGTACATTCGAAAATAGGTTTTATGATGATCTGATACGAATACCTCGGATGGCGGGTATATCGTTTACGCACTTGCGGTGGTAATATCGATAAAACAGCGATAGACAAGAGACATTACGACAATGACCATAAGAGGGTCCAGCGATTTGTCGATATCTCGATCGGTAGTTAGTTTTGTTTGTACAGATCGGAAATCAATAAGCTTGACATACTTTGCCGTTTAAGTTCCACACGCGAAGATGAAGTTCGTAACCCAGGAAACGAATATGAGAAGGTGGGGTACGGTCATCAGCGAAATAATGAATAGCCGAATAGGACGAAAAGTAATAGGAAATCATTTATTAAGATGAGAAAGAGAGTAGGAGACGAAGCAGAGCCTTGACGAACCCCAGAATTTATTTTGTTATTGAAGCAGTCACCCCAGCTAGCTCTCCCTCCGTTGCGCAGTGAATCGGGATCAGTCTTGGGCTTGTACTGATAACAATCACACCACTCGGAATTCGGGTTGAACTCGACTGATCTCCTTAAGAAATTCAGCTATAGTAGGAACACTACGCTCCCTCACCATGGATTTTGAGCAACAGGCGGGGATTCGACTGAGATCAGCCATCCCAACCTGTACTCCTGCCGAAGAAAGAGGGCTGCTTGAGGTTGAACTGCTAAAGTCACCTCAATCAGAACTCCACACTAAGGGCTGGGGAAGATGCAGGGGGTTTGAACTGAAACATTCAACCTTCCGTATGATATCTTCCCGGGGAGCAAATAAATAGGACCAGAACTGGGGTTCGACTGTAACCTCTGCTCCTCTCCAGGGGTATTGGAATCATGTGTGCATTACTTCTACTCTGCATTTTCAACTTCCTTTACGGACTTAGGTCCACATAATCACCACCTCACAAAAGGAAAAACAGAGTTTCCCAGCAAGCCGGGCGAACGCCGAAACTCTCGAACCAACACCAAAGATTGTCTGAAAATGTGTGCTCAATCGGTTCAGTGGTTTCGGAGTCCATAGCATAGACACAAACATATATACATATATGTATATATATAGGTACCTATATTGATTTTATAAAACATTTTAGATCTCGACAACAGCATCGGGTCCAAAACTATACTATCTTTCAAGCTGGAACCAACCAAACATATTCACAAAATTTATTGAAATCGGTTAGACACGCTTCGGAGATAAGCGTGTACATATTATATGTATATAATAAAAAAAATACAATTTCTGGTGTCAAAATTCAGTCAATTTAACTTAAAGACTGCAATAAGCTAAAGCTTTAATTTTTTTCAATACAATTTAAAAAAAAAAAACAGTCAACTACGGGGCTCACCATTTATTTGAATGGATGTACGAATGAATGATATATACAAACGTATCTGGTCTCACGTTAAAATAAAAATACAAGCTTGCACGTTTATGACATGCAAAAAAAAATCGGATTAACATATCATTTGCATTATTCTAATCCTTTGTGGATAGTTAGAGGCACCTTGACAAGATAAATATACCCCATGCTCTACCACAGAGCACAATGATAGTTGGAAAATATCCAGACTGTTGTTTTGCATATGAAATTTTATTGTGGCCATATGCCAAGTAGACCACTCTGGATCAAAGATAATGCCAGATAAAGGATAATGTGAAAGAGAAAACTAACTAAACTAATCGAAATTATTTTCTCTCTAAATGAAAACAGCTCTTTAACAGAAGAAGTTGCCCGGACAACATATCATGATAATGGGACACTAATTTTTGCGACCATTTACAGCATTAAATATAATCAGAGATTTCACATAAACCGGGTCAACGTGTACCAATGGGATATTGTGGCGTTACGACATTAAATATTAATCCATCATCATACACAGGATACCGTGTGTTATCCTAATCATATCACACCGTAGATTTGACCGCAACAATTACCAATTTCACAACAACCACAGTATTGTCAATTCGATGCCTAATTGAATAATTAATTCCATTCTAATGTCATGTAGACATCACTTATGACAATAAGCTAAGTTTCAAACGGATTACATTGCTTATCCCCGTTTTGGTTTTAATACATTTTGTATGTGTAGTAAATTGATGGGTTTTTAAAATTGCAAATATGATTTAGGAGTTCTTATCATAGCAAGGATATCTCTAGTACGTCGCAGGCATGATTTGTTGTTCCAGCGGTTTACTGTCACATATTGTCACAATTTAACTCTGATTTACATAAAAGTAAAATACACATACACAGATGACAATTTGCATGAATAATTGTGCTATAAATAAGCGTAAGTACGTGCAGTACAAAAACCATAGAACGTGGTCGTGCTCTGTAATTCCACGTGTGCATGACAACTGTGAATGTTTATTTTTCTGCCACCTTTGTGTGTGGCACGATTATGACATTTTATAAAATATTATGAAAGTGTAGGCACTTTAAAATAAATTGTTTTATTTGCTGCATTTTTTGTGATCACAAATTCGGCAGTGCAGGTTCGTTGGTGTCAAAAGAAAAAGACCCGTCTATTCAAAAATTTAAATAAATTCTTTAAAAGAAAGAAAAAATCTATATTTTTTAAGAAAATAGTTGCTTACCGCGAACTCCACAGACAGACCCGTATTGATGCAGTGAAGTTGGAGGGTTATGATCCCTTTAGTCCAGATGATAACATTGTTAAAAAAAGGAAGACGGAAAGTCATTGCTGACAAAGAAGGATAACCTTTATTCTCCACTATACTCTATCCAACAAAAATTGTCAGTACAGGCCTTATGGAGGAGCTTTTTTTCTACCAGTGGTGCCTGTAGATACTCTCACGGCACGCAAACGCAAGAATTGCCGCTGAAATAAAAACCAAACCACTACCATACCAAGGAATTGTTGTTGCAATTTTCCTAAAATTCGCATATACAACCCACCACAACCTCTCCCACACAGCCGAATGGAAATGAGCATGATCGGCTTGTGTTCGCTTGCTATTATCATCCACCAAAATAAGCAGTGTGCGTGACTGAAGCACATCAGATAAGAGTATTACCATCTATACAATGAAGCATATCATTAAGTGTTTTTCTATGGATTTTGTCAAAGAACTTTCGGTTTTGGTGCTTCTGAGAACGAATTATTACGTGGGATGTTGCCATTCGGTTTTAATTTGATTGTATTTGTATTGAACAGCTGCACAAAAGCAGTTTTTTTTACCATCTGTTTTTTGGTATATGACATTGCGTCGTCGTTTATAATTTTGTATTCTAATTGCCTGATTGTGTCTACCTTTCAAAATATACATATAGCGGAAAGGACTGGGACATGCTTTTAGAATATCTTGCTGATTGTGTTTATGTCGCAAACTGTTTAAATAAAAAAAACATAAATACATCCTTTCATCTCATTATGTACCTGTTTGTATAATGTCTTTGTTTTTCCGATGAATGACGCCTGTTTTGCCAATGAATACGGGAATTCCCAAAAGGAAGAGATCAAGTTAGGTAGGGATGCAATCACACAATGGGTTGCTTGAAATCGTTAAACGTTACAAAGCCAGGTATGAAACATACGTGGTGGATGAAATGGCTCAAAATGCGGGACATAAAGTGCTTCGCCTGCCGCCTTATCACTGTGACCTTAATCCAATAGAATTGGTTTGGGCTCAAGTGAAAGGGTTTGTAGCAAGCCAAAACAAGTCATTTAAAATGACTGAAACAAGAGACTTACTAACGACAGCACTTACAAGGGTTAACAAGGAAATATGGCATCGATGTGTCCAACACGTTGAACAGGTTGTTGAGCCAAATATGTGGGATACCTAAATAACGAGAGCAGTAGCAGTAATTACTCATCGGATTAGTTGAGATATGAACTGATAAAGAAAACGTCGAGAGTGTCCCTACTCATTATATGGATATACCCTGAGTGTGACTGCCTCTCAATCTCATTTACATTTCATACCCTATCTTTCTCAATCCCATGGCCATGCGCCATAAAAAAACAACACAAACTGCAAAAGGTGCATAAAAAAAGAAAGAAAAAGCACATTGCACAAAAGGTACAGGTAGAGAAACAGATTTGTGCCGCACACACACACAAATTTTCCTCCACTGAACGCTGGGAAAATCCAACGATCTAGCTTCAATCGAGCATTTTACTTTTTTTGAATTGTATAAAATTTATAGTTTAATGCTTATTGTTCAACTTCAGGATAACCTACAAAGATGATTTATATTTAAAGGGTTTTTCAACAGGGACGCTACAAAAGTAGAGCGAAAGGGACAGCAAACGACGATGAATTTCTTGCCGCTCTTTTGACATTTCTCTTCAGTAAGGTTTGCCATTTCATGATGGAAAGATATACGAGTCAATAACGAGTCGAAATTATTAAAATTTACTACCGAAATTCAGAGTCAGTGGCCTCAGCGTTAAGAGCGCTACGTCCAATTTATGGTCGTCATAATCGTCCTAGCAGATCAACAATTGAGAGTCTAGTGGAAAAATTTGAATCCACAAGCACAGTACAAAATGTTCTCGTGCCAGTGAGACAAAGAAGTGCCCGTAGTGTCGAGAATATTGCTGCCGCTGAGGCTTCAGTTGAAGAAAGCCCAAATGTGTCTCTCACACGTCGTTCTCAAGCGTTGGGCATCTCCGTGACGTCGTTGGGCATCTCTGTGACGTCGTTGTGGCCCCAATCGGATGATATGGACTTGGAGGATATGTGGTTCCAACAGGACGGCGCCACAAGCTACACAGCGAATGCCACAATCAATTTATTGGGAACCAAGTTTGGAAACCGTGTTATCTCACGAAATGGTCCAGTCGCTTGGCCGCCTCGGTCGTGCGATTTGACGCCGTTAGACTATTTCCTGTGGGGCTACGTCAAGCCTATGGTCTATACCAACAAGCCAGCGACGATTGATGAACTTCGTACGAATATCGACCGTGAAATTGCAGCAGTATCGGCCGATTTATGCTTGCCTATTAGAAGTTAGTATTTTATGTTTTACAATATTCATAATGAATAAATTGGATTACAGTGATATATTTTTCGTTTAGATTTTTTTTTGTGTTACGAAATTTATATATTTTGTTGGTGTACTGGAGATACCCTTAAAAAAACGCGGCTATTATTATCTTACCAGAAAAGGAAAAAGATAAACGGAATTTATTTCGTTCCGCAATATTTTTATTTTAAATTGGAAGATGGTAACCCTAATAGAATTTCTCTCTGAGTTATGGCAAATTATCATACACACTACGTCAACCCTGTGAAAGCTTTAAAGAGGGACGCATTTATGTGAGTCATTGCAACCAGACTGAGAGACAAACATCCTATCTTCCCTGTACCGACAATTTTTGTTGGATCGAGTATAATAACCACATAAAGGTGCGTTATCTATATTTAAACATATGGAAAGGCTGCAGTCCGCTTGGGCGAACTGTTGGGTACCCTATTCCTATACCTATCACTCATAAAGTGATCGTGGTAAAAATCTAAGTACGGGTCAATTGTTAAGAAGGATCTACATAACATTGTTATAAAAGGGATTTCATTAACGACTTGACAAATTCAAAATTTCAGTGTGAACACACCCTTAAACCGATTGCTGAACTGTCAATGTCAAAATACTCAGTAAAATCAGCATTTTCATCGTGGCGAAGTATAGGAATGAACAACATTTACAAATAATTGAAATTTACTACCGAAATTCCGCGTCGGCGGTCGCAACTTTAAGAGCGTGCATTTTGTCCTTCGAATTAGGAGTTTTGAACCCATTTGTTTCGCTAAACCGAAGCAGCAACGGTTTCCCAATGTACTTCTCCGCCGGAGCTCCAGTAAGGTGTCATTCTTGGAGTTGATGTTTACTCCTAGGCAGATGAACTCCTTAACTATGTCGAAGTTACTGCTATCAACAGTGACGTTTTGTCTCAGGCGGTGGACAGATGTTTGTTGGTTGATAACATGTACTTGGTCTTGCTCTCATTTACTTGAAGACTAATCAATTTCGCATTTTCTTCAATCGCGGTGAAAGCCTCTAACACGGCACGCTGGGAACGGCCGATGATGTCGATATCGTCGGCATACCCCAGTACCTGGACGGATCTATTGAAGATAGTGCCTTAAATATTGACACCTGCCCTTCGCACTATTTTCTCCAGAACAATATTGAAGAAGTCATATGATAGCGCTTCTCCTTGCCGAAATCCGGTACAAGTTTGGAATCATTCGGAAGAGCTGCTTCCAAACTGCACATTAAACCTCATGTTTCCCAGTGTCACGCAACACAACTGGATCAGTTTTGCTGGGATCCCGAATTCGGCCATCGTCACGTAGAGCACCGGACGATGAATGCTATCATAAGCGGTTTTAAAGTCGATGAAAATGTGGTGGGTCTCGACTTGAAATTCATTGGTCTTTTATAGGATTTGATTTAGGGTGAAGAATTGGTCTATTGTCGATTTGCCGGGCCGGAAGTCACACTCGTGTATTGCAGAATGGCTTCAGACGTTCACACATTACGTTGGATCTTATTTCAAAATTGCAGTAAATAGGATATGATTATTTGGGTCTTTTCGTGACATACGTACGTAGCTTCCAGGAAGGAATACAATAAAGTGGAAGGGTTGTTACCCCCGTTATCCTGATCATACCGTTGCAGTGAAGGAAAATGGCGGTCCATTCTGCATGTAAATACAAATAAGTTTTCTTCTGGAGAAATTGTTTTTATATTGTTTGCCGCCGGTTACTGTGATGGTGGTAGTGTAAGTGATGTTGCCTAGTTCTATTAGCTTTAACGCATTTTCTAGGTGCTCACTAAATAATCCTCCTTAACACAGAGTCCATCAAGTACATGCATATGAATGTCCAAATGATAACGATTCAGTGAAACCACTTTCTTTTGAAATTCATGACAATTATTTCCACAACAATAAATTCTGTGTTGGGGTCTTTTGGAGTTCGTAGCACAATTACACATACAACGGATTTTCATCTCCTAAAATGTTTGATTTCACTTTAATTTAACACAACAAAGTCCCAACTGCTTTTGTTTTCCTGCAAGTTGTTCAACCGTGACTGACAGTGACGTTGTGGCAAACTACCCTAGTCAGTATTGTTTACCAAATCATACAAACTATTTTATAATCACTTACTTTTGTAAAAGGTAATTGGAATTTCGAGTATATATGTGTATATAGGAATAAAACTACGAATCCATAAAACGGATTTGAATGCGGTTTTTTCAACAGATTAAAAAATCTTCATATCACTAAAAAACATAGCGACGGCCTACAGTCCGTTTGGGCGAACTGTTGCATACCCTATTCCTATTCCTATTCTCATAAGTGGGCATGACAAAAGTCTAAGTATGGTTGAATTGTTAAGAACGCTGTACAAATTTTGTTATATAACATTTAAAGGATTTAATCGAAAAAACGAAGAAAAACTTTGGATTTATTAATTTTAAAGTATGTTACAAACTTCGCCTCAAAATTAATATACCCTCAGAATAGAGTATAAAAAGGGTGAAAAAAGATATGCAAACTATATTTTGCATGCTTTTTCATTACTTCAGTTCATTCAAGTTGATTAATGTAGTAAATCTTAAACGATGTTAAAAAAAAAACTACTAGAAGCCAACACCCCTGAGAATTTTAACTTATCACTCAGTTTTCTGCTTCATTTGGGAGCTGAGCTTTTGAAATAAGTTTTGTTTATGTATTTGTTTATTTAAAAAAGTTTTGCCGATTCAATCTATACAAAACTAGCTGACCCGGCAAACGTTGTTTTGCCATATACTCGTAAATTATTGCTAGTGAATATTTTCGTAGGGAAATGAAAAATAACTAACTTAGTAAGTGTGCTGGGATGTGGTCTATGACTTAAAGAGGAATTGAGCGCTGTGGGCGTTTTGTCCCTTTCAGAACATTAGCGGATATTGGAGAACGGTGTGTATCAGCAATGAACTCAAGATTATTATTTCTTCTTCAAATCACGATTTGTCGATTTGTCGCGTCGCTGTACGGTCGCCAACCATGATACCAGCAAAGTCGTCAACAACAGGTGCATGAAATCCACGCATGTGCTCTACAGCTGGTGTTTTATCAGGATTGATGACAATAGCGTGACTGTCAGTTTGTAATTTGTAAATATTTTTGTTTGGAAGCAAATAAGTTGAAAAGTTTTTTAAACAAACATATTAGATATCTAAATACAAATGAACAGCGTTTTTGGTCAACATATCAACTGTTTTTATACCCTATTCAATGGGTATATTAATTTTGACGCGAAGTTTGAACCATACCATAATATTGCCCGTAGACCCGTAAAAGTTACTATATTTATGATCAGCTTCGATAGTAATGTCGATCATGTCCGTTCGTCTGTCGGCAAAAATTGGGCCTTTAACCATATATACTCTCCAGGTCCCCGAAATAATCAAGTTTAAGAATTTCTAAATTCAGCCCACTGACACGCCCACAAACTCAAAAAAAAAAAAAAAAAAAAAACAAATTTATCGAAAAAATCTAATTTTTAGCTAGAAAGCTAAAATTTGTTATGATCTTTGAGTCATAAAACTGCTCGGGAGATAAAATTTCTAAAATCAGCCCACTGACACGCCCACAACTAAATAAAACAATTTTATTGGAAAGTCAAAGTTTGAGCTAGGAAACTGAAATTTATGATATTGACTCTCTAGGTGTCTGCTGGGAATAAGAATAGGATATCCTAAAGTTCGCCAAGCGGACTGTAGCCCGTCCCTATGTTAATTGTTTGTTTTGCTTTAACATACTTTCTCACGTTTTTTCTCTATTATTATTTGTTTGCACTTTCATATTCAGTTCATTAACAATCACAATGATTATTCCATACGATTTGTGCAAATTTATACAATTTTGCCATTCAATTTGTTTCTGTTGTTTAAGACAGGGATTCCGCACTTCAGAAAGAGATAGCTTGGTGAAAATGTCTATAGAGTATCCAGCTCGCCGACGATGCGTCTGGCATATGGTGAATTGAGGTTATTGTAGCCGCAACGTGCGCTTTCGGAGTCCCCACCGCCCATAAAGTAAATTTGTAAAAATTTATGTGGTTCATTCGACATTGGCAGCAATGAGCCCACTTTGTGGTAACCTTGGATTTTGGTTTTGAATGTTGAATGGAATTGTTGATCATTTGCAGCATTTTTTTTAAACTATTTCTGTTGCTCCAAACGATGTCATTTGGAAACATGAATTAA
The DNA here is from genome assembly GCA_949715645.1 of Portevinia maculata. Lineage (NCBI taxonomy): Eukaryota > Metazoa > Arthropoda > Insecta > Diptera > Syrphidae > Portevinia > Portevinia maculata. Next base: position 137,377,671 of record OX454528.1, on the reverse strand, counting down.
ATGTTCGAATTGACTTCAGGAACAGGTTAGAATCTGGATCCATACCGATAAGTTAGCCGTTCAATCCAATTGTCTTTGTTGATTTCGTTCAGCTCGTGCCTCTTGTGATTGTGATTCACGAAATTGTGCCATGCTCATTCGCACATCTGCATTATCTTGTTGGACTCGTTCGTCTGATCTTTGGGCTCTTCTATTTCGCATGTCTGTCGTCCTATTCATTCGACGGCCCAAATTGGTCTCTTTGCGTTTTGCTGGCATTGTTTACTACACACATAAATAGATTAAATTGAAGTACTTAATGATGGAAAACAGTATACTGTTCTTTTTTTTGGTTGTTGCAAAAAATACAAAATGAAAAGAAAAAAAATAAATTGAAAAAAATCGAAAAAAAAACCTGTCGTAACACACTGTGTGGTCAAAATATGACAATTTGAAATTTTGATTTTTTGACCTTTTTAAAACCCGTACTGAGAAAATACCTTTCCAACAGAGTATAAATCATCAAAATCGGTTCGGCCAATTTCGAGTTATGGGATTACATCGCTTCGGACACTTTCTTTTATATATATATAGATAGTAACTGTTTGTATAAATTAAAGTAACTATGGTGATGATTTCGGGAGGAAATATATATATTATGATAGATAGAGATAGATAGATAGGGTACAAGCATGCAGAATGTGTGTAGGTGGATTATGACAGTATTTATGTCATGCACTTGCTGATGTATTTATACTATGTGTGGGTGTTGATTTTTTTTTTTTTGATAAATATGGGGTCGAAAGAAAAAAGCAGTTCAAAGTAAATGCATATATCATATTTGTGGTTCTGTGTCGTACATAGATATTTGTATCCGACATTCACTTTTTTCGCCAAAATGAGATGTCGTGAATAAATTTATTTGTTGTTTTATTTTTCTAACTGGGAAAAGTTGTGGTTTATTTCTCGTGATGCATTCACATATTCAAATTGTGTTGTATGTGTAATTTTTTTCTATTTGTAATTTGTATTATTAAGTGACGAGGGGTATGAAACCGATATAGAGCGGAAAGGCTTTGCTACAGTTAAAAATAAATGCTAACCAATGCGATTGAAGATGAATAATGGTTTTTTCTTATGGGAATAGATTTTCACTGCAATTCACTTGATGTTTGAGTGCGGATAGGTAATAGATATTTTGTTTTTAATGTTCCTACTTCAGGTGAGTCAAAAAGTAATTTCAGTGAAACTGAGCAATTTTTATGTATGGATGGAACCAAATTGGATATGCTCCACTGAAGTTTGATTAAAGTCACTTTTTCACTATCAAAAAGCATTTGGTAAACTTCTCTTTAGGTGTAGCTTTAGGGAAAAAGAGAGTATCTTTTTGACCAACCTACTGGGCGCAGTGGCGCAGAGGTTAGTGTGTTGAGCTACTAATCTAAAGGTCTCAGGCTCAAATCGCGCTTAGGCGAAGAAACATCGCACGTTTTATTCCACTGCCCCACCTCTTGCGAACGTCTGACATACATCCAAGAGTATCAATTTTCATGAGAAGCTTCTCAAGATTGACGTTCGGATTCGGCTTTTAATTGTGGTTTCTTCCACTCGTACAAGCAAATGGTTGGAGAAGCTAGGTCTTAGTGTATGGGCCGTTAATGCCTACCATTTTTTTCTACTTACAAAATGACTTATATGCAAGGACAAGCGGGGACGAAAATTTCTAATTTATCTCAGAGTGGTGACGGTAGAGTTAGGCGAATAATACGGTGACTGCTTATTCGATTGAAAATTATTGCCGCTTTTTCGAGTGAAGCTGGGCATATATATACAGCAGACCCTATAGACAACAATTATGCAGTCTACACGAACTTATTGAGCAATACAATTCTTGGGCACGGGAAAGTCGGGCGGCTACAGCTACTTATATTATAAAGGGTTATCCAATTTCAGCTTCGGAAAGTAACAAAACAAAACAAACACAAAGAGCAAAGATTTCGATGGATTTTTTAGTTTATTTTGTTGTTTGGGATTTGCCACTAAATGTGAATATCATTTAAATGTTCACCACGTGACCACGCGCACGACTTAATCCTTTTGAATTTTTTAATTACTTTTCGCATATTTCGGCTTTCGCATATCACGGCTATCACTTCACGAATGTTAGTTTTAAACAAATCATTAATTTATATATTTCGCGTAGCCCCCCCCCCCCCCCAAACATAAGTATAACGGCGTCGATTAGCATGATTTTGGCGGCCAATTGACATAACTAAGTCTCCAATTTAAAAGGCCTTGCAAATTTTCGCGCAATAAATCCAAAATTGGTCGTGTTGTGCGGCTTGTGGTGGCGTGTTGTTGGAAGCACAATATAGCTTAGATCGGACTCTTTAATTTTAGATTTAAATAAAAATCGAGAATATGCCTTAAGGCAAACCCGCAGTCTGAAAACGCCGAAGAATTGGGTTGTTCAGACACACTTGCACTGACAGCAGTGATATTTCCCATCGTGCGAAATCTCCGATGATGCACATGGCTTACCACATCCCTAATATAGTCTCTTCGATTTTCTTAACTGTGTTGGAAATTGTGCGCACAGAAGAACGCCTATGCAGACCATAATCTGCGCTAAAGCGCGAAACCGTAATGCAGCGACACCATTCCAGGCAGCGACAATGTTGCAGAAACCCAAAAAAAAAAAGTTGAATACACCACATTAACTACTGCATTACATTTCATCGACTTCGTAATGCACTTCGATTTCTTTCGTATGCTCGTAAGCATGGAAGGTGTCTGCTGGAAGAATTTACCGTGAATTAGGGGGCTTTATTTTTTAAAATGAATAATTTAGTTCAATTTTATACCGTTAAAGCAGATGTGGCATTTAATACTATTTTTGCATACTTTTTATGCAAAAATATAAAATGTCTTCAACTTTCTTATTATGTAGGTATATATACTACCTATATAGCTTCATTGTATGGCTAGTATTGCGACAACCTATTCCATTTGGGAATGATTTCCCAAATTCGTGACTTGGTGACGAGCCGACGACGCACGCCTAGAAAATGACTAAGCGATAATATTTTACGAATTGGCTATTTTCAAAAATTTAACAATTTTTGTAATCTTTTAAGAAGTGTTCACATTCTCGGAATTTTGCCAAATTTTGTTTTCTTTTCCTATTTTTAGCAGCCATGCCAATAATAAATTATTTAATACTAGCTGTCCCGTGCTCGCCTTGCTTCGCCAGTCTGCCACTTCTCAAATTTAAAACAAAATACTTGCTGATAAGAACTGATAAATAAAAGGTCGAGATTGTCCCTAATCATTATATGGATATACCCTGAGTGTGATTCCCTCTCAATCTCATTTACTTTTCATACCCTATCTTTCTCAATCCCATGGCCATGCGCCATAATAAAACAACACAAACTGCAAAAGGTGCATAAAAAAAGAAAGAAAAAGCACATTGCACAAAAGGTACAGGTAGAGAAACAGATTTGTGCCGCACACACACAAATTTTCCTCCACTGAACGCTGGGAAAATCCAACGATCTAGCTTCAATCGAACATTTTACTTTTTTGAATTGTATAAAATTTATAGTTTAATGCTTATTGTTCAACTTCAGGATAACAAAGATGATTTATATTTTAAAATCGTTGTACATAATTGAACTTTATATTAAAAAAAGTCAATGAGTCATTCCAAAGCTAGGAGCTAAAAAGCATTCGAGAGTTACAACTTTTCTTAGATATCAGCTTAGATCTCCGCTTCTGGACAGCGCATGAAGCATTTTCCCGCGGTAAAAAGTAGCCTATGTCCATTCTCAGTCTCTAGACTATCTGTGTATCAAATTTCATTTAAATCTGTTCAGTACGCCAAAACGTTAAATCGAGACAGACAGACAGAGTTACTTTCGCATTTAAAATATTAGAATGGATAAATAAATTAAAATATTTGAAAAGTGTTCCTGGTCGCCAGCGCCACACGACAAGTTTATTTTTTTTTTTTTACCGCGAATGCATAATGTTATCGGAGCAACCATGATTGGCGGTTAAAGCAAAGGAGAATATGTCTTCGTATCAATCACACGCAATCCAATGATTTCAAACGATATACCCTTCGGGTTCAAGTAAAGGTAGTTCCCAGTAAGCCTTGCCTAAGCAAACAACGATCAACAAAGCACAAGGGCAAGCAATAACAACTGCTGGATTTAATTTGAAATTTGAAAATTCATGTTTTTCACACGGCCAATTCATATCGCATGCCAGATGGAAAAGCAAAAAATATTGTTTACACAATTGCTTTGCAGTTATAATAAATACAATAAAAAACTGTATTTTTACTTAGATAATTGAAATGAATGTGTTTTAACATATTTTGGAAAAGCCGTAGCATCGCATTAACCGAAAGGAATAGAATAAATGTATGATAGCGATGTGCAGTATAATTTCCCAATTTTAAGCTTGAAAAAAGCTTGCGTTGTTTTAGAGTGTTTTTCAACTATCGGCCGGAATTACATCATGAACTGTTGCCAATTATCGTGTACCTTAAGTGAATTCAACGATGATATGTAATTATTGAGAATTTAAGGCTTTGCAACTTTATCTATCCTACGTGATTATAATCCTACTTATGTTGTTGAATTGTTAATTGGCCCAACGATTCTCCCAAATCAACAATACTCTGTGGAAACATTTTCATATTAAACAATTCGATACAGCAATAAAAGTAAACAAAATAATTGACAGGAGTGTGGCCATGGAAAGTTTCTAATCCAAGGACGTGCTCTCGCATGCAATGGTAAAGAAAACATTATTAAACTTTTCAAACTGGATTTAGGTGAAAAGTCATCACGAAGAGATTGACCGCAATAAATATTTATCTGTCAACGCGGTGGTGATGATCAAAACCTAATAATCACATTCCAAGTTAAGGTCGATAAAGTTTCACAACATTTTGGAAAACGAAGTAGTTATCCTTGTTGCTGAAGAAATGTATACCATTCATGTCATGAATATTAACGAATGAGAATATTGCCTCTTAGAAATGTTATTTGAAATAAGTTACTACTTGCAATATCAAAAAGTTCAATATCATGATTGATACTATATAAAATTATTTTGCCAACGTAAACAAATGGTCAGGAATTGTCAAGAATAAATGAAACTCGATACGAAATGAAAGTGATTATTAATTCAAAACCAAGATACTACTAGAAGGGAAGAACTCAAACTACTTCTTAGTAAAAAGAGGACATTCGATGGAAGGACCTTCGAGTCGATTGAGAGATGTGCATTAGGAATTATTAATGTTACCGAAAGGTTAATGCAGTCTTTGCTAAGAATTGGGATTAACAACTTCCGCAGACGACAACATTCCGCTGTCAGGCAAAATTAGCAAATTCGACACGGAAAAATAGGTACTCCCTTCTCTTGCATAAAAGCCAACTGGCTATACAAAATATTAGGCATTAACGGCCCATGCAGGGCTTAAAACCTAGCTTCTCCAACCACTTTCTTGTGCGAAGTGGCAGGGACATACAATTTTAAGCCGAATCCGAACGGCAAATTCGAGAAGCTTCTCATGACAACTGATTCTTCGTCAGACTTTGGCAAGAGGTGGGGCAGCAGAAACAAACTCAAGATGTTGGCCCCGGCGAGAATTGAACCGACACATTAACCACTCAGCCACTGCGCCCGGATCGGTAATAACACCGATACTTAAGTACGGGGTAGTTGTCTGGTGGACTGCCTTGGACAAAACGATGAATCTTAAACTTAACAAAGTCCAACGATCAGGGTGTCTCTGCATGAGTGGAGCTTTGCGCTCCATTTCCTCCAGATCATTCTGGGAGGAAGGAACCCTTGTCAAAGATGAATCGATCCACTTTTACACTGATGGATCGAAAAGCGACGATGGGGTTGGTGGAGATGTGTTCGCTGACAGGTTGAACCTCAGCCTCTCTATTCCTCTCCCTCATCACTGCAGCGTGTTCGGATTGTATGGCGATGAATGAAGTTATATCGTGACTGACGAGGAACGTGGTATCCGCTAAAGATATCCGAATCTTGTCAGACAGTCAAGCCGCAATAAAATCCCTGGATTTTGTCTCTACAAAGCCCATCGTAGTCCTAGACAGGCGATCATCTCTCGTGGAGATGGGGGAGCAGTGCAACAATATCCTGACTTGGGTGCCGGGGCACAGAGATATTCCAGTGAATTTTAGGGCTGATGAACTCGCCAAACAAGGAACCACACTGCCGTTCCACCTGATAACAGACCCTTTGGTATTCCAATTACTACATGCCAACTCATGTTTAAGAGGGATGCCATCGAGAGAACTAACCTTGAAGAACTCACAGGTCTTGATCGCAAGTTCTGGCGAAAAAGATTTGGTTAGGTTGAAGCGGCAGTCGGCCGGACAAACTTATACCAATAAAAGTTCCATTGTGATACCACGTGGATCTTTCATATTCCTACTCATTGAACAAGTTAGCGCATTTAATAAAGCTTGAAAGACTTTTTATGTCAATTTTTGTAAGATCATTGAGAGCATTATAAAAGAAAGCTCCCAAACGAAATTTTCGTCTTTGAGAGAGCACGGCATGTGCGGAAAAGGTGAAGAAGAGTCTCCTCCTTGGCCTCGTCCAAGCAGCTTCTGCAGAAATCAATTGTATAGACGCCAAGACTTGTTGCATGCTTGCCTTAGAGACAGTGTCCGGTGATGACATCCATTTTAGAACCAATGTGCAGTCTGTTCAGAGAGATCAAACAATTAGAAGCTTCGGCTAAATCTGTTTTGTGGATGAATTTTTGTATATATTGAAATTATTTTGAAAATTTTTAGTTTCAATTTCAATTTATTGTTATTAAACAAAGAAGTTTGTACATTAAGGGCCGGTTTCAAAGGTTTCGGATAAAGTTTCGGATAGTTAGCCGACACATAACCCTATCCACCAGATAAAAGTTGCTGATATTTTGTTTCTGTTTCATCGTCAAAGTCTCTGATAAACTAACTGCTGGAAAATTTATCAGTCAGTTTCGAAACACGTCATTTCATTTGTTTTGCTTTGTTTATTTCGTGTTTTGTAGAAGCTTAACCAGATTAAAAGCATTTTAAAGTAGGTAAATTGTATAGTTGCGTTTTAATGGACAAAAAGGAGAAAAAAAAAGCCTGGATGGATGTAGAGAAGCCGTTTGTATATCAGGTTCGGTATTTTGCAATTACTAACACTTCAAGTTGATATATGAGGCAAACATTGAAGCAGCAAAAATCCAAAAAAAATAATTTTAACAGAGGAGCTGGAGCAAAACTTTAAATAAACAAAAATTTCGGAAAAGGAGTTGAAACACGAGGACACTATGTATGAATTAGAAAAACAACAATTTCTTCTTAAAATTGAATAATTGTTTAAAAAAGGTTTAGGAGAAATGTGAATAAAATGCTTCATTCACAGTCGCGCTTTACTCTATTCATTCATTCAAGTTATGGTTAAACAAGAACAAAGATAAGGTAATTTTGACAATTTTATTTATTTAAAAAGGTACAAACAAATTTAATTATAGCAGAGACGAAAAAAAAATAATAACAGAATTTCTTACAATATTTTGGTTACTATTTCTTAATAGACTATTACTAACATCATAAATTTCATCAGTATCATCTGGCATACTAAAGGGTCCGCCATCTAACGTTTTTTTTTTCAACTAGTGCTTATTTCGTGAATAGTAACACTTAGCTCATGTCTGATTTGACAGATAATTAGTTTTATCCTTCCGCTGAACGAATATGGTTGTGTATACGCTTGAACAACGCTGGGAAATATTGCGACATTACTTTGAAAATAATGGTAATGTTGCAGAATGTGTGCGAAAATTGCGTACGGATTTTGGAAGAAGAGAAGAACCGTCAGCTCCGTATGTTCGTTATCTTGTGAAAAAAGTGAAAGAAACTGGCATCCTCATTGATAAACCAAAGCGTGAAAAGCCAAAAACAGTGCGTACACCCGAGAATATTGCTGCTGGGGCAGAAAGTGTGCGTGAAGCGCCATCAACATCAATTCACAGTTGTTCTCAACAATTGAACATTTCGGAGACATCATTGAGACGAATTTTGCATAAAGACCTTGGTATGACGCTACTATAGGCTACTGCATGGCCAGCCGAGGCAGCCATTTGAATGAAATTATTTTCCATTATTAACCGGAAGGATTGTACTTTGAAATAAAAAAAGAAATTTGAGAAAATATTCAGCAGTTTTTTTTTATAGCATTTTCAAAAAAAAAAAAAAAATATTTGGCGGACCCGTTATATTCAAAAGTTTCTTCACCATGTCTGTTGCTATATTCTGGAGCACTGCACATGCAAAAATAATTGCTTGTACTTTCGAATGGTGCAAAGTTATTTGCTTTGACAAAACTGGAAGTCTACTCTTCCATACGCCATAATTATGATCTTTACACTACATTTCCCCTTTTTAAGATTTGTGACTCGTTGTACAAGTGCTCTCCAGGTCTCCGTGGATTGTGAAGGGGAGTTAGCAAAAAATTTGTGTTTTCACACCCTTTATCTCCGAGAATCAAGTTATTTCCAAATGCTCTATCAATTAATGTTTGCTTAATACGCGAGTTATTAAAAAAACTTTGATCATGGCATGATAAAGGTTATATAGCAACTATGTCCAGTCCAAGTTGTAAGTAATCGTTGGTGGAACTGCAAAACTACTGGAAATCCAATAAGCAATGGTAAATAAGTAAATGTCATGTTTGATATTCTACTTACTAGTCAATTGAAGTTTTTATATCACTTTCTATATTTCTTAGTGCTTCAAAATAATGACGTCTTATGCGAAACACTCTGTTCCTACAGGGCCGTGTAATATTCAAACAAATCCATGTTAGGGCACTTGTTTCAACTGTCTACGGTCGTCAACGAAAGAATGCTTTGAAACTATATTTTTCCAGTCACTTCAAATAAATATTTTGTTTATCTTCCGGATAAATGGTTTAACAGCCACTTGATCCGGCTGATAGGCTATCCGAGACTTTATCTGTCAGATATCTCTATCCGAAACCTTTGAAACCAAAAGTTCATGTTTAGCTGACAGATAAGTTCCGAATAGGCTATCCGAGACTTCATCAGCTAGTCTTGAAACTGGCCCTTAGATTTGTATCTTTTATAGTACTTAGTACTTTACAGCCAGAGAGATTTTGATAACTACTTAAAACTAAAAACATATAACATAACCAGCAACGGAAGAAATAGATGGAAAATAGAAGGGAATGGGTATAAATAGAAAAAGATATGGGGCGAAATGGGAGAGATCGGCAAAATGAATTTATTGACGTGATGAGGTTGTGGAGAAGTAGAGGAGGATTGCATTTTTAAAGTTAGATTGTCTTAATTCGTGAGGGCAAAGCGTTCCATAATTTAACAGTGTGAATAAAAAAAACAAACGAGTTTAAATAACGGTAGTAAGGAAGATTTATGTTACAAGTCCTTTCAGAGCGAGAAAAGTTAAGTTTATTGAATAAATACGAATGTGATTGATTTTTAATGATTTGATGTAAGAATACACAGTTTCTGGCATTGATGTAATGTTGAAGAGTGCAACCAAGTAGGCTTCTGGAGTGTTCGGAAATATAATCGTATCTACGAATGCCATAAATGAATCACATAGCATCATTGAAGGCTACTTGAGGCTTCCCCTTGGATAAAGAGTCGATGGAGCAATAAACCACCTCAGCGTATGTTATCATGGGCAAGATTTAGGTTAAGACCAGCCTTCGTCGAACTTCGGTCGGTATGAAGCTAGCACTAAGCCAAAGCTTGCGAAGACATCCGTAGATACGTCCAATCACGATATTGGTGTGATTGTATCCGCATAAATTTCTATTGATTACATAGCCCAGACAAGTAGCTGTTACTGCAGAATTCAGCTTACAGTTCGAGAGCCATAAATCAGGTAGATTATTGGTATAAATGGTTTTATTAGAGATCGGAATGAACTGCGATTTAGCTGGATATGATAGACCTATCACCTCAGCCCAATTGTGGATTTTCTCTAGTTCTTCGTTCAGTCGGGAACCAAGGACATTTAAATCATTCATTGGTAGAGGCTAAATGGAGCCGCACATCATCTGCATAGAGGTGCACAGCTGCATGTTTACATACGGATGGTAGGTTATTTATAAATAAACAAAACCAAATCGGTCCTAGTATCGACCTCTGAGGTACCCCTTGAAAAACAGGTTTGAATGCAGAGAGTTTTTCACCAGAAAGAACTCGTTGCAGCCTGCCAGAAAGGAAGCTACGAATGAGTTGCCCAGCCCTATCACTAAAACCAAACAGATTTTTTAACTTCCAGCAGAGGACATCATGATTAAACTTGTCAAGTGCTTTCGAAAAGTCTAGCAAGCATAGAATAGTGACGCATCCTTTGTCCGAAAACCGGACTGGTGTGGGTTAAGCAACTGATGAAGCGACAGGTGTTTTTGTATTTGGTTTGCTATCAGTTTCTCGAAGACCTTAGATAAGCGCCGTAAAATACAAATTGGCCTAAGATCGCCAGCAGAGATCGGATTGAATTTTTTTGCGATTGGTAAAACTCTTGCTATTTTCCACGGATGGGGAAAGGTCGAAGTTGTTATACAGTGGTTAATAATATGAGTTAAATGAGTAACAATGTGGGATAAAATTAGTTTGATAAAACGGATTGGTATACCATCCTCACCAGAAGATTTAGACTTGATGGCAGTTAGTTTCTGAAGGTGCCGTGACATAACCCCAAGCGTCATAAGCCCAAATCTCGAAATTTGGCCTTATGTCGCTTTTTGAAAGTGACATAAGGCCAAATTCCAGCATTTGGTATTATGTCACTTTCACAAAGCGTCATAAGGCCAAATCCGGAAAGTGACATAAAGCCAAATTTTTGAAACCGTACCTCGCACCTACTCCAAATCAAACAGTGACCCCAAGCAGGGGGGTTGCAGGGGGGCAGCACCCCCCCCCCCCATAGGCATTGTACTGTTTATGCAATCTACTTGCGATTTCGCAACTAATCCCATAAACAGTGCAATGCAACCCCCCTGCTTGGGGTCACTGTTTGATTTGGGGTAGGTGCGAGGGCAAATTGTTGAAAACAGCACCAAGCGAAAGTGTCATAAAGCCAAATTGGCCTTATGACGCTTTTCCAATGTGTCATAATACCAAATGCTAAAATTTGGACTTATGTCACTTTCACAATGCGACATAAGGCCAAATTTCAAAATGTGGGCTTATAACGCTTGGGGTTATGTCACGGCACCGTTTCTGAACCGAAACCACAGAGTTTACACCCAAATCGAAGTTTACTATACTAGTAAGGAAAAAATCATTGAGCACATCAGGATCAAAATTACACTTTGCATGATTCCTACTACCGGAAACACAGATTTTTCGTAAATTTGCCCATAGTTTTCTCGGAGATAGTGAAATGTTGAACTTTGAGGCATAAAAATTTTACTTTGCGGAACGAATAATAGCTGTTGTCTTATTACGCGCAATTTTATATGCACGCCAGTTATTTATTAACTTCCCAGTGGAAGTTCTTGTAATGGGGCCGATTTTGTGAATCGCGGATTTTAATATATCTTCACGTTTCCAGGTTACCAGAATCCAAATCCAACGTTTTTATAGATATGTCTGGGTGTGTGTATGTACGTATGTGCGTATGTGCGTTCGGAATTATCTTTCGCCACGATTATCTGGAGAACCAATGATGCTATTGACATGGAACTGGGTTTATTCGAAGCGTAATAACGTAACTCAGAACTGATTAAGTTTCCAGCAAATTCGGCCCAGCGGTTTTTTGTTAGTAAATAAATAACTAAAAAAATAAAGGCAAACTAGCTGAATTTTGAAATTGATGATTTGTACTATTTTTAGCTTCCCAGTGGAAGTTCTTGTAATGGGCCCGATTTTGTGAATCGCGGATTTTGACATATCTACACGTTTTAAGGTCACCAGAATCCAAATCCAACGTTTTTATAGAGATGTCTCTGTTTGTGTATCGTCGCCTGAGAATTGTTTTGTTCCATACGCCATTGGCACTTTTTCGAGAAAAACGCATTTAAAGGTTTGCGTACTTGGTACTCCGAAACTGTGTGATACGATTTTTTTTTATTTTTTTAATTTGAAGTTAGTTTTATAAAGAGTTCACCTACCAATTTCCAAAGTGTTTTGCCAAACCCTTAAGAAGCCACGTTAATTAACGTAAAAGTCTCCTTTTTTGACTTGTGTCCCACCTCCTACATTTTGAAACTGATCTTTTTTTTCATACACGTGGAACACAAAAAAATGGATATGGCACAAAGCAATTCTCATCCAAAATATCTGAAAGGCAAGAAAGCATGGAGTTGGATGCTAAAATTTTAAAAAAAAAAATTGATTTCATCTTTTTTGTTAACAAAGTTTTTATTCAAAAAATACAATAAAATAAGAAAATTATTCAAAGTGTTTAGCATTAAACCAGTGAGTGAAAAATGCCAAATCAAATCAGATCAGAAAAGTACAGCTTCGAGTCATAATGTTCTCCTCTCAGCTGCGAAATTTCAAATAGATAATCCCCTTTCGGGTTTTGAGTGAGCATTGTATCGTCAATGTTTGGCCTGATGTCGATTTGATTACAATTTGAACTCGGTCCAAGTTATTCTTTCGATTTTTTTTCATATATGCGAATATTTGTAACATTAAACTAAGAAATACGATATCTCATGCCAAACAAATAAATCAGTTGGCATCAGAACAATTTGAATTTTCAAATCTGACACATTTCACTCACTTGCCCTACCTCAAAATTAAGTACAGAAAAACTTGTGCCAAACTGATCTGCACAGCTTCATGGAACACCAAATCTTGTACTTTTCTGATTTTTTCTGTACTTATCTGTGCAGCTAAGGTTCATTAAACACATCTATTGAAACCAAATGTATTCAGTGATTTCCTGCTCGTACGTCTGCAACTAGGTTTTGCGTTTGCAGCACTATTCATCACCGCACCGAATTCATATCTTCATAATATCGATTATTATCTACACAACTGTAATGGAGGTGGAACAAACCAATACTAAAATTTTGTTTGCGATCAGTGTTCCACATACATAGCTTTTCTTTAACACGAGTGCACTTAGGACAAACCAATTCTCAACTTTGTTAATATTTTCTGTATCTCTTGTCGCAGTGATATGCACTTGGAACAAAACAATTCTCACAAAAAAATTGCGATAAATTATATGGAAAATTTGTCCACAATTCCACAAAACAAACTGTTGATTTTGGTGGATATGGGACAAAGTCGATGTTCGATATCTCGGGATTGGAAAGACTCATAGATTTAAAAAGAGCATACAAAATTACCATAGAATCCGTTCCTAACTCAAAAACGACAAAAGTGGCGTATGGAACAAAACAATTCTCAGGCGACGGTATGTAAGTATGTGCGTTCGAAATTATCTTTCGCCGCGATTATCTCAAGAACCAAAGATGATATTGACATGCGACCAGGTTTATTCGAAGTGTAATTACGTAACTCAGAACTGATCGAAATCGGTCCAGCCGTTTTTTGTTAGTAAATAACTAAAATAATTTGGCTTTATTTGTACTATTTATTGTCATTTGTTATTGAGCAAATCATTATTACATTGTGCTCCGTTATTTCGCATAAATATCAATTTACAGGTCTCCGTATTCATAACAATGGTTGCATTAATATATGTATGTATATAACACTTTGCTGTTATTAACAACATTTAATTTCCATGAACAATATTAAAGAGCATTTTTTAATATTAAATAATTCTTAACCATATCTTATGGTTAACCACATTTCAAAATGTCCCACTAATCGCATAAATCATATTGATCCCACTGGGAAGTTAGTCGTGTGGACCTTTCGGGTCGCACCCAGACCACTTTTTATTTCGTTGTGCTTCAATTTGTTTGCCATTTTTTGAAGCATTAAACATTAAAAATTATTTTTTGAAAAAAACCAAAAAACTGGTCAATTAGATAATTTAATAAACTCTCCGAGTCAATAATTGGTTCGTTGGGACTCTTAATCAGGTTATGATCTGGACTAAGGGGATCCCACTTTCCGGCATCCCTACGGGTCCCCCTGTGGGGTTCGCCGTGACAACATTTTCTTTTATGTTTTCAAATTTTTGGAAAAGGGAAATCCAAATCCTGGAGCGCTCATACTCAGTAACGGTCCATTGTACTACCAGGCAGAAATCATCTTTTTGGTTGGAGAAAACAAGGTGTCATTTGTTTACTCTCCATTTATGGGAGGCGTATGTTGGTATTCCATATGGGGATTGAACCTGCACCGCACGAGTCACAAGCCAACACACTAACCCTTACACCGCCGGGTGGAAATGGAGCGATGATAGATTCACTAAGTGACTGGCAGGTCATGCGTTCAAATCCCGACCAGTGCCATAATTTTTAAATTGAATACACACAGCAAAACAGATCTCCCTAAAGCCATTTAGGCGTCATATGTGGAGAAAAAACCAAATCGCACCAAAGTTCTTTCCTATCCTTCTATTCTTTCATGCAGTAAGTAGCACCTAAAAACAGGCAATGAATCATTTGCTGGGTGTTTGCAGCAAAAAAAAAAATGCCTGCGCTTTGGTAACATTTTAAAGGTAGGTACTTACTGTATCAACTACAGAAAAAAGAAAAATTGCACACGCTAATTATAAAACAAAAACATAGGGACGGGCTACAGTCCGCTTGGGCGAACTGTTGGATGCCCTATTCATATTCCTATCCCTCATAAGTGGGCGTGACAAAAGTCTAATTATGGTTGAATTGTTAAGAACGCTCTACATATTTTGTTATATAACATTTAAAGGATTTTATCAAAAAAAACGCTCCCTAGCTCAAACTTGGGTGTTTCAATAAAATTGTTTTATTTAATTGTGGGCGTGTCAGTATGCGGATTTAAAAAAAAATAACACATGAGCATAAATTGCCCCTAAAGAGTAGGGGAAGGTCGTGTACCTCGGTCCGGATTTCAGTTTTTTGCCAATATTTTATGTGTCGTTTTTTCTTTAGTTTTTCTTTTTTTTTGTGTTACTACCTGAAGTCTTTTCTATGATATGGCGAAACTACCAAAAGGATATTGCTTACCATTCCTTAGAAAACTTAACTTTTATATGCTAACCTCAAACGGTCCAAGGTACAAGACGTGGTTGTACCTTGGTCCACGGAGTATTGTACCTTGAACCGAAAATATTATTAAAGGTTTTTCTTTAGTTTAAAGGTGAAAACTTTAATTTATTTCAATAAAAAGTAAAAATGGTATCATTTTTAATTTTTTTCTAAAAAAAAACAACAAAAAACAAACCATTATCTTAAAGTTTTTGGCTTGATTAAAAAAAAATTTTCAAATAATAGTATTAAATAAAAAAAACTCTTTTACTAAAAAAAACTTGACAAAGGACTTCAATATTATTTAAAAACTTACTTTAAGGGAACAACATAAAAGAAAAACAAATTTATCACTTCAATATTATTTAAAAATTTTCATTAAAGGGCAAACCAATGGTCCAAGGTACACGCGCTATGATAGGTCCAAGGTACACTTACACCACTTTAGCCAAACAAATTCGATTTTAACGTAGTATTCAAACCACATACGAACGACAATGTGTTCCTACCAAAAGATTATTAATACACTTTCCGAAATCGATTAAAGTAGCGGAAAAAAGACAGAAAACTAAGCACTACACAACTTCAGAAAAGAGATAAAAAAAAATACTTTTTTCATTGATAACTACGAGTATGTTTGTTTGTTTTTCTGCCGACTCGTTGCAGCTGTGCCTTCAAAAAGAAACTGAGAAGAAAAATGAACAGAAGATCAACATTTCACAGAAGGGCCGGTTTTTGCGTGCTTTGTAGTTTTCCGGATATTGGCACTCGGACCAAGGTACAATCGGACCAAGGTACACAACCTTCCCCTATATATTATAAATTTCAGCTCCCTAGCTCAAACTTTGGATTTTCAAAAAAATTGTTTTATTTATTTGTGGGCGTGTCAGTTTGCGGATATTGAAATTTTTTTATCCCGAGCAGTTTTAGGGGTCATAGATCATATATAAAAATCAGCTTTCTAGCTCAAAATTCGATTTTTTCCAAAATTTTGTTTTTTTGAGTTTGTGGGCGTGTCTGTGGGCGGATTTCAAAAATTCGTAAACTTGATTATTTCGGGACCCTAGAGAGTATATGGTTCAAATTTCAGCTCTCTAGGTCCAGTTTAAAGGCCTAATTTTTGCCGACAGACGGACGGACGGACGGACGGATGAACGGACATGGCTAGATCGACATTACTATTGATGCTGATCATAAATATAGTAACTTTTAGGGGTCTACGGGCAATATTAAGGTGTGTTACAAACTATGCGTCAAAATTAATATACCCTTAGAATAGGGTATAAAAAACCGCCGCCACCCTCCTATATACATCGCCCCTACCTTTTAAATGTTTGATTAGTCTCATTTTGGAAAACAAATATCTGATTATGATTAATGAACCCAAAAACCATAATCAATATAAATAATTAAAAAAGTTTCCGAAATCAATTCTCAGCTAGGATTTATATTTATACATACAATCAAGTGTTTAGCATTTGACACGTGCACCAGTGCTTGATACACACTCATGCCTCACATTCAGTTACGTTTAAACGTCAAATTAATCTAACTTAATTGGTTATTTCGATTTCATCTGTATTCCGACTAGATATGCGATTCGATTTAAATATACGAGAATGTGCAAGTTGCACATGTACTGCACATACATTATATCGCATGCAAGTTGCATTCCAACCATTTTAAGCTATATAATTAGAAGCTACATTTTGCCATTAGGTAAAATGTTTTAAATTAAAATAGATTGGAAATCTAAATGCATTTAACGTCAGTTTTAATTTGAATTTCGAATTAACAAGTATTATTCTGTGCGGTTGGAGCATCATTAGATGATTTACCGCGGCATTTTAAATTCCCTACTGGCAACGTGTTTTACATTTTATTCTTTGACTTTCAAATTCTTTCTTTTTATTCAGATCATTAATATCACTTCCACACTGGACAAAAATGTTTAAATCTATTTAATTTACTTAAGTTGATAACTTACTTCCTTTCAGCCAAAACTATACATTTCGAATACGCGGTGGCCATTTTCATCGTTATTGAGGTTGCTTTTGACAATGCGACTTTTGACAGCTTGTGCAGCTCTGCCAGACAACACGGCGTAGATGAATCATTGGTGATGTGGACTAAAAAGGAATCCTAATGAATAGAACGTTGGCTGCGGATGCGGATTGTAGCCGTTATGTTACGGCGGGGGTAACAGAGGCTGCCCGCAAGGCGGCGTGGTGCATGTTGGTCGAATCTCTGTTGAACGCACTCAACAGTTCTAAGGTATACGCTCAGACATGGTTGGTGGTTGGTTAGGTAGGCCCTCGATGAGGTGCACTTAGACCAAAGAGGGTCCATTGTGATGCCATTTGGGAAGGGGCAGATGGGTCACTCCGCTCGAATCTAAAACCATCTACTTTTCTTTACGAAGCTGCTAATATCAGCCGTGCAGGCATTGTTAAGATCATCTAGATCCTGGAAGAAGTATTTACCTAAGGTAGCCATCTTGATGTTGGCTAGTGCGGGACACGTACATAGGAGGTGCAGGACTGTCTCCTCCTCTTCTTCATCCCTGCAACTACTGCAGAAGTCGTTATGGGGAATGCCCAGTCTCTGAGCATGTCTTCCTATTGCACAGTGTCCAGTGATTACGTTCATATGGGTAGAGAGGGTTCCTCTTTTATGTTTTAGAAGTCTGTTTGTCCTTCTCTGGTCCAGCTTTGGCCATAATTGTCTAGCGGTACTACACTGGCTAAGTTGGTTCCATCGGAGGTTTGCTTTATTTAGAGCATCGGCGTGGATGAGGTACCTAGCAGATGTCATTGGTGCATCAATGTTGTCTATAGTTACCTATGCTATTTGTACCAGGAGAGCCTTGTGTAGCCAATTCATCAGCCTCACAATTCCCTTGGACATCACTGTGCCCCGGTACCCAGCAAAGGGTATTGTTGTACTGTGTAGCTATCTCGTTAAGAGATACGCGGCAGGCCTTCACTGCCTTGGATCTTATTATGCTGGATATAAGGGCTTTGATAGCTGCCTGGCTGTCGATATATATGACGATATCATTTTGTGGTACGGTATTTGCCGACAACCAGTCAGCGGCTTGTCGAATTGCTGTGACTTCAGCCAGGAAGACACTACAATAGTTCGGTAGAGAAGACTCCGGCACCGACTCCTTCGTGGGTCTTGGACCCATCCGTGAAAATTGACAGCGAGTTATTTGTGAGGACATCGCGTTGCGTCCACCCTAGTCTGTCCGGTATTAAGTGTTTGAAGCCTAAAATGAAATTCGTTTCAGTAGGCAGTCGATCCGTAGAGTGCGGAAGATAGCTGTGCATCTTAAGTATGTTAGCATTTCCAGTGTCTTATTATCTCCATTCGTGGGAGTCTCTCAGTCGTAGTGCTGATCTGGGGGAAGGAGATGTAGCATGGGTTGCAGTGTCGCTGTTGGAGAGGTTCTCAGTGCCCCCGTGATACTGACTCATGCCGCCCGTTGAGCCTTTTCCATTTTTAAGAGAATGGTTTTCTTCTCCAGGGCGGTCACCCAGACCATTACACCATATAAGAGAATCGGTCTTATTACCGACGTGTACCGCCAATGCATTATATGCGGTTGTAGGCCCCATGATGAGCCTATTGCCCTCTTGCATGTATATAGGGCAACCATGGCTTTTTTGGTAAGTTCGTTGACGTTTACTTTCCAGTTAAGCTTCCAGTCCAACTTAAGCCCTAGATAACTAGCATTGTCGGATAGTTTAAGAGTGGATCCTCTTAACGTGGGAAGCGAGAAGTACGGAATTTTGTTTTTCCGAGTAAAAAGGACCAACTCAGTCTTCGTCGGATTGACATTGAGATTGACATCGTCCAGTTTACTAGCTTACTTAGATTGTATTGAAGAACATCTGCAAGTGTCCGTGGATACTGGCCTGATATGGAGATAGCAACATCGTCCACGTATGCTACAACCCTGCAGCCCGTGCTCTTTATTTCCACAAGGACTTCCAAGAGAACTCCTCCTTGGGGGGTTCCACGCTGCGCTTGTCTCTTGATAGAACTGCTCCCAAGTGAAGCATTTATTACTTTGGTTCCGAGTATCTGTTCCACAAGAGAGCAGACTGATTCGCGTATGTTGACCCTTCGAAAGGCGTTGATAATCGAATTTGTTTCAACGTTGTTGAAAGCTCCCTCTATGTCAAGGAAGGCCACCAGGGTGAATTCCTTTATTCTGATAGATTTATCAATGGGGTACGCTCAGGCATACGCAGATGATATTGCCGTGATTTCTGTGGGATCATGCCTAGCGACTGTCTGCACCAGTCGATCGACGTATTGTGCACCAGGAATGGGCTCTCATTCAATCTTCCTCAAACTGAGGTTGTTCTCTTTACGAGATGGAGGAAGCTGATCGGTTTGACCCAGCCAGTGCTAAAAGGCGTCACAATCTAACTCTCCAATAAAACAAACTATCTGTGAGTCATCCTGGATAGCAAACTTCTTTGTTCCAAGCATGTTGAGCTGAAGACTGCCAAGGCGCTGTCTGCTTTTTGGCAGTACAAGGGCATTTTCGGCAAGACATGGGGCTTATCACCGGAAAGAGTCCTTTCGATTTATACGGCTATGATAAGTCCATTTCTAGCATGCATCGGTTGTTTGGTGGAATAAGCTTTCACAATAATACTTTACTGCTGCTTTCGCCAAACTCCAAAGGTATTGAAGGTATGTCTCGGCTGCACGGGGGCCTTCCACAGCACGCTGTGGCTATGGCCTAGATCCATTATTGAACCTCCCGCCCCTTGATGTTTACATCATGGGTTGCACAATCAAAGCTATCTCTCGTTTAAGAAGAGGTGGCTTTTAGTATAACTTGCAGTGGAGTTTTGATGAACTTGCGCGACGGTTGTCCATCGACTCCTATGTTATGGATATGCCGTCCGATGCAATGACACCGGGCCTTAGGCTGAAGCGCAGCTACAAAGTCGACTTTCCTCGTGTTCAGGAATGGTTCTGGAAAGACTCTGAGCCTGGAAAGGAGTGCAGTCGAATCTTCACGGATTGCTCCAAAACCGATCAAGGATCTGGTGCTGGTGTTGCAACAACATTAGACTTTACTTTTAGTTAGTCAAACATGCGTCAGTCTTCCAAAGAGAGACTTATGCTATCCTAATGGCTATATACTATGTTGCGATGAACAAGTCGAGGGGGCGAAGTACCTGCGTCCGTAGCGAGAGTCAGGCTGCGCTTAATGCCTTGCTCAACCCCTTAACCACCTCCAAAATAGTTCGTGAATGCAAGATCTCTCTGAATTCGGTTGGAAGGCTGAATTCACTTAGACTGGTCTGGGTCCCGGGTCATAGCGGGATTTCATTTTCATTTATTTATTATTTTAAAAATGGTATACATTAAGACTTGGTCTTTAATAGTACAGCAAAAAAAAACTAAGTAGGGTGTACAAATAACAAAAAAATTACAATTTAGCTCAGAAAGTATAGTGACAGAAAATAAAAAGAAAAGAAGAAAAGAAAAATGAAAGATAGATAGAATTAGGACAGAGAACAAGAAAGAGAACGACAGATGCCAGTTGCATTCCTCCCCTTGAACATTTCAACCGCAATACCCGCCATGCAGGGAATGCTCATCAGTTCACCCTTAAGCCTGTGTTCGGACGTACAGTGAAGTTCAAAGAATCTTTCCTCAGCCGTACAACACGAATGTGGAATGCTCTTCCCCGCTCCATTTTTCCTGCACATTACAACCTACAAACATTCAAAACCAACGTGCATCGGTATCTCTCCTTTTCTTCTCACCCTAATTTCCTTAATGCCCGCGCTGTGTAGCTAATACATTATAAGGGTCCCAACAAATCCCTTTAGTGCGCGCTTATTATAAAAAAAAAAAAAGATGGAAGAAGAGGAAGTTAAGAAGTATTATGTTATTGTGAAGCGTAGAAATTTAAAAGTGCAGCCTTGAAATTATTGGTGTTTGATAATCTTTTTATATGAGAGGGCAAGGAGTTCCATAACCGAATAGCATGGATGAAAAAAAGGCGAGATGAAGTTAAGTAGTTGTACCTATGGGATACAATGTTGAAAGTTCTAAGGGAGCGGGTAAATTGGAGCTTGGAGTGGAGGTAAGACGGGGACTGGGTACTAATGATTTTATGAAGAAACAAACAGTTCCTAATGTTTCTGTGCTGCTGTAGAGTACAACCTAAAACACTCCTCGCGAGAAAAGAAATTCTTTCATGCCTACGTATCTGGTAAATGTATGTGACAGCATCATTGAAATCCACTTGCAACTTGTGATATGAGAGTGAGTCGAGGTTACTATAAACTACCTCAGAATAGGTAATTATTTTTTATACATACACTATCAGCTCTGTGTCGTGGAGTGCTTAAAGCAAGCAACTATCACGAGCAGAAATTGCCGGCACAAAAAGTGCTCTCACAGGCTCATCATTTAGTGCAGGTGTTAGTAAGGACAAAACAATTTAAAATACAATAATTATGTACCTATAAAATACTAACACAAACACAAAATAATACAAACAATTTAAGACATTAAAGCATTAATACGCAAAATATTTTTTAGCTTAATTTTACTAACATTCAAGTCAATCACATGATCATTTACATTATAGATTCTACTCATGCGACTAATAATTGTTATGGGCACAATAAGGGTAAGAACCAGTCTGCGTCTAGTTGCAACTGGAGTGAAACTGGCTGAAATCCAGAGTTTCCTCAAACAACCATAAATTCTACTAATAACGACGTTTATTTGATTATAGCAGGATAAATTGCGGTTTAAGACAAAGCCGAGACTAGTTGCAGTTTCGACTAACTTCATCTTAGTGCCAGATAGAAAGATATCCGGGATAGAGGAAGACATGCAAGTCAATCACATGATCATTTAGATTATAGATTCTACTCATGCGACTAATAATTGTTATGGGTACAATAAGGGTAAGAACCAGTCTGCGTCTAGTTGCAACTGGAGTGAAACTGGCTGAAATCCAGAGTTTCCTCAAACAACCATAAATTCTACTAATAACGACGTTTATTTGATTATAGCAGGATAAATTGCGGTTTAAGACAAAGCCGAGACTAGTTGCAGTTTCGACTAACTTCATCTTAGTGCCAGATAGAAAGATATCCGGGATAGAGGAAGACATGCAAGTCAATCACATGATCATTTAGATTATAGATTCTACTCATGCGACTAATAATTGTTATGGGCACAATAAGGGTAAGAACCAGTCTGCGTCTAGTTGCAACTGGAGTGAAACTGGCTGAAATCCAGAGTTTCCTCAAACAACCATAAATTCTACTAATAACGACGTTTATTTGATTATAGCAGGATAAATTGCGGTTTAAGACAAAGCCGAGACTAGTTGCAGTTTCGACTAACTTCATCTTAGTGCCAGATAGAAAGATATCCGGGATAGAGGAAGATTCAAATGTCCTAGTGGAGATAGGAATGACCTGACATTTAGTTGGATTAAGGATTAAGCCACGGATCACGGGAAGGTAGAGGTAGACAGGGCTCAGAGGGGGACTTTTCAGGACCTGAACCAGCGATATGTCTGCCCGCGTCCTCGGTCAAGCCTTCCATTGACGGTTGGGTTTCATATGAACACAATCGCCGATGGCATTACTCTCCAGGGTGCAGTCAGACTAAACGATTTCTCCCCGACGTCTGTAAAAAATCTGCGGCATTCTTGTTGTCTCTCAACAGAAAAGACTGCAGACAGACTGCTGCCGTTCTTTGTATTTGTATTTTGTATTTTATTTATAATTCATGTTAACACATAGATACAATGCAATCTTTTAAGTGTGTTACAGTATTGACAAGGTTGGTACATTAAGATATAAGTATATTTTACAATTTCAAATTGTTCTAAATGGCAAAAATGTATTTATATTGATTGGATATTTTACTTAAAAAGAGAGAAAAAAATAAAAATAAATAAATAAATAAAAATAAAAATAATAAGCTAAAATTCCCTAAAACCCTATAGCAGTTAAATAATTAAAATTAAATTCAAAAGTTAAATTCAAAAGTGTTGTTGGATTTGTCTTTGAAAGTCGCTCATGCCTGAAGATCTTCTGATATGAACCGGAAGCGAATTCCAAAGTCTTACGGCGTATACAAAAAATTGTTTTTGTGTCACATTATAGTTATATGCTGGCGGGACAAAACTTCTACTTCTGACCGAAGAAGATGCAAATTGTAACCTTTGGAAAAGATATTCTGGTTCCTGTTTTTCTCTGAGAGTGAATAGGAAAGTCAATATTTTAAGGTCGAGATATTTTTGTAAGTCCATTCCAAGAAAATGCCTTACATATTCAGAAATGTGTTCCCTTCTACCCAAGTTATAGGCAAATCTCACTGTACTATTTACTGCTACCCTTAACTTTCGAGAGCTATGACTGTCTAAGTCACAAAAGACTGGATGTGCGTAAAAAAGAATGGGCAGCAGAAGTGACTTAACCAACATCGCTTTGATCCTAAACGGCAGATCTTTTCCTACTTGATACAGAGCGCGCAGGGATCCATAAACTTTAGAGACGGTTTTTATAATATGATTCTCCCAAGTCAAATTTTGGTTAAACGTTACACCGAGATTTTTTACGCTCGTGACGTATGTCAACTCTGATCCATCAACAAAAAGTTGAGGTAAGCTTTGTGTATCGATACTTAAACGGCTGATTGCAATTGCTTGACTTTTGCCGGAATTAAGCCTAAGCTTATTTTTCGCGACCAAGTGACTACAGAATTGAGGTCTTCATTCAGTCGCTGAGTGGCATCCTCAACTAGACCCAATGGATAGCTTAAGTGCAGCTGGACGTCATCGGCATACATTTGAACCTTGCAGTACTTTAGCACTAATGGAATGTCATTATTGAATAAGGTGAACAATAACGGACCCATTATTGATCCCTGTGGAACGCCGGCTCTGGTTATAATAAAGTTGGATAATGTCTCGTTAATATACACAGCTTGAGTACGCCCATTTAAGTAGCTTTCCATCAGTCTTAAAGCCGTCGAGTTGAAATTAAAACAGTGTTTTAATTTAATAATTAATATTTCATGGGGTACAATATCGAAGGCTTTCGAAAAATCTAGCTAATCTTATGGCCATTACGCTTTTGCTAAATGCCTTAAGGTGCTACGCCCAAGCGATACCACCAATTGCGAAGCCTGTGGAGAAAGCGACGACACTGCGGAACATTTCCTCGATTGTCTTGCTTTTGCTCGTATCAGGTGGCAGGTATTTGGTGCTGATATGGTGAGTGCTGTAAACCTAAGCTTCTTATCATGGAAGTACCTTCTCGTCTTTCTTAGGAAAACGGGTAAATTCTCACAGTAAAAGTGGTGTGTCTTCCTGGTAGTACAATTTTTTTTTTTTTTTTATTTGTGTGCGCCAAAGGGATTTCTTTTTTCTGTAGTGACACAGTACCCTTAGGTTAGGTTAGGTTGTAGTGGCAGTCGGCTGAGGCCGACACACTTAGGCCAGTGACAGGCCCATTGTGATACCACACGGATGTATCATCCTCCTACTCGTTGAACCAGTTGGAGCTTCTGATAAAGCTTGACAGACTTTTTATGTCGGTGTTAATGAGATCGTTAAGATCATTGTTAAAGAAGGATCCTAAATGGAGTTTACGCCTTTGAGAAAGAGCAGGGCACGTGCAGAGAAGGTGGAGAACTGTCTCCTCCTCCTTGTCCATACAGCTTCTGCAGAAGTCATTTGCGTGGACGCCAAGCCTTGTTGCATGTCTGCCTATGAGACAGTGTCCGGTGATCACACCAATTATAGCACCAATGTGAAGTCTGTTTAGAGATATCAAACAATTAGAGCGTTTCAGATCCAGCTTTGGCCAAATCTGCTTTGTCGCTAGACAAGTGTTGCCACTTGTCCACCTAAGGTTACAGTTCTCAATGGTCTGTCTCATAAACATGAGTTTGCTTCTAGCGATTGGGATGCCTAGTGAACCTTTATCAGGTAAAAGGGGCAGTATGGTTCCTTTCCTGGCGAGTTCATCCGCCCTACAGTTCCCTGGAATGTCTGTATGTCCTGGCACCCAGCATAGGTGGATGTTAAAATGCTTCGCCATCTCCACTAGAGATGATCGGCAGTCACGGACTACGATAGAGTTTGTGGACCCATAATCCAGGGATTTTAATGCAGCTTGACTATCTGAGAAGATCCAGATATCCGTAACGGATAACACGTTCTTCTTCAGTCACGACAGGACTTCTTTAATAGCCAAGATTTCTGCCTGGAACACACTGCAGTGATCAGGGAGTCGAAAGGAGAGGCTGAGATTCAGCCTGTCAGAGAACACACCACCTCCTACCCCCGCGTCAGTTTTGGATCCATCGGTATAAAAATGGATCGATTTATTTTCGACGGGTGGGCCTTCCCAGAATGTTCTGGGAGGGATCCTGACCTTGAAGTTTTTGTCAAAAAGGGTCTGAGAGGTGGTGTAGTCTATGTTACTGGGGAGGATTCCAAATTTTTTCAGAATAGATGCGTGGCCGATTTCATTCTCGGACCATTATAACGTTGTTTTGAGGCGGATAGCCGCACTAGCAGCCACTTGCTTACTACAGATGTCCAGGGGTGTCAGGTGAAACAGAATGTCAATTGCAGTAGAGGGGGTAGTGCGCAGTGCACCACTCATGCAGAGACAAGCTGTTCGTTGGACTTTGCCTAGCTTATCGCGATTTATCGCTTTATCTAGGGCAGTCCACCAAACAACCACCCCGTACAAAAGTATCGGTCTTATTACCGAGATGTATAGCCAGTTGGTAATGCGGGGCTGGAGCCCCCATTTATTACCAATGGCTTTTTTGCAGGAGAAGAGTGCTGCTGTAGCTTTACGAACTCTTTCCTGAATATTAGGTTTCCAGTTACGCTTTCTATCCAGATTGAGACCCAAGTATTTTGCCTCGTCCGAAAAGACTGGACTTGTTCCCCTGATAGAGGGGGGATCAATGTATGGAATTTTTTGTTTCCTAGTGAATAGAACAAGTTCGGTTTTGTGGGGGTTAACACCCAACCCACAACGATCTGCCCATGTAGTTAGCTTATTAAGAGCGTTTTGGAGAAGTTCTTTCAGGGTGTTTAGGTGCTTCCCTGAGGCGGCAATTGCAACGTCATCTGCATAGGCAATCACCCTGCAGCCATCCTTTTCTAGGCACATCAGCAGCTTGTTCACCACTAAGTTCCAAAGGAGGGGAGATAGGACTCCACCTTGTGGCGTACCTCTACTGACAGATCTTCTGGCCGATGTCATACCCAGTCTCGAGTTTATAATCCGACTTGTGAGAAGTAGATTAATAAGCTCACCAAGTGAGTCATCTACCTTTAGATCTGACAGTGCATTTGCGATCGCGGATGTATTGACGTTGTTAAAAGCACCCTCAAGCACCCAGGAATGCAACCATAGTGTACTCCTTATGGTGAAGGGAGTATTCGATTGAACGTACTAACGTATGTAAGGCTGTTTCAACAGATTTGCCTTTGCAATATGCATGTTGAACCGTAGACAGAAGTCTTGTATCAATGTTAGCTCGTAGATGGATATCAATCAGCCTTTCTAATGTTTTTAAAAGGAATGACGATAGGCTTATGGGTCTGAGATCCTTGGGATTTACATGGGAACATTTACCGGCTTTGGGTATGAAAACTACTTTTACTTCTCTCCATGACAGCGGAATGTATGCCATTTTTACGCAGCTTTTCAGGATTATCTCAAGCAAAGGCGAGATGATATCCGAGGTGTTTTGAATTTCAGCTGGTATTATGCCATCTGGCCCCGCGGATTTGTATGGTTTGAAGCTGTGTATCGCCCAGAGCAGTTTGTCCCTAGTAATCAGACCTTTAAAGTTAGTGGTACGTGCAATTGACCTAGACAGGTTTATATTGCTAGTAAGGTGGGAGCTACCTGGGAAATGTGTATCCAGTAGTAGATTGAGCGATTCTTCGATTTTTCTTAGCCTAGATGCCTCCGAAGATTCCTCTATTTTTCTACAGAAGAGTCTCCAAGACGAGCGTTTGGCTTTCCTCAGTTCCTTTTTGTAAGCATTGAGAGATGCTTTGTATGAAGCCCAGTCAGTTTCAGCTTTTGTGAACTTGGCTTGGTTGAACAGTTTTCTAAAACTGCTTCTTAGAGGTCCTAGTGCTGGGGTCCAGCAAACCGGCTTCTTTTTGCCTCTAGGCCGTGTGAGCGGGCAGGCAGAAGTCAGAGCCTTATTGAGGGCCAAGGTGAGTACCCTGACCTTTTTATCTAGCTCCATGGTGTTCCGAGGAGGACTAAGAAGTTCAGATTTCATTGAGCTTTTCAGCACTTCTCTATACTTGAGCCAGTCAGTTTTCCTATAATTTCTAAAAACTGGCTGGCGGGGAGGGTCATCGGCTATACTGATTTGAATGTATCGGTGGTCACTAAAAGAGAGTTCCGCCGAGACTTTCCAGTCTATAATACACAGTACCCTTATAATGGTAAAACCACAGCGCAGGCATTTTGTTTGTTGCTGCAAGTAGCTCCCAGCAAATGATTCATTGCCTATTTTTAGGTGTAACTTACTGAAAGAATAGAAGGATAGGAAGAAGTAATAAGAACAATGGACCAGTATTGAGTCTGAGTGCTCCAGTATAGAAAGTGTCGCACTCCGACAAAAAAAAATACATTTCGCTCACAGATGTTGTACATTTCAAAGATTCCATTCACAAATGGAATAGCTCATCTCATTAAATTCGAAATATTAAAAAAAAAAGTATGATTCAACGATGGACTCATCATCGATAGAAAGGATAATTAGTAGGTATTACATTTCAAGTTGGCATCAGCATTTTAATTCCAATGTCATTGATTTGTAAAGATTCTTCTCATTTGAATCCATCCTATCGGCCAGCAGGTGAACACATATGCATCGTAATCGAAAAATTTGCTGCCGTTTCAATCAATGCACGTAGTACATAGATAAAATTCATGTAATTATTCTGCTTTGTGATTTGTACTCCTGCAAGAGTGTGTCGTGAAACTCTAATTACAAATTGAAAGCAAATGTTCTTTCCGGCATTGTCCAAGCAAATTTCGCAAAATTAGCGACTTTCACGTCCTGTGCGTGGGCTCAATATAAATTGCCTATGCCAGGATTTCGATATCGCTCTTTTTTCAGGGATATCATTAGCAATTCCGTATGGTATTCAGTTGGATTTAATGAGGGTACATTGAGATAAGAGAATTAGATTTGTACTTTGCTAAATTAGTGACTCTTGTTATGAAAACTATTATTACACAAATGGGAAATCGAATTTATATAGCCTTGGATGGGATGGTCGGTCGAAAGATGCCTATTTTAATGTAGATAGTTGGATGTTGTCTTTATTTTCATTTGCAACTAATTATGTAAAAAGGGATTAGCTTTTATAAGTAGCCACGGGGCTTCTTTTATAACTTGTAGCAGCGAAAGATAACCTGCATAGGTTTCATCGCCAATGGGTTCAAGTATACAATTCTAATTAAATTTAAGAATTTTATTCCTCTACTTGCTTAATCGGTGAGGTTATGATCTCAATCAGAGGAATCATTACCCCCGCACTTTACTGTGCCTATTTATTCGCCTGTGGGTTCGTTGAGACCAATCAAGTGCTGGTGTTCTTATATTTGTGTGATCCAGATGATCTTAGGCATGCGGCCCACCTCTCGTCCGATATATTTTTTTAAGTAAAATTTCTTTACGCACGCTTGACTTGGGGAGTAAGCTGGTGAATGCGACACGGAAGTGTAGACCAATGTAGACTTCCGGCGCAACGAAAGTGTAGACCAATGTAGACTTCTGGCGCGACGAAAGTGTAGACCAATGTAGACTTACGGTGTAACGGAAGTGTAGACAAACGTAGACTTCCGGCAATACCGAAGTGTAGACAAACGTACACTCTTTTGTTACAGCCCATACAATTTAGTCGGCGAAAGGTTCGTGGCATGGGTAAACACCCTTGAATCTCCTCAATAGAGGGCAACACTAAGCTTATCATGTATCCAAACCGATCCAAAGGAGAAAGCTATATCTAAAACAATTGCCGACAGATGGAATTTATCGGAAGTGAGTAAGGTCATTGTGTCTATGAATCGTAGTTCATTAGTTGGAAATATAGAGCGTCACCATCATCGTCAGATTTTCAGGTCGGACGGCAAAAAAACAAAGTTAGAGCTAGGAAGCTGAAATTCATAATACAGACTCTCCAGGGGCCCTTGATGCTCGTGTGTAAATATTTTCAAATTTCGCACACTGACACGCCCACAATTTAAATTAGGTGGAGCAAAAGAAGTTTTACTTCAGTCGTGTGGTCTTAAGCACACTCAATTTTTTTTGAACATGTCAATATCAACGAAGACGGTCTCCTTGCATTTAACGATGGTTGCGAGTACCCCTTTCCAGGATCCTCTGAAGACCCAACCATAAAAGACTTAAATGGGATAAACTTTAAGTCAAAACCACACCAAAAGCCCAGTCAATTTCTGTCAAACGACCTTGTCGCCCATAATAAATTGGGCCCATCGCGATCCCTGACTGAACCAACAAAAAATATAGTCATCATGCATACAATTAGACATTCACTGAAGCTGGAGTAAGCCAAGCAAGGTCCATTATAGTTGGCCCTTTAGTCAATCAAGCTTTGTTAGGTTAAGTTAGGTTTGGTTAGGTTAGTCAGGGTTATAACACTACTGTCAGATGACGCCAGCCACCATGATGGGCAAATCGCGATCACTGACTGAACCAACTAACAATAAAGTCGTCATGCATGCTATTGGACATTTTCCGAAGCTGGCGTAAGCCAAGCAAGGTCTATTATAGGTCGCCCTTTAGTCAATCAAGCTTCGTTAGTTAAGTCAGGGCTATAACATTACTCTCAGATGACACCACGCACCATGATGGGCCCCTCGCAATCCTTCGGGGAACCAACATACAATGAAGTCATCGTCCTAAACCTCTTCCTCAAAGCATTTTATTTCCCTTCAAAAATTCACCAATTTGTTGTAGTCAATCGACGCTACCTACATATTCTAGATACCCTCGCACTCACAAAGTATGTGCGGTATGTCTTCCGTGACGCAAATATGTATCACTGCAGTATCTGCACGCGACAGTTTCTGAGAGTCCTTATATCAAGCTTTGTTACTCTTGCTGTAATACGAAGCATCTGCAATAAATAGCAAAAGACTGATGTAGTTTTGTTTTAAGTTTTCTTCCCTTGTGTACACTGACTTTAATTGGGAACTCTTCGGTGCCTGCGGTAGGACGTCTTACTTTTGTCTATGCTCCCTCATAGGAATATATTCCCGTGAATATCTGTACGTGTGTTTCCTCCTTGTTGTCTAAGCCATAACAGATTTCATCATAAATGCAAATCCTTTAACTGTGGTAAGTCCTTTACCCTTACTGCTATTTTTAACTTTCTCGTAAACTATAGTATACTTTTTTGTATTTATTTTGAACTTATTAATACACGATACTACAAGATTTATAATCTTAAAATTAAGTATCTAGTAATAATACAAAAGATTTTAGGGAAAAGGAAACTTATATGAAAGTTATTAAAAGTACATTTACAAACTAACTGATATTATTATTTATTTATTTTTTTTTTGATATATATATAAAGATTGTGAAGTATATCTGTGAAGTGGGAACCCTTACATAATAATACATAATATTTCTCTACACTCTTATACATAGAGTTACCATATAAGGGTTTGGGTCGGTTACTCCCGTTGCAGTCAGTTCGCTTCGTCATAGATAACAGCTTGATAGACTAAGAGTTTCCTTTGAATAAACTGTAACTATTATATCAGAAAAGGAACGGGTTTTAATATTCAAGAAGACAAGTGAACATCACAATATTACACAATTCTTAAATATTTCTTTAATAAAATTAGGTTGATAGGTGTTGAAATATCCTCCTCTCGAACATGGGTAGTGAAGTAATTGTTGCAATTCGACAGGAAGAGAATTCCAGAGTCGAATCGCTGACACAATGAAGGAGCGTTCTGCTATTGTGTGAGAAAAGCGTGGAAATATCAAGCAAACTCCTCTACGTGACTGAGAAAAATGTATCATTTCACTTAAGTATACCTTTCCTTTCTTTAATAAAAAAAAAAAAAAAAAAAAAAAAAAAAAAAAAAAAAAAAAAAAAAAAAAAAAAAAAAAGTATACCGGACATTTGTTGTGAATAATACTATGCATCTTTAAAAGATTTCTGAAGGAGTAGTATTTATCCAGGTTGATACCCAGAAGAGTAGAATTAAAACGTGAAACACTGGTGTACCTACGGACATCATATATGTAACGTACACAATCATTAAACGCAATACTTAGTTTACGATGACATTCATAATCCATGGAAGGATAGACATTACAATTGAACGTAAAGAACGGAACAATCAGGCTTTTTACTAGACGCAGTTTCATGCTGGGAACCAGCAGGTGAGATGAACATCTTAGGGTACGAAGACCGGCGTAAACTTTCCTAATTGTGTCAGAGACTGCATCACAGCAACTAAGAGATGAGTTAATGCAGAAGCCCAATAGGCCGATTCGGGTCTTAGGGACCCGAATCGGGTCCCTAAGAAAAGACCTACTAAAAAAAGGAGAGCTAGTTCTTCGCCCGAAGTCGAGTCCCCAAAAGAACAAAAGCGTAAAGTACCGCAAGAAAAACAACTCAAAGCGCAAATTCGCGCACCGCCTCCAATAAATGTCGTTGGTGTAACGGAGTATAATAAGTTGCACAGCCTCCTTAAAGGAACGTTAAAATCGAAATTTAAGGTCACATCTTTGAGGAATAATGCGTGGAAAATTAACGTTGATAACCACGAAGACTACCGGGCAATTTCCCACAAGTTAAATGCCGAGAAGTTCCAGTGGTATACTTTCGAAATAAAGTCTGAAAGGCCACATCGTGTTGTAGCAAGGGGACTCCACCCCTCATGCACCAAAGAAGAGGTTATTAACGACCTCCAAGCCAAAGGGTTTAAAATTCTTGATGCCGTTAATATCATCAAGAAGGAGAAGCAACAAACGGAAGAAGATAGGGATATCCTGGTAAGGCGTGGACTTCCGCTCTTTATGCTTACCTTCGATAGGTCTGATAACATCGAAGATATATACCGAATTAAATCTATAGTAAATATTGTGGTTAAAATCGAGCCTATGCGTAGAAATTCGAAAATAATTCCACAGTGCAAACGTTGCCAAGAATTTAATCATACGCAAATGTATTGCAAAAAAGAGCCGCGATGTGTGAAATGCGCCGGAAATCACTTTTCCCAAGACTGTAGAGGAAATAAACAATCCTCCGCTACCTGTGCTAATTGTAAGGGAAAGCACCCGGCAAATTATAGAGGTTGTGAAGTAGCTAAGGAGTTGCAAAAACGGAGAGATGCGTTCCTCAAGCCTAAAAATAGGAATACAAAACCGTTAGCCAAGCCGAAGTCTAAGACTGCCCAGGAGGTAGTAGGCAATACAAAACCTCCGGTTCAAGAGCGCAAAAATGTCAGAGAAAGAGAGACAACAGAAAAGCCCTCAACCTCTGTTGTCAAAAGAAACGCTATTGAAAAGTTACCATCAGGAAAGCCATCGAATAGTGGCCCTCGGACAGCCAGAGTGCAGACCTACGCTCAGGCCGCGGCATTCGAAGGAGCAAAAAACGTTGAAACTTCGCCGGACCCTGTTTCTCTCGTTTTCTCAGTTATTCTCGAGAAACTTGAAGAACAAAGTAAAATAAATAAAATTATTCTCGATCGGCTGGTTAAGCTCGAAAATAATTCATGGAAAACGCGCACTTCAAATACAACATGAATGAAAAACCAATGTTAAAAATATGCACTTGGAATGCAAACGGACTTTTGCAAAAACTTGACGTATTGGAAATATTCATACGTGAGAAAGATCTTGACATTTGCTTGATATCTGAAACTCACGCAAAAAAGGGATCGAATTTAAAAATAAAAGGATATAATGATTTCCACGCTTGTCACCCTTCGGGAAACGCGAGAGGTGGATCATCATTGTTTATTAAAGACTGCATTGAACAATACGAAGACCTGAAGATAGAGCTTGAAACTATGCAACTGTGCACGATTCGAGTAAAAAATAGTCAGCGTACTCTTAGAATTTCATCTATCTACTGTCCACCGCGTTCCGCACTTGAAAAAAGTGATTACACGAACTTGCTTAAATCGCTCAAACCAAATTTCATTATTGGCGGCGATTTTAATGCGAAACACACGTTCTGGGGTCCTAGATACATCTCGCGAAAAGGTAGAATGCTCTATGGGGCAGGTATGGAGTACAGTTGCGATTTCCACTCGACGGGCAAACCGACCTACTGGCCAACTGATACTTCAAAAATACCTAATCTGATAGATTTTTTCGTCGTGAAAGGAATAACTACCAACCACATTAAAATTGAAGAGAGCTTTGATCTGTCATCTGATCATTCACCGGTTATTTTAACATTGAGCGTAAAACTAGCCAATAACCTAGAGCCAGCGAGATTAACTGGTAGATCAACTAACTGGGAAGGCCTTAGGAACGAAATTGAAGAGAATGTTGAACTGAGCGTTCCACTTACGACACCCTATGAACTTGAGGCTGAAGTTGATCGCTTCGTTGAGATCGTACAGCTCGCCTCTTGGAATAATACGCCTAATCCAAGAAAAACGCCGGCTAAATACGGCTTACGATATCCTCAAGAAATAAAAGAATTGGTCAACGAAAAAAGGAAGGCGCGTAAAAAATGGCAACAGAGTCGCGCTCCGCAACATAAAGCACATTTGAATTATTTGTGCAATTTGTTGAAGACAGCTATTAAGGATTTTAAAAATCGGGCGATAGGTTCCTACCTTGAAAATTTAACAGCGAAAAAAGATTCCAATTATTCACTTTGCAAAGCTATAAAAGGCACCAAAAGGCCTAAAATCCCCGCGCCGCCAATTAAAATAAATCAAAATGAATGGGCAAGGGAAGATAAGGAAAAAGCGGACGTTTTTGCCGCCCATCTAGAAGAAACCTTTAAACCGTACGATGGTCAAGCGGTCCACGACAATATTAATAGGACGGAATTACTACCTGACAATTTAACACTCACAAGTGCAACGCTAAGGGAACTAAAACTTGAAATCGAATCTCTAAAACCTAAGAAAGCTCCTGGTTATGATTTGATCACTGGAGAAGTTCTCAAAGTCCTACCAAGAAAAGCATTAATTAAGCTTCTTCAGATTATAAATGCGGCACTCAGACTAAAACACGTGCCGAGCCAATGGAAAGTTGCGGAGGTCATAATAGTTTTAAAACCAGGAAAACCGCCAAATGAAGTAAAATCATATAGACCAATTTCCCTCCTTCCAGTGATATCCAAAGTTTTCGAGAGAATACTATTAAGGCGAATACAACCGGTTATAGAAGAAAATAATCTTATCCCTGACCACCAGTTTGGGTTCAGAACCAAGCATTCGACGATTGACCAAGTGCATAGAATTACTGACGTAATCGAGAAAGCATTTGAAGAAAAAAAGATATGCTCAAGCGTATTCCTTGACGTCTCACAAGCCTTTGATAAGGTGTGGCACGACGGCTTAAAATTTAAATTACGACAAGTTCTTCCCGTATGCCTATATGATATTCTAGAATCATATCTCGGGAATAGACTCTTCCGTATTAGAAATGGGAACGAATACTCGGAGCTCAAAGAAATTTCGGCCGGCGTACCGCAAGGTAGCGTCCTCGGGCCGCTTCTCTATCTCTTATATACACGCGATATACCAAGAGAAGATGAAACTACCCTTGCTACGTTCGCCGACGACACCGCTATCCTTGCAGTAGGTAATACAATTGAAGAAACGACTGCAAAACTACAAATCGCACTGAATAAGGTAAATGAATGGACGAGGGACTGGCGGATCGCCCTCAACGAAACTAAATCTGTTCACGTGAATTTCACGTATAAGAAAACTAATGACTTGCCAATTTTCCTAAACATGTCCCGAATACCCTTTGCAAACGAGGCCAAATACCTGGGAATGACTCTCGACGCAAGGCTAAAATGGAGTTCGCACGTGAAAATGAAACGTAAAGAACTCGATATCAAATATAGAGAAATGTACTGGTTACTCGGAAAACATTCCCAGCTCAGTACCGAGAACAAACTGCTTTTATACAAGAAAGTGCTAAAGCCGGTGTGGACCTACGGTATACAACTTTGGGGTTGTACCAAGAAAACAAATGCCAATATTTTACAAACTTTTCAAAATAAAGTGCTTAGAGAAATTGTACAAGCACCATGGTATATTAGAAACGACGATATCCACAGGGATCTCGGAATTCCAACAATCGAAGCTGAAACTAGAAGCTTCGCGAGAAAGCATAGAAACCGACTAATCGGACATACCAACAATACAGTCCGACAAATCTTGGATGAGAGCAATTTATTGCGCCGACTACAAAGAACGAAACCGTTCGACTTGGCAAGATAAGATTAACCGCGCCTAAATTGTGGAACATGCAGGATCTTTCATTGGAAAGTAACCTGTCAAAAGTTATTATTTCGTGATAGAAAAATTGCTTGATAAGTTATATCTTAGTTGCAGTATCCATCAATCTATCGAAGGGAGGTGTTTTTAGTCAGTAAAAATCTGACACTACTATGAGCACGCGCTTGCTATTCTCATAGTGTCTTTGGAAGATCTTCACCTACCCTCTTACAAAAAAAAAAAAAAAAAAAAAAATTGCATAAATCGGACATCAGTGATATGTGGTTCCAAAAAACGGTGCCACAAGCCACATAGCGGGTGCAACAATCGAGTTATTGAAGTCTCAGTTCGGTAAACGTGTTTTCTCGAGAAACGACCAGTCTATTGACCCCCAAGATCGTGTGATTTAACGCCTCTAGACTTTTTTTATGGGGCTACATTAAACCATTGGTCTATGCCAACAATCCGGCGACGTTAGAGGATCTCATAGCCAATACTGAACGAGAAATAGCGACCCTATCGGTCGAAATTTGCGGCCGATTCATCGTTCATTAAGTTCAACGTATCGGTCACTGCATACGTTCCCGTGGTGGACATATGAACGAAGTTTAATTGCATTCATAAATGTTTTGATAGTGTTTCCAGCCAATAATTTTTTTTTTAGTTATCTCAAGTAGTTTGCATTTTATTTAAAAAAGAAGTTGTCAAGTCCTCAATGAAAGATCATTTACATATAATTCAATTTCGTATTTCTATTCATTTAGGTTTGTCAAGTAAAACTTGCAAGTTCCGTGCTTGGAGTTCTTTGAATATCCGAAATCAAGCCCCAAATTACTTGAAGAAATTGCTGCGGAAGGTAAATATACCTTCAAAATAGACAAAAGACCGATGCCAATGCTAATGTTAGTACTTTTTCTTCATTTGTTGATTTGTATAACGTTGGAAATGATTGATTCTTATGTTTGATATGTTCTGTACTGATATGTACTTGCGCTTCTTTTGATCTAAAGGTACCTATTAAAAACAAAAAAGTGGTCAAATTGACGAAAACACTTATTATCAATCTTATCATTCCGAAATTTGGATAAAAATTGCGGAACCAATTTCGAAATTTCAACAAAAGCAGGTGGTCGGATAAGATATGAAATTACGACAATGGAGAAGTCCAAAAAAGTGTGTCCCCAAATTCCGTCCGTCGGTAAGTGTATCTGTCTGTAGCAGGGGCTCCAGCCACAATGGAATACATTTATTTTCAAAATCTAAGTATGCAGATTTTTTTTAAAAACCTGTTTTAGGTATCAAATTTCATTAAAATTACGTCACACGTTTTTGATATAATCTTGGTTTCCTAAAGTACCGTCAAGCGAATCCTTTCGGAAAAACTAAATAAGCCAACTTCTGACACTAACCCAATGTATTCAAAATATCAAAACTTATCGAAATTATTACAGCCGTTCTTGAGAAAAGTGAAATTTTCGTTGAAACAAAACAAAATCGTTAGAGATTTTGGAAAATCAGTGTCGTTTTGCGATTTCGCTACGTGCATGCTCCCATTAATTATTATTGTTTGATCTTCCTTTTACGACACTGGTGGTCTCCGCCTACGAATTTGTGCGCATATTTACTTGTGGGGCAGATTTAAAATATCAAATGTGTCGCTGGGCTTAATGGTAAAATTTGCCTAGGTTTGATTTTCCCCGTAAGTCATCTTTTTAAACGCTTTTTTTTGCTCAGCCGATATGTATGGCAATTTTATAGGACCTTATGTGCAACATAAATCAGGGATACGCATCAATATTTCCTGTAGGAGATATGATAGCCTCTTTTGTGGACGGTGCTGCACATGAAGCTGCTATTTCAGTCATCGGGATGGAGATTGCGGGTTCCCTTTTTTTTCTTTATTTTATAAGTCTTTTATTGTAGCTGAATATATATAAATTCTTTTTTTCCAATTTCTAGATTGCGCGCAATTTACAGAGAAATGGTATTTTCTACTTAACTACTGAAAAACTTTTAACATTTATAAAATAATATTATCACAGATTCAAAATTTCTTTGAGAAGGAAAAGCTACATGAAAAAACCTTAATTTATTTATAAATTTAATTTTTCATGAGGAGAGAGAACTGGGTCCGTGTGATCACAAATAAAGATGTTGTTTACATAATCGATTAAATAAATACTAACGAAAATGAACGTCGTTGCTGACTGGTGCAAAAAAGTCAAACCAACAAAAAAAAAAACATAGTTGCTTTTAAAAAAAACGGAATTTGGTTAAATAAAAAAAACCAACTCTGCTTGGTGAAACAATAGAATTCTCAAAAGAAGTCAAATACCTAGGTCTAACTCTGGACGAAAAACTCACTTGGAATTCTCACCTCACGAAAACCATAGACACAGCCAGGATCTCTTTATGGACCAGCAGAAGTCTGATTGGCAAGAGCTGGGGCATAAACCCCAAAATGACAAATATGGTCATATTTGAAAATGAGGACAATTCCAAGCTAATCCATCCAGACATTGCAATGGAACTAAGCAAATATGAAATACTTGGAATTACTATGACGGACAACTGTCTTCCTAAACTCAACTTCAATCAAAACTTCAAGGTTACAATCTCAAACCGTCGGAACTGGGAACAAAACAAACGCAAATTTGTCAGCGATTCTCATGTATGGTACACAGATGGACCCAAAACAGATGAAGGAGTTGGGACGGGAGTATACGGTGTTAACACAAAAATGTTCACCTACACAAGCATGGGCAAGTTTAATTCCGTATTTCAAGCGGGA
Source organism: Portevinia maculata (assembly GCA_949715645.1). NCBI lineage: Eukaryota > Metazoa > Arthropoda > Insecta > Diptera > Syrphidae > Portevinia > Portevinia maculata. The sequence continues at coordinate 137,339,166 of OX454528.1, read as the reverse complement.
ATCTTCGCAATAGAACTCTGTATCAGAGAAAACATAAGCAGATCTATAACAAATAAGAACATTTATATTCTCTCTGACAGCAAAGCTGCACTTCAAGCCATAAAAGTCTATGAAATAAAGTCAAAACTAGTATGGGACTGCTTGCAACTACTCACATCGATAGCCAACACAAACAGAGTACATCTCATTTGGGTTCCAGGACATAGCGGACACATAGGCAACGAAATAGCAGATATACTAGCCAGAAAACAATCAGCATCAACCTTTATGATACCAATACCATTATGTGGACTGCCCATCAGTACTGCAAAGCACTGCATTAAAAATTGGCTGAGCAATAAAACTAACCATTACTAATCGAATAAATAAATAAATAAATAAATAAAAAATAAATAAATAAGTAAATAAATAAAGAAATAAATAAATAAAGAAATAAATAAATAAAGAAGTAAATTAACAATCAACAAATATAGTCTATGAACATCAAAATAATATATTCATCACAGTATATAAATTAAACACAACACCTAAGTTATTAAATTTAAAATTAAGTTATTATTTGCGCAACTCCACAAAACTTTATACCGATCATACAATTTTGAAATTCGAATTTCAGCTTTTTCAATTGTTGCCTCTTCATGGAGAGCCTAGGTAGAATAGTGCCAGGGAAGATTAAGCATCATTTTCAAAATTTTATTTTGCATAATTTGGAGCCTGCGAATATGACCCTTGGCAAACATGATGCCCAGATGGGCGCACCATATAGCATTATGCTTTGGAATATTACTTTGAATAATATCAATTTGTTTTCAACACTGAATTTGGACCTATGGATATAGGATTTTGATCGCCATGTTAAGTTTATTGAGTGTTTCTTGAATATGCAAACTAAAAGTCAAAGTTTTGTCCAGGTGTACCCCAAGATACTTGGCACTCGATTTCCATTCAGTTTAAACCCCATTCAACTGAAGTCTATTGCTCGGAAAGTAAGAGGCTTTTCTTTTTCTAGTGAAAAAGAGTGCCCGTGACTTAGAAGCATTCAATTTTATTTTCCAATCATCGCAATATAATTTGACTAAATTCAAAGCAGATTGCAGATTGGTTTCAATTAAGGAACCAAATGAATCTGTTGAGTAAATGTAGGTTCTCTTCTTGCACTACCACTTTCTTGTTTGTTTTAATTATGTGTTCTTAACGTATAGAGGACGTTAGAAACTTGCAATGCTAGAGAAGGTGTCTCCGCAAACAGTGAAAAGATGATTCACTTTAATTTAAAAATAAAACTAAGCACGTTTGTTAAACGTTATAATACTTTTTACTTTATTGTTGCTTCCTTTAAATCCCAACTGCCAAATTCGAATGACCCGAACATGACTTTCAAAGTTATTAGGAAACCTTGGTATTATTATTTACTATTTACTGATCAGCTGTAAAGCTTAATGTGGTCATTGACATTGACCGTGAAAATAGTTGTCTTCGTATTCGTTACATAACTATGGCTTATTACAATAACTTCCTACTACTACATTCAGGATTATACCATTTGCATCTAAATGCATGCCAGACTGAGACAGCATGATTTGATCTACTTCTCGCTCACATCTAATTCGGCCATCATGAATTCCAGGTTGCATTTGACAGTTCTCAATTGTATTTCTTGGCGGTGTGTCGTGGTGTTTTTTATTTTCGGTTTTGATCGTCTTCTTGTGTCGTTTGTCGGTTTTCTTTATCTCGAGTGCTGTTTTGTGGTGTTTTTCCTGGATGAGCCGTCCTTTGAGGCCAGTTTGCAGGAAGTGTGAAACTCGTACTTCGAGTTACAATGTTGTCCCACATTTCAGCGACTAGCCCAAATGCAAGCTTGTCTATTTCACCATTTCTACCAGTGCCGCGTGCGCAGCCCCATTTGGTTTTCCTTTGTTGTGATTATTTTGTTGGAAACCAAATTCTTCGATTTTATAAGCTGGGAGACTGATTCCTTTTTTTGAATAATTGTGGAATGTATATCTATAATAAGTAAATAATCATTTTCAATAAAGTGTATTACTATCAATTATTTATATAACTTATGCGTGTTCATAGCAGTATTCGTTGTTAATGAGCTAATCAACTTAGAAACTTAGGGCCAATAAATATTGTCTCAACATTATCCCATGTCTGCACGATATGCTATAGGAAATTTACGCAATTTTTATAATTCAAACAAATTCACCTATAAATCGTTTGCTTAGTCTTTTAACAAATCAACAATACGGCCTACGAGCATGTACATTATATATCATGCAAATGAATTTCCTCAATCAAATATCTACCCACTGTGTTCTTAAAGTGATATTGGTTAACTTCATAGACGCACCGACATATCAGGAGGTAATTTTATAAAATAAAAAAAAACAAGATAAATATGGGCAACAAAGGTTGCGTGTGACTGTTCCAATGAACCTCAGAATTCATTAGTCCCTTGAACTACGCCGACTGATTGGACGTTTTTCTTATTAAAATGGGTCGTACGAAACTTTCTCGTTCATAAAGGAATTGGTTTCGAACCACATTAATGTAGATTATTATACAGGGTGATTGGAAGTTAAATGTCAATACTTTGGGATATGATTCTTGGGTATCTATTTTAGACGCTTGGTCTCAAAAAAACACGAATCGTTCGTTTTGAGGTTGGTCAAAGACTCCTCGCCTCTTTCTTTATTCTTTCTTTCTTTTACTTATTCTATTATCACATATTATTGCATCAGTGTGGCCACTGTGCTTAATTACTATTGTAAAGTTAGGTTAGTCGAAACTGGCAGGATCGCCATGTAAAGTATTTATAAAGTAAGGAAGAAAAGGCAGGCTCAATACGCCATAATAGTGCCAGAAGTGAGAAACAGCTTGGTTGTGAGTCAAATTGAATCTAATTTTATTGACAAAAATATTCTACTTATATACTAATTATTCCCTTCATAACATTCTCAATTCCACTTCAAAACTTGTGACCCGAATCGAAGGGATCGGATTACACCTTCGATTCACATCTGGCAATTCATAAGCGATAAATAGAAACAATGAATGGCACCCATGTCATAATAGCTTAGCATATTGGTTTGTTTAAGTGGCGCCGGTGAGCCAGTGCCAGCACTGTGCAATGTGTCGTCACTTGGGTTACTCCATTGATTGCAATAAGTGTGGGCCATTAGGTCACTTGTCATTAGTTTCTTTTCCGCTTGTTGCTTTCTTCTGTCGATCGTGTTTGGGTAATACGATCGTATATTATGGGTACACTACACTATATTAAGTACTACAATTGGGCTTAATTACTACATTAACTACTACAATTCGGCCATTCTGACCACTTAAGATCACCTGATCTTTTACAACTTATTGGACGTTTTATGTTTGGTACCTCGACCTCCGAACCACGGTCTCATATTACTGACTGCCCATACACCTATATATGGTAACCGTGTTTGTTGAAAATTGTTCACATCTTTGATGACATACCTATCGTTTCGCAATACCTTTGTTATTTGATATGGTCCCTTGAATTTTGGTAACAATTTTTTAGATGTACCAGGATGTGAATCAAAGTTTTTGACTAATACATAATCTCTTGACTCATATTTTGTTGGCTGTTGTCGTTTCTTATCTACATACTTTTTATTATAAGCCTGAGGTTGTTCTTGTGTTAAAACTGCTTCTTGGCATATCTGTTTGTGACTCTTCTGAACTATCTTTTGTTTAACTTCTACTAAGTTGTCTCTAAGTTCGTCTATCATTTTTCCGTTTTGATTTACCCCAAAAAGCATTACGCTTGGACGTTTTTCTATCAATTTTTGTTTAAGTATTTCGAATAACCTTAGTTCTTCTGCGCCAAAATGAAATAATTTGTTTTTTCTTGTAAGATCGTAAAGACGTTTAGCTAAAATTAAAAAGTTTTTCACGAACCTACGAAAATGTGAACATAAGCATAAAAAGCTTTGAACTGAATATACATTCTGTGGTAGGGGAAAATGTTTGATTGACTCGAACCGCTCATCGTCTGCTTGTATACCTTCACCAGTAATAGTATAACCCCGATTTTTTATTTTTGCTCGAAGAAATCCGCACTTGTCTAACCTTAGCTCTACTTTGTTTAAAACTCTACAGTCTATGCACATCCTAAGGTCTCTAGTTTTTTTCTTTACCAACACTATAGGAGAAACAAACTCCGACTCACTTGTTCTAATGTAGCATTTTTCTAAACATTCGTCTAACAATTTATTTAATTCTGACTTCTCTGTGTATGACAACCTACGAAGCGGCCCATAAAAAGGTTAAGCAGAATTCAAATTCAATTTCATCTCTGTTTTTACTAATGGTTCTACCGGACGACGAGGCACCAAATAACAATTTTTGTAAATGACACGTGAATATTTTTGTGTTGCATAACTTATATTTTGTAAAATTGTTAAAATTTCCTCCTCGCAAACGTTAGGATTACAATCGATCATTAGTAAAGATTTTTCAGAACTTTCGTATTTTACTTTATCACATTTTACATTGTTTTTTGTCATACGAATTTTATTTACTATTAATTCGTTTACGTTTTGGCAATAAACTGACTTGTTAATATTTTCTTTATATTTTCCATAATTTTGTTTAACTTTATACATATCGTTGTTTTCACTGTCGTTGTTATAAATTGAAACTAACTTAAAATTACCAGCTTTCAAAAAACTTCTTCCCTGAACCACCTTACCCAATGTCCGAAGTGAATGCGACCGATCTTTGAAATTATTCACCACGTATTGCATAAATTTGTCTTCTTCGACGCCCATTCCATTTGACAGCACCACCTTCTCGTTGTAATAATCGTGGAACGTTTCGTTGTATCGCCATTTTCGTGCTTCGAATTTTCGCCTCATTTTTAGTTTGTTTTCTTTGTTGCCAAACATCTCCGTCATGTCACGGAGCAAATCATCAAGATGATGGTCAGCAAAATTCGGTTTTGAGAATAACCACTGTTGGCCCTTCCCCTTGAACTTGTTGACTAGTAATTTTTGCAGGATTTTTTTTTCGACGTTGTATACTTTTTCTGCGCTTCTGAGTTGTGCTAACCAAATTTCAAAGTTTATTCCACCATCGTAATCGGGCAGCATATCTTTGTAAGCGTTGTATTTTCTCTCTGCTTTGTCATCTGTGTCTTCGTTTCGTTGTTTATCATTGTCGTTCGTTTTTACCTCTTCAATCGTTTGTGTTTTCTCCAAATCCATCTGTTGTTTTAAGAATTATTTTTCTCTGGCTAGTAATTCTTTTTCTTTTTTTATTAAATTTACCTCTCTCATTAGGAGTTCATTTTCCTTCATTAACGTTGACTGCACACCACCACTATGACAACTCTCATTCTCCTCCTCATCGTTGTCGTTATTCTCGTTGTTGTCATCATCATCGTTGTCGTCGCCGCCGTTGTTTTCACTTTCGTTGTTTTCGTCTTCTCCCTCATCTTCGTTGTTTTCATTGTTTTTCTTTTTGTTGTCTGAATTTTTTGCGATGTCGTTGTTTGCGTTGGGTTTTTCTCCATGGTCTTCTGTGGGTATGCCGTTAAGACGCAAAAGTAATTTCAATTTGGTCCCGTTGCTTGGCATTCCTAACCGTTGCAGCCACTCGCGCAGCTGGGTCATTGAGAATTCACTTGATTCAAACGAAGTGCTTATAGCGACTATGGTTTTATGAACTTTTTAGTGGAAAAACAAATTCACAGCACCAGGTAACAGCCGGAGAAAGAGAAAAAAAAAATATAGAGGGCAAGTAAGAGACGCGAACACGATTGTTCACGAACAGATACAGCGCTTTTTTTTACTGTATATTAAGCTATTAGGGCTGTATCCCACTTCTGAGGTTTTAGACGCTTGTTCTCAAAAAAACACGACTCGTTCGTTTTGAGGTTGGTCAAAGACTCCTCGCCTCTTTCTTTATTCTTTCTTTCTTTTACTTATTCTATTATTCTATTCACATATTATTGCATCAGTGTGGCCACTGTGCTTAATTACTATATTAACTACTACAATTGGGCTTAATTACTACATTAACTAATACACTATGTAAGTAAAAAAACGTTTTAGACGCTTGGTCTCAAAAAAACACGACTCGTTCGTTTTGAGGTTGGTCAAAGACTCCTCGCCTCTTTCTTTATTCTTTCTTTCTTTTACTTATTCTATTATTCTATTCACATATTATTGCATCAGTGTGGCCACTGTGCTTAATTACTTTATTAACTACTACAATTGGGCTTAATTACTACATTAACTACTACACTATGTAAGTAAAAAAACGTTCTACACCATAGGTCTATCTCCAATGTCAACATCATTTACCGAGAATCGAAGCAAACACTTACTTTGGGGTACCTTGACCCATGCTTACGCAAATATCTTATTCCGCAAATACTTACTACAGAAACTTTATTAAGGGTTTTAATTTTTGAAAAATAGCTAATACTCATTTAAACTGCGTTTTAATAAAATTGATGTCTTTTTTGACTTTCCAAATATTTATTTTTTTGTCAGTTTGATTTTTCTTGCCCAGAAACATTTTTGACTTTCAGGTAGCGTTGCTACAGAAAATGCGCAATCAACATACCGTTTTCTTTTTTCTTTTTTCTTATGAACGTAACAATTGTAAAAAAAGAAGGTGTGAGCCACGCTGCACTCACGGTATAGTTGATGTATAAACATGTAGGTTCGTCAGCGTTGCATGTGGGAATATCACAGAGGTTGTGGTTTTGATAAACTAGAGATTTGGGTATTGTGTTGAAATAAAACCATGATATATATTTTATGTCAACGATAAAATTTATTCAATGTTCGACAGAACAAATAATTGGTTTGTGATAGCTGAAGTAGGAGACGAACACCGTCGACTCAAGTGTGTCGGTGTACCGTGAAAATATCGCATCGATTGTCGTTTTTGTAGTCGTCGTTGGAATGCGTCTTTTCGTATTCATTTCCATGTTTAATTTTTCCCGCTGAATATAATGAGTGGCTCTGCCTCATCTAAGGCGAAGTTAATATTGAAGTCGCCTCCCAATATCATGGGTAATTTGTCGAGGTCTTCCCCAAGCTTAGCCGATCCGAACGAAATGAATGAAGCGTCGACAGGTTGATTTGGCGAGATGTACACGACTACTGAAAGTACTCGTATCTTCTGTCCGTTTTGCATTACAATTTCAGCTCCACATTATGTCTCCGATTGCTCTTGACGTCATTGTGGTACTCGAAATTTGGCGATCTTGAATAGTAACAGTTGGTATATTTCTATGTGCTGTATCACGCTTCTGATATATCGCTACACCACCAGCGCGTTGCCCGTCCCTTTTAAACTGCACGCAACAATTCACACGGAAATCTGCTCATCGTTACGTAACCAAGTTTCGCTGTACATCAAGAAAGTACACTGTTGAGTTACCGCATCTGTTTTTTTTTTTGGGCTGTGCCAATGGATGTGGTAATCTTCGAAAGGTAATCTTCATATTAATCTTCATCGATGCCAGGAATGCGCCTACGTGCTAATCCACACCCAACAGACTTCTACCACTCTCCCCGCGGGACTGCCGTTAGGTATTACTTCGCGGGGCTGGTAAGCATATAACGCTATTCGTCTTGTGGAGCTATTGTTCTTACTCTTGTTACAGCTTGATCTGTTTCCAGTGCTTCTGCTGCTTTGCGAATTTTCTCAATTCTTCTCAGCTCACTTTGGACATTCGTTACATATGCGCCAATCTCTTGCCAAGTCACTTCTGATGACAGCATATGGTCGATTATAGACGATGGGCTATGTAATTCTATTCTCCCGTGTGCAAACCGCCCGCAGTGGAATATTGCGTGCTCCGTTGTTTCTTCTTCTTCTGGGCATTCAGGGCAAAGTGGTGAGGTATCGTGTCCAAATCTGTACAGGTACTTGCGATATCCTCCATGACCGGATAGGAACTGTGTTAGATGGTAATTACAGTCTCCGTGTTTGCGACATATCCAATCTTTTATAGAAGGTATAAGTCTGTACGTCCATCTCCCTTTTGCGGTATTGGTCCAACGAGTTTGTCACGTAGCTGCTGACGCTGCTTTTTCTTCGATCTTTATCCTCTGGATGGTATTAGCATCGCGTTGGTTCAGGGATATTCTGCTATATATCCTGGACATCTCATCCGCGAGAATGTCGATGGGGACCATTCCAGCTATAACAAATGCAGCCTCGTTTGAGATGGTACGAAAACCGCTAATTGGCCTTAGCGCGCAGAGTCGATATATGGATGACAATCTTTTTTTAGTCACCTTTGTCCTTAGTGCATGCGCCCAGACTGGGGCGGCATATAACAAAACGGAAGTGATTACTCTGGAGAGGAGCATCCTTTTAGCGTAACCAGGTCCACCGATGTTAGGCAGCATGCGCGAAAGAGCTCCCTGTAATTGCGCTGCCTTTTTGGCTAGGTAGTCAACATGAGTTTTAAACTGCAGCTTGTTATCCAGCATTACTCCAAGATATTTAACCGGCTATTTGACCTGATGGTTTGGCTACCCACCTGAAAATTAGCGAACTCTACTATCTTTCTACTTGATATAAGTACGGCTTCTGTTTTATGGTAGGCCAATTCTAGCCCGGCGGATAAAAGCCAATCCTTTATCTGGGAAATGGCTTCGTTTGTAGCTGATTCTACAGCACGGATATGTTTAGCCACTGTCACGACGGCAATGTCATCGGCGAATCCAATTATTGTTACTCCGCGAGGTAGCGGCAGTCGAAGTACTTCGTCGTACATAATGTTCCACAGCAGTGGACCTAAGACTGACCCCTGTGGGACTCCCGCGGTGACTTTGTAGTACTTGACTCCTTCATCAGTGTTGTACCTAAGCTTCCTATTATTGAAATAATTCGTCACTATTCGCAGCAAATAGTACGGTGTTTCAATTCTGGTGAGTGATCTTCTAATGAACGACCAGTTCGCTTTTATGGCATCCACAGTAGATCGCGCTTTTCTAAGGCCAAATTGACTATCTGAGAGGGCTCCTTTCTCTTCTGCTACAGCGAGTAATCTATTATATATTATTTTCTCGAGTATTTTTCCGATAGTGTCCAAAAGGCGTATTGGGCGATAGGACGATGGTTCTTCTGGAGGTTTCTTTCCTTTTGGTAACAGGACCAGGTGTTGTGTTTTCCATTTTTTAGGAAAGATTCCTTCTTCGTGGCATTTCTGCATAGTCGGCATGAAGAGGTCTGGCCTCTTTTTTAAAGCAATTTTTACTGCCTTGTTCGGGATGCCGTCCGGACCAGGCGCCTTGTTGTCGCCTATCTTGTTACACGCCCTTAGCAGCTCCTCCAGGGTAATTCGTGAGATATCCTCTGGATTGACCTCTCTTATTATGCTGCATATTACCGCATCTGTGAGGTCGTTGTTGTGTGCTCTCAGACTTTGACAATTAAAAACGAAGAACGATGCACATAGATTGTGATTCAAAATTTCTAAAATCGAGCCCCGATGCTGGAACTTTTATTTCAGACTCTGTACTCTGAACATAAAAAAATTGCCAGAAATTATGACTTTGTTTGCTATGTTTATGTATAAAATGTTTATTGAATCTCCAGTTTTTACTTAATTTTAATACAGTTATAGACCTTGTATAAAATGTAATTACGAATCGAAGATTCATTGAAACAACAAATCGAAATATCGGAACACCTTTAACCCCAAAATCCGTCAAGAATGTAATATTTATATATAACTGTTAGAAGTATGAACTTTATAAGAAAGAAAGAAAAGCAATAATACAAAAATGATTTCAGGGTTAAGCGTAAAGAAAATAAAAAATGGCCATGTGAGACCTGTCAAATTAAAATTGGTGCAGTATAAGTTCAATTCTATTATAAGGTATAAGTTCAATTTTAATATATGTACATTGTACAGTAAGGAACAAAAAACGCTTATTTCAACAATAACATTAATAGAATATCCAATGATTTAAGGTTAAATGAAGTGGCTTAATGATATATTTATAGTCCGTACCAAAACAGTTTGCCAACGGTCGATTGCGCAGAGAGAGGATTTAAGAGAACAAAAATGACGCGAAAGAGATTTAATCACTAAGCGTTTTTGCCTGTAATTTACAATGCGTAACCCAACTTTACAGTGCTTAGAACTAAAATGCTGTTGAATATCTAAATAAACTTAATTTTTTATTATGAGGTCGACTTTTATACATTTCTACCTAGAAGTCCGATTGTATTTGAAAGGGTTCCCAACCCTTTTTATGGTTGAACATTTCGTGGTTTAGCGCTAGGTACCTGTATGGGTGGTGTGCTTGGTTAGCATAAATTTTATGATGTTTGATTTTACCTGTTTGACTTAAGTGTAAAAGTTTTACGACATGATTAGTGTTTGCATTTGGTTACCTGTAGGGGCAAGGAATAAATTTGTTGCTTGGTTTTTAGAGTTTTTTATTTTAAGATAACGCATATATATTATGGATTTCCTATTTGGAATTCACTTTCACGAAAACAAAAGCATTGCTAGGACATAAGTTTATTAAAATAAAATAAATTGTCATGGATCTTTCAAGAAAAGGAAAACCAATAGGAAGTCTAGGACGTAAGATCGTTGTTAGGATATATTACAAAAAAATTGAAGAAGCTAGGAATTTATGTATAGATAATCCCATCACATACGCAAATTCACAGACAGAGGAGTTTACGGGAATTTCGGCCCGAACAATAAGAAGGATAATTAAAGAATATGAGAAGAAAGGCGCTATTGAATCTCCAACTAAAAGAGTACCACATACAAAATGGAAAACTGGATTGGACGAATTTGGTATCACAGCTGTTCGGTGAATTATATACAACTTCCACATTGAAGAAAAAATGATGATAACATTAAAAATGTTAAGACAACGGGTGCAGGAAGATTTGGAGCTGAACCTAAGTCGCTACATAGGATTTTAAAAAGAAATGGATTTTCTTATAGGAAAACGGAGAACAACCGTAAATTACTTTGCGAAAGAAATGAAATCAAACTTTTACGAGTGAAATATCTGAGGAAGGTGCGGGAGTACAGGTCAGAAGGATATGAGATTATTTATTTGGACGAGAGCTATATTCACAGCTCTCACACAAGGCCAAGGGCATGGACTGACGGCACCAGTCAAGGTTTAAAGGCGCCAATTTCAAAAGGCCAAAGGCTGATAATGGCGCATGCAGGTGGAGCGAAGGGCTTCGTGAATAATGCCTTGCTTTTATTTAAATCTGGGTCGAAAACAGGAGATTATCACGATGAGATGAATTTTGAAAATTTCTCCAAATGGATGAAGGATCAAGTTTTAAATAACCTAGAGGAACCATCGGTTATTGTAATGGACAACGCATCATATCACAACAAATGGGAACACAAGCAAATCACTTCTGCTTCCGTTAAATCGGAGATGTTAGAATGGCTTTCCGTCAACAATATACCGCATTCTTCAAAAATGCTCAAAGTCGAACTTTATGACCTTATAAAGCGACATCGGACTAATCACCACCCCAAGCATAAGATTGACGATATGATTCACGGCGCGGGACACGAAGTACTACGATTGCCACCCTATCATCCAGATCTCAACCCTATTGAAAAGATCTGGGCAACAGTCAAGGGAAGAGTCGGAAGCCGAAATACAACGTTTAGATTATCGGATGTTCAGAAACTAGCTGAAGAAGAATTTTCAAAAATAACAGTTGAAGATTGGCGCAAAGTTTGTGAAAAAATTATAAGGACAGAGGAGGAATACTTTTCACACGAGCAGATGTGGGACACAATGTCGGATGCAATAATTATCAATCCAGGAGATGATTCTTCAACCGATTATGAAACTGACAGTTCTTCGAATTCAATTTAATATACATTAATATTAACTATTTCATATATAGGTAGCAAAATCAATAAATATTTTTATCTTAGTACTAAAACGTGTGTGTTTTTACTTCTTAATTCAAACCAAACCGAACCACCCATTTGGTATACTGGTGTTTTGTTTTGCTGCTCGCTGTAAATCTGTTTTATATTTGCAATTATTCATCGTCAATTTTATCTCGCTATAATTTACACTTTTAATCAAGGTTACAAATTTAAAAGTGGTGGGTAGTTCAAAAAGTTTTAAAAACTGCATTTCTTAAAAAAAATTATTGAAGAATCAAGAACGTTCACCATTTTGTCTTTAACGAACCGTTTAATACCCCATCCTCTTTTTTGTGACAGAAAATCGTGCCTATTGTTATTGGGCATAAAATCGTTTACGTTTCCAAAAAATTCCCAAATTGTAAATTTTTTATTAAATTTACCTACCTCGCCCAAATTCAATGATATAAACAAAAAAATTTGGTGTGACACTGCAATTTACTTTACTTTGCGTGCCAATATCAGTACCTACATGATCAATATGCACGACACAATTAATAATGATCAACGAAAGCATAATGAGCAAATAGGGTTTAAATCTAAAACCGTACACCTTCATACAGACACAGTCACACAATCAATTCATGTGCAATGTTTTGCTTAATCTATCCGACCGTGATCACATCATACTCCTACAAAGAACCGACAAGACAAAAAACGAAACAATATATTTGCCTCCAAGTAAAGTTGACATATAATGGTCTATATTTTTCCTCAGCTCCTAATTTCAGTATAAAAGAAGGAAAATGAAGAAACCACCCTCAGTGAGATCGCGACAGCGATCTTGAACACAAGGCAGGGTATACGTCGTTTTTTATTATGGCTCCGCCCATTTTCGTCTCTTTATGCTTGTTTTTGCAATTTAAGAGATTGTAAAACACATTTTAAGAGACCTGCGCAGTAGAATGGCCAACTGTTTTGGTACGCACTATACCTTTGATTAAATGACACTCGACTTTTTTTGTCGCGTATGTGAAAAACAAAATAGGTGAGTACCTATACTCGCTCACACTACCACGCTGCACATGAAAATACGAAGCAGTAGAGAGGGAACACAGACGAGCCGTTCGGATACACAAACGAACGAGCCGCAGCCCGTGATTGCCCCGACGGACGCGACGACGCCTTGTGTGCGTGTCCGACCGGCTCGCCCGTGTTCCGTCTCCCATACTCCGTAGTGCGAGCACCTTATGCACAGGAGACAGCGAAAGCGCGTCGCTTGCCGTCCGACTTGAACATGTGACGATGACGGTAACGCTCGATATTTCCAAATAGCCCCTACCGATAGCATGTTTACATATCAAAAAAAATCGCTGATAAGAAGGCTGAAAAACCCATATAAGATTTTATGATATTTGGGAAAACTGCAGCAAGTTGTAATGGAAAATATGGGTTTATCACAACATTTTTTTTACGAAGGTTTTAATCATAATGTAAGATGGATTGAAAAATTGTTTTATGGATTTATATTTTGCGTTCATTTAAAAGTGATGATTTCCTTTTTATAAATGTAAATGTATATAATATTTTTATGCCAATAGTTATTTTGTTAAGTGTTTGCGTAGTGTGTTCCTTAAACGTTAGTTTTGAATCAAGATATACACCCAAGTATCTTACAGAAGGTTTCCATGAAATCGAATACCCATTGACAAGCAATTGGTTTGCTGGCAGAAAACAAGGTCTTCTTTTTCGTGTGAAAAAGATAGCTTGTGTTTTTTCAGCATTTAGTTTTAATTTCTACTTTGTGTAGTAGTTTTGCAGCGTTTTAATTGCGTTTTTAAGATTTGTCACACAACTTTATCTGTTAAATATTTACAAAAATGTAATCAGGAGATAAGCAAGGTTTTTATGCTAAGTTTGGTTTGTGAACTTGCTACAACTCGAGACGTTAAAAATTATGTTGGCTGCGAAATTGTTTGTTATGTGTATCCAAATTAATACATTTTAATTCGGTGGTAGCATAACAAGATTAATTTATAAATGCTTTTGCTTGCGTATAAGCTGGGATTTTATTTTGGTGGAAACGCATAAAAAAATTCATCTCCGTTCATTTTATTGCCAACGTTTAATAAGTTCATTACCCAACTGTCCTAATCCAGTATATATTGCTTGTAACAAAACCTTTTTCGAACCACTTTCTGATTTATTGCATTAGTATTACTAAAACTCCCGTCGTATAATACCCTTAGTTTACTGACACGTCTGATGGAATGAAAGCAACTTTCACATCGCACAGGTACGTGACGAAAAATTCTTCAATCCATCCTTTTGTCCTTTCAACCATAGACTGATTCCATCAAATAACTTTTCGTCTGTCACTGATAAATCCAAAGCAACCAACCCGTCGTCAATGCCATTAAAAAGTCTCTTCTCAAAAAAAGGAGCAGATGCAAAAAATGACACCATTATATCTGCAGCCATGGTCAGGCCACCACACATCTGAAAGCTTCCAGTGCAAATCAGAGATTGCAGTGTAACGATGGCTCGGAATACTCGGTATAAAAGGAAGGATGTGGTATAGATGTTTTAACGTTTTAAATTCATTCGGACGTAAGCGGTTTTCCTGTTAATAGGAAAATCCAATGTGAAATTGTTCACATGTTGAGCACAGATAACTTATTCGAGTGTGGAAAATGAGAACAATTGTGGTAGCTGACGATGGTGGAAATGTATCGAAGTTTTCCATCACATACTTGGATTAGGAATGAGCACTTCGACAAGGATTTTAATGTGAAGTTGGCAAACATACGGAGAAGTACGTGAAACACACTTGGGTGGCTATAAAATAGTTAGAAACGAATTTATCTACTCGAGTGGGTAAGCGCAAATTGACGAATGGGTAAGGAAATGAAGAACCTAGGATTTAAAAATTCCCACTACCCTAAATTGTTATTAACACATCACTTCATAACGTAGCAAATGGCTGACAAGTACGACTCTCCCAGGTCACAGAAATAAGCAAATAAAGAGTCTTTCATTATCGAATTGACAACTTCAAACTGTCAATGTCAAAATTTTCAGTATAATCAACATTTTCATCATGGTGAAGTACGCGAAGGAAAAACGTTTACAAATAATTAAAATTTACTACCAAAATTTCAAGTCGGTGGTAGCAACTTTAAGAGCGTTAACGCCAATTTTCGACCGTAATTCTCGTCCCAGTAGACAGGCATTTCAAAGCCTTGGGAAAAAATTTTAGTCAGAATATTCGTTGCTTGATGTTGCCGTGCCAGTGAGACTTCGTTTTGCCCGAGGTGTAGAGAATATTGCTGTCCGTCGCAAACCAGCCAAATCAGTCAATTTCACATCTTTCTCAATAATTGGGCCTCTCGCAGAACATTATGGCGAATATTGCATAAGGATCTTGGCCTACACCCTTACAATATCAAGCTGACTCAAGAACTAAAGCCACTTGATCATACGAAGCGACGTACGTTCTCGAATTGGGCTCTGGACATGATGGAAGGAAATGAAGAATTTCATCGCAAAATCATCTTCAGCGATGAAGTGCATATTTGGTTGAACGGCTTCGTCAATAAGCAAAATATAGGTTACTAGACAGGTGAGAACCATCATGTGCTTCATGAAACAGCACTTCATCCACAAAAAGTCATTGTTTGGTGCGGTTTTCATGCCGGTGGAGTCATTGGACCGTTTTTTTTTCGTCGATGAAAATTACCGTCACTTTACGGTAAATGATATTCGCTACAGAAACATGTTGGAACGTTATTTCTATGAGCAATTGCATGAATTGGACATCAGTGATATGTGGTTCCAACAAGACGGTGATACAACCCACTCAGCGGCTGCAACAAACGAGTTATTGAAGTGCCAGTTCGGTGAACGTGTCATCTCGAGAAACGGAACCGTATATTGGCCGCCGACATCGTGTGGTTTAACGCCTCTAGACTTTTTTTTATTGGGCTACTTTAAATCATTTGTCTATGCCAACAAGCCGGCGACATTAGATGAACTCATAGCCAATATTGAACGAAAAATAGCGGATGTATCGGTCGAAATGTGCGGCGAGTCATCAAAAATTGCGTTCAACGTATCGACCGGTGGATACATTCCCGTGGTGGATATATGAACGAAGTCGAAATCCATTCATAAATGTTTTGATAGTAATTCAAGCCAGTACATTTTTTTTGAGTTATCTCAAGTAGTTTGCATTTTATTTAAAAAAGAAGTTGTCGAGTGTGAAGTGCCACGTCAAATCAATCGGCCCTCGTTCGATCACCGCAATTAAAACGATGTTGGGCGTGGTTAGTATTTAGATGGGGAACCATTTGGGAATACCACGTGTTGTTGGCACCTCTTGCGAACGTCTGACAAACATCCTAGAGTATCAATTGCCATGAGAAGCTTCTCAAATTTGCCGTTCGAATTCGGCGTAAAACTGTAGGTCCCCTCCACTTCGCATGAAAGTGGTTGGAGAAGCTAGGTTCTAGGCCCTGTATGAGCCGTTAAAATGCCTAATATGTGTCAAGTCCTTAATGAAGACCGTATACTTGGCCTTCGTTTTTTCAGGTTTTTGAAATACTGATAAATTCTTCTGTATTTCGATTCAATATTTTTATAATAATTAAATATAAGTCAATCAAAATATTCGAACAGCATACTTACTCCGTCATTGTTTATTGTTAAATAAAATCAGCTTACTAATATATATTTAATCGGTACAAAAAATGTGTTGAAGCCTTCTTTCAATAAGCTCAAAGCTATATTTAGCGGGGCAGGAGAGCCGAGAACAGCGATGATGTAGTGCGATTTTGAGTGAGTGAATCAGTTGTAAAAATAAATAACAGTTTTAAGTGTTTGTGAATTGTTATGATTAATAAATATATTGAAAGTGTTATGAAATAAGTCAATTACAAGAGTTTTCCAATAGGTACGGGTATCTGTTAAAATTAAATAAAACAAGTGTGTGAAAGGGTTATCAATGGCATTTTTTTTTATATAATTAGCGTGCGCTAAAGGAATTTTTTATTTGTCTGTAATTGATACAGTACCCTTATAGTGTTGCCACAGCGCAGGCATTTTCGTTGCTGCAAGCAGCACCCAGATTCATTGCCTGTTTTTGTGTGCTTCTTACTACTGAAAGAATAGGAGGATAGGAAAGAAGTTTTAGGTGCGATAGGGTTTTTTATCTCCATCAATGACATAACGTGTAAAATATGGAAGCTTTCAAATGGCCATAGCGTCGTAGCGGGGTGACGCGCATCCGATAGATCTAATTTTCGATGACTCGGGCGCATATATCGAGCGGAATTTGAGCGATGTCACGGGTTTTATTGACTTTAAGGGCACCAGTCGTTTGTGGCATAGACCTGCAACTTAAGAAAATACCACAAGAAAAAGTCTAAGGGGGTCAAACCTCGGTGGCACGATGTCGACAGTTCACGTCGACTCTGCGTAAGATAACTATGCCCTCAAATCGCTCGTGCAGAATGTCCATTGTGGCGTCAGCGCCGTCCTGAAGGAACAATATGTCGTTAGCATTAATATCATCTAATTTGGGCCAAAAGAAGTTTTGGTATCATCGATTGGCATTGCCATTGGTGGCCCTCGTGTGGATTGGTATCGTCACAAATCCGGCAATTTTGCTTGTTGGCGTACCCGTTCATCCAAAAATGGCCCTCGTCGCTGACAGTTTTTTTTTTGCTTAAATCGGGATCCGCTTCCAACTGCTCGAGATTCCATTCAGCGAACACACTGCAATGTCTATGGTCGTTTTCCTTCGCATCAGCTACTGGATCGGTTTGATTTTGTATTGATGAAGACACAAGTCTCCGAAAATCGCTAAGTAGATATCTGCGAAAAGTCAAGTTCTCCTGTGTAGGGAAATAACTACACGGGAATCTGCCCAATCTGGGTATTTATTCCACACATAGTGGGAAATAAGTCCACTTTCTTAGTTTGGAGTTGTTTCCCAGTAGAAGTGACAAATTTTTTAACACTTAATTTGCTGGAGTTGTTTCTCGCATTAGATTTGAAAAATCGCTTTCCCAAAGCGTTATAAGGCCAATTTGGCGTTTATGCCACTATCCACTGCACGTGTACATCTGATATTGCTTACCTGAATGATCATGCGCGGCACGAGCATACGCATTGCACTGATTATATAATCTACTTGTGATTTCGCAACTCATCAAATAAAAAGTAACTATATACCAAATCTTCAGATCAGTGGCGGATCTAGGATCTAGCATCCATAAAATGTATGCTGTCATGACCTAACTTAACCTCATTTTCTCATTCTTTTGATACATTTTGCATGAAACTACGATAGTGCCGCTTGTGTGGACACACGGTTACCACTGCAAACAATTTTAATTCGGAACATCTACTTCGCGACACAGCGTCGATACTTTTTTGATACACAGATATACATATATATGCATCAGTTATGAGTGGCGAAGTCATAGGAGTACAAGCCCGTATCAGATCTCATTTTCCTCTTGCAATCTACGTTCATTGTGCCGCGCATGGCTTCAGTTTGGTCATCAATGCCGCTTGCGGAGTTTCGGGTATACAAAATGCGTTAGGAACTATCGGAGCAATAGAAGCATTTTTCCACTGGCCGAAGAGTCAAAGCATTTTAAAGGAAGACATTTTGAAAATGCCGAAAAAGAGTGACCGGAGAAAAGAAAAATTGAATTCTTTCGCTGTTTCAAGATGGGCTCAGTTTTATGAAGCAGTTTCAACTTACCTCGAACTTCAATAGGCCGTTATAGAAGCTTTGGAAGAAATAAAAAAGTGAAAAGATCGAGAAACTTCACAAAAGGCTTCTCAGCTTTTGACCGCGATTTTGACAATCGAATTTCAAATCTTCTGTCATATAATGGAATCGATCAATTCTATCGTCTTGCCTCTGAGTCGGGAATTGCAGACGAAAAATCAAGATCTAGGAGAAGCCACAAAGGTAGCTGATGATGCTACGAATGATATCAAGGAAAAGTGGGAAAACGTTGATTCAAATTTTTGTATCATTTACGACAATGTAGCTGAAATCTGTTCTTAATATGAAATTGCATCGTCGTTTCAGTCAACAGAAAAACCGTTGCAACGTTGAAACACAAAATGTCGAAGATTATTACAGAATTGCCTTCTGCATTCCAATTCTTGATACTTACATTTTTCATCTCCAAGGTCGGTTCGAAAAACACAAATCGATCTTCCACAGTTTCGGACAACTTTTTCCTTCCAAGCAGGAATTTGATGAGGAAAAATGCGCAGATCTTTACAAGTTTTATGACGAAATATTGGACTGTTCAGAAAGGAATTTTATCTCAGCGATCAGAATGTGGAGGCAACGGATCTTTGATCAAGATATTCAAAATGCGCTCGATGCACTATCAGTAAGTAACTTCAGATCGGAATTTTTACTTCCAGAATCAGTTTCTATAACCCATCGAATACTTAACTTTCAATGGTTACGTTATTTATTATGTTATCAATGAAAAATGTTTCAAAAACGTGAACACGATCTTACGAGTATTTGCAGCGTTACCCGTAACAATAGCAGCTGCAGAACGATCATTTTTGAACCTAAGAAGAATAAAAAACTATCTTAGAAGTGCAATAGGACGGGAGCGCCTGAATGGACTCGCTTCTTTGAGTATCCATCCTGAAATTGGACTAACGGAAGACGAAATTCTGCAAGAATTCTTCAAAAAACCGCGGAATTTTAAAAACGATTGAGATTTTCTATAGATTTCGCACTATTGCTAATATGTTGTAGTAACATGAATTGAATAATAATAATATTATGCATGACAAAATACGAGAAATCATTTATTTGCACATTACAATCTTTTTTGGATTTTCGAATCGTAAAATAGAATATGCAAATTTTCGGCGACAGAATACCAGCATTTCAGATTCAGGTCGGTTCGGACCTCCCTGGGGTGTGTGAGGCAATAATCTGCCAATCGGAAAAATTTTATATCATGAATTTACTTGAAAATGCTTGAAGTTACTTGAAAATGATTGAAGTTACTTGAAGTTACCTGAAAATGCTTGAAGTTACTTTAAGTTACTTGAAAATGCTTGAAAACTTGAAGTTACTTGAAAATCCTTGAAAACTTGAAGTTAATTGGACATGCTTGAAGTTACTTGAAAATGCTTGAAGTTACTTGAAAATGCCGGAAAAATTTTATATCATGTGAAATCAGAGAATGCAATGTCGAAAAATTTCATTTCCCGATTAATATGTATAACAGTCGACTTTGTTTTTTTTTTCAACTTATAGAATAAATTGGTCGAATTTCGACCATGGGGCGACCCCTATGGTATTAATTCTCACAGCAAAGTGGAGTTAATTTCCAACCCAAGTGGGAACTTAGTTCAATTTTGTAAAGCGGACTTATATCCCATTCGAGCGGTTTTAATTCCCAGATGGAGTAAACTCCTGTGGACTTATTTCCATGCACCAAGTTCTGTTATGAGTCGAGGCTTGGCCACAGGGGCATCTTCGGAGAAGTCGAGGAGGACGGTGGCACGCTCGCGGTTGCACGGCTATCGCTCGTCGGACGGGGGTAGTTCTTGTCACCCCTCACACTAAACCACCTGCTCACAAACAAAAATATTCGTGCCAGAAAAAAAAAGAAGAAGAAGATAGGCAGAGAACTAATCGGACGGACGAAAAAAGAAAGGAAATGAAGAGAAGAGAAAGATAGGATAGATGAAAAGAAAATCTCAATTACCTTTGCCCTACCAAGGAGAGAGTACAGGAAGTCAGATGCATCTTAACTACCCTAACTATGCTAACTAATCCTATTCTAATCTAAAACGTAAGCTAAACCTTAATATAAATCCCTAATCTAACTTATATCTAACCTAAATATAGACTCCTTTGCATCAACTTCTTCCTGAGGTCGCTCCCTGGTGAGGTTCGTCTCGTTCCTGAGACATGCCAGATGATGTTGGCTCTGGCTCGGCCTACCCACCCTATGTGTCGGACGACACTCCTTTGGCTATCTCTCTGGCCGAAAACAACGAGAGATAGCCCCTTTACCAGATTCCAGTCACTCGTACGTCAAATGTCCTGGTAGAGAAGAGTTTGTACGTCGTCACGTCCTGTCCTCATGTCCGTCGGTCGTCTACGTATTGTTCACGTCATGGCACAAGCGGAAGGACGGCCTTCCCAATTACTCCACACACCAAACCACACTTGTTTCTACTCCATTAAAACACGCGAATGAACTCACTTGTAAAATCCACTATAATTCATTTATAAAACTACAACTACGTTAAAATTAAATAAGCAATCCAATGGATACCGGAGTTCTTAGGAGTGAATATCCTAAACTTACAACTAATATATATAATTTGGCTTAATTCCTGCCACAAAAGGAAAGTATATAAAAAAAGACTTACGGCTTATTAATTGTCGTCCCTCGTCGTCCTGCCGGCAGCACTTCGAGCGATGATCTCTGAAAAATCTCAATTATGTTTGGGCTTTACCGCCTCTTTTCCGCGTATTCACCACCACTAGAACACTTTATCCTTACAAATTACTTTACTTAATGAGTTTAAGTAAAAAAAAAATCAATAAAACTAATCAAAAAAACTTCAAAAGAAAAAAAAATTAAACTACTATGCTAATACTATCTTTTAGTTTGTTCACTAATTCACCTTTTGTTTCTTCCAATTCACTTATAATCTTAATGATTAGCAGGGGCTATACCCAACTAGTGCGGTGTGGCTGACTGCAAGCGGAGCGCCTATACTGCGTTGACCTTTCAAGGGCGAAGTGTTTTGCTCTTTGTTTCGTCCTTGGCTATTGTCCTCAACGCCGGTATTGTGCCGTGGGCAATCTGACACAGCTAAGTATACGCCCAATTGTGGAGTCTGTGTTCGATTTACCGGATTTACCAAACCCCGTCCGACGAGCGATAGCCGTGCAACCGCGAGCGTGCCACCGTCCTCCTCCACTACTCCGAAGATGCCCCTGTGACCAAGCCTCGACTCATAACAGTTCTCCCACTAACTGCGGCAATGTTGTCAGCAGATCTTGCGTTTCCTTGACGAACAGCTGTTGGCTGATTGTTCACTCAACCGGTCGAATCAAATTTAGTCACCAAACTTTAAAAGTCGACTGGAAGGACGAACATGAAAACGGTAAAATGGGCAAGAGAACACCAATTTTAAAAATGAAATTTGCACGTGTTGCTCGACGCTGTAACTTCTGATGGAGATATTTCTTCAGTGTATTTGTATTCTGTATTTTTATTGAAATTAAGCAACATTTAGAAAAAGATTACATTAAGTATCTTTAAAGATGTGACTTTAACTTTTACTCTAAATTTGATTTATAAAACCAAAATAAAAAAAGGAAAATAAACAACTGATATGATGATGTTTCGTTTTTCCAACTTAAACCACTAATGTTTTGTAGATAATATTTCAGAAGAAAGATACAAGTTATAATATCTCTGTTTACTGTAAAATGTGTGGTAGCCATACCTTTGTTAATTTATATGCGAAATAAATCTATCTATCTATCTAAACTACGATAAAACTTCATGGCCGCCACAAACTGCCAAACCCGTCCCTATTGGAAAACCGTTTACAATTATTAAAATCGAAGCATAATAATTTAACAGAATGCATTTTTATCATTGCGAATCCCATTTGCCGACCTGAATGTAACAATTGGAAAAAATATATCCAAGAAAAGCATTCTTTTTTTAGGGTTCTCACAAATCGGTAAGGAAAGGGATTTTAAAACAGCTTTTCTAGGAAATACTTTTAGAGCCGATATACAAGATAAAGAGCATCATGAATGGCATAATACTCGTACCATATCTATCACATGCGAATACTTTCAAAAGTCCTTCAGTGCTTGCATCGGCGAAGCATTAACAATTTTCCTTCCTTTTCATTTATGTTACATCAACAGCTTTATTGTTACGGAACTTCTACCTAAGATTTTTCTATTCACCGTCCTCGAAGGATAGCAAGGCAATATTAGCAGAAAATGAAGATGTGATAACATCTTATAAATCAAGGAAAATATAAAGAGGTTAGGAAAGAGTTGTCCATTGGGGAGAAAATAAACAAGATTAATACTTTTTGTTATAGCATTCATTCTTTTCCCGTCTTGGTACTCGCACATGCTTCTTGAACGCGTGTTATGAAAACCTATTGAAAAAAATGTTCTTTTCATCCCAAGACCGAGTAAGTACATTTACTTGGGATATAATAAGTAATGAGAATACGAGTTTATCATCAGACATAAGCTACACTTTACTTTTATTAACTTTGTTTTGTTTCAAACAGTAAGCTATGCGAAACATTCATATGTGTCGAGGACGAACCTTTTTATTTGGATTTTTGAGTATAATAATTTATAAAGTTTTGGGCCTCAGACATCAACTGTCATGAGAAGCTTCTTAAATTTGCCGTTCGGATTGGGTGTTAACTATAGGTCCCTCGCATTTTATGCCCTGTATGGGGCGTTAATGCCTAATATTTATTAATTTATTTTTTTTGGGCCTTAGAACCAAAAAAATAATACCGAAATCCTTTGAATGCATTTTAAAAAAGAAATATCGGCACAACAGGTACGTTTTCACTCAAGAAAGAGTACCTGCCATGAATGTCCTCTCAAATTTGGCTTACGGAATCGACTTTAAATTGTACTTTCATTCGTGTCAAAAATATGTAGAACTTCACACATCCGAACAATTGGTGAACCTAGGCCCTGTATAATTGAATTATTATTCAGAACACTGCACTGAGACAAAGAGGATGAATAAAAGATAGAACACACTTGAAAATTTAAAGAAGGAATAAAAAAAAAAAGAAACAACATTTTTTCGTGACAACTTAGGCTCCGATCTGATCTTAAGCTTTTTATCTATCCTATCCTTCAGGGCACTTCCCGAGAAAATGGAAAACAGCATTTGTCCAGCCTGTCCACAAAAAAGGAGATTCTTCATCTCCCTCCACCTACCGACCAATTGCAATAACTTCAATTCTTTCCAAGGTCATGGAAACGCTGATAAACCGTCAGCTCATGAAATATCTTGAATCCCGAAAACTTCTTAATTACCGGCAGTACGGTTTTCTTACCAACAGGTCCAGTGTTGATTCGATGACTTATCTAACCGAAAAGTGGAACCCATCTCTTCACCAATATGGTGAAAGTAAGATCGTTGCGCTTGATATTTCAAAGGCATTTGAAAGAGTTTGGCGCCAAGCTCTATTCTCGGAAATGGTGCATTTGGAATCGATGATACCTTTCTTCAATGGATTAGAAATTAACTTTCGGACAGTTCAATTCAAGTTGTTTTGGACGGTATCAAGTCGGCAAATCACCAAATAAATGCTGGTGTTCCGCAAGGCTCTGTTTTGTCTCCGACTCTCTTTCTCAGTTTTATAAATGATTTCTTATCTATTACCTCTAATCCAATCCACTCCTTTGCCGATGACAGTACCCTCAGCTTCTCATATTCGTTTCTTGGTTCACGCCCCTTATCTTCTGGTGTGGAACTGGAACGGCAACGTATGTTAAGCTCATTGAATTCGGATCTCGACAGAATAACTCAATGGGGTGTAACCATTGTATATAAACTTTATAGTAAAATCATCAACACGATTTCAAAAAGCTCGACCACCACTAATTTGGAGACAAAAAGGATGGCGTGATTGCTTCTCAATTTAAGCATAAAATATTTGTATGAGCTTTGAATTAAGGGAATACGAAGAAAAGAGAACCAAATAAACTGTTGGTTAGGAAACAGAGCCAAGAGTTTATTTGGTCCTCTTTTCTTCGATAAGGTATTTCGTAAGGATTTCTGACAAAAATAAGAATTCTATCATTGTATGTAATTCTGTTATCTTGTATGGATATCTCGCATTTTCAACTGATTGCCTCTGGTAGCGCCATATGATTTTCATTATGGAAGTGTAATATTAATTTTTCTGTGTAACAGCCGAATACTTTTTGGTAAATAGAATGTATGATGAGAGGCAGATAATGGAAGGGGAAAGGAAACTTTTTTCTAAAGGATATTCAATAAAAGCTAATTTCGGTATTTTGGTATTTTCCATCGAACAAGGAATTATGAGTTTATGATTTTTTAGGGTTTTGCATATTCATATTCAATCACATATTCAATTTGTGTTGTATCAGCCCCTATTCAAAGAAATAGTTGTTGGATAGGTATATTTATCTATTAGGGAATCGATCATATTGTAGGTGGCCTATGTTGAGCCAGGTCACTTGTCATTTTACAGTTTCTTTGTAAAATATTCGTGATCAGCATCGATAGTAACGTGTATCTACTATCTCAAATCTTCTACTGGTAAAATTGTCCGCTTTACACGGAAAGTGGAAATTCTACTAGTTTAAAATTTTTCTGTCCCATACCGTACAAAAGATCTTTTTAGGTCGAAGTAGGTATAGGTAGATATATATATAAATATATTAAAATTTATAAAAACGTAACAAAATATATAAATATGAATATAATAAAATATATGAAAAAGAATGAAATAATAATATAATAATGATAAATAATTTGATACTTATCAGAATGAAAGTCTTGAAATCGGATAAAAACTCTTATTCACTTTGTTTCACTTTGTAAGTTGAAATTTGTTGCTTTGCAAAAGTACGAAGCTCAACCGGCGGAAATTTTTCTTTTTTTAAATACATCTGCTTGCAATATGAGATAACCTACCCCAAACTTCCATCAAAACCAACACATGATACACCAACCATATATAGTCCGTACCAAAACAGTTGGCCAACGGTCGATTGCGCAGAGAGAGGATTTAAGAGAACAAAAATGACGCGAAAGAGATTTAATCACTAAGCGTTTTTGCCTGTAATTTACAATGCGTAACCCAACTTTACATTGCTTAGAACTAAAATGCTGTTGAATATCTAAATAAACTTAATTTTTTATTATGAGGTCGACTTTTATACATTTCTACCTAGAAGTCCGATTGTATTTGAAAGGGTTCCCAACCCTTTTTATGGTTGAACATTTCGTGGTTTAGCGCTAGGTACCTGTATGGGTGGTGTGCTTGGTTAGCATAAATTTTATGATGTTTGATTTTACCTGTTTGACTTAAGTGTAAAAGTTTTACGACATGATTAGTGTTTGCATTTGGTTACCTGTAGGGGCAAGGAATAAATTTGTTGCTTGGTTTTTAGAGTTTTTTATTTTAAGATAACGCATATATATTATGGATTTCCTATTTGGAATTCACTTTCACGAAAACAAAAGCATTGCTAGGACATAAGTTTATTAAAATAAAATAAATTGTCATGGATCTTTCAAGAAAAGGAAAACCAATAGGAAGTCTAGGACGTGAGATCGTTGTTAGGATATATTACAAAAAAATTGAAGAAGCTAGGAATTTATGTATAGATAATCCCATCACATACGCAAATTCACAGACAGAGGAGTTTACGGGAATTTCGGCCCGAACAATAAGAAGGATAATTAAAGAATATGAGAAGAAAGGCGCTATTGAATCTCCAACTAAAAGAGTACCACATACAAAATGGAAAACTGGATTGGACGAATTTGGTATCACAGCTGTTCGGTGAATTATATACAACTTCCACATTGAAGAAAAAATGATGATAACATTAAAAATGTTAAGACAACGGGTGCAGGAAGATTTGGAGCTGAACCTAAGTCGCTACATAGGATTTTAAAAAGAAATGGATTTTCTTATAGGAAAACGGAGAACAACCGTAAATTACTTTGCGAAAGAAATGAAATCAAACTTTTACGAGTGAAATATCTGAGGAAGGTGCGGGAGTACAGGTCAGAAGGATATGAGATTATTTATTTGGACGAGAGCTATATTCACAGCTCTCACACAAGGCCAAGGGCATGGACTGACGGCACCAGTCAAGGTTTAAAGGCGCCAATTTCAAAAGGCCAAAGGCTGATAATGGCGCATGCAGGTGGAGCGAAGGGCTTCGTGAATAATGCCTTGCTTTTATTTAAATCTGGGTCGAAAACAGGAGATTATCACGATGAGATGAATTTTGAAAATTTCTCCAAATGGATGAAGGATCAAGTTTTAAATAACCTAGAGGAACCATCGGTTATTGTAATGGACAACGCATCATATCACAACAAATGGGAACACAAGCAAATCACTTCTGCTTCCGTTAAATCGGAGATGTTAGAATGGCTTTCCGTCAACAATATACCGCATTCTTCAAAAATGCTCAAAGTCGAACTTTATGACCTTATAAAGCGACATCGGACTAATCACCACCCCAAGCATAAGATTGACGATATGATTCACGGCGCGGGACACGAAGTACTACGATTGCCACCCTATCATCCAGATCTCAACCCTATTGAAAAGATCTGGGCAACAGTCAAGGGAAGAGTCGGAAGCCGAAATACAACGTTTAGATTATCGGATGTTCAGAAACTAGCTGAAGAAGAATTTTCAAAAATAACAGTTGAAGATTGGCGCAAAGTTTGTGAAAAAATTATAAGGACAGAGGAGGAATACTTTTCACACGAGCAGATGTGGGACACAATGTCGGATGCAATAATTATCAATCCAGGAGATGATTCTTCAACCGATTATGAAACTGACAGTTCTTCGAATTCAATTTAATATACATTAATATTAACTATTTCATATATAGGTAGCAAAATCAATAAATATTTTTATCTTAGTACTAAAACGTGTGTGTTTTTACTTCTTAATTCAAACCAAACCGAACCACCCATTTGGTATACTGGTGTTTTGTTTTGCTGCTCGCTGTAAATCTGTTTTATATTTGCAATTATTCATCGTCAATTTTATCTCGCTATAATTTACACTTTTAATCAAGGTTACAAATTTAAAAGTGGTGGGTAGTTCAAAAAGTTTTAAAAACTGCATTTCTTAAAAAAAATTATTGAAGAATCAAGAACGTTCACCATTTTGTCTTTAACGAACCGTTTAATACCCCATCCTCTTTTTTGTGACAGAAAATCGTGCCTATTGTTATTGGGCATAAAATCGTTTACGTTTCCAAAAAATTCCCAAATTGTAAATTTTTTATTAAATTTACCTACCTCGCCCAAATTCAATGATATAAACAAAAAAATTTGGTGTGACACTGCAATTTACTTTACTTTGCGTGCCAATATCAGTACCTACATGATCAATATGCACGACACAATTAATAATGATCAACGAAAGCATAATGAGCAAATAGGGTTTAAATCTAAAACCGTACACCTTCATACAGACACAGTCACACAATCAATTCATGTGCAATGTTTTGCTTAATCTATCCGACCGTGATCACATCATACTCCTACAAAGAACCGACAAGACAAAAAACGAAACAATATATTTGCCTCCAAGTAAAGTTGACATATAATGGTCTATATTTTTCCTCAGCTCCTAATTTCAGTATAAAAGAAGGAAAATGAAGAAACCACCCTCAGTGAGATCGCGACAGCGATCTTGAACACAAGGCAGGGTATACGTCGTTTTTTATTATGGCTCCGCCCATTTTCGTCTCTTTATGCTTGTTTTTGCAATTTAAGAGATTGTAAAACACATTTTAAGAGACCTGCGCAGTAGAATGGCCAACTGTTTTGGTACGCACTATACCCCACCCCTCTCACCAACACATCATATTCACATCCTGAGAAGTAAAGAAAAATTAAAGTGACAAAACACACACTTTTGGAAATCTTCTTTATTATCAAAGGAAAGAGTACTTAAAGAGTACGCACTGCAAATATAACTGAGAATGGAAGAAGACAACAGAAATAACTACATTCAAGCTTTTTGTAGATTCTTTAATGACGAACTTACGGCGTTTGGTGGCGCATCGTCGTATACACGAAGTGAGAATACTATAAAGTTCATATAGGTACAATGTTAAAAATCAGAATTGTTGAGATGTGTTGGTGATTTCTAGAGTGCAATTGAATCTTGATTTAGGGGCATAGAGGCGTGAGCAGTCATGGTTAAACGATAATTACCGTTTAAAGGGGAAGGGTTCCTCCAGGTGTTAAAACAGCTACGACACCACAGCTGATAAAAGTCCATATATAATTGCCTCTGTTCCCATACCCATATTGATTTAATTTTTTTTTCAGATACAATGGCATCCGCCATCGGTGACCAAAGGTGTGCGAGGTCACGGTCTGTTTCACTTTTCCTTCCTTTCATTTTTAATTTTTTTTTTTTGCCCAATCAATTTTTTTGTTGAGTCAGGATAGCCAATAAGCAGCAAAGACCCACCCACCGTCGAGTGAATGCCGTGCAACCGCAAGCGTGCCAGCTGCTGCTTATCGTGTCGTGACGAGGATCAGCCATCTCCTTATCGAAAATTGGGTAAAGTCATTGTATATAGACTCTATAGTAATATCATCAACACGAAAATGGCACAAAAACGGGTAGCGATTGAAGGTTTGTGTGCGGCTTGTGTCTTAAATTTGATGATGGTATGATGATACAGGCAAAGGAAAACGAAGAAAGAAAACCAAATAAACTGGTTTGTTTCTCTTTACGGAATCATTTTGATATTATGTAAGTATTTATTTTCCTTTGTAAGAAAGAGCATGAGCAAGGAGATTTTTTGACGATTCGCATCGTCGCGTCTGCAAGTATCATGTATGGTGATCGTTGAGAGGGGGATGATGGAAGGGACGAATAGTTTTGAAATGAAAAATTTAATAAAATCTGATTTAAGTCTTTTTCCTCAAATAAGAAATTACGAGTTTATCGCTTTTAAGACTGTCACTATTTTGGCTATATCTTGTCGTAAAATGTTCCGATTTGTATCATTTCTTTTGTACAAGGTGGCGCAAAAGTTGTCATCTGTCTACTTCACAAATGTCAAAGTAAAATTGACATTTGCCGCTATTCGCAAAAATTATAGCATCTTCCGATATGGTTTCAGCCCTTGGGTGTGCCTTAGGCAATTCTGTATGCCAATGTTCTAAATGATCCACGACGTTTGCCATCTATCCTATGTAGTTTTCATTCGGATTGGTGAACGCCACTGGGTGATGACTTTTGCGCCACCTTGTATAATTGATTCAGAAATATTCAATCTAATTAAAAAATAATTATGTTACTTTGTGTCAGTATCTCGCCATGCTGCACCACCAGTTATGGGTCAATAGGTTCCTATCTATACGATCAATATTTATTTTATTAAAATTTTATTATTTATTTATTTTAAAATGCTTAGGCCAATGGTTCGTATGAATAAGAACCAGCAGTTCCTTGGAGTAAAAGGCAGCAGTTTAGTAAAAGCATTTACAAATTGCTTCAGTTCGGTATGAACAAAGTCTTTCATTTCTAAAGTGAGTTTGGAAATTCGATCTTAGCATTTACTTTACTGAACTTGCAGGTACCTTCTTTTAATCTAACCAAATTGAAGAAGAGGACTGTAGCCTCGCCTTCTGTTTATAATATTTTCTTTTTATCGAAAACAAAAATAAACTACAGTAATTATTACTAATTTTTGGAGTTGAAGTGGCCAACCGCTATTGCCGGTTCCCTACCTACTGAACACACCCATCAACGCAAACAACTTAGGGCCTTCTTCAATAGAATTCGCTTTAACATCTCTAAACGGTTGCATATCTACTTATTCAGTGTTTAAATATTGCTCCAGCCTTTATGCAAAAATCCGTATTCATAAAACAGTATTCAAAACATATAGTTAAGTTACGCAGAGAGCCAGGTATCCTAACCACTTCCAGAGGTGGCACGCCTCCAAAGGGCTCTGTCAAGGGATCAAGCAAAAAGCATGGGATTGTTAATCAAATCAGATGGTTCAATCACACGCGACCGGGAAGAAACGCTGAAAACTTTGCTTCAGGCTCACTTCCCAGGGTCTCACACGATGGTCATTAGAGATGACCATATAGCGGAGGTCTCAATTCCAAGAAACCTCAGCAGAATTAATAGTTTATCCGGAACACTTTTTACTCCGGATAAGGTTAAATGGGCAATTAACTCATTTAAACCATTCAAGGCATCAGGAACAGACGGCATTTTTCCAGCCCTCATTCAAAATGGAATAGAATTTTTATTACCATCCATGATTGCCTTATTTAGGTTCAGCTTCAACTGGGGGTATATACCAGTTACCTGGAGGGAGGTAAACGTAGTATTTATACCTAAACCGAGAAACAAGCCGAGAGAATTACCTCATAATCATATCGTCCGATAAGCCTGACATCGTTTTTTCTGAAAACAATGGAAAGGATTATTGACATTCACATTAGAGAATGCATATCAAAAAGCATGCCTCTGCACCCTCACCAATATGCGTACCAAAAGGGCAAATCCACGGAAGGCGCTCTGTTAAGACTAACTACAGAGATAAAAAACGCATACCGTTGCAAAGAGATCGCACTTTGTGCTTTTCTGGACATAGAGGGTGCGTTTGACAATACTGGATATGAATCCATATCAAATGCTTTGTACCATAGAAACATAGACAAACCAACTATTAAATGGATCAAAGCGATGCTGGAAAGTCGCAAAATAACTGCCTCGTCAGGAACGACCTCAGTATCAGTAACAGCCGTAAGGGGCTGCCCACAAGGGGGAGTACTTTCACCCCTTTTGTGGTCATTGGTCATCGATGACCTGCTACACAAGATGGGCAATTTGGGCTACACTACAATTGGGTACGCCGATGACAATATCATCATAGTCAGGGGCAAAGACTCAATTGGAGTCACATCAAAAATGAAAAATGCTCTAAAGACAGCCATAGACTGGTGCATCAAGGAAAATCTTTCCATAAATCCCAGTAAAGCCGTCATCGTTCCTTTCACCAAAAGGAGAAAATTAGACCTAGGTCTAATCACAATAAACGACACGGTCGTAGAGTATTCCGACGAAGTCAAGTATCTTGGAGTAATTCTAGACAATAGACTTAACTGGAACTCTCACTTTAATAATAAAATCACTAAAGCTAATAGAGCTTTATGGCAGAACCTGGGGAATCTCTCCAAAGATCGTCCACTGCATCTACACAGTGATGATAAGACTATAATGGGTCTTATCATCACTGTGTAGATCCAGTGGACGATCTTTGGAGAGATACGCCTTCATAGTATGGTGGAGAAAATCCACACAAAAGGTCGCAATAGAGAAGCTCAAAAAGGTACAACGGCTTGCGTGCCTTGGTATCTCCGGAGCCATTCGAACCTGTCCAACAGCTGCCATAGAGGCAATAACAGAAATTACACCTCTCCACATATACATTCAAAAAGTGGCGATCCGCAGTGCAATAAGTCTAATACAGTTAAACGAGATAAGTCTTAATGATCACCCGGATCTAAAGACCCTTCTCGATGAACTACCAGAACTTAACATGAACTGCGCGGTTACAGACCGCATTCAAAAAACACTATGCTTCAACAAACGGTTCTTCACGGAGATACCCAAAAGAGAAGCATGGGTTAGCAATAACCCACCAAACAGCCACAACGGCATAAAGTGGTATACGGATGGTTCTAAAATGGAAAAAGGGGTAGGAGCGGGAATATACGGACCACACAAACGCTTTACGATACCCATGGGAAAAAGTCCCAGCGTATTTCAAGTAGAGCTCCACGCCATTCAAGAATGCGCCAGCCATATTATTTTGTCTGGCATAAAAGGTGCAACCATCCATATTTTCACGGATAGTCAAGCAGCTATAAACGCCCTTAGCTCGTATACCATTGACTCCAAATCAGTCATGCACTGCTTCAATACCCTACAAACACTCGGAATAAGAAACAAGACCAAATTATGGTGGGTTCCGGGTCATGTCGGGGTAGAAGGTAACGAAAAGGCCGACGAACTGGCCAGAAAAGGTTCAGAAACACCTTTCATAGGTCCCGAACCTTTCTGCTGCACTCCTAGATCAGCAGCAACGGCAGCAATTAAAAGCTGGGAACATAGAAAATGTATCTATCTTTGGGAAAGCATCCCAGGTCTAAGACAGGCCAAACGAGCCATTCAGCCCTTCAATAAAAATGCCAGCAAATGTCTAAAACTAAGCAGGCACGATATCAAAAACCTAGTAGGTTACCTTACTGGTCACCATGGTTTAAGATATCATCTACACAAAATGAGAATATCAGACTCTCCTGAGTGCCGACTCTGTCTGGAAGAGGACGAGTCAGCTGAACACATTTTATGTGAATGTCCAGCCCTTAATGGAATTAGAAAGAAGATCTTTTTCAGGGAGCAAATGAGCCCCGAGGACATAAAGAATTCTTCTACTGGTAAAATTGTCCGCTTTACACGGAAAGTGGAAATTCTACTAGTTTAAACTTTTCTGGCCCATACGGTACAAAAGATCTTTTAGGTCGAAGTACCCCCCCCCCCCCCCCCCCTTATAAATCGCCTTGGCGAGCCAGAAATTAAAAAAAAAAAAAAAAAAAAAAAAAAAGTTACGCAGAGTTATTGTCGTTAAAGTATCAAAAAGAATACATTATTCAATTATATTTAGCTGTCCAAACTGCCCAAACCAGTTGTTTGTGAAAAACAAAATGAAAAAATTCTGCTTATATTCGAGATTTAATTGTGTAACATAATGCGATCGCAATATGTACATAATATGATTTTTGATACCGATTATGCCCCTTTTCTTTGATGAATGCTACGGCCTCCTTGCAATATGCCACCTTATTCAAAGCTGTTGCAATAATGTTGTGCGCTCGAGTTTTTCCTTTTGCAATTGGTTTTGATTTCCATGCCGTGCCATATTTTCCAACAAAGGTTTCTAAATAATTTCGCAAATCATCCTCAACTGCATCACTATCACTTCCCTGCTGTTCATCGCTAACTTCGTCGGCACTTTCTTCAAAATCTATCTCGCTAGAAGAAGTGCCTTAATTTCGATTATCTTCATCCTCACTAACTCCTTCATCAGCATCCATATCATTTTCCTGTATTGCAGCGATAATCTCCCGTTTAGTTAGTGCTCTACGCCGATCAGTCATAATGTCTGTAGGTACAATAGAAATACAGTTAGACAGATTTGTAGAATACATGGTATTTAGGAAATGTAATGCTGTACAAATTAGCATTTTATATTTTACTTACCAGATTTGAAAAAACACAGAGATTGAACTATTGTATGTAAGCCAATTGCAGATATATATATATATGTGCCTATGCACTAAGCACTCAATTCACGGATCAACTGGTTGCAATTTCTTTTCACACAAATTGGGAAATAACCCTGCGTATGCAGTTTAAAAAAAAACGAAAAAGGGGAATCCCCCTAAAACTTATAGGGGAATCCCCATCATGCGCGGTGAAAAGAATTTTGAAGAAGGGAAATGTGAATGCATATTTTAGGAGATTATTCGTCACAAATTACATCTAACAATGAAATGAATGTGCTGCTCCTAAAAATAATTTTTATATGTGCCTCGGGAGCTCACCTTGGTAGAGGCCAGGGTATCAGTAAAGTATGTCTATCACGATATCTAAAATTCTGTAAATATATTAAAATTTATTTTAGTTGTTTTATGTGTCAAAAAGCAATTGTTTATAATACTAAAAGACACAGTTCGAATAAAATTGTATCTAGAGAAATATAGCACTTTTAGCAAACCTTGGCAGGATTAGGGTTAAAAGCTGAATTTACGCTATGGAAGACAAAATGCCATACACAAAAAGATATAGAGCGTTCAAAGAGTGCAATAACAGCTCTTGCGGAATGCAATAAGGATCTGTATCCTGACATCCACAAGCTTCCTAAAATTTTGGCGACACTACCGGTTTCAACATGTACACCAGAAAGAGCATTTTCGACAATGAAACGTCTAAAAACTTATCTAAGAAATTCTACCAGAGAAAAAATGATGATTGAATGATGAATACCAACAACGAACTGTTTCACACCAACGTAATATCTCAGCATATTATATGAAATGTACCGTTACCTTTGCAAAAGTATTGGATTCAAATTCAAATTTTCAATGAGTTTCGTGTAAGAGCGCCAAAAACAATGCTACCTCTATACGTGTTTGGGGAGCTGTACTCCCCATTATTTTTCTTAGTACATTTTGTATGAAATTGCGGTTTCAATCGCGTTTTATACTGTTGGAGTTGGGAAGTTTTCATTGAAAGTTGTGAACAAATGTTTTAAGACAGTATTCTTTGTTCAAATCGTGGGCAAAAATACATGGGTCAAGGCAAAAACGACAAAACTGTTTGGTGGTCGATGCCCAGTGCTACAGAGCAAACCAGGACTGATCAAATGAAAACTTGTCGATTGGAGTCTGCTCCTTGTAGCACCGAGACTTTCGTCGAACAACAGTCTGCTTTCAAGCATAGCAGCTGTGGCAAATCGTGGCCAGAAATATATGGGCCGAGGCAAAAATGATAAAACTTTTTGGTGGTCGATTCCAAGTGCTGCAGAACAAAGGCGAACTGAGGAAATGAAGAAGAATAGAATGGAGTATGTCTCTTTTAGCCCAGAGACTTGTTGTCGACAAATAATCTGCCAACTGCTATTATTGAATCAATTGTCTTAGAGACAAATAGAAAAGCTAAAAGGGCAATTGCCGATAACCAGCGTCAAAATAATCCGAAAAGACTGCGAGCTTGGCATAGTACCGATGTCGATGAGATCTATGCTTATATTGGCATTTTACTGTATACTGGCGCTGAGAAATCAAATTCAGTTCAAGCTACAGATTTATTCGTCAAATCCCATATGCCATTCTATAGGGAAGTGATGTCATTTTAGCGATTTCAGCGCTTTGGTGATTCAAGAAGAATTGCAGGTGGCAATGGTGCGATGGTAGTGTATTCACTAAAGTGATTGGCAGGTCGTGCGTTCGAATCCCGACCAGGGCCATGATTTTTATAAATTGAATACACACAACAAAAACTGATCTCTCTAAAGCAATTTAGGCGCCACCTGTTGAGAAAACAAAATCCCATCGCACCAAACTTCTTTCCTATCCTTCTATTCTTTCAGTAAGTAGCACCCAAAAATAGGCAATGAATTGCTGGGAGCTACTTGCGCAACAAACTAAATGCCTGCGCTGTGGTTTTACCATTATAAGGGTACTGTGTCACTACAGAAAAAAGAAATCCCTTTAGCGCCCGCAAATTATAAAAAAAAAAAAAAAAAAAAAACCCGTATAGCTCGATTGAGGGAAAATAAGCTGGCTCCATTCCGCCGTATATGGATTCTCTTCCAAATGAGTTTGAAGTTTGCTTTGTTCCATCCAAAGAACTAACGATGGATGAGCAGTTTGTAACGTCGAGAATCAGATGCTGCTTTCGTCAGTATATACCATCAAAGCCAGGAAAGTATGGAATTAAAATATTTTATCTTGTGGATTCCAAAACGAACTATCCGGTATCAGCTGAGATTTATTTGGATACTCAGACAAACGAACAAAGATCAACTGGAATTTCACAGGCCTTGGTTCTTCGACTTGCCGAGCGCAGTTTGAATATTGGGGCAAACATTACCATGGACAACTTTTTTACGAGTTATCCATTGGCAATGGGTATGTATTCCCACAATACAACTCTAGTATGTACAGTTTGATCCAACAAATCGAAGAATGTGAAAAAAGAGGTACGTTTGCTTCAGTTTTCTGCTTCTCAGATCTCTTTTGGGCTACATCAGTAACTCCAAAAAGAATGTTGTACTAATGTCGATCTCCCATGCTTCCGAGCCGATACATGAAAATACAAGGAAACCAATCATAATTCATAATTATAACGAACACAAAGGTGGCGTCGACACATTCGACAAAATGATACGCGGCTACACCTCCAACAGGAAAAGCAATCTTTGGCCGATGATGGTGATCTTTCACAACATGGTTGACGTGGCTGGACTTGCAGCTTTTTGACTGTTTGAGCTATGCCATCCGGCTTGGAACAATAACAAATCTCCAAAGCGAAAAATGTTTCTCAGAGAGTTGGCACTTGAGTTCGTTCAAACACACCTAGACAACCTGTGCAGACTTCCACTAAAGCGTTCTGTTAAAATTGCAATGGATTTGATGGATCACAACAAAAGCAACGTTTACTCAGTTTCCGGAAAAATGTAAAAAACACTATCATTTTACATAATTTTCACTAACTAGTCGCCTCCTACGGACTAAAAATCCATTGCGTAGATGTGAGCCATGTAAGTCCCTGCGCTCGAAGAACAAGGGCACGACTACCACCGCCGTTTGTGATCTATGTTACAAACCTACTTGCAGCAAGCATTAAATCAAATTTAATCCATATTCATATTTATGTACTTAATAAAAGTATTCAACCAATAAGCAATTCACTGCTTAAAATTATTGGTTAATTTGCATATAAAATGCAGTGGGGAGTACAGCTCCCCAAAACACGGAAATGTGTTGATCAGAGGATACACGGTTCTAAGGTTAAAAAAATTATCCCTACCTACATGTTATGTAATACTTTTTGTACAAGGTGGCGCAAAAGTAATCCTCCTATTAGAAAATGCTATAAATTTTGCGATTGGGCCCCTAATGTCAGTTCTGTTTTGACATTTGTGTAGTAAACACATGCGAAAAACACGTTAATAAACAATGTTACGCTACACTGCTCCAGAACGCGGAATATTGGTGACTATTTTTTTCATTTTTTTTTTTAAATTACAGCCAAAAAACATGGGAAGGTTATTTTTGCGCCACCTTGTAGTAATAAAATCTTAAAGAATGATGATATGTACCTAATAAATAATAACTTAAAATTATTAAAAAAAGGGAAAAGTCTTTTAGATTTTCAAATTTGTTTGAGAGTTTTCTTGGAAAAACTAAGTAGGTAGGTAGGTATGCAATGTTATTTTATTAGCAATAGTCTACCAAGCAAAAAAAATACTGAAAATCGTTAAAGCAGTTTTTTTTTTATTTTTGAAAAATATTTTGCAGTTTTTTGAGTACATATTTCAATACAAGGAAATCTGTAGTTTTCATCTGGAAAAAAATCTGGAAAAATTCAATTTACCCGTTTCCAAAAAAGTTATGTATGAATGTGATCATAAAAGCCTTCCTAAATGTTAAATTTAATTGAAATCGGTTTTGTTGTTAGCGAGAACTTCTGATGTTATTAAATCGGTTCTATAGGAAGTACCGTTTTAAGATAAATCTCGCAAAATATATTTTTACCAAAAGATAGACTGTTTTATCGAAATCGATAAGGCCTTTTAAGTTTTAACAATCCGTTATATGTCATATACCATTGTTTTAGAGGAAAAATTCTAATTTCAACAACGCCTAGTGTGAGACTACTAAATAAACACTATGAACCAAGTTTGCAAATCGGCCCATCCGCTTAGGCTGCGGATCTGCAAACAGGCAGGCGGGCGAACAGAATTTTCCAACACATTTTTTTCGTAATATCATGTTTAATTGTTATCTTAATTTTTTGGTTGCACCAATCCATAAAGTGCCTTATATATAGTATAGTACCATAATCCCAATTAAAAATCGTGTTTGGTCGATTTTCGGCTAAAATAGGCGGAATTAATTTTATTTATTACATCTAGCTACCCATTCAGAAAGGTACACACTGATTGGTTTTTGGAAAAAATATAACACCCCCCCCCCCCCCCCCCCCCCCCCCACCCCCCGGAAATAATTGTCTGGCTACGGCCTTGCAGCCTCGTGAGACTGCAATGAAGTAAAAGGATGGGCGTCAGCTTAACAACTAGCCTAAATACTAACCGAGTAACCGCGTGTGTCTAAGAGTGGAATCGGACCAGATCGGGTAAAAGAAGGTTAATTTAGAATTTTCTGTCGCAGCTGATTGGAATTGTCGAAAAGGCAGTGTTCGACAAAAGATCCGGTTCCTGTATAGGAACCAACAGTCGGCAGTTATTTTTGAACGATAATAACTAAATTGTTGTAAAATATTATTATCTTAGTGGATTACACCATTGCACTGTCTTAGCCATGGTCGCAATGCCTCTTGTCTCTCGTTATTTTGAAATACAAGAAATCTCTCCCTAGCCGTACAATACGAATGTGGAATGCTTTCACCCGCTCCATTTTTCCTACACATTATAATCTGCAAACATTCAAAACCAACGTGCATCTGCATCGCTCCCTATCTTCTAACCCTAATTTCCTTAAGGCCAGCGCTGTGTAGCTATTACATTATAAGGGTAAACAAAACCATCAAATTTTCAAATTCATATAATTGGAAAACAAAGTTTCTGCATCCATGTCTTCGAACACCTACTTCATTTTTTAATTTTTTATATGTTCTTAAAATCATTAACTTTAGAGCCTTATAGAGGTTTCTTAAATTTCAATAAACTACATTTATACAACGCCCAAACTTAAAAAAAAAAACCATCGCCTTGCAGGAGAATTTCCTACAACCCACATAAAAATAAGAAATTAATTAAGCATATTGAATTTTAAACGCTAAGCGAGCACAAAATGTCCGCCCCATCCACAACAGCTGAAATCTTTTAGGTGAGATTTTAACAAGTTTAACGGGCGGTTTTCTTATCCATATAATCAAGACCAGGAGGATGATGGTTGTGGCAACAAACTGCTACAAAAACGCAAAATCTTCTTAATTATATTGTGTTGCGTAAATGAGTTAATGAGATTCTTATGGTTGTTATAGGATCCCTTAACAGCTGTCGATACTGCCGGGATTGTGTTTTGATGCTGTCGTCGTTTCACTTACTATGCAATTAGGATGTTAATTAGATTATAATTCATGTAACTGGAAAAAGTGTTTTACACAATCGCAGGAAATTGTTGCTCACTTATGACTCACATAGTCAGCTATAGATTGAGCTGTGGTCTTTAATTTAGCGGCGAAAATGTCTAAACAAACAACTTGTCATGTAAATTAAAGTTACCATGTATATTAGGGTGGAGCGTACAATTTTTTTTTCGATTTTCATTTTCGAATAGCGTTAAAAAGTTGCATAATTACGGAAACTAACCGCAAAAAATAATAAAAAAAATAAATTTCACTTTTCCTCTTAGCCCTCTACCACAACTCAAAGTTTTGCAAAATTGCCAAAAAAGCCTTAATTTTTGTTGTCGGCTCTTTAACTTTGAAAGTATAATTCCAAAAAAAAATAGTCTACACAAAAGAGAGAGATAATTCAATTTCCTATAAAAAATATTTGAACAACTTTTATGTACGATAAGCCGTTCTCGAGATATTTATTAAAAGGACACCAATTAAAATCATTTTTTTTAACGTAAATATTTAGAAAAAAAAAATACAAGATTACAAGATGTTGGCTCGGTACCCGCAGAGTATATCGAAAACGAAATAGATCGAAATAAAGTTCGTAGGGCCAGAAAACGGCAACGTGAAGTTCTCCAAACTGAAGAATGTCTTTCATCCATAGAAAGTGTTTATTTCGTTGGAAGAAAAGATAAGACATTGGTTTGTGAAAAACGAGGTCAACGAGTTCACAGAGTTACCAAAGTAAAGGAGCATATTTCACTACTCACCGAGCCAGGCTCATACTACCTAGGACACCTAACTATAAGCACATCTTCTGCAACATGGAAAACTATAGCGGACTCGATAAACCCCTTTCTTTCGAAAATACACCTAGACTTGAGCAAATTATCTGTTATTGGTTGCGATGGTACAGATACAAACACTGGATGGAAAAGTGGGGTTATCCGGCTTATGGAGTTGAACTTGGGGATGAACATATGTCAACTGCATGCCATTCGAATGCCAACGAAACGTAGTGGCACGTCATTTATTTATTAAATTGGATGGAGCTACAT
The DNA here is from genome assembly GCA_949715645.1 of Portevinia maculata. Taxonomy (NCBI): domain Eukaryota; kingdom Metazoa; phylum Arthropoda; class Insecta; order Diptera; family Syrphidae; genus Portevinia; species Portevinia maculata. Next base: position 137,298,483 of record OX454528.1, on the reverse strand, counting down.
TAGGACCTCAACTCTATTCGGGACCCATTGGAAAGGCGTTGGAAAATCGAGCTGACCTTCCCGTTCTTGAGTTTTCACCAATCCCAGGTAACCTATCTACTTTATCCATCAAAATCAAAAATATTTGTTTCAAATGTGTGACGCTATAAGCAAAGCTTTCTGTATTATAGATCTCTCCAACAGAAACCCGGCAAAATGGCGCACTCGAGATGGTTAACAACTGCCAATAGGATATTGAGGCTTTATGTAGCCACATCGAATCCAAATGATAACTTGACAATACTTGCTAAATATATATTAAAAGTGTATGGTCCAGTTTGGTTCAGTATTAAAAAAGACAGTTCATTTAAAAATGTCCCAAAGCCTGCAATCAAGTTAATAAATTTATCAAGATGTTTTAGTTCTGTTGTAATGGAAATAATAGACCCCGTTACTCAACGCAATTCATATTTTGCACGCCCAGAAAACATATTGATGGCAATGCTAAACAATGAAAGACCACATATTAGAGAATTAGGCTTGAGGAGAATAATCTCGGCTAGAAAAAAACAGCGAGAAAAAAGGGGGTTCAGTTAGAATTTTTAAACTTCCAAAATTAAATTTTAAAGCTAATTATTATCTTGACTTGTTAATCTGGGCTTAATCACAAGTCACATCACCCCCAACCCCACTGATGGATAGAATGAGTAATCCGGAATTGGAAAAACTTCTGCAAAACAAATCTTCAATTGACATTTCCAAACTACCCTTGTCACACTCAAGCTGTTGAACGCTGTGTGAAGATGGTGACCGAAGCTTCAACCACAGTAGTTGGTGAAAAGGCCAGAGATAGACTTCTTAGATCAAAAATACATTCTCGAAATATATTACCATTTTTCCACAAAAAAAAAAATATAACGTAAAAAATTAAAGAATAAAGATCTATGTTTTGGTAGCTTTTTAAATTATTTTTTATGTTTTTTTTAGGTTTCTGTTTTTAAGTTTATGTAAATTTCTTGTCCTAATAAGGCTAATATATATTGATTTTTGTTTTCTTATATCAATAATGATATAATATTCAGGTATTTCAATCTTGTGGACGAATCTTTTCTTTACCAAACAATTTTTTTTTTGCAAAACTTCAAAACTTTGAACCAAGGAAGAGGGCTAAAGACTTTTTGCAAAAAAAAAATTTTAATGTCAAATTATTCTACTGATCAAAATGCAACGAAATGGAGATATTCGAAACTGATACATCAACTTTTTTTTCTCTCCATACATTGACGCTCCACGCTAAATTGTATATGTTAATTCATAGGGTAACAAAAGTGTTTTTCCATCAGAGTAGATGTCCTTGAAAGGAGTAATGGTTGCAAGTGGCCTCATACTTCTTAACATTGTGTCATAGACATAAATGCAACTGCCTTTGTCAAAACCGAGAACAACCTTGCTAACACAATATGTAATGCATGTACATGGAATTTCTGAGTTACCAAGAACCAAGAGGTTAAGTGGGTGAAATGCTGGTAATTCAGATTTCATATAGCCGTGGCAATTTAGCTCATACATATATATTGCATTGTTTGCATCAAGTACTTCGTACGTATTTGAATAATCCTTTTATGATTGTTTACGCCAGTGAAATGGTGTAATGTATTATTTTAAACAGTACCATAGAGTGTGTACCGTTAACGAAATTGCTCTTTTGGTCCGTGTTCCGTTTACATCCGAGTTATGGATGTACAAAATACTTAATTGCATTTAAATGCAAATCTTCCTCTCTAAATATTATTATTTGCCAAATGGGCATGCAGAAATTAATTGTTCCTTGTATGTTATTCAATTGCGTTATATACTTTTCGAGATGTTGGAAATTCACATTTTTATATTAATAAACAAAGAGTGAAAACCACACTTTGAGTGAGACCGCATTGTCTTATAATTTAGAAACAAAGGAAATTCTTTCCACTTGCGGTTTCGAAATGATGAAGAAACACGCTTTTTAAATATGAAGTTACTTTTTGGTTTTGGATTATTATTTTCGTTGTTCCTTAAATAAAAGTTATATGAAATCTCCAATGGTCACTGCTCAAAAAAGATATATAATGTGTTTGGATTCGGAATCTGTGCGGCTACTTAAATACCTATATTAATGAAGAAAGCAGAACAGATATAGATACGGATTGAACAAGAAATCCTTTCTCATACATTCAGTAGTCTGTGCAGGGATTTGGACTCTAGGAAATGATACAATCACGAACTTACTTATTTCAGGAATATTGGATACCATTGTTGTCGTTTGATAAAGGGATGCAGTATCTGTTTGAATAGATAAAAAATTCTATACAATTTTTATTTATTCATGGAGTATTCGAACGTTTGTTTTATATTCATATTCTCTTCGTTGCGAATATGAATATGTAATTGGGCTTTAGCTGGATAAACTGAAGGACTTCACTGTTATTTTTTAACTGCCAATCTTCCATTTGTTTACTGTGTGGTAACGATTAGATAATTTCATAACCCATCCACATTGTGAAGAATGTCATGGACCGCCTGTGAGATTCGCCGGTTCCACCTCAATAAACATCGGCAGGCTTCTCCGTTTTATATCACTTCTTTACTGAGTTCAATCTTTGTATATAGACTCTATAGTAATATCATCAACACGAATTTGAAAACGTCGACCTCCACGAAAATGGCAACAAAACGGATAGCGATTGAAGGTTTGTGTGTGGTTTGTGTCTTAAATTTGATGATGGTATGAGGATACAGGTAAAGGAAAACAAAGAAAGAAAACCAAATAAACTGGTTTGTTTCTCTTTATCGAATCATTTTGATATTATGTAAGTGTTTATTTTTCTTTGTAAGAAGGAGCATGAGCAAGGAGTTTTTTTGACGATCGTCGCGTCGGCAAGTAGCATGTATGACGACTGTTGAGAGGGGGATGATGGAAGGGACGAATAGTTTTGAAATGAAAAATTTAATAAAATCTGATTTCAGTCTTGTTCCTCAAATAAGAAATTATGAGTTTATCGCTTTTAAGACTGTTACTATTTTGGCTATATCTAGTCGAAAAATGTTCCGATTTGTATCATTTCTTTTTAACTGATTCAGAAATATTCAATCTAATTAATTAAGAAATAATTATGTTATACGATTTATATTTATTTTATTCAAATTTTATTGTTTATTTATTTTAAAATGCTTAGGCCAATGGTTCGTATAATTAAGAACTAGCAGTTCCTTGGAGTAAAAAGTAGCAGTTTAGTAAAAGGCAGCAGTTTAGTAAAAGCATTTACAAATTGCTTCAGTACGGTATGAACAAAGTCTTTCATTTCTAAAGTGAGTTTGGAAATTCGATCTTAGCATTTACTTTACTGAACTTGCAGCTACACTCAGAGAAAAATACCATGAAAACAAAAGGATTTTCGATTAAATCAATAGTTGTTTACCATTGTTTTTAGTCAATAGTATTGGTACTATTGAATCAATAATTGGTAAACTATTATTTTAATGGTACGTTCTTACTATAAATTGAATGGTGTACGACTATTGGTTTAATTGGTTTAATAGTGTGTCTTATTAAAAGGTTAATAGTTTGTACCATTATTTTTCAGTCACACTATTGAATTAATACAAGGTGGCGCAAAAGTAATCCTCCTATCAGAAAATGCTATAAATTTTGCGATTGGCCCCTAATGTCAGTTCTGTTTTGACATTTGTGTAGTAAACACATGCGAAATACACGTTAATAAACAATGTTACGCTACACTGCTCCAGAACGCGGAATATTGGTGACTATTTATTTGAGCAATAATCGGTCGGTGACCAAAAAACATCGGAAGGTTATTTTTGCGCCACCTTGTACGATTCACACACTATTGCTTCAATAAGATTCCTATTGATTTAAAACTGTACATCCTATTGAAATTATACTATTTACTATTAAAATAATAGGAGCAAGCTATTTAAAACAATTAGATTATACTATTGTTCTAATAACCTTTAAACCATTGTTTTTATGGGATAACTATTGATACAATGTGACTGGTCCTTTTAAATCAATAGTATTTACTATTGAATCTGTTCTATCATATTATTGTTTTAATAACCTAAAAACTATTGTTTCCATGAGATAACTATGGAAACAATGTGGCTGGTCCTTTTGAAATGTATGGTAGGTATTTATTAATGGCTAAAACCACCAAATAGCGGCAGCGGCAATGTATAGGTTCTCATATCTAAAATAATCAATCAATGTTGTTGCGGCTCAATCTGAAAATCCACCAGTAGAAAACGAAAACATCTGCGTTTATAAAAATTAATTAATTTTAAAACAAAATTACATTTTTATTGAAATATTTTTGTTTTACATCAAAGCAACTATAATGACACATTGAATATGTAATTTATTGAATGGCCTTCGGATGTTGTAGTATATTTCAATCTAGAATATTGCATTATATATAATAATAGTATAAAGCATTTGGGAATCCTCACTGCTGAAATAGGTACGATTTTTATTCAGCGATCTGAACACACATACCAATTGTATTGAATACAAAGAAACAAGTTACAGGTGACTGTGATGGTCTAATTGCAATATGCCATAACCTACCCCAAACTTCCATCGAAGCCAACAAATAATATACCATCAATCTACTCGACGACAATTCTCCCACCTTTCTTTATTCACCATCGCCCCTGCCTTTAAATATGAATATCCATTTTTCACTTGCAAATATGAATTATAAAAAAAATCATTTGAGAATCCTCATGCCTGAAATGCGACTCTCCTTCAACGATCATACATATGCATACCAATTACCAATTTTATTAAATACCAGAAAACATAGCCTACCCCAAACTTCAATCAGAGCAAACAAATTATATGGCATAAGACTACCCGATAATAATTCCTTCACCTTTCCGCCCTACCATCAACCACCAACGCTACCTGTGTCATCTTCCTTCTCATATACCTAGTCACGAGCATGAAGAAGAACAAAAAATTAGCTGTTTGCGCAAAACCAAATAAAAATATTCTGCTCATATGGGAATTTCCACGAGGGTTTTGAAGGATTTTGAATGTAATGAAAAGGAAGACGAACTGGCAAGAAAAGACTCAAAGGTTCCGATCCCTTCTGCTGCACTCCTAGAACAGGAGTCTGATGATCGGTTGTGACGAACCGTGAAACAGCGCCGTAACTCCAGCCGTCCACTTCACGTGGTAAGGATTGTAAGATATATGGTTGTTCATTCAAAAACAATATAAATAGTAAATTATCTTACGAGGGTGGCGACGGTGTAGAGGTTAGTGTGTTGGCTTGTGACCCGTGCGGTGCAGGTTCAATCCCCATAGGGAACAACAAAATACGCCACCCATTCTCCACCCTCTACATCAAAAGGAGGATTTCTGCCTGATAGTATTGGACTGTTACCGAGTCTGAGTGCTCCGGGATTTGGAAAACGGACCAGTCTATTGGCCGCCGAGACCGTGTGATTTAACGCCTCTAGACTTTTTTTTATGGGGCTGCATTAAATCATTGCTCTATGCCAATAAGCCGGCGACGTTAGAGTAGCTCAGAGCGAATATTGAACTAGAAATAGCGGCTGTATCGGTCGAAATGTGCGGCGATTCATCAAAAATTGGGTTCAACGTATCGACCGGTGCATACATTCCCATGGTGGATATATGAACGAACTCGAATTCCATTCATAAATGTTTTGATAGTAATGCAAGCCAAAAAATGTTTGTTTGAGATATCTCAAGTAGTTTGCATTTTATTTAAAAAATAAGTTGTAAAGTCCGTAATGAAATACCCTTTATATGCCTTCTAATACTAGTAATACTAAGTCTTTAAGTTGAAAATATGTTTGCGGTATGGGATGGAAAAAATGTGTCAAACTGGTTTGAATCACACATGGGTGTCAAGCAGGTTTTCCTCATGAGTTCATTACTGTTTTCCTTGTTCCTGGACGACCTGTCGACTTTCTTACCAGGTGGAATCGATTTCGAATGTATTAAAATAAAGCTTATCATGTATGCTAATGATATAGTCATCCTATCGGAGATTCCAACAATGTTGCAGATGATGAATTGATTACCTTGGACTTGTTGGTATTAACTTGTTTAAATTATTACTGCAGGTTATGGAACTTGAAAGTTAATACCAACAAGTTATACGTAAATACCTTCCGAAATGGTTCGGGTCGCAATGCAAAGGATAAAGAATAGTTCTGGGGAAATGAAGACCTTGAGGTTGTGAAGGAATACAAGTATCTTTCAGTTACACCTAATGTTCTCCTGCCAACGTCTGACAAACATCCAAGAGTATCAATTGTCATAAGAAGCTTCTCAAATTCGCCTATCAGATTCGGCTTAAAATTCGCTCAAGAAAGTTTTTGGAGAAGCTAGGTTTAAGGCCCTGTATGCGCCGTTATTGCCGAATATTTTTTTATTTTTTAAAGTGGATATCAAAAAACATCTACAAGAAATTGAAGAGGGCAAAAGAAAAATAAATTGCCAATGGAAAAATCTGATCTGCAAAATTACATTGCAACAAGCGCAAAATACAAAGTATACGAAGCGGTAGTAAGGTCAATTATGTGCTACACGGCGAAGGTATGGGGTTTTCGTTAATACAACGAATCGAAATGTTGATGAGATACTTTATCGAAAAATCTTCAAGGTTACCACCTAACTACTTGCTACACCGCAAAACACGACTACCACCTTTAATAATGTACAAAGTAATGCTACTTTTCCAGTACATTTAAAAAGTCATGTCACTTCCCAACCAACGAATTTCACAAAAAAAAATCGCAAAGCACCTAATCCAGCAAACGGTTCAATTTTTCAGTGAATGATCCTGGTTAAGAACAAACACGATGTTGCCATAACGATTTTGAGTTTAACGAAAGTACGTGGGAAGGCAGCCTGATGATGACTATGGAGTTATAATCTCGTAATACTTTCAAAGATAAGGCACACCAAAGTCAAACGCAGTTTACATATCGCGTGCTTCAATACTACCTTTGGAGAGACAAATTATTTTAACGACCGAAATAGTGTGAACACAATATCAACGATTTTTAAAGCTAGAGGCGAACTTCTTCAGTTAAAATATATGCCATACAGAACCGACCAAAATGAGGAGTGCACACTGTGTAATGTACGAGCCAAGGGAGATGTATTGTACTATATCGGGATGTGTCCATTACTCAACGAAATAAGAAGAAACCATTAGACGAAAAATGTGTTATTGACTGAGGAAGTATTCGTGATATTAAATAGTCGAAATTAGAGTTTGTTATATAGTTATCTTAAGTATGCTTAAAAAAACGACAGCAAATCAGCGTTTTAAATACACATACTTATTCAATTATTGTATCTTAATTTTAAATGATTGTGTTATCAAATTGATGATTCGTGGTATCGATACTGTTGATACTGCCCGGTGCGATGCAGTTTCAATCCGCAATGGGAACAACAACATACGCCACCCAATAAAAGAGAGAAACGAATAACACCTTGTTTCTCAAACCTCTACACCAAAAAGAGGATTTCTGCCTGGTAGTACAATGGACCGTTACCGAGGCTGAGTGCTCTGGGATAAGGATTTCCTTTTATAATAATAAAAAAAAAATATTGTTAATTCTCTCGTTCCTGGGTGACAGCAAAAATATCAATGCCATTTATGTTTGAATTTTTGTTACTAAATAGATAGATAGATAAATATTTATTATTCCAGAATTCATTTACAGGTTGTTTATGACTATTAAATTTAAGACAATTCTTAAAGCCGTCTGTCCGGGTTTGACAAAATTTATACAATTGTTTAAAAAGATTCTTCTATAATTGCCCTCCTATATTTCAATGCTATTTTACAGTAACAGTACAATTTGGTCCAGCCTGAACCATTTAAGATGGTTCTCACCTCAGCTTCTTCCAAATCTCGCTTCCCATAAATCTGTAGTCTGAACTCATTTAAAATAAGACATCTGCCCAGAAAGTGATAGATGCTCTCCCTCTCTCGCAGGTTGCACAAAGAGCAGGTTATAAAATTTAAATTCAATATTTCTCCTCTGGCCTTAAAAATCGTTGATATTAATTCCGTTGAGTATCTTTCGTTGAAATAGTTTTTTTTCACGTACATCCCTGGCCAATTAATTAGACGCACTGTAAAGTTCTATGTACTTTGTTTGTACTTGTTTACTTTCGCGTATCAATTTATTAACACTGTAGTGCAACATGTTAAAAATAAATACAAAATGGAATCATATACAAAATTTTCTAAATAAAACACATTATCAAATATAACAATATTGCATATAAACTCGTGCCACACATAAAAATATTAAAAAACTACATTGCGTCTAATAATATGGCCAGGGACTGTAGGCTGTGGTTTAAGTTTGCATATATCTCTCGGTGAATAGAACTTTTTACCTTTTCACAACAGTCTGCGTGGATCTTCTCATCCACCGCAGAAATGATATTATTGAACTCTTCCTTCCAATGAGTAATATTTTCCGAATCTATGTTTATAGTGTGTCCGCAGAACTCTGAGAGTTTTTGCCATTCCTCGATAAACAATATTTTAGCCTGTTAAACATGATTTAATACGCGTTTAGTCAACCTTTCGTCGCTCAAGGACATAATTTTTTGAATGTAGTTGAAGTGGAGTCTTAGCGTTTCCGTAAATATAGGTGACAGACCAGTTTCGACCAACAGCATATCATTAGGTGTATGCATTTTTGTTACTAAAACATGCCTAAAGTAGAAAAATAAAAAAAAAATCTGCTGGCAGCATTTTCCCCTTTTTACGGAAAGTAGAAATACTACTAGCCTAAACAATTTTTGGCCCAGACGGTAAAATAGACCTTATAGGTCGCAATGCCTTTTTCGCCAATGCGGAGGACGACCCAGAAACTAAAAAAATATTTTTAAATAGGTAAAATATTTTTTCTTAGATTTAAGTTAAAAATTATTAAAAATGAACCAACTCAATTGGAGAAGCGTTGCTTTTGCGTTTTGCTTACCACGATTCTCTTTTGCCGGTAACTGAAATGGTTTTAGTTATGTGTGGTATCAGAAAATTATTCCAAGTGTTTAATTGGATTGCTTAGTGACTTGCGAAGTCAGTTTTTTGATTTCAATTTTGCGGTGCTCTTTAAGTATAAATTTATCATTTCTCTAGTATGTATTTTTTCAGTTGGCCTGGTTTATCACTTAAGCATAGTTCAGATAAGCAGAGTTAACTGCATTTAACTGTTTTATTCCCTTCGACAAAGTAATAATATTCTCCATTACCAAAACTTCTTATACTGACAACGAGGCCATTAAGTGTACGATATCTCATAAATAAAGAAACAAATCTGATTTTGACATTTGTCATTGTTATTCATTCACTTGAAAACATGAAATCCTTTATATTTACAGGTACTTATAGACAATTTAATGCTTACTAAATATTCAATATTTAGTAGACTAGCTCTGCGTCCGAAACTGAGTAATGGGTTCACGATTATATGATAATTTAATAAAATGAATTTAATCTGAGTTAGTGTGGGGAGATTCAAGAAACAACAAGACATACACTCCGTTCCACGTGTTTACGAACTGCTAGTTTCTTGATTTAATTTTACGAAATTGTTTAAATCCTTCGATAATATGTGAAAACCAAATGCAATATGAAAGAAGGCTATATCATCTTTATGTTGTAGAAAACAACTTTTGATTAGGTAGATAAATTCAATTTTTATGATGCCCCAATAAGGTCACAAAATTAGTCCTTTTTTCGTTCCACCTGTTTACGATAAGTAACTAAATCTACCTGATAGACTTAAAAGGCAATACAACAACACAATTTTTTATTGAGTAAATTAATTTGGGTTTTATTCAGATTATAACAATAGTTTTTAATAATGTGACTCGAAAAAGGTTTTAATATTTTCGAGTCGAATATCAGGTTTTTTTTTTATTTAAACAAAATTGTTATTTTCTATAATTGCTCTGCAAAACAACATTACCACCAAGCCAAACATGTCCAACCTACCCTACACGCACATGACATACCTAAATTTACGCTTATATTACATGCCAAGCATCTGATTAAGAACCAAACATGCTTCGAGTTTAGGGTTCCTGTGGTTTCTGTTTTGAGTTCTCTCTGTTTTTACCATTATGCCATGCTTTTTGGACTCAAATCAAGCCTTAATATAAAGTTTTTTTTTTAATTTGCTGAGTGGCAGCAGTGGTACTACCTCCCGAGCGCTGTATCACTTCAAGAAGCGAAAACTTCTTAACGACCGGCATTACGGTTTTTGCAGCAAAGGCATTTGACATAATTTGGCAAAAAGCTCTCTTGTCGAAAATGCGTGCATTTGGAATCGATGATACATTTTTTCAATGGATTAGAAACTACCTTTCGGACCGTTCAATTCAAGTTGTTTTGGATGGTTTCAAATCTGCAACTCACCAAAAAAAAGCTGGTGTTCCGCAAGGCTCTGTTTTGTCTCCGACTCTCTTCCTCATTTTTATAAATGATTTCTTATCTATTACCTCTAATCCAATCCAGTCCTTTGCCGATGACAGTACCCTCAGCTTCACGTATTCGTTTCTTGGTTCACGCCGCTCGTCTTCGGGTGTTGAAATGGAACGTATGTTACGCTCATTGAATTCCGATCTCGACAGCATAAGCCGATGGGGTGTAACTAATAGAGTGGAATATAGTGCTTCCAAAACGCAATGCTGTCTTCTGTCATTACCCTTACACCCTGCCATGCCATTGTCCATGAATGGCACTTGCATCGTTCAAACCGAACGGCTTTCCTTTCTCGGTATGTGAGTTAATGACAACTGTCGTTGGAATGACCACATATTCGATGTCGCCAAGAACGCTGCGAAATGCCTAGGCTTCCTTCAGCGCTGTAAGTAATATTTCACTCCTTCTGATCTGGCTACTATGTATAAGGTGTTTATCTGCCCAAAACTTGAGTACAATGCACATATCTGGTCTGGTGCACCAATTACTTATTTGGAGCTACTTAACAGGATCCAAAAACGCGCGATAAAACTCATTGGTGACTGTAACATCGCGAGATCGCTCGACTCTCTTAGTCATCGTCGCAATGTTTCTCTCTCCTTAGTTTATCGTTATTTCCACCATAAGTGCTCAAACGAAATAGCCAGTTGCATTCCAACATTTCAACCGCATTATGCGCTGTGCAAGAATGCGCATCACTTTACCCTTAAGCCTGTATTCGGACGTACACTGATATACAAAGAATCTTTCCTTAGCCGTACAACACGAATGTGGAATGCTCTTCCTCGCTTAATTTTTCCTACACATTATAATCTACAAAAATTCAAAACCAACGTGCATCGGCATCTCTCACTATCTTCTAACCCTAATTTCCTTACCGCCCGCGCTGTAAAGCTATTACATTTTAAGGGTATTCAAAAATCCCTTTAGGGCGAGCACATTATAAAAAAAAGAAGCCTGCTATGAAATAATTTAATGAAATTTCGGACCAGGCTTTCTTATGACTTTAATTACTTTTTCCGGTTTTAAGTAATGCTTTCCTTCATCCATCCTTCCATGATGTTCTGGTCCGGTGAATATGGCACCCGCCCATGCCAGTAGGTCTACATTTAGACTCTGAATCCAAGTTTTCGTTATTCCTGCGATATGTATCGGTGCATTGTTATGTTGGAAAATCCATCGTTGTCCACCAAACAATTCGGAAAACGAGCGAAAACTCTTTACATTATAGATTTGTAGGTGATAGCGGTCGTTCTTGAGCTTTGCAAATCAAGGCTTGTAGTTCCGTAAAAGCTTACTGCTCGCCATACCATTAGTCCACCTCCCTTGCTGTGTCTTCTATCCAAAGATATTTCATCCTTCCTCAAATCATGGAAATAATAATTATGTATATCCACCAGGTCCATCCAAATTGAACTATTTTTCATCTGAAAATACAACAATATGCCACTCTCGACTCCACCTGATGTGACTTATTGCAAAATCAAGTCGCTGACTATTGCGTGCTGCGTTCAATGGTGGTTTCTTTTTCATTTGTTTGTGCCTAATATGGTTGTATTGCTTTATCACGCGATAAACAGTTGATCTACTAGCTTCAACTCCAGTTTCTGCCTTTATTTTACTTATTGAAGGTCTTGAATTTGTAATAGTCAGGTGTGTCCTATTAGCCGGGGTATATCTCATTCATGAGACATAAGTGAGGTAAGGTGTGATCCTCAACACGAAAAGTAGCAGCTGGCACGCTTGCGGTTGCACGGCATTCACTCGACGCACACTGGGGCGAAACACCTCTGAAGCTGGCATTTAATCGAATTTTGAAATTGAGCTTTGTCTTAAACTACCGTTTTGTTTTTGTTTTAAATGGGATTGGGAATACAAAATGAGAACAAGAAAGTATATTGGGAGCATGTGGTCTTCAGCAGATGCAGCTGCACGAATGCTGCATTTGTTAGTATTTTCCATCGAAGCCGGACGTATTTTTTTTGTTTTGAGTGACTGCAGTTAACTGTGTGCTATTTCTTACAGTTTGTTGGCATTGAAAAAGTATAAATTGCAATGGAAACAGTAAGCTCAGGTGCTTTTATTGTCTTATTTTGATTTTAAAAAAATCTATTTTTGTTCTTTTAATCTGTGGTTAAAGATAAAAAATGTGCGAAAAAAAAAGTGCTTGTTTTGTTTTTATCCGAAATCCTAAGAGCTTTAGATGGGTTGGCCGTTACCTGACGTTGAGTGTTATATTTCATTGTGATAAGTGGTTTGTTTAGTCTTAGAAACTGTAAACTTTTTTTGCTACTTTTTGCTACTTGTTATGTAGTAAATTTTTTTGTTGGGGACGTCACTTTGGAAAAAAATCAATTTTTTTTTTTTAAATTTTAATTTTAATTACTTCTTAGGCCGAACAGCTTCCAAAACTCTTTCTGTGACAAGGGAAGAGCTATATAATATAATGAAGAGCTCAATGTTAAAGGGATTAGAAAGTCAAATCGAATTTCTGAGGGGTGAGGTATGAAGTTCTAAAGCGGGTCCAATGCACCGGTGATTTTCAACACAATGTAAATAAGAAAATAACGGAGTTTAAATCAAAAATTAAATCACGTTGGGAAAAAGCTTGTCGAGTAGAAAAAACATAGGGGCGGGCTACAGTCCGCTTGGGCGAACTGTTGGATACCCTATTCTTATTCCTATATCTCATAAGTGGGCGTGACAAAAATTTAAAGGATTTTATCGAAAAAACTAAGCTTTTGTAAATAAAAACGCTCCCTAGCTCAAACTTTGGTTTTTCAATAAAATTGTTTTATTTAATTGTGGGCGTGTCAGTAGGCGGATTTAAAAAAAATTTAAGTATGAGCATAAAGGGCACCTAGAGAGTATATACTATAAATTTCAGCTCCCTAGCTCAAACTTTAGACTTTCAAAAATAAAAAATAAAAAATTGTGGGCGTGTCAGTGGGCGGATTTTGAAAATATTTACACATGAGCATAAAGGGCCCCTAGAGAGTATATATTAAAAATTTCAGCTCCCTAGCTCAAATTTTGGTTTTTCAAAAAAAATATTTTATTTAATTGTGGGCGTGTCAGTGGGCGGACTTTGAAAATTTTATGTCCCAAGCAGTTTTATGGGCCAAAGATCATATATAAAAAATTTCAGCTTTCTAGCTCAAAATTCAATTTTTCCCAAAATTTGTTTTATTTAATTGTGGGCGTGTCAGTGGGCGGATTTTGAAAATTTTATGTCCCAATCAGTTTTATGGGCCATAGATCATATATAAAAAATTTTAGCTCTCTAGCTCAAAATTCGATTTTTTCCAAAATTTTGTTTTTTTGAGTTTGTGGGCGTGTCTGTGGGCGGATTTCAAAAATTCTTAAACTTGATTATTTCGGGACCCTAGAGAGTAGAGAGTCTAGGTCCAGTTTGAAGGCCTAATTTTTGCCGACGGACGGACGGACGGACGGACATGGCTAGATCGACATTACTATCGATGCTGATCATAAATATAGTAACTTTTAGGGGTCTACGGGCAATATTAAGGTATGTTACAAACTATGCGTCAAAATTAATATACCCCTAGAATAGGGTATAAAAAGGAACACAATTATGATTGCAGTTGCCAATGGGTATGATATTGATGTATACAAATTCAGCGAATTCGCACATGACACAGCAATATGCTTCATCAGTAAATATCCCTGGTATCATATGCCTCCAACTTTGCATAAATATTTTATTCATGGGCCAGAAATTATATCATCTGCACTGTTGCCGATCGGCCAACGTTCGGATAAAGCGCAGGAAGCGCGCAACAAAAATGTTTAAAAGAGAGAGTTTCTCAAGAAAATCAACTCGTGAAAAAACCAATTAAGACGTATTTAATTTCTTTTTACTGAGCTCGGATCCCATTATAACATCCAAGTAAAAATTACATAGACGAAAATTGCAGTCTCCTCCCAAAGAAGCAGTCAACTTGCTAAAGCCCCCAAGTGTCCAGGAATCAAACACTCTTCTTGAGTTTGATGATAATGATGATGACAATGATGATGACAGTGATGATAGCGATAATTTCTAAGGAAGCAATACAAATTTTTGGTTTGATTTTGTATTTGGGCAATTTTTTTAATTATAAGTCTCAATAATAAATGCCAATGCTAAATTAAAGATTCGTTTTATTAATGCGTGTCGGGTGGGCGGGTTTGAAAATATTTTGGGAATGGTCTCCGATGCCTGCTTGCAAAATTTCAGGTTCCTTGCTCTAACGGCTGATTTGATGCCACATTTTAGGGTATTCTGCCCCAATGTGCGGCGGTGGGGTGGGTCTTTACTGCTCATTGACTACCCGGAATATACAAACAAATTATCGTGCAAAAAGAAGGTGAAACAAAAGAAAATAAGAAGCCAAAAGAAGGATAGAGATACATAAGGAGATCCTCGCACTCGGAAGAATACGAATGCACGCGCACTTTTTCCTTGAATCCATGTTAACATCTTGGATTCGGTTCTACTCCATAAGCACAGTTGTTTATATTGTGCTGCATTTGATAATTAAAATGGAAATATGGAAGAACAGGCTTATATGAAGATTTCCCTTATCAGCATAGTGATAGTTGTTGTTGTTGACGACCCCCCCCCCCCTTTTTTAATGTGTTAACGGCTACAGCCATGAAGTCATACCTTGACAAATCAATGCTCAAACGCCATTGGATTTGTCCCTTTCATTTGACTAGTCCACCTCAGAAGATCACCTCAACAATAATATTTCAACTTACCACATGGTAAATCGTTTAATTTCCTAATAAAGGCAAATTCCCTAAATTATAAGTCTTAAATTTGGAATTCCCATTAACGGAATAAAAGTATGGGTAACTTAACTTTAATTTCAATCAATTCTTTATTTAAGTGTATAGAGACGTAGTATCTATATATATATTATAAGTAGGAATTTATTGAAACAAAAAAAAATTTAACTGCAATTTCACCATAATTTGCTAGGACCTAAAAACAAATATTGCCAGAAATTGAATATGGTAAAAAAATAATTTACAATTGCATTCAAAAAAAAAAGAAATTGATAGCCAAGAAAAAAAGATGTTTAAACAAAAAAATATTGTAATTACTCACTCTGAATAAATCGATGCGAAGAAATTTGTGCACAAAGTTCCGCCATGATGAGTCTTCTGTGACCAAGATGTGTTAAATGTTCTACTTGATTTCTTAGGCTTTCAACACATAAAAAAAACATAGGGACGGGCTACAGTCCGCTTGGGCGAACTGTTGGATACCCTATTCTTATTCCTATCCCTCCTAAGTGGTCAATTCAATTCAATTCAATACAATTCTTTATTTATTTCAATGTACATGTAAGACCAGGTCTTTTATAGTACTAACAATGTGTGGATACATAATCTATGGCAAAAACTTAAAAACAATAATAAAAATAAAAATATAAAAATATAAAATTAAAAATATAGGAGTAGAGAAGAGTGAGTATAGGAGAGCTAGGTAGAATTGGAGACATAGATAGAGATAAAGGAAACAGAGAGAGAATAGTAAGTTAGAAGGAAGTAGGTGTATATACAATTATACATATGGAATTATGTTCATTGGCGCTGTTGAGATACATGTTTAAATATTCTATTTTTAAATTGGTTAAAGGAACTTATTTGCTTAATATCAGTGGGTAGTGCATTCCAAAGCTTAGTGGTCCAGACAAAAAACAGCCGTGAAGTGTGAAGGTATTGGCAGGTTGGGGCAAAGGTTTAAGGTTCGCTGAGATTGCGCAAATTGCAATTTATCAAATAGATAAGTAGGTGTTTTGGTGCTTATTATCTTTTGCATAAAAATAAGGTTTCTCGCTTTTAGAAATTGGTTTAATGTGCAGCCTAATGCAAGTAAACTGAACTGTGAGATATGATCATATCTGCGAAGACCATATACGTACCGAACTGCATTATTAAAAGCAACCTGAAGTTTCTTTTGTGACAGCGAATCTAGTTTGCAATACACAGCTTCGGCATAACATATGAGGGGAACTATAAGCGTCTTAACTAGCTTTAATCTCGTTTCTTGCGGAGTAAATACCGCCGACAACCATAATTTACGAAGGCCACCATAAATTCGCCCAACAACGTAGTTTATATGGTTTCTGCAGGATAAGCTACGATTTAACTTAAAACCAAGAGTAGTGACATTGTCAACAAATGAGAATCGGAGGTATTGTGTCTGTATCGAGTCCACTCCTAGAAATCAACATTAACTGCGTTTTGGGTACATTTAATGTAAGTCTATTTGCAAGGGACCAGTCATATATAGCCGAAAGATCCTCGTTAATTCTATAGACTAAATCTTCAATCAGGCCCGGTGGACGTGACAAATAAAACTGGACATCGTCAGCGTATAGATGAATGGAAACACTCCTGCACACTCTTGGTAGATCGTTAACATACATGCAGAAAAGTATAGGGCCCAAAATAGAACCTTGTAGAACGCCAGATTGGAGATTTTTGAGGCCTGATTGATTCTCTCGGATAACCACTCTCTGCAATCTATTACTCAGGTAATCTTTTATTAGGTTTACAGCTCTCTGGCTAAAGCCGAAATAATTTCTCAGCTTTAAACATAAAATTTTGTGGTCAACTCTATCGAAGGCCTTCGAGAAGTCTAGCAAGCAAAGTATTGTCAGTGCACCTTGGTCAAAATTAAGCCTTATGTCGTCCAGTATTTTAACCATAGCCGTAGAGCAGCTATGGTTTGCTCTAAAACCGGACTGAAATGGATACAATAGACTTCTTCGATCAAGATGCCCGACAATCTGCTCTACCATAACTTTCTCAAAGACCTTTGATAAACACGGCAAGATACTTATCGGACGGAAATCAACCGGTAAGGAGCCACGTGGCTTTTTAGCTACAGGTGTAACTCTCGCTATTTTCCAGTTGTTAGGGAAAGAGGAGGAGGTAATGCAAAAATTAATTACATGAGTAAGGGTCGTGAAAAAAGTCTGGTTGAATTGTTAAGAACGCTCTACATATTTTGTTATATAACATTTAAATGATTTTATCGAAAAAAAACGAAGCTTTTGTAAAAAAAAACGCTCCCTAGCTCAAACTTTGGTTTTAAAATAAAATTGTTTTATTTAATTGTGGGCGTGTCAGTGGGCGGATTTTGAAAATTTTATCTCCTGAGCAGTTCTAGGATTCATAGATCATATATAAAAAATTTCGGCTTCCTAGCTTAAAATTCGATTTTTTCCAAAACTTTGTTTTTTTGAGTTTGTGGGCGTGTCTGTGGGCGGATTTCAAAAATTCGTAAACTTGATTATTTCGGGACCCTAGAGAGTATATGGTTAAAATTTCAGGTCTCTAGGTCCAGTTTAAAGGCCTAATTTTTGCCGACAGACGGACGGACGGACGGACATGGCTAGATCGACATTACTATCGATGCTGATCATAAATATAGTAACTTTTAGGGGTCTGCGGGCAATATTAAGTTATGTTACAAACTACGCGTCAAAATTAATATACCCTTAGAATAGGGTATAATTAAACTTAACACCAAAAAAAATATTAGGTTATCAAATAAACTCATTAAATAAATAAAAATTATGGTATGTATCTTCTCCAGTTCATTTTTTTTTTTTTTTTTTTTTGTCGGGATGTGTGAAACTTTCTGCACTGGAGCACTCAGACTCAATACTGGTCCATTGTACTGCCAGGCAGACACACCACATTTTACTGTGGGAATTTACTCGTTTTTCTAAGAAAAACGAGAAGGCGCTTCAATGATAAGGAGCTTAGGTTTACAGCACTCACCATATCCGCACCAAATACCTGCCACCTGATACGAGCAAAAGCAGGACAATCACAGACGAAATGTTCCGCAGTGTCGTCGCTTTCTCCACAGGCTTCGCAGATGGTGGTGTCGCTTAGGCCTAGCACCTTAAGGTGTTTGGCAAAAGCGTAGTGTCCCGTAAGAACGCCAGTAGTCTGTCTGCAGTCTTTTCTGTTGAGAGACAACAAGAATGCCGCGGATTTCCCACAGACGTCGGGGAGCATTTGCTTAGTCTGTCTGCATCCTGGAGAGTCATGCCAACGGCGATTGTGTTCATAGGAAACCCAACCGTCAATGGAAGCCCTGACCGAGGACGCAGGCAGACAGATCGCTGGTTCAGGTCCTGAGAGGTCCCCCTCTGAGCCTTGTCTAGCAAGTTCATCGGAGATCTCATTTCCCGTGATCCCGTTATGACCCGGGACCCAGACAAGTTTAAGTGAATTCAGCCTTCCGACCGAATTCAGAGATATCTTGCATTCACGTACTATTTTGGAGGTAGTTAAGGGTTTGAGTAAGGCCTTAAGCGCAGCCTGACTGTCGCTACAGACGCAGATACTTCGCCCCCTCCACCTGTTCCTCGTGACATAGTCCATGGCCATTAGGATAGCATAAGTCTCTGTTTGGAATACTGACGCATGTTTGCCTAACGGAAAGAAAAGTCTAACGCTATCGCTCTCCACGAAGACACCAGCACCAGATCCTTGATCGGTTTTGGAGCCATCCGTAAAGATTCGACTGCATTCCCTTCCAGGTTCAGAGTCCGGCCAGAGCCAGTCCTGGACGCGAGGAAAGTCGACCTCGTATTTGCGCTTTAGCCGAAGTTCCGGTGTCATCGCATCAGACGGCATATCCATAAGACAGGAGTCGAAGGACAACCGTTGCGCAAGTTCATCAAAACTCCAGTGCGAGTTATACCAAAAGCCACCTCTTGTAAGACGTGAGATAGCCTTGATTGTACAGCCCATGATGTAAACATCAAGGGGCGGAAGGTTCAATAGTGCATCTAGGCCGGAGCCAGGCGTGCTGGGGAAGGCCCCCGTGCAGCCGAGACATACCTGCCTTTGGAGTTTGGCAAAAGCAGCAGTGACGTATTTACGTGAAAGCTTATTCCACCAAACAACCGATGCGTATGCTATAAATGGTCTTATCATAGCCGTATAAATCCATAGGACTCTTTTCGGTGATAAGCCCCATGTCTTGCCGAAAATGCCTTTGCACTGCCAGAAAATAGACAGCGCCTTGGCAGTCTTCAGCTCAACATGTTTGGACCAAAGAAGTTTGCTATCCAGGATGACTCCCAGATACTTTGCTTCATTGGAGAGTTGGATTGTGACGCCTTTTAGCACTGGCTGAGTCAACCCGACCAGCTTCCTCCTTCTCGTAAAGAGAACAACCTCAGTTTTAAGAGGATTGACCGAGAGCCCATTCCTAGTGCACCATTCGTCGATCACGTCAAGGGCCGCCTGCGCCTTGGCGCATACAGTCGCTAGGCATGATCCAACAGAAAGCACGGCAACATCATCCGCGTACGCCTGAGCGTAAATATTAGAACTGTTGAGTGCGTTCAACAGAGAGTCGACCAGCATACACCACAGCAGTGGAGACATGACGCCGCCTTGCGGGCAGCCTCTGTTTACCCCCGCCATAACATAGCGGCCACAATCCGCATCCGCAACCAACGTTCTATTCATTAGCATTGCTTTAATCCACAACACCAATGGTTCGTCTACTCCGTGTTGTCTGGCGGAGCTGCACATGCTATCAAAAGTCGCATTGTCAAAAGCACCCTCAATATCGATGAAAATGCCTATCGCGTATTCTTTCCTGTCAAGCGCGCCTTCAATTCTACCAACTAGATTTTGGAGCGCAGTCTCGCAGGATTTTCCGCGTTGATAGGCATGTTGCATCGGAGATAGTGGGTGCAATCGTAAAGCACCTTTGCGCACGTGAAGCTCGACCAGCCTTTCCAAGCTTTTCAGCAAGAAAGAAGTCAGACTGATTGGTCTGAAGCTCTTGGCGAGCGAGTAGTCACTTCTGCCAATTTTTGGTATGAATGCCACTCTAACTGTACGCCAGGGTGTTGGAATGTATGCCAGTGCTAGGACAGCGGTGAAGATTTTCTTCATAGTCGGTAGCAGCTGGTTTGTACATTGTTGCAGCATGGCTGGGTATATTCCGTCCGTACCAGGCGACTTGAAGCCGTCAAAAGACGCAAATGCGTATTTAATGGCCTCGTCCGTCACCACGGCCTTCGCAATATACCAGCTACGCCGAGTTGTTTGTATTGGCTCACTCATAGTCTCGGTAATCGGGGCTGGTTGTGAACCAATTGTAATCTGGTTACCCGGAAAGTGAGACTCCAGCAGATAACTAAGAGTTTCCGCTTTCGTCTCAGTGAAGGTGCCATCAAGTTTTCTAAGTGAGTCCAGTTTGGCTGGTTTGCCCTTTTTCAGAACTTTAACCAACCTACTAGTTTCACCCAGCGTTTCAATCTTTTCGCAGAAATTCTTATAAGAAGCACTTTTCGATACCCGAATTAGCCTCTTATATTCCTTCTGCTTCGATCGGTAGAGATTCCAGTCTGTCTCCAAATCAGTCTTGTGTGACCTATTTAGAAGCTTTCTAGCTTCTCTACGAATTCTTTGCAGTTCCGAGCTCCACCAGGGAACCGGTGTTCTGCCAGGGGGTTTGCTTACTGGGCACGTCAGTTCAAAACAGCTAGTAATGGCACTATTCAGGTCTTGAACAGCTTCCTCTACCTTTTGTCTCGTCCTGAGTTTGGTTGGAGTTTTGAGAGTTTTCCCTAATTCCTCCCTGAAGCGTATCCAGTTGGTTTTTCTCGGATTCCTCCTCTCCTGCAAAGTTATGGCTTCGCATCCGATTTGGAATTCGATATATCTATGGTCTGAGAGGGACACCTCCGAAGAGACCCTCCAGTTAGTAACCGCCTTAAAGTATCTATTTGATAAAGTTAGGTCGATCACTTCCTGTCTTCTTGACGTCACAAAAGTTGGTTGCGAGCCAACATTGTTGATAGTAAGATCAGATGATAGAATGAAATCCAGGAGATGGTTTCCTCGCATGTTGCATTTGCTGCTGCCCCAAACAGTGTTTTGAGCATTGGCATCACAGCATATAACTAGGCCCATCTTCCTGGTGTCGCAATAGTCAATGAGTTCAGCAATTGCCCTCGGTGGTGGAGGTACTACCGAATCATAGGGGAGATAAGCTGACGCCACGATGAAGGTCTTCCAATTTCCATTCGTTTCGTAGCTAATGGCTGCAGCAACCAAATCTTGGCCACAAAATTGTCCAAGCTTAGTCGCTGAGAAAAGGTTCGACACAGCAAGACAAGCCCTTGGTCTCTCGGACCGCTCGTCACAGAGTATCGTAGTGCCACGGACACCTCCAAGGCCACAGATGCGATTTTTCCACACCCATGGCTCCTGTATGGATATTATGTGGGCTTTT
Organism: Portevinia maculata; assembly: GCA_949715645.1. Classification (NCBI taxonomy): domain Eukaryota; kingdom Metazoa; phylum Arthropoda; class Insecta; order Diptera; family Syrphidae; genus Portevinia; species Portevinia maculata. The sequence continues at coordinate 137,276,658 of OX454528.1, read as the reverse complement.
GTATTCAACACAGAAAGCTTCTTACTGATGAGTGCAGTAGCAGCCTTGGAGTGTTGAAGGTTAATCTGAGTAAATCCAATCATTGGAAATACATCAGCTGGAAGTGTTCTAGTGGAAGGGCACGCAGAAGGTGCGCGCGCAGTTCCACCGACAGGAGTGCTTGAGGTCTTCTTCCTCCGTTTGTTCCTGTTGGAGCTATTGGAAGGGGAGGCAGCGTTGGTTTCAGTCAGCTGGCTGGTTTCGGTTGGGGTAACCTCTGCCGACCTGCATCTCTTTGCCGTCGCCGCCGGGGAAGGGCAGTTCTCAGCGCTTGCGCCTTCAACTGACGGTGCAGTTTCTTTGCGCCGCACGATAGCCGCCTTTCTCCTTTTCCTCTTTCGCTGGCTCTTAGATGGACGCTGACCAGTGGACGCCGCCTCTGTGGCCCGTTTCACCTGTTCGGTTTCGCAGGCCTCGTCGGCAGCATCACACCTATCGGCTGTCTGTCTATTGGTCTGAAGATTAAGCGTATCAGGTTGAACCTCTCCGCCACTTTCTTCATGTTTCCAGCCCAGTCTACCGAACGTGTCGGAGATAGAGCTGCAGGAATCTTCGGAAGCAAACCTTTTCACAACTCGAAGGTCAACGCCTGTACAGGCGGGGGGTATATGTATGTCGGTTGGGGCCTCCAGAATCCGTGCCCCGACCGTGGTCGAAAAGACCACGGGTGGATTTTCGCCCATGCGAGTACCACCTGGAGTATTTGAATCATTAAGTTGTTCCTGCATACTTGTTTTTTGGTTTGGTTCGCGATAGAGCTTTGACGGTGTATAAAACGCCGCTATGACTCTAAAACCTCGGATCACGAACGTATCGTACCGTTCATACTCTTAGGTAGACATAACTTTAGATTAATTTATCTTTAAGTAGGACAATTTTAGATTAGGGATATGAGTGAAAATTTTGTTTCGAAATAATTGAGATTAATTTAGTAGGTAAGTATGGAATAGGAACTTAATATTTTCACTTCTTTTTTTTTTCTTTTCTTTTTTCTTTTTTTTTTTTTTGTTTGTTTGCGCACAGAAAAAAAACTCTAGCCACTACACTTTATCCATTATATTAATAGAGGTATATGGGCATCTGGTGATTGTGGGGCTTTACTGGCAGCTGGGGCCTACGGGACATTTAATGTTGTGGTGCTCCACGCCCTCATACGGTTTATCGTAGAGACAAAAAAAAAAATGCGAGCGGATGGTGGTGTAGCGATAACGTGTCGACTCGCCAAGCACCAGTTGATTTCACCTGTAATTACTTGGGAGGCACTATCCACCCTCAGATTTTCTGTGAAGGAAAATAGGTAGGGAATGGTATTATTCTGAAAAGTGGTAGGTACCTATGACAAAAAAAGAAAAATGACGGTACCTACCTGTTCTTTATTTAGCACAATGCGTGGCAGAATCAAATTTATCCCACGTTCTCAATATCCTTTCTCGGCAAACGTTTTATTTCGCCTTATATTGGAGAATAGATTCCCATCCCAACTAAAATTTTATAAATTCAGGGTTAGAAGTTTTCAATTAGACACGCGGACAGGCAAGAGAAACAAATTACTTCTTTGCTGTTCAGTGTTGGCTTAGGTTTTGGCGTGTGGCTCCTTAATACACAACGAGACGAATGCAAAAGATAGTGTGAGCTGACTCGTGCTTGCATAAGTAGGCTTCTCACGTCGCCTTGAAACGAAAATTCGGCAAATTCGAAATTAAAGATGGAAGACGGATGAACGAATTTGTTTAGAAGCTTTGTTTGTTTGAACAAACTTGGATCCCACACTGTGGGTAGGTAGGTTGTTTCCATGCTGAAAAGTAAAGCTAGGCAAAGTGTCTGTAGGATTGGGGATGCTTATAAAATGCTGAGTTTTTCTATGTAGTACGCCACAAATTTGAAGCAGCTCTCAGTATCGCCCGTCGATCCTGCCTTGTTGTTACTCTGATAATTCCTCCTTTCCGGATTTTTCTACAGTTCTAAGGGTCCTTAGGTTAGCTGTGAACAACAGTTGGTCCTCTCCCAATCTTACAGGCTATAAAACGGATAGATTTGCCTTGCCCCTTGTAAGCTCGAATTTGGTCTATTTCCTCCTTGCTTAATGAATTTCTTTTACCTATACACATAGTTGCTGTTTCTATTAAATTATGTTTTGAACTTGGGTCCCTGGTGCTCCTTATGCCTTTATATTTGATTTAAAATATGATAACAGGTAGATTTAGTTTCTGTTCGTAAACAGGTGGAACGAAAACAAGGACTAATTTTATGAACTTATTGGGAAAAACATCATCAAAATTGAATCTATTTTCTTAATCCCATTTTTTTTTTACAACATAAACTTAATAATAGCCTACTTTCATATTGCTTTTGATTTTTTTTAAATATTATCGAAGGATTTAAAAAATTACGTAAAATTAACGTGGAACAGAGTTTAAATTAAATCCTTCGAAAATGCATTCGTTTTATTCACTTGCTACAGATGATTGATGTATTTTGGGGTGTTCGGATATAATGTAGGTACAGTACTCCCCGGATAAAAGCAACCCCTTTAATAGCAAAACCCTTTTAATAGCAACACATTTTTCAGAGTTGAGATTTTCAAACGCTATCCTATGCAATTGCACTCGCTTTATATCAACCCGATTTTAAGCAACCCCCTCTTATTATCAAATAAAAATCTGAACAAAAATTGTGCTTTACCTGGTATTTTACCCTCCTACTAGCACATTGAGTTTTTTTGCTTTGCAATTTCACAAAAAAATATGTTTTGTGTGTTTTTGTGAATTGCGTTTGTTCACTTTCTCTTTATAAGACATGGCACCCAGAAAAAGAACAGAACTTTGAATTCTCGACAAAATCAATTTCTTGGATTCACTTAAAGACAAAAGGAGTTCTAGAAAAGATATTATCGAAAAATACGGATGCAATGCCTCAACTATTACACGTATTTTACAAAAAGAAAGCGAAATACGTAGGATTGTCGAAGGGAATAAAAACTTAAAGAGAAATAGAGTTCGTTCAGGACACAGTCGAGAACTGGATAAGGCTGTTGCTCGGTGGTTTAACGAAATGAGAAGCCGCAATCTGTTATAAGTGGACCACTTATAAAAGAACAAGCCGTAAAATTCGCTCAAATCCTGAACGTTACTGATTGTGAGCCAAGCAATGGCTGTCTTTGGAGGTGGCAAAAAAAGGAAAACATTAGTTTCAAGAAAGTTCACGGCGAAAGAAATGATGCTGATATTCCAGCTGCATCGCAATGGATCGGAAATATTTTACCAACATTATTAAACGGATATTCTGAAAAAGACATTTTTAATGGGGACGAAAGTGGGCTTTATTACAAAATGCTACTTTGATGCGACAAGGGGAAGATCCCGCAGGACACAAATTGAGCAAATATCGCATAACTTTATTGTTTATTTGTAATATGGATGGATCAGAAAAATGTGTCTATGCCATAGGAAAGGCAAAAAATCCTCATTGCTTTCGAGGTAAAACCATTCCCATTCCGTACTTCCACCAAAAAAAATCATGGATGGTTACTGAATTATGGACGCAAAAATTAACAGACCTCGAAAAAAAGATGAAAAAAGAAAATAGACAAATAATTATTTGCATTTGTATTTTTTAGTTAGGCATAAGTAATCAAAATTCGCGGTACAGAACTCAGACTCAAAATACATGTTGACCGGTGTAATATTTTTTGTCGACAATGCAGGTTGCCATAAATTGCTTCCTGGCGTAGAACTTCAACATGTGAAAATTCGTATGCTGCAACAAAATACTACCAGCATTATACAGCCACTAGATCAGGGCATAATCATGTGTTTTAAAGCATATTATAGGAGGAATCTTATACGAAAACAATTATTGGCACTCGAAAATGAACAAACTTTGCCAGATTTCATAAAATCAATTAATGTTTTAGAGGCATTAAAAATGACCAAGCGTTCCTGGTGGCTTGTTACTCCTCAGACTATAAAAAATTGTTTTAAGAAAGCTGGGTTTGTAAAAGATGGAGTCGTTGCTGATGAAGAAGTATTGGAAGAGATTGATGTGTTCTCAACAGAAGAAGAGTTTAACGAGCTTCTGAATTGCGATGATGAACTAGAATGTTTCGGATGTTTAACCGATCAAGAAATTTGTGATGATGTGGTTTCATTTGAAGAATTTTCAGTAACGGATTGTGACGATTTGGAGATGGAAGTTCCACTTCCAGACTTAAGATGCACTTAAGGCTCATGCTACTTTAGTAACGTACCTGAATGGAAACAACCTTACTATCAAAACTTTAGATGAAATAGAGGATCATTTTTTGGAAACTGCTGAAAAATTAATGATTCAAAGGAAAATTTCACAATTTTTCATTAAATTTATTAACGATTTAATTTACTCGAATTTAATAAAAATTTTGTTTTTTAAGACTGAGATAAGTACGTACGTATATATTGTCCAATACAATATTTTTATGTTTTGTTATTTTGTTTGTTTTTTTTGTGAATTCTTATATTTATGTACATTTTACTTAATTTTGGATTTTTTTGCATTAATAAATAAAAAAAAACTTGTAAGTTAATCTAATTATACATAAATTTGAGAAAATACCCTTCTAAAAACACATTTATGTGCTATTACAAGGGGCCCCGCTTAATAGGAATTTAATTGAAAACCCGCTATAATATATAAGCACTATAATTTTATACCCATGTGCATGTGCTATTATCCGGGGAGTACTGTATGTACCTAAATAAATCAGTAGAGTTAAAAGTAAATGTTCCCTTTATTTTTAACAATATTGGCATAAACTGTATTTTTTGTTCAATAGCTCAGCAAGGAGGTTGAACACGACATTAATATAAACGATAGCAACTTCAGTATAATTATTCGATTATATTATACATTTTGTGCACAAACATACATGAACTTTGCACATTCTATGGGTATAGATATCCATCGTCCGCAAGTGTGTACAGTGTACATGCATTCTTTAATGATTGGCAGCATGAGCGACTGAACCTACATTACATAGTATGACCACGGCTTATGTCGGTTTTGTGAAATCACGTAATTTGCCTTAGAGGTTGGACAAACCTTTCCTTTTCTGCTTAGGGTCATTTGCTAACAACATCAAACAAACTGACTTATGGATACATCAATACAAGTGCCATTGTGTAATTTTGATTGAACATGCTGTTCTTATTCTCTCCTTGGATTTGCGTCACAATGAATAAAAAAAATTGATTTCAATGCACAAATCAATTTCACATGCAATAAGATATTTTATTCAGTGCCCATGTTCTGTATGAGTTACGATAACTCTTCGCATCGAACACTTTGGAACACAAAATTCAACCATTTATCGCAACTGGAAATAAATAGTGTTCTGTAACTCTATGCGATAAAATATACCTTGGTAACTTTTATATCAGGGGAAAATGGAAAGATTAAGCTAAGCTGTGAAAATACTGGGAAATAAGGTAAACAGTTAAAACATTGTACCTCTTCGTAAATAGCTAAAAAAAATTGTAAAAAATCAACTGCAGCGACGATGGAGACGAATATTTTCTAAGACAGAAATATAGTATAACGCCTCATCGAAAAACACAAGAAGCATCCTTGTTTATGGGACAGCGGAAGCAGCAATTTCAACAGTCACGCCCGTTAAGTGCCATCGAAGCGATTACAAATTCTATCAATGTGGAATTTAATAAAATTTCACCGAATCACAGGTTAAAAATAAGCTTTACCAGCTGAAATGTTGTTATCGGCGAGAGCTGTACCGAAAGGAGGATTTCCAGAAGAACCCCTCAAATGCGAACAAAAAGTTCGACATAAACTTATATTACTTCGATAACATTTTATTTGTCGAAGCGACGGAACGTGATTCAAAGAAGAAGATGAAAGGCGGTGGCCTCATGTGGCTTGAAAGTATACCCGACGATGATTTCAAGGAGCCATACAAAGTAATTCTCACTCAGGTTAAACGAATCCAACAATATTTCAAACCAACACTTGCAGAAACTCCCCGAAAACCTACACCAACATCATAGAGAGGTATGAACAACATCCATTTTCCGTCTCCCAAGCGATAGAGCAAGGACAATTTATTTCAAAGGAATGCCTATCAAGAGATGGCAGAGGTTATAAACAACAAGTTTAACACTGCATTCACGTGTACAAACCGCAGGCAAGAGCTACGCAGGCTGCGTTGCTCGTATACGTAAATGCTCCACAGGAGACGAGAAAATCCAATATTTAAAACTAAAATGTGGTACGCTGATCTAGTGTCCTTTATAGAAAATGAGGATGATGAAAGTGGAATTTCGTAAATCCCACCAGACAACGTAGACGCCGATTCTTAATATGATGACAACCATTCAGCAACAGACTCAACGCAAACAGACGAGTGGGTAAGGCAAATATACATAGCTCGCACAGCAAGACCTCTGCTGTTTTTTTTTGTATCGATTCTTAGTGCATCAAATCCCGAGGCCAGACCAAGAGCTTAAGTATTTCACCTTTTTATACCCTATTCTAAGGCTATATTAATTTTGACGCATAGTTGGTAACATACCTTAATATTGGCCGTAGACCCCTAAAAGTTACTATATTTATGATCAGCATCGATAGTAATGTCGATCTAGCCATGTCCGTCCGTCCGTCGGCAAAAATTAGGCCTTTAAACTGTCCCTAGAAAGCTGAAATTTTAACCATATACTCTCTAGGGTCCCGAAATAATCAAGTTCACGAATTTTTGAAATCCGCCCACAAACTCAAAAAAAAACAAAATTTTGGAAAAAATCGAATTTTGAGCTAGAAAGTTGAAATTTTTTATATATGATCTATGACTCCTAAAACTGCTCGGGAAAAAAAAATTTCAAAAGCAGCCCACTGACACGCCCACAAATAAATAAAACAATTTTATTGAAAAACCAAAATTTGAGTTAAGGAGCTGAAATTTATAATATATGCTCTCTATAGGGCCCTTTATGCTCATGTGTAAATATTTTCAAAATCCGCCCACTGACACGCCCACAATTTTTGAAAATTCAAAGTTTGCGCTAGGGAGCTGAAATTTATAATATATAATCTCTAGGGGCCCTTTATGCTCATGTGTTAATTTTATCCGCCTACTGGCACGCCCACAATTAAATAAAACAATTTTATTGAAACACCCAAGTCTGAGCTAGGGAGCGTTTTTTTTCGATAAAATTCTTTAAATGTTATATAACAAAATATGTAGAGCGTTCTTAACAATTCAACCATACTTAGACTTTTGTCACGCCCACTTATGAGGGATAGGAATAAGAATAGGGTATCCAACAGTTCGCCCAAGCGGACTGTAGCCCGTCCCTATTTTTTTATGTCATTTTGACTGATTCCGCTTCGCATTTAAAAAAGGCAAGTCCATGCTGTCGTCGATATTTATAAGGCTGCGGCAATCTTATGAGGCACCAACCATCCTCAGTATACGCTACGCAACGAGCGAAAGAAAGCTATTGAAAATATGATTGCAGCTCTAAGCAAAGAATTACCTTGTAATAGTTGACGAGCTACGCTACAACATTCGCTTGCTGCAAGAATCCTAGTTCCGTGGCTTGCGAAATAAAGCATTAGTGGAAGGGGAATTAGATTAATTAAAAATCGCACAAAAACATTTTTTCACTATCGAATATCCTTTCTCAAACCTTTTGGCAAAAAATAATAAATAAATAAAATGAGACAGTCGTTCTTATCGCTAGCCGATTGAAATGTGATAAATTTTGACAGTTGAAGTAAATGAAGGGTCCTTCATTAAGGACTTGACAACTTCTTTTTTAAATAAAATGCAAACTACTTGAGATATCTCAAAACGAAATTATTGGCTTGAATAACTATCCAAACATTTATGAATGGAATTCGACTTCGTTCATATGTCCAAACCTGGAACGTCGGTCGATACGTTGAGCATAATTTTCGATAACTCGGCCGCCCATTTCGACCGATACGGCCGCTATTTCTCGTTCAATATTGGCTCTGAGCGCCTTTGACGTCGCCGGCTTGTTGGCAATGACCAATAATTTAATGTAGCTCCATAAAAAAAAGTCTAGAGGCGTTAAATCGCACGATCTCGGCGGCCAATAGACGAGTCTGTTTCTCGATATAATACGTTCACCGAGCTGAGACTTCAATAACTCGATTGTTGCAGCCGCTGTCTCTTGTGGCACCGTCTTGTTGGAACTACATATCACTGATGTCCAATTCATGCAATTGCGCAAAGAAATAACGTTCCAACATGTCTCTGTAGCGAATATCATTTACCGTAAAGTGACGGTCATTTCCATCGATGGAAAAAAAACCGCAGCAAACAGTGACTTTTTGCAAATGAAGTGTTGTTTCATGAAGCACATGATGGTCCTCACCTGTCCAGTAACGCAAATTTTGCTTATTGACGAAGCCGTTTAACGAAAAATGCACTTCATCGCTGAAGATGATTTTGGGATAAAGTTCTTCATTTTCTTCCATCATCATCGCTTCATATGATCGAGTGGCTTAAGTTCTTGAGCCAGCTTGATCGTGTCACGGTGTAGGCCAAGATCCTTACGCAAAATTCGCCACAATGTGGTCTGGGAGAGGCCCAATTCTTCGACTGGTTTGCGAAGGACGCCTCTACGGCAGCAATTTTCTCCACACCTCGGGTAAAACGTATTCTCACTGGCACGGCGACATCAAACATCAAGCAGCGAATATTCTGACTCAAATTTTTTTAGTAGACTATAAACTGCTTGTCTACTGGGAGGAGAATTACGGCCGAAAATTGGGGTTAACGCTCTTGCGACCACCGACTCGGAATTCCGGTAGTAAATTTTAATTTAATTTTTATTTGTAAACGTTGTTTCTTTGACAGTGACAGTTCATGATCGGTTTAAGGGTGCATTCACACTGATAGTTTGAACTTGTCAAGTCGCTAATGAAAGACCGTTTATATCGCACTCGATAGTTACAAACACGGAATGTGGTATTATGACATTTTGTTCCAATTCATATCGTGTTTGTGATAAATATAACGTTGCGATAATTACAGAACATGGGCACAGGTCAGGCAATGGCAACTTGGTAAATACTGATGGCAAATAAACATAAAACTTTTGTTAATTCAAACATTTTTTACTATGCAAATGTTACTCGGACAAAGCTAATCCTTTACCTAGATACCAAAATAAGGTTATATTGTTATAACCACTTCAAATTGGCAGTCGTATTAGCAACTTAACAATTGAAAGTACCCCAAACAATGTTTCCATAAGTTTACAAAATATTTACCACAATCCATAACCCAAAAACTATAGCCCAGAAAGTGATATCGAAACACCCACGTTTCAAGTCGACTTTACTAACCATTAACCATTACGAGACCCACGCTTACGTTGCTTTGCAAAGTTTTTAGAAAACTGTTCTTTGAACTGACTTTACATAATATCTAGATATTAGAACAAAATAAAAAATCCTTTCCGTATCCAAAATTTCATAAAATTGCTCAAACCAAATTACGCCCTAGTCGTTTAAACCATAATACCTGGCACGAGTTACGAAATCTAATTTTTAAAGTTTAAATAAAAGAACATTATTTCTTTTCAAATAAATTTTTAATTCTTTTTAATGATGCTTTCTTTTGGCAATCAACTTAAAGACTGAATTCATAGCAAAAGGAAAATAACTATAGCCAAAACTCTCTCCTTTTCGGGTGTTCCATATCGTCGCATACCCAACATGATGATGAACTGCTGCCAATGCTAGCCTTACACAAATGATATGTGCAGAGAGAGAGTAGTCGTATATTTGTTTATGCGTATCTAGAAAATCAGAGCCGCTAATCAGGCCAGGCCGAATTAATCCAACCCAAGCCACGCTTTGGTAATATGCTATTTTTGTTGTTGTTGATTGTGGTAGATAATGCTACAGTTGGTAACAGGGCTGTTGCTATGCTATCTATATTATGTCGTTACATGACGTAACTCACGCGAATATTGCCGTGAAATAAGACCAAATGCAAAAATTAAGCCCTATTTGCTTTGCGAAAGTGAAATAAGGCTACATTATAACGTTTGGCTTCAACGCGACGCTGAACCATGTAGTAAAAAGGTTTAAGCCCCATTAAGGCGCAAAGCGTGCCACCCAATCTATTTTTAAGTTGATCCAATTAGGGAAATAAGGCTACAAAATATTCCTCTCTAATTTCATTCTCAGAAATTTCACAATGAAATAGCACACCAATTTTAAAAATAAAAACATAGGGGCGGGCTACAGTCCGCTTGGGCGAACTGTTGGATACCCTATTCTTATTCCTATATCTCATAAGTGGGCGTGACAAAAATTTAAAGGATTTTATCGAAAAAACTAAGCTTTTGTAAATAAAAACGCTCCCTAGCTCAAACTTTGGTTTTTCAATAAAATTGTTTTATTTAATTGTGGGCGTGTCAGTAGGCGGATTTAAAAAAAATTTAAGTATGAGCATAAAGGGCGCCTAGAGAGTATATACTATAAATTTCAGCTCCCTAGCTTAAGCTTTGGAATTTCAAAAATAAAATAAAAATAATTGTGGGCGTGTCAGTAGGCGGATTTTGAAAATATTTACACATGAGCATAAAGGGCCCCTAGAGAGTATATATTAAAAATTTCAGCTCCCTAGCTCAAATTTTGGTTTTTCAAAAAAAATATTTTATTTAATTGTGGGCGTGTCAGTGGGCGGATTTTGAAAATTTGATGTCCCAAGCAGTTTTATGGGCCAAAGATCAAATATAAAAAATTTCAGCTTTCTAGCTCAAAATTCAATTTTTCCCAAAATTTGTTTTATTTAATTGTGGGCGTGTCAGTGGGCGGATTTTGAAAATTTTATGTCCCAATCAGTTTTATGGGCCATAGATCATATATAAAAAATTTCAGCTCTCTAGCTCAAAATTCGATTTTTTCCAAAATTTAGTTTTTTTGAGTTTGTGGGCGTGTCTGTGGGCGGATTTCAAAAATTCTTAAACTTGATTATTTCGGGACCCTAGAGAGTATATGGTTAAAATTTCAGCTCTCTAGGTCCAGTTTAAAGGCCTAATTTTGGCCGACGGACGGACGGACGGACGGACGGACGGACGGACGGACGGACGGACGGACGGACGGACGGACGGACGGACATGGCTAGATCGACATTACTATCGATGCTGATCATAAATATAGTAACTTTTACGGGTCTACGGGCAATATTAAGGTATGTTACAAACTATGCGTCAAAATTAATATACCCCTAGAATAGGGTATAATAAAGAGAAGTTAAATCAAACATCTTTACGTTAAATTTTTTTCAAAATTAATTGAATACATTTCCTTTTAAATTAATTTCAAATCTATTCAATGCCAAATCGGGGTCATTTCTGTTTGATTTTACAATGAATCTATTTGATTTTTTTTTTCAGTGCACGTATGAGGGAGTAAAGACAAGGTTAAGATGTCCCGCTGGCGTTTACAATCAAAGTCGGTGTACACCAGGGAAGCGTTTTTAGTCCCTTGATATTTTTTACAGTCCTTGTTTATATGCTTGAAGGAAAAGTGCCGGACCAAACGTCCCTGCAATGACCACTTGATGTATGGGTGGATGTTTTTCAGGGGAATGGGTATCGTATAAGTCCGCAGAAAACAGAATAAATGAAGTGCCCGTTCTCTGATTCACTCCGAACTATTCCAGACATATATATGAATGGAAGAGTGATTCCCTAGTACGAAAGTTCAAATATCTGGGATCTATGATCAATATCGAAACAAGCTCTAATGACGACATTAAGCATTGCGTAAGCGTAGGGTGGATGAAGTCGCGCGAAAAGTCAGCCATCTTCTGTGATCGAAAAATGTCCACTAAGTGGAAAGGAAAGCTCTCCACCGCATTAAAGGAAGAAGAAGAATCAAGTTCTTAATTGTTATTAAATCAGGGATGGTCTTTGTATCCAAAATGTCTGTTTTACAAGGAACATGGACATTAAAAAGAAAGTTAGTATTATTCTGAATAAAGAAAACTTCCGAAAACTTGAGACCAATCAACCCACCCATAAGAGACTATAATTGATGTTTTTCAAATCCCTATTGTAACTATTACTTGAAACAGTAGGTTCACACAGGAAAGTAAGGTGCTAAAGGTCATGATGATTTACTCATTTCTTAAATTTTGCTTACCAAGTGAATTGTGATTTTGTTTCTTTTCTTATGAGCTTTTATTAAAAACAGATGAGACAAGTTTTTATAGTTTTTGTTACAAATTATCGCGACTTAAATGTTGAATGAACCACAGATAAACCTGGAAGGGGAGGGCTGCAGGGTGATTTCATATGCGAATGACGTTGCTATTGCCGTCTCTGGAAAACACTTCAACACTTTAAAGGAACTCCTGCAAAACGCTCTCAACAAGCTAAAAAGTAATAGTTGTAGCTTGGATATCAACCCCCACAAAACCGAACTTATCCACTTTTCCAGGAAATACAAAAACCCATATATTGACCCACCCTCTATCTTCGATAGGAAGTTAAGCTGGAAACCCAATATACAAGAAAGAGTCAAATAAGCCACTGAGCACTTTTCTATTGCAAGAAAGCGGGAACAAGTAGGGTCTGCAACCCCGCATCACTCATTGGCTATATGTATCGATCGTAAGACCTAAAGCTACCGCCTGAAAGCTACCTCGCAGTGGGTTAATAATAATATTAGCCACTCCAACATTCTGGACTCATTTGAGTCTCTACCAAGAAACATAGACTACACCATACCCCAATTACAGTTTGCAAAGAACTTCCAAGTCACTATTCCTTCCAGATAATTCTGGGATGACGCTGTATTTGCGGAAGATGGATCGGTCCACTTCTACACCGATGAATCAAAAACTAGTGATGGGGTTGGTGGAGGCATTTTCTCCGAGAGGCTAAATCTTAGTCTCTCTTTCCGTCTTGCTAATCATTTTAGCGTATTCCAGGCGGAAATTATGTCGATACTTGGCTGAAGGGAAATGTGATATACACAAAAGACATTGTATCATTTCAGACAGTCAAGCCGCGATTAAGTCCGTGGATTCAGTCTCTTTAAATTCCATCGCAGCCATTAACTGCAGTTCATCTCTTAGGGACATGGCGGAGCAGTTTAACATTCACCTCTGTTGGGTGCCGGGGCATAGAGACAATTCAGGAACCTGTATCCAAAAAGGGAATCAAACTACCTCTTTTACCTTAAAAGGGTTTTCTGGGTATACCAATCGCTTTTGGAAGCTTTTATTCAAGCTATCCGCAATCGAGAGAACAAACTTAGGTGGACAATTAGTAATACATGTCTAGTGACTAATCATATCTAGTTAAAGCTGGACCCGCGATGCTCTAAGAGTCTTATCTCACTAAACCGATTGCATATTAGCTCCCCTATAGGTGCCATAACAGGGCACTGTCTGATAGGCAGGCACGCATCCAGGCTTAGCGTTTATTCAAACGACTTCTGCAGAAGCTGCATGGACGAGGAGGAGGAGCAGACTAAAATTCACTTTCTTTGTACATGTCCTGCTCTCTCCCATCAAAGAAATCTCTCTCGAGGAGCCTTCTAGCTTAATGATCTTATTGACTTGGCTAACACTGACGTTAGAAGTCTATCGCGCTTCATAAGAAGCTCCAAATCTTTTAACGAGTAGTGAAAGAAACCATTTGATCCGTGTGGTATCATAATGGACCTAACATTGGTCTAAGTGTGATGGCCTTACGCTGACAGCCAACCGAACCAAACCTACCCCGACCTATGTTACAACTTACATAGTCGGGGTAAGTTTTAACAACCCCTCTTTTTTAAATGCGATATTTTGATATCCTTGTTTTGCTTTTTGTAGTGGATTTTGTGGCTCAGATATTGCTATTTGATTTAAAACAGCTTTCGCATTCTAAATTGCAAAGTTTTAGGAGCAGCATCAAATTTAGTCAAAAGTGCTAGGTACTGCTGGCCCCGCTCTCCCCTGCTCGTACATTAACAGACATTTTCGCCATCTGTTTCTATACTCGATCGATTTTTTCGTTTGTCACTCTTTTTCTAAGGGTGCAATAAACCTTCCTGGTTGCAGCAATAAAATGAAACCTTCGCGTGTTAAGTAACGTTTTAAATGAGCTGGGGGAAAAACACGTACCTACAAAGTGCTGGTTTTCATGTTGTTAGCCATTTCATTTGTTTGTACTTAATGCAAATAAAATTACGGTATTGTATTTAAAAATTGAAATATAACGCATTCATTAGCAAAAGCTGCTTTTTGATTCTGATGAAATCGTTTCGCACCTGCACTAATTGTCATAACGGTATGATGCATTATTTGCATGTACAAACACATAATGATGTATTGCACAGGCAACAGCGCTTGTTATAAATGGATATTGCGGTCTCTTGCATAAAACTCTACACAAAATAGCGGTTGTGTTGACCCTTTTTCAACTGCACATTAAAGTATAATTATTGTACAAGAAGGACCTACTTATAATGTTATTGAATCCTCCTTCCAGGCAAACCAACAAAAGCCCAAACCAAAATGTGCAATGAAAGCAGAATGAACCGTCTTTCTCTCTTCTCGAATAAATCTTGTGCTTTGTTTGTTCCAATTAGACGTGTATAAATCTAAAGGATTACCTCCTGTGCACCTTAAAGGCAGCTACAGCTACAGCTACAGCTACCTACTCTTCTAATGTTCTACTAATGTTCGTTCATGCAAAGTTTTTACGTAGACAAATTCAACTTTTTCGTGACGGTATGCAATTTGTCATTATTAAGTGTTCGCCAACAAGTACTACAAAATATGATTACTGAAATCACAATTTCTTCACCTCCACAGAGTTCCATTCTTCATTTTCGAGTAGTTAACACTTTCCACACTTTTTTAATTGCAAAAATCACAACCTCCATCCCTTGCGAAGAAAGCACTTCACATAATTGGTATTTGGTTTTGCCATGAGCATTTCAATTGACGGATCGCACATAACACAAGTATTTGAATGCTTTATCCTATTCCACAATGGCAGCTCATTCACTTTGCCTTAATTGGCGTATATGGCATAGCTGCCTATAGTCATACGTACATACTATTTTTGCACACGAGTATAATTTCCTCTTTAATAAATGGGAGCAACATCATTTGTGTACGAGGATCCTGTGGACTTAATGGCATATTCATTTCATAATCTTTTGGTATTCATTTGCATTGTGCATGGGCTTATTCCGTGTTACGGCATTAGATTACGTTCAAGTAATGTCTTCAAGAGATACATGATTATATAAATATTAAAAAAATTCAAACCAGCAATTTTGGTTTACAACGACATTAGAGGTGAGGATAAAGTTACTAACGAGATTCCTTGTTTCTTGTGTCCTTAGCTAAATATCTTATAGGCGTGTGTAAACTTTTTAGAGTCAAGTTACTTTTGTGAAGCAACAAAAAAGGGAGAAAAATTGTCGTACACTATTTCGTTATAGGTAGACACCGTCAGAAGCAATTTCCTCTGCAACGTCAAAGAAAAATTTGAAAAGAAAGTAATAAACAGCAACTGGGACACCCTGACCCTGGAAACGATTTAAATGACTTTTTATGTTACAAGGAAGCATATGCGATGCGTTTAATAATATCATGAAAAAGCGGAATACAAAATGAAAGTGTACCGTCTAATTGGAGAATGGAGAGTGTACTTGAGGTTGGGTAGAGGTTTCACTTAGGTTGAAAAATCGTTATTAAATTTAAACTTTAGACCTTTGACCAAAGACGTATTCCCCAAGAGATAATCTTCAAACCCGAAATTCACAAACGATAATTTCCAGCAGCGAAATCTTAGAAGGGAGAAGGGACAAGGCTGTAATCCCCTATCTAAAATCTGCAATATAAAGGTTTTCAAGTGGTGAATCATGTAATTAAATCGCGCCGAAATTGGGAGAAGACAAAATGAGTCCCCAAATAGGTACGGTGGAACAGTAACATGTATGGGGACATGCTGCCCTCCTGCTTGACACCACTGCTGGATTTGAAGTAAGTGCGAGATTGGATATAAGCACAGTAGAGTTTGGGGACACGAAATTATCACCATGCTACAGAAGGCTTTTGAGATTATTATTTTTTTGTAAACTATGCACATGAACATTGGAGATTTGGAGAAACACTCCTCGCCACTTAAATAGGACACCCCTAACCCCTTACGTCTGCTTTCTATCCTTCATTGCTCCCAAACCCAGCATGCTAGAGACTTATTTTTTTTTGCAAATTAAAGTTGATTTAATTGCTGTTATTTGATCAAAAGAAAAATTCAATGCTAAAGCTTTAAGTTTTAACAAAATGTTATCAACCAAAAACCGGCAAAATGCGGGGTCGAAAATTTGCGCCACTTGAATAGGGCACTTTAATAAAAAAAAAACATTTTAGAGATTTCTGATTCTTTTTATTAAAAAAATAACTTAAAATTAAGGTAATTGGAGTATTTTACATTCAAAAAAAAAATTCAATACTTTGTTGTTTCTGTTTCAAAACTTCACACATCCGGTTTGGAAGGGATGTATACAAATAAGCCAAATAATACAGTGAAATCGAGCTCCAAGCTAATTCAATGGCTTGGGTTAGTTCGGGTATACTCGAATATTGTTATCCTGATCCGTATACTTGACCGTGTCAACCATCCCCAAACATTTTCAATGATATTTAAATCCGGAGAATAGGGCGGCCAGCTCAATAGCTCCACATTTTGGGTCTGCATATAAATTTAAACAACCCGAGCTGTATGTATTGGCGCATTATCATCTTGATAGATCCACGGCAGAGGTCCAAAAAGGGTATGAAAGTATTGAAAGGCCTTTTTCCATATTCCATTGTAAGACATTGATTGTGGCTGACATTGACATAAATTGTAGTTGGCCGGTTTCATAATAGGAAATGGCCCCCCGCACCATCACACCTGCAACTCTGCTATGCAGCCGGTCCAAATAATGTGTTTCTTTGCGGAGGTCATGGAAATAGTAACTATAGCCATCGGGGCCTTCCAAATTAAATTTTTTTTCATCGGAGAAGACTACTCTATGCCACTCCGAAGTCCAGGTGGCATGGTTAGGTTAGGTTAGGTTGTAGTGGCAGTCGGCTGAGGCCGACTGTCTCCTCCTCCTCCTCCTCGTCCATACAGCTTCTGCGGAAGTCATTTGCGTGGACGCCAAGCCTTGTTGCATGTCTGCGTATGAGACAGTGTCCGGTGATCACATCAATTATAGCACCAATGTGAAGTCTGTTTAGAGATATCAAACACTTAGAGCGTTTCAGATCCAGCTTTGGCCAAATCTGCTTTGTCGCTAGACAAGTGTTGCCACTTGTCCACCTAAGGTTACAGTTCTCAATGGTCTGTCTCATAAACATGAGTTTGCATGTAGCGATTGGGATGCCTAGTGAACCTTTATCAGGTAAAAGGGGCAGTGTGGTTCCTTTCCTGGCGAGTTCATCCGCCCTACAGTTCCCTGGAATGTTTGTATGTCCTGGCACCCAGCATAGGTGGATGTTAAAATGCTTCGCCATCTCCACTAGAGATGATCGGCAGTCACGGACTACGATAGAGTTTGTGGACCCAGAATCCAGGGATTTTAATGCAGCTTGACTATCTGAGAAGATCCAGATATCCGTAACGGATAACACGTTCTTCTTCAGCCACGACAGGACTTCTTTAATAGCCAAGATTTCTGCCTGGAACATACTGCAGTGATCAGGGAGTCGAAAGGAGAGGCTGAGATTCAGCCTGTCAGAGAACACACCACCTCCTACCCCCGCGTCAGTTTTGGATCCATCGGTATAAAAATGGATCGATTTATTTTCGACGGGTGGCCCTTCCCAGAATGTTCTGGGAGGGATCCTGACCTTGAAGTTTTTGTCAAAAAGGGTCTGAGAGGTGGTGTAGTCTATGTTACTGGGGAGGATTCCAAATTTTTTCAGAATAGATGCGTGGCCGATTTCATTCTCGGACCATTATAACGTTGTTTTGAGGCGGATAGCCGCACTAGCAGCCACTTGCTTACTAAAGATGTCCAGGGGTGTCAGGTGAAACAGAATGTCAATTGCAGCAGAGGGGGTAGTGCGCAGTGCACCACTCATGCAGAGACAAGCTGTTCGTTGGACTTTGCCTAGCTTATCGCGATTTATCGCTTTATCTAGGGCAGTCCACCAAACAACCACCCCGTACAAAAGTATCGGTCTTATTACCGAGATGTATAGCCAGTTGGTAATGCGGGGCTGGAGCCCCCATTTATTACCAATGGCTTTTTTGCAGGAGAAGAGTGCTGCCTTACGAACTCTTTCCTGAATGTTAGGTTTCCAGCTAAGCTTTCTATCCAGAATGAGACCCAAGTATTTTGCCTCGTCCGAAAAGACTAGACTTGTTCCTCTGATAGAGGGGGGATCAATGTATGGAATTTTGTGTTTCCTAGTGGCATGTGCTCGACAAAACTGAGGCTTTGCTCTTTTTGAACTGTATTGAGAGGTGGCTTCTTCTTAATTTTCAATCTTTTTAGATGTTTAGCTTTCGAAATAACACGACGCATAGTTGTAAGATTTGCCTTGACACCGCATTTATCCTTGATTTTTGCCAAAGAGTCGTGAGAATTTGACGCTTTTCTTAAAATAAGTCGCCTTTCCGCATTAGTAAGTACGCTGTGTGTCCGGCCTTTCATGTTTGTTCCATATTCATACTCATTACTTAAAAATGTGGATATAACGTGTCGGATCCTCTCGATTTTTTTTAGCTATTTTGGCAATAGTGAAGCCAGCGTCCTTGTAAGCTTTGATTTGTCCTTTTTCCGCCTTGGTTAATGATTTTCCTCGACCCATTTTAGGTTTTTTTTTTTTAATTAAATAGTCGAAATTAAGATAACCGCGTGCCAAAGATAAGGATCAAACTAAATGCATGTTCTATTCAAGTGGCGCAAACATTTTGTTTTAATTCCAACGAATGTTAACATAAAGTGGACAAAAACATATAACGGCTCTTTTCCAGAACTTGCAATTTTGTCACAGAAAAAGAAGAAAAGTTGGACAAAGATAAAGGACATAATATCATTATTGTATCATTCCGCTTTTGAGTTATGAGCAATTGCAAATAGAGTGTACAGGGTGTCCTATTCAAGCGGCGACGAGTGTATCGTGGGGAGTTTGGCAAACAAAATTGTTAAGTTGGAGATATTGTCCTTAAAAAATTTGTTAGCGGGAATAATAGCTATTTGGATTATTTGTTTTGTTTTTGTGTATTTCGTACGACTCCCTTAACTTTTTTCTATTTGAATGAAGTCTCAAATCAATTGAATCTTAAGCACAGTCTACATGCCTTAGCGTTGCATGCAGTCGAATATTCGGGAAAAACTGGGGTCTTAACGCCTAGATAATTCTATGGGTATGCACGTTGATAATAACCACCACAACGGCGAGGCACGAAATCATCCGCAACTTGGTACCTTAAGACCTATAAATTATGCAAGAATCTACAGCGAAAAGATTCCTTCGGATCAGTCAGCTTATCTTGCTGGAGGACGAATTCAACGGGTGATGTACAGATTCTAAACAGGGCGCATATCGTGTAGTTTCACGAACGATTGTCGTCGAAGCGATACAAGTTCAATATCAATTTTATTTACAGTTTTAAGTTTACAGTGGTTTGAGTATTTTTATAGTTTAAGAGTTACTTTATTTTTTACACCTAGAACATATTAATTATAATTATAAGGCGTTAACGGCCATTTTTGTGCAACCATTTGCCATTTGCTTGCAGGTGGCAATGGTGCGGTGGTAGTGTATTCACTAAAGTGATTGGCAGGTCGTGCGTTCGAATCCCGACCAGGGCCATGATTTTTATAAATTGAATACACACAACAAAAACTGATCTCCCTAAAACAATTTAGGCGCCACCTGTTGAGAAATAAAAAATCCCATCGCACCAAACTTCTTTCATATCCTTGTATTCTTTCAGTAAGTAGCACCCAAAAATAGGCAATGAATTGCTGGGAGCTACTTGCGCAACAAACTAAATGCCGCCTGCGCTGTGGTTTTACCATTGTAAGGGTACTGTGTCACTACAGAAAAAAGAAATCCCTTTAGCGCACGCAAATTATAAAAAAAAAAAAAAAACCATTTGCTTGTGCAACGGAAGAGACCTAGAATTTTAAGCCGAATCCGAACGACAAATTTGATAAGCTTCTCACGACAATTGACAGTCTAGGATGTTTTTCAGACGTTCTCAACACCTAAGACAGTGGAAAAAAACTTTAAGATGTTACTTATCCTGGCGGGACTGGAACCTGATACCTTTAGATTAGTAGTCCAACACTCTAACTTCTGCGCCACTGCGCCCAAATATTCCATTTATGACAATATTTTAACATTTTATAACTAATATAAATTTAAGGGAAACCACTACAAGAAAAAATCCTTACATAGCACTTAAAGACTTACATTGCACACAAACCCAAACAAACATTGAAAGAAGTTCGACTCATATGATTTAAAGGTCAAGTATAAGTTCGTTATCTGAGTAGGAACATCTCGCATACTCTCTTGAAGTTTGTATAAAACAATTTTTATTGGACTTACATTTGCTTTATTGTGAAATCTATCTGTTGAATAAAATCTAAGTAAGATAAGTATTAGGTTAAGAACTTTGTTTTGACTTACGAGCATTTGAAGTTTTTTTTTATGTGAGTCTCAGCGCAGTCAAACCACACTGGTGCACCATATGTTAGAACCGGGTGAAAAATCGTTTTGAAAATTAATATTTTATTATGTTTGCTTGGATAGACTTTTTGCTAATGAAGGGATGCAGTATTTTTCAACGAAAGATATGATTTGTAGATTGTGTTAGATTTATGACTTTGAAAGGTCAACTTTTATCGAAGGTGACACCAATATATTTACAATTTTGAGACCATTTAATCTCGTTAGAGTTTATTCTTCGTGAAGTTTGGGGCAAGAAACTCTGCTTTCTGCGTCGAGTGAACCACATGGCTTGGCATTTCTCAGAATTAACCTTAATTTTCCACCTACTTTTGGTTGATAAGAGTATCTAGTGGGCTTTCTAATGCACTTAGTGCGCCTTGAGGAAGGAGGTTTGACGAAACCAGAGCAGTGTCATCCGCAAATATATCATCTCATCTCGTTTAGCCTAAAACAAATCCGCTTTCTTCGCTCCGAGTTTCGTAACCGGATAAGGCGCAGAGTATTATCCGGCAACGGTGAAAGATTTGTGTAAAAGGCTGCACCTTGGGCCTTCGGAAAAGATAACTCAGCAGCACGATTGATTGTTTGCTCAAATTTGTCAGAAACCATTTCTATCCGTTCGCATGACTGAATACTGTCCAAACGTAAGCTTCCTTGTTACAAGTTATTAGATATGTGGGACCGATATCTTTCCCATTTTGCAGCGAAATAATTGAAATTTCCATTTGTGATGTATCTAGTACAAGAACTCTGAAGCGTTGTACATACGGCTAAGTGGTCCAAACTATCTTACTGAACGAGATCCTTATAAGTTTGCTTCACGCAACTCTACCATGGGTGGCGACGGTGCAGAGGTTAGTGTGTTGGCTTGTGACCCGTGCGGTGCTGGTTCAATCCCCATGGGGAACAACAACATACGCCACCCAATCACATGCCTCTACACCAAAAGAAGGATTTCTGCCTGGTAGTACAATGGACCGTTGCCGAGTCTGAGTGGTCTGGGATTTGGATTTATCCGTTTAATAAAAAAAAAAAAAAAAAAAACTCTACCACCATCGTGTCGTCTATCGTCACTTGCTTATGAATCCAATGAAGAAATCTGGTATGTACCAATATAATGGGAATCATACACAAATTCAACCGTGACCGGAAAGAAACTCCCCTGAAAAATGTGTACCCAAAATATATATGAATATTGTGAGTCACAGAGGTGTCCAGAGTTTTAAACCCTTTTACCCGCTTAGCAGGACACCCAGGTACTATTATGGGAGGCAAGGAGGTTTTTTCCAAGGGAGAACTTTTCCGGAAACCAAACGCAATATAGACGGCGTTGTTGCAACTCTTTTGCGAAACAGCTGATATTCGGTGAAACTTAAATGTTTTTTTATGCGTTTATTCACGAAAGCAAGTCTCAACTTTATTATTCCAATACACTTTTTCTAATTCCTACTTTCAAAATTAATTTCCCTTGTAAGCGAATTAATATGAATGTTTTCCAAGTGGTAAATTTGTTTAATGTCTTAGCTTAGCTGCACTGACGACATCAGCGGATACAATTATTTGTTTGACATCTCTAAATTCCGAAGAAAATAGCAACAAAACCGAGTTTCTAATTAATAATAATTTGCGTGGGCAACATTCCGTAGCAAATAAAAAAATATCTAAAGTCCTTTGTTGCTTTAAAAACTATGAAAAATTCTTCAGTAGTCTGCTCAAAAATTGCTTAGAGCTTAACATTCCCAAATGTCAATCTAATACCATATCGCGCAAGCGAACCCCGTCACTACCTTCTCCATGGTCAACCAATCTCTTTCGTTCAATGTCTCCGTGACCTTGGAATATTGTACGACAGTGAGTTAAATTTTCGTTTACATATTGACGAAATAATTCGTAAAGCCAACGAATCACTTGGCTTTGTTAAACGCTGGTGAAAGAATTCTGCAACCCATACGTGACTAAATCTATCTACCCCACTTTTGTTCGCCCCTTCCTTGAGTATGCCAGTCAAGCGTAGTCTCCTTTTCATCAAGTTCATCCTCGTCGCTCGTCTCTTTTACCTTCCAACCCATCGAACCTCATATGGGTCCAACGAACCAATCTCCCATATGCTGCAGAAGGTTAAATCAAATATTTCCGTCTTTGATTTCAACCATAACCCTGCCCTTCTCAAAATCGATCTCCTTCACCATTCCCCTAATCCTTAAGCTTTAGTTTTAAGCCTTCTTATTTTTTAAGTTTTAGTTTTTAAGTTATTCATTAGATGATAGTTTTAGCTTGTAGTAAGCCTAATAAATGAGGGCTATCTCTGACCTCACCAAAATTAAAATTTAGTGAGTTCTGTGAAGTAAATATTTAGTCCTCGAAACGATATCACTCAGGCGATATTGTTACGTAAAGCATTGCTATCGAAATCGATATCGATAACAATATCGTCAGCCTTACGTGAGGCCCAGATACTTTGACCCAGCTTTATTCTCATACGATATGATGCAGCACTTGACTTTCGTTAAACATGTTCCTGCATTTTTTTCTAGCAGAGCGGAATGGGAAAGAAATGAACATGATTTGACTACACCTACTCCGATGCCTAAAAAATTGAGGTAAGCGTTAGAGCTGGAATGTTTTCGAAACATTAAAGCTAACGAACACATTTTGTCTCCCATTATATTCCATCATTCCAAAATAATGGCGCTAAATTCGAAAGAGGCGGTCGTAATGGGACACCCTTTTTATGGACTGTGTGCAGACTCTTTATGTTCATCAGAAGAATATAACAACACTTATAAAAAAGTATTACATTTTCATTAAAGCTTTCATTTCTTGCATGAAATACATAATCAATATCAAGTAAAAACAAGTTTCACTAGCAAAGATATTTTGGTCTATCTATCTTTAGCATCAATCACTCCTTGCTATTAGAAAGTAAATCATCTACCCCTACCCAAGGCAGCAATTCATTGAGTTGGGAAACAAAAATTAGGTAATACAATTTCATGTTAATTAATCACGAATTGTATTTTCCGGAATTTTAAGGACAAAAAAAAACGTAAGTATTTGTTGTCCATCACCGGGACAATAAGTTGGGCAACTTGAAATGCGTTGGAAAAAATAAATAAATACAACCCCGCTTCCGCTTGAATAAAATTAAAAGAAATAAGTACCTTCTACTTGCTTCAGTGCTCTTTCCTTCTCCAACAATACTTAAATAATTCATTACGAGGATTCAGGATTCTTCCATTAAATTACCCATCAGCGCAAGTAATCATTGCAACTTCTATCTACAACGACGTGTAACACCCAACGACACCCAGAGCTCACACCCCAAAACAAAAAAGAAAAACTCTCGAGTTCTCCAAATGAAAAATGGTCAAAATTAGTTACTTTCATCAAAAGAATTTCTAAAAAGCAGCTCTCACCTGCAGACGGCAAACATAATATCCTTACATTTATCCACCATGCGCTAAGCGTTGGATTTACCAAACTTCTCCAGCAGAGACCGCCTTTGTTTCTCGCCAGCTTAAAGGAAGTTTTCCTCTTATTCTCTGCATTTCTTATCCTTGTCTCAACACTAAAAACGATGTGGAAACGATTCCGGAAATTATACATTCTTTCATTCGCTTTTTTCCCTTTCTTCCTTAATATCCTCAAAAGTATATGGATGGTACTTTACGAACAAGTTTCTCTTCATTTTCCATAATTTTTCCCCGTCTTTCAACCTCCTTATTGGTTGACGGAAATATTTCTTACAAACTTAGCTATTGTTGAAGGAAGAGTAGTGAATGGTGGCATAAGAAAAAAAAACCTTTTTAATAAGCACCCACAGGCTCATAGCGCACAGGACAATAGAAGAAAAACTAACTTCTGCAAAAAATTCAGTTTTACTACGGAATTAAATATGGATAAACCGTGAAATTGCATTGTATCCAGGTTGAGCATGTGTGCACGAAGAATATACTCGTATACTACATATGTTTAGGAAGAAATTGAAAGTTCCTTTTTTGTAAAGTTTTATCAAAATTTTCTTTATGGACTAAGTGAAGTTCTTCGATTTTTTTTATTTCACATTCTCTGCAGATACTGAACTTTCTTAATTCGATTATTGGAACTTCAACTTCTGGACGCAGTGAGCAGACAGAGAACTCGAGGCACACAATGCCTTTAAGTAAGGAGTTTTTTTTCTTTTTTGCATTCGCAAGTTGCATGGTGGTATATGACTGTGTGTAAGGAAGGGAAAAGATTAGGAAAAGTTAGTGAGGTGTTGAATTTTTTTTTTTTGGTTTTTGGTTCAAGGGTAGTGGAAAATATTTGAGATTTTCTATGTGCTAGATATTGAAAGTTTGATGATAAATTTATAGTTTATCGAAATTAATGCAAATTACGAGAAGGCAGTGTTTGATGGCAGGCTTGGTTCTTCTTAAGATTTTGGCTATATTAATTTGAAAAATGCACAAAGATAACAGAACTTTTAACACAACGCGATCAAAAGAGTAAAGTTTGAGATTTATAAACTTTTAAATGTAAGTTGTGGCATGGAAGGTGAGATAGTGTAAGATTCATTAGATCTGTCTGGGCGTGAAAACATGGCAACTGGCATAAATCAAATTAATCACTTTTGTGGTTAGTCGTTGTGGTTCTGTGGTTAAATAGGTTTCAGGTTTTGTTTTATTGAAGATTTGCATCTGTCGGAGCAATTGACAGAAAAGTCTCTCTTTATGAGGTAAATAAATCAGTAAGAATATTTGTAACTCTGAAAGTATCTAAAGATAAAACTTGAGAGGTTCCCATTGTTGGGAAAACTTTTGTTCAGACAGAGGAGCTCCATTCATATTTCTTTCGCTGATTCAAAAAATTTTAAAATAACACCAAGCCCTTGGATATGTTAAGCATTGACTGCGGTTTATGTATACATATTTGTAAGTGAACGTCGGATATTTGTCCCGTCGGTAACCCATGAACCTTCTCGGTATCCTTGGATTAGCGAAGATTTGGCCCTGGTTATTGTTTCCATTGACCGAATGCCGATGGACATGAAAGTATCTTGTTGTATTAAACCGAAGATGTGTGACCGATAGTGCAAATTATCAAAGCGAACTACAGTCGTAAGCTGAACAATCCAACAAATACGGAGCGTATTACGACGAGTAAAAAGGTGGTGTTTTCCCCTAAGGGTTTTAATACAAAAACTTTATTCTTTCTCATTCTTCATGTGTAATTATACAAAAGTGCGTGAGCGGATTTTGGTTTGAGCGAGAGAGACATTAAAATATTTTTCAAGTTCAAATTTTATGGCGAATTCAACAGAGGAAATAAATATGGTGACTGGTCTAAATTTAAATATTAAGTATTTCAATTTTGTTGTTTATCACAAATATTTACAAGTGCGATATTTATCCTATGGTAATACACGATGATGATGACGATGGTGATGGTGAAGACGACAATGGTGATTCTGCCCCAAAAGTAAGCTTCTGTTGTAGACATCGAAGAAATCGATGCTTCCTTCCTAAGGTCCGATAACAGAGACAATCTCTTCATTGAAGGTTGATATCAATTAAATTGGTAAAGGATTCAGGTCACTTAGGGTGTACCAGAAATCCGTACCAATCTAGGAGCGCTCTTTATTTAATTAACGGACTCGCGAACAATGGCGGATACTTTCCCGAGAAGCTACAGCTTTCCATCTTCTGCGGTGCCAGGCCCCATATTGGTCCTTTAAGCTATAGTTCGGTCTTCCTTGCTATGTCGAACCTGTATGACATACGCTCGATGTGGCCAACTCAATGTAGTCGTCGTCTTTTAGCTTTTCGGACTTCATTTGGTTCAGCTCATAGAGTTCGCGATTTTATTCGCTTTCTTTTTGCACCAAATATCCGACAAATTGTTTTTCTGTCCAGTATCAGCTATCTTTCTAGCTCATCATTAGGCAGGCATAAAGGAGAACTGGCGGAATCAGTGGTTTGAAGAGCTTCTACTTTGTCACCCGGGTAAGGACTATTAAACAAAAAAAAAATTGTCCTCTTTCTCCACCAAAAAGCTTGAAAACCTTTAACGTCTGGTCAGGTGAATACTCAAGCCAGTCGTTTGTGATAAATTAGAGAGCACTTGCGACCAAATAAAATTGTAGCATCGCAAATGCGAACGATTGCGAGTGATTCTTCCTTTTATTGGTTCATTTAATAGTCTCGAGAGCTACAGAGCAATACGTATTTTCTATTTTTTTTTTTTTTTTTTTATGGATACCAAGTTGACTTTCCGCTAATCACAATTTTGAAGTTTTACAACATCTGTTTATGTGTGTTTTTCGTGTATACTTTTCCATTTATTTTTATTTCCTTCAAAACATTTTTTTCACATAACCCCCAATCAAGTGATACAGTGATGCCGATAGCAAGACGAGGGCATAATGAAGTATTTTCTGGCCTTTATCGACAAATTTGACTTCACGCTGTGATTGTTGCCTCGTGAGTGGCAGCAGAA
The DNA here is from genome assembly GCA_949715645.1 of Portevinia maculata. Taxonomy (NCBI): domain Eukaryota; kingdom Metazoa; phylum Arthropoda; class Insecta; order Diptera; family Syrphidae; genus Portevinia; species Portevinia maculata. Next base: position 137,249,420 of record OX454528.1, on the reverse strand, counting down.
AGATTAATTTCGAAAGCTAAGGCTCTAGCTAGGCCCGGAATCGCTTAAAGCCAAAAGTATTAAATAAATTACTTTTCTTAGCTGGTCGTCCTGAAGAGAAATGTTTTGAACATATACAATTTTATAACATTTTCCGTGTGTTTCTTTATTCATTCGGAATATTCGGAATATTCCGAGTGAGCCATTTACGTTTCTTTATTCAATGGAATATTCCGGATAATCCATTTCGGTGTTCCTTTATTCATTCTGGAATAAATGGAATGCATTCTCTTTATTCCTAGAGAAAGGTGGAATAAAAGGAATATTCCCTCGTTTGACAGATGCACTTGAAAAAAATCAAATGGGTGAGCATTTATATTGCAAAAGTTGTCGTCATTTTTCATATTTTTATGTGTTTTGTTTTAAGTTAATTATTTTTTTTATTATATATTTTTAATTTCCTTCCATAATCAAATACATATGTACATTTTTTTAAATTTTTCTTTTGTGAGCATGAAATGCCGCATAGACAAGACGATTTCATGAGCAGTGTTGCCACTTATGCTACGTATTGCGGTACCGTACTACAAAGGTGCATGTTTTTTGAACTTGTACTAAATCCTTACTCGAAAGGACATATATTTAATGTTTTACTTTTTTCCTTCGATTGAACATATTTAACATAATAACAACACGAGAATATACATAATGTCATGCTCGTGTTCTCAAACACAAACTATTATACACATATTTCATGAAATAAAGAATCTAATCTATCTATCTACTCGTATCTATCTCCATAATGTTATTCATAAAAATAATAACAATATATTATAATATAATACTGTATTGGGTACTTCGTTAAGAAATAGGGGCAAGTCGTTTTCCGCTATGTATTGTTTTGGTTGTCGAAAATATTGATAGCTTTAAAATGTTCAGTCAATCACAAACTCGTCACTGACAAATAAATTTAAAGAATTCATTCGCTGTTCGTTTGTAAAACAAAATTTTTTAAAAGAAATGTCGTGAGTAGAATTACTTTTGGGAGAAAAATTTCCTTTGATTTTTAGGTGAAATCACTTTATACACTTTATTAACAATCCTAATAATTTCTGCAAATTACTGAAATTGTATGCTTCAATTTTTTCTTGACGTTTAAGAAAGAAATTCGGCACTTCAGAAAGAGATAGCTTTACGAAGAGCTCTATCGCATTTTGCTTGTCAGTGTTGTGTTCACAATGGATGAATAATTTATTAATTGACATTCATAGTACCAAAATGTCGATCGATTCGTTTATCAATAATTGATTTTTGACAACCATAATAAGGTTGCAAGATTTCCGCTTAGAAAAAGATTAATGTAACTTGTATTACTAAGATATCGTTATTATTATTGTTTTTGTGAACTAAATTATATTTTCGTAATGTTTCTCATATTTGCATTTTCATGTATGTTTTTATTTTAGTGCTTTAGTGGAGTATTACCCCACATGTGAGTTCAGTAATAGAAAAAATAAATTAATTGTAATTACTAAATGTTGTACTTGTTCGTGAACTAAGTGGCAACGCTGGTCAATAGACAAAAGGCTGTCATTCTACTCGGTCCATTTTTGTTTCTTTCCATCTGGATATTCCGGATACAAAATTTAAAAATTCTGTCTTTTCTATTCCTTATCCGGAAAAAATAAAGAAATACACTGTTTGTATTTTTTTTATAATAAACGCGCACTAAGAAGCATACGTGGCGGGCGTTAAAGAAATCGGGGTAAGGATTCAATTTCAATTTCAATTTTATTCCAATGTACAAATAAGACTCAGTCTTTTGTAGTACTTTACAATACGGATAATTATAGATAATAATAATAAATCAATCTTAAAGCTAATCTCACAATATATAATTTTTTTTTTTGATGACAGAGGATAAACTGATGCACGTTGGTTTTGAATGTTTGTAAATTATAATTTGTAGGAAAATAGTGCGGGGAGCAGCATTCCACATTCGTGTTGTGCGGCTAAGAAAGTATTCTTTGTATTCCAATGTACGTCCGAAACGGCTTTAGAGTAAACTAATGCGGCTTCCTGGCATGACGGGTATTGCGGTTGAAATTTTTTCAGGATAAAATGCAACTGACTAATTCGTTTGAGCAAAATGTTTTATCGCACGTTTATGTATTCTGTCGAGTAGCTCCAAATATGTGATGGTCCAGATGAGAGCGTTGTACTCAAGTTTGGGACGAATACATGCCTTGTAAATTGTAGTCCGAGCAGAAGTGGTAATATATTTCTTGCGCCGCTTAAGGAAGCATAGACCTTTCGCAGCGTTCTTGGCGACATCGGTCTTTTCAACGAAGGTTGTCATTAATACACATACCAAAAAGGGAAAGTAGTTCGATTTCAGAAGGATAATGGCAAAGTACAGGATGTTTTTAGGGTTCCGTAGCCAAATGGCAAAAAACGGAACCCTTATAGATTCGTCAAGTCTGTCTGTCTGTGTGTCTGTCCGGGAATTTCACAGAAACTTTTCTCCGAAACTATAAGAGCTACTGTTGAAACTTGGTAAGTAGATGTATTCTGTGAACCGCATTAAGATTTTCATAAAAATAGAAAAAAAACAATAAATTTTGGTTGTTCCCCATACTTAGAACCGAAACTCGAATTTTTTTTTTTCATCAAACCCATACGTGTTTTGTATCTATGGATAGGTCTTCAAAATGATATTGAGGTTTCTAATATCATTTTTTCCTAAACTGAATAGTTTGCGCGAGAGACACTTCCAAAGTGGTAAAATGTGCCCCCCCCCCCCCCCCCCCCCCCACTCTAACTTCTAAAATAAGCGAATGATAACACTAAAAAAAATATATGATGTATACTACCATGCAAACTTCCACCGAAAATTGGAAAATTGGTTTGAACGAGATCGTGTAAGTAGTTTTTTTTTAATACGTAATAAATCGTTAACCGCAATTTACCTTTCAGTCAGTCAACTCAAAAAAAAAATAAAACATTTAATTTCATAAACATAAACCTTTTGCGTAAACCGTGATCCATTATTTTCTAATAATAAATCTGTAATACGTGTCTAAGTAAATAATAATTATAATTCGCGCGGAACCCTTCATGGGCGAGTCCGACTCGCACTTGGCCGCTTTTTTCAAGAGGCATCAATTTTTCTTTTAATAAAACACAACAAATTAAATGCAATGACCAAATTTTGACTTTATTAGCTCACAAATTGCATGGCATTCAATTCATGTTTAAAAATAATTTCTGTCATATGGCCTCCGCGACTGCTCATTAGAATGCCACCCTGTCGGTCAAATTTTGAATCACTTTTTCGAGCATACTAGGTCTTATTTCGTCAATAGTGCGTCGAATGTGGGCTTCTAAATGATCAATCGTTGCTGGCTTATAAGCATAGGCCAGAGATTTGACGTACCCTCACAAAAAGTAGTCCAAAAGGTGTAAAATCAAACGAAGCTGGCCAACTCACAGGTCCATTTCTTGAGATGATTCGGTCACCAAAAGTTTGGATCAACAAAGTCATGTGTGGAAGAAGTTCTGGTGTAAGTCTTTCCATGGTGATTTGCCAAAGTATACTGAAAAAAAAAGTTAAACACACTTTATTAGTATGGCAGCCATACGTCGCCGTTTTGTATCTGAATGAATGGGTTTTTTGTTAAATAAAAATTACTTCATTGCAATTTTGTTTATTTTATTTATTTATTTTAAGAAAAGTCGTCGATACTAAGTAGTTTCGATACTTTTTAGATATGGATATATATATATAGATAATACCAAAGAATAATCGGTATCGACAGTCAGGGCCGATACTTTCAACCCTAGTTAAATTAACTCCTTTTACATTAAATTATATTGAAGCAATCTCAGCAGCTACAGGTCTCATTTCAGTTCCATAAACACGTCCTCCACATCTTCTAAGAATGTATTCCTTGTTCAGGCATAATAACGCATTGACTCTTACAATCATTGATGCTGTAAAACAACATTATTCCCAACTTACAATTGCTCACGCGAGTGTATAATTGCAAAGCAACTTTCTCTCATCTAAGCCTTAGGCAATTAAAATGGTATTAGGCGAAAATAGCAAGACAGAAAAAAGGGCAATTCTCACTCAAGGCAATTACACCGATTACACGGAAATTAAATTACCCACCTGCAACCTATTTCCAACATTACGCAACGTACTCGTACGTAAGTATGTGTAGTGTATAGAAGCTTAAAAGTGATTAGACATTATGTGCGGGTGTTATTCGTAAGCGAAAAGCGGAAAGGGCAAACATTTATTTGTTTTCTATGAAATTAGCTTAAACGTTTGCCTTTAGACGGTTAGTTCCTGAATCCGAAGCTAGCCTTATTCATTCCCTCATCGCACACTATAAATGAGCACTGCACAAATACAAGAGAATTGCTGAAGGATAATGTGGCAACTAAGTTGAAGGACAATGCTGTTAGTAGCTTAGTTGAATAATGTTAGGTATTGTGCAATACTTATGGAAGTATGAAATGAGAAAGGATTATTATTATTTGGTGTTGCTTAAGTTTGGTAGAAACGGGAAGAGTTATACCGGAAAACTTTCTTGATTTTGCACAGTCACGCAAACGAGATGTGTTGGTGAGTTTCGTCAGATGTTTCTTGCGTGAACTTTTTTGGTTAGTAATTGCGGCAGACTAATTCATTGTTCACAGTCTTCTATGCACACTATCGTGATTGCCTTTCCCGTTGGATAGGATTGTGTTCATTTCATTTATCAGTTCGTGTCGATTATCGGATAAGACAAATTGTGGGAAAACTACGACAAGCTCAGACAGAACAATTCTTTGTTATTTTATTTGTTAACGCTAAAGAATGTATACCAACAAAAGATTAAAGTATTTTTGGATAATTACCAAAGTTATGGTTGGATTCTGAATACCGTTTGGTCTTGCAATACTGATTAATGTGCATTGGCCCACGACGACGAACAAAATAAGGTCGGAGGTCAAACCGAATATTTTTGGGAGGGTTTCAGCCCCATTTATTCGGCTATATTAGACCTAAAAGAATACAACCTTTGATTATCTCCTTCAAGGACTCTCCGGCGGACTCCAAAGTGCATCAGTTATACTTTGCTGACGATGGAGCCATCATAAGCAAGGATCGAACGTCGCTGCAACGAGCATTTCATATATGAATGGAAGTTATGGAGTGGAATCTGGAATGGGTATCGTATTAGAACGTATCTTGAAGAAAATGGAGCGCTACCGCCTCAGTTGGTACTGTCGTGTTCAAAGGAGAGATCCTACGAACCCTGGCAAAAAAGCAGTATCACTAAACGCTTCCATACAATCGCGAAAGAGAGGCAGACCTAAAAACTCCGAGATCGCACAAATGCAGCCGCATCAGCATTTGATTGGCCTCAGTGACGAAGTGATTCAAAATCGGGAGGTCTGCTGTTGTTTTATGAGGTCGAACCGGCGAACCCCGCAGGGATGCAGGTAAGTGGGAGGCATATGATTCCTTTAGCAAGGATCATAACCTCCTCGTTAAAGAGAAAGGAAAACAAAACAAGTTTGCAGAAAAAACCGGCGCAGGGACATAAGTCCCAAATTCTTCTTTTGGGACTTATGTCTCACTCAAGTGGGACATTACTCCCAAAAGTAAAAGTTGGGACTTACGTATGTCTCACCAAATGATGTGAAAGTGAAATAAGGTCAATTTGGCTTTATTTCACTTTTCATTAAAGCTGTTGTCAACAATTTGCTGTTGCACCTACTCCAAATCAAACAGTGACCCCAAGCAGAGGGGTTGCAGGGGGGAGCATTCAAAAATTTGGGACTTATGTCCCATCTTTGACAAAATATTTTGGAACTTATGTCCCGATGGTGTGGGACGTAAGTCCCAAATCAATTTTGGGAGTTAACGCTTTCGATCCGGATGGGACATAGAACAAAGGTGTTTTTATACCTTGGATGTCCCATCCGGATAGAATGAGTTAATTGAGACATAAGTCCCAAAAAAAAGGTGGGACTTATGTCCCTGCGCCAAAAAAACAACTGGAAGCTAGACTAAAAAATTATGACTTAAACTAGAACTTGATGCTAAAGATGGTAAATGAGAAGGACTTGAGATGATATAGAAAGCCGGGAAAGTGTTGTTCTGCCACAGCCTACGAGAAATTGGTTTGTAATAGCCGTAGGTTAGGCATGATTATTAATTAGGTTAGGTTTATGGGTTGAAAGCTAGGATATATCTGTATCCACCACACTTAGATCAATGAAGACCCATTGTGATTCCCTGGGGGTTATGACTTCCTTATTGTAGAATCTATGAATTTATGACTTTCCGAGTCCTTCTGGAGCAATAATGAATTTGTGCAAGTCATTTATATACATGCTAGAAAGTTCTTCTAAGTCTTGAAAGGAGTGTCTTCCGAAAATTGTACTTCTCAAGTTGCTGAGTGAGTGGCAGCGTGTGAAAGTGTGGAGTATTCTTATGCGCATCCTCGTCACCTTATCCTGTGCACAGGTCTGTGCTAAGTTTCATTTTCTCTGCATGTTAATTTTTTCAATTGTAGGATTCTTCAATGGTTGTTGGCAAGGCTTCGAAAATCTAGTACGGGGAAGGCTCCTTCCAAATGTAGTAGATCGCTGTCAGAAACCCGCGTCGGTCATTGCATTTTTAGTGCTTTTATATTTCTGCCAGCACTGAAACCACTACCTATAGTAACCTTAAAACTACTCAGAATATGACAAAGGAAATAATTTGAAAACAACTGAAATACTAACTAACTAATAAGAAACAAAGAGGAAAATCGAAAGCATACTTTGCAGGTAGCATTGGAGCGATGGTATTCTTTTCACTAAATGATTGGCAGGTCGTGCGTTCGAATTCCGGTCAAGGCCATGATTTTTAAAAAATCGAATACTCACGTAAATACAAATCTCCCTAAAAAAATTATCGCCAAGCGCCACCCGTGGCGAAAAAATCTCTACAATAGCACCAAACCTCTTTGCTATCCTCCTAATCTTTTGAATAGCAACTAGCACCTAAAATCATGCAATGCAATACTTCATTGCTTGTTGGTGCTTACTGTACCACAAAAAATGACTGCGCTGTGTTCCAAAACTATAATGGACAACAACCTTTTTAGCGTAAGTAAATTATAAAAAAAAATATAATTAAACATTTATGTACATACCTATAGATTTCACCTAAATACATATATTTCATTGAATAAACGAATTACGCATTTTAATCTTCGCCAGGCGGCGAGTTAACGATGAGTTTTGATCTCTTGTTGGTACCAATTCGTACCAACAATGGTTATAACAGATTAATCGAGCGCACTCCCCCTTTTGTTTGCTGCTATCAGTATTTATTTCCCGATTGCCTGTTTAAGATAACAGGGTTGGATCTGAAGTGTCTGCTTTTTTTAATTTAAAAACGTAGCTGTAGTAAAGAAATCGAATTTACCCTGACATTCCGAGGACTTCGGAGCTTCGGAGTGAAAGCCCGCGCCGACGCCAGGGTCCATCTTGAAGTCATCAGTTACGATGGTTACCGTCAAATCGTTGACCGGCAGTTGGTTATCATGCCATTCTTCCCTGCTAGGGAAGTTTTTATTTGGGAATGTAGATGGGGAGTTACGTAGTCAGTACATACTTAACCGCCTATATATTTCTGTAGAATGTTTGGGGCAGATTCTTATACAAAGAGCTCGAGGGGTCTTAGGTTGATTATAATCTCCAGCCCAGCTGTGTGAATGGATCTCATCGCCCCATGGTGCCAATGCAGGACATGCTTTGCATCCCAGTCAAAGTAAAGTTGTTATCTTTACGCGACGCTTGGAACCAGACTAAATAACCATATATCTGCACCGGCCTTACCAACGCCGTATAGAGCCACATGATGATTTTAGGGGTATATAAGCTATTATTGCCTTCTTTAGTCTGTCCTTTGTTTTAAGACCCCAGTTCAATTTCCTATGAAGCATCAGTCCTGGATAATTCGCGGTGTTTGAAATTCTTTGTAGGATTCCCTCAAATAATGGCATGCTAAATCTGGTATTAATTTGATGGACCTTGGTAAATTAGTGATACGAAACCGAGAGGTTTGCCGATGTTTATTGAGGTCAATCAAGCGTACCAGTAGGAGAGCAGTAAAGTGTGAATATTATGGTCCCTATAATCCTGATCATAACTTCGCTAGGCTCTCTGGAATTGTCGGCTCATAATGGGTAGGAACAAATCACTATTCCCTTAAGATCATTCTGGGATGACGCTGTATTTGCGGAAGATAAATCGATCCACTTCTATACCGATGGATCAAAAACTAGTGATGGGGTTGGTGGATGCATTTTCTCCGAAAGGCTAAATCTTAGTCTCTCTTTCCGTCTTACTGATCTTTGCATTGTATTCCGGGCGGAAATTATGGCGATAGAAGAAGCCCTGATGTCATCCGAAGTCTCTTTAAATTCCATCGCAGCCTTGACTGCCGTTCATCTCTTAGGGAGATGACGGAGCAGTTTAACATTTACCTCTGTTGGGTGCCGGGGCAAAAAGACATTGCAGGCAACTGTAGGGCAGATTTACTCGCCAAAAAAGGAACCACACTACCTCTTTTAGCTAACAAGGGTTCTCTGGGTATACCAATCCCTACTTGCAAACTTTTATTCAAGCTATCCGCAATCGAGAGAACAAACCTTAGGTGGACAGTAGTAATACAGGTGGCAATATTGCGATGGTAGTGTATTCACTAAGTGATTGGCAGGTCGTGTGTTCGAATCCCGACCAGGGCCATGATTTTCATAAATTGAATACACACAACAAAAACAGATCTCCCTAAAACAATTTAGGCGCCACCTGTGGAGAAAAAAATTCGATCGCACCAAACTTCTTTCATATTCTTCTATTCTTTCAAACAGTAAGTAGCACCCAAAAATAGGCAATGAATCATTTGCTGGGAGCTACTTACAGCAAGAAACGAAAAATGCCTGCGCTGTGGTTTAAACTATAAGGGTACTGTCTCACAGTCACTACAGAAAAAGAAATCCCTTTACCGCACGCAAATTATAAAAAAAAAAAAAATATGTGTAGCAACTAAGCATATCTCCGACGCTCTAAGAGTCTAATCTCACTAAACCGACTGCATGTTAGCTCCACTATAGGTGCATCGGGGCTTGGCGTTTATTCAAATGACTTCTGCAGCTGCATGAACCAGGAAGAGGAGGAGACTACACTTCACGTTCTTTGTACATGTCCTGCTCTCTCCCAAAAAATAAATCTCCATCTCTGAGATTTCTTGCTTAATGATCTAAGTGACTTGGCTAACACTGACGTTAGAAGTCTTTCGCACTTTATAAGAAGCTCCAAATAGTTTAACGAGTAGTGATAGAAATTACTAGATCGGTGTGATATCACAATGGCCTAAAATTGGTCTAAGTATGTCGGCCTTATGCTGACACACACCCCAACCTAACCTAACCTATGGGTAGGAAGTCGTGTGCATATGCTTCCACTTTGACTCCTTTTCATCGTAGTTTGACTTCAATCTCGTTTACCACAAAAATGCAAAGAAGGGGTGATAGAACCACCTAACTCCGGCGCTCGACTGTTCTGTAACAAACATATTATCCGGCTGATACAAGTTTTGTTTACATTAAGGTTCTTTTCTTGCATTAGTCTGGACATTATCTAAGGCTCCTTCACTCTTAGAGTCGTAGGATATGCAGTGTTTCGGTAGATAGAAGAGACGAGGGTATTGTAAATTACCACGGTTGGTGTCAAAGAACATATAATAGGGCGCGCAAAAGTCGTCACCCTACAGGAAGATGCTATAATTTTTGCAAATGGCGTCAAATTTCAATTCTACTTTGACATTTGTAAAAAAATAAAAGATTCAAACTAATTTTAAATTTAATAAAAAAATTTAAGACATCAAAAAACATAATCCAAAAGCAGAATAACCTAAAGTCAACAAATTCTTACGGTTTTGATGGTATTAGCGCTTCTGTTCTCAAAAAGATAGTTAATTTTATCCTTGCTCCTCTTAATCATATTATAAATAACATCCCTTTTGCCTATTTTTTCAAAGATTTTTGAGAAGATTATTGTAAACAAAATGCTGATTTTTCTAGAAAAAACTAATTTTCTATGTAAATCTCAGTTTGGTTTCATGAAAGCGAAGTGCACTGAAGATGCTATTCTAGCTATCTTAAGTAAAATCCATCATGCTTTGGATAGAAATCAGAAAACATCAGCTTTGTTTCTGTATCTAACCAAGGCCTTCGATTTGGTAAATCACTCGATCCTCCTTGAAAAACTTAGTGCAGCTGGCTTCAGAGGTTGTATAAATGATTGGTTCGCATCCTTTTTACTTAATAGGAGGCAGCGTACAAAGATAAATGGAGTTTTAAGTGAGGATGTGGTGTGCCCTAATGTGGGTGTACCTCAAGGCTCTGTCCTTGGACCGATTCTCTTTGTCCTTTACATTAACTCCATCTTTAGTATGAAACTCCACGGAGAGATAATTGCGTATGCTGATGACCTAGCGTTGTCATATGCAACGTCTTCATTAGATGTTTTAAGATCACTAATGGTGCAGGATTTAAATTTGCTCAGCAAGTGGTTTGACTTACATCAGATGATACTTAGCAAAAAATCCAAAGCCATGTATTACTCACTAACCTGGAATAATGTAATTATTGATCTGAATTACCACCATTCGACTTGTATTAGGGCTAACTGCTCAAAAAATAATTGTTTTCAACTGCAGTTTGTAAAAGAATTCAGATATTTAGGAGTTCTATTGGATTCTAATATTAACTGGAAACCTCATATCAAAAGCATTAAACAACTTTTGTTTTGAATGAATAACCTTACACGGCTGGAGTTACAGCGCTGTTTTACGGTTAGCCACAACCGATCATCAGACTCCTTCTGTGGTGCTGGTCTGTCTTTTTCCTTCATTTTATCCCGAAATTCCATTTCTTCCACTGGTATTCGAACCTAGACCAGCGTCTTCTCAGGCAAGCACGCATGCACTGTGCCATTGAAGCCACGAGTTTATCCAGTTTTTATTTCAATTTCCTTGGACAAACTTTGCTCCTGTAAGTATATTATGTTATTCATTCTGGTTTTTTCTTTCTAAGTTTTCTCTAATTCTATTCCATTTCGACAAGCATAGTTGGACTGAAATGGGTGATAGAGAGGGTGAAAGACTTTTTTGACATTGTATTTGTCGAGAATCTTACGATTAATGGTTTTTTAAGTGATACCACACAATTTTTCCTGGTTTTAATTTTTGACGGAAAACAAAAATTAAAACCAGGAAAAATTGTGTGGTATCATTTCTAAAGTTAATATTTAGAATAAATGAAGTATATTTACTTTTTTTTTTTGTATAATTTGCTTACGCTAAAGGGATTTGTTTCTGTTGTTACAGTACCCTTATAGTGCTAAGAACACAGTGTAAGCTACTTGGTATTAGAAAGAATAGAGAGATAGGAAAGAAGTGTTTAGGTGCAGTTGTAGGGTTTTTCTCCACGGGTGGTGTCTAAGTTACTTAGGGAGATTACGATTTCATGTATTCGGTATAAAGTAATGGACTTGGACGGGATTCGAACGCACGACCTTCCATTCCGTAAGCGAATACACTACTACTTGCACCATTGCCACCCGCAATGTATATTTACTTAGAAACATGACCACTGATGTAGTCCCATTTGTAAGAAAAGAGCACTGTAGACGTTTTTTCTCAAATATTGCACCATTTATATTTAATAAACTGCCGTCTAATATATGCACATTGGTTACACATACACAGCCATATAGATTTTTGAAAGCACTAAAAGAATGGCTTCTTTCCAGATCCGAAGTAGAAACATTACTTAATACTGTCTCCTGATCTCATACGTTTTTTTCTCTTTTTCTTTCGCTTTTTTATGGAAAAAAAAAATAAACAAAAAATCATATTTTCATTGCTTTCTATAAACTATTTGTCCCATAATTTCTTTGCATCTCTGGTAATTGCTGTTACCTTCCCCTATCATCCCGGTTCAATTTTTAATATTAGTTGGTCTAACCTTCTAATCGCGTTGCTCTATTTGTCTTTCGCTGGTAGTCATTTCGAAAAAGTAAATTTACTGCACACGTATCACTGGTCCTTTAATGGCCACAAAGTGTTTGCTTTATTCTCAAAATAATTCATGATTAAATACCTAATAATTTTGATTTTCTTTTCTATTTTTCTTTAATGTATAACGGTGTACTCATTCAAATAATTGTTTTCTTTTGTTTAGTATTTTTTATTGGTTTATGGTATACCTACTCAAATTTGTAAAAGAGGAATGAATTTAATCTATTGTACTACAAATGAATTACTTTGAATAAATCTATCTATCTATCTATCTAGAACCAAAGTTTTTAATTAAAAAAAAAATACAGAAAGAAAACATGGACTGACAACTTTTGCGCCACCTTGAAGTTGTAGAGAGTCGCGCAATCGACGGTGAATGGAATGAGTCAATGAATGAAAAGAATGTCTGAAACGTCCCTGCGTTCCTCAAGGCTATTCAAGTTGAAAAGTTTGAAACGGTCTGGATAAAAATCGAAGGTTAAGGTATCTTTCGAAGGAAGAAAACGACGTTGGATGCCTTTTATTCTGGATACATGAACTCATTGATGATAACGGCAAAATACAATGTCAAAGCAGCTATATATTTACTTGTTTCCTGTCATGTGCTTCAAGAAAAAGAGGTTTCTGCCTGGACCTCTGTACTGAAATCAAAAACAGGCATACAACCTTCAAATGAATTAAAAAATGACGATTTTATCCCTAATTATTATTAACAAGGGATGCATGGATGTGATCTTGTGTTCGACTTTTGCTCAAAGGAGATTATTACTTTTTAAACAAATTTGATCATTCAATGCAAATTCCAATTGAACAATTATACCTTTGTACTCGCATGTAAAGCTTATGTACAAGGATTATACCACTAATCAAAATAACGTCAAAATGAATGATACATTTTTGTGAAATTGAAAATTAGCTTTATGTAGCATATTTTGCATTCCATCATTCATTCTCTTTGCGACAAGTGTTTCTTTTGAATCACCTAATATAAAAGTGCCACTAAAAGGCAATTTCAAAAGAAAGCAAATCAAAGCTTTCCCACAAAAAGATATCTTGACAAGATGACAGATCCTTTTCAATGACAATCATATTGATAAATGGAAATTTTGTTTGAAATAAAATATAATCCTTTTGTCCTTTGTGAAAGCACTTTGATTTTTCCATTTTGAGCTCTCCAATCGTTGTGATGTTGCATGGCATTTTGCTAAGCATTGTATTTGTGCTTCTTATTTTATCCCGTTTGTGGTAAATGTAAAGTGTTCCTTGGGTGACATTTCAAGGAAAATGTCTTTTCCTTGACAAACCACTTTTTATAGGAGAATGATCTGCTTGAATTCTAAAATATGATACAAACGAAACTTAAGTAGTTTGAAATTTTTCATTAATGATTAATGACATGGAGTTTTCCGAAAATCTTATTTTTGCTTTGCGAAGTGAAACGCAAATCATTGATTTTGTGACCGAGACCCAAAATCCAGAATATTTAAATTAATTATAAAATGTTTCGGCATTTTAAATGCGACATCGTTTTACAACTCAGACCAGTATATTCAGAAAGTGGACTGTCACGAGCATTTTCTGACGGATCCGTGGTAATTACTCAGTCGATTATTGCCCCGAGAGGGAGTCACGGAAGGAAACCACAAACTTAATGAAATTTCACATAGAGCCTGATTGGAGGTTGCTCCTTAATATTCATAGATGGTTATATCAGATCTACTACAATGGACTGGCAAGCGTCGTGGTTTACATGATTCGCAGAACCGAGTGAAATAGGGGTTCTAATTCTCAACTCCGTATGAAATTCCGTGTTCCCAGGCCTGGTTTTTTTCTAGCAATGGAGGATCTAAAACAGAGTTATAATCTGGATTCCAGGCATTATAGCTTAACCGCTTTGGTTGGTTGGTTGGTTGGTTGAAACCGGCCCTCGATGAGGATGCACTTAGACCAGAAGTAGGTCCATTGTGCTGCCGATGTGTAAGGTGGGTGGGTCACCCTCTTACTCAGGGAACCATTTGCTCCTCTGAATGAAGGAGCTAATCCTTGCTGTGCGGGCGTTGTTAAGATCGTTTAGATCATTGAAAAGGTATTCACCAAATGTAGCCTTCCTAATGTTGGCGAGTGCAGGACACGTGCAAAGGAAGTGACTGGTGGTCTCCTCTTCTTCCTCGCCCCTACAGCTTCTGAAGAAGTCATTGTAGGGAGCTTTACCGCTTTCCTCGGCCGAATATTAGTTTCGCCTCGTGTCGGCCTTATTTGCAAGTCTATTCCACGTCGCACAGCAAATGGATGGAGAAACTAGGTTTTAGACCCTATATGGGCCGTGAATGTCTTAAAAGGGACAAAGTGAAATCTAACTCCTTCCATGGGAATATACTGATATGACATTAACAATAAAAATGAAAATAATAAAAAGGTGCTTTCTTTCCACAAAATGTTCAAATAAAAGAATCGAACGAATTGTATTCTATTCTTAGGTTTTTCTAATAAACGAAACGAACGCAGCTTTGTCTATTTCATGTGCCAACATATGTAAGGCCAGGCAAGTAAGCAAGCACGGCAAGTAGGTTAGGTTAGGTAAATGGGTTGACGTTACAGGAGAAACCTGTACCGTCACACTTAGATCAGCGTAGATCCGTTGTGAACCCCTTGGGGTTTTCAACTCCCACAGTGGGAAACTTATGAAAACCTATAGATGAGGATGACTTGCCTGAGGCATTCACAAACTTAAGTAGGTCGAAAACGGTTTCGCGCGAAATTCTTCTAGGTCCTGGATAATGAATTCTCCGTGGAATTTATTTCTGATGTGGCATAGTGCTGGACAGAGAGAGTGTATCTTCCTGCGCTTCCTGATCGCACAACCTCTGCGTAAGTCACCCGTGCTGATTTTCATCCTCTTGGCATGGTATGTCAGCAGGTTATATCCGGTAAATACGCCCACGAGAGAGGACGAATCTTTTTGTGCAATTGTATTAAACTCTCGGTTGGACGTTTGTTTTAGAGCGGCTACATTTTTCTGGATGTGGCACAGCATTGGAATGTGCTCCATCTTTCATTAGCCGCCTCTAGTATTTTGTCGCCCATCAACTGTTTAAGGTCACAGGTGGAACCTTTACTGTTATGTCAGCCTGGTTTGTTCCGAGTTGTGAGCCCTGACTGTTCGGCTCATCAGCCTTCTCGTTGCCCGGCATAGCAATGTCACCCGGAACCTTAGCAGAGCTTTACATTGTGTTGGGCGCCAAGAAACCGTAGCTCTTTGTGACAACGACCTTCAATCTTCGATTTTATCTCTAAGGCAGAAATCGCTTTTAAATCCGCCTGGCTGTCAATAAAAAAAGCAATATCTGCATTAGATATTGTCTTCATTGCGACCTGTTTAGCAGCTGTAGTCACTGCCATGACCTCGGATTGGAAAACGCTGTAATCGGTAAGTCTAATTGGCCTGGATTGGATAGTCCGAGAATTTCAGAATAGAATTCCGCAGCAACATCCACGTCCATCTTTGAGCCGTCAATGTAGATGGGTATAGTGGATCTGATGGGTGGTCTGTGTGCCATTCTTCCCTGCAGGGGAAGTAAATGGTAAAAGACCTTGCTAATTCATTGCGGGGGATTGTGTAGTTTGTGCAAAAATTATTTTCTGTTAATTCTTTAAGGATCTGCGCGTGTCCAGTCCAGCCTCAGGGCACTCTTTGCGGCATCTTTTTTTCAAATAAATCAAGGGGTTTGAGGTTTGGTATGACCTCCATACCCGCTGTGGGTTGATATGTTTTATGTTAACAATTAAACAACACACTATTCAATTCTATTGTGGTAACAATTATCTTTATTGATGTACGTTGAGTCACAGTTCAAACCTCCGATTTGCTAAGTTAGTGTTTAGGCACATAATACCTAAGAGAAGAACTTTCTCTATATGGTTGTTCGGGTAGGTACTAACTAAGCAAACTAGTGAGCTTTTAATACATATTTACTCCTTCCTTAAATATATATGACTTAAATTCTTTTCTGATAATAACTTAATTCAAATATACAATTCTAGATACATTATTATTATTCTTTTTATTTTCTTATATTTTCGTTTATTATTAAAGTAATTCATGATACCAAAACGATATTAAGTAATTATAGGGTGATGGCACCAGTAGTCGGCCCCTTAACTTTAATTTTAAGTTTGACTTGCCTTTAAAATCCGTTATTCAAAAAGTGAATAGACTATTTGGCTTAAGTAAATATTTGAAATGTGTAAATTAGGTATTTCTAGGTTTTTTAAGTATAATTGTTACCCAAGTTAAACTATTTACAAAAAAAAAATTCAGCAAAGATATACATTCTAAACACTACTATTGCACAATTTACAGAGATGTGGTTATTACTACCTTACTACTGATAATCTTATATAATTGTAAATGAAAAATATCAAACTATATATTATATATTTAAGTAATAATTTGAGGAAAAGCTGATGAAAAAAAACCTCAATTCGAACTATAATAGGATCATTGAAATGAGAGAAGTGGTGGTGGGCAACTTGATTTCAGATATCACGTACATTTACAAGTACAGTTACTAAATAAACATAATATATAAATAGATTAACAATTATAGATATAATTGACAAATGTAATAAGTTAACAGATATGAATAGTTTAAGGAAACATATAACATTTTAACAAATATAAATAATTTAACAAATATGAATAACTGAACAAATGCAGACGATGAATTAATATCATATTGAAGTCAATTTTAATTATAGATAAATAAATAGATAAATATGTATATAAATAAATGACTAGATAAATGAATAAATAAATAGTAATAATTACAATAAATAAATAAATAATAAATAAATAAATAAATAAATAATAAATAAATAAGTAATAAATAAATAAATAATAACAAATATAGTAAATTAATAAATAAATAAATAATAACAATAAGTGGAACAGGTAGTGATTTTATGTTTGTTTAATGTAGAAGACCTAAAATCAAGGGGTTGTCAGAGGAGCTGCAAGACCAGCTGTAGCGATCAAATAATTTATTCAGTCTTACTGATATTTTTTCAATGTTTGAGATTGCATGCAGTTCTTCGGTCGAAAAATGCCAAGGTAAGTTTAAGATCATTTTCAGTAGTTTGTTTTGGGTTATCTGTAGTCTACGTATGTGGCTCTTTGCACATTTGCCCCGAACTGGAGAACCATAAAACAAAATTGCTTGAAAGATTACTTTGAAAATAATGAGTTTGTTTTCTCGGCTCATTTTTGATCTTCGGTTTATAAATGAATACAGTATTTTAATTGTGATATTAACTTTCCTGATGGTTTCTTGGACATGAAGGCTAAATGTTAACGACTTGTCAAGGTGAACCCCAAGGTACTTAGAACTTGAATTCCAATCCGTTTGTATATTATTTATTACTATTCTGTTGCTTGGTAAGAAGCAGACTTTTCTTTTTCTAGTAAAAAAGACAGCCTGAGTCTTTGAAGCATTTAATTTAATTTTCCAATTGGCAAAGTATGTTTGGATGACATTTAAGCCAGATTGCAATTTCGTTTCAATGTTTAAACCAACTGAATCTGATGAATAAATGCATGTGTCGTCTGCAAAAATGGCAATTTCACAATTGGTTAATTTTGGAAAAACGTGCGTGTAAATATTATACAGGATTGGCCCAAGAACCGAACCCTGGGGAACCCCTGCGTCAATTGAGAAACCTGCTGATAACCACTTATTAACAGAAACTTTGAAAGAACGCCCTGATAAAAATGACTGGACTAATTTCACTAGGTAAGCCATCATGCCATACTGTGTCAAACGCTTTTTCGACGTCAAGGATAACCATACCCGTACTTTTCCCCATATCGAAATTCTTTTTGATATGCCTCGTTATGCGATGAATTTGGTCCACTGTGGAATGATGTGCTCTGAAACCGAATTGTGCTTCAGGTAAAATATTATGCTCGTTGAGGTGAGTTGTTAGTTTTATTTTAATAATTTTTTCAAAGCACTTACTTAGCGAGCTTAACAAGCTTATCGGTCTGTAACTACTAGGTATGCAAGCATCTTTACCTGGCTTCAGAACCGGGATGACTTTTGCTGTTTTCCATTCTTGGGGAAAATTTCCCCGTTTAAAGCAGCAGTTAAAGAGCCGCTGCAAGAACTGAAATCCGATCCTTGGAAGGTTTTTGATGAAAGTATTTCTTATTCCGTCGAAACCTGGGGACTTAGAATTTTTTAGTTGCATACAACTAGCCTCTACATCTTCAATTGAAATAAGGTCTTCCCCTCCAACTAATGTAGCTTGGGCGCTGATTATGCCAAGTGAGTTTCGAACTGCATTCTCTTCGCTGCTTGTTATGGTTCTACCTATTGAATGGTTTGCAAAGAAAGCGTTAGCTAGTGCATTTGATTTTTCCTGGCAGGACAGTAATACAGTGCTACCATCCTTAAATGCGGGGATGATACGGTTCTTCTTTTTAATAACCTTGACTATGTTCCAAAACGGCTTGCTGCATTTATCTAGGCTTTGCAGCTTTCTATTCCAGCATTTGTTTCTGAAGTTCAAAATGAGTGTCTTTATGGTTGCCGTTAAAGCTTCAGTCAGATAAGAGGTAGTTCTGGTTCTACTCCACATGGATCTGGAACGATTCCTTATTTTGATTAATTCCACGATCTGACGTGGAAGTAGATTTGCGCCATTCCATCGACTGTTTTTTTTGGGTACTGACTGGTCGATACAATCCTGTACACAGCTTGTAAAATAATTTACAGCTTCATCGATTTGGATTTGGTTACTTACAACAGGTAACATTTCCTCATTGTTCCTTAATTTTGAACGCATTTTGCTCCTAAATCGATCCCAATTAGCATTTTGGGAATCGAGAACTGAGTTGAGCATCTGCTCAGGTGGCAATAGGATGCAACATTTAACAGGTAAATGATCAGAGCTTAAATCATTAATCACGACAGGTTGGGTAAAAAGTTGTTGCATATTCGTGAGAAACAAATCGAGTGTTGACGGGTTAGCCTGAGGGTTGGAGGGAATAAACGTTGGATAAGGAGGATACAAAATATGAAATGGGTGTCTAGAATGCAAGTCAGCTAGAATATTTCCCCATGAATTCGCTCTTAGACAACCCCAGTTCCTATGCCTACAATTTAAATCGCCTCCCACCAGGAAAATGTCATTGAAACTAACCAATTTTCGTAAATCGCTATTTAAATGCGATCGTTTCTGTGCTGTAACACGGCCACCAGGAAAGTAAACACAAAATATTTTTACTGAACGGCCGTTGGTTAATGGAATTTGAATACCTACGTTCTCAACTAATTTAGTTCTAACAATTGGAAGAATTTGATGTTTAATTGTTCTTTTAACGACAACGGCAACACCACCACCCCTTCTCTCATTTCTATCTAAGCGGTTACATTTGTATTCCGAGTTTGAGAACTTTTCTATGCTTGAATTAAGACATGTTTCAGTTACTAAACCTACATCGATATTGTTTGAGCTCAAAAAAGCAAAAAACTCTAGAGTTTTATTGCGAATGCTTCTAGCATTCCAACATATTATACTCAAACCGAAATTCATAATTATTTACCTTGTTGATACAAATACTTAATAGCTAATTGTGCAATAGTATTAAATTAATCAGCTCTTGTGTTGCATTGTCCAAGCAGTGTGATCATCTCAGCAGTAAGAGTGTTGATTTCCTCCCATGAGAAAAGCTCGTTCGTTGCCCTTGGAGCATTTACAGTGCCTGAGTTGTTGTTGTTGTTGGTCAACACATTTGAGTATTTAGTTGTAAGAGAAGGCGTTGACACGGGTGGAGGCAAAGAACTTTTTCGCCGCGACGTGAGAGCGGGAAAGTCGTTGGTGTTTGAGGTGTACCCTTGAAGCTGTTGCTGATTATATTTTTGAGGAACAGATTTTGCCGGTAATGAATTATTTTTATTGGAGAGCCGTTCTCTTATTTCATGGAAAGATTTGCGAGTTTCGCAAGTTGGGTCTGAAGCTTTGTGGGTTTTATTGCAGTTGGCACATTTTATATTTTTTGATTTGCAATCATTCGTATTGTGGTTTTCGGAGCAGATTCCGCAATGCTATTTACAAAAATGTAAATGAAAACTACATTCTTCAGTAGTCGGCCACATAAGTATTCAGTAGTCGGCCCCATTTTTACTACTGTATTTCCAATGTTTTGACCAAGTTAGGAAAGCAGATTTTTTTTTTAATTTTCAATATATTTTAATTTATAAAAACAATAATAATACAAACTCATTTGAAAAAATAAATGTTTATTACATTAAATATCATTTGAAATATGTAAATTGCACAAGGTATGCCATTCCCTGAGCTTATAAAAAAACGAAAAACACAATAATTTCCTTCAAAAATTAAAAGAAATGGCCCTTTCAGACATTATTATACGAAAAAAAAAACAAATTGGAGTTCTCCTGTACTGGCTATCAGATAGGTGCCGGTTATGGATCCATCTGGCTCAAATGGGCCCGATGGTGTTGATGTAGATGGCAAGGAAGCCGCAATATCCGTAGGAAGCTCAATCGTACCATCTATGGCCGTCATGGTGTCATTTGGCTCAGATTGACTAAGGTGACTACGCTCCATCTCTTCTACTATCTTCATCACAACTTCATAGTCAACGTTGTTTTTAAGAAATTCTTCCTTTGCCAAAGCTAGAACTTTTTTCGTTTCATCGAAACTATGAGCTGTGACTACTATTTTCCGTATTTAGGTGCAGCTTCTCTAGTACGTTTCGCACGCATTTCGAGAAGTCGATGGCATCAGGTTTTTTGATTATTTCACTTCTATCCGAGCTTTCCAACACTAGCTTCAGAACTTCGCAAATGTTTATTTTGGTGACGGCTTCCCCTGCATTGCCAGGTATGCTTTGACATTTATGAACTGTGGTCTTATATTCCTGCTTAAGCCCTTTTAATGCGCCTACATCGGCAGGCTGGGTAATGGGTGTCGTGTTTGGCAAAAGGGCATACGAGATACGAGGGCGGGTCAATAAGTCCGTGACTTTTTGAATTTCTGACCTCTTTACTGAAACGGCAACACTGCTCCTGTCAACAGGCATCTTTTTATCAGACTACTCACTAATTTGAGGAGAAAATGGAAAAAAGTGAATTTCGTGTGCTTATTAAGCATTATTTCTTGCGAAAAAAAACCATTACCGAGACCAAGGCTAAGCTTGAAAAATACTGTGGGGACTCTGCACCATCGATTTCAATGGTAAAAAAGTGGTTTACTGAATTTCGTTGTGGCCGTACAAGCACTGAAGATGCCGAACGTCCTGGACGCCCAGTTGAGGTCTCTACACCCGAAACAATCGAAAAAATTCATGATATGGTGTTGGCCGACCGAAGATTGAAAGTGCGAGAGATTGTGGAAGCCGTAGGGATCTCGCATGGCTCAGTGGTTTCAATTTTGAATGATCACTTGGGCATGAGAAAGCTTTCTGCAAGATGGGTGCCGCGTTTGCTCACAGTCGACCACAAACGCAATCGTGTAACAACTTCACAGGAAGGTTTGGCGTTGTTTAATCGCAATATGGAGGAGTTTTTGCGCCGTTTTGTAACCGTGGACGAAACATGGATCCATCACAACACACCAGAGACCAAACAACAGTCAAAACAGTGGGTTTCTAAGGGTAAATCGGCGCCAAAGAAGGCCAAGGTGGGTTTGTCAGCCAATAAAGTTATGGCGACTGTTTTTTGGGATGCACGCGGGATAATCCACATTGACTACCTTCAAAAGGGAAGAACAATCAATGGGGAATATTATGCCAACTTATTGGACCGATTCAATGACGATTTGAAAAAAAACCGACCTCATTTGGCCAAGAAAAAAGTTCTTTTCCACCAAGACAATGCAAGGGTGCACACATATGCAGTTGCCATGGCAAAAAACCATGAATTGAGCTATGAATTGCTCCCTCATCCACCCTATTCTCCAGATTTGGCTCCAAGCGACTACTTCTTGTTCCCAAACCTGAAGAAATGGCTTGGTGGAAAAAGATTTGACTCCAATGATGAAGTCATCTCGTAAATAAAGGCCTATTTTGAGGACGTCGACAAATCATTTTTTTTGGAAGGGATAAAAAAATTGGAGAAGCGTTGGACAAAGTTTATAGAGCTCAAGGGAGACTACGTTGAAAAATAAAAAAATTTTTTTATCAAAAAATCTGTGTTTTATTCCAAAAGTCACGGACTTATTGACCCGCCCTCGTAATACCATTATTTGTACAAAAAACGCTCGTGATTTGTGACCATCGACAAGAAACAACCGGCTTTTTCGGGTTCCGTAGCCAAATGGCAAAAAACGGGACCCTTATAGATTCGTCATGTCTGTCTGTCTGTCTGTCTGTCTGTCTGCCCGGGAATGTCACAGCCGGTTTTCTCCGAAACTATAAGAGCAATACTGTTGAAACTTGGTAAGTAGATGTATTCTGTGAACCGCATTCAGATTTTCACAAAAAAATAGAAAAAAAAAACAAATGGGTTCCCCATACTTAGAACTGAAACTCAATTTTTTTTTTTCATCAATCCCATACGTGTGGGGTATCTATGGATAGGTCTTCAAAAATGATGTTAAGGTTTCTAATTCATTTTTTTCTAAACTGAATAGTTTGCGCGAGAGACACTTCCAAAGCGGTAAAGTGAGCCGTTGTTTTCTCTTAGCTGCCCATTAAAACTGTTCGCCACGTACTCATAAAAGGTCTCAGAACGCATCCAGCCACTTTCTGATCTACCTAAAATCCATTTTGGGGGCATGCTTTTTATAAGCGCTTTCTGGGGACGCACGTATGGAAACACGATCAAGGGTGGTTAAGTCTTGCCATCAGCACTGAACACAAACAGAATGGTCACTGTTCCCTTTTCGTTTCCGTAGCTTACTTTGTAAAGGTTTTGCCAACCCTCTAGCGCTAAGACAACACCAGTTTTCGGAGATAGGCAAAACGATGTTTCTCCCCATTGAAAATTCTGGAAGGCTCTTCCAGAATATCTATAGCATCTATTTCATGAAGATAATTCCTTAAATCTTCAAACCACTTCATTACTGACTCCTCGGTAACGATTACCTGGCCTTTTGATAGACCCTCTGGTGTTCTGATTGACAGTTCGGGATGACGCTTGAGAATGCCGTAATACCAACCCTTACCTGGCAATTCATTATCATTAGGTTTTTGGGGAAAGCCACATTTCGCCAAATTCACTAGCCAATCTACAAGACTTATTTCTTCGGCCGTACTCAGCACAGTATCCGGCCCCATTTGCCTCGGTTTACGGTCTTGTATTGTTGTCCTTGGTACTCCGAATTCTTTACTGGCTTTCCTAATTGACCAGTTTTCCTCCCCAATCTTCTTTAATGCTTCTGTAAGCGCTTCTTCCGGGTACTTATGGAAATCGCGTTTAGCCCCTTCTTTTGAATTTTCCATTTTTCCGACTTAACAATATCTGTCTTCCGAAGTCGGCCACCCATTCTTTCAATGCGATAACAGGGGGCCGACTATTGAAACCAAGCAAGAAAACATGGAAGTTTTGTCAAAAATGAATGTAGGATGAGGTAAACCTTCAATCTGCATTTTTTTTTTTTTTTTTTTTTTTTTTGTCGGGATGTGTGAAACTTTCTGCACTGGAGCACTCAGACTCAATACTGGTCCATTGTACTGCCAGGAAGACACACCACATTTTACTGTGGGAATTTACTCGTTTTTCTAAGAAAAACGAGAAGGCGCTTCAATGATAAGGAGCTTAGGTTTACAGCACTCACCATATCCGCACCAAATACCTGCCACCTGATACGAGCAAAAGCAGGACAATCACAGAGGAAATGTTCCGCAGTGTCGTCGCTTTCTCCACAGGCTTCGCAGTTGGTGGTGTCGCTTAGGCCTAGCACCTTAAGGTGCTTGGCAAAAACGTAGTGTCCCGTAAGAACGCCAGTAGTCTGTCTGCAGTCTTTTCTGTTGAGAGACAACAAGAATGCCGCGGATTTCCCACAGACGTCGGGGAGCATTTGCTTAGTCTGTCTGCACCCTGGAGAGTCATGCCAACGGCGATTGTGTTCATAGGAAACCCAACCGTCAATGGAAGCCCTGACCGAGGACGCAGGCAGACAGATCGCTGGTTCAGGTCCTGAGAGGTCCCCCTCTGAGCCTTGTCTAGCAAGTTCATCGGAGATCTCATTTCCCGTGATCCCGTTATGACCCGGGACCCAGACAAGTTTAAGTGAATTCAGCCTTCCGACCGAATTCAGAGATATCTTGCATTCACGTACTATTTTGGAGGTAGTTAAGGGTTTGAGTAAGGCCTTAAGCGCAGCCTGACTGTCGCTACAGACGCAGATACTTCGCCCCCTCCACCTGTTCCTCGTAACATAGTCCATGGCCATTAGGATAGCATAAGTCTCTGTTTGGAAGACTGACGCATGTTTGCCTAACGGAAAGAAAAGTCTAACGCTATCGCTCTCCACGAAGACACCAGCACCAGATCCTTGATCGGTTTTGGAGCCATCCGTAAAGATTCGACTGCATTCCCTTCCAGGTTCAGAGTCCGGCCAGAGCCAGTCCTGGACGCGAGGAAAGTCGACCTCGTATTTGCGCTTTAGCCGAAGTTCCGGTGTCATCGCATCAGACGGCATATCCATAAGACAGGAGTCGAAGGACAACCGTTGCGCAAGTTCATCAAAACTCCAGTGCGAGTTATACCAAAAGCCACCTCTTGTAAGACGTGAGATAGCCTTGATTGTACAGCCCATGATGTAAACATCAAGGGGCGGAAGGTTCAATAGTGCATCTAGGCCGGAGCCAGGCGTGCTGGGGAAGGCCCCCGTGCAGCCGAGACATACCTGCCTTTGGAGTTTGGCAAAAGCAGCAGTGACGTATTTACGTGAAAGCTTATTCCACCAAACAACCGATGCGTATGCTATAAATGGTCTTATCATAGCCGTATAAATCCATAGGACTCTTTTCGGTGATAAGCCCCATGTCTTGCCGAAAATGCCTTTGCACTGCCAGAAAATAGACAGCGCCTTGGCAGTCTTCAGCTCAACATGTTTGGACCAAAGAAGTTTGCTATCCAGGATGACTCCCAGATACTTTGCTTCATTGGAGAGTTGGATTGTGACGCCTTTTAGCACTGGCTGAGTCAACCCGACCAGCTTCCTCCTTCTCGTAAAGAGAACAACCTCAGTTTTAAGAGGATTAACTGAGAGCCCATTCCTAGTGCACCATTCGTCGATCACGTCAAGGGCCGCCTGCGCCTTGGCGCATACAGTCGCTAGGCATGATCCAACAGAAAGCACGGCAACATCATCCGCGTACGCCTGAGCGTAAATATTAGAACTGTTGAGTGCGTTCAACAGAGAGTCGACCAGCATACACCACAGCAGTGGAGACATGACGCCGCCTTGCGGGCAGCCTCTGTTTACCCCCGCCATAACATAGCGGCCACAATCCGCATCCGCAACCAACGTTCTATTCATTAGCATTGCTTTAATCCACAACACCAATGGTTCGTCTACTCCGTGTTGTCTGGCGGAGCTGCACATGCTATCAAAAGTCGCATTGTCAAAAGCACCCTCAATATCGATGAAAATGCCCATCGCGTATTCTTTTCTGTCAAGCGCGCCTTCAATTCTACCAACTAGATTTTGGAGCGCAGTCTCGCAGGATTTTCCGCGTTGATAGGCATGTTGCATCGGAGATAGTGGGTGCAATCGCAAAGCACCTTTGCGCACGTGAAGCTCGACCAGCCTTTCCAAGCTTTTCAGCAAGAAAGAAGTCAGACTGATTGGTCTGAAGCTCTTGGCGAGCGAGTAGTCACTTCTGCCAATTTTTGGTATGAATGCCACTCTAACTGTACGCCAGGGTGTTGGAATGTATGCCAGTGCTAGGACAGCGGTGAAGATTTTCTTCATAGTCGGTAGCAGCTGGTTTGTACATTGTTGCAGCATGGCTGGGTATATTCCGTCCGTACCAGGCGACTTGAAGCCGTCAAAAGACGCAAATGCGTATTTAATGGCCTCGTCCGTCACCACGGCCTTCGCAATATACCAGCTACGCCGAGTTGTTTGTCTTGGCTCACTTATAGTCTCGGTAATCGGGGCTGGTTGTGAACCAATTGTAATCTGGTTACCCGGAAAGTGAGACTCCAGCAGATAACTAAGAGTTTCCGCTTTCGTCTCAGTGAAGGTGCCATCAAGTTTTCTAAGTGAGTCCAGTTTGGCTGGTTTGCCCTTTTTCAGAACTTTAACCAACCTACTAGTTTCACCCAGCTTTTCAATCTTTTCGCAGAAATTCTTATAAGAAGCACTTTTCGATACCCGAATTAGCCTCTTATATTCCTTCTGCTTCGATCGGTAGAGATTCCAGTCTGTCTCCAAATCAGTCTTGAGTGACCTATTTAGAAGCTTTCTAGCTTCTCTACGAATTCTTTGCAGTTCCGAGCTCCACCAGGGAACCGGTGTTCTGCCAGGGGGTTTGCTTACTGGGCACGTCAGTTCAAAACAGCTAGTAATGGCACTATTCAGGTCTTGAACAGCTTCCTCTACCTTTTGTCTCGTCCTGAGTTTGGTTGGAGTTTTGAGAGTTTTCCCTAATTCCTCCCTGAAGCGTATCCAGTTGGTTTTTCTCGGATTCCTCCTCTCCTGCAAAGTTATGGCTTCGCATTCGATTTGGAATTCGATATATCTATGGTCTGAGAGGGACACCTCCGAAGAGACCCTCCAGTTAGTAACCGCCTTAAAGTATCTATTTGATAAAGTTAGGTCGATCACTTCCTGTCTTCTTGACGTCACAAAAGTTGGTTGCGAGCCAACATTGTTGATAGTAAGATCAGATGATAGAATGAAATCCAGGAGATGGTTTCCTCGCATGTTGCATTTGCTGCTGCCCCAAACAGTGTTTTGAGCATTGGCATCACAGCATATAACTAGGCCCATCTTCCTGGTGTCGCAATAGTCAATGAGTTCAGCAATTGCCCTCGGTGGTGGAGGCACTACCGAATCATAGGGGAGATAAGCTGACGCCACGATGAAGGTCTTCCAATTTCCATTCGTTTGGTAGCTAATGGCTGCAGCAACCAAATCTTGGCCACAAAATTGTCCAAGCTTAGTCGCTGAGAAAAGGTTCGACACAGCAAGACAAGCCCTTGGTCTCTCGGACCGCTCGTCACAGAGTATCGTAGTGCCACGGACACCTCCAAGGCCACAGATGCGATTTTTCCACACCCATGGCTCCTGTATGGATATTATGTGGGCTTTTGTATTCAACACAGAAAGCTTCTTACTGATGAGTGCAGTAGCAGCCTTGGAGTGTTGAAGGTTAATCTGAGTAAATCCAATCATTGGAAATACATCAGTCATACTAGTGGAAGGGCACGCAGAAGGTGCGCGCGCAGTTCCACCGACAGGAGTGCTTGAGGTCTTCTTCCTCCGTTTGTTCCTGTTCGAGCTATTGGAAGCGGAGGCAGCGTTGGTTTCAGTCAGCTGGCTGGTTTCGGTTGGGGTAACCTCAATCTGCATAGTTAAAAAGCAAAAACAAAAAAAACATGGTCTTCTATAGTCGGCCGGGGGGCCCGATCCTAGAAGAACCATGCAAAAAATGTGTTCTTATGTCGGCCCCATCTGTATTTATTTTAAATAATTTTTTTTCTTTCGGGCAAAAAACAATGAAAAGAAACTGTAGACAACTCAATTAAAATCATAAAATGCACTTACCGATAGTATTTTACTAGTTATGGAGGGTTTCTGACATTCACTTGCACTATTTTTTTTTTAACTCAAAATGACAAATTTACCACTTCCAAGAACTTGAATCAAACGAACAATTATGAAGGTGAAACTAGCAGCTGGATGGCATCCTGACTTTGCTCACAGACAGGAAAACCGTTAGCCTTTTTGGGGAAAACAATTTCTGTGTGTATTTTACAAACGCAGTTGCTATTACGCATCATTTTATAGCCCGCCGGCCGACTACTGAAGACGGCCGACCTCACATGCCATCACCCTATGTATTTGGATAAATTAAGGGAACTCTAATGCTTGTCTTGACCCAAGTCTTCGTGCTTTAGAACTATCGTCTAATTGCACATGCTCTTCGTCATTCTGATTGTAAGCGTTCTCATCGGGACTATTTTGGTAGTAATAATTTTTAAAATTAGCAAATCTAACCCTTCTTGCATGCGTTTTTCTAAGCTGAATTATGTGAGCCTGAATATGTCTGCCGTCTTTTTCTATAAGGTATCTAATCCCACTTAATATTCTTATAACTCGAACCGGCGTCAAATAGTTCTTAAATTCATGCTTATACAATACAATTTCATTTACATTTAATTTTTTTTTATACATATTTGCTTTCTTATTACATAATAACATTTTTAGCAGATGGTATGCCTTGGTTACTACTATCTTCTCGTTTATTTGTATCCCTCTTGTGGTTCTCATAGCCCCTGTGGTGCCAATGTAGGCAATTCGTTCGATCTTGGTCATAGTTTTAAGATTGGTGTCCTTGGGCAAGGCCTGCCACCAGACCGAATTACCATATGTCAGTACTGCCTTACGGTAGGGATATAACAAAAGAGCAAAGGAAACATATGAAATCAAGTATCCTCCCGGCTCGAGCCGATATCCGAGTCTCGTCAGTTTCATTTCCTAAATAAAAGAGACATAGATATATTTAAGATACGAGTAACAAGAAAAAGTGGAAGAGCTAGTCTAGTCATTTCGTTCTACGAGAAAGGAAAAGGAAAGATATATATATAGACACAATTTAATGGTAAATAGCCTTATTTGAGCTTACGATGAAACACGTATCAAGCTGATCATAAATAAGTTTAAAAATGGTTGATACCCATACCACTGTCGACTTGGAACATTGCCTCAGCCCATTGGCAACTTCATTGCTACAATTGCCTGAGTTTAGAAGTTGATTGGCAAGCGTAAAAAAACAACAGTGACATGCTAATTTTGCAAAGCAGCATTACGTGCAGGTGCAAGTAAGAATGAGCTAAAAAAAAACCGCAGAAGTAGAAAACAGAAAATTAATTTGCGAATCCTTGTTAACCAAGCGTATCGACATTTCTTCAACACACTCCAAGATTAATAATAAATCCTATTTTTTTTATCGTGGAAAAATTCGAGCAAAATGGAAATATTTCTCTTTCTAATATAGCTCATTAGGAATTCCGTGGAAATGCTGGGGGAGAACTGGTTTAGAGTTTGATTGCAAGAGTCAATATCCTAGCGCAGAGCACAGCTGCTAGGAGTTTGATTGCATCAGTCAGCTCACATTCTACTCTCATGCCATCGATTGGAGGTTGTTCTGGGTTCGATCGCATTAGTCACCCACTCAGGTCTCCGGAATCAGCGACGGTTGACAAAAGCCAATCAGCTAACATCAGGGTTCGATTGAACCAATCACCTTTCCCCCTTTTTCATAATGTTTTTTTAAAGGCGCATCGACTTGATCCTCGTTGTGTGTAACTTTTCATTTAGTGCAGTGCTACCTGCTTTACTTTTTTTGAATGCTTTATGGCTGGTTTTTCTGATTAGTTTTTTTACTGATTACACTAATTATTAACCTCTACAATTACCCTTCAGTCAAAAATATGAAAATAAATGCTTCTTCTTTGATTTGGTTTCGCTAAAAATAATGCCATCCGGTGTTCGGCCTAGTAACGATAAAAATGATTTGGCTCTGTATTCGCTTGTTTTTATGCTGGTTGGTCACACTGGTTTTGCAATAAGGTTGGGTAGGCGGTGCCTACGTTTTTTTCATAATGTATTTTCAAAGGCGTATTGACTTGAATTCTGGTCAGTCGTGCGAAACAAGTTAAGAAAACACAACGCAGGGTGACGCGTGTTAGTTCTAAGAGCAAACAACGTGTTTTTTTAAAAATATAGTTCACTTGTTTCTTTAATTTAAATACATATATCGTAAGAAGAAATGGGAAAACATTCTTTAAAGTGTTTGGCCTGCGATCGAGAAGAAAACAAAATGTTGGTGTAAAATTTGTTCTGTGCCGAAAAATAGTGAAAGGTAAGCAAAATTAAATTTGTACTTTTGTAATTTTGAAATAAAAATGTATAATATACGAGTACTAAAGAATGAATTTAATTACTTTTGCTGTAAAAATCAAAACAAAGAATTTCCTATAAAATTGTATGTAGGTACGTGTTCTAGTATATCAAATTATCTCCCTTAAGCAATAAGGCGCCACCTGTGGAGAAAAAACCCTATCGCACCAAAAACTTCTTTTCCATCCTCCTATTCTTTCAGTGGTAAGCAGCACCCAAAAACAGGCAATGAATCATTTGCTGGGGGCTGCTTGCAATGACGAAAAAACGCATGCGCTGTGGCAACACTATAAGGGTACTGTATAAATTGCTGAAAAAATAAAAAATCCCTTCAGTGCACCCTTTTTTAAAAAAAAAAAAAAGAAAAAAAAATTTAATAGGATTATAAAATAAGCCAACAACACGCAAAAATATTTTAGCGTAACACACATGTAGTTCTTATTTAATTTTTAATAAAATGTATGACAAATTAATGTTTGTCTTTTCTTAACGGAGCACCCTGTGCCCTTTTCGGAAAAAACAGTCTTCCCCTTTTATCTCTATCTTACACAGTACTTAATATATCCATCTGCTTCTAGTGTCTGCGTGACACAGCGTACTTGCTGATAAGAACTGGTAAGGAAAACGTCGAGAGTGTCCCTACTCATTATATGGGTATACCCTCTGACTGGTATCGTAATAAATTCATAATCATCAAGTTGCATATAACTCATGGTTCACCAATATGTTGACTGTAACAGCCTCAACTCCCACACACTCTTATCAAGAATGTCACCATCCAGCGACGTTTTTAAGCAAGAACACATACGGTCACGTAAATGACAAATCCCATTTATAATTTTGGGTGTTCTGTTTTTCGGAATTTTGGACACAACCCTGGATACAAAAATTCGGTTTGTGGATCGCTGAATTATTTTATTTTATTTTTTTTAGTAAAAAATAAAAGCCAAGTTCCAGAACATTCAGACTCGGTAACGGTCCATTGTACTACCATGCAGAAATCCTCTTTTTGTTGTAGAGGTTGGAGAAACAAGATGTTATTCGTTTCTCTTCTTTATTGGGTGGCGTATGTTGTTCTTCCCCATGGGGATTTTATTATCAATTTTGTAGCCACTTGTTTGTTAACGAGGTTTATCCCATATTACAGCCTCATTAAGAACTTAGAAGAAGCCTCTCACAGTTTTTTTTAAGACAATGATCTATTTCGTTAATGAAGGGATCTAAATGAAAATAACTAGATTATCCAAACACATACAAAAAACAAACCTTAGTGCTTGAAACAAAACAAACTTAATAATCTTCATAGGCACATTGTAAGCTTACAACAATATCAAGATATGGATATTTTCTGTTTTGGTATATAAAAAGGGAAATGGAGTACCTACCTACACTACGATGATTGTATCATTACTAAAATAAATACATAAATGAGAGTCATTAATTTCCACGATACCAGAAAAGAAAAAAAAAACAAAACAACCTTTTTAAATCCGAACAAAATAAAATCTTTTTCCAAAAATTCTCAAGAATCCTCATTATTTGTGTACATAGAATTTTGTTTGTTTTTTTTTCCTTAAAAGCCTCTTTAACGAAAATATTTCTTCTCCTGTGTATTAGCATTAGCATTTTCTCTAGCTGCGTATGACAAGTTATCTTCATTAAATGAAATATATTGCCCAAAGGAGGCTATCTAATATGAACCCATAAACAATGCGATAAACGACATCGCGTCTGGCTTCTGAACTTTCAAAGGCTACCTTCACACTCTCTGCGGTATATACTGGGTAGGGTACTCGTATAACGTGCACATAAGAGGACGTTCTTTTCTTAATCTGAAACTGCTGTAGTAATAAACTCATTTACGCCTTCCCATCTCTACGACCGTAGACTGTATACCTATACGCTTTTCATAGGTACGCCTACTTACTTACCTTTCAAACCAAACTTAAATAATTCCACCTCGTCTTCCTTGGGTACATATACAAACGTAATTTATAAAAGTAGCACTTCCTTATTAATAACACAAGGAATTGCCATTGTCATCATGCGCTTCAGGTGTTTACCTAGTACCTCTGGGAGTTTTTATTATTATTTTTTTCTAGGTTTAATTTTTCACTTCGCCTTGCTTCTTGGCTCGAGTATTTACATGAAATGGGGGAAATAATGCCTTTCTCACAAACTCCGAGGATAAATGTGTTTTATTCAAGTCATCAAACTTGGACCGGTAGCAATTTGGCACCTCAAGCGGTTACATTAGTAAGTTTTAATGTAATTAAGTTAGCTGCAGGAAACATGAGAAGTGTCGATCATTCTTTCACCTCAAAGGCTCGTAAATGATTCATTGTACATTGTTTCAAATGGCACCCTCGAGTCAAATACAAAATATGAGTAAGTGTTAATTTGTTCTTTTAGGCTTTACGGTGACGTTTTGAACGCGTAAGCAGTCATAAAAGAATCCAATAGTACTCTTAACCAATTAATTCTTTTTCACGTATCATGGAAAGCTTGTTTCCAAAAAAATTAATAAAGGGCCGCAGTAATCTGAAATTAAATGCACGAGTGGATAAAACAAAGCTTTCTCTTTTTAATTAAAAGCGTACTCGAATCGCATTCATACGCATTATTTATTAATACACAATGTGAGTTTGCACATTTTTTCAAAATAAGTGGTAATGTAAGCGACAAAACCTCGTCCGCTTTTGAGATATTGTCCGTTTTCTAAAATAGAGTTAAGCGAGACTTTTGGAAAAAATGAGATATGGTTAAAATATCGAAACAGATCGAAATCCTTGACTCGTTTTTGTCAAATTTAAAAAAATGTACTGTTTTGTTTTTCTTGAGCGACGAGGTTACGATCTGGTTCTGGACTAGGGATGTGACGATTCCAATTCCGATACCGATATATCGCTATCGTCGAGTATTTACCAACCGATATCAAAGTTTGAAAAGCGCTCGAAGCGACGTGGCAACACAGCAATGATTGCTGAGCAAGGTATCTTTTCGCAACTGTTTCAGTTCAAGACGTTGCGTAACAGACTATTCTCAAATGAGTTTAAAATACTTTGATTTCTTCAAAGAAATCTGTCACAAGTGAACTATAATTATTGACTTTATATATCGGTTTATTATTTTGTGTAATGATAGTTATTTGTTTAGTAACCTTACCTTGTAAGTAATTAAATAATAAAATAATTCTTATCTTAATAAATTTTTTCTTTGAACTTTGGTTTGACATTTTTATTTATTTCTTTTTACACTCAAGGTTGACTTGCTGTTTAATGCAAAAAAATATATACAAACGACCGAGGTACATACTTTATTTTTTATTTGATTTATTATCTTCTACTAAGCTATCGATATCGGTATCGGTATCGTCGATTTTATCGTATCGTATCGGCAAAATTATGTATCTTTAAATCCCTTATTTGGACTAAAGGGACCATAACCCCACTTAGCCCACTCCCACTTAATACCATGCCTACTTGACCGCCTGTGGGTTTTCCCGGTTTTACTTTAAAAAGTATCGGCAGGCCAGAACGTTGATTAGATAGATATATCGCGCAAGATACCTTCCGGATTCATTTCTAGAATGTATTGTGGCTTCGTCCGCCAGATTCATTTTGTATTCGTTCTTAGGATATATTCTGGAAACATGAAGAAGGTACATTCTTCATTCATTTCCTATCATTCATTCTGAATTTCATAGATCATCTAAGATGCATTGAGGATTCATCTCTTGGGTGTTTTTTATATTCGTCCCCCAAATTCATTCTACATTCATTGTTGGGATATGATCTAGAAACATTAGTTACTTAACGGGCTTTCGACCCGTGGAGAATCTCTGCCTGAGACACTGCAGCCTTTCATCCTCTACGACCCTAGGCGCACAGCTTAAAGTTGTACAGACCAAGCGCTCTAGCATCCGGTCTTCCTTGTCGTCTCGAAACTGTTGGCTGGGAGTCGAAAATCCTCTTCGCTGCAGCATTTTTGTTCATTCGCTCGATGTGGCCGAACCAATGTAGTCGACTTAATTTGGCTTTGCTCTGGGATTTGTATTTCCTTTTTTACAAAAAATCCAAAATTAGCTCTCCTTTTCTGCTTATCGTCCAGTACTCGGTGCAGCAGGACTAGCAGTATAAGTGTTTTGTAGAGCACTTGGTCTTTCGAATGCTTTGCTTTGACAAACCGAAGTAGCTTTTCTAGGGTAAGTCTTCGTCGGATCTCCACTAAGGTGTCATTTTTTGTGGAGTTGATATTTACTCTGAGATAGGTTAACTCCCTTACTACATGGAAGTTGCTGCTATCAACTGTGACTTTTTGTCCTAGTCGGTGAACAGATGTTTGTTTGTTTGTTGAAAGAAAAACTTCGTTTTATCTTCGTTGAATTCAAGGCTAACCAATTTCGCAAGTTCTTCAATCACCACGAAAGCCTCTAACACGTCACGCTGAGACCGATGGTTGGACGGATCTCTTGAAGATACTGCCTTCCTACCATGCGCACTTTTTTCTTCAGAACAAGATTAAAGAAGTCAAATGGAAAAGTTCGGAA
Source organism: Portevinia maculata (assembly GCA_949715645.1). Classification (NCBI taxonomy): domain Eukaryota; kingdom Metazoa; phylum Arthropoda; class Insecta; order Diptera; family Syrphidae; genus Portevinia; species Portevinia maculata. Next base: position 137,214,651 of record OX454528.1, on the reverse strand, counting down.
GAGCTGCTTCCATGTTTTCCAGCATATCATATGCGGCGATTAAGTCGATGAGCAGATGGTGGGTCTCGAATTGAAATTCATTGGTCTTTTCCAGGATGTGCCTCAGTGTGTACATTTGGTTTACTGTCGATCTGCCGGGCTGGAAGCCACACTGTTACGTGCCGATTAGTGTATTGCAGAACGACTTCAGATGTTCACGTTGGATATGATCTTATATGCGACATTTAACAGGGATATGCGTCGATAGTTCTTGCAAGATATAGAATTGCCTTTCTTGTAGATGGGGCATATTGCAGCTGATAGTCTAGTCATCGGGCATGCTTTCTTCCGCCCATACTTGTTTGATGATTCATCTCCTTAGAAATATTAGGAGTATATCCATTCCCCTTTTCAATCCTAGTCATTTGTTCTGAGTTTATTTTTATAAGGATACGACCGAGAAGCGAACGTGGGTTGTGGGTATATTGCTTCCCTCCGCGGACATGTGGTCAAAATATGAAATATGATTGCTATGAATCCTTCTCAAAGTAGCGCTTTCGGCTTTGATTTAAGTACCCAAAATCTTAGTTTAGCGCACAAAAAATATAATGAAAGCGTGCGCTTTGTTGCAGTGCATTTCGTATAATTGTGGCTCTTTTTCAAAGCCGACATGTCGAGTTTAAATGCAACCGTTTGGCGATGACCTGGAGTTTACAATGGATTTTCTATCATTCTTGCCATCTTAAACCTGGGGGCTACAGCTCGAAGATCCTTTTGGCAATATTGCGCATTAGCTCGATATCGCCGAGTCAATGCAGTCGACGTGTTTAAGCTTCCTTAATAGGATTTCAGCTTCGTTTGGCTAATTTTTTAAAACGTGCTTTGTATGTGGATTAGAGTCAGGCTATCGCTTATCAAAAACCGACCTGGATTCTGGAGCCCCTGTTCTGAAATTTCTCCTGAACCTGATATCAATGAACGTAACCACAGGAAAAAAAATTTTAAGTGCCTAACGCTCAAAATCAAAGCTAAAAATCGCGAAGGTTAAAGGTTGCAATTCGAGTGAAAGTTTCTGAAAATATAAATCACGTTGACGATCGATGTAGTCTTGCTGACAACCCACTTATTAATGAATTATTTACCAATTAATGTCCTTATTTCTTTTTCTTTTTTTATTGTTGTTATATCCTACCTATCATATGTTATATGTCAGTGCCCTTTGAGCTTAGCTCGATGAAATTATTTATTATTTATTTATTTATTCTCAGTGTTTATGTATCTATTTATATATTAACGGTGTTTATTTCTTTGTTTTATATATATTTCTTTATTTACTTTATAATATCTAAGCATATATGTTATTACTAACAAACTTTTTGTATCTTACATATCCTATTCTAGTCATATACATTTATTACTAGCAAACATTGTCGCTGTCGTAATCTATTCTACTCATATATATTTAGATATATGAAAATATATATCAATATCAATACATACATACATATATATTATGCACATATTATATAACCTTCAGTTTATTTACTAATTTATTCATTATTTACTAATTTATTTATTATTTACTAATTTATTTATTATTTACTAATTTATTTATTATTTACTAATTTATTTATTATTCACTAATTTAATTATTTATTTATTATTATTATGATTTTTTTTTATCAATACATACATACATTATATATTCTGCACATATTATATAACCTTCAGTTTATTTACTAATTTATTTATTATTTACTAATTTATTCATTTACTAATTTACTTATTATTTACTAATTTAATTATTTATTTATTATTATTATGATTTTTTTTTCTTAATTGGAGGTCTTTATCTTTTTTTCCTTCTAAATATAACTATATTTTGTTTTGTTAAACTAATTTGCAACCTTGTAAATAATATTTCAGTGGCAAGATAAAATTATCAAATCCCTGTAATGTAAAATGTGCGTTAACAACACCAATGTTAAAAATTATACGAAATAAATACATATCTATCTATCTAAATCACGTTCACGTGATGGTCTTTTTACCCAGTAAAAAAATTCAAAAAACTCCAACTCCAAATTATATCTTTTGTTCTACCTATATCTTTCAAGCCCGAAGTATCTTAAGTTATGAGTGTCAGAGTCTGTGAGCAAACAAGTTGTGTGAACTTAAAAATCCTGTGGAAAGATAAATAAAATTCCTTCTAGATGTAGCACAGCGGAAATTATGCGCGTAAATGAGCAGTGACACTTAATTTAAGCCAGAAAGTAAAGAGTTGGCGAAACATCAAATTTGATTTTTGTTTAAAAGGTTTAAGTTCTTTGTTTAATATAAAACCAATGATGCCTCATCGCTGAATACAACTTTTCGATTAAACACCAATGCCAGTTGATTTTGGGTCCATTTACCAACATTTCAACGCAAATAACGGTCACTCAGCTTCAATCCATGCACGGGATGGATCTTGTAAGCCTCAAACCAAGATTTTTGCGTAGAACTAGCCATAAAGTGGACGGACAAGGACCAGCAGTTGTGAACGACGCCGAATCGATAAATTTGGATCTTTCCTTAACGGATGCAATATTCCCTTCAGTATGCCCTCTTCTTATTCTTCTCGGTTGCACTGCAACTTACAAAGAAATAGCGTGAATTATGTCGGGTGTAATATGGTGCTCTATAAGTTAACCGCATATTTTTGGAACCAATTTTCTAAAATTTGGTAACGTTATTAAGAGCGTCATCACGATAAAATTCCAAACACTACTAAATAGAAATGACACTGTTTGCAATGCGTTTGACTGATATAAATGTCTGAAAACAATACTGGGCTAAACAAAAAAAAACAACCTTTATAATGCTAACAAAATGTAACTTTATTCTAAATAGCCTTGTCGCAGCATGCGTGGCAGCACTCGTTTTACTTCTTTCAAATAATCTGGATTATTGTATAGTTTTAAATAGGCATCATTTGAAGTAATAACATCCTCTAGTTCGCCTTCCATAGTACCAGTCGCTGCATAAACGAATGGCAGCAATGAAGCAAGCAGATACAATTCTGAAAATATTAACGCAACCAAATAACCTTATGAATGCACTATATATGTATTTTATATTTACCCCAATGTCTATGTTTAATAATTTCAATCATGTAATCAGCACATTTAGGATATTCTCCTTGGAATTTCAAATTCTCTAGGGTTTTTATAAATTGCGTATAATAAAAGTGTATCAATTCATCACGATGGTCTCTGCGTTCATCTTCGCCGATCAACATATAGATACCATATATTACATCAAGCACCGCAGGCCCAAAGTAGCATAATTGAAAATCCAGCTAGAATGAAAAGCTAAGCCTTAAATTAATTCTTAAAGATATTTCACAAAAACAAAACCTCACCAACATAACATCTTGAAGCTCACTCTTATCATTTGTTTTAAACATTAGATTCTTAGAATGAAAATCACCATGACAAAGAACGAAAACGCCTTCCTTTGGTCCTTTCTGCCTATATGTATTGAAGGATTGAATACAACTCTTAACGAGATCATTCCGGATCGTTCGTAACTTTGGGAGGCACATTTTTAATTCATCAATTTGCTCCACTGTCGCTATGAAATGTTCAATTCCATCTCTTATGAAGGGCATCTCTTCAACATTTTTCATGTTTAGAAAACCTTCTCGATAAGCAGTCACCGAATCATCGCCCTTCATTAGAAAAAAAAAGAAAAGTAAATTAACAAGATGATGTAATTTTTTTTTTGATAATGATTTCAAATCAAATACATATTTATTCGATTGCCAACTTGTCCAAGAAAGAGCCTCAAGTCAAGGAACAAAGTTGTGTTTAATGGTGCAGCAATTGATTGAGATTCTGGAAACTCAATTCAACGTCACACTATCTTCTAACACAAGGCATGCATATATTTTTATTATCGTTACAAGTCAAAAACTTCTGCCGTCTGAATATCTCACTCAACACTCACACGGTCTCAAGTGTGTTTGTCCATGATAGTGACGTTTGTTAACTACTTCCTAGTTTTATATCTTTATCATTTAATAGCTGGAAGAAAAAACTATTTTGCATTCATATATTGATATATTATTAAGTCCATATATCAAAAACATGTTTGCATTTCATTTCGATATATCGTCCTTTTCTTACCACAGCAGCAAGTTTATAGCTCACAGCATGCCATTTGGCCAGTTTTACCAAAGCGGTCTTAGCCTCCGTTTCACTGAGTAACCTATTTCTGATCGTCTCATAACCTAAGGGAACGATGTCCTCAAAAATGATGCACTTTCTTGGTTTCAGGGAAAAATATAACACCCTATGAAAGGTAGAACATCATAAAGAAGTTATACATTATACCAACACTGCGCTTATTTACCTTGCCCCTAATACTGTGTTATCGCCTACTTTCCGCAACTCAGCCTCAAACTTAGGTATAGTCTTGGAATACATTTCTATCTCCGTTTCGAACACATGCGACTCTGCGAGCATTTCTTTTTTTATTCCATCTGACTCCGGCATAGTTTTTATAATCATAGATTTGGAATTTCCTTTCGATTCGCTGGTATCGTACAAGATCGTGGCTCTAAACATAACAGACGCAAAGTGATCACCCTTCATAGTCGCTGGTGTGATCTTTAGTTCTGTAATCTAAATAAATAATAATTGTTTGAATTTCTGAATTTTACTCCTAGATCGTCATAATCACCAAAACAGAATCATCCTTTTCGCAGTTTCTCAAAATGTCTCTGAAGAAAGGTTCACCCATCCAACTTGGAGCAGTTAATTCATCTTTGTTATAGTTCCCCATAGCGTTAGAAAGTTTTGTTCTCTAGGGAAGAACTGAATGCAGCTTATGACACCGAGCAGTAAACTTGGACTGTTGAATTTCACTTGCGAATAGTCTGTTTGGTGTTAGTTTGCTGTACGAGCTGTTTTTCTGTCAACTGCATTTCAATTTCTATTATAATTTGTTGAATGCATTTATCAAAAGTTAAGCAAATAATTGTAGGAGGCGGACGTGCATGTGCAAATGACAAGTCTGAATTTCTAATTGTTTTGTGTATTCATTTCTATATCTATCATATAAGATACTCGTACTTACTCTAAGCGATAATAACTTATCAGTTTTGCTTGGAAAAATATTCGGATACAAATGTATCACGTGCGTTCGTTTAATTATATTTTTTTTCTGTATGGTTTTGTTTTCTTATTACAATAATACATTAATATGATTGTCGTCAGTTATTACCAGTTAAATGCCACTTTAGTGTTTGGAGTTTGGATGTAAGTGTGGTGTGGAAAATTTCATTTCGTAGTTAACCTTTACAATTATACTAACTCGGCGCATTTTTTGCACACTTTTGCCATAAGTCTATTTAATTCTTTGCCCGACGACTTCAAACCAACTTTCCAATCCAGGACATCCATATTTAGATTCTTTTAGCTGAACAGCAGTAGATTTATTAACTTCCAAGATTACATCTTTTAAAAGATGTTTTAAATCACGATTTTCATTTTCGGACCAATTACAATAACTTACCCAGTAACTTGGAAGTTAATAAATCTACTGCTGTTCAGCTAAAAGAATCTAAATATGGATGTCCTGGATTGGAAAGTTGGTTTGAAGTCGTCGGGCAAAGAATTAAATTGAAGGTTCGCAATTTAAACTTTTCGTCCTTTTGTCTTTAAGTAACGAGTAAAACCCAACAATTCAAACTAACAAAGTATATTTTTATTACTACAACTTCTCTTGGTTACTTCTACATCAACAATGCCCTTTTCGCTTATTCCTTAACATCCGCGCACCTAATCTTCTTTCTCTCTCTTGTTGTCCTTGTCAGCAGGTGCTACCAGGTTATCTTTTGTTACAGCAGTATGTTTATCAAATGTTTTTAGGAAGACGTTTTTTTTTGTAGTAATCTTCAAAAGATGGCATGCACGATTCGCAAACCCGAATAATCGATGCCAGGAATGCGTACGCACTAATCCACAGCCAACAGACTTCAACCACTATCCCCGCGGGACTGTCGTTGGGTATTACCTCTCGAGGCTGATTAGCAATTCATGCCATGCGTCTTGCCTTGTGTCAATTGCTTCTGACGCTACTGCTGCTTCTGATGACCTCCTAAGCTTTTCAACTCTCTGCAGCTCATATTAGACAGTTGCTACCAGGCTACAAATGGCTATCCACTTATCCTCCGACTGCAACATGCGGTCTATTAGAAACGGTGGATTGGGCAGATTCGTTCTCCATTCTACGAATCGCCTACAATAAAGACTGCATGCACCGTATCTTCCACCTGAGTTTGGAGTCTGGACATTCTGGGCAAAAGGGCAAGCTATCGTGTCCAAATCGATGTAAGTATTTCCGATAGCCAGCGTGAGCAGTCAGGAACTATGTAAGGTGGTAATTGCTATTTCCATTTAATCGATTTGTCCAGGTCGAAATTGACGGGATCAACTTGTAGGTCCATCTGCCTTTTGTAGTGTTGTCACACCTAGTCTGCCACATAGCTATTGAAGTCCTCTTTTATTCTGCAGTTTGTCATCTTGTTGATTCGACGTTTTCCTGTTGTAGATTCTCAGCATCTCGTTTGCTAGAATGTCTATGGGAATCATCCCAGCTATAACGAAGGCCGCTTCGTCCGATATGATTCGAAAACGGCAGATCGTAGCTAATGCGCTGAGCCTGTAGGCGGGTGATAGCTTTCTCCTTATTTCTTTTGTCGCAAAAGCTCCCGCCCAAACCATGGCGGCATAAAGAAGGACTGACAACTCTAGATAGAATGATTTTATTAGCATATCCAGGTCGACCGATGTTGGGCAGTATTCGAGAAAGTGATGCTTGCATTAGTAACCCCTTGTTACTCGAGTTTTTGACGTGCAATTTTAGATCGTGGAATCTCGTTAACAAAAAAAATATTTGTTCGTTCTCTTTGTAGAGAACGCCACCACTTTTAAATGAAAACACAAGTTTATATTTTAGTTTAAAATATTTATTTGAATAAGCTTCCGATCCCTTACTCTTGGTGGGGGGAAATCTTCAGCTGAACGTAGAACTAGAACTATGAACAAGTACTAAAATTAATTTGTGGGAAAGTAACCGTGTGCTTTAAACTGTAGCCTGTATTATCAAGTATTACTTCGAGGTATTTTAAAGTTTCTTTCGATCGAATTAGTTGGTACCCAACGCGAATGTTCATGTATTCCATAATTTTTCGACTTGTCATTAGGACAGCCTCTGTTTTGTGTTCAGCTAATTCTAGACCGGCAGATACTAGCCAGTCTTAAGAAGATGTATTTTTTTTTTCTTAGCTGTGCCAATGGATGTGTTAGTCTTCAAAAGATGGCATGCACGATTCGCAAACCCTGCCAGTCCTGCTTTATGGTGCCCAGTGTTGGACGAAGTAGGTGAGGGTAGTTTATATAAGGTTCTTTTGGAAAATATAAATAAGAAAAATGCTTCCTCGAATATTACTTGGTCCTGTGTCCGAGGAGAGCGAATGAAGGAGATGATACAATGGCGAACTCTATGAGCTGTACCAAGATATCGATGTAGGCCAAAAAGCAAAAGCACGTCGGCTACATTGGCTCAGCCACATTAAGCGAATTCACAATAATGCTCCAGCCAAGAGGATCTTCTACTCCCAGCCCCAACGTACGAGAAGGCAAGGAAGACTCAAACTCCGTTTTAAAGCTGTCGCGGATGCCAGAGCGCTTGGTCTGGACAACTGCAATCAGCATGCCCGGGATCGAAGAGGATGTCTGCCCGCAGTGTCTCAGGCGGTCTATTGGCCGCCGAGGTAGTGTGACTTAAGGCCTCTAGACTTTTTTTTTATGGGGCTACATTAAATCATTGGTCTATGCCAACAAGCCGGCGACGTTAGAGGAGTGCAGAGCCAATATTGAAAGAGAAATACAATAGAAAATTGGGTTCAACGTATCGACCGCTGCATATGTTCCCGTGGTGGACATATGAACGAAGTCGAATTCCATTCAATTCATAAATGTTTTGATAGTAATTCAAGCCAAACAATTTTTTTTTTTAGAATCTCAAGTAGATAGTTTGCATTTTATTTAAAAAAGAAGGTGTCAAGTCCTTAATGAAAGACCTTTTATATATGTATTATAAATTTCAGCTTCCTAGCTAAAACTTGTCTTTTCGATAAAACTGTTTTGTTTGGGCGAGTTAGTGGGCGCATTTATGGGGGGGGGGGTATTTTTTTTTAGCTGTCATGCTCAAAATTTGATTTTTTCAATAAAATTGTTTTTTTGAGATTGTTGGCGTGTCAGTAGGCGGATTTTAAAAATAATTAAACATGATTATTTCGGGCCCCTAGAGAGTATACAGTTAAAATTTCAGCTAGCTCGAGCTTAAAGGCCTCATTTAAGCCGACGGACGGAAGGACGGACGAATGGATTATTAGTATTCCCTTAGAATAGGGTGAAAATGAAGTCCCATTTTATAGCGCATGAATATGACGTATGAGAATACGCAACATGCCTTGTGATGTTTAATATATGTAAATATTTTCATGAAAGATATATGATCCATATTGATCCAAAATCTCAAAATTTCAAATAAACCCGATGGTATTCTCGTTTTAAATGGTTTTCACGTAATTACGTATTTTTAACTTTCCCGTATACTTTAGTATTCTAAAGAGATAGAACCCCAACTAAGAAGTTTGAAGTTAATTGTGACTGCAGCCTCGGTGACTGACGAACAGTCTGGCAGATGGAGAGAAGGGCCGACGGAACGCCGCGACGAACGGTAATGCGGGGTACACTTTCTTGAACTGCTCTATAGTCGTAATGCGATAATCAGTTTAGGTTCGAAACTTCAGCACTATAGCAGGAAAAATACTCTTTAGTATCTTCACTAATACAAGGTGGCGCAAAAAAAACCTTCCGATGTTTTTTGGCTGTAATTTAAAAAAAAAAATTAAAAACTTTGATTCTTCTTGTGGATTATTTTTATACCCTATTCTAGGGGTATATTAATTTTGACGCATAGTTTGTAACATACCTTAATATTGCCCGTAGACCCCTAAAAGTTACTATATTTATGATCAGCATCGATAGTAATGTCGATCTAGCCATGTCCGTCCGTCCGTCCGTCCGTCCGTCCGTCGGCAAAAATTAGGCCTTTAAACTGGACCTAGAGAGCTGAAATTTTAACCATATACTCTCTAGGGTCCCGAAATAATCAAGTTTACGAATTTTTGAAATCCGCCCACAGACACGCCCACAAACTCAAAAAAACAAAATTTTGGAAAAAATCGAATTTTGAGCTAGGAAGCTGAAATTTTTTATATATGATCTATGACCCCTAAAACTGCTCGGGATATAAAATTTTCAAAATCCGCCCGCTGCCACGCCCACAAAAAAATAAAACAATTTTATTGAAAAACCAAAATTTGAGCTAGGGAGCTGAAATTTTTAATATATACTCTCTAGGGGCGCTTTAAGCTCATGTATAAATATTTTCAAAATCCGCCCACTGACACGCCCACAAATAAATAAAACAATTTTTTTGAAAATCCAAAGTTTGAGCTAGGGAGCTGAAATTTATAATATATGCTCTCTATGGGCCCTTTATGCTCATGTGTAAATATTTTCAAAATCCGCCTACTGGCACGCCCACAATTATTATTACTTTTTTTTTGAAAATTCAAAGTGAGCTAGGGAGCTGAAATTTATAATATATACCCTCTAGGGGCCCTTTATGCTCATGTGTTAATTTTTTTTAAATCCGCCTACCGACACGCCCACAATTAAATAAAACAATTTTATTGAAACACCCAAGTTTGAGCTAGGGAGCGTTTTTTTTAATAAAATCCTTTAAATGTTGTATAACAAAATATGTAGAGCGTTCTTAACAATTCAACCATACTTAGACTTTTGTCACGCCCACTTATGAGGGATAGGAATAAGAATATGGTATCCAACAGTTCGCCTAAGCGGACTGTAGCCCGTCCCTATGTTTATTTGGTCTTTTAATTTTTTTTAGATCAAGTCGAGAATATGATGTCATGCAAATGGCCGCCGCCACAGTTGATTGTCATTTGAGCCCTTTTTATGCCATTTTCCATCACTTTGGCCAAAACTTCCGGCGATAGGTCCTCACATTGTTCACGGATATTGTCTTTAAGAGCTGCAAGAGTCTGAAGCTTGTTGACATAAACCCGCGACTTCAAAAAGCCCCACAAAAAGAAGTCTGGAGCGGTCAAATCAGGCGATCTTGCTGGCCAGTGCAAATCGCCAAAACGGGAGATTAGGCGCCCGGGAAATGCATCCTTCAGCATATCGGTTGTGGTACGTGCAGTGTGTGCCGTTGCACCGTCCTGTTGGAATCACATGTTTTCCAATCCCAATTCATCAAGTTGCGGCAAAAAGAACTCGTTGATCATTGCTCTGTAGCGCTCACCATTCACAGTAACCGTTTGGCCCGCGACGTCTTCGAAGAAAAAGCTCCTCCAGCGAAAACAGCACACCATACAGTGACTTTGAGCGGATGTAATGGCTCTTCGTGGGTTACACGCGGATTTTCAGTGCCCCAGAAGCGTAAATTTTGCTTATTTACGTACCCGCTAAGATGGAAATGGGCCTCATCACTCATGATTATTTTTGATGAAAAATCATCTTCCTCTTGGTGGCGATTAAGGATGGCTTGAGCGTATGTTAGACGCGATTGGCAGTCAGCAGCTAACAGCTGATGCACCGTCTGGACTTTGTACGGAAACATCTTCAAATCTTGTATCAAAACTCGCTGTAAAGACCGTCGACTGATACCCATTTGCGTGGCACGTCGTCTGGTCGATGTCGACGGCGCTTCCATGACATCTTCGGCTACAGCAGCAATATTCTCTGCAGAACGGCTACTCCGGGGTCTGCCACGCCTGGCAGCATCTCGTGTTGTGCCAGTCTCTTCGAGGCGAGCGGCTAAACGTCGCAGTGTTTCACCAGTAGGCGTTGGACGGGTAGGAAATCTGCGACGAAATTCACGTTGTGCCAAAGTCACCGACCGATTATTGCTCAAATAAATAGTCACCAATATTCCGCGTTCTGGAGCAGTGTAGCGTAACATTGTTTATTAACGTGTATTTCGCATGTGTTTACTACACAAATGTCAAAACAGAACTGACATTAGGGGCCAATCGCAAAATGTATAGCATTTTCTGATAGGAGGATTACTTTTGCGCCACCTTGTATTTACGACAAAGTTTAAAACACCAACACGAGATGGGGTTTTTTGTGTATGATAACACACTTGCAGTTATGCTGCCAAGATTTCAAGATTTCCGTTAATTTACTATGATTGGTTGAATGAGCTTGAGTATTTTGGGATGGCTACCGCGTGAAGTGGGGGCTGGAGTTTCACTGTTCGCCACGCCGATCATCATTCTCATTTTTTATATGGTGATGGTCTATTGAAGTAAAACTTCGTTACGCACGCTTGACTTGGGGACTAAGCTGGTGAATGCGACACGGAAGTATAGACCAATGTAGACTTCTGGCGTAACGAAAGTGTAGACTTCCGGTGTAATGGAAGTGTAGACAAACGTACACTCTTTTGTTACAGCCCATACAATTTAGTCGGCGGAAAGGTTCGTGGAATGGGTAAACACCATTGAATCTCCTCAATAGAGAGCAATACTAAGCTAATCATCTATCCAAACCGATCCAAAGGAGAAAGCTATATCTAAAACAGTTGCCGACAGATGGAATTTACCGGAAGTGAGGAAAGTCATTGTGTTCATGAATCGCAGTGCATTAGTTGGAAATATAGAGCGTCACCGTCATAGATTTTCAGCTCGGACGGCAAAAAAACAAAGTTTGTGCTAGGGAGCTGAAATTTATAATATAGACTCTCCAGGGGCCCTTGATGCTCATGTGTAAATATTTTCAAAATGCGCCCACTGACACGCCCACAACTTAAATTATATGGAGCGAAAGAAGTTTTACTTCAGTCGTTTGGTCTTAAGCACACTCAGTTTTCCCATTAATTTTTCTTGAAAAACCCTTTCCTCCACTGGGACTCGAACCTAGACCAGCGTCTTCGCATGCAAGCATACGGCGCACTCCGCCATCGCAGTCAAAAGTTCAGCTCCTTTAGGGGATCATAACAATCCCTCTCTACTGGTCCCCACCGACTCTCGCATGCCTCTCGATTTCCGAGCACTTCATCACTGAGGCCAATCAAATGCTGCTGTTGTTGCATTTATGTATCCAGGAGATTTAATCCTGCCTCTCCTATAGGAACGTTGATTGATATTGGCTTTTTGACGGTGTTTGTAGGACCTTGAATATTGAATATGATAGTACAAACTGACGCGGCAGCGCTCAATTTTTTGATTCTTTGACGTGAAGGCTTCCTTGGATCTTGAAACTTCTCTTCGATTCGATAAAGATTTTTTTATAAATTAAAAATATTTGATGCTGTTTGAATTAGCGATAAAAAAAACATATCCACTTTTCTTCAGCTAGGGCGAACAATGATGAATACGCTAGTCTTAATTCACTTCAACTGACGCTATCTACTATACATGATCATTTGTTGTATCTCCAACTATATACTTGTACGCATTTTGCGTCAACATTTCACAACAACTTTGATTATATCACAAGATTACGCAATACTCAGTGGCTGAATAAAGCACAATCAGAGAGAAATAATTGTTTAGTCAGCGGTCAAATTAATAATGTCGGAGATATATAGCAAATACGAGCTTGTAAGCCCTGGATGGCTAAATGAAGAATTTTTTGAAATAATTTTATAGGCATCAGAAAAAGATATCACCATAAAGGTATGATTCTAGTTTCAAATATAAATTCAATCCCGTACTTAATTTTGCCAGTTTCTAGGTTATCAATTTATCAATAACTCCGGCTACTGTAAAAAATGATCATTATGGTAGTTTGATGTATCGAGCAAAGGTGGATTATACCAGTGAGAAGAACGGCAAAGCATAAATATCTTTGGTTGTTAAAACGATGCCCGAAGAGGATAGCATCAAGAAGGATATATTGGCAGATACTTTTATTTTTAAAACTGAAATTCGCATGTATTCCGAAACGATTCCAAAAATGGAAGTAGTTCTGCGAAAATATGGTGACGATACAGTCTTGGGAGCAAGGTTAATTTATGCTGTTCCATGCAATATAAAAATGAATAATATTTATTTTATTTTAGTCTAGGGCCGTTTACTATTCCATGGAACCACATCAGATTATTATATTCGAGGACCTGGTGGATAAAGGATTTTCTACATTGAAAAATCGTTCGCCAACAGAAGAGGAAATAAAATGAGCCATGCTGAAAATTGCCAAATGGCATGCAGTGAGCTATAAACTTGCACAAGAGGTAAATAATAAATTATATAATTCAACAAAACATCTTAAGTGTGTAATCGTACTTCATATCGAAAATAACGTGCAATGCATTTTATAAATAGATAAAGCTTTGTAATTTATTTACAATTGGTGCACACAACAAACACCACGATTACATGTCGGTGGTGTGATTATTAACATTCTAAAATTGGAGTAGTTTAAAATAATTGACTGTCTTAATTAGCCTGAGCTAGGCTGCATTCGATTATAAACTTGTGGGCTTACAAGGCATTATTTCTATGTTATTTAAGTCCTATGTATGATCAACCAAATCAGCAATTATTCATGTAAGAGATGTGTTTACTCTGCAGTCCTAGAATAGGTTCGATCTTCTTCTTCTTCTTCTTTCTCTTAATGAGTTGAAAATAGAGCTTTTTTGTAAATGCCACTTTAAAGAGGGTTTATTGCGAAACGTTATTGATAAATTACAGTGGCTTCATCTTATTATTTAGCGTCACTTGAAAAGATTCAATTTGTGTTGTGGTTGGTTGGTTGGTCTGAAATGACCCTCGATGTAACGAAGGCAGGTCCATTGTAATGACATTGGGAAGGGTCAGGTAAGTCACGCTGCCCGGTTGCGGTAGTGAATGAGGTATTAACCTAGAGCAGTCTCATCTTTTTTCACGACCCTAGGTTAGTTCAGGTTAGGTTATAGTGGTAGTCGGCAGACGCCGACACACTTAGACCAATAAAAAGGTCAATTGTGATAAAACACGGATCTATCTTCTTCCTACTCGTTTAACCAGTTGGAGCTTTTGATAAATCTTGAAAGACTTTAAATGTCGATGTTTATGGATCCCATTTGAAATCATTGTAAAAGAAAGATCCCAAATGGGGTTTTCATCTTTGAGAGAGAGCAGGGCATGTGCAGAGATGGTGGAGAATGGTCTCCTTCTCCTCGTCGTCCAAGCAGCTTCTACAGACATCATTTGTATAGACGCCAAACCTTTTTGCATGCTTGCCTATGAGACAGTGTCCGGTGATTACACCAATTGTAGCACCAATGTGCAGTCTTTCCAGAGAGATCAAACACTTAGAGCGTTTCAGATCCAGCTTTGGCCAAATCTGTTTGTCGCTAGACAAGTGTTGCCACTTGTCCACCTAAGGTTAGTTCTCTCAATGGCCTTCCTCATAAACATGAGTTTGCATGAAGCAATTGGAATGCTCTAGGGACCTTTATCAGGTAGAAGGGGCAGTATGGTTCCTTTTCTGGCGAGTTCAACAGCCCCACAATTAATAGCTTCGCCAATTGGTGTGATAAAAACGGTTTATCCCTGAACCCTACTAAATGTCAAGATATGACATTCTCTAGAAAGAATATACGAGTACCTTCCACCTTTCAATATTCTTTGTCTCAACATATTCTTTGTAATGTTGATAATTTTAAGGATCTTGGGGCTTATTTGGATCCCAAACTGGTTTTTGCCAAGCATATCAATTTTATTGTTAATAAATCTAATTCTATGCTGGGCTTCGTAAAAAGGTGGGCGAAAGAATTTAATGACCCATGCGTTACTATGTCATTGTACAATTGTTTTGTCCGTCCGATTCTAGAGTATGCATCACAAGTTTGAACGCCGTTCTACAACATTCATTCAAATCGAATAGAGGCCATTCAACGTAAATTTATTCGATTTGCACTTAGAGGACTGCCATGGGATGATCCATTTAACCTTCCTCCCTACAGTCAACGTATCAAGCTTCTTTAAATGTTACCCTTTTCTCAACGAAGGCTTAATAGCGATATCATTTTTTTACAGCAGCTTATATCCGGTCAAATAGATGCACCTGACTTGCTGTCATCTATTGGCTTTAATTTTCGGTGTGGTGCCCATAATTTACGTAGTGTTGATTTATTGTTTAGCCCCCATCATAGAACGAATTATGGGAGGCATGAGCCTATTAGTCGCATGAGTAGAATCTATAATATAAATGATCATGTGATTGACTTGCATGTTAGTAAAATTAAGCTGAAAAATATTTTGCGTAATAATACGAGTAGTACCTTAATGTCTTAATTTATTTGCATGATTTGTGTTTGTGTTAGTATTTTATAGGTACATAATTATTGTATTTTTAATTGTTTTGTCCTTACTAACACCTGCACTAAATGATGAGCCTGTGAGTGCACTTTTAGTGCCGGCAATTTCTGCTCGTGATAGTTGCTTGCTTTAAGCACTCCACGACACAGAGCTGATAGTGTACAAGTATTAAAAAAAAAATAAAAAACCTTATGATTTATATGAGAGCATTTACCGGCTTTGGGTATAAAAACTACTTTAACCGCGGAATGTAGAAGAGCTCCATGCAGCTTAACAGAATTATCTCTATATCGTTGCAAGGCAACTTAAGTCATATTTATTTCATATGTCCACCACGGGAACGTATGTTGAACCCAATTTTGGATGACTCGGACGCACATTTCGTGTTCAATAATTTTTCTGAGCTCCTCAAACGTCGCCGGCTTGTTGGCATATACCAATGGTTTTATGTAGCCCCATAAAAAAATTCTATAGGAGTTACATCACACGATCTCGCCAAAAGACGGGTCCGTTTCTCGAGATAGCACGTTCACCGAACTGATACTTCAATAACTCGTTTGTTGCACCCGCTGTGTGGCTTGTGGCATCGTCTTGTTAGAACCACATATTACTGATATCGAATTCATGCAATTGCTCAAAGAAAAACGTACCAACATGTCTCTGTAGCGACTGCCATTTATCGTAACGTGACGGTATTTTCATCGACGAAAAAAAAAAACGGTCCATTTACGCCACCGGCATGAAAACCGCAAAAAACAGCGACTTTTTGCGGGTGAAGTGCTGTTTCATGAAGCACATGAGGATTCTCACCTGTTCAGTGACGCATATTTTGCTTATTGACGCAGCCGTTTGAAGATGATTTTGCGATGAAATTCTTCATTTTCTTCCATCATGCCCAGAGCCCAATTCGAGAACGTATGTCGGTCCATATGATCAAGAGACTTTAGTTCTTGAGTCAGCTTGATCTTGTCAGGGTGTAGGCCAAGATCCTTACGCGAAATTCGTCATAAAATGGTCTGGAAGAGGCGCAATTCTTGAGAACTCCGTGAAATTTACTGATTTTGCTGGTTTGGACCCCTATACGGCAACAATATTCTCCACACCTCGGGCAAAACGTAGTCTCACCGGCACGGCAACGAATTGCTTGTCTACTGGAATTACGGCCGAAAATTGGCGTTAACGCTCTTAAAGTTTCGGCCGCCGACTCGGAATTTCGGTAGTAAATTTTAATTATTTGTAAACGTTGTAAACGTTCCTTTGTATACTTCATCATGATGAAAATGTTGATTTCACTGAATATTTTGACATTGACTGTTTGGTAATCGGTTTAAGGGTGCTTTCACACTGAATGTATTAAGTTGTCAAGTTGCTAATGAAAGACCCTTTATAAGATTGAGAATCGGTAGATGATGCTGAGTGGCGGAACAAACAACAGTTTTGTAAAGCAATAAATGAGAATATACACTAGAGAACGTAGTGTTCGGTATGCTCTGTGATGTATACATAAAAAAGATGTAGATTATACCCTTTTTAACAATTCGCCCATACTAAGTGTTTTGGCACGCCAAATTTGTGAGGATCAGGAATAGTTTACCCACCAGCTCTCCCAAACGCGCTAAATGTTACCTTTCCTTGTGTGTTGAACTCATTCAGAGAAAAAAAACGTCTCTTGTTCTACATGATTAGAGGTCATTTTATTAACGGCAGTGTTGAATTATGTATATGTACCGACTCATTACTTAGTTCATTCACCAATGAGCAGAGTGAAAAACTCAATATTTGCATACATATTACTTTCTTTGCATTTTCAGCAACCGGAATCTATACAAAAATACAATGATGGAGTGTACAATTCGGATTTGGAAAAGATTGAATTCTTTGCAAATGGGATACAAAATTTCATAAAAGGATATCTCTCGGCTCATGATGAACTCAACGAATACATAGCATACTTCAAGGAACTAGACAAAAGAATAATAAAATCAATTCAGGACATGTGCAATGCATACAAACGTGGCGATAAAGCCCTTTTAGTCCTTAATCATGGAGATTTTCATTTCAAGAATATGTTGTTCCGACACAAGGAGAATGGCGATTTCGATGATCTTATTTTGGTTAGTGGCAATAAATTGTATTCATACCCTATCTCTTGTTCATAGATTTGTTAAACGTCGTTTTACAGGTTGATTTCCAATGCTGCTACTATGGTCCTGCAGTTGCAGATCTCATCTACTCAATGTTTATGCTTTGGGATGGCGACACTCGATGGAATCGACGTGATGAGATGATTTATTACTATTTTTCCAACTTCATAGATTCACTTAAGAAATACGAGTATAAGGGTGATCTACCGAAAATGGCAGATCTTCAAATTGATTTTATTAAATACCGACACTTTGGTAGGAGTTTAAATTCGTTTACGTATCTTCAAATGATTTTATAAAGCTTTTGACTTTATTCTACAGAAACATTCATTTTGACAAGCAATCTTCCTTTCTTCGCTGCTTTAGCTGACGAAACCATCGCATTGGATAAGCTGGTTGAATCGAATGATGAAAGGATTAAAATGTTCCTCAATCCAATGGTGGAGAAAGAATTAAGGAGATCATTACCAAGATATTTACATAAGGGATGCTTGGAATAAAGCAAAAAGTGTTGGTTACACTGAATTTAATCATTATTATAATAATTATAATAAGAAGACATTCGTAAAATTAATTTATGAAATATTCAAACGTGTAAGCAAATTTTCTTTTCGGTACAAAAGATCTTTTAGGTCGAAGTACCCCCCCCCCCCCCCCCTTTTATAAATCGCCCTGGCGAGCCAGAATTTAAAAAAAAAGCAAATTTTCTTAACACATTGACTGCCCACGGGCAAATAAAAAAAAAATATTGTCAGAGTGCCAAGTGTATCTTTTTTTTGTTAAGGTATTTAAGTTAATGTCTTTTTGCGTTTTGTGTTTTTTTATTATAAATCTGCTATATTTTACTGGGTCATATGGCGTCTTGATAATTCCTTGATGTTTTTAATGCCACGTAACTTCTAAAAGAAAAAACCTCCGACACCCGCCCGACTTTAGCAGTGCCCAAGAATTGTATATGTTCGAATAGATGACATAATAATTGCCTTTTATGGGTACCCGGTATGCAGTGCTGCTCCGTACAAAAAGAAATACATGTTTTTTTAGCAACAAACAAAATTGAAATGCAAACTTGTGGATCGATTTTGACCAAAGCAGGGCTTAGCCCGCTCACGAAAGTTCGTTGCTCCGCTAAGGGTAGGTACTAGTTATCTGACAGGCACATATGTCAGCTTAATTTTTCGAATCGACAACACAAAAGAAAGAAACTTCGATTTGTATCCCAATAAAAGTGTATAGAATATCAAAAATGTTCCTTAAAACAACTTCTTTTATTTTTAACTAGGTGGCAAGGAAGAAAAAAATACATTTTACCAGCAGGTCACGAAGAAATGCGAGTATAAAAACAAAATAGCAATTGACCCACCGCTGGTACATTTGGCCTGATGGTAACAAATGTTACGACCCACCGGTGAGTCATGTGGCAGTCAACGCATTCTAAACAGTTTACATCGTAAATAAAAAATATACCTTGTTCGATTTTCAAACTGAGGCCCATTATACTAAAGGGTCTTTCATTAGCGACTTGACAACTTCAAACTTTCAGTGTGAACGCACCCTTAAACCGATTACCAAACTGTCAATGTCAAAATATTCAGTAAAATCAAGATTTTCATCATGTTGAAGTACACGAAGAACCAACGTTTACAAATAATTAAAATTTACAACCGAATTGCCGAGTCGGTGGTCGCAATTTTAATAGCGTTAACGCCAATTTTCGGCCGTAATTTTCGTCCCAGTTGACAAGCAATTCATAGTCTATTGAAAAAATTTGAGTCAGAATATTCGCTGATTGATGTTGCCGTGGCACTGAGACTACGTTTTGCCCGAGGTGTGGAGAATATTGCTGCCGTAAGGGCGACCGTCGCTAACCAGCGAAATCAGTCAATTTCACGGCGTTCTAAAGAATTACATTATGGCTACACCCTTTCAAGATTCATCGCTGACTCCAGAACTAAAGCCAGTTGATCATATGAATCGGGCTCGCAAAATCATCTTCAGCGATGGATCGTATCTCTTCATTACTGAGGCAAATCAAATGCTGGTGGTATTGAATTTATGTGGTCCATGAGCCTTTACGGCTGCCAAATTTTATTTACGATTGCGACACCATTTTCTTATTATTGATTATTGTTATTGGTATATCTTTCATTTACGACACGGGTGATCTCCAGTCGTATATTTCAACCAACGGATTTTCATGCATACTTTCGGGACAGTTTCAAGATGCTTAAAGTATCGCTAGGCCTTAGTATTAAAGCTACTTGAATGTGTTCTCTTGCCTTAGCTGCCTTATACGACAAGCGCTGATTTTCGGGGCGCTGCAGTTGTATTCTAGGGCCGTCCCTGCACGCTCAATTCTTTAAAATTCGCAACAATTACCTAATACAATCAAACACAGTGTGGCTACAAGTTCAAAAATCTCAATTCGACTTATCTGTGTACGAAATTTTGCTTTTTTCAAACGAGTTTTGTGCACTTAATTCTACAACGTACATTAAGTAATATAAGTTACAAGATTACGCAATACTTAGTGGCAAAATAGTTTACAATCAGAGAAAAATATTTGTTTAGTCAACAGGCAACTGTGGAAGAAGAAGGTATTGGCATCGGTAAAATTAATAATGTCGGAGATATATAGCAAATACGAGCTTGTAAGCCCTGAATGGCTTAATGAAGATTTTTTTGAAAAAACCTTGCAGGCATCGGAAAAAGATATCACCATAAAGGTATGATTCTAGTCACAAATATAAATTTAATTCCATACTTAATTTTGCCAGTTTCTAGGTTATCAATTTATCAATAACTCCGGCTACTGTAAATAATGATCATTATGGTAGTTTGATGTATCGAGCAAAGGTGGATTATACCAGTGCGAAGAACGGCAAAGCAAAAATATCTTTGGTTGTTAAAACGATGCCCGAAGAGAATAGCATCAAGAAGGATATGTTGGCAGATACTTTTATTTTTAAAACTGAAATTCGCATGTATTCCGAAACGATTCCAAAAATGGAAGCAGTTCTGCGAAAATATGGTGACGATACGGTCTTGGGAGCAAGGTTAACTTATGCTGTTATTCTATGCAATATAAAAATGAATAATATTTATTTTATTTTACTCTAGGGCCGTTTACTATTCCATGGAACCACATCAGATTATTATATTCGAGGACCTGGTGGATAAAGGATTTTCTACATTGAAAAATCGTACACCAACGGAAGAGGAAATAAAAAGAGCCATGCTGAAAATTGCCAAATGGCATGCAGTGAGCTATAAACTTGCACAAGAGGTAGATAATAAATTATATACTCGTAATTCAACAAAACATCTTAAGTGTGTACTCGCTACTCGTACTTCATAGGAAAAATAACGTGCAATGCATTTTTACTAGATAAAATCTATTTGTTGTTAATGCATTTACAATTGGTTACACAACAAAAGCAATTATTGGGTGTGGGTAGCAATGAATATTAATATTCTAGATTTGAATAGTTAACAATAATTGAATTTGATAATCAACCTAAGCTTGTTGGGCTTAGGCTGCATTTGATTATGAAATTGTTGCTGTTCAAAGCATTGAATACTACATGTCTGTACTTTTTTCTATCCTATGTGTGATCAAATACTGATAGGGTAACCAAACCAGGAAATATTTATGTAAGAATATGCACTGCCCTTTATAAAATAGGTTCGATACTTTCAATCAAAAGAAATAATTCTTTTTTAAATGAGATGATGATAAAGCTTTGTAGTTAACCTTCCTTAGCCCGTGCAGATCGATTAACATTTTCGTTATTTTTTTAATAAAGGAGAATGGTATCGCGATGAGTTAACTACGCATGATACTTCACGAAATTCTGCGTGGCGCGAGCGTTTATGCCAAAATCGCGTGTGTCAGTTAACGAACGTGTAATTACTGCATGCTCCGACTGCTGTTGTGAGACGTCTGTGGATAATTAGTTTGTTTTTTATTTATTTTCAAATTTTCATTACTCGTCAGAAAAAGTGACTGTTTTCAGATGCTATAATAAAAGGCTGTTGATCTCTAATAAAACAAATATCTGCCCCTAATTTCGTTTATTATTTTTACCAATTTATGCCCATTGGTGCGTTAACGCAAACAAATATTTTGAATTTATAAAGCAATTAAATTTTGATAGTGCTTTTGGACATTCAAAATAGCTCGTATGTTTTGCGTTTCGCTTCACTTCGCAGTTTATTTTTCCGTAAATTATAAAAGGTCCGTTCGCGCACTAAGAGGTACTAATATTTTTTTTGTTAAATGAAAAATGTTCTAAAGACAGCCATAGACTGGTGCATCAAGGAAAATCTTTCCATAAATCCCAGTAAAGCCGTCATCGTTCCTTTCACCAAAAGGAGAAAATTAGACCTAGGTCTAATCACAATAAACGACACGGTCGTAGAGTATTCCGACGAAGTCAAGTATCTTGGAGTAATCCTAGACAAGAGACTTAACTGGAACTCTCACTTTAATAACAAAATCACTAAAGCTAATAGAGCCTTATGGGCCTGTCGTCGCACATATGGCAGAACCTAGGGAATCTCTCCAAAGATCATCGTCCACTGGATCTACACAGTGATGATAAGACCCATTATAACATACGCCTCCATAGTATAGTGGACAAAATCCACACAAAAGATCGCAATAGAGATGCTCAAAAAGGTACAATGGCTTGCGTGCCTTGGGATCTCCGGATCCATGCGAACCTGTCCAACAGCTGCCATATAGGTAATAACAGGACTAACACCTCTTCACATATACATTTAAAAATTGGCGAGCCGCAGTGCAATAAGTCTAATACAGTTAAACGAGGTAAGTATTAACGACCATCCGGAACTTAAGACCCTTCTCGATGAACTGCCAGAACTTAATATGAACTGCGCGGTCACAGACCGCATTCAAAAAACACTATGCTTCAATAAGCGGTTCTCCATGGAGATCCCCAAGAGAGAAGCATGGGTTAGTTATAACCCACCAAACAGCCACAACGGCATAAAAAGGTAAACGGATGGTTCGAAAATGGAAATGGGGGTAGGAGCGGGAATATACGGACCACACAAACGCTTCATGATACCCATGGGAAAAAAGTCCCAGCGTATTTCAAGCAGAGCTCCACGCCATTCAAGAATGCGCCAGCCACATTAATTTAGCTGGCATAAGAGGTGCAACCATCCATATATTCACGGATAGTCAAGCAGCTATAAACGCCCTTAGCTCGTATACCATTGACTCCAAATCAGTCATGTGCTGCTTCAATACCCTACAAACACTCGGAATAAGAAACAAGACCAAATTATGGTGGGTTCTGGGTCATGTCGGGGTAGAAGGTAACGAAACTTAGTAGGGTACCTTATTGGTCACCATGGTTTAAGATATCATCTAAACAAAATGAGAATAGCAGACTCTGTTGAGTGCCGACTCCGTCTTGAAGAGAACGAATCAGCTGAACACATTTTATGTGAATGTCCAGCCCTTAATGGAATTAGAAAGAAGATCTTTTTCAGGGAACAAATGAGCCCCGAGGACATAAAGAATTCTTCTAATTTTTTTACGCTGGGAGGTGGTAATCTTCATATTCAGTAACAGTGTGCAATTTGTACCCACTAACCCCTTCTTCCTTCTTCGCCACCGTACGGCCGTCTTAGCATTTCATCGCGGGCGGGTAGGAGCCAGCCTTCCATTACGTCCAGTCGACAGAGGTATATCATCGATTTGTCCTTCATATCTTATATGTTTGGCATTATTAACTACAACCTGGTTCACGAAATAAGAACGTTTTGTAGGCACCTTCCCATTAAAAGTTCCTGCTAACTCCGCAGTTAAGACGTAAATTTCTTTCATCCAAAATTTGGAGGACTGTTATTTTAATGCCGAGGTCTCTGTGTAAATCGCTATTTCTGAAATACCAAGGCGGGCTAGCAATACTCGTTAGCAGTTTGTTTTCAAAAGTTTGTAAAATATTAATGTTACTTAATTTGGTACAACCCCAGAGTAGTATACCATATGTTGTGATGTACAGGTAGGAGGGGTTGTATTTGGTGGTGATTGACCTTAGTCCCATGGCAGCAATAGGCACGCTTGCGGATGCGCGGCGTTAGCTTGACGGTGGGGTGGGGTCTTCCTATAAATACATGAATTGTCGTGCCTGAATATTCTAAGGGGGGAAAGTGAAGAGAAGAGGAAGTGATTCAAGACATAATCAAGGTAAAATCAAGAAAAAGCTAATAAGAGCGAACGGAGCTGACGATGTTTCAGGTGTTGGTTTTTCTATTTTTATTTTAGCGGAAATATTACATTGTTCTTAAGACTAGTATATTGCACCACTTACAGAGATGTGGTATGCTCCACCTTACTACTGAAATATTAATTATAAATGTTTTAAAGAATTTTTATTTAAACTATGTAAGAAGGAAAAAGCTACTATAAAAACCTTCTTATCAATTTAAGATCCTAGTAACATAGGCTGAGGAATAACGCAAGGACATCCTGATTTCATAGGAAAATGTTTACAAACTATTGCCACAACAATTTAATTAACAATTAATTAATAATTAAACAAAATTTAATGACTAAGGAGTAAACAAATGAACTACCAGATAAATAAATTAACAAATGAATAGATAAATATGTAAACAAAATTTAAATAAATAAATAATTTGGTTAACAAATAAATAAATTATTTATAAATAAATAAATAAATAAATAAATAATATAAATGAATAAATAATAAATAAATAAATAAATAAAATATATAAATAAATAAATAAATAAATAAAATAAATAAATAAATGAACAAATAAATAAATATATAAATAAATAAATAAATAAGTAAATTAATTATCACATTTCCTTCATCAAATAGCTAGATTTGAAATCAGGATGTTGTCGCAGTAAATACATGCATGTATCGATCATGTAACTTGAAAATTCTTTCTGATACTTTTTCAATATTTGCCAATACATGTAGCTCTTCGGTGGAAAAATGCCAGGGTAAATCAAAAATCATTTTTAAAAGTTTCTTTTGGGTTATTTGTAACCGACGAATATAGCTTTTTGCACACTTCCCCCAAACAGAGGATCCATAAAACATTATCGCCTGGAAGATAACCTTGAATACGATAATTTTGTTTTCAAGGCTCAATTGCGACTCACGACTAATGAACGGATAAAGCGTCTTTATTGTTATGTTTACCTTCGTTTTTATTTGCTGTATATGTGGCCCGAAGGTCAAAGTTTTATCGAGATGTACCCCTAGGTACTTTGCACTCTACTTCCATTCTGTCTGAATACCACTTATTTGCAGTCTGTTGCTTGGTAAAAAGCAGGTTTTTGTTTTTCTGGTAAAAAAGACAGCCTGAGTCTTTAATGGATTAATTTATATTTTCCAATTACTGAAATATATTTGAATTGCATTCAAGGCAGATTGCAAATTGGTTTCAATGTTGGAACTGATCGCATCAGATGTTATAATACATGTATCGTCTGCAAACATAGCGGTATCGCAATTTCTAAGTTGTGGAAAGTCAGCGGTGTAGATTATGAATAATATAGGACCAATCACCGAGCCTTGGAGTACACCAGCAACAATGGAGTAGTTTTCTGAAAACCAGTTGTTAACTGACACTTTAAAAGTACGCCCAGTTAAAAAGGACTCGATAATTTTGATTAGGTAAATCGGGAAATTAAAACTGATAAGTTTGTGCAGCAAACCATTGTGCCATACGGTGTCAAAGGCTTCCTCAACATCAAGTAAAACCATACCTGTACTTCTTCCCGAGTCCAAGTTGCGTAATTCGATGAACCTGCTGACTCGTGTTGTGGTGAGTAATAAAACCAAACTGTTCGGGTGGAAGGGTATTACGGGGATATACATGAGCTAGCAATTGACATTTTATAATTTTTTCAAAGCATTTCCTCAGGCTACTTAGCAAGCTTATCGGTCTATAGCTAGAAGCTGTGGTAGCACTTTTGCCCGGCTTTTACCCTTTGGGATAACTTTTGCATACATTGTACAGACATTGACGAAATTGTATACCTGTAGTTGGAGTTTCTTTAGGTACAAGTTCTTTATTTGATCTAGACCAGCAGATTTATTGGTTTTCAAGCTTGAGAATACCGTCTCCATCTCAGTAATAGATACAAAGTTGTCCCCTGCATTTATTGGACTCAACTGCAGAATTTGTGTTATTACTGCTAGAAATGTTGTTTATTTTAGGATGATTTACAAAAAAACTCGCGGCGTAATGCATTCGCTTTTTCTGTATTTGTGAGCAAAATAGAATTTCCATCCCTGAACGCAGGAATGTGACCGTTTTTCCTTTTAATTATCTTAACTATGTTCCAGAATGGTTTACTCCCTTTCTTTAAACCCTGGAGCTTATATAGTTCCAGGACTGGTTTCTGAAAGTCAGTATTAAAATTTTTATGCGATCATTGAGGCTTTTCATTTCATAGAGGTAGATACAGTTTCTAGTTCTAATCCAGTTTGACCTAAGAATATTTTTTACGAGTATCTTAATCAGTTCTAGTATAGGAGATGGTAGTAAACTTGCGTTGTCTTTAGATTTGACTTTTTTTGGCACTGATTGGTCAATGGTTTCCAGAACCGCAAGAGTAAAAAAATCTACAGCATCGTCAATTTCAGATCGATCAGTAATATCTTCATTAAAGTCCCTCAATTTTTGTCTCACGTTGTACTTTTAGGTGTTGCGAAACATTTCGAATTTGCCCAACCCCTATGCATCCTGCATCCATGTCTAGTTAGGATAGCCCCAAAAGTTATCCTCACATGGATCTACACGATCACTAACCTTTCAACCGAATATTTAAGCGCGATTCCAGATCATATTATTGGATAAAAAAATTTAATA
Organism: Portevinia maculata; assembly: GCA_949715645.1. NCBI lineage: Eukaryota > Metazoa > Arthropoda > Insecta > Diptera > Syrphidae > Portevinia > Portevinia maculata. The sequence continues at coordinate 137,188,182 of OX454528.1, read as the reverse complement.
TGTGAAAACATAAAGGATTCTCTTAATTTAATGCATGTTTGATTAATTTTATAGGCTTACAACGGAAATGCATTGTTTGGTATTTATTTAATTATTAGGATTAAGTGATAGGTAATTTTATGTAAGTATTAAATATAAATTTAATGTACAAGTTAAGTATGTTTTATGTGTTTTGCCAAAGAAATTTAAGCGATAAATTTTATTGCTTAAAGACTTACTGTTTTCCGGACGACGAAAGATGTGGCCACATGTTTTCTTCGCTGGTTACTGCATACATTCGGTTGATTTTTTGTTCGATTGTTTGTTCACTTTTTTTTATTATTTCTTTTTTGTTTTAATTATTTATTTCTTAGGTAATTCCCTACTCTATATCTACACACACATACAAATTGTAATCTTTTGATATGTAAGTAAGTACATTAACTTCTCAATTTAAATAAAAAAAACGATTTGAGGCAGATTTATGGAAAGTAGGTGTGAGAACCAGGTTATGTTTTTTTGTTTATATTATCTAGCACTATTTGTATAAGTTTTACTAGGCACTATTGATTTCTGGCTGCCGTAATCACCTTTATGTGTAAATTCCACGATTTTGCAGTGGAGCAGCACTTCCGATTCGTTGAACACGTGCAATAATTTGGTAATTCCTTTCACTGGAACGTGCCAGTGGACGCTTTTGCGCGTGTGGGTGCTTGCGCGATGTTTAGGGCTGAATTAAATACACAGCGTTGTAGCTTATGCGATGGCATATTCAGGGACGATTGACATGATGATCAAATCGTGTATAGATATCAATTAAAAAAATAAGTGCGGACGCTGCTGTTCAGTGTACTATGCATTCCCGAACTTGTTAGATGGACGTCCTCAATATCTCTTTTTTCTTTGATGGAATTGTTTTGGTATTTCCCGCTTGGGTTTGGAAATGTGTACCGGCATATATGTATGCTTTTGGTCGCATCAATGCAGGAACGGTAGGTTATGTTGGCAGATTGCTCCAAATAAATTTTAAGGTTAGGTTAGGTTAGGTAAGGTGGCTGCAAGGGCGTGAGGCCAGGCACACTTAGACCGCATTTTCGGTCCATTGTGATACCATACAAGGGGGGGGGGGGGGTTCTGCCGGTCGTCGCTCGGCCTACTGGGATCCGTGTAATTTTCTCCTATGAGGTATTTGCTGAAGGGGAAGATACTCCTGAAGGGGTCAGGGTATGCAGTCTGGCTGTAGTTCGCCTAGGTTGCGATGTGTTCAGAAATAAATTTCAAACTCTGCGGATAAATTTGTAAATCCACTTTGCGGGTTTGACAAAATATCTAAACCCTTTCTTCAAGAGACCTCTTGCGAACGTCTGACAAGTGACAAACATCCAAGAGTATCAATTGTCATGACAAGCTTCTGAAATTCGCCGTTCGGATTCGGCGTAAAATTGTAGGTCCCTTCCACTTTGCAAAGAAAGTGGTTTGAGAAGCTAGGTTTTAGGCCCTCTATGGGCCGTTAATGCCTAATATTTATTTTATTTTATTTTTATATGGCAGAATCATTTTCATGAAGTAAGAATGAATTCCATCAACACCAACAGCTTCAGATTTAATTTTAAGGACAGCTCTGACAACATCTACTTGCTCAACTCTCGAAAATTCAAAAGATCCATTTGATTCGATTAATTGAGATGCGTTAGTGCGTGTCGATTGCATTTTGACGAAATCACGATTTAGCTGGTTTGGATCAACTTTATCCATCCTTGAATCTATTTTACCACAAATACCATGTCGCCGTAAGTTCTTCCATAGAAGTTTGCCAGGAAGTTTATGATTAAAATGCTCACAGAAATAATTTCGCGTTGCTTCCTTTATTTTTGAGCAGGCAAGGTTTCTAAGAGATTTATAAGTCAACCAAAATTCAGGAAGCTTGAAATACTTCCATTTTCTAAACGCAGCATCTCATTAATTTTTCAGTTTGAGAATTTCAGGGGTGAACCAGGGATTGCTGCTGTATTTTACAATCTAAGTTCTATTAGGAACATTTCAATCAAACAACTGTCTAACTGTGGCTAGTAATCAAGTTGGGTGTCGGTCAAAGTTTCAGAGTATATTGGCAACCAGTTAACACACTGAAGGTACCGTTCAAGAAAATCAATATTTACAAGTTTGAAGTCCCTATGCGAATACTTTAATGGTTCTGTGCAGTTAAGAGGCAAGGTCAAAATATGCAAATATTAGATCATGTTTGGAAAATACTTGATTGTAGAAAGCATTATGAATATCGCTTGATACAAATAAGTCCAGAAGAGTACCTACTGCTTGAATGAGTGAAATCTGTCGGAGAGGATGAGTTGAACTAATGAAGGTTAAGAGCTTTTATATTCTCAGTTAGGGAAAACGGTGTTGCATGATCCACAATATTACAGTTAAAATCGCCACAGACAATAGTTTGATTTGGCACTCATGTGTAGAGTACTTTATTAGGACTATTACGAACATTTTACAAAAAAAAAAAAAAAAAAAACCCAAATCTGTCCAGCCGTTATCAAGTGTAAACTTTTTTATTAAATTTTGTTCAAGTTGTTTCTGTGGGTTATCACTTTTGTTATTATTACGTTCATCAAAAAAAAAACAAAAAAAAAAACAATATTTTTATTGTAGGTGCAACAAAGGTAACCTTTAAGTCAAAAACATACCTGTCCTTCAAATTGAATATCATAAGACTGGAAAAAGATATTGATTGAATGCTTTACAAAAGGCATTATTTCTTTTTACAAAAAAAAAGTATCTGCAGCAACTAGGTATATATGGAGATACTTGGTTCAGGGTACATCAAAGTAAGGCTTTACTTGTGCATTGATCAGTCTTTTGCTAACAAGCAGGATTATCAATTCAAAACTGGGCGTTTCATCCGCTAGAAGGTCTGTCAGTAGAGGCACGCCACAAGGTGGTGTCCTCTCCCCCCTTCTGTGGAACTTGGTGGTGAATAAACTACTGACATGCCTGGAAGGGGAGGGTTGCACGGTGATTGCCTATGCGGATGACATTGCTATTGCCGTCTCAGGGAAATACCTCAACACTCTAAAGGAACTCCTTCAAAACGCTCTCAACAAGCTTTCAATTTGGGCAAGAAGCTGTGGGCTGGGGGTTAACCCTCACAAAACCGAGCTTGTCCTCTTCTCCAGGAAATATAAAGTCCCTCATATCGACCCTCCCTCTATCAACGGTACAAGCTTAACCTTTTCCGACGAAGCTAAATTTCTGGGTCTAATATTCGATAAGAAGTTAAGCTGGAAACCCAATGTACAAGAAAGAGTAAGGAAAGCTACAGTAGCACTTTTCTCTTGCAAAAAAGCCATCGGAAATAAGTGGGGCCTACAGCCCCGCATATCACACTGGCTATACGTATCGGTAGTTAGACCGATCCTGACATACGGGGTGGTTGTCTGGTGGACTGCTCTAGACAAAGCGGTAAACCGTGATAAGCTGAGCAAGGTGCAACGCACAGCTTGTCTGTGTATCTGCGGAGCACTCCGTACGACCCCCTCCGCTGCACTGGACATATTACTGCATCTAACACCCCTGGATATTTTCAGCAGGCAATCAGCTGCCTGCTCCGCTGTCCGTTTAAAAGCCACATCACAGTGGATCAATACAAATATTGGCCACTCTATCATTCTGGACTCCCATGGGTCCCTACCAAGAAACATCGACTACACTATACCCCAGCTACAGTTCGAAAAGAACTTCCAAATCACTATCCCCTCCAGATCATTCTGGGAGGAGGCTGATTGCATGGAAGATAATTCGATCCACTTTTACACCGACGGATCAAAAACTAGTGATGGGGTCGGAGGTGGTGTTTTCTCAGAAAGACTTAATATCAGTCTCTCTTTCCGTCTTCCTGATCATTGTAGCGTGTTCCAGGCGGAAATCATGGCGATTAAGGAAGTCTTGTCGTGGCTGAAGAGAAACGTGATATCCGCTAAGGACATCCGCATATTCTCGGATAGTCAAGCCGCGCTGAAATCCTTGGATTCAGTCTCTTCAAACTCCATCGTAGCCATAGACTGCCGCTCGTCTCTTGAGGAGATGGCAGAGCAGTTCAACTTTCACCTCTTTTGGGTGCCAGGGCACAGAGACATCCCAGGGAACTGTAGGGCAGACGAACTCGCCAAAAAAGGAACAGCATTACCTCTTCTACCTGATAAAGGTTTCTTAGGTATGCCCATCGCTACTTGTAAACTCATGCTTAAGCTAGCCGCAGTCGAGAGTACAAACCTCAGGTGGACAGGTAGTGATACGTGTCTAGCGACCAAGCATATCTGGCCAAAGCTGGACCTGCGACGCTCTCTGAGTTTGATCTCACTTAACCGACTGCATATTAGCTCTGTCATAGGTGCCATCACAGGGCACTGTCTAATAGGCAAGCACGCATCAAGGCTTGGCGTCTATTCTAACGACTTCTGCAGAAGTTGCAGGGATGAGGAGGAGGAGGAGACTACACTTCATCTCCTCTGCACATGTCCTGCACTCTCCCATAAAAGAAATCTCTATTTGGGAGCCTTCTTCCTTAATGAACTCAGTGACTTGGCTAACTCAGATGTTAGAAGTCTATCACGCTTCATTAGAAGCTCCAAATGGTTTTAGCGGGTAGTGGTAGATACTCCCGATCCTAGTGGCATCACAATGGACCTCTTTGGTCTAAGTGTGTTAGCTTTCGGCTAACAGCCACCTCAACCTAACCTAACCTAAGGCTTTACTTAAATCCTCAGTATAAAATGTAAGCACTGAAGATAGACCATTATGGTGGAACGATTTTTTCTTTTTTAGAACATGCCCAAATATCATTTCGCAAATTATTGAACATTAAGTTGGAAACACCCTGTGTACCAAAGCATGCCCTAATTTGTACCACTCAAGCACAAATCAATTATCTTTGCTGACTCGAAGTTTACGAAATATTCGGGGCTCTATAAGTCCTCATACGCTTCATTAAGCAATGTTCTTACGGGCAATAACCAAATTACTTGACGTGTTGTCATAAAGCCCATAATATCCCTTAAAACAGTACCAAAAGTCTACTTAACACAATCAAATGAAAGACATAGGTAATTACCTAAATTCGGCGCCACCATAAAAAACCATTATTTTTCGAATATACAGAAGACTGATAGTAAAAAATATACTCGTACTTTACCCAAGTTCCACATGGCATCCGCATAACAAATGACTTATGAAGCAGAGAATCAAACGGTGTGTGATCCTGAAAAAGCTAAAATTGTTGTGAAGCGTGAACGGAATTATGAAAATTCAATTTTTTGGCACTTCTACGAGTACGGATGTACATACAAACCTAGTTGAAGTTTGTGTTTTGGTAAAATGATTTTAGATTTCCAACGAATCGTCCTAATGTCATGTTTGGAGGAGCGGAGGCAAGTCCTTACAATAGACAGACAGTCGGGCAAGAATTCATAGGCGATCGAATATTTATGAATGTTTTTTTTTCTGTTTTTTTCTAAAGTGGAAACGACCCATGAGGTGTCCCATTTCGACACTACCATCATCATCGTCGTTGTCGTCGAGACATCATCATCATCTTCATAGTCATTCGCAATTTTTCTCTGACATCGTGGTCGTTGTTGGCTCTTGGGATCATTTCGAATGCGACATGGCAGGCAGCGATATAAAAAATGGTTTTATTCATGAAATCGTCGCAGTGATGGGCAATCCTTACCAATTCTACTTCTACGCCATGACAATTGAATATACATATATTCCAAATATGCAAATGAACTTTGATTTTATTATACCGTTGTAGGTGGGCATGTTTTCTTTTTTATTATGGCCACATGTGTATGTATATTCACACTATGCTGTTGTTCTTGATTACATGCAAATACAAAGAATTTGGGGACTTGATTTCATAGAAAATCGATGGAAAGCATAAACAAAATTGAATTCGCTTAAAGCATCTTCAAAGGTGAACTTACATTTCTATATGTATTTTGAAATGAATATAATTATTTGATTACCAAAAGTCTGTATAAAAAGTAACGGACGAAGTTTTATTGGATTTAAAGACACCTTTATGAAGCTTAATTGAATTTTCTTGTATACAAAAATCAAGGTACTCGTAGGTATATAGATACCTATGTAATTTAACATTTAATACGTTTATGATGGTAGACATTTTCTGGAGGAATTATTGATTTTAATTTGTCCAGCTTCCTATTTAATCCAATAAAAAAGGAAAAAAGTCAAAGTAGCAACGGATGAAGGGCATAATAATGTTTATTATCCTATAAAATGAATGAAAAGAATACCCTCGAATCCATTTTTAATCACCACCTCTGCCGTCTGCCATGAGAAATAACGTGCCTAGCCACTCGGACTTTTTTTTTCTTTTTCAACTCGGTCATTAGCGGACTTTTATTAAATAAACTTATTTGTTGCGTGTTTTTGTGCAGGACACGGCAGCTTAGTTTATTTTTGAAAGTGGATGAGGTAGGTACAAGTATTTACTTATGAAGTACGGAATGTTCCATTTTTAGCAACACAGCGAATATAAATTATTCATAGGTAGGTATGCCTTTATTTGCTTTTTGTCCTATCCTTGTTTTGCTTCAAGATACTGTTTCGGAAGTGTCGTGTAGAAGATGGAGGAATAATGTTGGTAAAGTGTTAAGGGAGAATATTAAATATTGTTAAACAAGCCGAAATTCTTGTGTTTTTACTTTCAAATATTTTGGCTGACGGCTATGCGCTACTTTTAGACTTGAATGTCGCGCAACATCGCTAAACTTACTAATGTGAACGAAACATCAGTTTTCGAGGTTATTAATCGTAAAACAACGTCAAGATAAAATGACGCCGCGGTGATGTAAGGAACTGTTGCGGTAATTTGATAATAAGAAGGCTTGTATTTTTTGAGTGTATTGTCTCGAGATACGCAAAAAATTACAATTGCTATTTTGAAAAAGAGTAACAAATAACCGATGGCTGCGACTCTTTCAAAATCGTTACTCGATGATATGGAGTCGCATGTTCAAAATCACAAACCAAACCGGCTCGTACCAGTAAGGCAAAACAAAAACCTTGAAATTGTAAGAAGCTGCGGAACCAGGTGGGTTTCTAGCTGAAGAAGCTGTGATCAGTATTTGCAAGCAGTGGTTAGAATTAAAAACGCACTTAAGCATAGCCAACAGGCAGCATTAAAAAATGCAGCACAGTATCTACGACCGATTTTGTTTTTTTATCTATAAATGACCTACCGTGACCACCTCTATGCAGATGATGTGGTCTCTTGGATAAAGAAAAATCAAAAAACTTATTTTTTTTAGGAGATTTCAATTTAAATATTTTGGAAATAACTGATACGGTTTCTGGCTATTTGGCACTATTGGCATCACATGGCTTAGTTTGTTTCATTAATGAACCAACTAGGACTGTGTCGGGCAAATGCTTAGACCACATCTATGGACGTTCTTGTAATTTGTCTTTGAGGAATTGTAAAAAATGTGTATTAGATTTAATGTTAACTGATCATTCCATGACAGGTCTTTTAATTGACATAATTAAAAGCGCTATGTTAATCCAACATATTCAAAAAAGTTAAAGAAAATCAACTTTTATGACCTCAATAATAATCTATTATATGAGTTTTGGGAAGATGTATATGCATGTAGTGTTGCTTCAACTTCTTTTACAATGTTTATGGAATCTCTAAAGAAATACATTTCTATCAGTTCCTCTTCTTTGTCGCCGAAAAGCGTGGTTAAACGACTTAAGCCGTGGATCTCTAAGTACTTATTAAACAAAGTTAGAAAGTTAGATGTAAAAACAAACTCAGAATCCAATGTTATAAGTACCCCAGATATATGAGCTTAAAAAGAAAATATAAGAAGTTATGCGCTGATCTTAAAAATGAGATTCCAATCTGCCGCGATAATTTTTACCATTCGCAATTTACATAACTCTGCGAATGGAAATTTAAAAACTGAATGGCGGATTGTAAATAGTATCCTTAATAAGTCCGCCTCCACCAAGATACCAACTGTTGTTAGAGTCAATAACTGCGATGTATCTGATAAACTTACTATTGCTAACGAATTTAACATCTATTTCACTGATATAGCTAAAAGCTTACAGCCTTCTCCCATGAAATTAATATGTTCAGTATGTTCGTCCAACCTTAGTTTTACCGAACAGATTGAAGTAAACAGTTTTGTGCACCAGACCATAACTCCTCTCGAGGTTTTAAAAGTGATTGGTACTCTTAACAAATCAAATTCGTGTGATGCTGATGGTTTATCTAATATCATTGTAAAAAATGTTGTGTATTCAACTCTGAATGTTCTAGGAGATATTTTCAACCGTTGTGTTTTTTCTGGTGTCTTCCCCGAAGTACTCAAATGTGCAGATGTTGTACCTCTGCTGAAAAAGGGTTCCGCTGCTGACATCCCTAATTATCGGCCAATTTCACTTCTTCCTGTCTTCAGTAAAATTTTTGAGAAACTTATAAAAAATAGAATAGTGAGTTATCTAAATAGTAATTCGTTTTTTAGTCCAGTTCAATTTGGATTTCAAAAAGGAAAATCAACTGAAGATGCACTTCTACAGTTCTGCTCTCAAATAATGTCTAACCTTGATGGTAAAAAATATACAGCTGGTTTGTTTATTGGCATTACCAAAGCCTTCGATATGGTTGACCATAACATCCTGTTGAGGAAATTAGAAAAAGCGGGCTTTCGTGGTTTCATGCTTGACTGGTTTAGTTCTTATCTTGGCAACAGGTCGCAAAGAGTGAAGCTTGATGACATAAGGAGCGAAACTAGGTTCTTTAACTTGGGCGTACCCCAAGGCTCAGTTTTAGGACCTATTTTGTTTTTAATTTACATCAACTCACTATTTTCACTTAATTTTAAAGGTACACCTACTGCGTTTGCGGACGATGTTGGTTTTTCCTATGGTTGCAATTGTCCTTTAGATTTAATTTCAGACATAAACTGGGATCTCAACCTATTGAGAAAATGGTTCGCTGAACGTAATTTAGTAATAAGCTCCAAAAATAAAATTATGTTTTACAGTTTGTCTGCGATACCAAAGATGGAAGCCAATGTTTATTTTCATGCACCTGAATGCCAAAGATATAAGTTTGTATAATTGTAATTGTGTATCTAGTTGTTCTTCTTCGTCCTTTTGTAGCAGCATAGATTGTTGTGAAAAGTGTTTTTTAATCGAACAAGTGGATGCTTGAAATATATGGGGCTTACTATTGATTCCAGGATGAGTTTCTTGAATCATGTGGAAACCTTAAGGTAGTATTTTAGATATACGCTTAGGCATTTCTTCTACTTGCGAAATGTCTGTTCCAAAATACTACTAAAAACTATATACTATGGAATTTTTCATTCTAAGTTACAATATGGTATTGCTTGTTGGGGAGGTTCATATTTTAATAGAACACAACGTTTACTAATTTTGCAAAAATATGTCTTAAGAATAATATGTCGTAAACCAGCTAGATATCCTATAGTTATCCCTTGTTTTGTGACCTGAGAATTCTTCCTGTTCGTCATTTATATTGTTTCAAAGTGTTGAAGTCCTTCTTTATGAAGTCTGGTAATCGTAATTTTCGTCTAATTTCAACTCATAATTTACGTGGAAACTTTTCTAATTTGTTATCCGTACCCATTTTTCGTACCACTGCCTATCGTAACTTTTATGCTGTTATCAAATCTTATCGCTTGTTTAACAAACTCCCACTGTCGATCAGGACTATATCAATATCCGGTTTGTTTTTTTTAAAATGTAAAACGCTGGCTCTTTAATTTTCATTATGGTAATTTAGAATCTTTAATTACTGATATTCCGGTTTAATTTTTGTTTCTGTCTCTATCGTCATTATTACACCTCTATTCTTATAATTATCATGTCTATAATGCCTAACTTAAGTAACTGTAACTTGCTTTAATTTTGTAACTTCTTTATTTTTAATTTTGTATTTGAAAACTGTTTCTGTATGGTCACCCCACCCACATAATTGTATCTTATACTGTTAAGCCCTTTGAAGTGGCATTCATCACTATTTTCTTATTAATTAATTTGTAAAATACAGAATGTCTCTTTTTTCTAACCTATCATTTTTGTACCTTTGGAGTTTTAAAATTGTATGTAGAAATTTATAATAGACTAGCTGCACCCGCCCGGCTTTGCCCGTGCCCGAGAATTCTATTGGCCAATATGTTCGAGTAGACTTCCTTATTATTGTCTATAGCGGGTATCTGGCGTACCTATGTTGCTGCCCCTAAAAAAAGAAGACCGATTTTGACCAAACTTCACAGAAACACTCTCAGGCCAATACCGAAGACTGCCTGATTTGAGCTCAACCTGTTCCGCTTAGGGTATGTGCTTTTTGTCTGGCAGGCGCCTATGTCAGCTTACTTGTGCGAATCAAACAACAAGCGAAAGTAAAAAACTTCGATAGAATCACTTTTCATTCACTTTCACACCGATTGTTATCAATGTGGGAAAAGCAACTTTCCGATGTCCGATTCACAAAAAAAAAAATGCAAAAAAATTCAATAAGAGTTATTTGAATAAAACATTGAACACACGATATCTCAAAAATGAAATTGCGCACAAACACCACAATAGGCTTGAAACGTTGGTCTGGTCTCCCTATTTCATATGCGCGTTCGGATAAAAAAATAGGTGACGTCTGTACGATGGTTTTTTATATGTGCGGTCTCTGTATCTGCATCGGAATTTACACGCATATGCACATGTGCATGTGTACTCACTCAAAAGCCCATAATTCACACACCGATGCAGATACAGATATCGCACATACCAAACATACTTTGTACAGACGTCACCTTTCATAGAAAAAAATTTTATTGGAATCGGTTAACGCGTTTGGCCAAACAGCGGCAACAAACTCAAATATGGATTGATTTTTATATATATAGATTTCAAGAAATAAATTATTTAAACTTAAAAACTAAACTTAAGATTCATTAAGCTCTAACAATGAATGATATAAATGACCTTGGTTCCCGACTAAACGAGTATCTAGAGAAAATCCACAATTAGGCTGAGGTGAATGGTCTATCACTCAATCCAGCTACATCGCAGTTCATTTCGATCTCTAATAAGACAATTGACACCAATAATCTACCTGATTTATGGCTCTCGAACTGTAAGCTGAATTCTGCAGTAACAGCTACTAGTCTCGGATATGTAATTAATAGAAATTTATTCGGATACAATCACACGAATGTCGTGATTGGACGTATCTACGGATGCCTTCGCAAGCTTTGGCTTAGTGCTAGCTTCACACCGACCGAAGATCGACGAAGGCTGATTATGTAATCATCGATTATTAATCTTACCCTTAATCTTGCCCATGATAACATATGCTGAGGTGGTTTATTGCTCCCTCGACATTTTTTCCCAGAGCAAGCTTCAAGTAGCCTTCAATGATGCTGTGCGATACATTTATGGCATTCGTAGATACGATCATATTTCCGAATAGTTCAAAAACCTACTTGGTTGCTCTATTCAATAATCATCAATCCGAGAAACTATATATTTTTAAATCAACCACCTTCGTATTTATTCAATAAACTTATTTTTTCTCGCTCTGAAGACATCTGTAGTACTTCTAACTTTAAAAATGCAATCTTTCTCTACTTCTCCACAACTTCATCACGTCAACAAATTCATGTTGTCGATCTCTGCCATTTCGCCCCATTTATTTTTCTATTTATACCCATTCCCTTCTATTACATAGCTTCCCATCAATTTCTTCCGTTGCAGGTTATGTTGTATTGTTTTTAGTTTGAAGTAATAAATTGTCAAAATCTCTCTGACTGTAAAGTACTAAGAACTATAAAAGATACAAATCTTAATGTATTGGGTCTATAACTTAATTCGTGCGGTTTGCTAAGGGATGGCGTAACTTGTATTATTCCATTGTTATTATTCCATTGGAACATGCGTTGGAAAGCTACTGTCATTGTACGTCATTTCAGTATATGTCATTCATTTGAAGCGTAAACAACAATAATTTTTGTTCACTTAAATATGTCGAACTTTGTGGCTGAAAAAGTGTTTTTGCGGGGAGTTCTTCTTCATTATTTTAATATGAAGGAAACTGCTGCCGAAAGTCATCGTATTTTTGTGGAAGTTTATGGTGAACATGCTCTAGCTGAGCGAACGTGCCAAAAGTGGTTTGCACGATTTAAAAGTGGGGATTTTGGCTTGGAAGACGAAGAGCGTGTTGGGCAGCCAAAAAAGTTTGAAGATGACGAACTGGAAGCATTACTCTATGAATATTGTCAACGGACAACGCTTCCGAACACAATTAATCCGTATGAAGAAAGCAGTACGAGGCAATTATTTTCCATCATGACAACGCTCGGCCTCACGTTGCTATTCCGGTTAAGAACTATTTGGAAAACAGTGGATGGGAAGTTTTACCCAACCCGCCTTATAGCCCAGACCTTGCCCCTTCTGACTACCATTTGTTCCGGTCGATGCAGAACGCCCTCACTGAAATACGGTTCACATCAGAGCAGAATATCAAAAATTGGCTTCATTCATTCTTGGCTGCCAAGCCGGCGCAGTTCTTTTGGGATGGGATCCACAAATTGCGAATTCAGCCGATCACACAAAAGTCCCTTAAGTTGTAGTTTTCTGAGTTCAGTCCTTTTCTAAAAAAATTGCGTGTTCGCGATGATTGCGTGGATTTATTAACATGCGATTGAGAGAAATTTGCTATTTTGAATCCATTCCTCGGCAACGGATTTGAATCGAAAATAGACACGTTAAAAAATGGGAGAAAATATCTAGGGGCGTTGAATCACACGACCTCGGCGGGCAATAGACCGGTTCGTTTATCGAAATAACACGTACACCGAACTGAGACTTCAATAACTCGATTATTGCATCCGCTGTGTGGCTTGTGCCACAGTTTTGTTGGAACCACATATCTCTGATGTCCATTTTACGTAATTGCGCAAAGAAATAACGTTCCAACATGTTTCTGTAGCGAATACCATTTAACGTTACGTTACGGTCTGTTTTTCAGGCAGAAATCTTTGCGATTGCCACTGCCGCCAATATCCTGTTAAGGAGTACGATTAAGGGTAAAACCTTATACATCTGCTCAGATAGCCTAGCCGTTATCAAAGCCTGTTCGGCTGGCTCTCTCAACTCAAAAATAGTTGAGGAAACCATGGTTAAGCTTAACCGTCTGAGAAGATGTAACTCGGTATCACTTGCCTGCGTTTCTGGGCACAAATGGAAAGAGTGGATGCTCTGCCCAGGAAGGGCTCTTCAACAGCCTTCATTGGCCCACAATCATCCATAGGATGCTGCTCATCCGTCCACAAACGTGAAATGGATTCGGCTTTACACCAACAACATTCCGAATACTGGCATGACCTGGTCTCATGCAGGTATTCGAAGAAGCTAGTGGACGGTCCAAAAATCAGCAGAGCTAAGTTTTTGCTTGAACTGAACAGGAAAGACTTGAGATCCTTGATTGGTCTCGTCACCGGTTTCAGTCCTCTTAACGAGCACCTTAAAACCATCCACATTAGGAGCTCGGGCCCATGTGAGTGCTGCCTGGAGGCGGATGAAACGGCATCTCACTTCATCTGTGAATGTCCTGCTTTCGCCAGAACCAGGCTCACTACTATAGGTAAACAATTCGTCAACGAAGATGAGATGGGGGACATTGAACTTGCTAATATTCTTCGCTTTGCCAAGGCTACTGGCAGGTTCTCCCTCACTGAATCAATCCAACAGTGACTTTTTGCGGATGAAGTGTTGTTTCATAAAGCACATGAGGGTTCTCACCTGTCCAGTGACGCATCACGTCCAGATCCCAATTCGAGAACGTACGTCGATTCATAAGATCAAGTGGCTTCAGTTCTTGGGTCAGCTTGATCTTGTAAGGATGTAGGCCAATCGTTACGCGAAATTCTCCATAATGTGGTATTTGAGAGGACCAAATCTTGAGAACGCCGTGAAATTGGCTGATTTGGCTTGTTTGCGACGTACGCCTCTACGGCAGAAATATTCGCCATACTTCAAATTTGTTCACTAGACTATGATTTGCGTGTCTACTGGGACGAGAATTATGGCTGAACATTGGCATAAATGATCTTAAAGTTGCGACCATTTGTATTTATAAACGTTGTTCCTTCGTGTACTTCACCATGATAAAAATCTTGATCTTACTAAATATTTTTACATTGGCAGTTTGGTAATAGGTTTAAGAATGCGTTCACACTGAATGTTGGAAGCTGTCGAGTCGTTAGTGAAAAACACTTTACTATTATATTTTTTACGGTTTCCTGTTCAAAAATAGTGTTTAGATACTCCTTCTCAATTCTAGATCGCAGAACTCGTCTCCCGCCATAGAAATTCAACAATTTGTTTATTCAATCAATCATCCATTTTTTTTTTGTTTTCATTTCACACTGTCGTTGTAGCGAAGTATTTTATTGTGAAAATGTATTTCATCTGACGTTTATGCTATTCCAATATGTTATCTCTGGTTCGTTCGTTTTGCTTAAGTTAAAATTTAATTATAATTTTGTTGTTAATCAGTTAATGCAACGAAAGTAGTTTAGGAACTTTTTGAGTTGTTTTGTTTAAGCTCATGTATTTTGTGACTGCCTTTTGTTCATAGTCATTGTATTTATTCAATAAATAGCTTTTATTTTATTTTTCCCCAATAAACAATTCTATTGACGACATTTCGTTTTAAGAAACTTGTGTTGCAAACGAAAACAGCGAATGAATTCTCCGAATTTTTTGTCAGTGACGAATTTGTGATTGACTGAACGAACATTTTAAAGCTATAAATATTTTCGACAACCAAAACAATACATACCGGAAAACGACCTGTCCCTTTTTAATTCTCCACAGCTGCATTTATGAACGAAGTACCCAATACAGTAATAATACAGTAATAAAGACTTTCGCTCAGAAAAAGATAAATATATTTTTTTTTCTAAGATATTGTTATTATTTTGTGGCAACGCTGCTCATGAAATCGTCTTGTCACAAACATCTATGGGGCATTTCATGCCCGCAGGAGACCATTTTAACCCTAGAAAGATAATCATATTTTTTATCATATTTTTGTCTCAGAGACGTATGGAACTTTGGTAGTGTATTTAATGGAACCCATGAACTTTTTAAAAAAATATTAACGTTTTATTTATTTATGTAGTTCATATTAAGTAAAATAAATCAATGATTTAGTATAAATAAATATTAATTTAAACAATAAAAACAAAAAACTTAAGCCCCATTACAAATCAACAAAAACAACTTATATTTTAAAGGAACCTTAAAATTGACATTAAGTCATAAATGCAGTGCATTGGCGTTTGTCGATAGAGCTGCACGCGTTGTTAAAGTAAAAATTAACTTAAAAAGAACAAGAAGTGTAATGGAGGGTGATAATTTCATCCTCCAAAATAGTCAAGTGCCTTGCAAATCTGTTAAATTTTCCAAAATGGATAAAACAATTAACAATAAGAACTATTGTCAACCACTACAAACATTGTGCGACGATCGCATGGATAGTGGAAATAGTGAACATGTTGTTAAACCAAAAGAATTTATTTTCCCCAATCATTGTGTTAAAAACCAAAAGTGTAGTTCTTAGAAGTTTAATAGATAAGCTTAAAATCAGTGATTTTCTACTAAAAAATATCTCCTTGGGTCAAAAAGTAATGTGTTCGAGCATGGAATCTTACAATATTATTGTTAAAGCACTAAGAGAACAATCTTGTGAGTTTTACTCGCATGAAAGGAAAGCTAATCGGCCTTTTAAGGTGGTCCTATCGGGTTTAGATCTTTACGACCACATAGCTTTAAAGAACGAACTTATAACTTCAGGAATTAAATGTCTTGACGTCAAACCATTCACAATTAAAACAAAAAAAAAGTACATACATTACAAATACGTTATAAGTTTTGAACATGGCTTAATAAAAATGAACGATCTTCGTGCAAACCATAAACATGTGCTTAAAACTCTTGTGAAGTGGGACTATAAAAAACACCAACCCAACAAAATTACTCAGTGCTATAGCTGTCAAATGTTTGGTCACGGCGCCATGCATTGCCAGGTTAAGAGTTTCTGCTCCACTTGTTCCGGTCCTCATAAAACATCTGAATGCACCGAACCATCATCATCCACTAAATGTGCTAATTGCAATTGTCCACACAAATCTACCGACTCTTCGTGCATTAGCCGAAAGCAGTACATTGAAATAAGGCAAAAAATCTCTTCTAGAAGTCGGACTAGTAACTCAAATTATCTCTCTAACCCGGTACTGATTCATCAACAGAGAGCCAAATCCAATCTCGCGAATTTCACCATAGAGGATTTTCCACCGTTGGCGTTGCCCCAAAATCATCAGTATAAGAGTCAATCTCTCCATCAACACCCTGCCGCCGCGCCGTCTACAAGTAGAACCCGCAATGTCAGCACTCGCTCAGAGATCTCGAAAAAAAATGTAGAAGAGCCTTCTTGTGAAAAAAATAGTACCAGTAGTTCATTATTCTCTGTTGATGAAATTTCTCATCTACTCAATGAAGTTATATCTAAACTAAGCTCATGCCTGAGCAATTTCATGTTATTGCCACTCTTGCTGTGAAGTACGTCTACTCAATATGTTAAGCACAAAACCTAAAATTATTACTTGGAACGCCACTAGCATTCAAAATAAAAAAACAGAATTCTTTGATTTCATGATACAAAATAATATTGACATTGCTCTTTTGACGGAAACATGGCTCAAAGATGAAAACAGTTTTTCAAATGGAAATTATGTGTGCTATAGGCTAGATAGGCATCTTATACGAGGACGAGGAGTTGCAATTGTGATTAACAAAGCTATAAGACACTCAGTCTTACCAGCTGTGCATCTTGAGGTTGTGAAAGCTATAGGCATCGATATATTTCTCCAAGATTCATCTAAATTGAGTATTTTCTCAGTTTATTTCCCGGGTGGAAATAGTAACAAAGAGAAAAAGCTAAGATTTAAAAGAGATATATTAAAATTGAATAGGATAAACTCGAATTATTTGTTAGGTGGTGATCTTTATTCTAGGCACCAATCATGGGGTTGTCTAAGAGCCAACTGTTGGGGTAATATACTTCACGATATTGACGCCGTAAATAGAAGGCTTTCACTTTTATATCCTCTTCAACCAACATACCTCCCAAGTAGTTCCTCGAAGAACCCTTCGACTCTTGATATATTTCTAACAAATTGTCCTGCTCGTTTTACCCAACCTAATGCGCTGAGTTCAAATCATTTGCCGGTTTACACTGAGCTCCAGGCTTTTGGTCTTATAAATAAGACATGTGGCCAATTTAACTATTCCGCTGCAAATTGGGTAAGGTACAGATTCTACATATCTGACAACTTGTACCAAGGTCGTTTATCGTTGGACGATTTTCAGTCATGCGAACAGATAGACATGGTCATTGATTCTTTCGAACAAACAATTAAAAGAGCAGCCGATATATCCATCCCAAAGAGACAATGTTCTAATCTTAAGTCGAAGTATTCACCGCTGCCGGTATATACACTACTCCCGATTCAATTGCGGAATGCTGAGAGGAGAAAATGGATTCGTTACAGGCTAGACATATTTAAAAACAACCTTAAGATTTTAAACCACCAAATTAAAAATGAAATTCATATCTTTCGAAATCAAAAGTGGAACAACCTGTTATCTGGTGTCGATAAAGGATCCAAGCCTTTTTGGAAAGTCACCAAAATAATAAAGAAAAAGAGCTCAAACATACCACCCCTCCGAGCTCAAAATGATGTTTTTATAACCCAGGAACAAAAGGGAACTATTTTGGCTGAAACATTTTGCAAAAATCACAAAGTTTCAGCGCACCTGAGTGACCCGTTCACTGAAAACCTCGTAAGTGATAAACTTAGGGCATTAAATTGTACCCCTCCAAATCATAACTCAGAACTAACTATTAACAACCGCCTCGTTGAGGATTTAATCAGCGAACTAAAAATAAAAAAGTCCCCTGGTCTCGACGGCATAAGTAACTGCCTATTAAAAGCTTTACCCAAAAAAGGTATAACTTATTTAGCTTTTATGTTTAACTTATGTAATAAACATTGTTATTTTCCCGTCAAATGGAAAATAGCCGAAGTGATTCCAATTAGCAAGCCTGGCAAGTCAAAAGATAACCCTAATAATTACAGGCCAATAAGCCTACTAAGTAATTTAAGTAAGATATACGAAAAAATTATACAGCGTCGACTCTTAAACCACGTTCAGGCTATAAACGTATATCCTCCGGAACAATTCGGTTTCAGAGCGGGCCACTCTACTCAACACCAAATTCGAAGAATTAAAAATCACGTTCAAGCCAACTTGCAGTCAAAACTTTCCACTGGTTTAGTACTACTAGATATCGAAAAGG
This sequence comes from Portevinia maculata, assembly GCA_949715645.1. Taxonomy (NCBI): domain Eukaryota; kingdom Metazoa; phylum Arthropoda; class Insecta; order Diptera; family Syrphidae; genus Portevinia; species Portevinia maculata. Next base: position 137,169,713 of record OX454528.1, on the reverse strand, counting down.
CGTTCGACACAGTGTGGCATGAAGGTCTTATCTACAAACTAATTCTATTCAACTTCCCTGTTTACCTTATCAAGATTGTAAGGAGCTTTCTACAAAACAGACAATTTGTCGTATACACTGGAATTGCTAAGTCTTCCGAATACGATATCCCTTTTGGTGTTCCACAAGGTTCTGTACTCGGTCCCATCCTGTTTAACATTTTTATGTCTGATTTTCCACGTCTTGCTCACAACACCGAAGTGGCCATGTTTGCAGATGACACTGCTCTTTATGCGTCGAGTGTTTTTCCACAAGACGCACTTACAAGTTTGCAGAGCTCACTGGATTCACTACTTAGCTACTTTACTAGGTGGAAAATAAAAGTCAATGCTGAGAAGTGCCAAGCTATATGGTTCACTCGACGCAGAAAGCAAAGTCTTCTTCCTCAATACATGCTTAAAGTTAGCTGTAAAGATATTCCGTGGTCCGATGACTGCAAGTATCTTGGCGTTACTTTGGATAAAAAACTAACTTTTGAAAAACATATTTCGAATACTATTCATAAAAGCAACCTCCTTACTAAAATACTCTTACTAAAATACTCTATCCCTTTATTAATAGAAAGAAACTAAGCACACATAATAAAGTCCTAATTTTCAAAACGATTTCCCAACCGGTTTTAACTTATGGAGCTCCAGCATGGTTTGACTGTGAGAGACTCATATTAAAACATAGGGACGGGCTACAGTCCGCTTGGGCGAACTGTTGGATACCCTATTCTTATTCCTATCCCTCATAAGTGGGCGTGACAAAAGTCTAAGTATGGTTGAATTGTTAAGAACGCTCTACATGTTTTGTTATATAACATTTAAAGGATTTTATCAAAAAAAAAAACGCTCCCTAGCTCAAACTTGGGTGTTTCAATAAAATTGCTTTATTTAATTGTGGGCGTGTCAGTAGGCGGATTTAAAAAAAATTAACACATGAGAATAAAGGGCCCCTAGAGAGTATATATTATAAATTTCAGCTCCCTAGCTCAAACTTTGAACTTTAAAAAAAAAAAAAAAAAATTAATTGTGGGCGTGTCAGTGTGCGGATTTTTAAAATATTTACACATGAGCATAAAGGGCCCATAGAGAGTATATACTATAAATTTCAGCTCCCTAGCTGAAACTTTGGATTTTCAAAAATTAATATACCCTTAGAATAGGGTATAAAAAAATTATTTTATTTATTTGTGGGCGTGTCAGTGGGCGGATTTTGAAATTTTTTTATCCCGAGCAGTTTTAGGAGTCATAGATCATATATTTCAGCTTTCTAGCTCAAAATTCGATTTTTTCCAAAATTTGTTTTTTTTGATTTTGTGGGCGTGTCTGTGGGCGGATTTCAAAAATTCGTAAACTTGATTATTTCGCTACCCTAGAGAGTATATGGTTAAAATTTCAGCTCTCTAGGTCCAGTTTAAAGGCCTAATTTTTGGCTACAGACGGACGGACGGACGGACGGACGGACATGGCTAGATCGACATTACTATCGATGCTGATCATAAATATAGTAACTTTTAGGGGTCTACGGGCAATATCAAGGTATGTTACAAACTATGCGTCAAAATTAATATACCCTAGAATAGGGTATAAAAACTGCAAATCAGACAAAATAAAATTCTAAAGCTTATGCTTAACTTACCGTGGTCTTACTCCATAGGCCGACTTCACAATAGAGCAAATGTCAGCCCAATTAAATTAGTCTTATACAAGCTTCAAAACATTTTTTTTTGAAAAATGGGCTTATTCAGATAACGAGCTTATACTCAACCTTTAACTTTTACTGATAAAGTAAAATTGGGTGATGTGCAATCTTAGTTCTTTAAGTATTATGTATATAAGGCTTTTTCCTTGTAGTGTTTTCCCTTAAATCATCTATTTATTACAAAATATTAAAACAATTCGTCATAACATTGTACCCATATTGTAGATGTAAAGACCTATGTTCTGTATCCCTTAAGCTAAATAATTATTTACTTTGTAAAACAACTTCATACTGCAAATAAAATTGAATTGAATTGAATTGAAGTCATAATTGTTTGCCAAATTTTCATTTTTCGGTTTAAAATAAGTCTACTAATAAGTCTTAGTAATTTTAAATTATATACGATTAAATTAAATGTAAGAATGGCACAGGTCACACACGGCCCCAGAAATCCGGCATAGCTATAACTTGTTACCGCAGGTACTTACCATCGCGCCACGACCGTTACGGCTAGCTCCGACCACCGACTGAGTTAGTTTAAGCAACCAACCCAATGCGGTTTATAGTTAAAAGGATATAACATTTTGTCCGCGCGTCATACGTCTCGTAGACGTAGATTATCTTTCTAGGGTTAAAAATGTATTTCATTCTGGAAATCGTTAAAGGAAATTAAAAATATATAATAAAAAAAATAATTAACTTGAAACAACACACAAAAAATATAAAAAGACAATAAATGCTCACCCATTTGATTGTTTGCCGTTTCTTCCATTTTTATACCCTATTCTAAGGGTATATTAATTTTGACGCATAGTTTGTAACATACCTTAATATTGCCCGTAGACCCCTAAAAGTTACTATATTTATGATCAGCATCGATAGTAATGTCGATCTAGCCATGTCCGTCCGTCCGTCCGTCCGTCTGTAGCCAAAAATTAGGCCTTTAAACTGGACCTAGAGAGCTGAAATTTTAACCATATACTCTCTAGGGTCCCGAAATAATCAAGTTTACGAATTTTTGAAATCCGCCCACAGACACGCCCACAAACTCAAAAAAACCAAATTTTGGAAAAAATCGAATTTTGAGCTAGAAAGCTGAAATTTTTTATATATGATCTATGACTCCTAAAACTGCTCGGGATAAAAAAAATCCGCCCACTGACACGCCCACAAATAAATAAAATAATTTTTTTATACCCTATTCTAAGGGTATATTAATTTTTGAAAATCCAAAGTTTCAGCTAGGGAGCTGAAATTTATAGTATATACTCTCTATGGGCCCTTTATGCTCATGTGTAAATATTTTCAAAATCCGCCCACTGACACGCCCACAATTAATTTTTTTTTTTTTGAAAATTCAAAGTTTGAGCTAGGGAGCTGAAATTTATAATATATACTCTCTAGGGGCCCTTTATTCTCATGTGTTAATTTTTTTTAAATCCGCCTACTGTCACGCCCACAATTAAATAAAACAATTTTATTGAAACACCCAAGTTTGAGCTAGGGAGCGTTGTTTTTTTGATAAAATCCTTTAAATGTTATATAACAAAATATGTAGAGCGTTCTTAACAATTCAACCATACTTAGACTTTTGTCACGCCCACTTATGAGGGATAGGAATAAGAATAGGGTATCCAACAGTTCGCCTAAGCGGACTGTAGCCCGTCCCTATGTTTTTTTCATCAAGTGCATCTGTCAAACGAGAGAATATTCCTTTTATACCACCTTTCTCTAGGAATAAAAAGAATGCATTCCATTTATTTCAAAAGGAATAAAGAAACAACAAAATGGATTATCCGGAATATTCCATTAAATGGCTCACTCGGAGTATTCCGATTATTCCGAATAAATAAAGAAACACACTGAAAATAACTGTGATCGAAAGTCAATGGCACAATTTAAAACTTCAGAGTTTGGATTCAGGTACTGGATTTTAATGATACTGCAAGAGAAAGAGGGTCTTTTATGGAACTGGCCCGTTATATTATTGGTCTCCTTTTGTTGACAATTTCAATCGATGACGTCGAACGCCTATTAAGTTATACAAACAATATAAGAACAAAAGTTCGTAACAAAAAAGGGGTTAAACTATTAAATAGCATTATTCAAATAAGAGAATCTCTTAAACTGTATGCAAAATATTGCTTTTCGTGTACATATATCCCCAAACGCAGTTGGTGAAGTTCTTTGCCTCACAAGAGGCAAAAGGGATGAATTTGACGAGACTTTGTCTGAGGCGTTATTTGATGAAACTTGGTCCGGAATTTAGAATACTCAACTAAGTCAACTTATTATTTTTGAAGTAAAACATCTTTACGCACGCTTGACTTGGGGGTAAGCTGGTGAATGCGACACGGAAGTGTAGACCAATTGTAGACTTCCGGCGAGACGGAAGTGTAGACCAATGTAGACTTCTGGCGCAGTGTAGACCTTACGGTGTAACGGAAGTGTAGCCATGCGTAGACGTCAGTGATGGGACTTTGTGAAAAAATGTTCGAAGTAGATTTGTTATTTCGTTATACATTTTCCAGTTTTAATTCTGTTCAATTTTAGAGATTATTATGTCCTTACGAAACACCGGGAAGTTGTGTGGAAGTAGATTTGTTTTGAATAATTGAAAGGTCCTTGCAACAACAAAAAAGGTCCTTAAAAGTCGAAGAAAGGATATTTTTCCAAAATGCCGTTAGAATCCACACGGTATATCTGTGTTCAATGTTATTTGACTAAGAGGTCCTTGCAACAACAAAAAGGTCCTTAAAAGTCGAAAAAAGGATATTTTACCAAAATGTTTGTTGTTCCTAGCACCCCTCATTCAAATAACATTGAACTCATATATACCGTGCCGTTTCTAAAGACATTTGTGGAAAATATCCTTTTTCGGGTTTAATTATTGTGGCTCCAATGACCTCTTTGTAAAATAACCTGATGTAAAATAAAAGGGACATTCAATCAATTTTTATTTTAAACGCAATATGCATAATAAATCCCAATAAATTATCACCATTGTAGCAAAATAAAAAATTTTGATTTAGTTATTAGTTATTACCTAGGCAACTGAAAAGCTACAGCTAAAAACTAACCAACTTTTAGTTGTCATCCGCAACTAACTTTGACAACCTAACGAGCTTAGTTACATAACCTGCAAGATAACAAACTAGGTAGCTGACGCGCAACTGTGCCTACATGTTTACACATCAACTTCTTTACGCACGCTTGACTTGGGGAGTAAGCTGGTGAATGCGACACGGAAGTGTAGACCAATGTAGACTTCCAGAGCAAACGTAGACTTCCGGCAATACCGAAGTGTAGACAAACGTACACTCTTTTGTTACAACCTTTCGGCGGAAAGGTTCGTGGAATGGGTAAGCAAGCTTGAATCTCCTCAATAGAGGGCAATACTAAGCTCATCATCTATCCAACCCGGTTCAAAGGAGAACAGTTGCCGACAGTTGGAATTTACCGGAAGTGAGTAAAGTCATTGTGCCCATGAGTCGCAGTTCATTAGTTGGAAATATAGAGCGTCACCGTCATCGTCAGATTTTCAGGTCGGACGGCAAAAAACCAAAGTTTGAGCTAGGGAGCTGAAATTTATAATTTAGACTCTCCAGGGGCCCTTGATGCTCATGTGTAAATATATTTAAAAATTCGCCCACTGATACGCCCAAAATTTACAAAAAAAAAACAAAGTTTGAGCTAGGGAACTGAAATTTATAATATAGACCCTCCAGGCGCCCTTGATGCTCATGTGTAAATATTTTCAAAATTCGCCCCCTGACACGCCCACAATTTAAATTAGATGGAGCGAAAGAAGTTTTACTTCAGTCGTGTGGTCTTAAGCACACTCATTTTTTTTTAAATCAAAAACGAAATGTGTTATTAAGTATCTATGTAATGTAATTTACGTAATGTAACAACGAATGGCTTAATTTACTTTTTTATGCTGATTTTATTGGACATAAATATATTTTTCGTTATGTATTAATTTTTGAGTTTTCTCCTTTTATTTACAGGTTTGTTCATTTGAAACTTTTTTATAATTTGTTGTTGAATTTAACATTCTGTTTTTTGAGCTCCCATACAATTAATTTAAAATCTGACATTTTGAAATTTAAAATTCTGCCAACACTGGATCATACTACTAGCTCTTTTTTATGTTTTCCTTGTCAGTGTAACCTACTGTGGTGTCGGCCAAATCCTTGATGATGTCGCTATATCGGTTCGACGTATAGTTGGTGTCAGTGGAATTTAGGTGCCCAGCGAAGATTTTCTTGCTTAGGCACTATCTGTAGACTCCGGCTACTCCGTCGGACGTTGAATTTTTCCCAGGGCAGTTTGCAGCTTCTTCTCGTTGTACAGTCGAGGTCTGAATTTACCCGTAACAAGGAATTTGTCAGAGTCGACGGTTGGCCCTTCGGATATATGCACGTTAAACCAATCGCGTCGATTATGAAATGGGCGATTCGGCTAGCGGTTCCACTGTCTGGAGAGCGTTAGATAGCTTTGTGGATGCCCAATCTAGGGACATAGAACTTCTTATCATCGTTTTACTGGCTGCTGCAAAGTTAATCAGTCGAAAGCCATTACCTTTGTCTTGTTGTGGAAGCTGTGATTTCTGACTAATATGCTAAAGGTGTTAGTATGGAAGGCACTATATTCAACAGAACCATCCAGCTACTGCAGTACCCGGACGATATCGACTTCATTGGCTGTTCCAAGCGTGCTGTTGTAGAGACTTTTACGGAAACAATAGTCGAAATTGCTTGGCCTTGAAGTTGATTAGGAAAAGACCAAGTACATGTTATCCACAAACAAAAAACCTCTTTCCACCGACTAGGACGTGACTATTGACTGCAATTATACAAATTAGTTAGATGTACTAATTAATGTTTTTAATGGGTAAAATAATGATCCTTAATGGCAGGATGTACGTGTTGAAATCGTAAAAAAAATAAGCAGGCCTAAAAACTCCTGCATCATACAAATGCGACACTACCAGCATTTGATTGCCCTCAGTTACAAATTGATTCGAAGCTAAGAGGCCTTTCGATGTTTATTCAGGTCAAATAAGCAAACTCCACATTCGGGCCAGAAGAGATGCAGTAAAATGGAATTTGCCATTAAAGAAGAAGAAGAAGAAGAAGAAGAAGAAAAAGAAGGAGAAGAAGAAGAAGAAGGGACTCGGTACTTAACAATTGTTTAATGTGTAAGTATATAGTTCCTGAGGTATATGGCTCTGATCCACTCAGTCGCTGACAATTATCATAACGTTGAACCAATCCAATCCAATCATCGCAGAATCTACAAAGGAGAAAATCGAAAAATATATTTTCCATTCAGAGTCTAGGGACGTTATTGCGGAAATAAAAATAAGAAATCCCCTTTCAACAATTAATAATGGGCTTACAGTTGGTGTTACTGGGATTTCCTTCCAACAAAACGCCGCCGGTGTGTGTTCAAAAAAATTAACTGTGTAATCCTTTTGCACATTTGCAACACTATCACAAAGATATGTTTCCCATATTAAGGTTCAGGATAAATTCCAATTCCCATAGACATCATAAATAAAACTTTCCGCCCGACATTTATAACCTAGCGCCAACTGCATTTATTTTTTATAAACTTCAACGCCGGACATTGCAGAGGGGCGAAATGGGGTAAGGAAAATGCGCTCACAACTAACTTGTTTCCATAAAGTATCGCCTCTGTTTTGTTTTCCCATTCAGATAGTTTCCAAAAGGTTACTACTGCTACACCATCTGACGCACTTTAAAAGGAAATCACAACGAATAGCACGTATTAAAGGGTTACTGCATCCGCATTGCTTAAGCGGAACTGAACGAAGGATAATTGCAAAGAAGAACTTCGGTGAATAACTTGACATTTGTCTCCATTTGACAAGTGTTGCCCTTAAGTAACAAACGGCTTGTATAAAACAATGTATCATTCTGGTGTCTGGTTGGCCCAATTTGATATCTGTCTTAAGCCCGCATTCATTGTTCAGATGAAGAGACCTCGTTATGAGGAGGCATAATATTATTATTTCTTCTCAACGTAGTTTTCCAGTATGTGTATAATGTAGGATACGAGGGTATCCTTCGTGCTCTTGTGGTTTTAGTTTTAAAGTTAGGTTGGTGTGTCACGTTGATGTCACGTGGAATGAGAATGCAATGAGAAAATTAAGATCAGAGGACCTGGAATTAAGACTTTATTTGTGAAAAAGCTCAAAATATTTTAGCATTTAATTAACTCAGTCTTGCCTTGCTTGTATAGAGCCAGATCACTGCTAGGCGCTTCAAAAGGACACTATTAACACGGTAAAGAAATATGGTGATGGACAAATGAAGCTAATGCAGAGATAAGACAGCGGCATTCAAAGCTTGGCCAAAGTCTCCACTTATAATGGAGATGAAAAAGCTCGGATCGAATTGGACTACAGACTTTGAAAGAGGCTCGCGATGAGAAGGTGCGCTCAAATTCAGGCAAAGTGTGTGGAGGCCCTGTATCGGGAGTTAGACGAAATTTCTTCTTCGGCTGCTTATAGAAAAAAGGCTACGCACGAACTTCGACAAATAGGTGCAGAACCATTTTCAAGATAGCCGCTTAGAAACGGAAAAATATCCAGGAAATACGTTCGCCGAAGAAAAAATACTACACAGATGGCAACCGTATTGTGAAGGACTTCTAAATGAACAATTTCCTCGGATTTTTTTTGCGGGAGCCGTTTCTAAATGAGGAAGTACGCGACAAAATTGTAGAAGTAGTTAGAAAGGTGGTCAAAGACTCCAAAAAACAAAAAGCAGTTGGGCCGGACGAGATACCCTCTGACCTCTGAGTTCTGGAAAAGATGCGCGACATTCGGTCCAATGGGTCATGATTCTCATCTCCAAACTGATGAGAGGCGATCCAATGCCTAACCAGTGGAGAGAACGATTTCTTCTTCCTTTGTACAAAGGAAAAGGCGATGCGGCTGATGTCACACACCATGAAGATCGTTGAGCGGGTTAGATAGCCAAATGTGAAAAATAATACGAGTAGGTCTTTCTGAAGACCAAAGCGATTTTGTCTCGAGTAAATCAACTACCGATGCAATCCAAAGTATAACGATCATCATGAAAAAACATCTGGTTCCTTGAAGGATTTGAATATGGTGTTGGTTGATTTTAAAAGGCCTCTGATGGACAACCAAGGGATCTGTTATGGGTGGCGCTAAGATAGCGAGGAGTTCCAGAAACCTATGTACAGCTGATCACGGATATTTATGAGGGAGTAAAGACAAAAGTAGTATGCCCCGTCGGCGTGACCGAGGAGTTCGTAATCAAAGTCGGTGTACACCAGGGAACCGTCTTAAGTCCCTTGATATTTAATACATTCAGCTTGAATGAAAAGTGACGGACTTCAAATTGCATAAGTTATTCTTTGCAGGCGATGGAGCCATCATAAGTGAGGATCAAACGTCCTGAAAATAGCACTTTATGTATTGGTGGAACTTTAGGAGGGGGATGGGTATCGTACAGGGTGGTGCACGAATCGTGCTACAAAAACAAAACGTAATAACTTTTTTTCTGTGTGAGTAATCGGCTTACTTTTTATTTTGGAAGGTTACTATTTAGATTTATTAAAATGATTGCTTGGGGTACCGAAAAGAGGATTTGGATAGTACAGCGGTACCATGCTTTGCAGTCCTTTATTTCCGTCCAAAGAAAATTTAGGCGGGATTTTGGCGGCACTCCCCCGAGTAGATGGGTCGTTATGAGCCTGGTAAACATGTTTGCCGAATCTGGAAGCATTGCACGAAGACCTTACCATCGAAGACACGATCGCGGCTTTAGCATCGCCAATTCAGGCAAATCCAATCGTTTCGACTCGCTTCTTATCGTCGCAAATTGGAGCTAGCAGGCGGTCATTACAACGGATAATTAATGATGACCTAAACTTGTTTTCGTACAAAGTCCAAATTGCGAGCAAGTTAAACCCTCCGGATTTGCCTATTCGCCTGGAATTTTGCCAAAAAATTATTGAAATGACGGAAGAAGACAAAAGCTTGATAAATTGCTTGTTTCTATCTAATGAGACTCATTTTGATCTAAACGGTAATTAAAGTAAGCAAAATTGCCGTTATGGAGTGAATCTAACCCAGCGAAGGAACTGCACCCAGAACGAGTCACTGTCTATTGGGAGTTTTTTTTTAACCAGAACTGCGCCAAAGAAGTATCCGTTTCAACAAGATTTAGTTTCAGTAAGAGAGAGCAACTGCACACATAGCCAGACCAGTTATGGCGGAGCTCCAACAAAAATTCCCCAACAAATTTATATCCAGAAACTCCACTTTCCGCCGGCCCCCAAGGCCACCTGACCTGACTGCACCATCTTTTTTTATGGGGTTATGTCAAGCAAGATATGTACAAAATGAAACCAAGGAATTTGACTGAATTGGAGCAGTCCATTAAAACAATAATTGAGGCGAGCCCGACTTCAACCCTTCAGGCCGCAATGAATAATCTTCTGATCAGGTGTCGCATATGCGTGGATGAGCATGGAGGTCAATTACGGTCTATCATCTTCAAAAACAATTAGTTCTTATATAAAATAAAATATACCCGCAGGTGGACTAGTAAGGAAACAGTAAAGTGGCAGCGTTATGAACGTCATAAACAGAAAAATATACAAATTTAAAAATATGAGCAAAGAAGTTGCACAACGTTTTTATCATCAATTCTCTTCTGACATACAACCAAGAGTATCAATTGTTACGAGAAGCTTTTCAAAATTGCCGTTCGGAGTTAGCTTTAAATTGAAGGTCCCTTCCACTTCGCGGAAGTAAATGTTTGGAGAAGGTAGGATTGAGCCCTGTATGGAGCCGTTAATGCATAATAATTATTTTTGAAGTAAAAATTCTTTACGCACGCTTGACTTGGGGAGTTAGCTGCTGAATGCGACACGGAAGTGTAGACCAATGTAGACTTCCGGCGTAACGGAAGTGTAGACAAACGTAGACTTCCGGCGTAACGGAAATGTAGACAAACATACCCTCTTTTGTTACAACCCATACAAGGTTCGTGGAATGTATAAACACCCTTGAATCTCCTCAATAGAGGGCAATACTAAGTTCATTATCTATCCAAACCGATCCAGGGGGGAGAAAGCTATATGTGAAACAGTTGCCGACAGATGGAATTTACCGGAAGTGAGTAACGTCATTGTGTCCATGATTCGCAGTTCATTAGTTGAAAATATAGAGTCACCGTCATCGTCAGATTTTCATGTTGGACGGCAAAAAACCAAAGTTTGAGCAGCTTTATAATATAGACTCGCATCAAGGGCCCGACGCTCATGTGTAAATATTTTCAAAATTCGCCCACTGACATGCCCACAATTTAAATTAGATGGAGCGAAAGAAGTTTTACATCAGTCGTGTGGTCTTAAGCACACTCATTTTTATATCCTATTCTAGGGGTATATTAATTTTGACGCATAGTTTGTAACATACCTTAATATTGCCCGTAGACCCCTAAAAGTTACTATATTTATGATCAGCATCGATAGTAATGTCGATCTAGCCATGTCCGTCCGTCCGTCCGTCCGCCCGTCCGTCCGTCCGTCCGTCGGCAAAAATTAGGCCTTTAAACTGGACCTAGAGAGCTGAAATTTTAACCATATACTCTCTAGGGTCCCGAAATAATCAAGTTTAAGAATTTTTGAAATCCGCTCACAGACACGCCCACAAACTCAAAAAAACAAAATTTTGGAAAAAATCGAATTTTGAGCTAGAGAGCTGAAATTTTTTATATATGATCTATGGCCCATAAAACTGATTGGGACATAAAATTTTCAAAATCCGCCCACCAAATAAAATATTTTTTTTGAAAAACCAAAATTTGAGCTAGGGAGCTGAAATTTTTAATATATACTCTCTAGGGGCCCTTTATGCTCATGTGTAAATATTTTTAAAATCCGCCTACTGACACGCCCACAATTATTTTTATTTTATTTTTGAAAGTCCAAAGTTTGAGCTAGGGAGCTGAAATTTATAGTATATACTCTCTAGGTGCCCTTTATGCTCATACTTAAATTTTTTTTAAATCCGCCTACTGACACGCCCACAATTAAATAAAACAATTTTATTGAAAAACCAAAGTTTGAGCTAGGGAGCGTTTTTATTTACAAAAGCTTAGTTTTTTCGATAAAATCCTTTAAATTTTTGTCACGCCCACTTATGAGATCTAGGAATAAGAATAGGGTATCCAACAGTTCGCCCAAGCGGACTGTAGCCCGCCCCTATGTTTTTATTTGCAGTTAAGCACGTCATCAACGTCGGTTGCTGCGTAGAGTCTCGAAACAAAAATCAATTAACGAGATGATCCGCTAACAACTACCAAATTTATAGCGGGTAAGGAGTTATTGAAAATTACCACATTAGGGATGTTAACAGTTGTAGAATTGAATTTATTGGAGCTTTCAAGTTTTGAAGTTCTGTGTCTGGGCGAGGTAAATGATCGTGACGCAGTTGTGGAGTAGAACTTGTCTGAATTTCGTCAATCGTTGTTGTCAAGGTTGCACTTTTTTCATTTTTAACGAATTCTGCTGCTGAGTTCTGAGGGATTATAATGTAAGATCCATTTATGTATGTCCTTGTTGGCAAGTTAAGTTGAAATTGAATGATCTAATGTTGTCCAGTGACGTGTGCTTGTGTTGTTGAAGCAGAAGTTCCAACATTCGTGAAACTTCCCAAATATGTTGGTATATTGGATGGTGAGGTTAGGTTAAGGTGGCTGTCAGCTAATACCCAACACACTTAGACCAATGAGGTCCGTTGTGATGCCACGTGGATCGGGGGAGTTTCGACCTCTACTCACTGAACCTTTTGTAGCGTCTAATGAAGCGCAATAGACTTCTAACATCCGTGTTATCTAAGTCACTGAGTTCATTAAGGAATTATGGGAGAGTTTAGGACATGTACAGAGAATGTGAAGTGTAGTCTCCTCCTCCTCCTCGTCCCTGCAGCTTCTACAGAAGTCATTCGAATAGACGCCAAGCCTTGATGCGTGCCTGCCTATTAGACAATGTCCTGTAATGACACCTATGGCAGAGCTAATGTGCAGTCGGTTAAGTGAGATCAAACCAATAGAGCGCCGCAGATCCACCTTTGGCCAGATATGCTTTATCGCTGGGCACGTATTACTACCTGTGCACCTAAGGTTTGTACTCTCGACTGCGGATAGCTTAAACATAAGTTTACAAGTAGCGATAGGTATAGCTAGAACACCTTTATCAGGTAGAAGAGGTAATGCGGTTCCTATTTCGAGCTATGGCAGAAGATCTTGGTGGTTAGAAGTGGTTACAAACGGGCAGTAAAAGTTCAAAGTTGTGGTACTTCCCTAAGTTGACATTGATTGATCTAAAAAACTGATCGAAATCAAAACCCTAAAAAAGAAGTTTCCGCAAACGAACGGTAAATCCGTTTAATCTTTAAACCTTTGTCATTCTTCTAATTCCTTGTCTGTTGTTGCTGTCTTCTGACTCTATTTAGCGCGTACACGCAAGACTAAAAATCGCTACAAAGCACCTAATCTAAAATTGTATTTGAAATCATACACCGTGCTAACTCTCATCGACGAGTACAAGACGCACCCTAGCATTTAATCATAGCCTTACCATAGCAACAATTCAAAAAAAAAATCGCTTGCTTAGTATGGGCCTCAGGCGAGTTTCGAACAGCAAGATCGATTTTGAAAAGATCCATTGAATATGCGAACATGCAATCCAGTATCCACCACAAACTCGTCCTAATTTGAAAGGTTGTTGTTTATCGGAACATCAGATATTGATACACCTAAACAAATGAAGTCGAATAAAAGCGACACTTCAGATAACAGTGTTAAAGGAGCTGAGCAAGTTAAAGCCGTACAAAGTTAGTTATATTCGTATTACCAAGATCGCCTGATAAATAAAACATATTCCAGCGGTCACCGACGAGGAATAGGGAACAGCTTCCGTTCATGATAGAATAATATAAATAACGTTCCTCTCTGTGGTCTAAAAAAAAAACAAAATTTGGCAGTGCAGATGTTCGGCGGAAAGTTCTTGGCAACATGTCTGCGATTATAAATCCTAAGTTTAGCGCAACATTCACTCATAGAAACCTTAATAAGAAGCCTGCGCTATTCCTACCACTTGATTTTGCGTGCGAAACAGGAAATCCCCCAAGTATAAAACCTGAATGTGGTAAGCTAACATATTATCCTTTTTCGAGGAGAATAACGATTATAACGAACAGATGCAAGAAAATATCAATTATGATGGTGCGGACACAGATTCAGTATTGACAAGATTCAGAATGTATGTATCCGTAGCTCTCTCACTTACTGAATGTTTTGTTTTAATTATTTTATACTTGCGCCAATCTTATGGGGATAGCAATCATCCCAGGTTTATATCTCGCAATGAAAGAAGGAAACATTTCCACAAAATCATTACGGACTTGAGAGAAATTTACCAAAATACGTTACGTAAATTAAATCATTTGACAAAGATTTTGAATAAAAAAATTGTTTGAGTAAAAAATTTGTTGTTTTATTAAAGGAGAAGCCTCTTTACTCATTTAAATACAAATTGCAAATAAATTACATGGGGAACACACATTCGCGGTGACGGTTTACTTTTGCAGCGAATTCATGGTATGGGTGTAGGTATAGCAATTTCCACTTGCAGGATGCGCAATTTCGTAAAAATATATTTGGAAGGGTATGCGAAATGATGATCATAAATCCTCTGTTCTAGGTAAATTGTGTTTTTTTACACAATAATAAAGGGTTAAGGTCGTAAAATAAGAATACCGAGAGTGTCCGTAGGATAAGCGATAAGCAATAATTTAAGTAAGATGCTTTAAAGGAATGTCGTGCCAATATACAATTACATACATAGCTAGTTGGAGTTCTATTTGAAAATTGCTTATAAGTTGTGGACCAGTGGACCCAAAACGCAACCGTATGCACCCAATACGCCAACATCAATGAGAATGACCTCTTCTCTCAAGATGAATTATGTTCTCTTACCATGGATATGATAACAAAGTTAAGTGTATGTAAATCTAAGTTTGAACAATTCAATGTCGTAACGCAGCTTGCGACAAAATATTTGTACAACCATGTCAAGTAAATTAAATTCTCTTAATGTTATATGTTGGAATGCCAGGAGTATTAGTAACAAATGTAATGAGTTCTTCAATTTTCTTTGTGTTAATGATGTCGATGTTTGTCTTGTGTGTGAAACGTGGCTAAATAGTCTCACACACCAACTATCACTGTCATAGAGCAGATCGAAAAAATGACAACAGTTGCGGCGGGGTTGCCATCGTAGTGAAAAAAGACTTAGTGTATAAGTTGATACCAAATGTTAAAACGAATATATATTAGAATCAATTGGCATTGAGTTAATGTTACATGATAATACTAAATTTAAAATTGTGTCTGTTTACTTCCCTTGTGGGGCTTCTAGCGCAGAAAAGGTTAGTTTCTTTAAGGCCGATATAAAAAGACTTGTAACAAGTAATGATACGAGTATGTTTTTACTCGGGGGTGATTTTAATTGCAGGCATCGTAATTGGGGTTGCAAAAGAGCAAACAAATGGAGAAACTTGTTGCTGGATATCACCGTGATATATCCAATAAGCTTGCTCTATCCAAATGGCCCAACCCATTTCAACAAACAAAAAGTCCTCGCCAATTACATCAACATTGGACTTGATCATAACGAATTCGCCTGAAAACGTTACGCACCCAATAGCTATTAATGCCTTGAGCTCGGATCATATTCCTATAAACTGTGACATCCTTCTAAAGAGTAGAAGAAAAGATGTGCAATATTTAGATTTTAAACATGCAAACTGGGATAAATTTAGAAACGAAATCAAACACCGTCTTCGAAACACAGCCTGTGATATAGATAGCGTAAGCAATCGAGGACAAATCGATGAAGGTATTGAATATTTTACAACGTCCCTACAAGAAAGTATTGATGAGTCCATTCCTAGGAAATCAATAGTGACAAGGACAACTCTTCTTCCACGACATATTATCTTAAATTTAATTAAAATTAGAAATAGATTAAGCAGTCAGTGGAAAAGATATAGGCAGGTAAATGACTTCAATAAAATGAACCAGCATAAACGACAAATAGCTGCAGAAATTCTAAAATTCAGAAACAAAAAATGGAACGAAAATTTATGTTCCCTTGATCTAAATTCTAAACCATTCAGGAAAATAGCCAAAATTCTAAAAAAACAAAAACAAATTTATCCCTCACTTGGAAGCTAATGATTCCCTGATATTAACGAGTGAAGAAAAGGCGGATATATTTGAGAACTCATTTGGGAAAAACTTTAATAATCCTTTAATCAGCGGAGACAGCTCGGCTAACAACGTAGTCAAAGAGTCTATGAATGTGATCAATAGCTCCAATGTCACTTTGCCAAGAGACGCATTCGTCTCAAGTGAAGATGTCCAATTTATTATACAGGATATGCGTAGCAATAAATCACCAGGGTTAGATACTCTGAAAAATTCCTATTTGAAAGAGTTACCAATCATTGGAGTAACCTTTATAACCTTTTTTGTTAACGCTTGTCTCAAGTTGCATTATTTTCCAAGTAAATGGAAAAGCAAAAATTATACCAATTCTAAAGCCAGGTAAACCACCTAACAACCCAAATAGTTATCGTCCAATAGGTCTTCTGAATAGCCTAAGTAAAATATTAGAAAAAATTATCAAAATAAAACTACTTGCTTTTCTTGAGTCTCACAATGTCTTGCCAGACCAACAATTTGGATTTAGGCAAGGTCACAGCACTTCTCATCAGGTTCTTCGAATCTGCAACCACATTAAGGATTCATTCAGGGCAAAGCAATCTGCTGGACTGGTACTCCTGGATGTCGAGAAAGCTTTTGACAGTATATGGCATGATGGTCTTCTTCATAAGCTGAAGTACTTTAGATGCCCATTATATCTTATAAAGATTATACAAAGCTTTTTATCAAATAGAACATACCAAGTATATTTAAATAACATACACTCCTGCTCAAGAATTATTACTTCAGGAGAACCTCAAGGTTCAGGGTTCGGCCCATTGCTATATCTATATATCTATGTCGCGAACTTTCCAGAAATTTGGAATTGTAAAATGCAATGTTTGCAGATGACACTGCTATTTATAGCTCAAACGATGTTGGCCATGTAATTGAAAACAACTTGCAGCATACCCTAGACATCATTGTTGATTATTTCAAAACATGGAAAGTTAAGTTAAACGCTGACAAAACCCAAGCCATATTTTTCAATAGGAAAAGAAAGTCCTGTGATCTTCCTCTTGGTCAGCTACAAATTACCCACTGTCATGTCGCGTGGGTTGATTCTGTCAAATATCTCGGTATATATCTAGACAAGACATTAACCTTCCCTGGCCATATAACAAATACGCTCAACAAAATAAGTATAGCTACTAAGATACTGTACCCTCTTATATGTAGGCAATCACCCCTGAGTAAATTCAACAAGATTACAATCTATAAAATCATCTTTCAAGCCATTATCCTGTATGCTTGTCCGGTGTGGGGAACGTGTGCGAAATCACACATCAAAAAACTTCAAATTGCACAAAACAAAACATTAAAAATGATGGTTAACCTTTCCTGGCTTTTCTCAACCCAACTTCTACATAAAGAAACACTACAAGTGTCAAAGAAGATTGAAGTTCTCAACCAAAGATTCAGCTTAGGATGTAGCAATTCTAATAACATGTTGATAAACAATTTAATGAGGCAGTAAGCGCTTTTTTTTACGTTTTATGTGGACTTAAATATTATTTAATTATTTATTGTTGTTATTATTTATTTATTGTTGTTATTACTTATTTATTTATTTATTGTTGATTGTTATTTATGTTTGTTTATTTATTTATATATTGTTTTTATTATTTATTTAATTATTGTTGTAATTATTTATTGATTTATTTAATTTATTTATTATTTAGTTCAGTAATCCTGGCAGTTCCCTAGTTTTAAGTTTTAAAAAAATATATATATTAAATGAAGGTTTTAATCATAGTTTCCTTCAAACTTTTTATCCCAATTGGTAATTAATTTCATAAAAACTTTACAAATTTTACAGTTGTAAGATATAAAAAAAAAACAAATGTGTTTGAAATGAGCTGTCACAATTGAATTTCCTAATCACCAATAGTAGTCGGTAAGGGAGAGTATCCGACGGATCCCACGATAGCAATTTTCTGTTCACGTGAATCGAATAAGTGAAGTGAATCTCAGATCCGACGGATTCCACGATAGGGGTGATAGAAATAAACACATGACGCTATTTTTTTAATCTTTTTAATAGTTTGTCAAGCGTACAACCCACACCAATCTTGCAAAAGAAAATCAATTAAATTTACTTTTTGCTTTTTTGGCATTTTATTACACTAGGTTAACAAAAAGGAAACATCTATCATCAATTAAAACCATTTGACTGATTTTAACATTTGCTTCAGGGTTGCTAGGGATTAGAAAAAGGGCGTTCACGATCTACCTAATAAGGTCGTGAATACCCTTGATATGTTTTTTTTATGCACATAGGTACTAATGGTAAACCTTTATGTAATTTCAAACACCTCTGTACTACACACATTCTTCTTGTTCCTTTAATGACGGTGAGGCTATGATAAGGATTAAAGAAAACATAACCCTCCCACTTAAATGCATCCCTACTGTTCGACCTGTGGGGTTCGCCACTGTAGTACACAATTTAAATAACTTAATATAAAATAATGTAGGCATATAAAGGGTATTCCATTAAGTACGTGACAACTTCTTTTTTTAAATAAAATGCAAACTACTTGAGATATCTAAAAAAAAATAATTGGCTCAAATTTCTATCAAAACATTTATGAATGAAACCTGACTTCGTGCATATGTCCATCACGGGAACGTATGCAGCGGTCAAAACGTTGAACCCAATTTTCGATAACTCGGCCGCACTCTTTGGCCGATACGGCCGCTTTTTCTCGTTCAATATGGTTCTGAGCTCCTCTAAACTTACCGGCTTGTTGGCTTAGACCAATGATAGAATGTAGCCCAATAAAGAAAGTCTTGAGGAGTAAAATCACATGATCTCCGCGGCCAATAGGCAGGTCCGTTTTTCGAGATATCACGTTAACCGAACTGAGACTTCAATAACTCGATGTGCACCCGCTGTGTGGCTTGTGACGCCGTCTTCTTGGAACCACATATCACTGACGTCCAATTCATGCAATTGCACAAAGAAATAACGATCCAACATGTCGCTGTAGCGAATACCATTTACCGTAACGTGACGGTCATTTGCATCGACGAAAAAAAAACGGCCCAATGACGCCACCGGCATGAAAACCGCAGCAAACAGTGACTTTTTGCAAAGGAAGTGCTGTTTCATGAAGCATATGAGGGTCCTCACCTGTCCAGTAACGCATATTTTGCTTATTGACGAAGCCGTTTAACCAAAAATGCGCTTCATCGCTGAAGATGATTTCGCGATGAAGTTCTTCATTTTATTCCATCATGCCCAGAGCCCAATTCGAGAATGTACGTCGTTTCATATGATCAAGTGGCTTTAGTTCTTGAGTCAGCTTTATCTTGTAAGGGTGTTGGCCAAGATCCTTACGCGAAATTCGCCATAATGTGGTCTGGAAGAGGCCCAATTCTTGAGAACGCCGTGAAATTGACTGATTTGGCTGGTTTGCGACGGACGCATCGACGGCAGAAATATTCTCCACACTTCGGGCAAAACGTAGTCTCACTGCCACAGCAACATCAAGCGGCGAATATTCTGACTCAATTTTTTTCATTAGACTATGAATTGCTTGTCGACTCGGAATTTCGGTAGTAAATTTTAATTATTTGTAAACCTTCTTTCTTCGTGTATTTCACCATGATGAAAATGTTCATCTTACTGAATATTTTGACATTGACAGTTTGGTAATCGGTTTAAGGATGCGTTCACACTGAAAGTTTGAAGTTGGCAGGTCGCTGTTGAAACCTGCCCTTTAGAAATGCGCAAAAACAATTTGTAAGGATGGTCAAACACGTAGCAGGGGATACTCCATTTTCAAAGCCGTCTTGATGTTCGGAAATACAATACAATTTCGGACAATTGCATACAGTTTCTATTTTACAATTGCTTCAAGGATTTTAGGTAGCTTAACGATTGGTCGATAGTTGTCTTCCTGATTTGTACAACCAGCCAGTGCCGTGCCAGTGATAGTAATTCAAGTCAATACATTTTTTTTTTGAGATATCTGAAGTAGTTCGCATTTTATTTAAAAAAAGAAGTTGCCAAGTCCTCATTGAAAGACCCTTTACTTGTTAGATGTTTAATAAATAAATAAATAAACTATGGATGACTACCAAATCCTTGGCCTACTTAACATCAGCTGCTACAAGTTTATGTTCCTCTAGCAGACATTTTTGAAAACGAAGACAAAGTGTAACCAGTTAAACGTCATCTTGATGGATACACATATTTAGATAGGAGGCTTGACAGCTTGAACTCTGGACTATTAAGAAAGGCATTCAATACTTGTCGATTAAGTAAATTGAAATCTCTTATCTGTTATTATCAAAACATGATTTGTAATACAACTGCGCATCTAGGAGACCAAAATAATAGATCAGTAATCACCATCTTCTATCCGAAATTCGAGCCATTTTATTGAGTAAATAACACATTTTGGTTACACCAAAATCATGTTAAACCAATTCATAGAACCGCTTTCGCATTCGTTTATCGCTTGATCTTTGCCATAAGAATCTACACCAAATCAGTGCTATATAGAAACGGCAACATTAATCTTCGATTCTAATGAGAAATCGATTGTCACAATGTAACCAGAATTCAATTGCATATGCCAACCACATCCGCCAGCAATGTCAATCAAACGGTAACCTGATTTGAATTTACAATTCACTAGGATTGATGAGCATCGAAGGAATGAGTTCCGTGAGGATTTTTGTCGAATATAGCTTGAAGATAGCACTAGGGAAAATAAAGAACACCATTTTCTGGTACATCAATTGCATTAACCATTTTGTTTCCGTCTCTCCCACACTAGCGCAAAACATTCTACAGAGGTATATAATATATAGCCATAGAAAAATCCATTCATCTTAATATGCAAAAAGCAATTCGCGGGATGCTGGTTACTGTGGGGATACCCTAAAAGAAATGCACAGAAAAAAATTCACTTTTTCGAGTATTCATATTTTGTTCATCCCCCCCACCGCCCCTCACCCAATATCTAGACTATGTGTATCCGAGTATTATTATGCGATTTCATGTTTAACTTGTGACGAGAATAAAATTGTAAAACCATTTTCCAAGATGGATGAATAAAAAGCGAGCAACTGCTGGTATAGTGTACTGCATGTCCTTTTTTTTGTGCTTTGGGTGGAAGCTCAGTTGGAAATTGTTGTTGCTTACAACACAGGCAGCATTAAATGGTTTGCGAGGGAAAATTCCCTTTCAGTTGCAATTACCAAATTCAAAGAGAGAAACTCTATGCTGTGTAGCATACGTTATGGGTAGGTACTCTCTGAATGATGTTTGTTAGTAAATATTCCCATAATAAAAAATTAAAACATGCAAAACGTAAATGGCTTAAGTAAATTTACAAATTGTTTTTTTGGCGTTTTAATTAAACTGATCAGACGGTCAAAAGAAAAATACATATGAATTCGAAAGTCATCTTTTTTCTTTTCATTTTCCACTACTCGGAAATACTCTAAGCAAAGTCGAAAGAAATTAATTAATTTTTCATTAATTTAACCCTATATCGGGTAAGACCGTCTCCAGACGGTCTTTGCTTTTTGGCCTCCAGAGTTCAAATCAATTATTTTTTTTTTGCTGGAAGTGGTGAAAACCTTGTTAGTGTAGTCTGATTGGCATTGTGACAACATATGATTGTAATTCGACCACGTGTTAAGGTGATATCATCCTTTAAGTGCAAACAGCCAACAAAATAGCACCAAAAATTGTTTCGCAAAAAATGTTGTTTTAAATTATTAAATAAACATATTTTAAAACAAGTGATCCAATCTATAATTTTACAGTAAGTAGATATTATATTATACTAGCTGCACCTGCCCGGCTTTGCCCGTGCCCGAGAATTCTATTGGCCAATATGTTCGAGTAGACTTCCTTATAATTGTCTATAGCGGGTATCCGGCGTATGTTGCTGCGCCTAAAAAAAGAAGACCGATTTTGACCAAAGTTCACAGAAACACTCTCAGGCCAATACCGAAGATTGCCTGATTTGAGCTCAACCGGTGAAAGGGACGTTTAGGGTAGGTGCTTGTTGTCTGGCAGGCGCCTATGTCACCTAACTTCTGCGAATCAAACAACAAAGCGAAAATAAAAAACTTCGATTGAATCACTTTTCATTCACTTCCACACCGATTGTTATCAATGTTGGAAAAGCACCTTCCGATGTCCGATTCACAAAAAAATGCAAAAAATTTCAATAAGAGTTATATCAAGAATGAAAGTGCGCACAAATTCCACAATAAGCTTGAAACGTTCGTGTGGTCTCCCTCTTTCATATGCTTGTTCGGATAACAAAATAAGTGACGTCTGTACGGTCTCTGTATCTGCGTCGTAATTTACACGCATACGCACATATGCATGTGTACTCACTCAAATGCCCATATCTCACACACCGATGCAGATATAGCCAAACATAACAACCTTCGTGCAGACGTCGCCTGTCATGGAAAAAAATTTCATTGGAATCGGTTAACGCGTTTGGCCAAACACCGGCAACAAACACAAATATGGATTGATTTTTATATATAGAAAATATTACACAAAAAAAACTTTTTATTATTTCACTTAAATTTGTTTTTTTTTTCAAAGCACATGATACCTACATATGAAACACACAGTGTATAAATACATTGTCAATTTTGTTTTCTTTTTTAAGAAACACATAATTTACACACCGATGCAGATACAGACATCGCACATACATAACATCCTTCGTATAGACGTCACCTTTCTTTAAAAAAAAATTTCATTGGAATCGGTTAACGCGTTTGGCCAAACACCGGCAACAAACGCAAATATGGATTGATTTTTATATACATATATATATAAATAGATATAGATATATTCTCATATCAATTTTAATTCACAAAAACTCACAAAATCGCAATGAAGAAATCCGAATCCGACAGCGCCACCAAACATGAAACAAAATTGGCTTCTCCATTGATCGATAATAGATGGCGTTACGTTGCGTGTCTATCTGACAGTTCAATTGTGATACGATATGTTACATTCAAATGTGATTCTTTATTTGGTGTTGCCAAAATAAATAACTACAAAATGAAAAAAAAAAAAAAATTAAAAAAATCGAAAAAACCTGTCGTAACACGCTGGGTGGTCAAAATAAGCCATTTTGAAATTTAGATTTTTTTTTCTTCAAAAACCCGTGCTGAGAAAATACCTTTCCAACAAAGTATAAATCATCAAAATCGGTTCGGCCAATCTCGAGTTATGCGGTTACATCGCTTCGGACACTTTCTTTTATATATATAGATTTGGGTTATATGTTATAGTTGAAATGAAAAAATAATGTAAAGGGTACTTTAGAAACGAAAAATGAAAGACCGTCTCAAGACGGCCTTGCCGGTTTATGAGTAAAAAATGTCCCCCTCTGTTCGATTGGTGTTCACGTCTTTGATGCTGAGAAACACCATTGTATACCTATTATTTTATCATTTCCCCCTTTTATTGAAATTTTTGTGTGGTACATGGATTGTTGTAAGCGAAATTATAATAAAAAATTCAACTTGGAAAAATTGTCGTATAATCAATTGATCGAGTTCATCGATTCCTTGGAAAGCCAATATGAAATTTATAGCAGTGATGTCAGTGTCGTTGATAAAGGCTATGTTGTCGACAATTTGAGTCTGATAGCTCAGATGAGCTGCCAAGAACGATGGACAGGCAATTGAAGAATGCATCCAGGAAATGAATGATTGATTAATGTTTATTTAGCTTTATAAAAAAACCATTTTTACATTTTTAATTATAATAATTCATATAATAAATAATTAAATAAATAAATTTTAATTTTTCAATAATTTCTTTTAACAAACATAAGTATTTCATTTCTATATCTGGTAAAATTTGTTTCAATTTTTACAGCATTGGGTAGACTATTAAAAATTTGTATTCCTTTATAAAAAAACATATTTTGCGACCTAAGATTTACGAAAAATTGCACATTAAAGTTATTGTTGCTTCTTAGATTATAAGGTTGAACATCAGCTCTTGTAGTTAGTCTTCTTTGCATATATTTTGGCGTTAAGTTATTTTTTATTTTAAAAATAAATAATAGTGAGCTAAATATAATTCTTTGTTTGATATTTAACCATTTTAACGTTTCAAGCATATAGTTAATTGGTGTGTACCGATTACAATACAAAATTGACCGCATAACTTTATTTTGCAATTTCTGAAGGTTTTCAATCATACCTTTAGTTCCCAATAATAGTATTGTAGAGCAATATTCGAAATGGGGCCTAATTATGGTATTATATATTTTAATAGCCATTGAAATACATAATTTCTTTCTTATTCTGCGAAAGAAACCGATTTTCTTGGATATTTTTGCACATAACTTTTCAAAGTGTTGTTTAAAACTCAAGTTATTATCTATTACAATTCCTAAGTATTTTATTTCTTTTACACATTCAAATTCTTCCACCTGATTAATTTCATTATTTGACGGCAGTAACATTATTTTAGTTTTATCAGTATTTAGTTTTAATTTGTTCATATTGAGATACTTTTTTACATTATTTAAGTCTTCTTTTAATTTTTTAACAGCATTATTAATTTGTTTTTCATTTACATACAGAAGACCATCATCCGCAAAAAATACAATTTGACTATTTTTTATTACTTTTTTGAAATCATTTATATACAAAATATATAACAATGGACCTAACATTGCACCTTGTGGTACACCCAACTCAATAGAGATTGTGTCAGACATTTCGTCATTAAATTTTACAATTTGTTTTCTATTTTCTAAATATGATTTAAACCACAAAAATTCTACTCCTCTCACCCCATAGCTGTGTAGTTTCTTCAATAATATCTTCCTGTCAACCGTCTCAAAGGCTCGTTTTAGATCAAGGAACGCTGCTGCAATTTTAGTACGCTCGTGCAATTTCTCTTTCCAATCGGCCACAACGAAGTTTAAAGCGGACTCACAAGAGTGTTTCCTTCGAAAACCAGATTGCTCTTCCATTATTATTTGATTATCTTCTAAGAACATTTCAAACTGAATCTGCACAACTTTTTCTAATATTTTTTCATGAAGAGGTAACATGTTAACTGGTCTAAATTGTTCACATTTATTCGAATTCGACACTTTTTGTACCGGAACTATCACAGACGTTTTCCAGTTATTCGGAAAAATACCATTTACTAACGAATAATTAATCATTTTAAGTAGGGCTGGGCCTACATAATTGAAACTATCTTTCACCATTTCTTTGTTCATGAGGTTATAGTCGCTCTTATTAGGCATCATTTCTACAACTTTCAACAGTTCTTCTGTAGTATCTAATGTTTTAAATTTAAAGCAGTTTACACTTAGCTCCGCATAGTTGATCCACGGTTCAATTGGAATATTTTCATTTATCTCTTGTACACTTGATTTAAAGTATTGATTGAATTTATTCGCAATCACTTTATTGTTATTTGTTGTTAATTGATCAAATTCAACAGTTTTAAGTTCAGTTTGCACTTTACCCAATACAAGAGTTTGTATTGTTTTCCACATTGCTTTTTGACAACTTGATTCATTTATTTTGTTTCGAATGTAAGTTCTCTCTGTTTTGATTAAACTTTTTTTATATTTATTTCTTACCCTCTTGTAATTTTCCCAATCAATAATAGAGCCCGTTAAAATAAACTTTGAATAGCTCTGGATCTTTTGAGACTTTTGTATTCGAAGATCTTGATTAAACCAACTTATTTCATTATCACATTTTATGTTTTTTTGAACTATAAATTTTTTTATCACCTTTAAAATTTCTTTTTCGAAAATATCACATGTTTGTTCATTCACTTGCGTTGATATACTTATGTTATTTATTTCACTTCGTCTTATGTTTTGAACAAATTGAAAACAGTTATATTTCAAGTATTTTATAGTTTTCTTTTTAACGCTGTTTAGTTTAGTTTTAATATTAATCTTAAA
This sequence comes from Portevinia maculata, assembly GCA_949715645.1. Lineage (NCBI taxonomy): Eukaryota > Metazoa > Arthropoda > Insecta > Diptera > Syrphidae > Portevinia > Portevinia maculata. The sequence goes on along the minus strand of OX454528.1, from coordinate 137,143,690 downwards.
TGTAACTGTCTCATGGTCACTTATTTTTAATTTATTATCAACTTTTGCTGTACAGTTTATAATATTCGTAGCTACATAATCTAAAAGAGTCTTAGTTGTTGGAGTTATCCTTGTAGGCTCAGTGACTAGTTGTTTACAAACATTTTCCCGAAAAATACACTCAAGTTCTTTTTTATATACGCTGTTCATAAGCCAATCTACATTAAAGTCACCTAAAATTATTAAATTTTCTTTTCCTTCTAATTCATCCATCCAAATGTTCATATTGTCACAGAAATTTCTGATAGATGCACCGGGCGAACGGTATAAAGTAAAAAATGTAATTTTTTTTTTGTTTTTCTCCAATTTCCACTTCCACTATCAAAATCCAAACATTTAATTCTATCTGGCAGTTTCTTAAAACATTTATTTTCCAACAATCTTTCAGATACAATACTATTCCTCCCGTATGAGACGATGTACTTTCACATTTTATTATTTTATAGTTTTTAATATTCACTTCATTGTCACATACCAATTGGCCTAAATGAGTTTCAGTTAAGATTATTAAATCATATTCCTTTTCAGTTACTAACTTTTTGATTTCAACAAAATTATTTGTTAGTCCTTGAATGTTTAGAAGCACACAGTCAAATGATTTTAATTGCTAGTAAGCAAATTTAGACCGTTCACGGCTTATCCTTCTAAGGTAAACTGGGCAGTTGACATCCCGAGCATCATGATTAGGGTCAATCTCCATACCCAAGTTTTCAATTGTTAAAACACAGTTTTTACATTTTAAATTTTCACTTGTACACTCTTGTAATATGTGCTCTTCACTACACTTGGGGCAACATACGTTTTTTGTACAGTCCTTCGCTATGTGGTTGAATCCCCAGCACTTGTAGCATCTTTTTACATTTATTTTATCATATACAGCACATTTGTTCCATCCAATATTTAAGCTTGGTTTGTCTACCTCTAAAACTTCTCTAAATAGCTTGCTATCTGTTTCAATTATTGCATTATATTGCATTTTATTATTAAACCTTTCATAACATTTGACAACTTTTATTGTTCCTTCGATTTTATTTTGTTTTTTTAACACCTCTAACAAATTATTTTCATTTATTTCTTTATCGATTCCAATAACAACAATTTTAGGTGCAACTAATGCTGGAATGTTTACACTATATTTATCTCCCAATTTTTCTTTCAATTGTGACTCGATTTTTCTGTTTGATTCTTCATTACCACATTTTATCACAACTGATCCATTTCCACTTTTTGACACACCACTTATTTGGAGCGCGAGATCAGCTGGATTTATTTTTTCTTTGATCTCTTCTTTCGTTTTTTCACTATTCTGTTTTACATTAAGTTTTGGCTTAACAATTACCGGTGGAATATTTTTTATTGCTATTTCAGCATATGTTTTCTTTTTACCCCCTATATTTGTCTCCTTCTCACTCAGACTTTTAACACTTTTCAATATTGTCTTCAACTCTTCTTCTTGTTTACTCAATGCAATTTTGTTTTCGTTCACTACTTTCAGCATATTATCCATTTTCTCAATTAAATTTTCCATATATGGTTTGCAATTGTCGCACACGAATAATATATTTTTATTCTTTAGCAGGCCCATCTCATATTTACTCAAACCATTACATTTTTGACAAAAAACATTTCGGCAGTAAGCTGAGCATATGACAAAGCTATCGTTTCTACCCACTTTTTTTTGCATTCTTCACACTCCACTATGTTCTCACTCATTTTGAACTCAATTTAATAACACTCGATTTTTTTCTCTTCCTATATCCAACGGTTTCAATTTCCTTCTTTTTATTTTTTACGATTTATTTATTTAATGATTAAATTAGTGTGTCCTTCCACTGTTCAATTCTTCCTAAGTGTTTTGTTTTCAAAACAACCTTTACGATCTAAACTCGCGCGGATTGTTTATTTAATTCGGTTTTTATTCTCGGACACTTTGATACACACGTCTACACAACCAAATATTCACAGATACAACAGATGCATTTGTAGAGGCCATACAATTGTCTATAAATATTAGTGAAATCGAAAATTCAGCAGCTTCTTCAACATTTGTTCTTGGTATTGCGGCGGACGAAACTGAACAAGAACCATCCACATCAGCTGCGATTATAACAAACTCACGCCTCAAACCACAAAAAAGAGTCCGATCTCCCTTGCCAACATTCGAAGCTACTGGACCATCAGTTCAACCTACTGCTGGTGGCTACACTGGAGGAGGTATACCTTTTTTTCAAAGCTCTAAACGAAATTAGGAAGGACTCGAAAGAGCTATCCAAACTGATGTGAAGCAAACGCTCCATACGTAAACGAAGAACCTTTTTGTGGCGATTTATTTATTTATTTTGTTGATCAAAATTACATTATTTTATTCATAGCCAATCATATAATAATTCAATTTCAATTCAATTCAATTCAATTTTTTCTTTATTCAAATATGTACATAGTATAGAAATTGGTCTCGATTTCAGTATGGTCAAAAGCAAGAAGCCAAGATCTCGTTACTTTTGTAAATATGCGTAAGTTTCTTATGGAACGAATTTCTAAGGGCAAAGTGTTATAAAGTTTGCATGATATAATGGAGTAAGAGTTTCTGTAACTTGTAGTGCGAAAAGCAGGAATATTTACAACAAAGTTTGAATGGCTCCGTAAGCTCCGAGTTGCCGAAAACGGACTTTGCCAATACCCGCATCTCATAAAAAAGACCTTCAGAACTTTGAAGTAAAATAGATGACGCAAAGGAAGTATTTTCAAGGACCTGAACAGGTCCATAGTGTGAGCTGAACGGTGGGAGCTACAAACTTTTCATATAGCAGATTTTTCAATGACAGTTAATTTCTGCAACTTACTTAAATAAGCACCACCCCAACTGCAGAGTCCATATTGCAATATTGAATGGAATAAGCCATAGTAAACCATTTTCAATGTATTCGAAGAGCAATGCTTTCTAAGACGAAAAAAACAACGAGTAGAAGAAAGAAGATATTTTTTCAAAAGAGAAATGTGCTTGGACCAGTTCAAATTTTGGTCAATAGTAACACCAAGATATTTAAAACTATCAACACCTTCAATTTTGAAGCAGTTAATACTGCAATCAGCGTTTCTATTAAACGATGGTTTATTTTGGAAACTGGATATGTTGTTCAATAGCTCATGACTTGCACAATCATGGGAATGAAATACTATATCTGAGTCGGGGTACTCATGACCAGTAAGACTGAAATACATCAGTTTGGTTTTGTTACTAACAATAAGCCTGTTTTGTGCAAACCAGCATCTTAGTAAAAAAACGTCATGGTTTATGTTAGCTATTAAATCCAAGGGACTGACTGAACAGTAAGCAATACCAAGGTCGTCGGCAAAGGCTTTAGTATTACCCAAGAAAGGAAGTGAAAATAAGGAATTTATATATATAAGGAATAAAATTGGACCAAGTACAGAACCTTGGGGCACTCCCAAGTTATTTGTTTTAGAGCTGCTTATATTGTTTCCAATTTTTACACGTTGAGTTCTATCTTTAAGATATGACTCAAACCATTTGTAAATGAAACCTCTGAAGCCGGCCTTATACAATTTATCTAGGAGGATTGCGTGGTCAGCCATATCAACCGCCTTAGTAATGTCGACAAAAACACCAGCGCAAAAAAGTTTGTCATCTAAACCCTTATACAAAATAGAGCAGAAGTCTAGAAGAGCATCCTCCGTGGAGTGACCAGTCATCAAACCAAACTGTTTGGGACTAAAAAAATTTAGATGATCAAGATAGGCTAAGATTCTCTTTTTAACAACTTTTTCAAATACTTTGGAAATTGACGACAACAACGAAATTGGTCTATAATTGGATATGGCTGTCTTATTACCCTTTTTAAATAGAGGAATCACAATGGCACTTTTTAGTTCAGTTGGAAAAGTTCCGCTCATAATGCTGAGATTAAAAATGTACTAAATTGGGACCAATATTTTTTAGAATCAGATTCGAGATCTCATCACTACCATACGAATTAGAGTTAGGTAGGGAATTAATCGTTTTAAGCAATTACAATCCTGTTATAGGCTCAAAAGCGAAGCTGTTGCTGTAGCCAATGCCTGCAATTAAAGGCTGGGTGCAGCAATAACATGAAGTTTGGGAACAAGCTGACATAGAGGATTCTCCAATGGATGCGAAGTAGTTGCTGAATAAATTAGATATTTCTAAGGGACACGCTTACAGCGAGTAAGCTGCCGACTGACAGAGAAGTGGGCAAAGAGAATAGAGGATTTTCCACAGAATACATGACCTCAATCCAAGGAATCGATGTGAACACTGTTTTGTGGCAAGATAACAAGTGTGTGCGCCTGGCATCTACATAAGTTGGTATTGAACCTTTCGCAGGGATACATTTTGATCAACAAACAGCGAATGCCCCTCGGTATAATAGAAAGCAGAAAAAATTCACTGAAATAAACTACCCGCAAATCATCAAATCTTATGGGCAGCCTATGGGTCGGTATCACATTCGAACTAAGTGTCGTGACATTATGATTAGACTCCTCTACCATTTTGTGGACATGGCCGCTACAAATGTGTTAATTTTATACAAACGTATACATTAGGGTGGTCCTTACTTTTGAATTATCCCCGGGGCACTTTTCCATTTCATTATATACCTCTAAATATGAAATACGTTTTTTTTTGTTTTTTTTTTTTGTCAAGATTTAGAGGTCGCTACCAGCTGTCAAAATTTTTACAAAAAGCGTACCGATGCGTTGAGATTTAGCCCGCCCGCACTTCAGTTGTAATAAGTCATTTACTAAAGCGCACGCGTTTTATTTGTATAAGTCATAGTAACGTGTTTCAACTTGTTGCAATGGCGTCTAAAAGTAACGAACTCAGTAAAGCTACTAGAAATCAAAGTAAGGTTTGGCTTATCGGCCAATTATTATCCGAATTAAGAAAATGAACATTACCATCCATCGGTGAAGATTTTGTCATATTTTTTTTCCTAAAAAAGTACAAACATTGTAAAAAGTCGGATACACAAGTAATTTGTTCCAAATGCAACATTCATTTATGTGGAACAGTCGATACAAATTGTTTCTGGGACTACCACCATAGAAAATAATATATTTTATACCTTATCCAACCCCTTTTATGAATCAAACTTACTTGATACATAAATATTTACTTATGTTATTTATGTACATATTATTATTTACATACAAACCGGCAAGACCGTCTCAAGACGGTCTTCCCTATTTCTCACCTAGCGGTCGTTTCACACAAAACTTGTGCCTGAAAATTTAAACTTAAGCTTCTTTTACCTATATTTACTGGAAAAAAAATTCAGTTCCATCTGACCAATTTTACGAGTTTGCCCGTTAGAAGGTTAATATTAAAATCGGGATTTATAAGTATTTAAGGATATTCAATACTTGCAAGAGTGCAAGAGCAAGAGATATCATAATATTGAACGCGTTAATTTTTCAAGGGGACTACGGGCTCCCTCTCTACTTTACATGTAAATAGAGAGGGAACCAGAACAACCGTTGGCGAAATAAACTTAACCTAATTAGAGCACCGCCCAATTAACGGAAGTGCCAAACAAGTAAAAGCGGAAGAAGAAATACGTTGTAATTGTGCAACGAAATAGTCGCAAAACAAGGTAGACAAAACAAGTTTTGCGAACTGAACAGAAACTATTGTGGCCAAAACGAAATGAAAGTTTGCAGAATTAAAAGGCGAAATAATAGACACCCCCCGGAACTGCTCCATACTCGTATATAGAAAGTAATAAGTTCGCATACGAAGTGGCACTAGGGCGGGAAGAAATGCGGCTGCAAAACTCGAGAGTGGCCATAAAACCACCCGTATGCATGGTAGAAGGTACTGCCTCAAGAACAAGACGGGTTCACATAGCGGGGCATAAGATATTCAAGGCCTTGTGTCCCAACTTGAGCGAGAAAAGAACTGAGGCGATTTTGAATTTAAGTCGATGTTAGCTTTGTGAATGCGAGGGTTAAGGGAAATTGGGTTTTTGTGGGGAAATTAAATGCTTTGAGGAAGAGGTTGAAATGAAGGCAGTGTTGATATGACAATGGGAAGTTAAAATTGTCTCCAGATACGGGATAGAATTTGGGGGAAGGAAGAATGTAAAGGATAGAGGAAGGGAGAGGAAGTTAGAATTCATTACTAAGCTCCTCGGAAGGGGGATGCTTGCCTCCGAGTGTCCAAACTCGTCACCACTCACTTTCTTAACGGGCTTACGACCAGTGAAGAGCCGCAGCCTTCCATCCTCCGCGATCCCTGGCACGCTACTTTCACTTGTCGAGACCAAGCGCTCTGGCATCCGCCATGGCTTGGTCTAAAATTCGGTCGTCCTTGTCGTCCAGAACCTGGGGGCTGGGAATCGAAGATCCTCTTCGCTGGAGTATTACTGTCCATTCGCTCGACGTCCCCGAGTCAATGTAGTCGACGTATTTCAGCTTTTTGGACTACATCCACATCTTGGTCAGCTCGTAGAGTCCGCTGTTATATCATCTCCTCCATTCGCCCTCCTCGCACATGGGACCAAATATCCGATGGAGTATTTTTCTTTCGAAAGAACCCGAAATTTGCTCTCCTTTCCAGCACTCGGCGCCATAAAACAGAACTGGCAGTATCAGTTTGTTGTAGAGCTGTAACTTTGTCTTCCGAGTTAGGAGCTTTGAACCCATTTATTGCGCCAAACCGAAGTAACAACGGTTTCCAAGGATAGGTTAGGTTAGGTAGATTGATGCTCTTGTGACGGGTGTCATGGCTCACTTAGACCAACAGTTTGGGTCCATTGTGTCCGTTTTGGGATTCCTTAAAAAAATTAGAAGAGAATCAAGAGAAACCGCTGTTTAACAGCTCAGTAATTCGTTTCAGTAGAACCACCCAAATTCATATATGAATTTTAGGAGTTTCTTCAGCGCTATATCAACCAGATCCTCCAGCTCCTCAAAGAAGTGACTGCCAAGAATATTCAATCTTTTTGTTCTAAGAGCAGGACATTCGCATAGTAGGTGGCATATAGATTCTATTTCTGCGACGTCCCTGCAGCTCCTGCAGTATTAGTTGTGCAGTATGCACCGCGTGTAGTCCCACGTCACAGTGTCCTGCGAGGACCCCCCTCAGTGTTCGAATATTTTTGCGGTTAAGCCTGATTATGGTTTTAGATCGCATGTTAACCGCCGGGCCGAGCTCAATTGTGTGTCCGCATGTATCGAGGTTAATCCAAAGTAAGTTTGCTCTACTCATGGAATCGGTGTCGATATTTAGCGATAGTGTGCTTAGCGGAGTTCTTTTGGATTTTAGGGCTAGATTTATATCTGATCCGTTCCTTGCTAGTTCATCCGCTTTCTCATTGCCCGAGATGTCCTTGCGCCTTGTACCCAGCAAAGTGTTGCCGTATTGACAGTTGATATCTCGCCTAGGTATTTTTTGCATTGCAACATTGCCCTTGCCTTGACTACCACTGACTCCATGGCTTTTATAGGCGCTTAGCTGTCAGAGTAAATGGTGATATGTTTGTCGGCTAGTTTGCGCCTCTTCATGCCTTGCCCCCCTGAGTGATCGCAGCTGTCTCTGCCTTGAACACGCTGCATTCATTGCTGAGTCCAAATGATTCACTCAGATCCAGAGACTTACAGAAGATGCCTGCACCTGTACCCACGTCCATCTTGGATCCGTCGGTGTAGATAGCTAGCTCCTCTTCTTCCGTGACCATTTTTTTACTGCAGTCGCTTCTTTCGGGGATTCTGGTAGCGAATCTCCTTTTGAAGACGAGGGTTTAAGGTAAGTAGTCTGTGGCTACTTTCTTTCTCGATGCACTCCATCGTGTCTCCACGTAGGCATGGCCGTATGGTTTAAAAGACCAGAGTCCCAACTCTCTGAGTCTGATGGCCGTTTTAACCATCTGCTGCTGCAGTAGAGGTCCAGGGGTACGAGATTTAGTAGTAGGTACCTCCATAGCTGCAGTGGGTGTGGTTCTCAGGACCTTGTAGGGAGAATGATTAGAGGGATACAGCAAAGATTACGATGGCGTTGCGATATAAAATTATCAACAGGGTCGATATTTGCTTCTTTATTACGTCTTTTTTATCGTCTTTTCTCTGCGGTTGCATCTTCTTTCGCGAATCGAACATCGGAAAGTTTCTCACCACGAATTGGTAATTTCGATAAAATGTGGTGTGCAAACGAATGAAAAATGATCTGTGTTCGGGCGCCTTAAACCCCAGAACCGCTGGACCGATTGACACCAAGCTTGGACAATATGTTAGTTTAGTCTGCAGGATGGTTTCTTAAATAAAAATAAGTTTGCTGATCAAATTTAGGCCAGCTTAGTGTTGATGGAGTCGAAATATTTGCTTGAAAATTACATTTACTTATATTTGTTCATATCAGAATGGATAATTCTGTTGAATTCTGATAGGTGGCGCTGTATTTCCACTTTTGTATTTGTTGGACGATTTCGTTGTTGACATTTGAGTAGAATTGTTAGAAAAAGTAAGCCGACATAGGCGCCTGCGAAACAATGCAGTTGTGTGAGCGGGCTAAGCTATGTGGAGAAAAATGTGCAGTCCCTTAAACCGCCGAACCGATTGAGCTTAAATCAGGCAATCTTTGCATCGACCCGAAAGTGTTTCTGTGAAGTTTGGTCAAAATATTTCCACCAAGTTTGCCTTGCACATTTTTTCTTACTAAAAAAGACATGTACGAGTATTTCTTTTGGTTGGGCGCAGCAACGCACGCCGTTTAGGTACCAACTCAGGCATGGGCAACGCCGAGTGTGTACAGCTAGTATTATAATCTAATTTATTTTCAGATATACAGTTGGGGAAGAGTTAGCACAGTGATTGCCAAATTAGTTGATTCTTGAACTTTTGTTAAACCTGCAGCAGTGAAAAGTAGTTCGTTTATGAATTAAACGCCGATCACATGCCTCCCACTGACATGATAGTGCATAAAACGCCAAATCAATCGGGGCATACGCATACATAGACAGGATACTCAACCAAATGGCTTAGAGCATTTACTTGACAATTCAAGTAAAGAGAAAGGAAAAAAAAAAGTTTCGGCGAAATCGGTCCAGCTCAAGGCATAGGATGTTGATGACTTAGTTGGTTCTCTCACGGATCGTGATGAGACTTTTGTGCAGCTTAGTGATTTTATCACAGCAATGCTATAACTCTGCCTTACCTTACGTAACCTAACCTTACTTACTTGCTAAGGTGACGCTACAGTCATGAGTGGACCTGGGCCTCAACCAATACGTCTTTCCAGTTAGCACGATCTTTGGCTAACTGCATCCAGTTGCGCACTCCAAGTTGATTGAGGTCCCCTTCCACTTGCGCGCTCCACCTAAGGCGAGATCTTCCTCTACTGCGTTATCCCTCCGGGTTGGAATCGAAGACTCTTCGTGCCGGAAAGTTGGTGTCCATTCGCTCTACATGTCCTAGCCATCTAGTCGACTGATATGTCTTTTTTTGACCAGGTCGATGTCGCTGTACAGCTCTTTGAGTTCGCTGTTAAATCTCCTCCTCCAAAGCCCGTCAACGCAAACGGGACTGAAAATCACTCGAAGAATTTTGCGATCAAAACGACCAAGAAGATCTTCATCCGAGTTTATCAACAGTAAATCCGTCCTTATCCGAGGCTCTTGGTTGCTTCGTAACCATTAATTTTTCAGTGGTTGGGTAGCTAACCCCACGCACAACCCCAACCTGGAGGGCCAGGCCCTTTCTGCGACCCCTTGGACGAAAGAGGGTGGAATATTCCGGAGTCAGTAACTCGCTTCGGGGATTTGAGAGCTGCCCTTGACCCATTAAGGGCTCATCCGCCACCATCTCTATTTCAACACCCTGACTAGTATTGAAAATCCTTAATGACCTGAGCTACAAATACCTCGAAGTAGCTCATTAAGTATCCGCCATGCTGCCTGTTGACGTCACCATTGATTCAATCATGTGAATTCATCCGCCGAACGCCCTCCTTCTGAGGGGCTCATGTAAGACTTTTAATTGCGAACAACTCATAATGTTTGCAATGATTGAGTAGATACTTAGTTTGATATTGTGGAACGATCAAAAAAAAAGCACTATGTGCCTTCTACGCATGCAAAAAGACCTTTGGCAAACGTTGGGGTATGCGCCCTTACATAACATATTGGATGTATACAGCGATCATACGACCCATACTTACATACGGGTCTATTGTTTGGTGGAAGGCAACAGAAAGGACTACCTATCTCCATAACCTCTCTAAGGTACAGAAATTGACATGTATCGGCACAACAGGAGCAATGAGATCAACACCTCAAGCCGGGCTGGAAGTCATTTTAAACCTTCCCGCCCTTGGTGAATACATTCGCAGCATGGCAGCCAAAGGAGCCCTCCGCCTCAAGGAGGCAAACATGTGGAGACACAGCTCCTATGGGCACGGCTCCATAATTCACAATTACTTGGGTATCGATCTATCCAGGAAAACGGACTACATAATCCCCAATCGAAACTTCGAGAAAAACTACTCTACATATATACCCCAAAGAGAGAACTGGAACGCGCACGCCAGCGCACAAAAAATCAATATCTATACGGACGGGTCAAAAATGGATGTAGGTACAGGAGCAGGAGTTTTCTGCGAGCCCCTAGACATAAAGGACTCGTACAGACTCCCCAACGAATGCAGCGTCTTTCAAGCCGAAATAGTCGCCATAGACAAGGCAGCAGAAACAATCTCCGCGAAGAATCTGGATCCTTCCAATATTACAATCTTCGTAGACAGTCAGGCGGCGATCAAAGCACTAGACAGCGAAACTACAAAGTCAAAAACAGTCAGGAACTGCCTAAAATCCCTTAACGAAATAGGCGAACGACACAGGATCACCCTCTGCTGGGTCCCCGGTCATAGCGACATCGTGGGGAATGAAAAGGCAGACGAGCTAGCAAGAACAGGGTCAGAACTTGACGCAATGGACGCCATTACGTCAATAGACATCCCAATTAGTGCAGCAAAAAGGAACATTGACCAAAAACTGAGGGAACAAATTAACACTACCTGGTCCCAAAGGAACGACTGTGTTATATCTCGCAGCCTATGGCCAAGAATCGACGAGAAAAGAACAAAGCACATTCTGGGAATGAATAAACAAGAAATACGCATCCTAACCGGCGTACTGACCGGCCACTGCACCATAGGAGTAATGGCAAACAGGCTGGGCATTAGCTCACCAGACTACTGCAGGAGCTGTCAGGATACAGAAGAAACCGAGACCATCAAACACCTGCTCTGCCAGTGCCCAAACCTCCAGACATCTCGACTTCACTATCTGGGTAACAGATTTTTCGAAGACTTAGAGGACGTAGCGCAGGTACCACTGACGGACACAATCAGGTTTGTCAAGAAAACAGGTTGGTTCCAATAGGCCAACCAGCAAGAAAAAATTTAAACGAAGCATGGTAAGTGTTTTTATTGTAAGTGAAGTTTTTACCACGATAAACAAAAAGGGATCACAATGGACCAATGGGCCCCCGTGCAAGCACAGCAATTGCTGTGCACTTCCCTTCAAACCTAACCTAACCTTGATACTCGTATTGTGTAGCGTTATGTGCTTGGTGTAAATTGTATGGAGTGATTCGTGAAGATTGTGTTTTTATATTTGCATGTTTTACGCTCTGGGTCTGGGATAGTCTAGTCCGCCGGAGACTAGTTCATCTCAGGAATTATTTACCTAACATTGTGGTAATTTAGTTTCTGTCCAAATTGTTTCTGACAAAAAAAAAGTTCCGAAACGTAGTCAAGACTACATGATGAATGTGTGGGAAAGGAATTTCTACAGAAAATTAGCTGTTTACTACCGAATCACATTGGCCGATGTGGTGCACGTAAGAAAATATATGCATGCAGAAATTCTGCACATGTGGCTTGGGCATTAAACGTATTAAAACAAGCAAATGGAGAAATTCACACATTTTTCTTGCACATCTTGCCCAGTTCAAATAAATAATTCCGCTTACAAATAAAAAGGTAGAATTATAAAATATAAGTCTCACTTATAGAAAAATTTGGAAAACTAATAGAGGTACTCCACTTAAACAGGTCTCACTTAACTACATTCGACTGTATAACATCTAAGTTTAAAATTTTGAAGTTTTTAATAACTACGTCCTTTCATAAGCGAACCCCACATTCGGCCCAGTAGAGACGCAATGGAGTGGGAGGGCTTTGATCCCTTCAGTCGTGATCATAACCTCGTCGTTAAAGAAACGAAGAAGAAGAAGGAGAAAAAGTTCTTTCATAAGCTTTCATTGTTTCAATTTTGCTGCACTTAAAATATTTAATAAGTCCACGGAAAGTCGGTACTTGCGGCATTCTTTCATTTCTCACTTTTTTCCATGGCTGACTTGCTAGACATAAGCAGTTTTTGCAATTGAGTACTTGGCTCTCTTTTACATTTATGTTTTTTGTGTGATTAAATTTAATCTGAAGGAAACGTCTCTTCAGCGAAATGAATTGCTATCGTATTTCAAAAGTATATGAAACGGTCTTTAACAAATTCTCTTTGCAAGACTTGCGGATGATAACACAACCGAAACAAGGCTTGTAAAATTAAGAATAATCCTCAAATTCAAATGCAAAACCATTTTACCAAAGAGGGCGATTATCAAATTCGTCTTAAAAGGATTTTCATGTTTCATGTTAATTATTGAATGCGTTTCAAATCGAAAATTCAATTTTAGTACACCGTGATTTATTATTTATTATACAAGCACCCAAAGTACAAGCGTAGCTATATTTCTTTCTTTCTTAAATCGAATCCCTCGTAAATTAAATACAGATATCTAATTGCTAAGAGAGAAACTGTTTCAACGGTGACTTTTGTCAATGGAAGTGGTATGAAGGCAAAAGGAACTCTAGCTTTAGAAAGGACAACGCAAATTACACCGTCGCCGTTCGAAAATTGATAAAAGTCTTCGGGCGTAAGATGGAAATCCCATCAGCAGTTAAAACGATCGAATCTTAATTAGTAAGACTTCATGCTTAGAAAATATATGAGTTAGTTTTACTCCTCGTATACGAAGTGACTATAGCCTTTCGGATTAGATCAAAATTTAATATTGAATCCCCGTTGTCATCGTGAGCTCCATTTCACATTTCGTTGATGATGTGGATGCCCTACACGTGTGGTGGTTATGCGGCAACAGAAAAGGTATTCGAGTGGATTTTATGACAATGCCATTCTGTGTGTGTTTACGAGTGTGCCCATAGCAAGTATGGTTTTAGGTACCATTGAGAATCACCTAAGGGGAAGAAATCATCGTTGTTTCCCATTAAAGAACAAGGCACCCTATTTCGTTGTTTCCGTGTCCAGTAGCCTGTCCAGTCGACTTCGGGGGGGAAACGATGGGATTTTCATTGCATGTGGGATGTGGTCCTATCAGTTATTAAGAGCATAAAAGGCTGTAGGTAATTCTCTTGTTGAAGGAAAATAAATAAGAATCTGGAGTGGATACTTGTAGTAAGCAATAGGTGCTACACCAGTGCTGAGAGTTTTGTGTAATCTGGAGACTAGAGAAATGAGAAACCTGCACTAATTCGTATTTGTATTTGTCGGAACGGTCCATATTCCTAAGGAAGACAAATGCCCAGAAAGATACAACCGATGTGATTGTGAGTCGTTTCTGTATAAAGTGAGAATTTACTTCAAAGATTTTAGGTAATATTGCTCAACTAACAAACAGGATTAGATATGAGTGTACCAAAAATTGTCATTAAATTTACATATATAGAAATTATTGGATTACGAACAAGTCATTGGTTTTTGCTTTGTGCAGATGCATCTAATCTACTTATATATGTATAAGTATATCTTGTCAAACTGTATCTTGTCCTGATTGCTTTTATGAGCCGAAAGGTGCAATTGACTGTTGTCGCAAAGAGCGATTTAAAATAAACTGAAACATTTTGTTGAAGGCAATATATTAAGACTTCTACTCGTAACTATGCCCATTTACTTAGTTACTTTTGGTGGCGCTTACAGTCCGGGGTGGCCTTAACCAACATTCCCCTCCAATCAGCTCAGTCCCTCGCTAGCTGCCTCCAGTTACGCGCACCAAGTTGGTTGAGGTCGTTCTCCAATTGTGAGTCCCACCTAAGGTGGGGTCTTCCTCTGCTCATCAGCATAGGCAAGTAGTTGAACGGACTTTTGAAAAATTGTACCTCTGGTGTTGGCTTGTTAGTGCGGTACAATTGCTTCAAGAACGATGTTAAAAAAAGTAGATGATAGCGCGTCGCCTTGTCTTCAGCCTTTTTCGACATCAAATGGCTCGGTGGTGCTCTTGCCGACTTTGATGGAGCAGCGATATTTCTCCATCGTTTGGCACGGCTTTGTATAGTTCGTCCCTAAATGCGCTATCATAGGCGACTTTAAAGTCGATAAATAGATGGTGTCTGAAATACCTGGGTATTGTTTCAAGATCTGTCAGAGTGTAAAAAGTTGGTCGATGGTTGACTTTCCTGGCCCAAAACCACACTGATATGGGCCGATCAGGTTGTTGGCGAAAAGTTTTAGGCGTTCACACAATACAGTCGACAAGACTCATGGACATGTATGGGGGAGTCAGATGGCCCGCTGGCATCACCGAGGAGTTCGCAATCAAAGTCGGTCGGTGTACACCAGTGAAGCGTCTTAAGTCCCTTGATATTTATTACAGTCCTTGATTATCTGCTTGAAGGAAAAGTGACGGACCCCAAAGTGCATCAGTTATTCTTTGGGTGCCGTGAAATAAAGTAGATGGAAGTAATGTCGATCGACTTTATTAACTTCCCAGTGGAAGTTCTTGTAATGAGTCCGATTTGGTGAATCGCGGATTTTGGCATATCTCCACGTTTCAAGGTCACCAGAATACAAATTCAACGTCTTTATAAAAATGTCTGTCTCTGTGTATGTATGTGCGTATGTACGTATGTGCTTTCGGAATTATCTTTCGCCGCGATTATCTCGAGAACCAAAGATAATATTGACATGGGACCGGGTTTATTCGGAGCATAATTACGTAACTCAGAACTGATTAAGTTTCCAGCGATATCAGGCCAGCCGTTTTTTGTTAGTAAATAAATAACTAAAATAATTTGCCTTTATTTGTACTATTTATTGTCATTTGTCATTTAGCAAATCATTATTACATTGTGCTCCGTTATTTCGTATACTACATGTAAATTTACAGATCTCCGTATTCATAACAATGGTTGCATTAATATATAAGTTATGACAGCTGGTCACACTAGTGCTAAGCTTTCTATTATATAAATATGTGCATAGTTAATTCACAACCTGAAGCACATATTATGTTATAAGCTGTAAATTCAATGAGAGAGAGAGAGCACTCGTAATATCTATTATTAAGAAACTGTTATTATCAGCAATTTCTGTTAATGTTGGTTTTCTTTAACCAGTCTTTATGTGCAAGCTGACCACTGCAAACGCTCGAGTTCTCATATAAGAAATAAAGAATAAAAATAATTAAACGTGTAGTTTTATTTTATATCACACTTCGCTGTTATTAACAACATTTAATTTCCATGAACAATATTAAGGAGGATTTTTTTAATATTAAATAACTCTTAAGCCAAGGTGGTACCAATATTAAAAGCTGGTAAGACTTCAGAAAGGCCGGAAAGTTATAGACCAATCAGCCTTCTAAGCAATCTCAGCAAAATATATGAAAAAGTACTGAAAGAACAAATCTTGAAATTCATTGATCTTAAGAAAATTTACCCGAACGAACAATTTGGGTTTAGGCGTCATCACAGTACTTCCCATCATGCACTGAGAATATCAAACTGTATTAAAAGAAATCGATCCCAAGTGAAGTCTACGGGTATGGTCTTACTAGACATTGAGAAAGCATTTGATTCAGTTTGGTACCAGGGCGTGATTTACAAAATTATAAGTCTAAACTTTAATCCATATATTTGTAAAATAGTCCAAAGCTTCTTGTCCAATCGCTGTTTCAAAGTCCATGTCGAAAGCAGTGTTTCAGATTTGATAAATGTTCAATCAGGTGTTCCACAAGGATCAGTACTTGCCCCAATACTGTATAACATTTATACACACGATATTCCAAAGTTCCCGCACTGTGATATAGCCATCTTTGCAGATGACACCGCATTATTTTCATCTCATGAATTCGCTCTCAATATTGAGAGGAATCTTCAAAATGGATTGCAAATATTAGTAAAATATTATCACAAATGTAAAATCAAACAAAATGAAGGGAAAACGCAAGCTATCTTTTTTACTCGTAAAAGAAAGTCTTGTTTTCTTCCCATCAGCCAGCTTCAGCTCAATGGCAAAAATATTAATTGGGAGCCTTCGGTTAGATATCTAGGTATTTATCTAGATACGAAGCTTACCTTTAAAGACCATATTACCAAAACTATTAAAAAAATAGCTATAGCGATAAAGATGCTTTACCCGTTTATTAATAGAAAATCATTACTTTCAACTGAGAACAAAATTATTCTGCACAAAGTAATTTTCCGGGCTATTCTATTGTATGGGTGTCAGGTATGGGGCAACTCTGCAGTTTGCCATATAAATAAATTGCAAGTGGCTCAAAATAAACTCTTGAAAATGATGCTAGATTTACCTTGGCACCACTCAACTCTTGACATTCACGAAAGAGCGAATGTTGAATTGATAGCAAATAGAATTCTAAAACTCACTAACACGTTCAAAACAAGATGCAGTTTCGCTGACAATCCGCTTGTAAACTAACTAAATACATAATATTGTTAAAATATTTCTCCTCTTTGGCTTATAATTTTGTGTATATTAATGATGTACCAATTTGTATTCATCTAATTTTTATTTGTTATTTATTTGTCTATTCGTTAATTTGTTTATTTATTGATTTAATTATTTGTATTTAATGTAATAGTTTTCACACTTCAACTTTCTTTAAATAAAATAGGTATAATTTTTCCTGTATATCTGAACTTTGCTTTATTTCTAAATTTGCTGCTAAGTCTTGTCTTCACTGCGGTTCTTATTCAACTATATCACTTTGTACTCGATACGATTTCATTAAGCAAAAGAGTGCGTGAAGGTTTATTCGTTAAGTTACGATCGTAATTCAGCGTATATTAAGGGTTTACATTTAACTTTGTAAGACTAATTCAATTCATTATTGTTCTATTATATTAATACAACATTTTGGATATAATAATAAAGATAATAATAAATAAAGTTTCAATAAAATGTTTAAAATGGCATTAACATTTTGTTTATTTATATACTTACCTATTTTTTAACTTGTTTAACTTATTTATTTATTTGTTTACATTCCTTTTTATAATATATTCACTTATTTATTTATTTATTTAATTAATTGTTTATTTATTTATTTACCTATTTATAACTATCTATTTATTTGTTTACCTATTTATTTATTTATTTATTAATTTTATTTGTTTATTTATTTTTTTATTAATTATTTTTATTTATTTATGCATTATTTATTTATTTATTTGCCATATTTTTTTGTTTTAAGATAACTGTTGAATAGAGCACTATTCATATAAATCTTTTTTTTTTTTATATTGAACGTTTTTTTTCGTATTTTCCTTCAAGTTAATCCCATTTTTCCTGTAAGTATTCTTTACCCAAATTGAAAATAATGTTTCAGTAGAAAGATAAAATGTATTATCAAATCTCTGTAAAATGTGCAATAACAAAATTCTGTAAAAACATTTAGGAAATAAAACATCTATCTTAACTATATCTTTGGTTAACCACATTTCAAAATTTCCCACTAATCGCATGAATCATAATGATCCCACTGGGAAGTTGGTCGTGTGGACCTTGCGAGTTGCACCCAAACCACTTTTTTCCATAAGAAATCGAAAGTAATGTCGAAATTCACCATTTTCTATTCTCGACATTATTTCCAATTATGTTGTGGTACAAAAGAGTAATAATATCAAATACAATTTCGGACATCGACTTTATTCTACTTGAGATTTCGCAACTCATCCCATAAATAGGCAATGCCTATGCAACCCCCCTGGTTGGGGTCACTGTTTGATTTGGAGTAGGTGCGAGGTTTTCAGGGGGCAAATCTGAAAACAGTTAGGAATATTTATCTGATTAGCTAAATAAATTAAAAGCGAAACAAGGCTGATTAGGCTTTATTTCACTTTGGCAAAGTGAAATAAGACCGAACATGGAAATTCGGCGTTATTTGAATCTACTTTATTTCACGGCACCATCTTTTCCCTTGACCCTCCCAGCAAAATCCCTATTTTCTTGGTATGCATTCCCATGGTCTGAAGAAGTGGAGGGACAACCATGGTCAAATCAGCCATTAGTCTACTTCTCTATAGCCTTGGGGAGCAACCACCACAGGTCGATTGAAGGGCCGGGGCCCAAACGAAAATAAGTGTCGGTCGGTTTTTGTAAACGACTACAGACAGACGGTCTGTAAAGGCGGAGTGCGAGTGCAAAGCACACTGTAACCAGTCGGACGAACGGTTTGCAACGGCAGGGTGGATACTAATAATAATATTTTGTTAGGGTACTGCGACCTATTGGTCTATTGTGTCCCCTTGATTGTGCCTCGGAGAGGTTCGTGCCCTCTTACAGAGCCTCTCTTGATACTTCTTTGTGAAGCATGTCGAGGTATTGCTCTGGTTTATCCTTGGCAGGTCACACTCCCTAGAGCACAGCGTCCAGTCCAGTTTCTTTGATGAATCTGAGAATGAGCTGTGGGTCCATGGTTTGTATGTCCTTGTCTGTTATTTGGTGCCTGCCCAAATATTTCATCCTTTTGTGGGCCAGTGCCCCTCAGGATTCCAGTATGTGATCTGGAATTTCGGCGGTTTCACTGCATAATCTGCAGAGCCCGCCCTCCGATATGCCTATTTTCCTCAGGTGCTCCTTGAGTCTGCAGTGCCCCGTGAGGAGGCCTGTTAGGATTCTTAGGTTGTTTTTGTTAAAGCCGATACAAGCTTTGAATCTCTTTTGGTTGTAATTTCCTAAGAGTTTCTTTGCTTGCCTCAGACCTTGGAGGTTGAGAAAGGCTTTTGCCCTTGTTTCTCTCTCCAGTCTCCTGAACTCTTCGCGTATAGTGTGTTCTCCTATCCCGCAGAATGGTTCAGGTCCTATTAAGGGTTCCTCTGCCCCTTTTCTTACCAGAGAGTCCGCTGCCTCATTGCCTGTAATGCCAACATGGCCAAGTACCCAGCAGATGGAAATTCTGTTATTCTTGCCTAGTCTATTCAGTCCGTGTAGGCATTCCCACACGAGTTTTGACTTGATAACGTAGGCATCAAGAGCCTTTATGGCTGCTTGGCTGTCAGACATTATTGCTATGTTGCAATTCCTGTAGTTTTTCTCGAGGTTGATTCGAACGCACCTGTCTATGGCACATGTTTCTGCCTGGAAGATGCTGGTACATTTGCCCATGGATTCGTAGTGCTTAGCTCCTGGCCCAAAAACACTCCTGCACCAGTTCCCTCCTCGGTCCTCGAGCCGTCCGTGTACCACTTTGTTGTGTGGTTCCTCAGTCCATAAGTTGTTGTGCTCCAGTTCTCCTTATTGCTGAGCTCTGTCTGGAAATTCTTTTCGAAGTTGAATTTCCTGATGCTATCGTCCCTAGGTATGCCAAGAAGTGGGAGTTTTTTTGAGTAAGTCACCGTGTTCTTTCGAACCGATGCATTTCCCTCTCCCAATTCCCTCCTTTGCCATCCTAAGGATTGTTTTGTCTGCCTCGTTCATCACCATGATGTGTAAAGGGTCAATTCCAATAACACCTCCATGGCTGCGGTTGGGCAGCTGCGCATTGCTCCGGTAATGCACAGGCACGCCAGTCTTTGCACTTTGCCGAGTGTTTCTCGTGTTGTGACTAGACTGGTTCGTTTCGCCTATGCTACCGCTCCGTATGTGATCATTGGTCTCACGATTGCAGTGTACATCCAACGCAGGATGTTTGGGCTGCATCCCCATGCCTTCCCCGCTAGGCTCCTACATATCATGAGAGCGCGGGTGGCCTTCTTAGATATCTCCTCTGTATGTTTTCGCCAGAGGAGTTTACTATCTAGATGGAGTCCTAGATATTTTACTTCTTTGACTGGTATCAGTGTCATGCCTGATAGGCTAATGTCCTTAAGTCTTTGAAGTTGTCTTTTCCTTGTGGATGGTACTATCGTTGTTTTCGCCGGATTGATGTTAAGTCCGACAGTATGGCACCATTCCTTGGTTACTTTAAGCCCCCTTTGTATAATGTCCCCAAGGATTTCTTCGAACTTGCCCCTGGCAATCAATACAATGTCATCAGGGTACGCCTGACAGTTGATGCCAAGGTTGGTTAATTTTTCCAGCAGTTCGTCTACAACTAGGCTCCACATTAAGGGTGATAGTACCCCTCCCTGTGGGCATCCTCTTATTGTGTTCACTCTGATGGTTCCAGATGATGTTGGAGTCTCTGCTGATTTAGTGCTCAGCAGCTCACACATCCATTTGGATACTGTACTGTTAACTCCTTTCCTATCCAGGGATCGTTTAATCGCCTCATGCGAGGTGTTATCAAATGCTCCCTCTATGTCTAGGAAAGCGCACAGTACTATTTCTTTTGCTTCCAAAGCGATTTGAATTATCTCCGTCAGCTGATATAGGGCAGGCTCTGTTGATCTGGCCGCTCTGTATGCATGCTGACGATGATGTAAGGGGGATGTGTTCAGTACATCTTCCCTTAAATAATTGTCCACAACCTTTTCTGTCATCTTCAGAAGAAATGACGTAAGACTGATGGGCCTGTACGATCAGGTGTGGTATTAGTACCCCTTGCCCTTCTTGTAGTAGGGCGGGTATAATGCCGTCCACTCCGGCAGAATTAAAAGGCTGAAAGGAATTTATTGCCCATTTCAGTCGACCCTCAGAACAGATGGTTGATGTTCTTTCCCAGTCATCTCTCCGAGGTCTGATTGAAGTGGTACTGATTCCTAGCTCAGTACTAGGCGAGCTGCCAGGAAAGTGAGTTTCTAGTAGCAATAGTGCACTTTGATCCTCGTCTTCCGTGAACTCGCCATCTGGTTTCCTCAGAGACATCGGTACTCCTCCTGACTTCGCAAGAGCTTTATGTAGCCTTGCCGCAGTAGGAGTGCTGTTGATTGTCTCACAGAATTTCCTGAAGCTATTTCTTTTAGCTTTTCTAATTTCCTTATTATATGTTGTAAGGGCCATCTGGTAGCTTTGCCAGTCTCCGTTGCGCTTTGCTTTGTTGAATAGCTTCCGCACCTCGGATCTCAGTTTTGACAAGTTATTGCTCCACCATGGCGTCTGTTTCCTGTCCCTTTCTCTACTAAGGGGACAGTTTTCTTCAAACGCAGTGATGATGGCGTTTGTTACGCTTTCCACTGCGCTCTCTAGCTCTAGGGGGTGGCCCGGAACCTTCCTCAAAACAAGGCGCCCCAGATTGCTCTCTAGAGCATTTCTGTAAGTCTCCCAGTTGGTTTTCCTAGGGTTCCTTACTGGATTTATGGGTGGATACTACGTAGCACAATTAAATTTCCACCCTGCAGATCCAAATGAAATTCGCGGGCGCGGCGGACGGCCTGAATAGTCAAAGGCCGAAATGCGAATACAGATCTACCATGAACACGGCAGTGAGCCACGTTCGATGAGGGAAAGGATGATGCTCCCTTTTGACGCAAGTCCGTCGTGGGAGCACCGGAGGAGCAGCTGAGGAGTGCGGGCGGACGGCCCTGTGAAACACCCTCACGACACCTCAAAATAAACACAAAAACAATGATACCGGCGAGAAAACACAAACAATAAACACAAAACACAACAACGTGGTGCCGTGAAGGGGGACGGTAGAGGAATATCCCGACAACAACACTCAATATTTTATGTCTCGGCGGACAATGCAACAAACTTGGTCGAGACGCCGGTCGATACAAGGATGGCCGCGAGCCCAAAATAAATTAAATTTATGTAAAGAATGGCATGTCCCTTTCCCCAAAATCTGCCACCGAGGTAGAATAGGGAAATAATTCATAATTTAAATAGAAATTTTTATACCAACTCCTTCGTTCTCCAATGCTAAATGGGCCTAGTTCTAGGGTTGGTCATCTTTGGAAAAAGATCTCCATCCTATTCCTCCTCGATCTATGTTTGTCTTTGTTGCAGTTGGCATTTTGTTGGAAAACTATTTCCCTGCTCGAATACTTTTGTTTAGTTCGCGAACTGTCGAAAGGATATGGGCTGAATTGAGGCAGATCCAGGGTCGGTCGGAAGGTTTGCTCATTACAGGAGACTTAGAGTAATGGGCGAATTCACCGAGTAAGAGGTCGCCTGAAGGGCGTTAAAACATTAGCGGGATCATGTCAGTGCACTGATGTGAGGATGCATAGTGTAGCAGAAGATGTAAAGATGTATGTAATGGAGCGCCAAATGTCTCGAGTATGTGTGAGGATGGGAGAGTACGAAACAGTTGACCGCATCGGAGCCACATCTGAATGTCCATGTTAGAACTGTCGATGGATCTGCTATTCGCTGTATGTATGAATGTGTGTGTAAGGATCGAATGGACAAATCCAACTGGAAACCACTTCTTGGTTGACCAGGCGAGCGATAGTGCAGTAAAACGATACCGTCCAGAAGGGATTTTGTTGCAAAATAAAAAGTGAAAGAAATTTATTCGAGGAAGGCGATAGGCGGCAGGATAATTTAAGGTCGCTCAGCATAATTTGCGGGGCAGGAGGAAATTTGTTGACTCTGGATCATACCCACACATTTAAGGGAGGACGGAAAAAAAAGGAGTTGAAGGATTTAACTTGGAAAAACGCTAAGTACTATCAGCCAGGTTCCACATTTCACTTTCACTCGAAATGAAATCGAAATCGGTCGAAAATAGATTTTGGTGTTCTACATTTCGCTTTTATCGATATCGATTTCAAATTTTTCGACATTCAAACAAAGTGAAATTTGCAGGTTCCACAATTCGATTTTATCGATTTGAAAGTGATTTCAAATCGAGCATTTCCATCAGTGTGAAATAGTGGAAAGCAGACGACAGACGTCTTGGAAATGTAAGTAAATAATAATAATAATTACATTAGAGTAAAATTCTTTCCATATATCGATCATACTATCAGAAAGCTCCAAACATTTGTGGACAGCATACAAAGTATTTTGGAAACAAAAAATGAAATGGAGAAATTTCATCAAGAAGAAATTCTAATTAAAAAAAAGGAAATTAGAATCAAAAGAAATGAAGCTCGATATTTATAAGAGCTAAAACGTAAATGGCGAAAGACTTGCAGTTTTAAGAACTTATGATCATTTTCATGTTCCTTTTTTTTATTTATCTAATATTTGTACTGAACTAAGTTTTTTGTTGCTTTTTATAACCTTTTCAAATAAAGAGTATACCATTAGCAGTATTGTTTCTTATTTGACTGTCTTCATTGATATTTGCAGCTTCTTCTGTAAATTCGTCGTCTTCTTCAATTTCACTTGCCTCGTTCCCTACCTCAAAACTTTCTTCTTCTTCATTTTGTAGCTTAAAGTGTCTACAAATGTTGTGCAACACCACGGCAATTACCACAGCACTCAGTTTTTAAATAAATCGCGAAAACGAGACGAAATTTAAAACAAACAAACTATTTTTACAATAAATATATTTTTGCGACGTTTCAAATGACAGATAAGCTGTTTTTAATTTCACTTGAAGTGATTTCGAAAAAGTTTTGAATATTATAAAATGGGTGAAATGTGGAACACGGAAAACAAATTCACTCGATTTACAATTTCACTTTCGATTTCATTTCACTCGTTTTCTGGAACCTAGCTGTATATATAATTTTTGAATTAGTCGTTAGGAGCATTAGATTACAAAGTGGCAAAGATTATTGACCTCAGTAGGATCATGCATTCGAAAATTCTCGGGATACCACGGGACACGCGAATATTTTCATCGCTCGGGAAAAAGCGATCGCGTGTCATTCTGAGATTTTTCTTTTATCCCCAAGAGGCTGTGCAGTTAACCGCAATAAAATTTGCCTTTCTCCAAAGGAGTTTTAAAACGTCGTGGAAAAAAACTCATCTTGTATTTGTTTTTTTGGTTTTCCGCTTGTTTCACAATTAACGTTAAAATTGTGTGGCGCCCATTTCGAATTATTTCTCAGATTCTTGATCTACACGGGAACATACATTCGATAGTTTAACAGGCACAGTAAGTACTTACGGTTTCCTTTGGTGCGAGTCATACAAATTGTTGTCTAAGTTGCTAAGGGAGATCAAGTTTTCATGTATTCGATTTAAAGCAATGGGCTTGACCGGGATTTGAGCGCACGACCTTCCAATCAGTAGGCGAATACACTACTACTGCACCGTTGCCACCCACCATTGATGTCAACCGGCGCCAACACAGGCGAAACAGTAGGGATGCAGTGAAGTGGGAGGGCTATGTTCTCCCTTATTCTGATCATAACCGAGTCATATAGGAAGAAGAACTCAAGATCAAAGCATTGTCGTTTAAGAGAAAGAGAAAGATAGGAGCTTTGAATATCCCCTTAATTTGAAGTAATGGATTAGGTGGCATAAGCCTTAACTTGGTTCTTTCTCTCTTTCTAGTGCTATTTCTAGTGCTCCATATAACTGCCTTAAGAATCTTTTTTAGCCAAAAGTTTGAATGAAGAATCAGGGTCGATGACAGTTGGTGTTTGATGACTTCCGATAGGACAATTTATGATTTTTCTTATGATTACCCTCGTCCACCTCTATAACTCGAAAGCAATCAGTTTATCTTAATTGACTATTTTCTTCTTAGTTTTTTTTTCTTCCTTCTTCGAGGAAACGTACTTTTGACGATTTTTGAACTCTGCCGTTTAGCAAACCTTTCACTACTCTCATATGCTTGTGCTTTACCAACTTGCTTGGACTTGCACGCAAAGTATCTTATGTAAAGGGTTTTTCAATAAGAGCGCTACAAAAGTTTTTTTTAAATAAAACAAAAACGGTTTTGGATATCAATGAAATTCTTTATTTCTGTGAAAGTACGTTCGATGCCATTATGTATGGAACTCGATTTCTTTTGCATGGCCACCACGGGCACGCTTGCAGAAGTCCAGACACTGAACCAAATTTTCGACGGTTTTCAAGCATAAATCGGCCGATACTGCTGCAATTTCACGTTCGATATTCGTACGAAGTTCATCAATCGTCGCTGGCTTGTTGGCATAGACCATAGACTTGACGTAGCCCCACAGGAAATAGTCTAACGGCGTCAAATCGCACGACCGAGGCGGCCAAGCGACTGGACCATTTCGTGAGATAATAACACGGTTTCCAAACTTGATTTCCAATAAATTGATTGTGGCATTCGCTGTGTGGCTTGTGGCGCCGTCCTGTTGGAACCACAAGTCCTCTAAGTCCATATCATTCAATTGGGGCCAAAAATATTCGGTTATCATTGAACGGTAGCGATTCCCATTCACAGTAACGTGCCGGTCTTGATCATCACGGAAGAAGTATGGCCCAATGACGCCGCCGGCCCATAAACCACACCAAACCGTAATTTTGTCGGGATGCAATGATGACTCATGGAGTACGTGTGGATTGCTGCCTGACCAATACCGCATATTGTGTTTATTGACGAAGCCATTCAGCCAGAAATGAGCCTCATCGCTGACGATGATTTTTCTCAACGTAGCGATCTTAACGTTGAGGCCACTGACTCCGAATTTTGGTAGTAAATTTTAATAATTTCGACTCGTTGTTGGCTCGTATATCTTTCCACTATGAAATGGCAAACCTTACTGAAGAGAAATGTCGAAAGAGCGGCAAGAAATTCGGCGTCGTTTGCTGTCCCTGTCGCTCTACTTTTATAGCGTCCCTGTTGAAAAACCCTTTATTTCAAGTTTGTCGCAGGACAGTTACGCGAATCACTCAACTGGCCATGCCTGCCACATTTTAAAAAACCGCCGTTCTCTTTCCGGGGTTGTCTTAGCGCTCCCCATAAAAGATCTCTTTGTTTTATCAAATAATGCTTTTCAAAATCAACCAAAACCAAATCACGAAATCCAATAAGGAATCACGATGTTGTAGCATCACGATCCTTAACTTCAGATAATGTCCACATTAGTCGCTTGAATGTCAAAACTCAAAAGGCAGCAATGTGAGTAATACTTATCACAGGATATTCATTTTTCTAACTTGATAATATTAAATTGGAATTGTTGCAAATCTCATTGTGCTCTCTTTATGATGGCTAAACTGTTCTACGTGATGACTGCTATACCAAATTAACTTGCTTTTTTCAGAATTCCTTAATTTGATTTTCATGACTGTTTCATTCTTCCCGGTGAATTGCAATTATTTCCTCTGCTGCCTTAGCTCTTTTACCGGCATGAAATGAGCTCACGTAAGTGAAGAGAAATAGACAATTGGTACTTGTCATTGTAGAGAAGAAAAGAAAGTTTGTTGACGAATTTGATAAAAGTGCTAGCAACTTTTTTTTTAAAAAAAAAAAGCAAAACGAAAAGGATGCCTTTGAATTTCCTTACATAGCAGATACAATGTGTGCTCGTTATTCTATAGTCAAAGTATATTCCGGATACATGAATGTCTTTTAAGTATCGTATACTTACTAATTTAAAATTTGTCTAACGGAATCCATTCTTAAAAGAATCTTAAAACACACGTACCATTTTAAGGTATATAAATCGGTTTAATGTACACCATGTGGTACCACGAGCGAATGTCATTATTTAAAAGGAAGTTGAGGAGCGCACATGGTGCAATCATGGCTTTTCGAATGGATTTTCAAGAGGCAATTTATCGTAGTGGTTGTGCGTATGTTTGTTTTGTTTTTTTCTTAGAACTTTGAAGTTAAGATTTTTTGTTTTTGATTAGTTTAAAAGAAAATCACTTCGTTGACAAATGTTTTTATAAAATTTTTATCTGAGGTCGATAGCATCTGCAAAAGAAGACATAGTGTGTGGGTTATCTTCAGATTAACGGGAAATTAAATCTTTTACTTGTTCTACTCCTGCAATATGTCGCAAACAAATGATTTTTAATTAAAGGCTCACAAGACAAAGCGCAACCTGGTACAGTGAGTAAGATCGCGCGCGGGAAAGTTGCGGAAGCGGCGACTGATTTCAATTTACACCAAACTCGAAGTGGAACGAGCTTAAACCTGTTTTTAGATAGATAGATTTTTATTTCGTTCCTAAATATTACAATGGTATGCCACCACACAATTTACAGTTCAGAGATGTGATATGTAATAAATATATCTTTCAACTGAAATAAATTTATTTATAAATTATAAGGTTGAACAATCAAAATTTTACCAAAGGGAAAACCCTTCATTTTTGTAAAAAAAAAAATAATAATAAAAAAATAAAAGAAAATATATATGTATATATCTATACATATATATAAATAAATAAATAAATAAATACAATTATTATAAAAAATTTAAGTTGTAAATAAATAAATAAATTAATAAATTAATAAATACATAATTATATAAATAAATAAATTAATAAATAGTTTAATTAAATAAATAAATAATTAAAGAAATATATAAATAAATAAATAAATAAATAAATAGACAAATAAAAGATAAACAAATAAATCAATAGCCAATGGAATAAATAAGTAACAAATTAATAAGTAAATTCATATACAACAAACAGATAAACAAACTCTGAAAACTACGGAGGAGAGGGTTAACAAAAGTATGTTGAGTCTAGTTTAATCTGGCCTTAAGTGAATGGTACTGAGTTCATTTATTAAGGGGTTTTCAGGGAGGTTACATCTGATTAAAAAAGTTTCAGTGAGCTTGCGTATTCTATCAGAGATCAATTCAACATTAGCCTTTTTATGAAGATCATAGGTTGAGTGATTCCAGGGGAGATTGAGCATCATTTTCAGCAAATTGTTTTGCTGTATTTGTAGTCTTTTTATATGGCACTTGGCACAAGAACCCCACACTTGACAACCATACAGCAAAATAGCTTGAAAAATGACTTTGTGGACCAACATTTTATTTTCATTTGACAGTGAGGACCTTCAATTTATAAAGGGATAGAGCATCTTAATCGCTACACCTGTCTTAGGTAAGGTCTTTGAAATATGTTCCCTAAATGTAAGTCTTTTATCAAGATATACCCCTAGGTACTTCACATGTGCTTCCCATTTGATTTGTTGGCCGCTTATTATTTATTGGTTTGGCGGTAGAAAACAAGACTTTCTTTTTCTTGAGAAAAAGATAGCTTGTATCTTTTCCGCATTTACTTTAATTCTCCATTTGCTTAGATGATCGATAAATTTTTCTGTCGCATACTGCAAATTTGTCACAATGTTGAGACCATATGTATGCGACGAAAATATGATGGAATCATCAACATAAAGAGCAAATTCGCAGTCCGGTAAGTGAGGGATGTCAGACATGTACAGATTGAACAAGATGGGTGCAAGGACCGATCCTTGGGGAACACCTGCTGCAACATTTATTACACGTGAGGGACTCTTATTAACGAATACTTTGTACGTACGATGTGACAAAAAACTCTGGATAATTTTGGAGAGGAATGTTGGAAAATTATATTGGATCATTTTAAATAACAGGCCGTTGTGCCACACGGTATCAAACGCCTTCTCAATATCCAGAAGAATCATTCCTGTAGATTTTCTAAGAGTACGATTTTTTTTTTTAACACTATTGCAAATTCTTAAAATTTGGTGGCTCGTGCTATGGTATCGTCTAAAGCCAAATTGTTCATGTGGGAAGATACTACTTTCATCAATAATTTTTAGAATTTTTTCCTTTAATATTTTTTCGTAGACTTTACTCAGGCTACTTAACAGACTAATGGGCCTGTAACTATTAGGCTCGTTGACCGGATTGCCTGCTTTTGGAATGGGGACAAGTTTTGCTTCCTTCCATACTGTTGGGAAGTACTGCATTTTAAGACAGGCATTAATTAAAAATGCTAAGAACTTGATGCCAATTTTGGGTAAATTCTTAAGATAGACATTCTTTATACAGTCAATACCACTAGCTTTCCTTATTCTTTGGATTTCTATTATATGTTTAACATCAGCCTCAGATACAAATGCACTTAATGGTGTATCAGATGCTGAGACGTCCAGAGTCTGTATGGCTCTATATACC
This sequence comes from Portevinia maculata, assembly GCA_949715645.1. Taxonomy (NCBI): domain Eukaryota; kingdom Metazoa; phylum Arthropoda; class Insecta; order Diptera; family Syrphidae; genus Portevinia; species Portevinia maculata. Next base: position 137,114,467 of record OX454528.1, on the reverse strand, counting down.
GCGTGGTCAGTATTTATGTCTCCCAGTTGTTGTGAGACAAAGTGGTTTTGCGCAAAAATCTGAACGAGAACATTAGCTTTGTCGGCATCAGTTGAATAAAAATCACCATTGGCCTCAAGACACGGAATTTGCCTGTTTTTGTTTTTAATAACTTTGGTGATGTTCCAGAAAGGTTTAGATGCTTTATCGAGAGAGCTAAGTTTTGTGTTTCACTCTTCATTACGTATTTCTTGTATGGCTTTGGCTATTAGTTTTCCAAAGTATTTTGCCATTCTTTGAGAAAAGGGTTGCCTATATCTCTGCCAGTTTCGTCTGTGCATATTACGAAATTTTATGAGTTCCAGGCGTGAGCTGGAAGTTTTACACAAAAATATTTTTTTCTTACCTTTGGGATGCTAGTATCCGCAGAGCTAAGAACATGTTCAGAGAAATGTTTGACTATTTCATCAACATCTCCTTTGCTGTTTACACTATCTAGAGCAGTAGGGAGGTTTCTGAATTTTGCGTTAATTTCAGAACGAAACTTAGACCAATTAGCTTTTTTAAGGTTCTGAATATATTGCGCGAGTTTTTCACCTGACCAGGGAAGGCGGCAAATGACTGGATTATGATCTGAGGGCAGATCATTTATAGCGACAGGCTGAGAAATATGACTAGACATGTTGGTAACGAATAACCCAATAACAGAAGGACGACCACGAGAACTAGCAGGATAATAGGTAGGACTGGAAGGAAACAGGCCACGAACAGGTAACATAGCAAAGAGATCAGATAAAATATTGCCCCATGAATTTGCTCGGCAACAGCCCCAATCTCTGTGCCTGGAATTGAGATCACCTCCAATCAAAAAGTCTCCACTAATAGTGAATAATCTTCTTAAATCAGATTTCAGTTGCTCCTTCTTGTCATTGCTTGAATTTCCACCAGGGAAATAAACACAAAACATTTTCAATGCACTCCCATTCCTTAAAGTGACTTCTACGCCCAGGTTTTCAACATGTTGTGTTTGAATACTTCTTAAAAGCTTATGTTGAACTGACCTCTTAATTAGGATCGCTACACCACCACCCGTTCTATTTGTTCTATCCAACCGATAACATTTATATATTGAGGTTGATATTCGCATTGTTGTATTCAGCCATGTTTCTGTGACTAATGCTATATCAATATTATTATTGTATAAAAAATCAATGAACTCAATACTTTTTTTCCGAATACCTCTTGCATTCCATGTTACAATATTTAAATTACTGTTCATTATATTACTTAACATTTTTCTACAAAAACTTAGTTGCTAATTGTGCGATGGCGTTAAATTGATCTATTCTAGTTTTACAAGACCCTAATTTTGTTATCATTTCCATGACAAGTGAGTTTAATTCCTCCATGAAGAATAACTCACCATGATTGGTACTTGTACTAATGTTACAAGACGGCAACAGTGCTGGATTTGTGGGTACCCATACTTTAGGTGCGGAGTTGTTGTTGCAATCTGCTCCTATCGGACGATTTGCAGCCGCTCTGTTTGGTAGAGCTGGGAAATCATTCATTGAGTGAAGAGATATGGTGGCGTTGTTGTTGTTGTTACCCAGCTTAAACCTGTTTTTATTTACTTGTTTACATCTTATAACAGCGGCAGGAAAATGCAATGCTTCGCAAATTTAAATGTTTCAATTTTTCTAAATTTTTATTTTTTCGTTTCAAAAACGGGACAACGGAAAACTAAAAAAAAAAACATAGGGGCGGGCTACAGTCCGCTTGGGCGAACTATTGGATACCCTATTCTTATTCCTATCCCTCATAAGAGTGCGTGACAAAAGTCTAAGTATGGTTGAATTGTTAAGAACGCTCTACATATTCTGTTATATAAGATTTAAAAGATTTTATCAAACAAAAACGAAGCTTTTGTAAAAAAAATGTTCCCTAGCTCAAACTTTAGTTTTTCAATAAAATTATTCAATTTAATTGTGGGCGTGTCAGTAAGCGGATTTAAAAAAAATTAACACATGAGCATAGAGGACCCCTAGAGAGTATATATTATAAATTTCAGCTCCCTAGCTCAAACTTTGGATTTTCAAAAAAAAGTTTTTTTTAAATTGTGGGCGTGTCAGTGGGCGGATTTTGAAAATATTTATACATGAGCTTAAAAGGCCCCTAGAGAGTATATATTAAAAATTTCAGCTCCCTAGCTCAAATTTTGGTTTTTCAATAAAATTGTTTTATTTTTTTATGGGCGTGGCAGTGGGCGGATTTTAAAAATTTTATATCCCGAGCAATTTTAGGAGTCATAGATCATATATAAAAAATTTCAGCTTTCTAGCTCAAAATTCGATTTTTTCCAAAATTTTGTTTTTTTGAGTTTGTGGGCGTGTCTGTGGGCGGATTTCAAAAATTCGTAAACTTGATTATTTCGGGACCCTAGAGAGTAAAGCCCAGTATCCTGCTCGCGCTAAAATTTATCTCCCATACAAAAATGTCTACAAAGATAAAATTTAGCGAAAGCATTTAGCAAAGCAGTATCCTGTTCGCCTGCTAAATTCTTAATTTCACATAGATGGGCCACACAAAATGTTTGCTCGGCGAATTACAGGTCTCCACTTATTTAGCTCGCGAAAGAATTGCCTGGTACATTAAATCGGAAATAAATTTTGACAGTTCGTTAGGAAGTTTGTGGTTTGTGCTGTGAAAGTGGATGAAAACGAGTTATTACATTAATTAAAAGGAAAGTTTTATAGTTCCGTGTTTTGCTCGTCGCGTGCGTTCGGTTTGTTTTTTCGTCCGCAATTAAAATAATTAAATAAAATGCGTGAAAGTCTTAACGCAGTGATAAATTTAATCGTGCATGTTTAAACTAATCATTTGGATATGTGTATATCAAAGAAATATCCAAATGAATAGTTCAATATGCCGATTTCAGATTCAACAGTGTCGAGTGTGCAAGTGCAATGAGATCTGGTACATGTGTCCTTAATATCTTTTCTTTTTAAATTTACAAATTTGATTAACAATTTTGGATTTATGTTGTTTTGTGTGATGTTCTTCTGTTGCATTGTGATTTGGTGTTGGAATTTTATGTTCAAAAATCAAAAATTTTACATATAAATATTTACTGACATTTGTCAAGAACATATGGTTTTTCTCCCACCTATTTCCTGTGTCACAATTTTAGCAGCCATTTATCTGCGCTGTGGAGAGAATTACTGCTGCTAAATTTTAGCGCGAGCAGGATACTGGGCTTACTCGTATATGGTCAAAATTTCAGCTCTCTAGGCCCAGTTTAAAGGCCTAATTTTTGCCGACGGACGGACGGACATGGCTAGATCGACATTACTATCGATGCTGATCATAAATATAGTAACTTTTAGGGGTCTACGGGCAATATTAAGCTATGTTACAAACTATGCGTCAATATTAATATACCCTTAGAATAGGGTATAATTAGGCACAATCCAGCGTCTGATTAGAGAAACCATAGAAAGAAAAACCTGAATGAATAACATAATATACTTACAGGCGCTTTGCTGCCCAAGAAAATCAAAATAAAAACTGGATGAACTGAAATGTGGCTTCAATGGTACAGTGCATGAGATAAAAGGAAAAAAAAAAACACTCACGGAGTCTGATGATCAGTTGTGGCGAACCGTGAAACAGCGCTGTAACTCCAGCCTTCCACTTCACGTGGTAGGGGATTGTAAGGAATATAGTTGTTCTTTCAAAACAACGTTACTAACTTATGTTATTATAATGTTTTTGTAAATTTATATTTCCTGTATGTACCTTTATTATCTGTTAAGATGATGTTACCTGGTGGATGAATATATAAATAAATAAATAAATAAAATAATATGTAGCCAGATGAGAAGAGGTGAAATATTTTTTGCATCGCTTAGGAAGCCTAGAAATTTTGCAACGTCCTTGGCGACATCGAATATATCGTAGTTCCAATGAAAGTTGTAAATAGCGTATGTACCGACAATGGAAAGTGTTTCGCTTTCAGCGGAGCAAGTACCATTCATCGTTAATTGTAGACTACTCGGCTTGCAGAAGACAGCATTGGGTTTTAGAGGCGTTGAATTCCACTCTATTGGTTGTACCCGACTTAAGTATGCTATCAATGTCGGAATTTATATTTGCAGCGTTTTTATTCGCTCTGTGTAGCTGGGGCTTAAGTCTTCACCATCCACCGTGGCGTTCTGTGATGAAGCTTTTAGGCCTTGCCTATCAGGGAAATTCCTCAAACCTAATCGTTATGTGCGGACAGTTTTTTATAGTAAAACATCGATAAAATCCAATGATATAACGTCCAAAACTTACTTTCAATACGCCTATTCATATCAGAACACAATATTGACCAAATCAAAAAGGACTCATATGAATTTGTTTTTTGAAATGAAAATTACGAATACATATTTTCAAAAAAAATGTTCCTAGTCATATAACCAAATCACGAAAATTCCGAAGCAATTCTGTTTTTTTTTAGTAATATTTGTTTGTGGCATTCCTTTCGCCACTCAATCTGTAGTTTATCCATGCGGACTTCAATAATCCAATTATTTATTCCATTCGAATACTAACTAACACAAAAGAACGCCCACAACTAACGCACGCTTTCACATTCAGAAGTGCTGAAAAACAAAATGTGACCACATTCACACCAGAATTCATAAACCAGAAATATATCCTCTTCAATGGTCAAACCGCGTTGCCACTGAAAGTTTTCGTCGAAAAACTGAAACCATTTTATAAAATTTGTTATCTAGTCAAAGCCTATAATTTTCCACCCCATTAACAGTAAATGGAGAATTTCACTTAATAATAAATGAATTTTTCCAAATAATAAGGAAACAACCAAGGGATCCGAAACAAATAAAACATGCTGGCTGGCACTCAATCCCTCCCTTATTATTAATCACTATTTAATTGAACTATTTTCCAGCATGTATGGCTGTTGAATGAACATCCGAGCGGCTACATAATTGTGTTGTATTTTATCCTCACTCCTAGTGGGGCAGTGAATAAAACAGGAAATGAATATACCTAACTAGAGGTTACCCTTGGAGAACCTGTTGGAAATGGTATATATAGTATGAAAATGTGTACGTGGGAAAATCGGAACTTTATTAGTAGTCACAAATTAGTAATCTGTCTAATTAGCCACATACAAATGAAAGACGTGACATAAACAGAGAAGCAATGCAAAAGGATCTACGACGAATATAGAAAATTGTGGGGACTTTATTCAAAAATGTAGTAAACGTGATATACCAACTAAATTCGATTTCCGTTTGATGGCCCAATAAATCTTCGAATGATGCCGGAAATCAATATTATCTCAAAACATCTGCATTTCTTGACAACTTAAGTCGCAGAGAAATGGAAACATTGAGAGGTAAAAAATGTATTTTGATTTATTCATTTTCAATTTTATCAATGTACCAACCGCCCACGTGACCGCGTGCCCCTTCAACCCCATAGACAGAAATGACAGTTGGTTTTTTTTTTGTTTAAGAGAAGAATGATAAATGATAGAATGTGTCCTGTGAGTTGTGACTTTGCATCTCCCACTGGTACACGCAATAACGATTTTATTGTAGGTGACCTCAAAGAATTCACATAAACTTCCATTCATCTAGTTTTTATGGATACGCTGTCAAATATAAATCTGGTGACGAAAGTGTGGGAACCCTTTGCGACGAAACAAGTGTATATGAGTATTACTATTTCTGATTTTGGGACTTAATGACTCATTCATTTCTTCGTGCCTTTGTGGTATTACTTTTTTCTAACAGGGAATTGTTGAAAATAATGAAATCTCAGTTTTTACACGTTCTCATGGTTCTGGATAAAACTTGTAAAACTTGCGTTGTCATGTTTGTGCTATCGGCTTGAGATGATTCTATGACACTGATGAAAATTGGTTAAGACAATAGGAAAAGTTTTTATATTTAGTGTAGTCAATTTTCGCTTTATCACCAGAGAAAAATGGAGTTGGCAAATTGCTTGGTAGTTCATGGACATGTCACAATGGGCTTGAATTTTCGAAAACATCATTTACGAATGGATAGATTGTATTTTATTTTACTATGTGTTTATTTGTTTTTTTTGCTCAAGCCCTAGAAGTAATGACTTTTGGAATAGTTATATTTGTTGTGTTAAAATTAAGAAAAGAAAACTTCAAACATACATACATATATGTAATATGTTAATACCGATGGAGACTGAAAATTGTAAAGTATTTTTTGTTTAATTTCAGTTCAGTTTTACTGGCCAGAAAAGAAAACAAAGCGAACAATATAATTAAAAAAATAAATCATTAATTTAAAAATACAATTATTGAATATAAATAGGAAAGTGTGTATCAGATAAGTGGTTGATAAATTAATTAAAAACTTTAAGATACCTCAGCCATCATTCGAGCAATGATTTTACTCTTAAGAGATTCATAAAATTCGTAAGGTGAGGTAAGCAATCTCACTCAGCTTGTTAATGAGCCAATACGAATACTGGACATAAGCAGTCAAACCGCCAACACACTGGACTTGTTTCTCACCTCTCACCCTGAAAAATACGATATGAAAGTATTACGCCTCTAGGTTCCGCAGACCATTGTCATCAGCAAAATGCTCGTACTTCGGCCACATAGTTAAAGAACAAACTCCTAAAAGAACCGAATGGCAATACGAGAAAGCCAATTGGGAAAAACTAAACTAAACGGTTTCTTTAAGAGTTTTAACTGGTCGGAATGCTTCCTCGACAGCGATGTGGAAACTTGATTTAATTGGGTATGAAATGCTTTATCCCTAACCGGATAAAAAGTATCAAACCCAAGGTAGGTAGGTAAATGGATGCCCTTGTGACTGTTGTCACGGCTCACTTAGACCATCAGTTTGGGTCCATTGTGTCCATTGGTGTTGGGGTTTCCAAAATTTTGAACCTGCAAATACAAAAAAAATATGCCGCTGTTAAACAGCTCTGTGATCCGCTTTATTAGAACCACCCGGATCTATATGTAAATCTCAGGAGTTTGTTAAGCTCAATGTCGGTCAGATCCTCCAGCTCCTCAAAAAAGTAGCTGCCAAGAATATTGAATCTCTTAGTACTAAGGGCAGGGCATTCATATAATAGGTGACGGATAGATTCTGTCTCTTCGACGTCTCTACAGCTCCTGCAGTAATCGTTGTGCGTTATGCCCAGCCGCTCCGCGTGTAGGCCCACCACGCAGTGTCCTGTAAGGACCCCTGTCAGTGTGCGTATGTCTCTGCGGTTCAGCCCGATTATGGCCTTAGATTTCCTTTTGTTTACCGCTGGCCAAAGCTCCCTCGTGTGTCTACATGTTTCAAGGCTGGTCCAACGTAGGTTTGTTCTACTCATGGATTCAGCGTCGATTTTCCGTGACAGTGTACTGAGCGGAGTTTGTAAAGATTTCAGAGCCAGAGATGCATCCATCTCCGATCCGCATCTTGCCAGCTTGTCTGCTTCTTCGTTGCCCGAGATGTCCTTGTGCCCCGGTACCCAGCATAGGGTCACCGAGTTTACGGTTGATATCTCGTCTAGGTGTTTTCTGCACTGTATCAAACCCAAAGTAAACGCGTGGTGTGACTCGAGCTGCAAAGAGGCTATTACGTTAAAAGAGGTAAGCTTTCGGTCTTATAAGGCCAACCCATCTGAGGATAACCGGGAAAAGTTCAAACGAGCCAGAAATGAATGCAATGCCCACATTGATCGTTTCAAATTGTAATACGACCAAACGCTGAGGCAAAAAATACTACGAAGTCCAACGGGTAGTAAAACACTTTTGGTCGTTTGCCAATAACATTAAGAATTCGGCCTCGTCATCTATCCTGATACTCATTTTCAACGACATTCCAGCTGTCAGCTCTTTGGATAAAGCCAATCTGCTTGCTGCTTACTTTGGAGCTAGCTCCCAGAATGCGTTTTATTTCCCCCGCTACTCAAACGTGTAGAATACTCCATGGGACCAATCCACTTTCGCACTCGTACAGTCGCTAGAGTATTTCGAGATCTTGACATACATTAATCCGCTGTTCCAGATGGTATTTCCCCCATCGTTCTGAAGACGTGTTCTTCTACGCTTACCACTGCGTAAGCTTTTCTATCTGTCCTATTCTTCAGGGCTCTTTCCCAGGAGATGGAAAACAGCATTTGTCCAGCCTGTACCAAAAAAAAGCGAGTCTTCGTCTCCCTCCTCCTACCGACCAATTGCACTTACGTCCCTTCTTCACAAAGATCGTTGCGCTTGATATTTCAAAGGCATTTGACAGAGTTTGGCATTAATCTTCTTCAATGGATTAGGAATTACCTTTAGGATCGATCAATTCAAGTTGTTTTGGACGGTTTCAAGTCTGCAGTTCATAAAATAAATGCTGGTGTTTCCCAAGGATCTATTATGTCTCTGACTCTCTTTCACATTTTTATAAATGATCTCATATCTGTTACTTTAAGTCCAATCCATTCTTTCACTTAAGACAGTACCCTCAGCTTCTCATATTCGTTTCTTGGGACACGCCCCTCTTCTACGGATGTGGAACGGGAACGGCAATGTAGGTTAAGCTCATTAAATTCAGATGTTAACAGCATAACTCATTGAGGTACACCCAAAAGAGTGGAATTTAATGCTTCTAAAAAGTTGTCTTCTGTCATTAAAGCAAAACCCACACATACTGCCATTGGAACTTGCATCGCTGAAAACGAAGAACTTTCCATTCACGGTATGTGTGTTAATGAAACCCTTGGAATGACCATATATTCGATGTTGCCAAGAACTGTCTAGGCTCCCTTAAGCGCTGTCTCTTGTCTCTCGGTACTTAAACGTTATTTCCACCATCAGTGCTCAAACGAATTAGCGACTTGCATTCAACGCCTAGAATATTTTAACCGAATCACGCCTTGAGTTTTTATTTACTGCCCCAACTCTTGCGAAAGTCAAACAAACATCAAAGAGTATTAATCAGCTTCTCAAATTGTCCGTTTGGAGTCGCCGTGAAATTGTATGTCCCTTCCACTTTGCGCACGCAAATGTTTGGGGAAGCTGCGTTTAGGGCCCTGAATTGACCATTAATGTCATATATTTATTTGGAATCAATATGTCATACTATAAGGAGATTTTTCTTCCTTATATCAGGTCTTTCATTAGCGACTTGACAACTTCAAACTTTCAGTGTGAACACACCTTAAACCGATTACCAAACTGTCAATGTCAAAATATTCAGTAAGATCAACATTTTCATCATGGTGAACTACACGAAGGAACAACGTTTACAAATATTTAAAATTTACTACCGAAATTCCTAGTCGGTGGTCGCAACTTTAATAACAGCATTAACACAGATTTTCGGCCGTAATTCTCCTTCCCAGTAGACGAGCAATTCATAGTCTAGTGAAAAAATTTGAGTCAGAGCATTGTATATACACTTTATAGTATTATCATAACAGCGAGTTTTTTATTTTGGCCTCACGTTGGTAGATGGCGTTTTAAAGGTTTGTGTCTTAAATTTTGCTGTCACCATTTTTTTTACACACTTTGAAAACGAAGAAAGAAAACCAAATATACTGGTTTATCTCTCTTTATCGAACCTTTCATAATTGCATTCCCATGTATGTTGTATTTTTTTTCTTTGTAAGAAGGAGCACAGGCATTTTTGTTGTTTAGCAGCACAGGTAGCATGTAGGATTTCCAAGTAAGTTAATTTGTATGGATAATGGATATCGCATTATCGATTCTCTGGTCATGCCATATGATTTTCATTTGTATGGAAATGTAAGTATGTATTTATTTTTCTGTGTAATTGATGATTTGCAATGTTGCCTTCGCTTAGGCAAGTAGTATGTTTGATGAGAGGGAGATGATGGAAATATAATAAATCTGAATCTGACTTCTTCGTTTGCGAGTAGAAATGATGGAATAGGCGATTCGTTTGAAAGGAAAAATTGAATAAAATTTGATTTCGGTATTTTTCATCAAATGAGATATTATGAGTTTGTCGCATTTTAGACTCTCACTGTTTCGGCTATATCTTGTCGCAAAAGGTACCGATTTCTATCTTTTTTTTTGTAATTGATTTAGAAAAATTCGATCTAATTTATAAAGCAATGACATATTTTATTTTTTCTCAGTATTGTGCCATGCAGCACCACCACTTTTTGGTCAATAGGTAGATGAATATTTATATGGATAAAAAGAATTTTCGTTGTTTTGCGTAGAGCTAGATTGCTAAATTGGAGTATTGCGCAAGTTTATTTATCTTTAATCAACATGTAAAATTGTTGGTATATATTTTAAAGTCCATGCACCTTTTCAATGAAGCATTGAGGAAGGTCACTTGTTGGTATTTTTTGCTTAATTGAGGTTGCTTGATTGTTTCTCTTTTGCATTAAACGTGTTCTAACATTAGATGTACTTCGAGGCATTAAGAACGTTACTACAAAGATTATACTGGCTAACTTTAGAGCTTTTAGCTAAGATCCAGCAATTGTAGAGTGTTCTATTGTGTCTCTTGGCGGTTCAAGTTGAGTATGACTTTCATTACTAGGTATAGTCCCAGTATATTCATAGTTTTAATTGTAATCCGCGTTGCGACTATTGGATATTAGAAAGAGTTGAACTGCTTTTTATACCCTATTCTAAGGGTATATTAATTTTGATGCATAGTTTGTAACATACCTTAATATTGCCCGTAGACCCCTAAAAGTTACTATATTTATGATCAGCATCGATAGTAATGTCGATCTAGCCATGTCCGTCCGTCCGTCCGTCCGTCCGTCCGTCCGTCCGTCCGTCTGTAGCCAAAAATTAGGCCTTTAAACTGGACCTAGAGAGCTGAAATTTTAACCATATACTCTCTAGGGTCCCGAAATAATCAAGTTTACGAATTTTTGAAATCCGCCCACAGACACGCCCACAAACTCAAAAAAACCAAATTTTGGAAAAAATCGAATTTTGAGCTAGAAAGCTGAAATTTTTTATATATGATCTATGACTCCTAAAACTGCTCGGGATAAAAAAATTTCAAAATCCGCCCACTGACACGCCCACAAATAAATAAAATAATTTTTTTATACCCTATTCTAAGGGTATATTAATTTTTGAAAATCCAAAGTTTCAGCTAGGGAGCTGAAATTTATAGTATATACTCTCTATGGGCCCTTTATGCTCATGTGTAAATATTTTCAAAATCCGCCCACTGACACGCCCACAATTATTTTTTTTTTTTTTAAATTCAAAGTTTGAGCTAGGGAGCTGAAATTTATAATATATACTCTCTAGGGGCCCTTTATTCTCATGTGTTAATTTTTTTTAAATCCGCCTACTGACACGCCCACAATTAAATAAAACAATTTTATTGAAACACCCAAGTTTGAGCTAGGGAGCGTTGTTTTTTTGATAAAATCCTTTAAATGTTATATAACAAAATATGTAGAGCGTTCTTAACAATTCAACCATACTTAGACTTTTGTCACGCCCACTTATGAGGGATAGGAATAAGAATAGGGTATCCAACAGTTCGCCCAAGCGGACTGTAGCCCGTCCCTATGTTTGTATTCATATTGGTCTAATTTCATTCGTGAAAGGATAAGTTGTGCATATGAATATTTTTATAATACGAGGGCGGGTCAATAAGTCCATGACTTTTGGAATAAAACACAGATTTTTTGATAAATTTTTTTTTTTATTTTTCACCGTAGTCTCCCTTGAGCTCTATAAACTTTGTCCAACGCTTCTCCAATTTTTGTATTCCTTCCAAAAAAAATGATTTGTCGAGGTCCTCAAAATAGGCTTTTATTTGCGAGATGACTTCATCATTGGAGTCAAATCTTTTTCCACCAAGCCATTTCTTCAGGTTTGGGAACAGGAAGTAGTCGCTCGGAGCCAAATCTGGAGAATAGGGTGGATGAGGGAGCAATTCATAGCCCAATTCATGGATTTTTGCCATGGCAACTGCACGTGTGTGCACCCTTGCATTGTCTTGGTGGAAAAGAACTTTTTTCTTGGCCAAATGAGGTCGGTTTTTTTTCAAATCGTCATTGAATCGGTCCAATAAGTTGGCATAATATTCCCCATTGATTGTTCTTCCCTTTTGAAGGTAGTCAATGTGGATTATCCCGCGTGCATCCCAAAAAACAGTCGCCATAACTTTATTGGCTGACAAACCCACCTTGGCCTTCTTTGGCGCCGATTCACCCTTAGAAACCCACTGTTTTGACTGTTGTTTGGTCTCTGGTGTGTTGTGATGGATCCATGTTTGGTCCACGGTTACAAAACGGCGCAAAAACTCCTCCATATTGCGATTAAACAACGCCAAACCTTCCTGTGAAGTTGTTACACAATTGCGTTTGTGGTCGACTGTGAGCAAACGCGGCACCCATCTTGCAGAAAGCTTTCTCATGCCCAAGTGATCATTCAAAATTGAAACCACTGAGCCATGCGAGATCCCTACGGCTTCCACAATCTCTCGCACTTTCAATCTTCGGTCGGCCAACACCATATCATGAATTTTTTCGATTGTTTCGGGTGTAGAGACCTCAACTGGGCGTCCAGGACGTTCGGCATCTTCAGTGCTTGTACGGCCACAACGAAATTCAGTAAACCACTTTTTTACCATTGAAATCGATGGTGCAGAGTCCCCACAGTATTTTTCAAGCTTAGCCTTGGTCTCGGTAATGGTTTTTTTTCGCAAGAAATAATGCTTAATAAGCACACGAAATTCACTTTTTTCCATTTTCTCCTCAAATTAGTGAGTAGTCTGGTAAAAATAGCTGTCAAACACAAACTAACTGACGCAGCAAGTTTAAATTTTGACAGGAGTCAACTGACAGATGCCTGTTGACAGGAGCAGTGTTGCCGTTTCAGTAAAGAGTTCAGAAATTCAAAAAGTCACGGACTTATTGACCCGCCCTCGTATATAAATTCTAATTCTTTTATACCTAGTATAGGTAGTCCATTGTCTGGTAGTTATTACACTGGACTATGTTGCTACTATGTTACCTATAGTTGCCAATTATATACAGTCTTGTTCGTATTGTGTTCATTGTTTGCACAGTCCGTCTGTTTACCAAGATAGATATCTTGCTCTTAAGCATATTGTATCTAATCTTATCAAATTTAATATCTGATTTAATATCGAATTTAGCACCGACCGCGCTGACCCCAAATTATGCATGTATTAATTTTTTTTAATGCAGATTTATTAAAAGATATTGAAATTTAAAAACTTTTGAAGTTGTATTTAAAATCCGAAATTTCCTATTATGGATAATAGAGTTCCAAATACGCGTTCTAGAGGAAGACCAAGTAATTTGAGAAATTCGTCCACTTTTCGAAATAACTCCCCGTTCAGGAGCAATGGAATCCAGGCCAATAGTTAGTCGTACTCCACCTGGGGCTAGTGTAGGCTTAAGCCAGGATAAGATTTTACCACAACTGGTAGATAACCACAATAGTGATGATAATAATGAGCGATGAGATATTAATGAACGTCCACCTGTTCAAGAAGAAGCCACAGACTCGAGGCAAACCAACGAGTTTTCATTCGTGAAATGCAGTCTATTAGAGATACCTTAGTTCGAAGATAGGACAATTTGAATTTAAATACTCCCAATGTGAATCCTACGAGACCTTCGAACGCTCGTTCCGACTTCGAACATTTTGTAAATAACGCTTCGTTTTCGACCTAACGCACAGTGTGACGAATCGCTGATTTAGCGGAATTAAATTAAGATTAAATTTTTTGTTTTTTTTTTTTTAATTGAAATTGTTCACAGAATAGAATATAACAAATTTTTTTAACATATGACTACAAATTTCAAGACAAAACAATACATACAAACCAGCTTATTTTAATTTTTTTAATTATTTGGTACATATAAATGTTGCAAGTATTCATGTTCCATGACGCTTTTCTTTCTTCTCGGAAAGTATCTTAGACTTGCTAAGAATTGGATCTGAGGTTATAAGCAATCAATTTAAGAGTTCAGTATTTGTATCTACACGTGATATTTTTCTGGTAAGAAGTTCCCTAAACCTTCTATTTTCCTTGTTACTTGCCTCTTGCGATTCTTCTGAAAGTTGTCCGATTGGAAGTATACAAGTAGAAATTATTTGTTTTCAATGAAAGAAGACCTTATGCACACTTACTGGCTTAAAATACCAGGCATAATTTTCAAAAGCATCTGCATCTATTGGGAACCCAGACCCAAGAGCTTCTAAGATGATATGAAACATTTTGATAATTTCTTTATCTATCACTGTAATTTGGGCAGTCTTTTCCTCATCTCTAAAAAATCGTCTAGCCTTGTTCCCGTCATTAGGATTGCCAGACTATTGAGTTGGCATATCTACCAATAACCCTGTTTCTCTTGTAAATTTTTCTTGGATTAGTTATTTTCTGGCTTTGACTTTTTCTTTACTGCCTTGGTCTTTTAACTGCCGCAACTTGACATCTAATCTATAAGCCTTTTTTTCGGTCTTCCTACTCTAGATGAAGAAGGTATTTCATCTAAGATATGTTGAGGTAATGTTCGATATTCATTTAGCCACAGAGAATTTGAATTTTCGAAGCGCTCTCTATGCCGACCACTTTTGGCCCATGTCTCGTCAAATCTTAAACATAAAGTTTTAAAGGTTAATTTGATTGACTTTGTTGCAGCCTCAGAAAATATTACATGGCTAAAGTAACCCACAACAAAAGCAGAAACAGCATCTAAGCGCTTAATTTTAAATTAAGAAATCCAAACATAAAAAATTAGATTTTTCGTGATTTCCATAGGCATCCTAAAAAACGAAAAATGTTGTTGAAACACATTTTAGCAGTGCATATGCAAGGCTTTAGAACAAACACGGTCTCCGACTTGGACAACACTGAACAACTAGGTATACTTTTCGTCTAATGAATACAAAAAACACATATTTTATCTATAAATTTTACTTTCATTTACCCCTTATACCTATTAAACAAAATCTTTAATTATTTAAGAAAAACTTACTTTTATATCAATTGACTTTTAACTTATTGAGAAAAGATAAAAAAAAAGCTATATAATATACGCGAACCAATTAAAACCGATATAAACACTTTCTCTTCAAATTGACCTTCTTATAAAAAAAATTATATACAATTTGGAGTTTGAGATGATTTTTTTTTGTTGCACTAAGCAACAACAAAAAAGTTGCACAGTCATTACGTAGGAGGCTTAACCGGTTTTTGTTTAATTTTGTGCATGTCATTTTCCTTATTAATAAACCAAGCTAAATCAGCGATTCTTCACACTGTGCAACGCAGACAAGCACCACCAATAAGTCAAGAAACTTCTTTAGTAAGTTCAGTTTGTAAAATTGAAAAGTGGCAAATTGCATGCGACGGGTCCGAAAATATCCACGATTTTCTTTTTAAAGTGGAAACCCTTAAGGATCGTTCGCAATGTAGCTGGGAATACACTATAACTTGTCTTATCTTTTTTTATCTCTGTCTCAATTAATATTTTTTCACATGCAAATATGGTTTATAAACCATTTAGGAATCCTCAGTGCTGAAATGCGAATCTCCTTCACCGATGTGAACATACACACCAATTGTATTAAAAACAAAGAAAACTTTGGATTTTCAAAAATTAAGTCAGTGGGCGGATTTTGAAAATTTTTTATCCCGAGCAGTTTTAGGAGTCATAGATCATATATAAAAAATTTCAGCTTTCTAGCTCAAAATTCGATTTTTTCCAAAATTTTGTTTTTTTGAGTTTGTGGGCGTGTCTGTGGGCGGATTTCAAAAATTCCTAAACTTGATTATTTCGGGACCCTAGAGAGTATATGGTTAAAATTTCAGCTCTCTAGGTCCAGTTTAAAGGCCTAATTTTTGCCGACAGACGGACGAACGGACGGACGGACGGACGGACATGGCTAGATCGACATTACTATCGATGCTGATCATAAATATAGTAACTTTTAGGGGTCTACGGGCAATATTAAGGTATGTTACAAACTATGCGTCAAAATTAATATACCTTAGAATAGGGTATAAATATTCTGCTGATACTTGCATCAGAGCCATTTGTTGGCTAATAATAAAATAAAATACGATAAATCTACCCGAGGAGAATGTCCGCTATGTCAAACATCAGCCACCATCGGCATCGGTAGTCGCTACCTGAATCCTGAATGATCTTCATTCTCATATTCCCATTCAGGAGACTGGAGAAAAACAAAAATAAACCCACATTATGTGCATAAACTAATATAATTTGTTTTGGCCTTACGTCGTATGGTGGCGTATCGTCGTATACACGAAGTGAGAATACTATAAAGTGTATATACAATGGTCAGAGTAATCACTGCTTAATGTTGCCGTGCCAGTGAGACTACGTTTTGCCCGAAGTCTGGAGAATATTGCTGCCGTAGAGGCGTCCGTCGCAAAACGAGCCCAATCAATCAATTTCACGGCGTTCTCAAGAATTGGGTCTCTCATAGACGAATTTTGCATAAGGATCTTGGCCTACACCCTTACAAGATCAAGCTCACTCAAGAAATAAATCATATGAAGCGACGAACGTTCTCGAATTGGGCTTTGGACATGATGGAAGAAAATGAGGAGTTTCATCGCAAAATCATCTTCAGCGATGAAGGGCATTTTTGGTTAAACGGCTTCGTCAATAAGCAAATTATGCGTTACTGGACAGGTGAGAACCGTCATGTGCTTCATGAAACAGCACTTCATCAGCAAAAAGTCACTGTTTGGTGCGGTTTTCATGCCGGTGTGGCTTCATTGGGCCGTTTTTTTTCGTCGATGAAAATGACCCTCGCCTTACGGTAAATGTTATTCGCAGACATGACAGAACGTTATTTCTTTAAGCAGTTGCATAAATCGGACATCAGTGATATGTGGTTCCAAAAAGACGGTGCCACAAGCCACATAGCGGGTGCAACAATCGAGTTATTGAAGTCTCAGTTCGGTGGACGTGTTATCTCGAGAAACGGACCCGTCTATTGGCCTCCGAGATCGTGTGATTTATCGCCTCTAGACTTTTTTTATGGGGCTACATTAAATCATTGGTCTGTGGCAACAAGCTGGCGACGTTATAGGAGCTCAGGGCCAATATTGAACGAGAAATACGGTCGAAATGTGCGCCCGAGTCATTGAAAATTGGGTTTAACGTATCGACCGCTACATACGTTCCCCTTCCCGTGGTCCGAACGAAGTCCAATTCCATTCATAAATATTTTGATAGTAATTCAAGCCAATAAATTTGTTTTTCAGATATCTCAAGTAGTCTACATTATTGTATTTAAAAAAGAAGTTGTCATGTCCTTAATGAAAGACCCTTTATAAGGACAAAATTGCCTGCCACAAATTTATAGTCGAACTGCTTTATTTTCACAAAGTAATTGAAATGCAAATAAATGTGGAGTTGAAATAGATGTGCATGCAGTAACGCACATGTGCAGTGTGAAATTGTCATCATTAAGTATGCTTTTTGCCTGACCATAGTATCACTGAACAACCAAACAGACTAAAATGTTAGGTGTCATAGAATTTCACAGCACGAAACGTCAAACCGGAAAAAGTGTACCAAATTGTGCTGTTCTGCCAAAATCGGTATAGCAAGATTAGAAATGGAGACAACTTGCAGCCAGAGTTGACAGTAAGCAATGTGTCATTGTGCCCACAAAATCATCTTGCTCGCACGGTTCTTGCTGCACATCTGTTGCAGTCATTAGAAAGTCAGTGGCTTTCGGGAGGACTTAACACACCACGGGATGGGTGAGATTGGACATTATGGCAAAAAAAAATATGGGCATCTCCAAAGCATTTGATATAGGTAGAGAGCTGCTGAGCAAACCAATTTCTTACAGAATGGCTACGCAAGTCTGTGGTTCAAGTTGTTATCGATGGAGTGTCTTCGGACGCGATTGCTATAAATGCAGGGGATACCTCAAGGATCGATATCTCTACCACATACAAATGACCTTCTCCAGTCGACAAATAATATTTGCATGTATAATTTTTCGAATGAGGGTATCCTTATACAAAGATTACCGATTTGAGGTTTCATCTAGAATATAATACGGAAACACTCTCAATTAATCCAATTGTGGCTGATGGAGGGATCAAAGAACAAGGTACATATGTATCGGTTTACCAAATATAGAAATGTGAAGAGAGGCGATAGACTTGAACTTCACGACAACCAGTTCCTCAAAAGGACTTGCCCATTTAAATGTTTGTTTTAATAACCAATTAAAAGCACTAACAAACCACCTTTGGGTCCATAAAAATGGTCGCAGGTTCCATCTCTCTAGAAGCCATTTGAAATTTACGCCACCTAAATTTACTAAACTCTAATATGAAAAGTTCGCTTTGATTGGTATCTTAAACTGCCATCATTGCTTAAGTATTTATAATACACTTGTTCAGCGTAATAAATAAACATTTTATGTCAGAAATGTGCAGCATGGCTGTGCGGACATAAAATACTTCTCTTTCTCTTCCAGGTAACCTTTAGCAACGAATTTTGTTACGGATGTCTCCGCATTTTTAACGGACAAAGTTTTTAATGGAATCCCTTTTTATATTGATTGCAATCCAATCAATAAAAGCCACAGCTCTCTAACGTGTGACAGTTGGTTACCCAGTGATCCACTTGAGATGGGGGATTTTTCGTTTTTATATAACCTAATCCCTACGCGGCTAAAACGAACGATAATGTGAGAAATGTGCAATGTTACGTAAAGCAGTGGAACCGTTCTAATCCGATAAATTGGAATGCGATTTTTCAAACAATTTTGCAGAATGACGTGAATCGGTTTTTTTTTTATCTTGAATTTTAAATAATTTGCACTTCCACTTCAGTGTGATGAAGGGCAATGGGAAATGAGGCGTTTAAAATAAAGTTTGGTCTTCGAAAAGTTTATCAGTTGGCTGGCGCATTGTGGTGAGTAGTCAAAAGAGAATTCTTGACAAAGTTTAAGTGGTTTTAATATTTTTTGTTTGTATTTTCTTTTTTATTCAGCTTCAGGGGAATAAATTTCTATGACTCTACTTGTAGGATTCATTAAATTTGATGTGTGTTCCTTGTTCGTTCGCAAATTCTTACGAATTTTCACAAAATTTCAAAAATATCCTGGTACTTAACTCGATGAAAATGCATAAGAGAGAGCACCTACGATTTTATGAAAAATTAATACTATGAGCTTTAATTTTTTTCAGTTTTTTAGGAATGAAAGTAGGATGGAAGCCTCATGAGATATCTAACTTACTTGTAGGAAGCTACGAAAACTTGCGTGTTTATGGATAATAGTGTGATGAGAAGAACTCACAATGCTGCTTCTGTGATTTCCTCCCTTACAGTTCTGCGTTGAATGTCAAGCCAGAAAAGCTGTATTCCGCATGTGTGGTAGGTGGCCAGTAGGTTAATTTGGGCAAAGAAACCAGACCAGCTATGTTGACTGTTATATACGCCGTTAGTGTGAAATAAGTAATGCAAACATTTAAATAATCGGAGGATTGAAAATTAAAATTCGGAAACTTTGGCATTGAAAATGATCATACTCTCAGGCAGCTGTCTTATAGAAAACTGTGAGTATGTTAAATGTGAATAATGGTACGCGATTATGCAAAGCATGATTTTGACGAAACCCTTTTTTAAATTTACGCGCGCTTAAGGATTTTTGTAGAACCCTTATAATGCAAATAGGTGGCTAACGCGAACGTTAAACAAGAGATAGGAAGAGATGCCGATTGCAAGTTGGTCTTGAATGTTTGTAAACTTATATGTGAAGGAAAAAAACAGCGCGGAAGAGCATTCCACATATGCCTTATACGGCTAAGGAAAGATCCTTTGTAAGTATACTGTACTTCCGTATTCAGGCTTAAGGATGAACTGATGCCCATTCCTTGGATAGCGTACTGCGTTTGAATTGTTCGGGGGCGGAGTGCAACAGGCTATTTCGTTTGATTACTTACGGTAGAGGTACCGATAAAACAACGAAAAACCTTATCTATTTTCACCAATGACTAAGAGAGTCCAGCGATTTCGCAATGTCACGGTCGCTGGTGAGTTTTATCGCGCGTTTTTGAATCCTGTCGAATATCTCCAAAAAATGATTGCTCTCGAATTTCGGGTCAATCAGTAGGGGTGAAGTATATATATATAAAGAAGCCTACACATTTTACAGCGATCTTGGCGATGTCAAATATGTCGTCATCGAACGAAAATTGTCATTTACATACCGAGAATTGAAAGCCCATCAGTTTCAGCAATGCAAGTGTTCGTGGACAAACATTAAAGACGACAGGTAAGCCGGTAAGGGTGGTGAGGGGGGGGGGGTGTCAAACTCAAAAGAATAAAAGCATTCGCAAGCTAACGTTTCATTGCTCACACACTCAGATAACAAGGAATTAGAAACGATAACCAGATAAAGACGAAACTAAAAGGAAATAACATTTCCTAACCTATATAAGCAAAATTATTAATCCAGCCTATGGTGATCAGGGAACTTATAATGAGATTCATATTATAAATCATTAAATCTAAACTTCCCATTTACATACACTGGCGATCCCAAGGATGAGGCCATACACTTTGCAATCGATTTTCACTCTTTATACCTGTTGGAAAGTGTATACCAGCAAACTTTTACTACCTGAGAACAGGTACATATTTTCCCAACAGTAAGTCATATAATTAAAGGCTCAATAAGAAACGACCGCTGGAATTTCCCAAGACCAAACAATGAACTTGAAAACTGTATAAAAAGATGCGCCACTAGGATGAGGCCACATGCAAAATCTTCGAAAGAAACGAAAAATTGAATAAAATGTTTACATTCTATGGTTTTTAAACGGTGCCGTAAAATAACGTCACGGACAATTACTTCACCTCGAGTGGGAAATAACTTCACAATATCTTCACTTTTTTGTGGAAATAATTTCTCTTAACATTTTATGATAATTCAAGAACCGTACCTCGCACCTACTCCAAATCGAACAGTGACTCCAAGCAGGGGGTTGCAGGGGGACAGCATGCCCCCCATAGGCATTGCACTGTTTATGGAATCTACTTGCGATTTCGCAACTAATCCCATAAACAGTGTAATGCATTTGTGGGGGGGCATGCCTGCAACCCCCCTGCTAGCGGTCACTGTTTGATTTGAAGTAGGTGCAAGGGCAAATTGTTGAAAACAAATTCTAAAATTATAGATGGGAAATAACTTCACAAAATTTACGGTGGAGTAATTGCTCACCTGCAGTGGGCAATAACTTCACAAAAAAAAGTGAAGTTATTTCTCACTCGTGGTAAGGTTATTGCAAGTGAAGTTACTTCCCTGCACCTTTTTAAACATTTATTTAATAGGTTTTTCTACATTAATGACTATGCCCGCCATTTTTCGATATAACCTCTATAAAACGGTTTGGAATAGAATCATATTCCATTTCACATTTTCGATTATGTTTAATTCCGGCCATGGCAAAAGCTCCACGTCAAGATAGAGGTCCGAAAATATATATTTACTTTTGGAAATGACCGTTCCAGCAAAGATTTGTAGTTGTTTCCGTTCATTGTTGTGGACAAAAACTCCAACTCGATTGTGCCATAGTGGGTAATAGCTCGCCACACCATTACACCTGATGTACGGCTGTGATGTCTTGCCAAAATAAGCCCCTCCTTTCTTAGATCATGAAAATAAAAGTTGTAACCATCGGGGCCGTCAAGGTTAAACTTTTTTTCATCCGAAAAGGCAACGCGTTTCCATTCACTGCTCCAAGCGACATGTTCTCTTGCAAAATTCATTCGATGCTTCTTGTGTAACTGCTTACAACAGTCTTATTTCTATTTAGGCTCCTTGTAATTTCTCGGCCTCAGGCCTAACTCCTTCAAAGCATCTATTTTTTCTCTTTCTGTCGCTGTCAAAGTCTTTCCGGAACCCATTTTTTTTATCTAAATAAAAACAGTTTTTTCAACGCTTTCTTAAATATTATTGAGAAAAACTGTCACGCGACTAAGAAATAAAACCAAACGCTTTGTTTAAATCTTAAGTTTTATTCTCCGATTCTAGACCGTCTTGGTGGTAATTCAAATAAAGACTAAATTTGGCTTAGCATATGTACATGATATTTAAAGTTATTAGTGTTATTTGTTTCAGTTAGATGTAAGGTATATTATGTTCATTTTGTGTCGGATGTTTTAGAGAGAGATAAAAGAATCAATGTTCACACTTAATATAAATTCATTACTATAGTACAGTGGGGTTTAATAAATTTCTTCAATTATAAACAAATTTTTGAAAAAAAAATCGCTGATGTGAGCTCCTGCAACGAAATATTCGCTAGGCCTCACCATAGTGGCTTATTATTATTATTATTGATCTTGGGAAATTCCAGCGATCGTTTAATTTTATGACTTACTGTTCGCGAAATATGTACCTGTTCACAGGTAGTAAAAGTTTCCGGGTATAAAATTTCAACAGGTATAAGGACTGAAAATCGATTGCAAAATGTATGGCCTCATCCTTGTGATCGTCAGTGTATATGTAAAATCGATGACACTTTGTATACAAATATCTTTCCAATCAAATCCAACCACAAAAGACAAAACAAAAATTGGTTTACATTTCTTCGATTTTCAACCAAATATCTAAGCACTTGGTAAATTCAACTAATATCCATTTAGATACTATTTTAGCGAATATTCTTGAAGACTTTTCAACGGCTATGTTCGTGTTGATGACAATCATTGAAGATACTTACTGCGGCATTTCGTTGTGAAATCTAATAAAGGTAGTCGAATAAAAAAAAAAAAAAACAAGAAAATAAAAATACAGGGACATTGAAATTTCCCTTGAGAAATTAATCTAATTAAAGACAAATGTCTGCGATGTGAGAGAGAAAGTCACAATCATTGTAGGTCAAATGAAGTGAATACCAAATGGAATTGGTTGAATATTCCAAAAGTCACAGAGTATTACGGCAAATAATTTTCAAAAGAAAATCAACAAACTGCCATAGAAGAGAATATGTATAAATAAACAAAGGCGTACACCACTTATTTAATCCCAAAGCTATTTACTTTTGTGTGTGAGCAACGAACAGTTTTGATTATACATAGTACGGAAGCCGAGTCCTCTTTGAAGAATATTAAGGTAGGCATTCCTACTCTAGGAACAGAGGCAGTTTGGATATTGGAAGGGCCTATACAACTTTGAGAGAGTGCATTACTACGCTATTGCTTTTAGCAGAACCCAAAGGCAAGAGCCATCACTACGAAATTAGTAGGAACGACGCATACTGGAAACCAATGAAGCATGCATGAATACAGATTGCTGAAGTTTCCGACATAGGATTTTCGAATATTAAGTGGCGGTTCCAAAACTATTTGTGCCTTCGTCGATATAATCATTTTTAAACTTCCTCTTTAACTGGATTTCATTTTTGGTATTCTACAGATGCAATATCAGAAACATTCACATAAATTGTTGATAAAATCTTGATATTGCATCCCAGACCTAAATGGAATATTAGCAATATTCAAAGCTCTTTGCTCCTTTATTCATCGTAAAATCGCTTCAGGGAACGAAACCCAACAAAATGTATATGTAAGTAAACCTTAATGAAAATAAATTGCCCGTGAAGTTGCTTGTGAATGGCATTGTGTATGGCAGCTTTCATTTAGTTTCCTATTCTTATGACAACATTGTTTTTTTTATTAAGAAACCAAACATACATTCGCTTTGGTAATGTCTTTCGGTGGGATGTTTCTATTTCCACCTGATCAAATTTTAGCGCCAGGTGGAGTAAGACTTTTATTATGTATTATGCTTCATGCTTCTGGTTAACATTATAGGTGAATGAGAAATAGGCACACTAAAACCTGATTGAATAAGTAGTCAAAGCTGTTTAAGTATGGTGTATTGGAAAAATACCGAAATAAATAGAAGTACAACGAATGTTCAACATTATAGATAAACCAATTTTAACTGGTTATGAGTCGTAAATTAATTTTACTTGAAATAAATAAAGGGTCTTTCATTAAGGACTTGACAACTTCTTTTTTAAATAAATGCAAACTACAGTACCTTGCCTTATTATTAGACCCAGCATAAAAAAAAATGTTTGTCTTAAATGGTTGCTGTGACTAAATTTGTAATAAATATGTTCTAGATTGAATTTGTTTACTATGCAAATGCAAACTACTTGAGATATCTCAAAAAATGTATTGGCTTGAATTACTATCAAAACATTTATGAATGAAATTCGACTTCGTTCAGATGTCCACCACGGGAACGTAATACGTTGAACCCAATTTTTGATGACTCGGCCGCACATTTTGACCGATAGGGCCGCTATTTCTTGTTCAATATTGGCTCTGAGCTCCTCTAACGTCGCCGGCTTGTAAGCATAGACTAATGCTTTCATGTAGCCCCATAAAAAATGTCTAGAGGCTTTAAATCAAACGATCTCGGCGGCCAATAAACGGGTCTGTTTCTCGAGATAACACGTTCACCGAACTGAAACTTCAATAACTCGATGTGCACCCGCTGTGTGGCTTGTGGCACCGTCTTATTGTAACCACATATCACTGATGTCCAATTCATGCAATTGCTCAAAGAAATAACGTTCCAACATGTCTCTGTCACGAAACAGACGTAATAGGGCTTGGAAGAACTATTTAAAAAGTCTCTGCCATTCAGATCTTGAACTCTATTTCACATTATTCAATGAATTCAAATCTTTATCCTGCAACTTATATATTGACTATATAAGTAAAATGGAATGCTCTTTAAAATCGAACCCCAAACTTTTTTGGGGTTTTGTCAATTCTAAGAAAAAAACTGATGGTTATCCATCGAAGCTTACTTACAATAGTTCTACAACTGCTGATTCAGTAGATGCAAGCAATATGTTTGCAGATCATTTCAGTAAATCATTTAGGGGGACCCCTCTTCACATTGATGATCAATATTTTAGTTATCTAACTAGCTGTTCCCAAATAAGTTTTAGTAGTACCTCATTCGATTTGGAAACAATTTTTAAATGTATTTCTTCTCTCAAGAATGATTATTCATCAGGTCCTGATGGCATTGCACCGATCGTTCTTAAAAAATGTAGTCATGCAATTGCTCCATATCTTAAGTATCTGTTTGAATTGTCCATCAGTACTGGTAAATTCCCTAATCTATGGAAAAGTGCTTTTATCACACCTGTATTTAAAAAAGGCGAACGTGGTGATATCACTAATTATAGGCCTATTTCAAAGCTTTCGTGTATCCCTAAGCTTTTTGAACAAATTGTTTGCGAAAAGTTAATATTTCTTTGTCGCAATTTAATTTGTAATGAACAGCATGGATTTGTAAGAAACAGATCCACTGTCACTAATCTGTTAAGTTTCTTGCATGATTGTTCTAATACCTTAGAGAATAAGGACGAAATGGATTGCATATACACTGACTTCTCTAAAGCTTTCGACCAGCTGTCCCATGAAATAATCGAGTTTAAGCTCAGGGCTTTTGGCTTCCCACCAAGTTTCATAAAATGGGAATGTTTCTTCAATCTGACATTAATAGCTTCGCCAATTGGTGTGATAAAAACGGTTTATCCCTGAACCCAACTAAATGTCAACATATGACATTCTCTAGAAAGAATATCCCTTCCACCTTTCAATACTCTCTGTCTCAACATATTCTTTGTAGTGTTGATAATTTTAAGGATCTTGGGGTTTATTTCGACCCCAAACTGGATTTTGCTAAGCATATTAATTCTATTATTAATAAATCTAATTCTATGTTGGGCTTCGTAAAACGGTGGGCCAAAGAATTTAATGACCCTTATGTTTCTATGTCATTGTACAATTGTTTTGTCCGTCCGATTCTAGAGTATGCCTCTCAAGTTTGGACACCGTTCTACAACATTCATTCAAATCGAATAGAGGCCATTCAACGTAAATTTATTCGATTTGCACTTAGAGGACTTCCATGGGATGATCCATTTAACCTTCCTCCCTACAGTCAACGTATCAAGCTTCTTCAAATGTTACCCCTTTCTCAACGAAGGCTTAATAGCGATATCATTTTTTTACAGCAGTTTATATCCGGTCAAATAGATGCACCTGACTTGCTGTCGTCTATTGGCTTTAATTTTCGTGGTGGTGCCCATAATTTACGCAGTGTTGAATTATTGTTCAGCCCCCATCATAGAACGAATTATGGAAGGCATGAGCCTATTAGTCGCATGAGTAGAATCTATAATCTAAATGATCATGTGATTGACTTGCATGTTAGTAAAATTAAGCTAAAAAATATTTTGCGTAATAATGCTTTAATGTCTTAATTGTTTGCATTATTTTGTGTCTGTGTTAGTACTCGTATTTTATAGGTACATAATTATTGTATTTTTAATTGTTTTGTCCTTACTAACACCTGCACTAAATGTTGAGCCAGTGAGAGCACTTTTAGTGCCGGCAATTTCTGCTCGTGATAGTTGCTTGCTTTAAGCACTCCACGACACTGAGCTGATAGTGTATTAAATTTTTTTTTTTTAGAATACCATTTACCATAACGTGACGGCCATTTTCATCAACAAAAAAAAAACGGTCCAATGACTTCTTGCGGATGAAGTGCTGTTCCAAGAAGCACATAAGAGTTATCACCCGTCCAGTAATGCGCATTTTGCTTATTGACGAAGCCGTTTAACCAAAAATGCGCTTCATAGCGGAAGATGATTTTGCGATGAAATTCTTCATTTTCTTCCATCATGTCCAGAGCCCAATTCGAGTTCAGTTCGGAGCGAGCTCTGATCGATCGGGCCCCGCTCTGTTCCCCGCTCGGGGCTAAAAAAGAAAAACGCCTAATGTGGTCTAGGAGAGGAACAATTCTTGAGAAAGCCGTGAAATTGACTGATTTGACTGCTTTGCGATGGACGCCTCTTCGGGAGCAATATTCTGGACACCTCGGGTAAAACGAAGTATTTTTGGCACGACAATATTAAGCAGCGAATATTCTGACTCAGTTTTTTTTACTAGACTATGAATTGCCTGTCTACTGGGATGAGAATTACTGCCGAAAATTGCCGTTAACGCTCTTAAAGTTGCGACCGCCGACTCGGCATTCGGGTAGTAAATTTTAACTATTTGCAAACGTTGTTTCTTTGTCTACTTCAACATGATGAAAATGTTGATTTCACTGAATATTTTGACATTGCCAGTTCGGTAATCGGTTTAAGGGTGCGATCATACTGAAAGTTTGAAGTTGTCAAGCAGCTAATAAAAGACCCTTTATATCTATTGTACCTAGCCATTTACGTTTAGAGCTGTGTTTTAGTGTTCGGCATGAATTATAAGAAAAAAAAGGCCTAGCTACTCCAACCATTAAGTAAGTATGAAATAAAGGAATGGATACGTTTTAAACTAAAGTCAGTTGTTCTTTATTTCACTGGCACGGTGTTGTTTCGCAATGTTCTGTAATGGCACCCATTATTTCCAATTTACTGAACGACTTCTGTACTCTTTCTTTAAGTTCTTTACAATTACAATAAAGGTTAAAGAACAAAGGATATACTAGAGACATTTAATAGATTAAAATGAGTTTAAAAAAGAAATCAACACACAATGTTTTAAGAGAGTCAAGCATTCAAGTCGCTTTCGCAACGATTAAAGTAACCAATATGAGACAAACGATAATGGCAGTCTTTTTTCTAAGAACACACAAAGATCTTTAATCTTTGTTTTACGATTAATTAGAGTCCCACGAGTTTTATAGTCGCACATTTTAGGGTATGCACGATGGACTGAAAAAGAATGGCATTTACTTATGTTTACAAAAAGCCGATTTCGCTAACATCGATTGATTTTCTTCTTCCTTAATGGTAGTAAGGCTATGATCAGAATTATTGGGATCAAAACTCTCACACTTAACTGCATCCCTACTAGTCGCCTCCGGGGTTCGCCTCGGACCTCGAAAAATAAAGGCAGGGCTCCCGATTATGAATCACTTTGTCACTCAGGCCGATCAAATGCTGGTGTTGCTGAATTTGTGTGATCCAGGATTTCTTAAGCCTCTCATCTCTGATTGTATGGAAACGTCGATTAATATTGCCTTTTTGATAGTGTTCGTATGATCTCTCTTTTGAATATGGCAGTACCAATTGAGTCGGTCGATTGACGTGAAGGCTTCCTCCGATCTCGGAACTTCTTATTCCGAATTACTTTAGGGAACGAAACCCAACATCAATTGCCTATCATGTTTAATTTCTTTTGAAGAGACTCAGAATCAATGGATTTCACACGCTAAAAAGATTCAGCTTTACCCACGACCTGAGCAAGGAAATGGATGCAATCGCGATTTTTTTGCGGACAGTTCGGAACGCAGCACAACAGAGGTGCCACGGGATGACCAACAACCAACAAGAACCCCCAGACGACCATCCCAACCAACAGCCATCAAAGACCTAAGCCAAATCATTATCCCCATACCAGCCAACGACAGTCAGCAGTACTTAATCCGACGTGAAAATCCTACTTCCTAATGTAGACTTAAGGAACTTTTTAACTAAAAAATGTAAAAGTAAATGTATCTCTAGAACGAAGTAGAGCCCCTTCTGTGCTCACAGATAAAAATTATTAGACCTAAGACATTATTAAATGATTGTAAATAGCATTCATAGCCAATGTAACACCATTTGAGTATAAATAAAAATATTTTAAATATAAAAAAAAATTCAGAGCGTCCGCGGCAGGAGCTTAGCCACGTCGCATCGCCCTAAGAAAACCAGAGTATTTTATGAAGTTAATAAAGATTGAAGTCATAATTAAAATAATCTCGTAGAAATTCTGGGTGCTTTATTCGCGGTTCGACCTTTCCCCTCCCTTTCTATTTCCAGGACCCAGGCATTCCCGCTTAGCCTTCCCCGACTGGGAAACTTCGTTATAATAGGGCCAGTGGGCCGCGGTGATAAGGGTACTTACCTCACCTATTTTGAAATCCAATCTTACTTCAGTACTTCTGAACCACATCCAGGATAACTTTTTAGAAAATGTTTCTGTTCGGAGAACGTACTTGTAATTGAACTTTTGAACAAGACTGTGATCTATGGCATACTGGGTTTATTTGCAGTTTTAATTTTAAGAATAAATTGTTTTATCATTGAATTCTTAATACATTTTATACTAAGAAAGATGTAAAGAAAATTCATTATGCGGTAAACGCAATATGTCAACCCTGTTGAACTGGTTACATTTTATAAGGCGTTTTATTACACACAAGTTGGTTACAATGTTCATTTCTTGTGCGGTGCACAAACAACTTATTTTGACCTAGGACATGATTCAAAAACGCACGACAAAAGTACTTTGTGATCTGTGAGCAAAAAAATACCAAACTCCAAATAAATGAACGAAGTCCAGCGACTGCTCTCGTGAGTTGCAATACTTCAAACAGAAAATAAAAACATAGGGGCGGGCTACAGTCCGCTTGGGCGAACTGTTGGATACCCTATTCTTATTCCTATATCTCATAAGTGGGCGTGACAAAAATTTAAAGGATTTTATCGAAAAAACTAAGCTTTTGTAAATAAAAACGCTCCCTAGCTCAAACTTTGGTTTTTCAATAAAATTGTTTTATTTAATTGTGGGCGTGTCAGTAGGCGGATTTAAAAAAAATTTAAGTATGAGCATAAAGGGC
The DNA here is from genome assembly GCA_949715645.1 of Portevinia maculata. Lineage (NCBI taxonomy): Eukaryota > Metazoa > Arthropoda > Insecta > Diptera > Syrphidae > Portevinia > Portevinia maculata. The sequence continues at coordinate 137,084,790 of OX454528.1, read as the reverse complement.
ACCTAGAGAGTATATACTATAAATTTCAGCTCCCTAGCTCAAACTTTGGACTTTCAAAAATAAAAAAAAAAATAATTGTGGGCGTGTCAGTAGGCGGATTTTGAAAATATTTACACATGAGCATAAAGGGCCCCTAGAGAGTATATATTAAAAATTTCTGCTCCCTAGCACAAATTTTGGTTTTTCAAAAAAAATATTTTATTTAATTGTGGGCGTGTCAGTGGGCGGATTTTGAAAATTTTATGTACCAAGCAGTTTTATGGGCCAAAGATCATATATAAAAAATTTCAGCTTTCTAGCTCAAAATTCAATTTTTCCCAAAATTTATTTTATTTAATTGTGGGCGTGTCAGTGGGCGGATTTTGAAAATTTTATGTCCCAATCAGTTTTATGGGCCATAGATCATATATAAAAAATTTCAGCTCTCTAGCTCAAAATTCGATTTTTTCCAAAATTTTGTTTTTTTGAGTTTGTGGGCGTGTCTGTGGGCGGATTTCAAAAATTCTTAAACTTGATTATTTCGGGACCCTAGAGAGTATATGGTTAAAATTTCAGCTCTCTAGGTCCAGTTTAAAGGCCTAATTTTTGCCGACGGACGGACGGACGGACGGACGGACGGACATGGCTAGATCGACATTACTATCGATGCTGATCATAAATATAGTAACTTTTAGGGGTCTACGGGCAATATTAAGGTATGTTACAAACTATGCGTCAAAATTAATATACCCCTAGAATAGGGTATAAACATATGGACGGGCTACAGTCCGCTTGGGCGAACTGTTGGATACCCTATTCTTATTCCTATCCCTCATAAGTGGGTGTGACAAAAGTCTAAGTATAATTGAATTGTTAAGAACGCTCTACATATTTTGTTATATAACATTTAAAGGATTTTATCGAAAAAAACGATACTTTTGTAAAAAAAAAAAAAGGCTCCCTAGCTCAAACTTTGGTTTTTCAATAAACTTGTTTTATTTAATCGTGGACGTGTCAGTGGGCGGATTTTAGAAATTTTATCTCCCGAGCAGTTTTAGAAGTTAGAGATCATATATATAAAAATGTTCAGCTTTCTAGCTCAAAATTCGATTTTTTCGATAAATTTGTTTTTTTGAGTTTGTGGGCGTGTCTATGGGCGGATTTAAATTAATCAATTTATTTTATTTTAGCTAAAACCTTTACATTTCTAAACTTAAACCTATATTGCACAATTTACAGATAAATCAAAGATAAATTGTTTAATCAAAATATAATAAGTGTTAATAAGAGAATTTGAAGGAAAATCTGCTGTTAAAAACCTTCATTAAAGATGCAAAAAATAAAAAAAGGAAAGTTGTGAGAAGGGGTGGCTTTAACACAAAGCCGTACAATACCTAGTTCAAAACAGCTTTTACAAAAAACATTTATTTTATTTTATTTTATTTATTTAAATCGTTGTACATTTGAGAATACAAAGAATTCTTATAGTTCACATACAAGTTTTATCATGGTAATATAAAGACATCGAATGAATATAGAGATAAAATAAAAACATGAGATAGATATTTTACAACTTGCACTTGCGGATATAATAAATTAAGAAGAGAAAGAAATCGAAAAAATTAACAATAATTTAAAGAGAAAAAAGAAAATAAAAACAAAAATATTTGATATTAACCAGATAGATAAATTTCAATACGTATTTCTGAAAAAAAGCACAGATTGCCTTGAGGAGTTTCTTGAGCTCAACATTAGACCTGTTAGCAATGGGTAATTGGTTCCATAAACTAGTGGCATAAACGAAAAAATGTCTGCGCGCAGTTAAGCAGGTGTGCATAGGCGGTCGCACTGATATGTAACGAGTGAATCGATTTAATGTAATTTTGTTGTATAAATACGGTGGCTGTTTTTTGTATATGACGTTAGCGGAAAAAGCACAACATTTATATTCAAGAAAGCTGTCAAGAGTGCCATCGAGAATTTGACGAGATTGCGAGGAAACATGATCGTATCTACGGAGGTTAAAAATATACCGAGCAATAGAATTAAAAGCCACATTAAGTTTTCGGGATGAGATAGAGTCCATATCAGAAAATATTTCACACCCATGTGTAAACATCGGTACTAAAAGCACCTTGACCAATTTGATCTTTATATCTATTGGAAGAAAATGTCTACTAACAGAAAGGCCGCGTAGGGAAGCATATATTTTTGACATGATACTGTTTATATGATCATCCCAAGATAGTTTACTGTTGAATAGTATGCCTAAGTTGTTCACTTTGGAGATCAATTCTACTTGCGACCCATTCAAAAGAATAGGTGGAAAGTCATCAATCAGAAGTTCTCGCTTAAAAATTGGGATTGCTTTTGTTTTAGCGGGGTTCAACATCAGTCTATTTTGCAGTGACCATTTAGCAATTGCGGATAAGTCCTCATTGATTTTCGTGATTGCATTGCCGACACACCCAAGTGGGAAGCTGTAATAGATTTGCACGTCATCAGCATATATATGGAAGTTACAATAACACAAAACGGAAAAAGGTAGATCATTGAGGAACATGGAAAAAAGAACGGGACCAAGAACTGATCCCTGAGGTACATCAATAATCACAGGACGGTAGCACGACAATAGCCTATTATGAGAGACGGCTTGGATGCGATTGGTTAGATAAGACAGAATTAATTTATTGGACGAGTTGGAAAAATTTAACGAAGTTGCAAGTTTATTACATAGAATCTCAGCGATAATAGAGTCAAAAGCTTTGGATAAATCCAGCAACGTAATTATTGTTAATTCATTCTCATCTATAGCTTTTCGGACATCATCAGATACCTTCAATAGCGCTGTAATACAGCTATGACCTGATCGAAAACCTGATTGAAGAGGACAAATTAGTTTATTGGACTCAATGAAATATTTTATTTGGTTACTAATTAGCGATTCAAAGACTTTTGACAAAAATGGGAGTACTGCGATTGGGCGGTATTCAATCCTCTTATCCCTTATAGGAATTGGGATAAATTTGGCCATTTCCATAGTTGAGGGTAGTTAGATGTTGTTATAATGTGATTAAAAATATCAGTTAAGTGGGATAGAATATAGGGAAGAAGAATTTTTAGAAGTGCATTTCGACTTAATAGAAAAAATCGCTTCCCCTACGGATATAGCATCTACCGCAGACAAAGAAAAAGCATCTTCCTAAGAATTTGACGGAATACTATTTATTTCACTATTTATTTCACTAGTACCTTCGTTCGTGAACTTAGCGTTTAGTTCTTCGATATTGATATCGTCTTTGAACCCGAGCGGCTTTTTATTCAAACCAATCTGTCGTATTTGGTTCCATAAGAACTTTGATGACTTATTTGAATTGAATTGGTTTGAGTAGTGTTGATATTTGGCACGTCTTATCATCTCGGTTACCTGGTTTCTAAGAATTTTGAAACTGTTGTACATATCCGTGCACCCATACCTTTTCCACCGACGAAAAAAAGAGTCCCTTCGGGCCATAGTATTAAGGATGGAACTGGACATCCAGGGTTGGTCTCTATTTCTTTCACGACAGGTTCGCAATGGGACAATTTTTCCAAAAAGATATAGGAGGTAAGTATTCAAAACGCTAACTTGATCATTCGTGTCAGGAGTCATATTATATTGACTGCCAATTTAGATTGGAGCACTCATCGAAAAGACTTTGCAGATTTACATTACGGAAATCGCGGTATTCAAACGATTGATTTGATGTTGTGTCGACAAACAGATCTAAGATACAGAAAACAATATCATGGTTCGAGAACGCTGCAGCAGAGAGTTGTTGATAGTAATACAACAGACTTTGATCACTGACAAGGACTACATCTAACAGAGATGGTGTTTTATTAGGAACGAAATGGGTAGCATCGGACGAATTAACAAAAGATAAGTTGAAGGCATTGATGGCATCCGTAAGACGTTTACTATATGTCCTATTGAGTAGATTAATGTTAAAGTCACCACAAACTACAACCTTTAGTGATAGATAATTAATTTGCTTTATGATTTCTTAGATAACTTGATAATTTGCAACATCGGGAGGGGCATAGATTGATCCTACTATTGTTTTTTGGTCACCGCTGTACAACTCAATAAAAACATAATCATAGACCTAATGTGTCTTTTAATATATATTGCAGATCCACCACCGGTTCGACCATACCGGTCACTACGATATGGGGGCTTAAAGCCTTGTAATGAAAATAAGTTATCATCCATTCCAGGATGAAACCAAGTCTCGGAAATACAGACAACATCATTCAAGCTATTCTCAAATACACATCTGAATTCGTCAATCTTATTCACAAGACTTTGCGCGTTTATATGACAAACACGAACTCCATTTCGTCGCTTACACATGATATTCACCAGAGTTCTTAAATTCTCATTCATGACACTAGCGCTGTCATTAAGTTTTGGTAATGATTTTTAGTAATGATGAGTTTTAGTAATGATTTGTTGTTTTTACAGTAGTTGGTAACTGCTCTCAAAAGACATTGTTTCGCACGTTTGTCTGAAAATTTCATTACGATGCATGCGTCGGGGCTGTGTGGCATACGTTGCCGAAGCGATCTCGGTCGGAAAATAGTTTTTAAGTCAGGGGGGGGGGGGGGATATTTACTTTAGAGCATATACTGTGATACATGTTGATTGAATTCTCATTTTCTGATTCCGGGATGCCAAGTATGACAGCGTCAGAGCTAACCTTTTCTCTCTCCAACTGATCAACCAGCAGATCTAAGCGCGTACATTCTTGTCGAATTTCCAACACAATTTGTTCAAGTTCTTGTTTGATTACATTGACCTGTGCATTAAGTTTTAGTTCCAACGCCGACAGCTTTGTATCCATCATCTTGGTAAAGTCCTCTCCCCATTTCTCTAATTTTTTTTCAATTCTGCTCCAAAGTTTATCAGCAACACTGTTAGAGTTGTTTATTCCAGACTCTCTGGGTGAGTTTTGTTGTTGTACGCGGCTAGCTCTCGTTTCCAATGGCATTTTGTAATGAGCAAAAACTTATAAAATTTCAAATTGAATACACTAAAATAACCACGATATAATTGTCATTGAACCGCAATTTGAAGGCAAAAAAACAAACAGAGCACTCTGTGGGTGACTTGAAATCGAATTGAGAAAAAACTGTGGTATTAGCTTGGACAAATTTGAATAAATGTGAGGACGCAACAAAAGACTTCTATTCACTCGACATACTTGAATCTAACATTAAAAATAGATACTCACTTAAGGATAAATAATGTGTAATAAGATAAATTTGAGAAGCTAGATTTGAGATTAGGGAATTGTCGAAAGATAAACAAGAAATGTTATATCATTCACTTAACTTTGAGATACTGCTCGATACCATTTCGATGTTGGCTAAAGCGTGCAATTCAGTTGTTGAAAAGCGCCATGGAAGATTAACCATCATTTTCAGGAGCTTATTTTGTGAAATTTGAACGTGACTTTTGCACAATAACCCCAAACAGGCGATCTGTAAAACATAATCGCTGAAAAATCGCTTTTTAAATCAGTAATTTGTTGTCACTACTCAGCTTAGATTTCCTATTGTTGCGTTACAAAACGCTACAAAAGTGTTGTTTCTTCCCAACCTTCCCACTTCCATACCCGATTCACTTTTTCGCCCCAGTCTTTCCATTTCTCTGTCGTTCGTACTGGGAGATTGGTTAACTGGCCGCCTCTGATTGATTCCGATCAAGGTCACTCGTTTCCATGAGTTCTGGGGGCCGACAAAAGCAGGTATCGTGCCCAACGGACGGTTGGTGTTGCGACAACGATGGGTGGGGGAGGACGATCCCTTGGCACACCCCAACGCGAACAGAAAGGGTAATCAGAAAGATCCATTACGATACCCCAACGAATCAGCGAAGGGTGTGGGTAGATGTCCCTTAAAGAAGCACCCCAACGAACATAGCTAAACCCATTAGGGCAGTTGGCCCACAGGTTAAAAGGCGGTGGCGGACGGCCTTAATATTCTCCCTATACAAACCGCAAACGATCAGTGGCAGGTAGCCAAATTGACACATAAAACTACTAACAGAACGCAAACTGAAGAACAAACACCGAATAAGCAGACAATACATCGAAACGAAGACATCAATGGCCAAGGCCCAAAGAATACAAACATTGTAAGAAATGGCACGCTATCCAGGTTCCCCTTCCCCCAAATCTGCTCGAGGGTCCACCGGTTTATAATAGTTTCGCGGAGAGTAATTTTGAGCTTCCTTCTTCTCAAACACTTCACAGGTTTTCCAATTTGGGACATCAGCTGGTATAGTCCCAAAACAAGAATCTAACTTCACTCGGTTCTTCGCCTCTTCTTTTCTCTTATTAATTAGCTTTTTCTTTCGTTTGGACATTTTCGCGTTCTAATTACTTTCTCGATTCTCACACTAAGTGTCTTGTCTAATTGTTTAAGTGTTTGTGAACTCGTCCCATTAGGATCTTTTTGGGAGTTGTGTGAATGCGTCCATCGAATCGTTCGGCCTGAGAAACCTCCTCAGAGTTTGGGCGAATTCAAAAACGGATGAGTGAGTGAGACGGAGACGGTGGCACACTACAGTAGAGTGACTGAGTGATCGCTAAAATATGTCGTAGTGGATTCCGTCATTGCTGAATGTGGGAGTATGAGTGAGAGAGAGAATGGTCCATGAACAGACAAAATAATCCTCAAAGTGGACAAGTCGGCACTTCTTGGTTGACCAGCAGAGGTTTTAGACTGTTTTTTTAATTTTGAGGATCGAGCAAGGTTGAGTTTTAAATTTAAAGTAAAGTAGTCTCCAGGGAGTTTAGACTTGGATTTTTTGAGCTTTTTTTGAAACTTGGTAGAAGACCGAAAAGGAAAGCAGAAGACGAGCGAGGAAGATAAGTGGCAGGACAGACAGCGATATCCTGTATTTCACGACAGGAGTGTTAGAGGAAAAAGGATTTACAGATAAGTAGAGTGTCTTATTATCTTGTTCTCTTAAGTAGTGCGTTTGTGTTTGTGCCCTTGAAACTACGGGACGCGCGACCTCTTCAATTTGTTTTTGTGTCCAGTCGGGAAATAGCGATAGCGGCCCATTTCTAACGGCGATCTTTTTTTGTTCCGCAAGTTAAAGTAAATTTCAATAAATCGACCGTTGCTCCCCAGAGCTACTCGTATATAACGATTTGATTTGATTCTTCTTGTTTTATTTCACCCCAATCCCATCTTATTTTCAGTATTTCACCGTCGGGAAATTCTACTAAAGGTTTCACAATTCCTTTTTCAAAAAGATTGTGTGGCGCCCATTTTACCCCTTTTCCACTATTCAATTCGTCTGCGAACCCACCCCAGCTGAGTGACCGAGGCGGTATCATACAACCAGCTACCCGTTGCACTTTTCCCATATTGCATCGGCGAATTTAATTTGACATTTCTCATTGATCGACTTTTAACCATCGGCGCAGCGGCGGCTGTAATTTGCTCGCGTTTACCCCACCCCAAATAAAAGTGCAACACTATTTATAAAGGGGTAAAGTATTTTTATTGTTAAATTAATTTTTTTTATGATTTCTTGTACGTATGTATTAAAAGTTAATCTCTTATCAAGATACACCCCAAGATATTTAGCACTAGACTTCCAATCGGTTCCGCAACCATTGATAATGAGACTATTGCTATAGGTAGGAAACAGGGTTTTCTTTTTCTGGTGAAAAAGATAGCCTGAGTTTTAGAAGCATTTATCTTTATCTTCCAGTCGCTAAAGTAATCTTGTATAATATATATTGCAGATTGCAAGTTAGTTCCAATAGTGGAACCAATTGAATCTGTTGAATAAATACAAGTGTCGTCAGCAAAAATAGCTGTTTCACAGTTATGAAGTCTTGGGAAATCAGATGTAAACATATTGTAGAGGATTGGACCAAGGGTTGAACCCTAAGGGACCCCTGCAACACAAATAAAGACTTGAGAAAGACAATTGTTGACAGACACAAGACATTTTCTTGAAGACAAAAACGATTTCATGATTTTAATAAGGTACATTGGGAAATTAAGAACTAATAGCTTATGTAGAAGCCCTTCATGCCAAACAGAATCAAAAGCTTTTTCCACGTCAAGCAATACCAGTGTTGTACTTTTACCTATACTGAAATTACTTCTTATGTGTTTTGTTATACGATGAATCTGTTGCACAAGGGCAAAACATTATTTGAGTTAATGTGCTCAATACCTAAGCTTTTTCTTGGTCACTTTTTCTAAACATTTACTAAGCGAGCTCAGTAGACTTATTGGTCTGTAGTTACTAGGCAAATAAGCTATCTTACCAGGTTTCAAAATTGGAATTACCTTTGCTATTTTCCATTCACTTGGAAAATATCCGAGCTGAAGACACAAATTAAACAATGATTTTAAAAATATTAAGCCTGACCTTGGAAGATGTTTAAGATACAAGTTTTTACATAGTCAAAATCCACTGACTTTCGAGTTTTTAAAGAAAGCAGAAGCTCCCTTATGTCGTTAGTTGTGACGAAATCTACATCATTTTTTACATCAGAGGTGTTAATTAAATGAATTGCCTTTAGAACTGAAAATTCAACAGTGATATTACTTATAGGACTTTTTGTTTATTTTTATAATTTGCGTGCGCTAAAGGGATTTCTTTTTTCTGTGACACAGTACCCTCATAGTATAGTGGAAACCACAGCGCAGGCATTTTGATTGTTGCTGTAAGTAGCTCCCATCAAATGATTCATTGCCTATTTTCAGGTGCTACTTACTACCTATATGAAAGAATAGAAGCATAAGAAAGAAGTTTGGTGCGATGGGATCTTTTTCTCCACAGGTGGCGCCTAAATTGCTTTTAGGCAGATCTGTTTTTGTTATGTGTATTCAATTTATAAAATCATGACCCTGTTCGGGATTCGAACGCACGACCTGCCAATCACTTAGTGAATACACTACCATCGCACCATTGCCACCTACATACGACTGATGATTAGATTTAAGATGATTAGATTATTTTTATTTTAGATGATTAGATTATTTTTATTCAATTTACATTTGTACGCACAATTTTACAAATACTTGAATAATTTATTATAAAGGACATGACAATTATCTGTCGTCTGCCAGAGTGGCAATATCGTTTTTAAATTCGTTTCAGATATATTACATTAGATTTAGGCAGTTTTACATTTCTGAAGCAAAAAAGAAAAAAAAGAAAAAGGTTTTATTACATTATAGAGATTGGCACAGTTTCCTAGTAATAATTTTGAAACTAGTTAAACATACAGTGAAAAATATAAAAATTAACAAGATTTTTGGTAAAACGAAAATTGATAACTTTTTTTTTTGTTAAGTTACACCTTATTTGACTTTTAGATTAGTTAAATCGGAATATTTTGAAAGACTTTTAGTTTAGTTAAAACAAATTATTAAGCGCTAAGAATTTAAAAGCTTTCATTGATGATTAGCCTTCTGTAGGATAGAGCTTCTTTGCAGTATTCATAGAGTACAAGCCAATTCATTCCGTTCAGGTAGTTAGCAACCTCCTCCCATCGCAAAGTATTTTTGCCCGCATTATCTCCATCAGTATTGGACAAACGCCAATTAAATGCATTACGGCTTCCTTTTCTCGAAGATTGCAAAGTATGCAGATATCAGATCCCTCACTTCGATGTGGCATGAAGGCTAGCTTCATCAGTTCTCCTCTTACTTTAAAGATAGTTCCAATGATATTTCTGTTGTAAGTACTGTTAAAATAATTTCTTTCGTTGAGATTCAGATTACACCTCGAATAATATCGCCTTTCCGTAGATGAACGTGCTTTTTCTATGAACGCATATCTTTCGTTCTCATCAGTGGCAGCAATTACTTCAAGGACTTTTTCCAAGCGTCTGCATTTACTTCCGACAAGTTGAGAGCTATGCCACAGTCCGCAGCTATCCGATTCCAATCCTTGACGAAAAGTGTCTTTTGCTGCACTGCAAACTGTAGGATTTTCTTTGGAAGCCTTTGCTCACCCATATGTAACACTCTAACAATGTAATCCACATTTAGTTTTAGCGTCGATAAACATTGTCGGAAGCCCAGTTTCCAAATAGTGCATATAGTTTGGTGTATTGATTGGCAGGAAGAAGGATTTTCGTAGAAAAAAGCGAAGCAAATATTCAACAAGCTCGCACTTCTGCACACCCCACACTTGAGTTCCATAAAACAAGATCGCTTTGGCGGTTGCGTTAAAAACTCTTTGTTTGATATTGAGCGATATGAGTTTGTTGTTAAAGATTTTTCGCCAGTTCGCGCATATTGCGGTTTTAGCCTTGTTTAACTTAATTTTTAGATGCTTCTCTAACTTCAAGTTGAACGTAAACTCCATACCTAGATACGTATACGATTTCACAACTTCCAGCACCTTTCCATTGAATTTCCATTTTTCATCTCCTGCCGTTCTTCCAAAGCCTTTCTTAAAAACCATAACTTTAGATTTCTCTGTGTTGACCTCAAGATTCCACACTTTGCAATATTATTCTAGCCTATTTACCATCATTTGCAGGGAAGTTGGCGACTCCGCCAGAATAACAATGTCATCTGCGTACATAATTACTTTGAATCGCGTGTTATTAAATTCAACTCCACGGGGCAACCAGTCGACTATATCGTCAAGAAAAAAGTGCAAATAGCAGCGGGCTTAGATTACAGCCTTGCCTTACTCCTTGTTCCACCTCTAACTTTTCAGAAAATTCTCTGCCGTTGCAAATAAATGCATACCACTGCTAGCTAACACTTGGACTTTACAAAAAGTTTCTGCCAGTGCATTTGCATTTTCAGTGCCCGACGTCATAAATTGATTTCCTACATTCAGTGCAGGAATATGGGAATTGCGCTTTTTAATTATTTTTACGACATTCCAAAAGGGTTTGCTAGCTTTGTCCATTCGTAACAATTTTTGGTTCCAGGAATTATTTCTAAGAGTCGCAATGCCTTCTTTAACCACTTGACTATCCTCTCCTTGGTTTCTCTTTAGGACTTTAATTGCAGTCAAATAAAAACAAATTCTCGTTCTTATCCATCTGTTGTGGCGGGAAATGGCATTCCACGATCTATGTATAAGCATAGATTAGGTGGGATGAAGGACAAGATGCGGTGTGTCCTTGCTATGAAGCAGCGGTTGGCACGCTTGCGGTGCACGGCATCAGCTCGTCGGTGGGGTGGGATCTTGCTGCTTATTCCCTTGCGCACAAAATTATCGTGCCAGAAAAAAATGACTAAAGGATAAGGGGAAAGGATACTCAAACCAAAAAAAGAAAAGATAGAGAGAGAGAGAGAGACTATGACCTCGCATATCAGAGGTTATCAATGACTAGATGTCGTTGATATTAACGCGGATATATTATATAAAAAGGTAATCACGCTGAGAAAAGGAAAAAAGAAAGGGGTACATGAACGTCATCAGCGGTGGTGTCGTGGGTGTTCTGACACCTAGAGGAACCCTCCCCTTGCAACTGGCATAAGCCATTGCCACTTGACTATCCTCTCCTTGGTTTCTCTGATGATGGTCCCTTATTCTTAATCACATGCGACTTACTAGCACTAACACATCTCAACAATTTCGTTTAGCTCAACACGTATTTATTGGTATAATAATAATAAACTTCATAATTTCTCAAGATTGAATGAAAGGGGGCGTTTAATATGTAAAGAGTAAATGAATATCTATAAGTATTTGAAAGATTATAAACGCGTTAAGGTAAACTTAGTATTAGGTAGTGTAAATTGTATTGATATGTTTTAAAAAGTATCTTGCCCGTTAGCAAGTTAACAGATTTACCCCGAAGGTAGTATAAGCTAGTATTATTAAGTATGTATTTAAAAAAAAAAAAAAACAAATTATAATAGGTAAAAGCCAATGAAAAGAATATGTTTTTGTTTTTTTACTCACTTGATATCCGTTGCTTTTGTTTGATCTGAAGGCGTCGAAGATTGTGCACAATATTCCCGCAGGTTGATCAGGTGTTGATTGTTAGGTTATAAGTATATTCATTATTGTGTATTAAAGCTACTTTTCTTTGGCTTTAAATTGAAATTCAAAATTTTAAACAAATCAACACGGACAGGTGAAACTAGGCAAACCTTAAGTTAAATAAGTAAATTAGATATAAAAAAAAAACTCAATAGATAGATATTATAATATATCTCGTTTTATACGAGACTATGTACGTTCATATCTCGAGGCACGGATAGGTTATGTAATCGAGTAAATACTGTATGTACGCAAGCACTACTTCACACACTAAATGTATCCTGCAGTTTCGGGATTTTGCGCACTGTTTAATAGCTTAATTAGATGACGGATTAGGTGGAAATTTGGTTGATGATGATCGATGGTAGACTCCGTTTGGTGGGTCTGCAAATAACTGTCCGCGGTATGCTTGGCGCTTTGGCCGAATTGTTGCAGCCGGGGTACAATTTTCCTTTTATTCTTGGCGGGTATTTTGCACCTCTGCCGATCGGGACTCTCAGTGGGTGGTTGGGGTTTTATGTACGGATGCTTTTGTGAGCTGGTAGGGCGATTTTTTGTTCGTTTACAGTGCACTTAGACGTCGGGGAAAATGACACCCTGGTGAGTCACTGGAACACTCTCAATAACAAAAGCTATCCGCACTGCTATAAAAAGGAAATCATTCTATTACGGTGCTCGAAAACATTTTTTTCTTAAACTCTTGCCTCATTACACGATCTCTACGAGATTTAAAGGATGCACGTGTTCACACGTTCGACTTAAGCCTTTTGTTGGAAATTATTTCTACCGTGGCTTTAAAAATATTTTATTCACCGCTTCTTTAATTCTTTGATTCTTTCTTTGAAACGCTTGCGATCGCTCTTTTAAGAAAATAATCAAAAAAAATATAATTTGCCAATGCGGACAAGAAAATTAAAGAAAACGTGCGACTCACAGTGAAACTTACAGACAATTTGCGAACGGTCCAGCGTGGTAAAAGAGCAGTCAAGAAAAAAGACGCGTTACGAGCTAGCCACTCATATAAATAAAAAGTACTTGTCTTTGTATAGGTATTAAAACCGATCGCGTGGGAGCGACAACCAAAATACTGGTTTTTTCGTATTCTATGTACACAGCTGATTATGATGGCCGGAAGGCGGTGTTCGTCGCAAGGATCCGGCTTGTGTATTGGGACACACTGTCGGCAGTTATTTTTTTTAAAATGGGTTGTAATATATATTTATTTTATATATTTTTTTTTTATTTTTATTTTTTTATTAATTCTTGGTGGAGTACGCCACACTGTTTCTGTAGCTGTTCCTTATTTTAATTAGTTCAAGTAAATTGCTAGGTAGGATATTAGCACTTCGAAGTTTATTCCTTTTTTTTAGGTACGGAAAGTTCAACGCTTTCAACTATAGCAAATGTGAAAGATGCAACATTTTGATCAATTTGAGATTGATTGATATTTGCATTTCATTTGGCTCTTCAATGTTCCCCAATTAGTAAGCGGATTTCAAACTTGATTATTTCGGGCCCCTAGAGAGTATTATGATTAAAATTTCAGCTCTTTAAGTCCAGTTTAAAGGCCTAATTTTTGCCGACAGACGGACGGACGGACGTACATGGCTAGATCGACATTACTATCGATGCTGATCATAAATATAGTAATTCTTATGGGTCTACGGGCAATATTAAGGTATGTTACAAACTTCGCGTCAAAATGAATATACCCTTAGATTAGGGTATAAAGAAACTAAAACGATTCTCCAACACGTACTAAATCCTTCAATACTGCTTTCCTGCTTTGTTTTTCTAAACAGTCTGTCCCAGGAATTGTTGGCACAAACTCTAACAAAAAATGCAAACATAATTTCCGGGCGCCTTTCCTTGTGAAAAGTTTGAATAAGCAAACTGCATTAACTTCACATGAATATGTTCATGCTCATGCTCATGGCATCCACAAATTTGTATAAACTTCTGCCCAATGTCCATAGTAAAATCTGCCTAACCTAATTTATGATACAAGCGGTTAATAACACTTCTGTTGACATGTGAAGTGTTGACAAGCAAAAAAAGCATTGCAGCATACGGTTTGTATAAAGTTTCACCGTCATAGCATTAATTTTGTGTCGCACTGCAACATAAGTACATATCGCAAGCAAAGAACGCAGTACCATACATTGCTGCATTCCAAATTCCAATAAACAGACCAATTAAGGTTTGGTCAGCAAAATGTTTATCAAAAAATTCCAAAAATTGACATTGCTTTTGCTGAGAATAACTTTGTGCTGACTTACACTTGCTGTCTGGGCAGGTGTTGGACGTCGAAAAGGCAGGAATACATTTGCAAAGTTATTCTTCCATATACCCAGGTGGTGTACTTTGACTTCAACCAGCAGACTCGTTGTTAACCACGACTGTGGATGGGTGGGTGAGTTTCACTCCCCGGTTATATGAAAAATTCAGGATGTTAGCCAAGTTGACCCACACCCAACACCAACAGTGCACGACACAACAAAAATTCGCTATGCCATCACCTTTGGCAAAATTAAGGGAACCATGTAAAATGTATTTGCACGCGGGTGGTGGAACAACCGCAGAATGCCATAAACAAGGATTTTCCCAGTGAATGCCTCGTAAAATGTACAAAATAAACCAAAACCCGCTGCCCCCTCCAAAAAAGAAAGAAACAAAAACTGTGTGTGTGCGTACAAGAGTATACTATACCCTTTGTGGGAGACGCGAATATGTGTGCCGATGACGTTTGCATGTGTTTATAATTTAAAGGCAAGGGAAAACGGGGATGTTTTCGCCCAAACAGCCCATCGTGGAGGAGGCTGCGTTCTTTGAAGTTCCTAACGAGATAGGCGTATCTGGGTGTAATTTGCTATCGCAGTCATGTCGCGGTGAGTTTACACTGAAACGTACTTTTACTTTTTGGTGCGATAATTTAGATGTTCCTGCCAAAAAGTTTTCTGGATAAGAGCTCAACGGTGTGTGCTAGCTTTCGCAAGACTATTTACACTTAATGCCATGGGTATGGAGGACCGTATTTTACCTTGCGTATGAAATCGAAAAGTCCTCAAGGAGAAAAACATATATTTTATTCATTACGAGAGATAATTAGAATCTCGTCGTGCTATTAATTTTCGTCTAACAATCTCAGGAATTGCACAGAAGTTTCCGTACGCAGTGAGAGCTACCTTTTCGCAGGGAGGGAAGTCGTCTGATGTCAGTTGCAATGGTTTTGTTATACTCCAGCCATCTCGCAAACTTTGCTGTAAGGCGGTTGAATACAAGGCATTACTTTGTGCGAATTTGTGGGTATCTAAAAGTGTATCTTCACGGTACAGTACTATTGTGGGTTATGTCATCATTCCATCAGCAATTTTTAAGTGTCCAAAAGTTACAACTGAAATTCTGTCGATTGCGCACTTTTTTCATAGAAAATAGGAAAACGAAGGTCAGGTTGGACAATGTTATGGTCTGTACTAGAGGGATCAGAACCCTACCACTTCACTGCATACCTACTGGTCCGCCCTTGGGGTTCGCCCTTCAATAAACCACGTTAAAATTCTCTTTAGGGTTGGAGAAATAAGGTGATATTTTTTTCATTTCTCATTATAATTAGACATAGATAGATAGATAGATTTATTTCGCATAATATTAGCCGTGTTTCTTTGCACGCGGATATAGGGATGGCATCAGAAAACGACCATCGCCGCTTAAGAAATCATCAAAAAAAACTTGGCAGCACACATGCACCTATGACGTTTATTGGTGAAACAGCTGTAAGTTGAATTAAGAAATTTGTATTGAAAATCGTGAAATTCAAAAATATTAATTTCCCACAGTTGAAATTAATGTCAAACATATTCTAAAATTATAAAAAACAGTTTTGCATTCACAGATTTACTAAATTTAAAAAAAAAATAATAATAAAATCCCGAACAAAATATTCGGCGGGATGTGTTAGTGGTCGGCGGGATGTCAAACTTTGACATTTCCTGAAAAATTCATCGCTTCGATTCATCAAAAACGAAGAAAATGGGTTTTGGAAGCACTGTTTATCCCCGCTAAATGACTTAGCGGCGATAGCTATCCCCGCTAA
Source organism: Portevinia maculata (assembly GCA_949715645.1). Classification (NCBI taxonomy): domain Eukaryota; kingdom Metazoa; phylum Arthropoda; class Insecta; order Diptera; family Syrphidae; genus Portevinia; species Portevinia maculata. The sequence goes on along the minus strand of OX454528.1, from coordinate 137,068,678 downwards.
AGTTAGCGTATATAGGATAAGTTGTTGTTGTATTTTACATGCAAATTGAAAATTATCCCTATATCCGCGTGCAAAGAAACACGGCTATTGATTTACATTCGGTACGCTACCACACATTTTACATAAGTACAGAGATATGATATTTTTGTATCTTACTACTGAAACAATATATTTAACAAATCTGAAGAGAATTATTATTTACAAAATAGCAATCTTTTTGAAGGAAAGTGCGACAAAAACCTTCAATTTAAAAGACTTTAGTCGTCATTAGGAACATAAATGACTATATACCCGTTTTAATATTTGGGCAACTTTTGGGGTCCTATTTTGAATCTAAAAACTATAGGTAATGTTCGAGATTTAGTTAAACACGTTTATTTCAGTTTTGACATTTATCTCATTACAGTAGTTATCGTAGTTAAGCCAATTCAATAATACAAAAGTACACTACTAGATATAATAGAGTGCTGCCAATACAACAGGTAATTAGTTTCCGCAAATTCTGCCAACACACAAGGTTAGGTTAGGTTATGTCGAGGTGGTTGTTTAAGCCATTGCACTCATCGATTGTGATGCCACGTCTAGGGCAGTTTCTCAAACTACTCGTTAAACCATCTATACCTTCTAGTAAAGCGTTATAGGCTTGTAACGTCAGTGTTAGCCAAGTAGTTTAAAATGTTAAGTTAGAAGCCTCCTACACATAGAAAGGAATTTCTTTTACTGGCATGTGCATGGATAGTGAAGTATAGTCCCCTCCTGTTCTTCGTCCATGCAGCTTCTACAGACTCACTTTACTTATTGGGCTACCGGCCCGTAAAGAGTCTCTGACTGAGCAGCCTTCCATCCTCAGCGATCCCCCGCACGCTGCTTCCAGCTATCCAGACCAAGCGCTCTGTCATCCGCGATGGCTTGGTCTTTAAAACGTAGCTGGGTGCTGGGAGTCGAAGATCCTCTTGGCAAGAGGTGATTTAGCTTTTTGGATTATATCCACATCTTGGTACAACTAATAGAGTTCACGTTTGTATCTTCTATTCCATTCACCCTCCTCGCACACAGGACCAAATATCCGACGGTGTATTTTTCGTTCAAAAGAACCCAATATTCGCTCCTCTTTCCTACTTGTCGTCTAGCACTCGCCACCATAAAGGAGGACTGGCAAAATTAAGGTTCGATACACAGTGCTGCTTCCCAAGTTGAAGTGGAGAGATAGTCAGCTTACTTCTTATCAAAACAACCTAAACTTGGAACTCGCATTACGTCGGTCGCAAAATCAGTTACAAATGAAATTATAATTAAAGTGGTTTTAGTAAGTGCTAAAGCGAGAACTAGTAACTTCATTTTCAGACAGATATGGTTTGACGAGGATTGTCAAAAGGCTGGAGAGAAATCGTTCTCATTCTTAAAGCTGTTGGGGAAATATAACACATCTTTTTTCAAAATGATGTACGCAGATGTCAATAAAAAATTTAAACAACTTTGTTATGAGAAAAGAAAGTGTCTGGATCAAAGAAACATGTCCTGAATACATTTAGATCTTTGGCAGAATTTTGGAAAGCCGTTAAATTAATCAACGGGAGAACCAATTTCATTGCTGCATCACTGAGCGCGTCAGAACTGCGAGTTTATTTTAGGAAATTGCTAACGCACCACAATTTTCACCGCTTCCACAGTACGCAACGCCAAATTTTAAAGATTAGATACTGGATGCATCATTTTCGATTGATGAAATTAAAAATGTGATTGAAAAATAAAATTGGAAAGGCTCTGGGAGATGATCGCATCCCAGTAGAGTTTTTTATAAATTGTACAATTGTAGAATTTTCGAGAATGCAGACGTCCCAGAAAGCTTTAAAAGATCAATAATATTCCCCCGTACACAAAAAAGGCTCCTATGACGCACCGTTTTCATTTCATCATTTCATCTATATTTCACTTTGGCGGATCCTCAATTAAGGAATGAGGTCAACCTTTGTAGTGTGAGATTTCGAACCACCCCCTACCTAAAACTATCGTTGCATTTCCTTTATGAATTCGTCCGTGAAGCTTTTAAGGACTCTGTTTTTTAAAAGGCTTACACATTGGATTGAAAAGAAGAAAATTCTTCATGAATTTCAGGCAGGATTTAGGAGAAACTATTCTACTATAAACCAATTATTTAGTCTTTTAAATATTGCGCAGAGCTTTAAAAGAAAAAAAAGAAACCTTCCGCCTTTTTCGTCGATTTTCGAGCAGCATTCGTTTCGATCGCCAGAGAAGCACTTTTCTATAAGGTCTATAAATTTGGGTACATCATGTAATACTATTGCCTTACTGAAAGCGTTGTATGACAAGATAGATAGATAGAGATAGATAGATTCTTTATTTTTTCATCATAAAGTTTACAAATTGGTATACTTAAGAATAAGGACATGGCAATACTGCCGTCTGCCTGAGATGACATTTCATAATATGATTTAAAAATAAAAGAAATAATAAAAAGCAAAAATTTTAAAATATAAAGAAAAGGAAAAAAGAAAAAAAAAAGAAAAAATGTTTAACAAAAGATATGAAGAAATATTACTATATAAAACAATGCTATCAATTTTAACGTGATTTGAAACACAAAATATTATACAATTTGGTTAATTTGATTAGCTGTTTATACAAAATTTTATCAATTTTAACGTGATTTGAAACACAAAATAATACACAATTTGGTTAGAAATAGCTGTTTATACAATATTATCAATTTTAACGTGATTTGAAACACAAAAGAGATATTATCAAATTTAGTATGATCAGCAACAAAACAATAAATAGTTAGGTATAAAATTTGGTCAAAACTGCAATAAGTGGGTAATCGACTAAGTTTAATATGTGAAACTGTTACGGTAAGAAAGAGCATGTTGGCAATATTTAAAGAGGCTGAGCCAGCCCATTGCTCCATTTAAAATTTCAAAAAGTTTGTCCAAAGATATAAAACTTTCCCGAAAATGCAACCGGCGAATTTCTTGTAGAATAGGACAAGCAGCAACGAAATGGTATATATCTTCATTCACTCTTCCGTTACATAGATCACATAGCTGGGGCAAGTCTGATCGATGAGGTATAAAGTTCAAATTTAAAATTTCAACTCTTGCTCTAAAAATAATACTTATAACCGAGGCTGAAAATTCATTACTAAAGTAAGAGACTTCCGAGGGCAGTTCATGGTTTAAATGACTATAAATAGCTCTTGAAGTAGATGAAGATGCTCTGGAAAGGTTATCCAGAAACATTTTGTGATCCACCTTAGCAATCACATCAGAAAACTGAGCCTGCCAATCGGTCACATTAGTTTCTGTTAAGTTTAAACTTGTTTCGTAAGATAAAGCTAGTTCGTTCCAGTTTTTAAACGGGGAAGCATTCACTCGAAGTAATTTTCTTAAGATGATTTTGTGAAGACAAGTTTCACTTCTTTTTATCACTCTAGTAATGAAGTTCGCATTTGCCTTCAAATTTTGTATATATATAGGGACTATTCCTGACTCTACATATATGGCGTAGTTGGGTGTTGAGTTAGGCAAACGAAATATCCTCTTAAAAAAGTTCCTTTGTACAGTTTCAAAAGCTTCGAAGTGTGTGTATCCGACGGGTTGGACGCCATATGCCATGCATGCATTTACTGTCGCGTTAAAAACTTTGTACTTGGACGTTAAATCAACATTTTGGTTCGAAAAAAACTTTGGCCACATTATATTAAGAGCCAATTTAGCTTCGTTGCTTTTTTCTTTGGAGTGCTTTAGATAGCTTAAATTGTAGGTCAAGAGGACACCCAAATATTTAAACTCTTGTAAAACCTCAATGTGTGTATTGTTTAGAGACCATTTTTCTTCCGCTCGCCTTCTTGATTGTCTCTTTTCAAATATAACAATCTTAGTTTTTTGGGTATTAATTTGCAAGCCCCAAGACTCGCAAAATGAACTTAGACGGTTTATTTGCAATTGAAGCGTGAAAGGATTATCAGCAAGCATGACTAGATCGTCCGCGTACAACAGGACTTTGATTATAATGTTAGCAAAATTAACTCCACCCGGAAGAAGCTCGCAGACATCATCTATGAACAGGGCAAATAATAATGGGCTGAGGATACAACCCTGAGGAACACCTGTAATTGTATCAAATCGATTTGAAAATGTGAAACCGTCCCATACCCTTGCATTTGTTGACGAAATAAGACTTGCATACACTTCGAGAAACTTTCTTGACAAACCAATGCAAGAAAGTTTGTATATTAAAGCTTGTCTATTGACTTTATCGAATGCAGCTTTAAAATCAACAAAGCAAGTGTATAGTTTCTTTTTTCTATCTATAAATTGTTGAGCAATGCTTGAAATGGCCAAGATATGATCCATGGTTGAAAAACCTGGGCGGAAACCGGCTTGAAAGATGCTCCAAAGACTGTTATCCTCAATCCATTTTGAGAGCCTTTCATATAGGATTGCAGTGAAAGTTTTTCTTATTGAATTTAAAATTGAAATACCTCTATAATTTTCCGCAGCGTTAGCATCACCTTTTTTAAAAATGGCAAAAATTACAGATTCGTTGAAACTGTTAGGGACACATCCATCATTGTACACTTTGTTATAGAAAGACACGAGGTAGTTTTTAAAATCAATAGTGCTGTTTTTATAAAACTCGACTGGTATGCCGTCTAGGCCAGGAGCCTTGCTGTTTTTCAATCTTTGGAGCGTTACTTCCAATTCGGGCAATGAGAATTCTAAATCCAGCTCGTTGACTCTAGTATCAGGTAGCGCGTAATCAAAGGTATGAAGGTCTTCATCAGCTGAGAGTAGAGTTTTAAAATGAGCTGCTAACGTCTCAGCTTCTAAAGAGAACTTCATACCCTGATTGCGCCCACCAAGATTGCGCACTGTCTCCCAAAATATCTTTGAGTTTGTGCAGTTTTCCAATTTCTTAGCCACGTTTTTTAAATAGGTGATTTTCTTAACTGAGCACATTTTTTTAAAATCATTATTAACGCGAAGATAGATGTTTTTGAAAAATTGAGAATTGGTCGTTCTAAACAGTTTTAAGTAAACGAACGAAAGTTTACGGAGATTTCTGCAATCCTTATCAAACCATACATTTTTAGCTACAAAAGTGTGTGTACTCTTCAACGCAAAAGGGGCTGCGGTCTTTATAACCCGTTCTATACTTTCACATACCACTTCAGACGAGACTGCGGATTGTTGGGGCAGAGATAGTAAGTGCCGAGAAAGGAGGCTTCTATAGAGGGTTGCATTGTTCTCCGACCACTTCAGCTTATTAAAACTAGAAGGTGTAGCTTGCTGGTTTAACTCCTTTAGCTGAATTTTAATTACAATTGGAAAATGAGCCGAGTAGTTGACTAGTGCAACTTCAAAGTCATCGATAATGTTCAGCCAGTCCCCTGAAATCGCAGCAAAGTCAATCACGGATTGTCCCTGCCCGCTAACAAAAGTGAATTCGCCACATGCATCACTAATAGAAGACCCATTCAAAACAAATAGACCGAAAACTTCAAAAAATTCTGTTAAACTCCCCCCGTTGCGGTTATAAATTTTATCCTTAGAACATCTACTCTCGGCCAGTGCAACTCGTGCTCGTATAATATTGGCGGAAGAATTTTGATATTCACCAATCCTAGCATTTAAATCACCGACGATTAACACATGGTCAAGAGAAGTGTTATTCATAAATTCCACTAGTTCATCGAAGTCGCTAAGCCAATGATTGCAATTTAAATAAATAGGAATAATATAATAGTTTAGGTTGTTGCTAACCATATGAAAAATAATTTTAGATTCAATAATTTTAAAATTAATAAGATTACCCCATAAAGATTTTTTAATCCCATATAGAATACCCCCACTGGCTCTTCCATGCAAATTAGATCTTATCGCGGGTGTAAACATTACTTTAAAGTCTTTGAAATATTTTAGAAATTCATTTTGATTCTTTTCTTCAATAAAAGTTTCTATAAGAATTATAACATCAAATTGGTGTAAATATTTAAAAAAATCGGAATGTAAAAGCTTACTTTTGAGACCAGTTATATTATACGAGCATATATTTAATTTTTGAAAAATAGTTGTGTTATGGCAGACGACAGAATTTACCTATTGTGTTTTATCCCTAACATGGTGTGAACTCTGATTTCCAAATTGTATGACAATAACGTGGTCTATGTATGGGATGGGGAGTCAATATCTGAAGAGTTTTCAACACAAATGGGAGTGAAGCAAGGTAGCATCTTGATCACATTACTGTTCATTCTGTTTATCAATGACATCGTGGAGAAGATAGGAGGAGGAATCCATTTTGGGAATAACCAGATACCTGGCCCTATATTCGCAGATGATATTGTTTTCCTATCCGAATCGGTATAAGGAATGCAGCGAACCGACCGGAGAGCTACTGCGAAAATTGGAACCTTTCCGTTAATTTGCAGAAGGCTAAAATTATGATATTAAGAGATGGAGGCGGCAGATATGCAAACAACGAAATGTGGATGTATAAGGGAGAATATGTTGCAATTCTTCAAGAGTACAAATACTTAGGCGTAATAGTTACATCAAATCTCAATATAAGAAAACATTTTGGATCCAAGCTATCGGAAGCGAAAAGAGCTGTTTCTTCAGTGTGGGCATGTTGTATCGACAACAAATACATTGAACATAGCTCAAAGCTTAACATTTTTCACGCGACTGCAGCTTCTATAATGCTTTATGGTGCGTAAGTTTGGGAGTTTGCCAATACGATGAGGTGGAAAGGTTCCTCAGATATTTTTAAAAACGCATTTTTTGGATGCCAAGCTGCACGCCAAACTATATGTTGCATTTGGAAACAAATGAGCCTCCATTATTTTTAAGGACCCTAAAGCTGCATTCTGATTACATTATGAAGGTGATGGAAATGGATGAAGTAAGACTTCCGAAACGAGTGCTTAAGTATATGTTGTCAACAAGGGGTAATTTAGTCGAGAGGTGGGAGGAGCTAGCTCTGGGTTTAGCTGAAATCGTATAGTTTTCACCTGATATAAGCATTCCAGATTTGAAAGAGAAATTCAATTCAACTTTACAGAAAGCAAGCCACTTCGCATATGCACATTTTAAACAAGAAGCACAATCCTCTCAATATATAATGATATACAGTCAACTCAATTTGGATCTTCGAGAGAAAACATACTTACTCAACCGCTTATTTCATACACGACTTTTTCTTAACTACTAATTTTACTTTTTCTCTATCCTAATTGATTTCTCTCTATTCTCTACTCTATTTGTTTTTTTATTTCATGCAATACTTTTTTTTAACTATCAATTTCCTAGTGTTGTGATTTTTAATATAATAAGTAAAGATTGACCTGGCATTATCTGGCTTTACGTTTTTGCCGTAGTGATGAATTATGATAGTTCGCCCACTCACGGGCTGGTTGAGGGAGTTGCAGTGCGGTCAGTTATGAAGATTTTAGCTAATGTCCGTGTGGGACTAAAAATTTGTTATTTAAATGCTCGAAGTTTAAATTTGACGAAATTAGATTATTTGAAGTATATTTTCAATGGGTTGGGAATTGATTTGATTTGCGTTACTGAGACATGGCTGCGGTCAAATTCAGATTATACTGATTCAGCCGCTGTTGGTCAGTTATACAATATCCCTGGCTACAATCTTATTCGTAATGATAGGGTTACTAATACAACAGGTGGAGGAGTTGCTGTGTACTGTAGTACTGCAATTAAGTACAAAATACTGAGTAAATCTCAAGGTAGTGGTGTAGAATATCTCTTATTAGAAGTTAGTGATGGCAATACAAAATGCCTTGCTGGTGTTGCTTACAATCCTCATCGAAGCTACTCTCCTGAGTCATTGTTTTCCACAATTCAGGATTTTACTGCACAGTACGAGCATATTATTATTTGTGGTGATCTTAATGCGGATCTGTTGAAATACGACAGTAAAGCTCGTCAGCTATTAGATTTTACGGCTGCTTCCGGATTGTCCATAGTTAACTCGTATGCTACCCGTTTTTCTCCGAATGTTCCTTCCAGTCTTCTTGATGTCATAATGGTCTCTAATCAATCAAATGTCTTACTTCAAGATCAGCTGTCGTTAGTGGGTGTGTCTGATCATGACTTGTTGTTCTGTACGTACGATATTGACTTGTCTCGTTCACTCTCCCCATCATTTTTCCAATTTAGAGACTTTGCTTCTGTCGACATAAATGCCTTGCAACTTGATGCGAGCATACTTCCTTGGCGTAATTGCTATTTTGCGTCTAATGTGAATGACAAAGTAGATCACATACAAACATTGTTATTGGACCTCTATAACAGACATGTTCCTTTTAAGACTGTAGCAATACGCAATAGAAATTGTCCCTGGTTTACCTCTGAGGTACGCGATGCAATGAAAATCCGTAATAAAGCATACCAAAGATGGAAGTCTACAGCAACGAGTCTCAATTGGGAGCTTTTCTGTCGTGCTCGTAATCATTCAACCTTTATTACGCGTAGGGCGAAGAAAAGATATTTCTTATCCAAATTGAGCACTGACCAAACCTCAAAAAGGCTATGGAGCAATTTGCGCTCTTACTGCATTGGGAAGAAAAATGTTGTTGATAATATTCCTGATGTCAATGACCTTAATAATGCCTTTCTCTATAACGCTATTGACAGTCCACATTTTAGTCCTAATCATGAGCTGTCTTTCGACTTTGACTTTGATTTTGGAGTAGTTTCTGAAATTGATGTCGTTAATTCCATACGCTCTGTAAAATCGAATGCTGTTGGTGAGGATGGTGTACCAATTCGTTTTGTCAAAATGATTTTGCCGCATCTTTTAAGCTGTATTACGCATGTCATCAATTTTTGTATCACGTCATCAACTTTTCCTGATTCTTGGAAGCTAGCCAAAGTCATTGCTGTCCCAAAAAAAACCCTGCCCTTATCGGCAACCGATTTTCGACCAATCAGTATTTTACCTTGTTTGTCAAAAGTCTTGGAGAAAATTCTTGCAAAGCAACTCTCAAATTACATTAATCAACATTGTTTGTTATCCTCGATACAGTCTGGCTTTCGAGAACATCACAGCTGTTCTTCAGCTATGATCAAAATTCTCGAAGACATAAGAGTTGAATTTGATAAGGATTACTTAACTGTACTTTGCTTGCTTGACTTCTCCAGGGCCTTTGATAGAGTGGATCATAATGTACTTTGCCAGAAACTCAGGTTGTATTTTGGTTTCAGCGAAAGATCGGTGCGTCTAATAAGCAATTATTTGAGAAATCGCTATCAAAGAGTCGTTCATGATGGAAAATCTTCCCAACCTGGTGCCCTTGCTGCAGGAGTACCGCAAGGATCGATTTTAGGACCAATATTATTTTGCCTCTTTATTAATGACCTTCCCAAAGTATGCTCCAGCGCTTCTATTCATCTTTATGCTGATGATGCACAGATTTATTTATCTCGACCAATTGGACTCATCGAGGATCTTGTTACCAGAGTTAACGAAGATTTGAGAAATATATACAACTGGTCCATTTGTAATGGGCTCAGTTTAAATCCAGCGAAATCCCAATTGATCTTAATTTCGACGAAGTTTTTTAACACCGATGAACTACCCCCTGTTTTTTTTTAAATGACATGCAGCTTAAATTTGTGAATGTTGTGTCCAATCTTGGTTTTAAACTTAATCGCTCATTATCAGCAACCGATCACATAAATTATGTTATTGGACGAATCTACGCTGGGCTGCGTAAACTTTGGCTATCTTCCACCTTTACTCCAGCAGCTACAAAGCTAAGGCTTGTTAAGACTCTGTTTATGCCTATAATTGATTGCGCTACTGCTGTTTACTGCAAGCTTGACTCACACTCTCAGCATAAATTACTAGTTGCGTTCAATGACATGATTAGGTATGTGTATGGGGTGAATCGATATGAACATATTTCACAATATCACAAACTGGTACTTGGTTGTACATTTCAGCAATTTCTCGACCTAAGGTGCTGCCTTTTTATGCATAAAATCATAATAAACAAATCTCCTGTGTATCTGTTCGAAAAATTGCAATTTCCCCAATCCTCCAGAACTCTAAATCTTATCATTCCCAGTTTTACTTATTTGAACTCTTCGCGCCTCTTCTTCATACATGTCACCAGAATCTGGAACTCCCTACCCACAGCGGTACAAAAAACTATTAGTGTCACTAATTTTAAAAATGCAGTTTTAAGACACTTTGCTTTACCATAGCAATCTTTGCTTGTATTCCCCTTAATTTTTTCTTTAATTTCAACTTTCTACTTTTCTTCTTCTTCTTCTCTTCTTTTATCTTTTCCCCCTTTTAGTCTTGCATTGTTAATATATGCCTTTTAACTCAAATTTTTTATTTTTATTTATTTCTTTATTATCTATATTTGTAGTTATTATAATCATTTTGTTTTATATACTATTAATTTTTACTTTAAATATCCTTTAACTTTATGTACTATAAAAGACTTAAGTCTTATTTGTACTATGTATTTTCACTTAAATAAAAATTGAATTGAATTGAATTGAATTGCTGCCTCATAAATATGATAAATGTAATATTTAAAGTTATAGGTGAATTATTAAATTTAAACTACATTCCACATCGACCCTATCTGCCGATCCTATGTGACCTATGCAACCTCAAAGAAAGGGAGGATGTATATCACTTTATTGGCATATGTCCTATTTTGAGGTACTTTGGAGTTACTTCGATGGTTTGGGACGACACTTTGAAAGTCCTGTGGCCTATTTCACCAACTTACAAATTTGTATTTACAAGAATTTTTTAACAAAATTTGTGATTTTTTTGATTTATGTCGTTTCACCAAACTGTGGGTATTACAAATTTGTAGTTGTATTCTACAAAGGGAAATTTGTGGGAATATTTCCATTTTCGTTTCACCAAAAGTTATTTATAGTTGTAATTTACAAGTTACAAATTTGCGAAAAGTTGACTTATTTGTGAGTTTACGTTTCACCAAAGTAAATTATTTTCAAATTTTGTGTAGTATGTGAAAATATTTTTGCAACTGAAAGTTGACGTGTAATTCCTCCTACAAATTTTGTTTCATATTGAAAGTAATCGAAAAATTGTCTTTGCAACGAAGGCATAGTAGTAGCGATAGTAGCGAAAGTGACGATCATGTTTTCATTTTAAGAAAAAAATGAAATTTCAGAGTTATTTAATTTTATTGAAAAATTTCGCCTGACTCGATGCAAGTCAGAGGAAATAATTAGAATTATTGGGCCACAAACAGCCGACACGATTAAAAAAAACTTTGCTTAACACAAAGGCAGCAGTTTCTCACAGGCTTGGAAATGGAAGGCAATACCATGGTGTAGCAGATATGCATGGGATATCTAAATCGACGATTGCAATCCATGAAAGCAGTTTCTGTTATAAAATGTTGCATCATCTTAACCAACATTTCCCGACAAGCGGCAGATAGATAGTATTATTGAAATGTTCACCACCACTGAAGATTTAAACGACGCAGATACACACAATGCTGAAAATTTTGATGGTCGGGCTTCCTTAGAATATTTTTTAAATCACTTTTCGTTAGCAAATATCATATTAAATAACGAGACTTTTGAACTTTAAATGAAATATATGTTTATTTATTTTATTTTTATTTTTAGTAGGTAGACACTTAATTTTAAAGTGTTTTCTTCCAACACTTTTATCTTCTCTTCCAGCTCCGCAGTCCCCTAGCCGCGTTCCTTTTTCAAGGCATTCAACTGCAAATTATAAATTTCGAATTGAAGCCTCCTTTTCTTCAATCGAAGAATATCCGCTTGGTCAATTAGCATTTTGTTGTTGCGCTTGGGCTTTTTTGATGATACTTGAGGTTTGATTGAATTAAAAACTACGTTCATATATTTTTAAAAATAATTGTGAGAAACAAGCATTTGCATTTACCTTATTTCGCCTTCAATATCCCCCACGTTTGCGCACTGCGGTGGCAGTACCTCCTCCGTAGGTACTGAAGAGGACTCTTCAACTATGTCTTGAACTGTTGGCGATTCTTTACCGATAATATCAAAAATAATATTATCGAGATCGGTTAAAATGCGACTAGTGCCACCTTTTTCTTTGAATTATCAAGTTTAAGCTAAAAATTAAAAAAAAAATTAAAAAATTAAATTGATATGTACCTACATTATTATGTACTTACCAGAGTAGCCCGTTTTTAATTATTTGCCACGCAATATCTCGAAGATATTTCCAATCCTTTCCATTCTGAATTAAGAGGATAATGAAATTAAAATATCTTTCCACGCGTTTACTTCACCCAAAAAAAACCTACCTCTTTTCTCTAATCAAGGAGACAAAAAAAAAATCTGATTTTGCCTATTCATTTTAATTCCGGGATTGCACGACGATATTCCACAAATTTGTGAGAAAACACTTGTAGATTACACATTGCACAAAAACCCGGTGCAACAGGAATTTTTACACTTGTAATCAAATTGTTTATTCTTACAATTTTTTTGTCTAATCACAAATTTGTGGGTTCATATATTTGTATTTGGTGAAACGGAAAACCAGATTACAAATTTGTAATTGTGATTCACAAGTACAAATTTGTGGTTGTTATTTGTAGTTTGGTGAAATAGGCCCCTGAATGGAAAATTAGGCAGGGAAATATTATATAAATATACGTCAACCCCACTTTCATATAGACAACGTATTCGCGAAGGAGACTTTTAAACAAACAAATAAGTTCATTGTATAATTAAGCTTAAACAAATTTGTCAATCTGGTAGACGGCCATTGGCCAAACCATATTAAACTTAAGACTATGAAATTATTGTACAAATTCGTTGGTCTTTTCCAGAATTTGCCTCATATATTTTAATAAAAAAAACATAGGGACGGGTTACAGTCCGCTTGGGCGAACTGTTGGATACCCTATTCTTATTCCTATCCCTCATAAATGGGCGTGACAAAAGTCTAAGTATGGTTGAATTGTTAAGAACGCTCTACATATTTTGTTATATAACATTTAAAGAATTTTATAAAAAAAACGCTCCCTAGCTCAAACTTGGGTGTTTCAATAAAATTGTTTTATTTAATTGTGGGCATGTCAGTAGGCGGATTTAAGAAAAATTAACACGTGAGAATAAAGGGCCCCTAGGGAGTATATATTATAAATTTCAGCTCCCTAGCTCAAACTTTGAATTTTCAAAAAAAATAAAAAATAATTGTGGGCATGTCAGTGGGCGGATTTTGAAAATATTTACACATGAGCATAAAGGGCCCATAGAGTGTATATATTATAAATTTCAGCTCCCTAGCTCAAACTTTGGATTTTCAAAAATTAATATACCCTTAGAATAGGGTATAAAAAAATTATTTTATTTATTTGTGGGCGTGTCAGTGGGCGGATTTTGAAATTTTTTTATCCTGAGCAGTTTTAGGAGTCATAGATCATATATAAAAAATTTCAGCTTTCTAGCTCAAAATTCGATTTTTTACAAAATTTTGTTTTTTTTGAGTTTGTGGGCGTGTCTGTGGGCGGATTTCAAAAATTCGTAAACTTGATTATTTCGGGACCCTAGAGAGTATATGGTTAAAATTTCAGCTCTCTAGGTCCAGTTTAAAGGCCTAATTTTTGCCGACAGACGGACGGACGCGCGGACGGACGGACGGACATGGCTAGATCGACATTACTATCGATGCTGATCATAAATATAGTAACTTTTAGGGGTCTACAGGCAATATTAAGGTATGTTACAAACTATGCGTCAAAATTAATAAACCCTTACAATAGGGTATAAACATTCGAATTTTGCTTGTTGCCACTGATTCTGTTATTAATACTACGACACATTTTATGTTTTTTTTTTCGTGCTCATCAGCTTCTAAAAATGCTCCCGAAAATCTATGAATGTTAGACTTAACAAAACGACAACAATGCTGGTCATGTCTCCAGACATGAAACGTTTGTGCACGAGTCTTTAAAAAAAAGAAAGTAGCAGCACTCTAATGCGCTGCTGAAAATGACAGGCTAATGAGGCTCAGAAGTCTTGCATGAGCCCCTCAGAAAGTTGTACGGAGGGTAAATTCAAGTGTTTGGGTCAACTGTGTCATCAACAGCATTAGATGAATTCCTTCAACATATTTGGAGCTGAAGTCATTAGGGATTTTCATGACTAAGTCAGGGTATTGAAATAAGTAAGTAAATATAGTTATAGTGCACGTCAAACAAAATCTTGGAACCAAATATGACTGTAGGATATTTTTGTTCAGTAAACTAATTAATTCAGTAATTAATTTTGTTCACAACAAACATCCTCGAGGTAGCTACATCCTGCAAGTGCTTTTTAGTTAAACTTTTAATACGCTGAAGGAGAAAACATCAAGCAACATTCAAAGGAGCGAAATTTATCATTTCTAAACTTATTTCAATTGAAATTCGCTTCAAAGATTTCCTAGGCCCTTTCTATAAAATTTATTTCTAGGCCCTCTTGAAACTATTTATCCTTGTTAACACAAACTTTTCAAGAGATACAATTTATCTTAAAAAAATGTCTGCGTTCTTATTCTCGAGTCCATATGTGTGCTGTTTCAATTCGTCATCTCTTTTCAAAGAAAATGTCTGCCAAAGTACGAGCATTTCAAAACTTTGGACTTGTGCGATGTTTAAATTTCAAATTGTACATATAACTTGTTAAGTTTGCTGACTTTTTCTGCATGATTAATATCTTCGTAGTTTAGCCCAGGTGAAAAGGTCCCAAAAGTTATTATAAGTTTCGTTACTTAGCACATGTGTATGTGTAAATATATTTTAATAACATTTCATCTATCTAACGTCCTCAGTAGATAAACGTATTATTAATTTAAAATTACAAAGTAATCCTTTGAAATTGATACGCAACATTGCATAACTTATGGCGGTATGGAGTTGTCGTAAAAAATTTCAATGCATCATTAACCCAAGATCATTAAAGTTGTTCAACACTTTAACCTAAAATTGAGAAAATTGAAAATTCTGCATGCCCATGCCCGCACTTAACTCAGGGGCTTATGCTCCTTTGTAGTGCTATCATAATCCCTCCATGTAATCCTAGAAAACTACCGAAAAAGGGGTTTTCTCCATGCGAAAACACATGCCAGCGCTAAAGGATGAAGAAAAAAGAAAATGAGGCAAATTTTCATAAAATGTTCATGCCGCAGTTAAGAAAATTGTCAGTAGGAACTGGAAACCCTTGACATCTGACTGCGTTCACATGACAGATCCCTATCCAACATATCTTATATCTATGTGCATAAGTTAAGTACGAACCCTATGCCAAGATAGGGAAGACGCTTGGTGGAGTGAATTTAAGAGCAAGACAGAATGTACACAAAAACTATTCTGATGCTCAACAAAATATTCTCACGTACCAATGGAAAACTTTAATCAAAAGGATTTGCATGTTGTCACGTTGGCTAAAAGGACGCTAGAGCATTCTTTTTTTCGGGTGTGCGGTTTGAACGTCCTTGTACTTGAGATTAGTGTGTGAAACTCATTTTGAGTTAGTTTGCAAAAGCAAAGGTTGACTACGTATCATTTTTGATAATATTACCACTAGTAGGTACACATGCATCTTTGTAAGTGAAGGTGTGTGATTACGTCCGGTTGATGACAGCACTGGATTCGTGAATATTTTATTTTAAGGAAATTTCATAATAAAATATAAGGGATAGAGAACGTTATGAATGAGGTTTCTAGCATAAAGATACATTAACAGAATTTGGGTGTGTGTTTGTGTACATAATTGAAAAGGGTTAGATTTTGATGAGGGGCTGTGGCGTAGAAGAGTTTTTTTTTAAATTTATCAAAGTACATAATACCCTTTTTAGTCAGTTAAAAAAAAAACCTTCTGTAAGTTATTAGGGTCTTGGAAATGAGATGCCATGTTTGAAATACTGTCATAGTGTCAGTCAATTTATTGTGTGAAGTGAAGTTACACTTGATAATGAGTGATTTCAATCTTGGTAACACAACCTTAATGCAAAGCTTAAATCTGTAATGTTCGATTGGACAATGTATAACTCTCTAACAATATATAAGGAGTCAACAATCCATTTTGATATTCTATCCATGTGCGTAGTAAAAAGAAAGGTGTATCCCAAAGAAATTTGCGACATTATATCAGAAACGAGACGAGCTCGCAAACGATGGCAACTGTCAAGAGCTCCAAGTGATAAAAGTAGACTTAATAGCTTAAACAATAAGCTCAGAAAAAGGATAGCAGAATTTAAAAATGCATCGGTGGAAAGATACCCTACAAATCTGACAAACGATGCTACTACAGAATACTCACTGTGGAAGGCTACAAAAAACATAGGGACGGGCTACAGTCCGCTTGGGCGAACTGTTGGATACCCTATTCTTATTCCTATCCCGCATAAGTGGGCGTGACAAAAGTCTAAGTATGGTTGTGTTGTTAAGAACGCTCTACATATTTTGTTATATAATATTTAAAGGATTTTATCGAAAAAACGAAGCTTTTGTAAAAAAAAACGCCCCTAGCTCAAGCTTTGGTTTTCCAATAAAATTGTTTTATTTAATTGTGGGCGTGTCAGTAGGCGGATTTTAAAAATTTTATCTCCCAATCAGTTTTAGGAGTCAAAGATCATATATAAAAATTGTCAGCTTTCTAGTTCAAAATTCGATGTTTTAGAAAAATTTGTTTTTTTTTCAGTTTGTGGGCGTGTCTGAGGGCGGATTTCAAAAATTCTTAAACTTGATTATTTCGGGACCCTAGAGAGTGTATGGTTAAAATGTCAGCTCTCTAGGTCCGGTTTAAAGGCCTAATTTTTGCCGACAGACGAACGGACGGACGGACGGACATGGCTAGATCGACATTACTTTCGATGCTGATCGTAAATATAGTAACTTTTAGGGGTCTACGGGCAATATTAAGGTATGTTACAAACTATGCGTCAAAATTAATATTCCCTTAGAATAGGGTATAAAAATTAAAAGACCAACGGCATACATTCCGCCAGTGAAAAACAGCCGTGGCAACTGGGCTAAAACAAACAAACAAAAGGCGGATCTATTTGCGGAACATCATGAAAACGTCTTCAAGCCATACCACGATAATGATATTTCCCAACAAACGGAAGAAAGTAATCTCCAGGGAAATAGCCAAAGAAATAAAAGAAAAGATGAACCCGAAAAATGCCCCGGGATTTGATCTAATAACGGGTGAAATTTTGAAAAAAACTGCCTAAGAAAAGTATGAAAAAAATAGCACAGATAATAAATGCTGCGTTCAGACTAAGGTATGTTCCGCGCATGTGGAAGGTTGCGGAAGTTATCATGGTACCTAAGCCGGGAAAATTGCCCAGTGAAGTAATGTCATATCGGCCGATATCATTGCTGCCAATCCTGTCTAAGCTATTTGAAGAAATGCGCCTAAAACGACTCCATCCGATTCTAGAAGAAAAGACACTGATCCCAAACGATCAATTTGGATTCAGAAATAAATACTCAACAATAGATCAGGTCCACAGAATAACTGATATAATAGAAAAAGCTTTAGAAGAAAAACAAATATGCTCTGCTATCTTCCTTGATGTAACACAGGCTTTTGATAAAGTCTGGCACAAAGGATTAATCCGTAAGCTACAAAATTATCTTCCAAAAGAGTACCATGAAATACTAGAGTCGTATATAATGCAACGATTATATAGAATTAAGCAAGAGAATGAGTTCTCCGAATTGAAACACATCAAAGCTGGAGTACCGCAAGGTAGTGTGTTGGGACCAGTACTGTCCCTCCTATACACGAACGACCTAACGCAAAATGACGAAACTACTATTGCCACTTTTGCAAAAAAAACTGCAAAGGACAGTAAATGATATATCCAAATGGACCAAAAAATGGCAAATAAAATTAAATGAACTGAAGTCGGTTCATGTTAACTTTACGAATAAAAACGTACAACACATACCTGTGTACATAAATAATAAGGTAGTACTGCATTCGAACTCAGCTAAGTATTTAGTCTTGACTTTGGACGCAAAGTTGCATTGGAAAACACATGTCAAAAAAAAAGGATATGAACTAAACATACGATACAATAAAATGTATTGGCTCATAGGGAGGAATTCGTGCCTCTCAATCTACAACAAACTGCTTCTCTACAAGCAAATATTAAAACCAATTTGGACATATGGCCTCCAGTTATGGGGGTGCACAAGAAAACAAATCTTCAAAGCATACAATGCTTTCAAAACAAAGTATTACGCAATATTGTTAATGCGCCGTGGTACATACGTAATGCTGATCTACATCTAAAAATTGAAATGGTAGAGGACGAGGTTCGGAAGGTCGCAAGAAGACATGAAGTTAGGCTTCGCAACCACGCTAATTTATAAGTAGTTCAAGTACTTAATAACAACGATTTAGTTAGAAGATTACGTAGAGTTAAACCTTTTGAATTAGTTAACTAGGTTAGGTACAAAGGAAAGAAATATATATGTTGCAAGAAATATATATGATTTAAAAAAATAAAATGTAACAAACCAAAGTTAGTTCCTAAAAACAGGCCATAAGTACATAAGCAAATATTAAAACAAAATTGCTGATTAGTCTGACGACTAGGTGCGATTACTGGAAGGATGGTAACATCATGCCTTCCGTGGGTGTTTTTAGTGGGTGTTTCAAGTCCCACACTATCGCAAAGCTCGCAAGCGTGTCTTTCTACGATTTTCACCTAGCTACACGCAAAAAAAAAATGTGGGTAGCCAAAGAACAGTGCTCAAAAATGGCATTCGACATCCAACAAATTCCCACTTGAAATCATCCATGAAATGTTATTACGTATATAGTTTTAAAAAATCATTCGATTTGCATTTAATCTGTACCTGCCGTTATTTTATACTTATTGTAATATACCTACCCCCATATTAATAAACACCAAATAGTAGCGATATAGCATTAACACATCTCTTAACTCATGATTCTTATTAATAAATGTTTGTTAGCTTTAACTGGGATGTGATATTCTTCTTCTCCCTGAATGACAGTGAGGCTATGATGATGGGATCATAACCCTCCCACTTATCTGCATGCTACTGCTCAGCCTGTAAGGTTCGCCGGTTCGACCTCAGAATATAACGGCAAGCCTGCCGATTTTAAATCACTTCGTCGCTGAGCCCAATCAAATGCTGGTGTTGCTGCATTTGTGTGATCCAGGAGTTTTTAGGGTTCCCCCATTTTCGCATTTGTATTGGAACGTTGATTGATATTGCATTTTTGACAGGGTTCGTGGGATCGCTCCTTTGAACATGACAGTATCAACTTAGCAGGTCGCGTTCCATTTTCTTCGAGATAGGTTGTTTGACGTGAAGGCTTCCTCGGATGTTGGATTTTCTTATTCGATCAATCTTTGTTACTCTTGCTGTCATGCGAAGCATCTTCATCTCAGCTGCCGTTGTTTAACACGTTAAGGGTACTGTACATAACACAGAAAAAACAAAGCCCATTTAGCGTACGCAAATTATAAAATAAAATAAAATACGCCAAATCAGTCAAATTCACGGCGTTCTCAAGAATTGGGCCTCCCCAGACTCTATTATTTCATCGCAAAATCATCTTCAGCGATGAAGCGCATTTTTGGTTAAACGGCTTCAATAAGCAAAATATACGTTACTGGACAGGTGAGAACCCCAATGTGCTTCATGAAACAGCATTACATCCGCAAAACGTCACTTTTTGGTGCGGTTTTCATGCCGGTGGCGTCAATGGGCCGTTTTTTTTCGTCGATGAAAATGACCGTCACATTACGGTGAATGGTATTCGCTACAGAGACATGTTGGAACGTTATATCTTTGAGCAATTGCATGCAATGGACATCAGTGATACACTGCGGGTCATATGAATAGGGACAACCGCTTCATCATTTGTTTTACTCTAAATCTCCAGTTCTTTAGTTAAAAAAGCAAAAAATAGTTTCCGTTATGATAGATTACTTTATTGCTCACACATTTTGAGCAAAATAAGAGAGATGTATTTAAGAACACTTATATTTCTTTATTTTTTTCTTTGTTCACTAATAAACTGCACGTTTAAAATTCGGTCAATAGAATAAGGACAGTTGCAATTCGGTCGTCAATTCGAAAAGTGCTACCAAAAAAGCGTAAATAAAATTTTGTGAATTTGCCAGTGTGCTTTGAAATTGTGGTTTTGCATTAATAGTAAAGTTATAGTAATAATGGGTAGAGGAAAGCCATTAAATGCCGCGGAAATGGCAAAAATCTACTCTTTCAAAGAGGACGGTCACAGTTTACCTGAAATAGCAAATCGGTTGTGCATAACAACCATAACATAAAATAAAGAGAAATATGGCAAAAACATGAAAGGACGTACGGGTGAAGTTCTAACTGCTCAAGATAAGCGAGCAATCTTACGAGAAGCCTCTAATTGGGCTCGATCTGTGGCGAAAATCAGGGAAAAAGTTGGACTAAGTGCAAGTTTATCAACAGTTAAACGAGTGATTAAGAGCGGCCCACATTTCAAACTTAAAAAAATGAAGAAAAAAACACCATTAAATCCGGTTAGGAAAGAACAACGCTTGGAGTTTGCACGTCAGCACATGGCATGGGGAAAGAAGTGGCAAAAAGTAGTTTTCTCGGATGAAAAAAGTTTAACCTCGATGGACCGGACGGATTGAACTACTATTTCCATGATCAGTGAAAGGAAGAACGGTTTTTGTCGAGGCATCACAGCAGGGAAGGTGGCGTTATGGATTGGGGAGCTGTATCCTACTATGGTGCGATACCATTGAACTTCCAAAGTACAAGAATGACAGCAAAATCGTACCAAAAAGTTCTGGAAACAGCTTTTCCGAAATGTGAGCACACTTTCGGCCCCCTTAGGTGGACATACCATCAGGATAATGCTCCCATCCTTACAGCCCGCATAATAAAAACTTGGATCCAAGCTCAAAGTGTCGATTTGATGACATGGCCCCCGTATTCCCCAGACCTAAACATCATGGAAAATGTTTGGGGATGGCTGACGCGGAAAGTGTACGAAGGTGGCAAGCAGTTCGAGGATAGAAATCAGCTTATTGAAGCAATCAAACTTGCTTGGGGTCAAATTTGCCTAGATTATTTAAAATCGTTATATGATTCTATGAATACCAGAATTTTTGAATAAGTTTTAAATAAAAGGAATAAGTACTCATTACTAAAAAAAGAAATGCATACTTTTTTTGTCACTTTTCGGGAAGTAAAAGCAGAATATTACTTGTGTCCCTATTCAATTGACCTTTTTTTTGTAGTGTTTTTAGATTCACATAGTTAACTGTGCAAAGAAATTGGTAAACATTCCGAATGTATTAATATAACACATCTAGTGAGAGGGCAATGAAATAACCTTTCATACCGTATAACAATTTTTATCGTAGGAATTTAGGAACGAAACATATAATGTAAAATAATTCTAATATATGCTGTCCCTATTCAAACGACCCCCAGTGTATGTGGTTAGAGCAAATACGGTGCCACAAACCACACAGCAGGTGCAACAATCGAGTTATTGAAGTCTCAGTTCGGTGAACGGTGAACGGAGCCGTCTATTTGCCGCCGAGATCGTGTAATTTAACGCCCCTAGACATTTTTGTATGGGGCTACATTAAATCATTGTTCTATGCCAACAAGCCGGAGACGTTAGAGGTGCTCAGAGCCAATATTGAAGGAGAAGGTGCAAGTTTTTAATAGTTTAGAAGAGTTTTGGCCTTTGTAGAGCTCCTGATGATGAATGCTGTCATATGCGGCCTTAAATTCGATAAAAAGATGATGGGTCTCGACTTTTCATTTGTTTCACATTTCCAGAACTTGTCTCAGTGTGAAAATGTGATCTTATGTCGATCTGCTGGCCCGGAAGCCACACTGGTACATGCCAGCGTCTTAATTTGCAAGGCTTAAAAGACCAAAATACATCGGTTTCTCCGGCCTGCTTCTAATATACCCCAGCACTCGCATAGTTTTTAAACATTGAAATTTGCAAGCTTATTATTTTAAACAATTGGTTCCAAATCGTCGGATTCTTTTTTCGGGATAGAGATTATTTTTCATGTACTGCATGGAAACGTTTAATTAGTAGACGATGTAAGACGACTTTAATATGCAGTTTTGCAAATGTTTCAGAACTGATTTCGTTTCTGATATAACGAATAACAACTGAGCTAATTCTTCCTTTCTCTCTTGGCAGCAGATTGTTTTTGTTGGAGCACACAACAACAATAGTATCATTTAATTATCTAAATATCTACACAAATGTAAAGCCATTTTTTTTATACTATTGATACTAAATAGTAAGACATCTCATTTGAATTTATACCAATTACTCGTACTTTAATATTTGAATTCGCCGCCAATAAAAACAAGTTTCGACATATTTATCTGAATTAATTTTGTTCTAAATTATTATTGAGTGTACTAAAAAATGTTTCTTCTAAAATTCCAAATCAATAAAAGGGCAGTTGGCTTTGTATCTACTCTCATTTCGACCACATCGCTAATTCGCTTAAACTGTAGCAACGTAAACTCGGCATTGAATCGCTTTGTCGCGTACACAAACAATGCCTACGAGATTTTCCTACGAAAAGTAAATTTTTCAAAGGAGCAGTCAAAAAAGGCTTTGACTGTACAGTCTTGTTTCACCTTAATTCCCGAAACACCGGTGAATAAATATAGCCCTCAAAAGATCGTACACTATTATGAGTTATTAAATGTCAACACGTTTGATAAACATGAGAAAAGACTGATAGTCTTTATAGGTCGTGATATAAACTAAAAACATCTGAAAATAAATTGAGATTGAGATGATACCATGCGTAACAAAAATGTAAATATTTGAATTGGACACATTGTTAACAACCCTTCGTTATCGCTACCCAGGTATTAACTTAAACTCTTTTTAGGTGTGCAAAAAAGGGATCGGAAATGGTCAAAAGTCACCAATACAAAATCGTTCTCATGTGACACAAACTCTCTGGCAGTTCATGGCATTGTATTAAAGAAAAATGTTGCTGCTATTTTTTGTTCAAATCCAATTTTCCGGAAATAATCTGAAAAATTGCAAAAGAACACATCCGTTGAAGTCCTTTGTGTATTCAGGCCCACCGACATACTTCGGTTTTCCTCAATCAATATATGTATGGCCTAAAATCCACGCTCAACCATGCTTGTACATACAGCCATGCGAATTTGATGCTACAGCAACAACGATGTGTACGATGAAAAATTCACTATGCCATGTTACGCTCTCTGTCTACGCTATTCGAGTTGAAATGAAGTTGTAAGCCCATAAAACCTCCTAAAAATTGAGGGGGTTATATCGAAATACATAGACTTCGCACAGATAGCCAATCAATTGGTATCGATTTGAATTCGACGTGTTATCCTTGTCGTCGTCTGTGCGTGTTTTTTTTTTGGTTTTTTTTATTTCGCCTCTTAAACAATGCAATTTAGAGAAGTTGACATTTGGGTTCTTCTTTGGATATTGGATCACGTTTGTTTTCTCTCATACATACCAATTGTTTTATTTGTTTATGTAGGTTAAACTTTATTTCATTTGGATTTTTACTTCAAACGTAATTGTTGTTATTTGTTTTTGACTTTTGCAGAGATAGAATGGAGCAAGACAACTTGAATATAGTGGCCTCGACTTAATCGGTGAGGAAAACTTTTTTTCTTTATTTCATATAAAGAAATTTAAAAATAAACAAAAAATTAATCCAAATCAATTAATGAACCAAATTAGGTTGAAAAACTAAACGGTTTCTTTAAGAGTTTTAACTGGTCGCTGTGCTTCCTCGACAGCGACGTGGATGCTGCTGCTGATATGATAACAAACATGATTTTATTGGGTATGAAATGCTTTATCCCTAACCGAATAAAAAGGATCAAACCCAAGGTAAACGCGTGGTGTGACTCGAGCTGCAAAGAGGCTATAAGATTAAAAGAGGTAAGCTTTCGGTCTTATAAGGCCAACCCATCTGAGGAAAACCGGAAAAAATTCAAACGAGCCAGAAATGACTGTAATGCCCACATTAATCGTGTAAAATTCTCCCACGACCAAAAGCTGAGGCAAAAAATACTAAAACAAAAAAAAAAAAAAAAAAAAAACATCAAGAATTTGGTCTCGTCATCTATCCCGACACTCATTTACAACGACATTCCAGCCGTCAGCTTTTTGGATAAAGCCAATCTGCTTGCTGCTCACTTTGCAGTCAGCTCAACGCTCCCAGATTGTGCTTTATCTCCCCCTGTACTCGAGCGCGTAGAATACTCCATGGGACCAATCCACTTTCGCACTCGTACAGTGGCTAGAGTATTTCGAGATCTTGACATACACAAATCCGCTGGTCCAGATGGTATTTCCCCCATCGTTCTGAAGAGGTGTTCTTCTACGCTGGCAAAACCACTGCGTAAGCTTTTCTATCTGTCCTATTCTTCAGGGCTCTTTTCGGGAAGATGGAAAACAACATTTGTCCAGCCTGTACCAAAAAAAGGCGAATCTTCTTTTCCCACCTCCTACCGACCAATTGCACTTACGTCCCTTCTTTCTAAGGTCATGGAAACGCTGATCAACCGTCAGCTAATGAAATATCTTGAATCTCGAAAACTTCTCAATGACCGGCAGTATGGTTTTCGGGGCAATAGGTCCACCGGTGATTTGATGACATATCTAACCGAAAAGTGGAACCAATCTCTTCACCAAGGTGGTGAAAGTAAGATCGTTGCGCTTGATATTTCAAAGGCATTTGACAGAGTTTGGCATCAAGCTCTCTTGTCGAAAATGCGTGCATTTGGAATCGATGATAACCTTCTTCAATGGATTAGAAATTACCTTTCGGATCGTTCAATTCAAGTTGTCTTGGACTGTTTCAAGTCTGCAACTCACCAAATAAATGCTGGTGTTCCCCAAGGCTCCGTCCTGTCCCCGACTCTCTTTCTCATTTTTTTAAATGATCTCCTGTCTGTTACTTCTAATCCAATCCATTCCTTTGCTGATGACAGTACCCTCAGCTTTTCATACTCGTTTCTTGGGTCACGCCCCACTTCTTCTGGTGTGGAACTGGAACGGCAACGTATGTTAAGCTCATTAAATTCCGATCTTAACAGCATAACTCAGTGGGGTACAACCAATAGAGTGGAATTTAATGCTTCCAAAACACAATGCTGTCTCCTGTCATTAAAGCAAAACCCACACACACTGCCATTATCCATGAATGGCACTTGCATCGCTGAAACCGAAAGATTTTCCATTCTCGGTATGTATGTCAATGACAACCTTCGTTGGAATGACCACATATTCGATGTCGCCAAGAACGCTGCGAAATGTCTAGGCTTCCTTAGGCGATGTACGAAATATTTCACCCCTACTGATCTCGCTACAATTTATAAGGCGTTTATTCGCCCGAAACTTGAGTACAACGCTCATATCTGGTCTGGTGCACCAATAACTTATTTGGAGCTACTTGACAGGATCCAAAAACGCGGCGGGATAGAACTCACTTAGTCATCGTCGCAATGTCTCCTGTCTTTCGTTATTTTATCGCTATTTCCACCGTAAGTGCTCTAACGAAATAGCCAGTTGCATTCCTCCCCTTGAACATTTCAACCGCAATACCCGCCATGCAAGGAATGCTCATCAGTTCACCCTCAAGCCTGTATTCGGACGTACAGTGAAGTACAAAGAGTCTTTCCTCAGCCGTACAACACGAATGTGGAATACTCTTCCACGCTCAGTTTTTCCTTTACATTATAACCTACAAACATTCAAAACCAACGTGCATCGGCAACTCTCCTTTTCTGCTAATCCTAATTTCCCTAACGCCCGCGCTGTGGAGCCAATACCTGATAAGGGTACCAAAAAAATCCCTTTAGTGCGCGTAAATTATAAAAAAAAAAAAAAAAAAAGGTTTTAGGTTTTCTGAAAGAAGCAGCTTAGTACAATCTGTTGGTCTAATGAATGACAAGGGGCGAATGTACCTATCAGTTTTACAAGTCAAAATAAAAAATATGGAAACAAACGATTCAATAAATAAATAAATAAATAAATATTAGGCATTAACGGCCCATAGAGGGCCCTTAATGACAGTGAGGGATCACTGCCCTTCCACTTAACTGCACCCCTACTGGCCGGCCAGTGGGGTTCGCCGAATCGACCTCACAAATTAGCGGCAGGCCTCCCGATTTTAAATCCCTTAGTCGATGAGCCCAATCAAATGCTGGTGTTGCTGCATTTGTGTGATCCCGGAGTTTTTAGGCTTGCCTCTGTTTCGCCTTTGGATTGGAACGTTGCTTGATATTGCATTTTTGACAGAGTCGTAGGATATCGCCTTTAGACATGACGGTACAAACTGAGCCGGTCGCGTTTTATTATCTTCGAAATAGGTTCTTTGACGTGAAGGCTTCCTCGGATCTTGGAACTCCTTATTCGAACAATCTTTGTTGGTCCTGCATCTTCATCTAAATAAAATAAGTATTAGGTTTTAACAGGGCCTAAAACCTAGTTTCTCCAACCACTTTCTTGTGCGAAGTCCAATTTTAAGCCGAATCCAAACAGCAAATTTGAGAAGCTTCTCATGACAATTGATACTCTTGGATGTTTGTCAGACGTTCGCAAGATGTGGGGCAGTGGAAAAAACTGAAGATGTTACTTGGCCCCGGCGGGAATCGAACCGGCGACCTTACGATTAGTAGTCCGACACACTAACCACTGAGCCACTACGTCCGACGATCTTCATCTCAGCTGCCGTTAATTTGCCCTCATACTTTTTGTACGCTGTCCAACATTGTGAGCACAACT
This sequence comes from Portevinia maculata, assembly GCA_949715645.1. Lineage (NCBI taxonomy): Eukaryota > Metazoa > Arthropoda > Insecta > Diptera > Syrphidae > Portevinia > Portevinia maculata. Next base: position 137,041,814 of record OX454528.1, on the reverse strand, counting down.
GCGGTGTAGAGCTTTGCTTTCAACTTATTGGCAATTTTCGATCACAGAAAAGGGTTGTGTTTTGCCGCCACTACATCCAGCCAACATTTACGCGATGCTTTATGTCTTAATCACAGCTTGCTTCGCCATTTATTATAGAACCCAGATATTTGAACTTTTCGCACTTGGGAATCACTCTGCCATTCATATAAATGTCTGGAATAGGTCGGAGTGGATCAGAGAATGGACAGCACAAGTATTCTGTTTTCTTCGGACTAATACGGTATCCATTCCCCTCCAAAACTTCCCCCATACATCAAGTGCTCGTTGCAGGGATATTTGATCCTCGCTAATGATGGCTCCATCGTCAGCAAAGAATAACTGCTGCACTTTGGAGTCCACCACTATTGATGCAAGCAGATAATCAAGGACTTTAATAAATATGAAGGGACTTAAGACGCTTCCCTGTTGTAAACCGTCTTTGATTCCGAACTTCTCGGTGACGCCAGCGGGGCATCTTACTCTTGTCTTTACTCACTCATAAATGTAAATGATCATCTGTTTATGAGGTTCCTCGTTATCTTAGCGCCACCCATAATAGAATCCTTGGTTGTTTATCAAAGACCTTTTTAAAATCAACCAACACCATAATGCAAGTCCTTCAAGGAATCATGACGTTTTTCTATCATGGTCCTTTTACTTTGGATTGCATCTGTCTTTGATTTTCCTGCGACAAAACCGCCCTGGTCTTCAGAAAGCCGTATTGTTGTCCGCATTCGGCTATCAAATACCCGCTCAACGATCTTCATGGTGTGTGACATCAACTTGATTGAACGGTAATTGTCACAGTCTCGCGTATCGCCTTTTCCTTTATACAAAGGAAGAAGAAAACTTTCCCTCCACTGGTTGGGAATTAGGTCTTCTCTCTCGAGTTTTGAGATGAGAATGATAAGCCATTTGGACCTAATATCTTCCATATTTTTCCAGAACTCAAAGGGGATTCACGTTCGGCGCAACTGCTTTTCGATTTTTGGAGTGTTTGACCGCCTTCCCAACTTCTTCGACAATAATGTTGTGTACCGTCCTGCTTCTAACAAGGAAGAAAAACACAAATTATTGAATAATTACAAATAGAAGTCCACACAGCTCATTTTGAAGCGACTCTAGAACCTTCTTTGCGACAGAAATAATACTAAAATAATTCCACTTACATTGTTTCTTAATGTTTGTGCAATTCAAGAATACTCAATGGTTTGTGCTTTAAATAAAATAAACTTCTCAATGTATTCTGCATTGAGACTGCATTTTCTAATAAAACAGTAGATACAGATAATAAGGACGAAATCTGGAATGAGAAATGACCACACAAATTGAGATAGCCAGTAATGCTGTAGGCATATTTGAATAATTTATGTAGTATTGATTTTGAGGTTATAGTTGTGCAGATTGCTTAGTCATATTTATTTTAAAATGGCAGTCATTTTGTGATTACGCGGACTTTCTGCAGTAGCCATTTCCTATAGTCGTAAAATCAGAAAAAAACATAGGGACGGGCTACAGTCCGATTGGGCGAACTGTTGGATACCCTATTCTTATTCCTATCCCTCGTAAGTGAGTGTGACAAAAGTCTTAGTATGGTTGTTAAGAACGCTCTACATATTTTGTTATATAACATTTAAAGGATTTTATCAAAAAAAAAAACGAAGCTTTTGTAAAAAAAACGCTCCCTAGCTCAAACTTTGGTTTTTCAATAAAATGTTTTATTGAATTGTGGGCGTGTCAGTAAGCGGATTTAAAAAAAAATTAACACATGACCATAAAGGGCCCCTAGAGAGTATATATTATAAATTTCAACTCCCTAGATCAAACTTTGAATTTAAACAGAAAAAAAAATTGTGGGCGTGTCAGTAGGCGGATTTTGAAAATATTAACACATGAGCATAAAGGGCCCCTAGAGAGTATATAAAGGGTTTTTCAATAAGAGCGCTACTAAAGTTTTTTTTAAATAAAACAAAAACGATTTTGGATATCAATGAAATTCTTTATTTCTGTGAAAGTACGTTCGATGCCATTATGTATGGAACTCGATATTCGTACGAAGTTCATCAATCGTCGCTGGCTTGTTGGCATAGGCCATAGACTTGACGTAGCCCCACAGGAAATAGTCTAACGGCGTCAAATCGCACGACCGAGGCGGCCAAGCGACTGGACCATTTCGTGAGATAACACGGTTTCCAAACTTGGTTTCCAATAAATTGATTGTGGCATTCGCTGTGTGGCTTGTGGCGCCGTCCTGTTGGAACCACATGTCCTCCAAGTCCATATCATCCATTTGGGGCCACAACGACGTCACAGAGATGCCCAACGCTTGAGAACGACGTGTGAGAGACCATTTGGGCTTTCTTCAACTGAAGCCTCAGCGGCAGCAATATTCTCGACACTACGGGCACTTCTTTGTCTCACTGGCACGGGAACATTTTGTACTGTGCTTGTGGATTCAAATTTTTCCACTAGACGCTGAATTGCTGATCTGCTAGGACGATTATGACGACCATAAATTGGACGTAGCGCTCTTAACGTTGCGGCCACTGACTCCGAATTTCAATAGTAAATTTTAATAATTTCGACTCGTTGTTGGCTCGTATATCTTTCCATTATGAAATGGAAAACCTTATTGAAGAGAAATGTCAAAAGAGCGGCAAGAAATTCGGCGTCGTTTGCTGTCCCTGTCGCTCTACTTTTGTAGCGACCCTGTTGAAAAACCCTTTATTATAAATTTCAGAAATTTCAAAATTCGATTTTTTCCAAAATGTTGTTTTTTTTTGAGTTTGTGGGCGTGTCTGTGGGCGGATTTCAAAAATTCGTAAACTTGATTATTTCGGGACCCTAGAGAGTATATGGTTAAAATTTCAGCTCTCTAGGCCCAGTTTAAAGGCCTAATTTTTGCCGACGGACGGACGGACGGACATTGCTAGATCGACATTACTATCGATGCTGATCATAAATATAGTAACTTTTAGGGGTCTACGGGCAATATTAAGGTATGTTACAAACTTCGCGTCAAAATTAATATACCCTTAGAATAGGGTATAAAAACAGATTCTGGCATCAGAAGAAAGCTTAAAAAAAGTTTCATTGAAATCTGTTCAGCCGTTTTGGCGTGATTGAGCAACAAACATAAAAACATTCACATTTATGATATTAGAAGGATAGGATCGGCATCGGATAAACATAAGCGCAGCCAGGAGGGCCTGTTAGTGATTACAGAATTAAGAGTTATATGGCTACGATATCAATAATAATTTCATCAAAATTATTTAAATCATTAGATACTTTCTACGGTGTAATCATTTAAAATAATATGATCAACAGGATGAAAGCACAATACGAAATTATATCAGTTAAAAAGTTAGTACTCCTGTTAAAAAGATTATGATTCGACGCCTCAGTAGTACCTAATATGAAACCACATCGACATCTGTCAAATACGAAATTCTAAACATTACAAGCTACGTACTCGTAATGTTTCCATACCGTCATGCACCCACAGAGGCAATTTAATTTTTATTTTAAGATGAATTCCGTTTCAAAGAAAAAAAAAAACTATTAATGGTTTTATTGAAACTTCAGCGGTAGGATACTAATGTCCTTAAGGATGTTATAAAAGTACCTACCCACGTGCTTCAGCCATAATATTTCAATATTTTTCCCTGGATATAAATTGAAAAGATAACTCCATTTGCCGCTGTTCCCGCTTAAGGGCGTAATGAAATTGATGTAACAGCATCATCCACTCACGGATTCGTTTCTATTCTTCTTTTCAACCGCATTTAGATTCCCCACTGTCAGTAAAAAAGTTTGCCCACTTCTCAAAACTGATTGGCCTTATAATTGTACTCAATTTTCGAAGTACACAGTTATATCTTTTTTACAACTGAATTTTATATATGTACAAGATAGATTCACTACACAATAGTATACAATATTATTAGAAAAAGGAAAATGAAAAGGAAATGGATTTTGCACATCCTTCCCAACTTCGATAATACACTATTCAATTTAAGCAAAGTAGTTTCGTTGGAATTTTATTCCCTTGTCTAAAATCATCATCTGTTGCTTGTAATTATATTCCCTGCGATAATTATATAGACTGGTCCTGCTCTTGTGGTTGAGTATTTTAATTAGGTTTCGCAAATTATAAGCATAAGAACTAAGGGGAGAATATTGGACTCAACTCTTTCCATACAAAAAAGTCAAGAACTTTTTCGTTATGCTTCTACTCTTTTTTGATTGCTCTTATCTGAATGGAATAATAATATTCAAGAAGAAGTTATGTTGTTTTCTTTTATGAAAGTACGATAAACCGACCAAAAAATCATAAGGAATTTTCAATTAAGACCTTACAATTCTAAACGGTGTACAGTGTACATACTTAGTAAACAAAAATCTAAAAGAATGACGTATATAGATATATGTGAATATAGTATGTAGATATAGTTATAACAAGAGGTTGGTTGCGTACTCATTCAAAAAAATGTAGTTGGTTTAACAAAATCTAATTAGCCAGTCGAGTTTTTTTCACATTTCGTCCTTTTGTAAAAATTATATATATAAAATTGTGAATGGTTTTTTGATAGCCCCCGGTTTTCAGGGGATAGCAAAGTAATGCATAAGCTTAGCCGAAACCTAAGGGTCGCCAGTTGGAATGGTGCACAAGTAGCACACAATTATTTAAAGAAGGATTAAGGAATTCTGAAGCGTTCTTTACATTCTTCTTTAAAAAGTATTTAAGTTCATATTATGTAGAGAAAAGGCTCAAGTGGGCGGTCCGATAGAAGGAATAAAGAAGCTAAATTGATTCTTAAAATCATCTTAAATCGCAAATTACATTCTTCTGAAATACTTCCTTACTACTTCTTAAAGAGGAATTGAATTTTCTTTGTCCTTCAAAGTCTTCTTTAATAAAGGGCCTTTCATTACGGACTTGACAGCTTCTTTTTTAAATAAAATACAAACCACTTGATTGGCTTGAATTACTATCGACTTCGTTAATATGTCCGCCACGGGAACGTATGCAGCGGTCGATACGTTGAACCCAATTTTCGATGACTCGGCCGCACATTTCGACCGATACGCCCGATTTTTCTCGTTCAATATTGGCGCTGAGCTCCTCTAACGTCGCCGGCTTGTTGGCATAGAACAATGATTTAATGTAGCCCCATAAAAATCGTCTAGGGGCGTTAAATCGCACGATCTCGTCGGCCAATAGACGGGACCGTTTCTCGAGACAACAAGTTCACCGAACTGAGATTTCAATAACTCGATTGTTGCACCCGGTGTGTGGTTTGTGGCACCGTCTTGTTGGAACCACATATCACCGATGTCCAATTCATGCAATTGCTCAAGGAAATAACGTTCCAATATGTCTCTGTAGCGAATACCATTTAACGTAACGTAACGGTCATTTTCATCGACGAAAAAACGGCCCAATGACGCAACCGGCATGAACAAAAAAACCGCACCAAACATTGACTTTTTGCGGAAGTGCTGTTTCATAACGCATATGAGGGTTCTCCCCTGTCCAGTAACGCCTTTATTATACTTATTGACGAAGCCGATTTACCAAAAATGCGCTTCATTGCTGAAGATGATTTTGCGATGAAGAATCTTATTATCTTCCATCATGTCCAGAGCCCAATTCGAGAACGTACGTCGCTTCATATGATCAAGTGGCTTAAGTTCTTGAGTCAGTTTGATCTTGTAAGGGTGTAGGCCAAGATCCTTACCCAAAATTCGCCATAATGTGGTCTGGGAGAGGCCCAATTCTTGAGAACGCCATAAAAATGTTTTTACTGAATATTTTGACATTGAAAGTTCGGTAATCGGTTATCGTTCACAATGAAGGTTTGAAGTTGTCAAGGCGCTAATGGAAGAACCTTTACAAGCGGTTGTGTTTTTATTGCACTCGAACTTATTAGCTTTAATGTTTTTTTTAGATTTTTTAGCATTTTCAACAGTGGCACAACCACAAGTTACGTTTTATTTGTGCTATTTGTCTTTTGAAAAGGTGAAAACATTTGTAAAGCCTACCACCCCTACCGACTAATTGCACTTATGAAAATCCGTTCCTTCCAAAGATCGTGGTAATGCTGCAGCAACAGATCCACAGATAATTAGATGACGTATGCCACTGAGAAGTGGACTTTACGATGCTTGTGAAAGTATAAATGTTTGGCCCTGATATTTAAAAGGCATTTGACGGAGTTTGGCATCAAGCTCTCTAGTCATAAAATGCTCTCAAATGTAGTATTGCCGAAGTACTGCAGTACATCACCAATTTAGTGATGCATTGCTTAAAGTTTCAAATCGTAGTTTAAACGCATAAACTCCACAAATAACATCAACTTTAGCATCACCAACATAACTGATGCAATGAATTTCACATTGCATCGAAAAGGCAGTGTTGCAATGCATTAAAAAAGCATCAGTACCTACGATTGACATTAAGGAACTCAGCCACTCTTATTCATTGGATTAGACATTACTATTCAAGCATGCAACGCATCACATTATTACAAGCGTTTCCCAAGGCTGTGTCTTCGGTTCTCTCTTTATTTTTTTCTTTAAATTATCCATTATCTCTTACTTAGAATCTAATCAGTGTATACCTTTAGACTCCCATTTTCGTTTCCTGGTTCAACCCCTCCATCTTTGGTTGTGGGCTTGAAACAGAAACGTATTCTAAGTTCCTTAAATACCGACATTGATAGCATTTTTAAGTGGGCTACCGGTACATCCAATAGAATGGAATTTAATTCTTCCAATACACAATGCTGTCAACTGTCAATAAACGCAACCATATTGCCTAAAACAAATGTGCAGAATTACTACTAGTATATGCGTCACTGCGTTTGCTGGTATTGGCTAATTAACGGGTAATTTGTTGTAGAAATTCTGTTTCCAACACATTTTTTTTTTAAACGTATATTTTGTAGCTCCTGTCCGTTTATCATTCATACTTTAACTTTTAGTGTTTGTGGTTATAAGCAAAAAAAAAAAAAAATGTTCATAACGATGAGTAAGCATTTTTGAAATTAGATTTTGACAGAGGGCTTTTGGGGCTAGCGACATCAACCGGTGTTCGCTTGCAAAATGCAACAAAATTTCCGATTTGGCAATGTATTTTCCATTAGTGCGAGTGAAAAAATTCTCTCGAAATGTGTATGTTTAAATCAACAGAATAAACCGGTGATGCCAAATACCTGAAATGTGCACCTTTTTCTTTTATGTTGTCGCCCTATTGTGTGTTTGCAGAAAATTTAGAGATAACGTGCAGAATTGCGCTGCATGCAAAATTTACATAATGTCCTCGCTGACTCAATGTGTTTTGGGCATTGTCTATCGCCGACATCTCATAGAACCTACATCAAAAGAAATAGCATGACTCATTTCACCCTTGGAATATTTCAACCGCAATAAAATGCCACTGTAAAAATGTCCATAGCCGAACGAATTATAATGGACTACTTACTTAAGGGACTCCCGACCCGTGAGGAGTATCTGCTTGAGACAGTGCATTCATCTGCACTCCCGGCAACGCTGCTTCCCCTTGTCACAATGTATTGGTAAATACACTCCGGAGTGTATTTAAGTCCGTAACTAAAGGGTCTTTCATTAGCCACTTAACAACTTCAAACTTTCAGTGTTAACGCACCTTTAAACCGATTACCAAAACTGTCAATGTCAAAATATTCAGTAAAATCAACATTGGGTTAACGCCAATTTTCGGCAGTAATTCTCGTCTTCGTAGATAATCAATTTAAAGTCTAGTGAAAAAATTTGAATCAGAATATCCGCTGCGTAATGTTGCCGTGCCAGTGAGACTACGTTTTGCCCGAAGTCTGGAGAATATTGCTGCCGTAGAGGCGTCCGTCGCAAACCAGCCCAATCAATCAATTTCACGGCGTTCTCAAGAATTGGGTCTCTCAAAGAGCACATTATGGTGAATTTTGGGTACGGATTTTGGTCTACACCATTACAAGATCAAGGTGACTCAAGAACTAAAGCCACTTGAAATATATGTAGGGACGTACGTTCTCGAATTGGGCTCTGGACATGATGGAAGAAAAAGAAGTATTTCTTCGCAATATCATCTTCAGCGATGGAGCACATTTTTGGTTATACGGCTTCGTCAATAAGCAAAATATGCGTTACTGGACAGGTGAGAGCCCTCACGTGCTTCATTAAACAGCACTTCATCCGCAAACAAAAAAACTGGGAGGGTAATACGCCCACATTAGTTAAAGGCTAACTCGTGTGGTATACGGATGAATCCAAAATGCACGAAGGCGTAGTGAAGGAGTACCTATACGGAGCAACCAACGAGACCTCTCTATACGCGAGTATGGAGAAAAGTTCAAGCTGAAATACACGCAATAGAGATCTGCATTCGAGAGAATTCAAACAGGAACATCGCCAACAAGTTCATTTACATCCTCTCTGAGAGCAGAGCGGCACTTTTCGCTATTAACGCCTATGAAATCATCTCAAAACTAGTCTGGGATCGCCTCAAGCTACTCAAGACATTTGCCAGTACATATAAAATCCACCTGAACTTGGCGCCTGGCCCAGCGGCTTTGACGGCAATGAAAAAGCAAACGAGCTTGCCGAGAAAGGGCATCATTAATGATGCCAAGACCAATCTGTGGCGCACCTATCAGCTCTGCTAAAAGCTACATTAATAAAAGGTTGGAAAGAAAGGCAATTCATTACTGAAAAAATACTTAAAGTAACAGACAGGCCAAAAAATTCCTACCAACCCTATCCACCAAAAGAACAAAGCAACTCCTACAATAGAGGTTAGATACATACAGTCACCGGATTACTGGCGGGGCACTGTAGAGTCAAAAAACACATTCTAGTCATGGGACTTGCTGAAACAGCAGAGCATATTCTATGCCACTGTGTCCGCCAAACAAAGACACGTCTGCGCATCTTGGGTAAATCCTAACTTGAAACAGTTTACATATCTGCCAGCTCACCCAAACACCTAGCTGAATTTATTAAGAAACCCGACCTCATGAGTGAGCTTTAAGCCAAACGAGGACACCACAAAAGGCCTAGTGTGGCCGCGGTGATAAAAGTCCCAGATCCATAACAATCTTTTCTAATCTATGACTTCACCGTCGTCCATTTTATTGACGAGAATGGCTTGAAAACATTTAACAGATGTTTTGCGAAGGAATCAGCCTTCTGTTTGGGGCTTCCGATCCTTTTTCCGTTGGGTGCCAGTTTTAATTGGCATTTTCTTCCTGTTGCAACATGTTTATTGGTTTGTCTCGTTAAATGCATGTTTTATGTATTAAATGCCAATTTATTTTTATGCTTCAGTTACTTTATCCGTTACTAGGTAATGGTGCGCACTTCCAGTCATTACGATTAATGTTATTTTCGTCGTACGCAGCCAGATACATCCAAACTTACTCGCTAAGCTAATGCCGTTCTATGAATGAAAACACAAACAAAAATGTTTTTCACGATAGATAATTTTATCACGCAATCAGGGCGGTTAAGCATTAAAAAATAGGAGCTCCACTTCCGTTTGATTGGATTCAGTAATGTTAGCAGGAGTGTTTCTATTTTTGTTTATATCCTTTGGTCCTCCCATCAGAAATGGAAAGGCGACAACTTACAGATAAACGAGCCGCACCCCATAAATTTGATTTCAATTAGTTTGCCTAATTAGGTGGACTCCTTAGACTCGTATGCTCTTGTCTCCTTAAAAGTTAAACGAGTTTAAATAGCGGCACATTTAATTTGTTATAGAAGTACTGCAACTTTTATTGGGAAAACATCTCTACCCACAAAAGAAAGTTCTATTTTAGCCAACTTTTATCGAAATACCTTTGGCAGGTATGTAAGAGTATCTATGTATCTCTTCATTAGTTCAACTTACATGAAATACCAGAGATAAACAACCGCAATTTAGTGCTAAATTCTCTATCAATGTTCATTTCCTTTGGCCCTCAATGTCATGTTTTTTTCTTTTTGCTGTAAAAGAAAAAACTTACACCAAATCTTCAAAATATATCCCCTTAAATTGTTCCTTTTTTTTTTATTAATTCTTTGCCACAAGTTCTTAGCTTTGGTACCGAAGAACATAAAAAAAGAAAAAAAAAAACGGAATATCCAACTTACAACGAAGGACTTGTCAATTAAATCGGAAAATGGTGGTGACTTGAGCATATAGGGATAGTAAGAAAATGTTAAAGGAAAAACTAGCAAGCAAGAAACGGAAATGTCTTGCTGGCAAAAGTTCAAATTGAATTCATACAAGCAATTCGAAAATCAGCTCCTTTTCTCCCGATGCCTGTCTCCGGACGAATGTACAGCAGGCGCTTTTAGCATCTAAAAAAGAAGTCCGCATTCATAGATCCTTAACTTGGAAGAGGGTGCTATAAGTTGTAGCGCATCATGTAAATTAAATTTACGGATCGAGGACATTTCAGTGTTGTTGTTTTTTTTTTTTTTTTCTTTGCTATCTGCTGGATTTCCCTTTTTCTTATCCTGCGAAAAGTTCGGTTTCGCTTTTGAACCCTGGGGATGTGAAGCTATATTTCCGATAGGCCTTCCTGCGGAAACTCTTTATGACAGCATTCGGATGTTAATGCATCAAAGTGAAAATGTTTCATTGGGGAGGTTGGGTCGGACGCCGTATTTAATGGACAATAATAAAAGTTGATTGGCAGTAAAACAGTGGCAGAGTATATTTGTGAATGTTTGTGTTTATGGGTTCATTTGCATTGCGGGGCCATGTTGGCAGATGAACCTGAGAAACACAATGATTTAAAGGCTTTTAGTTCTTTAAGAAGTATCTAATTATGAAACACAATTTGAAGTTATAATATAATCAACAGATTCTTGGTGAAGTTGATTTAATTAGAAGAAATTCATTTCGACTGTTGTGATACAAACATTTCTGAGTTGGGTTCTATATCCATTACGATGTATACAGAATGCCTCTTGCCAGGGATTATAATAAAAGCAGTGCAAACATGCTGACCGCATACACAACAAACAATTTCGGGTTTTGAGAGAAACGAGTGAAACACAATGGGCCGTACCAATAAAGCTTTAAATTTGTAGTCGCTTTTACTCCATTGCAAATGGGAGTAAAAAAGAACAAGGCCGTTACTCCATTGCAAATGGGAGTAAAAAAGAACAAGGCCGTATTAAGTTTGTTATGGGTGAGGCCAAATATATCCACTGGAGATGGTGGTCTATGGAATATTGTATTTTTTTTTTACGTCATTCTTACACATGAGCAACCAACGACCATACCACGTCGGGTTAATCGGTTCTCGTCAGATCACCGTAATTAAACGACGTTGGGCGCGGTTAGTACGTAGATGGGGGACCGTTTGAGAACAACCGCGTGTCGTTGGCCAGTCCCATCTACAGAGTTGAGGTAGATAATATACGTGGTATCACAATGGACCTAAATTGGTGTAAGTGTGTCGGCTTCTGCCGACAGCCACATAAACCTAACCTAACCTACACATGAGCAAGTAATTATATGTTTGATGACCCTGTACAACGGGTGTCATTTTAAATTTCGCTATCATTGTGATGAATTTTGCTAAGTAAAAATTCACTAGGTGAAAATATCGCAGAAATGTTTCGTAAGGATCGTACTGCTTTTGGTCATCATCAAGCGCCTTCTCGCACAGCTATATCATGATAGATTAATCGGTGAATTCAAACGTCTTGGACAGGTAACTAAAGTTAACACTCCAACTCGTGTTTCTCCACCGCCGTAGCTGAGAGTGTGACTAAAAACATAAGTATGTCCATTTCGAGAACAAGACCCGAACAGAGACCTGTAGAGACGAAGAAGGAAATCTTGTAATAGATTCACAGTCGGTGCTGAGGACATGGAAAAACTATTTCTGCAGACTGATAAACGGCGAAGACGACACACATTACGCTGTCAGGCAGAACGAACCATTCAGGCTGGACGATGAAAGCCAAGACTTCCGTCCACCTGACCAAAACGAAGTGAGGATAGCGATATCCAAACTAAAATCCAACAAAGCTGCTGGACCAGACCGCTTGAATGCCGAGCTTTTTAAGGCAGCGGGAGATGACCTGGTGGAGAGCATACACCAACTCGTTTCCAAGATATGGTCAGAAGAAAGTATGCCTGATGAATGGAACCTCAGCATCGTTTGCCCGATCCACAAGAAAGGAGACCCTCTAAACTGCGCCAACTATAGAGGCATCAGTCTCCTGAATACTGCCAATAAGATCATGTCTGCTGTATTGTGTGAACGCCTGAAACCATTCGTCAACGACCTGATTGGTCCCTACTAGTGCGGTTTTAGGCCCGGTAAGTCCACGACCAATCAGATATTCACACTACGGCAGATCCTGGAGAAAACCCAAGAAGTCCAAATCGATACCCACCATTTTTTTATCGATTTTAAGGCCGCAGAAGACAGCATCTATAGAGACGAGCTATACAGAGCCACAGGGGCCGATCTAGGGGGGGGGGCAAGCTGGGCAATTGCCCAGAGCGGCAAAAATGAGGGGCGGCAAATTTGCTACCTACTAAAAAGGTAATTTAAGCCGGTTTTTAATTTCTGAATTGGTAACACTCTTCGTTTCACATAAAGTACGTTTCACGGGGGTTCCCCAGAATGACGACTGCAGGCTGGCTTACTCCGAACGTATGACAATTTTCTTTACTTATGCTTGACACCAGCTGTCGCCCTGTCGCATCCGTTCGCATATCCAGTACTCCGAATGTTTGACTCATACTGTTATACAGGAGTCGCTTTTCAAATTTTACATTAAAATTGACTCCGAATATAAAGCATATTTTGGGGAATACCCTTTTATCCTGAAACTCGACGTAAGAATGCCCCCACCCCAATCATTTTAGTCACATTACAGTTTGTAAACAGTGTTCTGCTTTTGTGTACCTACCTAAGTGATGAAAAAAATCTAATTAGAAGCCATATTTATAAAGTGAAATAATTAAAGTTTTTGTCTATTTTTAATAATTGAAATAATACGTAGGAAAAGTTTAATTCAAAACAGTTAATATACAGTAAATATACAAGCAAACGAAAAATCATATATAAGTGAAGTTCATGCGGAAAATATAAAGTGTTTTACTGAAACTGATTAGTAAATACTGGAAGACTGGAAGAAGACTGTTCCTGTGAGTTTGCAAAGTACCTAACTGCTTAACCTATCTATAAATTTCTAGTAAGTGTATAAGAAATTATTTTTACTTGCTAAGTGCTTGTAAAGGATGGTGACCCAATCTACAATATATATTAATAACGGTGTATTATATGTCATTGTAAAGGTAGGGATGATTTTTTTTTACATAAAAAATGTGTGATGGCTCACCTTGAATTGCTGTTTTTTTTTTTTTTTTTTTTTTATAATTTGCTTCCGCTAAAGGGATTTTTTTTCCTGTTGTTACAGTACCCTTATAATGCTAAGAACACAGTGTAAGCTACTTGGTATTTAGAAAGAATAGAGAGATAGGAAAGAACTGTTTGGGTGCAGTTGTAGGGTTTTTCTCCACGGGTGGTGTCTAAGTTACTTAGGGAGATTACGATTTCATGTATTCGGTATAAAGTAATGGACTTGGCCGGGATTCGAACGCACGACCTTCCATTCCGTAAGCGAATACACTTTTTACTTTTAAATTCATTTATATTAATTATTAGCTTATATCAACTTACATACTAGACAAAAATGATTAAATCTAACTTAAAATTAACAGGATACTTATTCTAGATTATTGATCCTTATGCGGACGCCCTAAACTTAACTCTATCTTATAATTATTGCCTTTCGGCCTAAAAACTATTTTACGAACTAATCTTACATAATTATGTTTTCATCGAGACAATTGTTAAGAAAACTCGGAATCTTTAACAAATTTTATATTTTTATATAAAAAAACAAATTACAAACTACCTACTCTACTTACTTAAACTACTTAGCATATTCTAACTATAATTAGGCTTCTGAGCACTCGTTGCCTTGCGCAACAAGTGGTCAAAATCCCAATTGCTTTCCGAGCGCCTGGCAGTCGTCAACGTGCACACGCGCCGCCGTGAGCCGACTGAAGCCTTACAGCGTCAGTCAACTCCCGGAAGCACCACCACACGTTGGCGAGCCCGGCCTCTCCCAAAAACGCCCTAGCTGACTTAATCTAACTTATAAGCTAAGAGGATGTTACCTAGAGTAACGCACCGTCCTGGGAGGGCATGTTGACCCCTCCCCCCTCAACAAGCCACCAAAATTCGGCGAATTGCTTTTCCGTGTCGAATATATCCCTCTCCGATATTGCGGTACTAAAACGGAGGAGCTCATGAGCATTGGCGACGTCCCCGTCATGGAGGAGCCGCTTATCTCTCGCGCTGCGGTAGCGATGGTATAAGACCGGGATACCATCCCTCGTCTGTACCAGCCCTTTTGAATCAATATGGATAAATGCCTCTGGTGGGATAAAGCCTGACCGGAGCGTACTCTCTATGTACATTTCATTGGGGTAGTAAGCCCCAAATATCAGACTATTGTCGCTGGCCATCGCCCTTGCAACGTGCCTTCGAGTGACCTTAATGAGGAAATTGTCAATCCTATTCAACTGAGCCCCATCGTATAGGACCTTGTTGGGATAGTTTTTTATATAGTTGGATTCGGGCGTTCGGAACAACCGGAGACAGGTCCTAAGACATTGTCTCTCCAAAACCCGAATCTTTTCCATATAACTAGGCGCTATATTAAACCACAATGGACAACCATAAGCGATGATCGGCCTTATAAGGGCCACGTAGCAAATGACCTTCACTCTAGAGTCAAGTTGACTGCTATGAAAGAGTCTCCTTGTCAGAGCATAAGCCTTCTTGGCCCCAGCAAGACAAGCAACTATATGTCTATCGAAATACAGATACTGGTCAAGCCAGATACCCAGATATCTAACTAGGCTTCTCACCGCCAATGGCTGCCCATTTTGTCCAATAATGGCCAATTTCTTCCAGTTTTTTCTGGTATCCCTAGAGGCCCCAGCCAATGGAGTTCTGAACAAGATTGTTTCCGTCTTCTGAAAGTTGATTTTCAACTTCCAGTCGTCGCAATATCGCTAAGCGAATACACTACTACTGCACCATTGCCACCCGCTGTGTGAAACAAAGTAACTGAGGTATACAAAGTAACTGAGGTATACCAAAAGATCCTGCACTTGGTTACAAGTCACCGATAACAGTTTTATATAAGTGTCTCAGTAATTGTAAACCTAACAAAAGACTTTCTTGTACAAAATACAGAATGGCTGATGGTAGAGCCAGCGATTGATTGATTGAGAAGAGTTATGACCGCCCTAGGCTAATTATGAGGACGCACCCTCAACAGGTGTGTTACGGCCTAAAAAGTAGTAAGTGAGTAGAGTAGTAGTGTGAAAATGTTGACATGGTTCATAGTACCTATAAAAGTTTTTAGATCGATCTGCAAGTGAAACTAATGTTGTCCTTTAATCCTGATGACATTCAACCTTACGGTGGCAAACCATTTTTTAAGCTGACCGTACATAAAGGCAAATCACCTCACGCATTATAAGACCAAAATCATGACAAGTGACTGCAGGCTACCAAGTAGAAAACCAAATCCATGTCGTGTTTGGCCGCATGACTTGTATTTTCTTAGTTTCTATAGACAACTAAGTTGCCATTGACCAGGAGCGTGGTCTTCTAGTGTGTGAAGTTGCTTCGACTTGAGTATTTTTTTTAAATATTTACACTTCTGTTATTGTTAAAAAAAAGACGAGAGCATCATACAAGTGAAACATTTTTGCAACTGATTAATGATTTATTTGAAAATTATAGTAATTAAGTAATTATTATTAGATTATAAAAAATTCCTTTTTCGTGCTTTAGCGTTTGCAAATCTTTCCACAATTTTTTCAAATTTAATAGTTTGTAAAAAATCGCTTTCTATATACATTAGCGAGAGCGCTGCAAGTTTTTGCTGGCGGAGTGTGGAGCGCAAGTAATTTTGTACCCTTTTAAGTGCTGAAAAAGACCTTTCGCCGCTGCAGTTGGTAACACTCATTGTCAAAAAAATTCTTAATATTATCTCCACATTCGGGAACATGCATGAAATATTAAAACTTTTTATTAACTGCAACAAATCCTTTGGGGTTCTGGCAGAAATAGAATGCTCGGCCTCGGTGTCAGATTTTAAAAACTGCGCCAAATGGACGCATTCTTCTGCAAAGGTTTCTTCTAAATCAGTGGCATATAGTTGTTTTAACTCCGTTGCTTTGCTTCTAATAAATTCGCTGTCGTCTAGTTTATGCAGTTTCCATAAGAAACCAAACTTTGTGTTTACTGTATTATAAATAATTTGACGGTTTTTTAAGTGCACTTTAAGACAATCAATAGCTGCATAATAATTTTCAACGATGAAAGCTCGTCTCCCTTCTAACTCAATGTGCCCCGTTTTAACTTCATCAAAATTAAATTTTGGTTTCTTTCTTCTTCTGACATCTTTTTTGTATGTGGTCACTTCGCATCTCTTGATTGCCTCTGATTCAAAATTTTCGAACTCTTTTTCGTCACGCAACGTATCAAGATAAACATTTAATGTCTCATAAAGAGTAACAACGTTAGATAAATCAACAGAACTTGCTTGTAGCTGTGCACTAACGATTTGAAACTTTACGAGCACAGAGTTCCAAAAGCACAACATTATTGTAATTTCTAGAGTTTTAATTTTTTCCAGTATTCCTTTTGCTTCTATTTTGGTCTCTTTACTTTGATTTTCATCTTCGCAAATAGAGTTTAATGTTTCCAGAACTTGTTTTTATGAACTGTATAAGGCTTTGCTTGCATATGCTCGCGCACTCCATCGAGTTTTCGATAGATTTTTTAGTACCGTCGGTTTTTCATCCAATTTGGATAACAAAATTTGCCATCTGCTTGTAGATCCAGAAAAAAATTGTATAATTGTTGTTCCAGTGTAAAAAAAAGCAGCTGACTCGTCACTACTTTCCGCGGCAGCAGATCCCACGAGTTGTAGAGAATGGGCTCCACAAGGAACAAAAGTAGCCAATGGACTTACAGCTTTAATTCTTGACTGAAGACCTTTGTATTGACCAGACATATTGCAAGCATTATCATAACTTTGACCACGACAGTATTTAATATCAAGTTCCAAAGTTTTATCAATTGTCGCAAGAACAGCCTTCTCCATGTCTTCAACTTTATGACCGCAATTGGGTAAAAATGTGATAAAACGTTCTACAGGTTCTCCGTCAGGCAAAATATAACGAATTATAAATGTCAACTGATCGATGTGTGAAATATCTGGAGTAGAATCAATGCTGATCGAATAATATTTTGCTTTTTTTATTTCTCCTATAATCGAAAGTCGAATTTCGTCAGCGAGAAGTAAAATAAATTCATCGATTACAGAGGATGACAAGTACGATGGAGAACCTCTGCCTTTTTGTCCAAATCTCACCAAATGTTCAGCCATGAAAGGATCAAATTTAGATATAAACTCAATACAGCCAAGAAAATTTCCGTTTAGTGCAGATCCAATAATTTCATTTTGACCGTGAAATGGAAGCCCCGTAGTAATACATTTCGCCAATAAGTTATTTCTTCATTATATTGTTTGACTATTTGGGTATCCAGTCGTTGTAAAAGTTTACCTCTACATACATATTGTCCCAAACATTTACGATGATCCGGAGAGTTGTCATGATCAGTTATTAAGTTACAATTTGTCCAGTCATTAAATCCACTTTTGGCAAATACGGATGTTCCTCCAAATAATTTGCAAGGACCACAAAACACGTGACCTGTGGATTCTGAGTATACTAACCAGCTTCTTTTCACATTTTCGCCATTAACAAGCTTTTTCTCAAACATATTTTTAGATAGAAACCTTTTTTGATTTTTATACTGCCTTTCTGATCTGGAAAAATCTAATTCTTCGTTTTGTTGCAGTCCATTTTTAACAATATAATCTCGAAATTCATCATTTACTTGCCACAGTGCAGGGTCACTTGACGGAATAGACGACTTTTCTTCTTTAAGAATTTCGTCTTCATTGGAGATCGTCGCCGTCGCGTCGTCGGCATCGTCGCTACTATAGGGCTAGTGTTGGACGGAGAAACGTAACAGTCCGCGGTAGAGGAACCAGGGCAAGAAATCGCTGGCGATAATGCAGTATTCGTCACCGTTTTATTCCTTTCTGCAGAGTTCGTAAAAAATGTTTCTAGTTTACGAGTATATTTCAAAATGTTTTCTATTTTCTTTTCCTTTTCTTTTGCCTTTTTTCTGTATTTTGCTCCACTTGGCTTTTTTACTATCGAACTACTCTCATTACCACTCATAGTCTTAAAAAAACACGGAAATACTAATTATAAGAACAACCACTCTCTTTGACAACTGTTTTAATAATGATGTGAATAATTCTTTACAAAACTAAGGTAATACTAATAAAGTATTTCTTAGAATATTACATTTTATGATTATTGCTTATTAATAGTTCTTAGGATAACAAAGGGTTAATTGCTGGAAATTATGCTGACATGTAGGTGTTAGGTATTTATTGGTGGAAATTCGGTGATTGGGTGTTCGGTCATTGCGGAAATGTGCACTTTATGATTATTGCTTATTAATAATTCTTAGAATTACATAGTTCTTCTTACGGCTGGAGATATGCTGACATGTAGGTATTAGGTATATATTGGTAGACATCCTTTGATTGGGTGCAAAGTATACTAACCATTAACCACACCGGGGAGTGGGGAGTCCCCGCCAGAGTATATCCATATAACGACGTTTTCTTTATCAGTTCTTATCAGCAAGTACGTCTGTGTCACACAGACACTAGAAGTCAATGGATATATTAAGTACTGTGTAAGCTAGAGATACTCTCAAGCGCATTTAGTTTTAGTGTTTTGTCTCGGTCTAGTAGAAATATGTATGGTAGATGCAATGATGCTAGATAAGTCCATGCGAAGACACGATTTCAGCGCCCCCCCCCCCCCCCCCCATCGATCCACGCGCCCTACGCTGTAGCGTAGTTAGCCTAAGGGTTAATCAGGCCCTGGGTAGAGCACGTTTGTCAGGACACCAATATAAAAAACGAAGGCTTGAAAAAGATGCAGAGCGACAAAAGCAAGCAGGTGCATTAGAGTCCTTCTTGAAAAAAGGTGAAGTCAAGAAACCAGCGTCATCAACACAACAAGAAACAAATTTAGTTGCCGCGGCCTGTGAACCCATCTGTGAACCTACTGCTTCTGGGTCAGGCGATATCAGAAGTGAAGTTGATTTTGCTAGTACAAGTCCTTCAGCAGCCTCAACGTCTCTTTTGGATGTTGATCCCGCTATGTGGCCCGACAAAATTACAGCTGCAGAAAGAATATATTTGGTAAATAGAGGATCTCCTAAACCATTGCTCGAATTTGAATTTACCCAAGATGGCAATGGTCGAAGGTTTACCCCAGGGTATTATAAGAGAAAACTTAGCAACGGTGAAGAAGTTTCAAGAGATTGGCTTGTGTATTCTGTGGCGAAAAATTCTGTGTATTGTTTTTGCTGCAAATTGTTTCGCAAATGTTTCAACTTGCGGTCTATCTCAAGGTGGCTACAATAAATGGAAGCATGTAGGTTTTATTCTTAAATCTCATGAGTCATCAAGAAAACACTTAGAAGCTGTAAAAAATTGGTTCGAACTTTCACATAGGCTTAAATCATCGCAAACGATAGATGCCGAGTCACAAAGACTAATTAAGTCTGAAATAGAACACTGGAATGGAGTTTTGTTACGTATTGCGTCAATCATCAAAATGTTGGCAAAAAGTAGTTTGGCCTTTCAAGGTGCTTGTGATGATTTGTATGAGCATAATAATGGTAATTTCTTAAAATTAGTACAGTTGTAGTAGCCGAGTTTGATCCTGTTATGCAAGAACATGTACGCAGAATTTTAAAGAAAGAGGAGAAGCGAGCAATCTATTTAATCAAAACTATTCAAAATGAGTTTATAAATACAATTTCAGACAGTATAAAAAGTCATATTCTTAAAGATATCACTAAGTCAAAGTATTTTTCCATTATACTAGATTGCACCTCAGACCTTAGTAAAACTGAGTAGATGACGATGGTCATTAGGTATGTTTCCATTAATCAAACCCAAGACTATCCAAGAAGTTCAGAAACTGTTGTCAAGGAAAGCTTTTTAGGATTTATACCAATCGAAAAAGCTACAGGCCTAAAACTTACTGAAGTTATCTTAGAACAGCTATCAGCACATAGATTGTCCTTAAAGAACATAAGAGGGCAAGGATACGATAACGGTTCTAATATGAAAGGTATTCAAAGTGGGGTGCAAGCTAGGATAAGAAACTTGAACCCACGAGCATTTTATGTTCCTTGCAACAGTCATTCGCTAAACTTAGTGGTTAACGACATGGCAAAGTCTTCCATGGAAGTTACAAATTTTTTCAATACTGTGCAAAAGATCTATGTGTTTTATTCCTCTTCAACGTTGAGATGGTCAATTCTTTTGACAAATGAAGAGGTATTACTCTTGAGCCTCTTAGTGACACGAGGTGGGAAAGCCGAATTGAGGCAATAAAACCACTAAGACATCAAATAGGTCAAGTCTACGATGCATTGCTTAGTGTTTACCAAAATACAGATATGGATACCTCTGCACGAGACGAAGCTTCGGGATTGTTAAATCAAATTAAAAAGTTTAGATTTTTATGCTCTGTAATAATTTGGTATGAAACTTTGAACCGAATAAATCCCGTCAGCAAATTAATGCAAAGTAAAGACTTCGACTTATTTTCTGTCATCGAATTAATAAAAAAAACCAAAAATTTCTTCGAGAACTCACGTTCAGATGAGTATTTTACTCAAGTAGTTGAAGACGCCAAAGTCTTGGCGACTGAAATCGACTGCGAGATTTCAGATTTTGAAAATATGCCTAAACATCGTGTGAGCTCCAAAAAGAGACACTTTGGCTACGAGTGTGATGATGAACCAATAATTGATCCCCGTCAAAAATATAAGGTCGAAGTATTTTTTCACATCTTTGATACAGCTGTAAACTCCTTAGAGTTAAGGTTTTCTCAGATTGCTGAGCATAGTAAAGATTTTGCTTTTTTATATAACATAAATGAATTATTAGAACATTGCAAAAACCTCGAGGCTATATTAACCCACGAGGACTCATCGGATGCAAATGGATTAGAATTATCAGAGGATTTATCAGTTTTATGTTCAATTTCAAATACTCGTAGTAGTTTGTCTCCTCAAGAGGTTTTAAAACTTATAACCGATTTAGGATTTGGTCCAAATGTAAGTATTGCGCTGAGAATTCTTTTGACTTTGCCAGTAACGGTTGCAAGTGGGGAAAGAAGTTTTTCCAAAATAAAAATAATAAAAAATTATCTTCGGTCTACCATGACTCAAAAGAGACTATCTGGATTGGCTATGATTTCGATAGAGTACAAGATTTGCGACAGTTTGAATTTAGTAGATATTGTTAAAGATTTTTCAGAACAAAAGGTACGAAAAAACATAGGGGCGGGCTACAGTCCGCTTGGGCGAACTGTTGGATACCCTATTCTTATTCCTATATCTCATAAGTGGGCGTGACAAAAATTTAAAGGATTTTATCGAAAAAACTAAGCTTTTGTAAATAAAAACGCTCCCTAGTTCAAACTTTGGTTTTTCAATAAAATTGTTTTATTTAATTGTGGGCGTGTCAGTAGGCGGATTTAAAAAAAATTTAAGTATGAGCATAAAGGGCACCTAGAGAGTATATACTATAAATTTCAGCTCCCTAGCTCAAACTTTAGACTTTCAAAAATAAAAAATTAAAAATTGTGGGCGTGTCAGTGGGCGGATTTTGAAAATATTTACACATGAGCATAAAGGGCCCCTAGAGAGTATATATTAAAAATTTCAGCTCCCTAGCTCAAATTTTGGTTTTTCAAAAAAAATATTTTATTTAATTGTGGGCGTGTCAGTGGGCGGATTTTGAAAATTTTATGTCCCAAGCAGTTTTATGGGCCAAAGATCATATATAAAAAATTTCAGCTTTCTAGCTCAAAATTCAATTTTTCCCAAAATTTGTTTTATTTAATTGTGGGCGTGTCAGTGGGCGGATTTTGAAAATTTTATGTCCCAATCAGTTTTATGGGCCATAGATCATATATAAAAAATTTCAGCTCTCTAGCTCAAAATTCGATTTTTTCCAAAATTTTGTTTTTTTGAGTTTGTGGGCGTGTCTGTGGGCGGATTTCAAAAATTCTTAAACTTGATTATTTCGGGACCCTAGAGAGTATATGGTTAAAATTTCAGCTCTCTAGGTCCAGTTTAAAGGCCTAATTTTTGCCGACGGACGGACGGACGGACGGACGGACATGGCTAGATCGACATTACTATCGATGCTGATCATAAATATAGTAACTTTTAGGGGTCTACGGGCAATATTAAGGTATGTTACAAACTATGCGTCAAAATTAATATACCCCTAGAATAGGGTATAACTAGAATAGGGTATAAAAAATTGTTTTAGAGTAGCTGCGAACCTAGTTAGAGTTTGATATTCTAAAAAAAATGGTTTTATTCAATTATGTAGTTCATTTTTAAGAATACCTACCTACATGCTCCATGAGTCTAAATATACCTTTAACTATAATTACTTTATGTTTGCTTTAACGTCTTTTTAATCATATTAAAAAAAAAATGTTTAAATGAATATAATTGAATTAAATTGAAAAAATAAACAATTGCCCCCGTATTAATAAACAACGGATAGCGGCGAGTTAGCACTAGCACACGTGTTAACTCTTAATTTTGATTAATAAACGTGTGGTAGCTTTCACTGACATGTGATAACGAGTGGATAA
Source organism: Portevinia maculata (assembly GCA_949715645.1). Lineage (NCBI taxonomy): Eukaryota > Metazoa > Arthropoda > Insecta > Diptera > Syrphidae > Portevinia > Portevinia maculata. Next base: position 137,018,875 of record OX454528.1, on the reverse strand, counting down.
CTTAACTCACCGAATTCGGCGTATAAGGAGCGGATAACTTCACACATTTTCAGATTGTAGTTCATGCATTCACAAATTGAGAGTATGCGCATGTATGTGTAGAAATATTGAGAGGATGAGAGAGAACACTGTCACCCATTTGGGCATATTACTCTTTCACAATGCGTTGACTCCATAGTAGTCCCATCGTATTGGAATGGAATACACAGAAATGAGTGTCAACTGATGAAATATGACAGATATACTCGATTTTTGAATATGATTTGGTTTAGTGCTGCCGTATTGTAGGTGAAGTGCTGCCGTGTTGTGGGTGATAAAGAGCAAACAGCTAACACAGGGGACAAATATTTTTATTAATCAGAAAAGTTATCCTATGGACAAGTTCGCTATCCGTGTGCCACCTAACTCGTGTGTTAAGGAGCGAATAGTGTTTTTCTATTAATATGGCTGTTGATGTTTTTCATTGAGCGGAAGGAGAAATAAAAGGTAAATACCTAAACATTAAAAAATTCTGAAAGTATTGTTTATGTTACATTAATCTTAACCACATGTTTTTTTAGTTGGTTTACCTATAATCTTTTTTCTTTTTATAACTGCTTGTAAGTTATGACTTACAGCCGCGGCTTAAGGGCGGCAAAAACTATTTTTGCCCAGAGCGGCGAAATAGCTAGGTCGGGCCCTGCAGAGTCATGTCTAGTTTTGGGATCCCTGCCAAACTTGTCAGATTGTCCAGAATGACGATGGAGAACGCCCGCTGCTCCATAAAGGTCGGAAACAATCTCACCGAGACCTTTGATGCCAAAAAAGGATTTAGACAAGGTGATGCGCTGTCATGTGACTTCTTCAACATCATACTTGAGAAAATTGTTTCAAAAGTCTGTGAAACTACTTGCATATGCTGACGACATTGACATAATTGGCAGAACACAGCCAGCTGTGACTGGTGCGTTTGGAAGTATTAGCACAGACGCGGCAAAAATGGGTTTAGTGGTAAATGGGGGCAAAACCAAGTATATGCTGTCAACAAGACCACTGCTCTTTTCACTATATGTCAATGAGCTCCCTTCCGTAGTCCGTTCATCCTCTTGGCATTGCATACCGCTCGGATAGTCCTCTAAACTTAAGCGCGGACATACATCATGATGTTCACCTCCTAGGATTGTGGTTTTCGGAACACAAACTAGTTGCTAGCAATAAAACTAAACTTATGCACTTCAGCCTTATTATGCAAGAGTCCCTTAGCTTTGATATTTCCTTTCATGCAAGCAATTGCGAATGGTCAAATGTGTCAAATTGTTTATGTACTGAGGAAGCCACAAGGACAATGTTGTTTGAGAATGCATCGTGTAGCACACGATGTTTTAAAATTGATTCTTCTAATCAGTTTAAATACTTAGGCATCACTTTCGACCAAAATATGAGTTGGTCCAAACATATTTCGATACTGAAACAATATTTAAGATCAACCGTACGTAGCTTTTATCGCCTGAACCAATTCTGTGACAAAAAAACTTTAAAAACAGTATATTATGGTATATTTCAATCAAAGCTACAATACGGAATAAGTTGCTGGGGTGGGGCTTACTATACAAAGATTGAACCATTGACTGTTTTGCAAAAGTGTGCTATACGAAAAGTATGTAATGTCAATCGTTTAGCTCCTTCTATAGTTTTGTTCAGAGCATTGAAAATTCTGCCACTAAAACATTTGTTCTATTTCAAAGTTTCAAAAATTTTTTTTATGAGAGGTGGCTATTTACAGAGCCCAATTTCTAACACTCGCAATTTGCGAAGCAATTCAATTAATGTTGTCGATATTCCTCCTTTCCATACCACTATATTTAGAAACTTTTACTCCATCGTGTCGTGCAAACTATTTAATCAACTTCCTATAAATATCCGAGGACTAAGATCTTTGTCCCAATTCTTAAAATATGTTAAAATGTGGCTTCTTGATTTTGATCACGAGGAAATTAAAGTTTTGCTGCCCTATGTTGTATAAATATGTACATTACATTGTTCTATTTCCGTTTTATGTACAAATGTTCCTTTTATATAAACGTTTTCTTTCTCTTTTATTGTTAGTTCATTATAAAAATCTGTACAAACTCAAAATTAATTAAACAGTTCACCCCACACTTCCAAGCTATTTTTCACGAAGTGACATTATCACTATTTGTTACTGTACAAATACTTATGTCACTACCTATTCTTTTTTCAAAATTGTTCTAGTAGATTAAGTCAATAAAAGTTTGTTAAATCAAGAATAGTGAATAAATAAATAAATAAATAAATAAAATATACATATGTATGCTGATGATGTCCAACTATTTAATAGTTGCTCTCTTGGTTCGATTGAAGACTGCGCAAGTAAAGTTAACACCGATTTGGAAAGAATCTCAGTATGGGCGGAGAGGAACGGATTGTTTCTTAATCCTAAAAAGTCTAAATGTTTAGTGATTAGTCGGAAGCCCGTCGATCTATCATATTTTCCTGAAATTCATCTCAACGGCTCGACTGTAGAATATGTTGAAACGGCAAAAAATCTTGGAATCCTATTTAATAGGACTCTATCTTGGGATACACATATTAATGCGGCTGTAGGCAAAGTTAATGGTATACTGCGACTATTATGGGCCTCACAACACTATATATATAATCAGCAGAGAAAGCTTAATGTTGCCTTTAGTAACGCCGCACGTTATATCTATGGTTTGAGGCGCTTCGATCATATCTCCAATTTCTCCCGACAGATCTATAACATCTCCTTCTACCATCTTTTACGTTTTGGATCACTCGTATTGTTATTCAATGTAATTCAGACACATCAACCCAGTTATTTATTTAGTAGACTACGTTTTGCTTCATCTAATCGATCCCACAAATTGTTCATACCCGGTACCGTTATCTTATATCCGAGCGCCAGTTCTTCTTCAATGTTACCCGGCTTTGGAACTCACTACCACGGCATTTGAGAAGGTCAAGTACCATTGGGCAGTTTCGTAATGGGTTACAGTCATATTTCCAGACAATTTCCGACTAATACAACGTTTTGTTTCAATTGATACTAATATTTATTTTTACTGTAGTTTTGCGAAAAGAGAGATGTATATATTGTATATTTAATTGTTTTATTCGTTTTTTTTTTTGTTTCCTTTTTTTGTGAAGTTAATGAATTTAAAACTTAACGCAATATAATTGTCTAAGAAGCAGAAAGAGAAAACCTTTGATTATTCTTGTAATATTGATATTTTATGTAGCTTGTTGTTTTACTGAATTATATTTAAGCCTTGCACTATTTTATAAGATCATTGTTATCTTAATGTGTAAGCTTTCAATTAATAAATGGACCATGAACTAAGAAGGGTCACACAACATCGACGAATCGGACAGAACGTCACGATAGACAAGAAACACTAAGGAGACTTTGTATAAGACCCTCATCATCCCAGTCCTACTCTACGGCACAGAAGCGTGGACATTAGCAAAAGCGGATGAAGATCTTCTTGGTCGTTTCGAACGCAAAATTCTTCGAGTGATTTTTGGTCCCGTTTGCGTTGACGGGCTTTAGAGGAGGAGATTTAACAGCGAACTCTACGAGCTGTACAGCGACATCGACCTGGTCAAAAAAGTGCGAATCAGTCGATGTAGCGTAGCCATCTTACGCTCCGGCCCGAAGAGTCTTCGATTGCAACCCGGAGGGACAACGCAGTAGAGGAAGACCTCGCCTTAGGGGGCGCACGCAAGTGGAAGGGGATCTCAACCAACTTGGAGTGCGCAACTGGAGGCAGTTAGCCAAATATCGTGCTAACTGGAGAGGCGTATTGGTTGAGGCCCAGGTCCACCCCGGACTGTAGCGCCACCTAAGTAAGTAAGTAAGTCCATTTCGAGATGAGCACAGGATTCGGGTCTATCCGCATTTTTCACCTGAAATAGGTAATTTTACCTATATACCAGAAATAGGCTACTTAGATATAGGTAAGCTAGATACAATCAAAAGAAAAACCTTAGCAGGACAAGTGATTGTGCAACATGCCAATCGACAAACTAGGGCTGGCCAAACCTGGAGATGCGACACTCCAAGAAGTTGGTCGCTCTAAGCAGATTGTATATTAGCGCCACAATATGCGTCGTTCCTGGACGAGGACATGTTATAACTTCTTTTACAGAAGCTGTATGTTCGAGGAGGAGGAGAACAGTATTCTGCACCTTTTCTCTCCCATAAAAGGAGATTAAAAAAATGTGTGAATATCAAAAAAAAATCATTTTTTACTTTAATCTCTCAACGACGGCAATGGAGAATCTCATTAAAAAAACAACTGATAACAGTGCTTGGGTGGTCATCTTCGCGGGTGAAGCAGATTTAACCCTTCTCTAAGCATAGTTTAAAACGGTCATGCAACTTCGTTGCTCTGATGAAGGTAGGTGTTCGTTGTCTGACAGGCGCCTATGTCAGCTCAGGAAAAGGTTGGAGAAGCTAGGTTTAAGACCTTGTATGCGCCGTTATTGCCTAATATTTTTATTTACTTATTTAACATATTGTTAGCCGAACTGCTACACAGGACTTCTGGCATATTAGAAAATTATTCTTTATTATTTTCCTCTTCCGAAACAGCAAAGGTAGAACTTTAGCAATATGTCGTTCAAGTCTTCTACATACTGCCGCGCCAATTATTGCATGTTGATGATAAATTGTACGTTTATTGTACTATGTCAGAAACGTTCGCGCAAATGCCATCAAACAACTGTACAACGTTTCAACTCAATCCGATGAACGATGGGTGAAAGCAAAGAAGACAAACAATTATCCGACTCGACTCGCGCGCCGCCTATAGTACGTGCCTGGATTTATGTCAGAAACTTTTGTGTAAGAGCCAACAACTACTGGGCAAAGTAATACAATTGTTAAATATTTGTTTCACTATTGCTAAGGATTTTGAGTGTTATTTTTATTATTAATCTGTCGTTAACCGAATTGCAGCATGAACTACAATCATATTAGATTTTTGTTCAACCGCTTTTGCAACAGCATGTGTTGATCCCTTATATCTGTCTTAGAATCTTCTTCTTACTCGCGACTTACCTCCTGTATGTTGATGGTACTGAGCCAGTAAGCCAGAAACCTTCATACAAGTACCCAACAGCAACGGTAGTACTCGTAAGTTTCAACTCAATCGGATGGATGATGTGCGAATCCGTAGAAGACAAACAAACACACATTGATCTTTGTTGCACTACCAACATATTAGGTTTTTTTTATTCTCTTTCCCAACATCAAGTGTTGATCTTTAACATTTGTCTTAGAAATCTTCTTCTTACTCGCCGTTCACCTGTTGTACAACATCTACGATGCTGCAAGAACGCAGCACAACAGAGGTTGAAGCCACCAGACGACCAACAACCAACAAGGACCACCAGACGACCATACCAACCAACAAACATCAAGGACTTAAACCCCATCATTATCCCCATACCAGCCAACGGCCGTCAGCAGTACTCAAGCTGACGTGAAAAGCCCACATCCTAAATAAATAAAATGTTAGACTTAAGAAAGTTTTTAATTAAAAAAAATAAAAAAGAATGTAACCAATAGAACGAAGTAGAGCCCCTTCTGTGCTCACAGACAAAAATTATTAAACTCAAGACATTATTAAATAATTGAAAATAGTATTAGTAGCCAATGTTATACCCTTTGAGTATTAATGATATTGTCAATAAAAAAAATCACCTATTTTATGTTGATGGTACACTGTACGTTGATGGTCCTAAGTACCAGCAACAACTGTAGTAAGTTTCAACTCAATCGGATGCATGCGCATCGGTGTTGCGTACCAAAAGAAGACGAACACATAAGTGTTGATTTTTATAAATGGTCTTTCATTAAGGGCTTGACAACTTCTTTTTTAAATAAAATGCAAAGTACTTGAGGTATCTCAAAAAACAAAAATTTGTCGTGGATTACTATCAAAACGTTTATGAATTCGACATCGTTCATATGTCCACCATGAGAACGTATGCAGCGGTCGATACGTTGATTTCGATGACTCGCCCGCACATTTCGACCGTTTCAATATTGGCTCTAAGCTCCTCTAACGCCGCCGCCTTGTTGGAATATACCAATGATTTGATGTAGCCCCATCAAACAAAGTCTAGAGGTGTTAAATCACACGATCTCGGCGGCCAACAGATGGGTCCGTTTCTCGAGATAACACGGTCACCGAACTGAGACTTCAATAACTCGATTGTTGCACCCGCTGTGTGGCTTGTTGGAACCACATATCACTGCTGTCCAATTCGATATACTCGTATATCAATATATATAAATAATGTTCCAACATGTTTCTGCAGCGAATACCATTTACCGTAACGTGACGGTCATTTTCACTGACGAAAAAGAAACGGCACAATGACGCCACCGGCATGAAAACCGCACCAAACAGTAATTTTTTGGGATGAAGTGCTGTTTCATGAAGCACATGAGGGTTCTCACCTGTCCAGTGACGCATATTTTGCTTATTGACGAAGCCTCCTAACCAAAAATGCGCTTCATCGCTGAAGATGATTTTGCGATGAAATTCTTCATTTTCTTCCATCATGTCCAGAGCCCAATTCGAGAACATACGTCGCTTCATATCATCAATTGGCTTTGGTTCTTGAGTCATGGTCTGGTAGAGGCCCAATTCTTGAGAACGCCGTGAAATTGACTGATTTGGCTGTTTTGCGACGGACGCTTCTACGGGCAGAACGTAGTCTCACCGGCAGGGCAACATCAAGCAGCGAATATTCTGACTCAAAATTACTCGAGCAGATTTGGGGGAAGGGAAACCTGAATAGCGTACCATTTCTTACAATGTTTGTATTCGTTGGGCCTTGGCCATTGATGTCTTCGTTTCGATGTATTATCTGCCTATTCGGTGTCTGTTTTTCAGTGTTGAGTTCTGTTAGTTGCAACGTTGATGCTTTTTCTTCAGTGCTGTTTTATGTGTCAACTTGGGCCACCTGTGATCTGGTCGCTGCGATTTTTATGAGCAGCTTTCTATTAAGGCAGTCCGCTTTTAACCTGTGGGTCACCTGTCATCTGGTCGTTGCGATTTGTATGAGAGGGTCTCTATTAAGACCATCCGCCACCGGCTTTTACCATGTGGGCCACCTGCCCTAATTGGGTTTAGCTATGTTCGTTGGGGTGCTACTTTAAGGGATATCTACCCACACCCTTGGCTGATTGGTCGGGGTATCGTAAAGGACCTTTCTGACTACCTTTCTGTTCGCGTTGGGGTGTGCCAAGGAATCGTCCTTCCCTACCCATCGTTGTTAAGACACCAACCGTCCGTTGGGCTCGATACCTGCTTTTGTCGGCCCCAAGAACTCATGGAAACGAGCGACCTTGATCGGAATCAATCAGAGGCGGCCATTTAACCAATCTCCCAGTAGGAACGACGGCAAAATGGACAGGCCGGGGCGCAAAGGTGAATCAGGTATGCAAGTGGATTGGTTGGGAAGAAACAACACTTTTGTAGCGTTTTGTATCCCAAAACCCCATATAATAGATAAACCTATCAATACGTTCACCTTCAAACACTAGACACTTCCACTCGAATGGTTCATGTCCAAATTCGCTTATTGTATGCACTCAGCCATTTTGACATTTGTCAGAGTTAAGACCTCAATTTTGAGAAAATGTATTTCCCTTAAAATTATGCAGAACATATTCCAAAATTATAACACACAATACCATATCAACGGATATGCCAAATTTAAATACCTCTATAGTAGGGTTCATGTCATTATTGAAGTCCACCCAACATGTCTCGCTCAAACTCCATACTCTTGTTTTAAACTAATGCTATAAGAAATTCCATAGAAAAGACAATATATTCGTTTCATGGGGAATGATAAATGTTTTTAAAAAAAGGAAACATTATCTACCATCATGTCTTTTACATTATTTAAAATCCATAGAACGTGTCACTCTTTAGCCTGATCGTTCGAATCGAAAACATAAGTCGATCAAGCTTTAAGGATTAGTGAAACTGAAGGACCCCAAATGATTTCGGATATCCTTGCGTCATCGATTCACAACGTTCTTCAAAACATCCAATTTATGTCCTTTGACCGGAAAAGTTTTAAACATTACTGTTTTATAAAACGGATAACAAAAGTGTCAATCTTCATTGGATCACTGCAGGGTGTCCTTCACAGAAATTTCACACAACTTTATCAGCATCTATAAGCTGGGAGCTTCAAATACTGAGTCTCTGTGAGCAAACAGCATGACATTCACTGATAGGATTAAGTCGTTAAGAGTAGTAATCAAACCTAAATGGACTTCCTGGTGGATGAATTCACAGATTATACAACTCACTCAGTGTGCCTCCACTGAGAAAATTTGATAATCACAGTGTTTCCCACGTCAGATAATTTCCCGTTACGGACACGTTATTTTAACCTCCAACAGAGAATCCTCTTTCCAGCCACAGCATACATTATTTAATCAAATTCCCTGCGAATGTCGGCTGGGTGCTTTCATATACTCGTACAAGTGAATTGGGTGAATATGAATTGTGACCCTCTAATTGTTATTTGTGAATCAACATCACTCGCAGAAGCGTCATCATCAGCGAATGTGTTTTTTTTCCATTTGAAGCACAAACGTGTACGGGTTCCATATGTTGCCCATGAATAATTCGGTTTTAACTACATGAAAATGTCCTTGTGAATGAGGATTTGTTTTCATCCATCCTGGATGGTACAACTCAAAATTGTTTACTTGTTTCTTCATTTTTTTTTTCTTATGATAGGGAAAGGAGGTTATGTGGCGACAAATGGAAAACAGATTCCAACCACTGAAAATACTAAATCACTTTTGTTAATGTAATATCCGTTCTGATGCTTTCAAATCTTAGTAAGGGTGAAAAATTGGATACACTGCATTAACATAATGTATCTCATTTGTCTGGACCCGCATATTCGGGTACATAAATAAACCAACATATCTAATAAAAGAATCATAAATATTTGATTTGAGAAATCAAAAATTAAAGTACTTATCGTGTTAATATTTATTTTATTTTGTTTGCCCTTGAAGGGGCGGGATAGGAATATCACAACAGCGCACCCCGATAAACAGAGCTTGTCGTAAAAAGCGACTAAGGGGAAATATCCCCACTAGACACTTTTAACAGCCAGATGAGCCTAGCGACACATTTGACATCTTAAAGCTGTCCCGCAAGTGTGCATGTACAAGGTGGCGCAAAAGTTGTCATCTGTTTACTTCACAAATGTCAAAGCAAAATTGACATTTGCCGCTATTTGCAAAAATTATAGCATCTTCCGATAGGGTTTTCAGCTCTTGGGTGTGCCTTAGGCAATTCTGGTGCCAATGTTCTAAATGATCCACGACGTTTGACATCTATCCTATGTAGTTTTCAGTCGGATTGGTGAACGCCACTGGGTGATGACTTTTGCGCCACCTTGTACAATCGTGGGTTGACACGACTGGAGATCGGTATCGTAAATGGAAGGTCAAATAACAAATAATAGGAGCTTTCATTTGTCCAGATCGTTATCATTATTCCAATCCTGGGATGGGTAGAAATGCTAGGGTCAGACTTATTCAGTTTCCGGGGGATAGCAAAGTATGTAATGCATTAATCTTAAAAATGGCTGACCTTAGATGGCAAAATTTAGAGGGGCAAAAGGTGTCTAGAGCACTTTGGCCTCATTTGGACAAGGAAAGATCTAAGGAAATTCTCAAATTGAGCAAGGAACAGCTTAGAACAGTAGTTGGAATTATGTCGGGGCACTGTCTCCTAAGGAAGCATGCTAGGTGGCTTAGATTGGAAAATGTGGATACATGCAGGTTCTGTGGTGATCTAAAGGGTGCGCCATTTGCTCCTTTTTCCATTTGAAAAAACAAAACGCTTTTTATAAGATGAAATCAAATTTTTTTATTGATAAATGAAGGTTGGTTTATGGCATTTATGTATGAAAAATAACATCGGTCATGTGACCACCGCGGCTTCGTTTACAATCCAACATCCGACCATAAAAATTTTCAATGACTTTTTCCAGAATCATCGGGTCTATAGCCACAATTTCAGTCTGAATATTGCGCTTAAGGTCTTGAATTGTCCGGGGAGCATTCGCATACACTTTTCCTTTCAAAAATCCCCAAAGCAAATAGTCAAGAGGTGTTAAATCGCACGATTTCGGGGGCCAATTCACATCGGAATTCCTTGAAATTATGCGGTCTTGAAATTTATCGTGCAATAAGGCGATTGTTTGGCAAGAAGTGTGAGCCGTTGCTCCGTCTTGTTGAAACCAAAGGTCGTTTGCATCAATACGATCCAATCGTGGCCACAAAAAGTCTGTTATCATGCTGCGATAACGTTCCCCGTTGACCGTAATGGCCTTTTCTTCTGCATCTTGAAAAAAGAATGGTCCAACGATGCCACCAGCCCACAAGCCGCACCAAACAGTCACTTTTTCGGAATGGAGAGGTTGTTCATGATATTCGTGTGGATTTCCAGCCCCCCAGAATCAGCAATTTTGCTTATTTACGTACTCATTAAGGTGAAAATGAGCCTCATCAGAAAAGAGCACTTTGGGCGAAAATCCTTCTTCTCTTTGAAGCATCCAATCAACAAAAACACGCCGCTGTTGATGGTCTGCCGGCTCCATGACTATAAATTTGACAGCTCATATATGCATACCACATGACTTTTGACTCATATGGTAACACATAATCTCATAGGTAAAAAAAAAAATAGATGGCGCACCCTGTACAAGCCGAGGAAGACATAACGCACATACTGTGTGAGTGCGACGGTATAGCACGGAACCGTAGGATGTTTCTAGGAGAATACTTCTTCGAGGAATTAGGGGAGCTGAGCGGTACAGACCACAAGAAGCTGGTAAAATTCTGGAGGAAGATTGGGTGTTCTGTCTAGAAAATTGGGCGCGTTTCTTAGACGTTTGGAAAAGATTTTCTACTACAGACGAAACATGGTAGGAACGGAAACGGTACCATTCTTGCGGCAGAGCTACTTGGCAGCGTCTTGACCATTTCACAGTTCATTGATCGTTTGATGTCTATTAAAATTATATATGATGCAAGGCGAGGTTTGGAATATTGTCAGTGCATTTGCTTCCCAAGTCGGATGCGTGCAGAGAAAAAAAATTGCATTCTGGCTCGATTTTCACAACCTCATCGAGGACGAGGAAGAGCTTTTTTTGGTTTTGGAGATTTGAATGGTGAAGTCAAACAAAGACTATAAATATTGCCATGAAGGACTGGGATAAGGTCAAACGAAGACTATGAGGACTCGGATACGGACCAGGAGCTAAATACCATGTTCCAAGCAAAGCCGGTCGGTGATAACAAGAAAGTGTAATTCAAAGCTTGGTGAAGGTATTGCTCTAATAATGAAGTTTAAAAAAGCTCGCCTCGAATAGGAGTATAGACTTTGCAAGAGATTTGCGAAGAGAACTGCGCTCAAATCAAATTTAAGTAGCACCGAAAAGCATGCAATGAAATACGATGCTGCTTGCTATTAAACACAAAATGCTTGCGCTGTGTTCTCAGCACTATAAGGGTACTGCAACATTTACAGAAAAACACCTTTAGCGTAAACAAATTATAAAAAAAAAAGAATTCTGCGATTTTTGATACCAACCGGGAAATCCACGAACTGCGACAAACCAGCTTGAACAGAGACACACTCGTTTCAAAATAGCTGCTCAGAGAATGAGAAATTCTCTGGTATTTCGTTCGCCAAAGTTCATCAAAAATGTGAAGTGCTGCCTCTGCTTCTCGATGGCGAAAAAATATTATACATCTGGCAACCATATCAAGAAACTTCAAAACGAAAAGCGGTTGGGCTGGACGAGATAGCTTCTGAGGAGACATCACGTTCAGATGGCTCATGATTCTTATCTCCAAACTCATCAGAGGCAATCCATTACCAGTGGAGGAATCTGATGTCACACACCATGAAGATCCTTTAGCGGGTATCAGATAGGCGATTGCGGTAAATTAGACAGCAATCTGATAACCAGTCGCAGGTAGAACCACAGATGGAATCTGATTACGAGCCTTCTTGGAAACATACGATGGTGTTGTGAAAGCCCAAACTGGAACGTCGCGTCGTCTTTTGAGGCGATTGTGTTAATTGCTCCTTCTGCTGCATACGGAAATCTTTTTCCTCCCAAAACGCTGGAAAACGTCGTTGCAAACTCCTTTGAGGATCGTCCATCGCTTTGTGTAACAACAAAGAAAGTGGCTGATGAAGCCATCGCGAATTTCCTAATTTACCAGTGAAACTGTCCATGGTGGTGGTCGATGGAAGAAAGAACCAAGTTTGTTCCATCAAACACCAGTCATCGGGTTTTACATAAGAAAAATATATCCACCAATTCTCCTGAAGGGAGCCCTATGCGCGAAACGACAGTAGACGTCCGGGTATGTGCATGAAATTAAGGAAATGTTCGGATTCGGATGGTTGTGTCGCGAGCTTACTAGATTTTTCAGATATTTTCCGTTTCAGAAAGATGGAGTGAATGCAAATATGCAATTATCTATATTCGCATAATTCGCATGAACACAATCCAAAGTATAAGGATTAAAATGAAAAAAACATCTTGATTCCTTAAAGGATTAACATATTTTGCTAGTTGATTTTGAAAAGGTATTTGATAGACAACCAAGAAGTCCACTAAGACAATGAGGATTTCCAGAAAGCTAAATACAGATCACCATGCACATAATATATGAGCGAGTACAGACAAGAGTAAGACCCCCGCCTGGAGTCACCAAGGTAGTTCGCAATAAAAGTCGGTATACACCAGGTAAGCGTCTTACTTTTATTACAGATTAGCTGCTTGAATGAAAAGTGACGAACTCCAAAGTGCATCAAATCTTCTTTTGTATTTATTATTTATTTGTTATTTATTTATTTATTATAATTATTATTATTTTTTTATTTATTTATCTAGTCATTTATTTGTATATTTATCTATTTATTTATTTATATGTAATTAAAATTGACTTCATTATTATATTAATTCATCGTCTGCATTTGTTCAGTCATTCATATTTGTTAAATTATTCATATTTGTTAAATTTTTCTTTAAATTATTTATATCTGTTAACTTATTATATTTGTCAATTATATCTATAATTGTTAATCTATTTATATATGTTTATTTAGTAATTGTACTTGTTAATGTACGTGATATCTGAAATCAAGTTGCCCACCACCACTTCTCTCATTTCGATGATCCTATTATAGTTCGTATTGAGGTTTTTTCCATCAGCTTTTCCTCAAATTATTACTTAAATATATATATAGTTTGATATTTTTCAATTACAATTATATAAGATTATCAGTAGTAAGGTAGTAATAACCAAATCTCTGTAAAATGTGCAAAAGTACTGTTTAGAATGTATATCTTTGCTGAAATAAAATAAAAATATAAAATATAAACAGTGTATAAACAGTCGCGAAAAAGAGCAGGGAGTACAAACTCCTGGATCACACAAATGCAAAAACTCCAGCATTTGATTGGCCTCATTGACGAAGTGACTCAAAATCGGAGGGCTGTCGACACTTTCTAAGGTCAAACCAGGAAGACAAGTAGTGATGCATAAATCCAGGCTAAGTAGACGAAATTTATCAGAACATAAAGATGATTGGACAAAAGTAAACATTTGGAAAATGAAAAAACAGCACACATTTTATGGAAGACCGATGTTCTTTTAGACACAAGCCATTCTAAAGTCCCTATTACTCACTGGAACTAAAAAACACAAAGGTGGTAACTGTAAACAGTGAATAGAGAAATGTCAAAGCTGCACTACTACCCATCTGTCCCACACCTTTATTATATCATGATTTACTGATCAGCAATGCAATACATAATGTATAAGTTATATTTCTTAAAATGATTTCCTTTGTCAAAAGAAAGGATGTCATAACATTTTTATTTTAAATATTTTTGAAATTCGGATTTTATCTGAATTGGAAAAGTGTTCACCTTTATCTCAACTGATCGTACATACTATTTACAAGTTATCAAGGTGAAACTTAGCAGTTGGGGTTGATTCAGACAAATATCCCAACAATACAACCTCAAAATGTCTTTGTTTCCATTTTTCAGTCCGACAGTATACAGAGCTCATTTTCATTGCATTTTCCATGAACTAATTAGATTTTGTGCACAAAAGTGACCCGAAAATTCCTTTCGTTTGGAAGGCACTGATTCTGCCAATCGAAGATTGTGTCATCGTCGTAGTTGCCTATAGTTTGTTTTATTCGTAGATCGTAGGTATCTGTATCCATTTTCGAATATGTTGCATGTGTGGTTGTGGCTGAATTGGAATTTTGCACAAATCTTTACTTGTTGAGAAGTTTGTTCCCAACAATTTTAAGGTCAATTAAAATGGATGCAAATGGGGGAACTAGGGAAATATAAATCAAAAATTCGTTGAAATAAGAAAATATATAACATTCTCTTTCCACGTCTAAGAGAAAATCGACACACTCTCTTTGTGGGCACAGTATACCTTTAATGGTTTTGATGTGTGCCCACCACCCAGAACAGAACTACTCGTATGTTCAGGAACAATCTCTTTGAATATTTTCGAAATTCAGTAACCAACAAAACGGCGTTTTAAGCCTCTCAAAAAAGGTCCATCGCGGCCATGTTGTTATTTTCTTTATTAACAATATAAGGCATAAACGGCCCATATCTACAGGGCCTAAAACATAGCTTCTCCAACCATTTGCTTTTGTGAAGTGGAAGAGATCACAATTTTTAGCCAACTCCGAGAAGCTTATAATTGATACTCTTGGAACTTGAATGTATGCCAGACGTTCGCAAGAGATGGGACGTTGGAAAAAAAATGTTTTCAAGTGTTATGGTATAGAAACAGATCAACACAGCCACTCCGACTTTGACAACCAAGCTTTTAAATGGGATGGAACACATTAGCATCTCAACCTCAACTTCCACTTTAACGTTAGACCTAAATCCTAAATGAGAAAATGAACTGCAAATCTCACCAACCTTCGGACGGTATTTTCAGATTTCCCAAAATACAAATGCTTAAATTTTGAGCAAATTTTCTCTTTTACTTCTATTTTGAAAGAATTTTCTCTTTTGTTCACAGCAATTTTTTGTTTCGCTCCCGAAGTAACATTTTCCAATGTGTTTGACTCGACTTCAAACGCTCAAGTTCCGTCTCCTGTCAAAGTCGGAGTCGGAGTTAAAGTGTTGATCTGTTTCTACCATTACTTGGCCCCAGTGTGCTTTGAACCTGAGACCCTTCGATTAGTAATCCAACACAATAACCACTGAGTCACTGCGCTCACTCTGAACCAATTTTCCACATAGCGGAAGGAGCAAAGAAGGCAATGCTTAGACCTTCAACAGGATTTTCTGTAAAACCTGGGTCCCAGCCCTACAATGTTCATGTGGCCTTAGACGGCGATCGTTAGACCGATACTGACATATTGTCGATTTTGTAATTGTGGCAAGCAATTTGCAAAGGCTCAATAGGATCCAAATCATGGCGCACCACTGGGGAAATGAGAACCATCCTACACCGGTGTTGGAGGCAACTCAACCTAAGACTACTTAATCGTTTTCGTACAACAATTTGGATGAATCCAAACGGAGAAACTGGAAACCCAGTCTCACTTAAAGTGGGAAATTGCTTAGCATGAAATTTCGGTGGAGTGATTTTCCAGTTAACATGTTATGAATTTGACAGTTGTTGCTCCTCAGCGGAGCGATAACGTTACGTGAGCTGCTAAACTCCTCGGAGGGAAGGGGGAAATTCTGTCTCTAAGCAAAGTGAACCACCCACTCCAAACAAGAAACCAGACTTGGTTAACGGCGCCTGCCTGACAGTTGTTGGCATACACTTAGCGGAGCGACACAAATGCTAAATCCTGTTTGCAAGCGAAGCGATCCTTATAAGTAGCTAAAAATAAGTAATTGGTGTACCAGACCAGATATGCGCATTGTGCTCAAGTTTTGAGCGGATAAACGCCTTATAAATAGTAGACGGATCAGAGGGAGTGAAATATTTCTTGCAGCGCTTAAGGAAGCCTAGGCATTTCGCAGCTTTCTTGGCGACATCGAATAACCCGTGCATTTGGAATCGATGATACCTTTCTTCAATAGATTAGAAATTACCTTTCGGACCGTTCAATTCAAGTTGTTTTGGACGGTTTTAACTCTGCAACTCACCAAATAAATGCTGGTGTTCCCCAAGGCTCTGTTTCAAATCATTACTGGACCTGTTCCTCATTAAGAAGTTTTCCGGATTCAAGATTTTTCATGAGCTGACGGTTGATCAGCGTTTCCATGACCTTGAAAAGAAGGGGCGTTACTGCAATTGGTCGGTAGGAGGAGGAAGAAGAAGATACGCCTTTTGTGCTGTATGTAATGCTGTTGTCCATCTTCTCAGGAAGAGCCCTGAAGAATTGATAGAATAGCTTACGCAATGGTTTTGCCAGCGACGAAGACCACTTCATCAGAAAGATAGGGGAAATACCATCTGTACCAGCGGATTTGTGAACGTCAAGATCTTGCAGTACTCTAGCCACTGTACGAGTGCGGAAGTGGATTGGTCTCATGAAGTATTCTACGCGCTCTGGTACAGGGGGAGACAAAGCACAATCTGGGAGTAATGAGCTGACTGTAAAGTGAGCAGCAAGCAGATTGGCCTTATCTATCTGTCTTGGAAAGTGTAAAATCATTCGCAGATGTACTTGAGGTTTCGAAAGCCATCATAGGACCATTTTTTTAACTTGCGGGAACAACTGCGTGGTGAGATGTTGTAAGAAACGAAACGAAAAGCGCTTTCGAATTTCAAGAAAAGAAAGAAAACACGCGAAAGCGAAAGTTTGCTTCAAATAACACCTTTCGTTTTCTACCTCTTTTTCAAAACTAAAGTTTGAGAACGTTAAACCAAGTCTTAGAACCTGAAACCAAGTTTCAGAAACTTAAATTGAATATTATGTATCCGCCTTGGTTGAGTGGGTAATGCGTCGGACTACTACAAATAAATAAGTTGTTCAAGAGGAAGGATTACAATGATATTCCTTGTGTCCGAATTAAATACAGAGAATCGCTTTCAATTCTTCACCATCGTAATTATTGAGCGTTAATACTACATAATTCGTAAAAACTCCAAAGAAACATTAAATAAAAGATAACGTGAAGGAAATAGCTGTCGCTTGTTTTGTTTCGCGTAGACGAAAAATTCGTTCGTTTTTCAAGTTACATGAAGCAAAACAAAAAGGCGAAAACCTCAAAGAAATAGGTAACGCTTTTTTCTTTCGCACAAACGAAACATGTTTTCGTTTTTCACACGAACACACGTTCGTCCACGCGAACCTTACGGAATCCCACCCCTGGCTTCAGCAATTAATAATGGATTTCTCTTTACTTTAATAAAAAAGGACATTAAATTGAATCCTCTTTTTCCTTAACGGTGAGGCTATGACCCACTTTACTGCATGTGGGATTCGCCGGTTCGACTTCAATTTGTATTGGCATTCTTTCGGATCGCTTAATAGATAGATATTTTATTTCGTTTATAATTTACAATTTGTTATAGCGCAATTTACATAATTCAAATACAGAGATATGACAGCTTTATGTCTTTCTACTGAAAAAAGTTTACAAGTGACAAAAATTAACATAGATTAGAAAAATTTTTGTTTTTGAGGAAAAACAACGACTTAAAACCTCAAATTAAGGAGACAAAAAAAAAAAAAGATGATAATAAATAAAATATACATGAATGCATAAATAAATAAAAATAAAATATACATGAATGTATAAATAATATAAATAAATAAATAAATAAATAAGTAAATAATAAATATATAAATAAATAAATAAATAAATAAACAAGTAAATAAATAAATAAGTGAACAAATGAATAAATAAGTAAATAAACAAATAAACATAAATGAATTGGCAAATAGATAATATCAAATTGACAAACAATATATTAATGTAATATAGAGATAAATAGATAACATACAAATAAATTAACAAAAAGTTGAATATTGCGTTAGTTAATATGATCGCTTAATAAACGAGGCCTGATGTGGTGTTTTTTTTTTAAACTTGGTGAAAAGCGCCCTAAAATTAATATAAGCAATAAATGCACTAGACGACTGCCTCTTATTAAAGCCTTTCTTATAAATATAATATACTAATATCTATCGTTGAAAAACTTAATTTCAATAAATACAGTCAAAATCGGTTATAACGACTTTCAAGGGACTGACGAATTTGGTCGTTATAAGCAATAGGTCGCTATAACCGATATCAAGCTTTATATATATAAATTGTAAAGATTTCTCTTTTTTGACTTATTTTCCGATAAGAAGATACATACAACTTTTCGCCTCACAAAATTAAATTAAACTTCTACAACCACTTGTCACACTGAAAAATTTTCACTGAGTAAAACTTCCCAAACGTAGAACAAGCTCAATAAACGCAAAAGCAAAAAAATAACGTCTACAAACGGTAACTGTAACATATCCCAGATTCTACGAACTTAGATACACTTTGCTTCAAATGAATAAGCACAAACATTTTCTAAGCTACGTTGTCCATTTTTTCAAAACCTTGTGCCGTAATATATCATTTGATGATGCAAACTGTTTGCGTATGATGTTGACAAAATAAATCGGAAAGAATAATTCAAAAAGTACCGCTATATTTTCTCTGGTTCTCTTGCAAAGCATTCAATATTGAAAAATGCAGTTTTATTTTGCGTCAACTGAATAGACACAAAGTCATTATTTTTGCTGGTTATGAGTTTTCTGTGGAGATTGACACATTAGATCAACAGTTGAAGTACTTTTAGTGAATTTTGTTTGATTAATTGTATTTCAAAGAAAAATGGGTAGAGAAAAATAGTGTTGAAAGAGCTCAAATCGATTTACTAAAAGACCAAGGACCAACCGGGCGTCCCATCGCTGACAAAATTGGACGAAGTTCTAGTGTGGTCTATTCTTATTTAAGAAGCAAAGATTCGCAAGCGTTTCAACAGTGCGAAGGGTTATCAATAGTACCAAACATCTGAAATGGTTAAAAATTCAAAAGAAACCACCATTTAACGAGAAACGGAAGTGTATGCGCTTAGAATTTTCTAGGCTCCATATGAGTCTTAAAAATGAATGCCATCACGTAGCTTTTTCGGATGAAAAGAAGTTTAATTTTGATGGCCCTGATGGGTTTAATTATTATGAGTACTTCCACGATATGAGGAAAGAAGAACGATTTTTAGCGCGGCATCATAGTCGAGAAGGTGGTGTTATGGTATGGGGAGCAGTTAGCTACTATGGCACTATTGAGCTTGAAGTTAAAAACCTCAAAAATTACCACATTAAGTTATAAAGGAATTTTAAAAAGAAATTTTCCTAAATTTGCAGGCATTTTTTGACCCATAAACTGAACTTTTGAGCAGGGCAACGCCCCCATCCACACGGCGCGCATAGTACAAAATTGGATAGAGGAGCAGAATGTGGAATTGCTTCAATGGCCGCCGTACTCAACGGACCTGAACCTTATAGAAAACGTTTGGGGATGGTTAGTACGAAAAGTTTATGAGTCTGGCCGTCAGTTTGAGGACAGAGAATCCCTTATTGCAGCCATTAAACTGGCCTGGATGGAAATTTCGCTAAACTACATAGAGAGGCTGTACGATTCCATGCCGGATCGAATTTACGAAACTATTACGAATAAAGGCGGCAGTACCCACTACTAAAATTAACCAATAACAAACTATTTTAAGAAAAACTTGTTTCATTTAATCCCAATAACTTTTATTTCCAATTTCAATATTTGTGTCTATTCAGTTGACGCAAAATACTCGTAAAACTGCATTTTTCCATATTAAATGCTTTGCAAGGGAACCAGGAAAAAAATAGTGGTACTTTTTGAAATATTCTTTCCGATTTATTTTGTCAACATCATACTCAAACAGTTTGCATTATCAAATGATATATTACGGCACAAGGTTTTGAAAAAATGGACAACGCAGCTTAGGAAATGTTTGTGCTTATTCAGTTGAAGCGAAGTGTACATCGCATCTACAGAGAACCAGTTTACTGTTCTAGAAAAAAAATCAGTTGCGCCAACAGCTGCAAATTTAAAAAAAGGGTAAAATCGGTCGTTGTAAGCAATATGTCGTTATACGCGATGTCGGTATAAGCGATTGTCGTTCAATGGAACTACAATGGGGCTGATTCGGGACCTAAGAATTTGGTCGTTGTAACCGATACGTCGTTATAACCGATGTCGCTATAAGCGATTTTGACTGTAATATAAAAGTACCTACCTACCTGCGATTAAGTACTAAATGCAATAACCCTTTTTTGTTATCGTCATTTCGGGCGAACTGGCTCGGTGGTTAGTGTGTCAGATTACTATTCTAAAGGTCCGTGGTTCAATTCCCGCCAGGACCAAGTAACATCTAGAGATATTTTCCACTGCCCCACCTATTGCGAACGTCTGACAAACATCCAACAGTATCAATTGTCATGAGAAGCTTCTCAAATTTGCCGCGCCGATTCGGCTTAAAATTGTAGGTGGAAGCGCATTTCGCACAAGAAAGTGGTTGGAAAAGTTAAGTTTTAGGCCCTGTATGGGCCGTAAATGCTCATACGTAACACTGGTAACACTTGCTTTAAAATTTATATTTTTGAGAGCATAGTTGGGGACTCAATCATGAGTTTCCGTGCATTAAATTAATTCCCTCATTTGGGACTGTCTTTAACACTAAATTAATTATTGGTATACTATTTGTTTAAAGTTTGCAGATTTTCTTTTTAAAAATAACTTATTGTGCTTAATAGTAAACCCCATTGATTTCAATATACAGTCGTGTCTGGAAATGGTGAACACCCCAAATAGTGAACACCTCGATATAGTGAACAGCTAAAATTTTACTTGGAGTTCTCTAAATACGAGTAGTGAACAATCGGAAACCTCTAAATAGTGAACAAATTTTTGCAGCAACTTGAAGCTAAAAACAACAAAAAATCACAAGAGAATTAAAAACATAGTGGGTATTCCCCATAAATACCCTTTTGTTTGCTTCAAAATACCTACTTGATGTTTGTTTGTCATTTTTGTCGAGTGCGTTTGTGTGCAGTCAATAGCGTTTGTGTCGTGTGACAGTTTGTGTGCGAAAGCGTGATATTAAAAGTTGCTGAGTGCTAACGAACTGATAGTGGGGTCATGTCTTCGAGGAAATTCCTTTCGTTAAAGGACAAATCTAAAATTGTTGAAAAAATCGGAAAAGGCGTAAGTGTTTCATCTTTGGTAAAAACATATGGAGTAGCAAAATCAATAATTTCCGGAATAAACAAACGTAACACTCTGTGTAACCAGACAATCGGAGCAACTAAGAGGAAGACTCTTAGAGAAGGTCCACGCATGGAGAAGGCATTATACCACTGGTTTGTAGGACAACGCAAAAAGAACTGTCCAGTCAGTGGAGAAATGCTAAAACAAAAGGCAATAAAGTTGCACGCCGATATCAAGGAAACAGAAGGTAGCTTTCATGCCAGCTCCGGGTGGTTATCTGGATTTAAATCTCGTTTCGGAATTCGACTGTTGAAAGTGTCCAGCGAAAAACTTTCATCGAATACCCAAGCAGTTGTAGATACCGTTTAAGCATAAACTCAGCAATATTATTTATGAATTGAAGCTTTGCAAGGACCAAATATACAACGCTGACGAGACCGGTTTGTTTTGGAAGATGCTTCCTGAAGAAACTTATGTCAGCCAAACTGAAAAAACAGCTCCGGGGATAAAGGCATGCACTAATGCAACCGGGCATCATAAAGTCAAACCTTTAATAATAGGGCGTTCAAAAAAGCCGCGCTCTTTTAAGATGTATGACATCTCAGTAGACTACCGAAACTCTAAGAGTGCATGGATGACTGAAAATATAGAAGTTTTTTCGTTTTTAGTTGTTTTTAGGTCCAAAAGTTTTTGAAACAAAAGGGTTTATCAACCAAAGCTGTTCTATTGATTGACAACGCGCCTAGTCATCCACCAGATAATGAGCTTAAGACTGCCGATGGATCCATATTTGTGATCTATATGCCACCAAATGTCACGCCCTTGATTTAACCCATGTATCAAAATGTGATTCGCATAACTAAGCTGAACTACAAAAAACACCTGTTGTTGTTAGCTGTGGGAAAGGATGATATAACACAGTTTTTAAAAACTTTGACTCTAAAAGATGCTGTTTCATTTTAAATGCTTGCTTGGAATCAGCTGCAGGCAAATGTCATAGCAAAATGTTAGAAGCCTTTATTAGAATGCTTTAACACAACGGAGACAATTCAAAGCGATGATGAAAATGATGATGTTCCTTTGAGTTTAATACGACAAAAAATATTGCAGAAAAAAAAATGTGGAAGTCCATGACATACAGAGTTTAGAAAGAAAGTTTAGAGTCAGAAAGTCAATTTCTGAATGCAAGAGGCAAACATCTCGTTATTTTTTTCCATAATCATACATTGAATATATATTATGTATATATATGTGTTTTCATTTGAGTAAATAAAACGATTGAAAAAATGTCAACCTCTTTATAGTGAACAAACTGAATACTATGAACAGGCCTTGCAAAAAATAGTTCACTATATCCAGACACGACTGTAATAATATGTACGAGTACACCAATAAAAGATTGTGTGCATATGTAAATATGAACAAAGGAATAGTGTTTGCCGCCATTTAAATTTACCAATGAAACTTGGTGTAACCTACCTGAACGGAGTCATTTCTGCCATAAAAAGCTTACTTCAGCTAAGCCACCTACCTCGTTTCCCATAATGTTTATTATAGTATTAAACAAAAATTTATTCATAGATGTCGCACCCCCGTTCTCACGGTTCTAGTATTAGATGCTATAAAGACGAAGACACTGTTATAGCAAATTCTCCATGGATGTGTCCTCACTTGCCATTTAAACTGTTTCCTCAGTTATTCTATTGTGGATTTATACCGAATCCTAATATTATGCCCTGTATTAATTATGATACCTGGTATTTTTTGAATTAATAATTTTCGTTTAATAAAAAACAGCAGTATGTATATAAAGGGTCTTTCATTAAGGACTTGACAACTTCTTTTTGCTATAAGATGCAAACTACTTGAGATATCTCAAAAAAAATGTATCGGCTTGAATTACTATCAAAACATTTATGAATGGTATTCGACTTCGTTCATATGTACACCACGGGAACGTATGCAGCGGTCGATACGTTAAACGTTTAATTTTCGATGACTCAAGCGCACATTTCGACCGATACGGCCTCTATTTCTCGTTCAATATTGGCTCTGAGCTCCCCTAAACGTCGTCGGCTTGTTGACATAGACCAATGACTTAATGTATATGTAGATAAGTCTCAACGATCATCCGGAACTTGAGACCCTTCTCGATGAACTGCCAGAACTCAACATGAACTGCGCGGTCACAGACCGCATCCATAAAACACTATGCTTCAATAAGCGGTTCTCCACGGAGATTCCCAAGAGAGAAGCATGGGTTAGTAATAACCCACCTAACAGCCACAACGGCATAAAGTGGTATACGGATGGTTCTAAAATGGAAGCGGGGGTAGGAGCGGGAATATACGGACCAAACAAACGCTTTACGATACCCATGGGAAAAAGTCCCAGCGTATTTCAAGCAGAGCTCCACGCCATTCAAGAATGCGCTAGCCACATAAATTTATCTGGTATAAAAGGTGCAACCATCCATATATTCACGGATAGTCAAGCAGCTATAAACGCCCTTAGCTCGCATACGATTGACTCCAAATCAGTCATGTACTGCTTCAACACCCTACAGGTACTCGGAACAAGTAACAAGACCAAGCTATGGTGGGTTCCGGGTCATGTCGGGGTGGAAGGTAACGAAAAGGCCGACGAACTGGCCACAAAAGGTTCGGAAACACCCTTCATAGGTCCCGAACCCTTCTGCTGCACTCCTAGATCAGCAGCAGCGGCAGCAATAAAAAGCTGGGAATACAGAAAATGTATCCATCTTTGGGAAAGCATCCCAGGTTTAAGACAGACCAAACAAGCCATTCGGCCTTTCAATAAAAATGCCAGCAAATGCCTAAACCTAAGCAGGCATGATATCAAAAACTTAGTAGGTTACCTTACTGGTCACCATGGTTTAAGATATCATCTACACAAAATGAAAATAGCAGACTCTCCTGAGTGCCGACTCTGTCTTGAAGAGGACGAGTCAGCTGAACACATTTTATGTGAGTGTCCGGCCCTAAACGGAATTAGAAAGAAGATCTTTTTCAGGGAACAAATGTACCCCGAGGACATAAAGAATTCTTCGACTAGTAGAATTGTCCGCTTTACACGGAAAGTGGAAACTCTACTAGTCTAAACTTTTCTGGCCCACACGGCACAAAAGATCTTTTTTTTAGGTCGAAGTGCCCCATATTTAAATCGCCTTGGCGAGCCAGAATGTTAAAAAAAAAAAAAAAAAATGATTTAATGTAGCCCCATCAAAAAAGTCTAGAGGCGTTGATTCACACGATCTCGGCGGCCAATAGACGAGTCCGTTTCTCGAGATAACACGTTCACCTTACTGAGACTTCAATAACTCGATTGTTGCACCCGCTGTGTGGCTTGTGGCACCGTCTTGTTGGAACCACATATCACTGATGTCCAATTCATGCAATTGCTCGAAGAAATAACCTTCCAACAGGTCTCTGTAGCGAATACCATTTACCGTAATGTGGCGGTCATTTTTATCGACGGAAAAAACGGCCCAATGACACCACCGGCATGAAAACCGCACCAAACAGTGACTTTTTGCGGATGAAGTGCTGTTTCATGAAGCACATGAGGGTTCTCACCTGTCCAGTAACGCATATGTTGCTTATTGACAAAGCCGCTTAACCAAAAATGCGCTCCATCGCTGAAGATGATTTTGGGATGAAATTCTTCATTTTCTTCCATCATGTCCAGCGCCCAATTCGAGAACGTACGTCGCTTCATACGAGTATGGTCAAGTGGCTTTAGTTCTTGATTCAGCTTGATCGTGTAAGGGTGTAGCCCAAGATCCTTACGCAAAATTCGCCATAATGTGGTCTGGGAGAAGACCAATTCTTGAGAACGCCGTGAAATTATCTGATTTGGCTGGTTTGCAACGGACGCCTCTACGGCAGCAATATTCTCCACACTTCGGGTAAAACGTAGTCTCACTGGTACGGCAACATCAAGCAGCGAATATTCTGACTCAAGTTTTTCCACTAGACTATGAATCGGTTGTTTACTGGGACGAGGATTACGGCCGAAAATTGACGTTAACGCTCCTTGCGACCATCAACTCGGAATTTCGATAGTAAATTTTATTTATTTGTAAACGTTGTTCCTTCGTGTACTTCACCATGATCAAAATGTTGATTTTACTGAATATTTTGACATTGACAGTTCTTTAATCGATTTAAGGGTGCGTCGCTAATGAAAGATTCTTTACTACTGTGCCTTCCTAGCCATAGACTCACGCTCTACAACCGTTCAACAGATGATTTTTCAAACCTTTTAATTGCAAAATCTCGGGGAAAATCGGCGGATGTATCAAATGGTATATCTGCGTTGAAATCAACAGGAATTTGTCCTTACGACCCAAGTGCTATACCTACGGTGACCATCCGTCCTTTATTTAAGAGGACAGTCCTTTCTTTTTACCTCTGACCTGTATTTTTGTATTCTTAATAAAGGACGTATTTTGTCCTTTATTTTTGAAACTGTCCTTTAAATCATCGAGAAAAAGTCACGAGTAATTAAAATAACTGAAAAATTATTTTCAATAATGAATAATGTTTGAACCAATGACAAATCACAAATAAATGTTGTAAATACTCCTAAAGTTATACTTATAACAAAATATAATTGCTGCAGAACCCAAAGAACTAAGAAATTTTCTAAATAATAACGAAATTAATTGTCTCTGGAACACGACAATTTAGAATGTCGGAAAGTTTGTTTTATTTTTCGAGCTATGTAGCTAGTTCAAAAGGTTTAATTCTTCTTAACCTCCTAGTCATATTGCTAGTATTTAATAGTTCCTTCATTTCTGAGCTGACGTGATTGAGAAGCCTAAGTTTATGTCTATTAGCTACTTTTTTGACTTCATCTTCAATCATTTCTATTTCTAGATCTCTATGCAGATCAGCGTTTCTTATGTACCATGGTGCATTTACTATATTCCGTAGAACTTTGTTTTGAAATGTTTGAATTTTCTGTAGATTTGTTTTGCATGTGCATGCCCATAGCTGGAGCCCGTAGGTCCATACTGGCTTTAGAATTTGCTTATAAAGCAGTAATTTATTGTAATTTGACAAACAAGAGTATTTCCCTATAAGCCAATACATTTTACTGTAGCGCATATTTAGTTCTTCTCTTTTTTTCTTTACATGTGCTTTCCAGCGCAGTTTTGCGTCTAGTGTCATGCCTAGATATTTGGCTGTGTTTTCGTAATCTACTTCTTTATCATTTATGAACACTGGTATGTGCTGAACATTTTTATTTGTAAAATTTATATGGACCGATTTTAGGTCATTTAGTTTAATTTGCCAATTTTTTGTCCATTTTGTTATATTGTTCACTGCCTTCTGTAGTTTTTTTGTCGCTACTTCAACTGTTTCTCCCACAGCAAGTACAGCAGTATCATCTGCAAATGTTGCCACAGTTGTTTCATCACTGTTCGGCAAGTCGCTAGTAAATAAGAGATATAATACAGGACCTAACACACTTCCTTGTGGTACACCAGCTTTTATTTCTCTTAATGTGGAGTAGTCATTTCCTTGCTTAATTCTAAAGAATCTCTCTAATATATAGGACTCTAAAATTTCTGAAAATTGTTTTGGCAGATGCTTTTGCAATTTGTAGATCAGTCCTTTGTGCCATACTTTGTCGAAAGCTTGTGCTACATCGAGAAATATAGTAGAGCATATCTTTTTTTCTTCAAATGCTTTTTCGATTTTATCTGTTATTCTATGCACCTGATCGATCGTGGAGTGTTCATTTCTAAAACCAAATTGATGGTTTGGGATTAGCGATTTTTCTTCGATTATTTTGTTCAGACGTTTAATCAACATCTTTTCAAATAACTTGGACAACATAGGTAGTATAGATATGGGGCGATAGGAGGTGACTTCACTAGGCGGTTTGCCTGGTTTTGGTATCATAATCACCTCCGCGACTTTCCACATGCTAGGTACATACCTTATCCTGAATACAGCATTTATGATCTGTGCTAGTTTCTTTAGGCCTTTTTTTGGGAATTGTTTAAGGATTTCCCCTGATATTAAATCAAATCCCGGGGCTTTTTTAGTACTGATGCCTTTTTTTATTTCATTGGCAATTTCTTTAGCCGTTACCGGTTGGATGTGACTTTCCTCTTCGCACAATTCTACGCTTTCTTGACAGTCTTTATCTTCATATGGTTGAAAGACGCCTTCAAGATATTCAGCAAAGAAATTAGCTTTTTCTTGGTTGTTTTTTGCCCAGTTACCTTCACTGTTTTTAACTGGTGGAATGTGAGCAATTGGCCTTTTCATTTTCTTTGTTGCCTTCCAGAGTGAGTACTCGGTATTAGCATCATTTGTAAGATTGGTAAGGTATTTTTTAAGAGACTCATTTTTAAATTCTCTTATCGATCTTTTAAGCTGGCTGTTTAGATTATTTAGTATTGTTTTGTCTCTGGGCGCTCTTGTTTGTTGCCAACGTTTTCTAGCTCGTCTCTTTTCCGTAATTATATCACATATTACTTTTGGATACGAGTTTTGTTGGATTTTAGTTTTCATTTTAGGTGTTGCAGCCCATGTAGCTCTTTGGATATTGACAGTCAATATTTGAACAGCATCTTCTAATTGATCTTCTGTTTCTATTGTTTCTAAGAGCTGAATACTATCCTCTAGATGCTGTCTGAAGTAGCTCCAATCAGTCAGCTTATTTCCTAGCCTTGCGCTATTTTCTTTAACAGTGATTTTATCGCCAAGTGTTAAAAGTATTGTGGAGTGATCTGAGTCAAGATCTGGTCCTTCTTCTACCTTCATATTGTTAGTCGAGATATTCTTTGTTACGAAGAAGTCGACAAGATCAGGGATTTTGTTTCTATCTGTTGGCCAATACGTAGGTTTTCCCGTTGAGTGATACTTGCCGTTAATTTCGTTTATTGCTTCATAAAGTTCTCTTCCTCTTGTATTTGTCAATCTAGATCCCCAATACTTGTTTTTGGCATTAAAATCTCCCCCTGCAATAAATCTATTGTTAAATATTCGGAAGAGGCCTAAAAAGTCATTTTTCTTTAGATTGTAACTGGGAGAACAGTAAATTGATGCAACTGATATAGTTTGTCCACTTTTCGTTCGAATGTTAATAGAAATTCCTTGCATCGCGCATGATTGGAACTTGGCTTCTATATGGTGATCGATCGTATTCTTTACTATAACTGCAGCCCCGCATTTTGCTGAATTATGGGGATGTGGGGAGTGGGGAGTGATATAATTCGTACCCTTGCAGTTTAAAGTTTGTATTGAATTTTAAGTGCGTCTCAGAGACAAGACATATATCTATTTGGTTCATGTCGAGGACTACTTGGATTTCATCCTTACGGTTCTCGATACCATTAGCATTCCATTCCAGGATTTTTAACCTATCCATCATGTTCTTCTTTTTTGTGCAGCCTTGTTATTGCTGCTTTTTTTCTCGAGGAGCGAGATTCTTTCTAATATAGCTTTATTGCTTTTATCCATGCTTTCTATTCTACTTAGGATTTTTTCCATGAACGTTTCCATATTATTATTTAATTTAGTTTTGGTTGTAGTTTTCGTTTTTGCGACATTATCTACTTTTTTCGATGCAGCCTGTGCATATGTCAATACTGTACCCGCTCCTGTTTTTGGTACTAATGTCTTTTTGATATTTTTATCGGCTATGGGTACTTCTTTTGGCGCTCGCATCTGCAAGTCCTTTATGTCTTTAGGTGCGTCCTTTTTTGTATTTGTCATAGCTTGTTTATGCTTTTTGTCTTTTGCTAATTGAATCTGTTTAGCAACTAAGCAGCCTCTATAGTTGGCTGGATGCTTTTCGTTGCAGTTAGCGCATTTTGTTGGTTCGTCTTTTTTCTTCATACAATCTTTAGTATGGTGGTTTCCTGCACACTTTACGCATCTTGGATTAGAGCTGCAGTATTTATTCGTATGTCCATACTTTTGACAATTCTTGCACTGTGGTACAAGTTTTGATTTCCTTACGGCATGAATCTCTACCTTCATTCCAAGGATGTCTTTAATATCGTATATCTTTTTGATATTTTCGTCGTGCTCAAAAGTAGGCATAAACATTGGAAGCGGTGCTTTGCTTTTAGATTTTAGCATATTGACAACTTCTAATATCTTTAGGTTTTTCCTTCTTAGATCTGTAACTACACTCTCTGGCGAGCATGAGAAGTGTAGTTTCTTTACAACAACCTTAATTGGCCTAGTTTGTTTATTCTCATAAGAGTACCATTGCACCTTTTTTTGGTTAAGTATTTTGGTAAGTCTTCTATAAGAATCTTCTTCATCTACATTTATTTTAATGTCATTGCCATTTATTAGCATTGTATTAGCTTTAATTTTATTTTCCTCCAATAACTTAACTAAGCTTTCATACTTTGTAATTTCCAGAGCAATAATTGGAGGAGGTTTGACTGACTTTTGAATTTTATTTTCTTTATTTGGGACATAATTGGTAGCTTGATAGCTTTCTTCCGGAGATGAGATCTTTGGGGATGTGCTCATTTTCCGTTTTTTATTTTTGTTCCCGTTTTTGGGTTTTCTTTCTGTCTCTTTCAGTAGTTCTTCCTCATCAGTTGAGAACTCAACTACTTTAATTATTTCTTTTTCTTTGTTTTGGCTGTTGATCTGATTTTTCAACGTTTGCAACTCCTGCTTTAGACTATTAATTTCTTGGATTAATGTCTCGTTTAGTTGCTTAAACCCATCTCTTTCCTTGCAGACTTCTGAATATTTTGCATTCAGAGTTTGGGTTTCATCCATTTTACATGATGATGGGGGTGATCTCTCTACCCTCTTACTTTTTCCAAAAGGGTTCTCGGTAAGCAATAAATGGCCCCCCCCAGAATCCATGGGACCGACCTCCGAAGAGGGTGGATTTACCACTTTAGATGGCATACCACCTGGGGTATTAAAATCTTTTGTTTTGTTCATTGCATGTTTTAATTTTAACTTTTGTGAAAAGTTTAAACGTTTTTTTTTTTTAATTGTGCACAGCCGCTCCTGACATGGAGAACAGACGCTGACCAGGGAGCCGCCCAATATGGGTCAGACGCTTCTGGATTTTTGTGACTAGGGTCCGCAGGGTCGTTACGCCCGTTACCTCTCTCCAGAGAAGTAAATAAAAGAAAAAATGAAAAAGTGAAAGTCAGAAATAGGAATTACTAGTGTAAAACTATGTAATTTTAAAGTGAAAATTCGAGAAGTTTCGGTGCCTTTTATTAATAAAAACAAGACTACAATTTTTTCCTATTTTTTAAGTCAATTGACAGCCAGCTGATTTCGAATTTTGCCGTTCTTTTATGAGTAGAAAAATGAAGAATGTCTAATCTCCAAAGTCGAGAGAGAATCCTCTCATTTCGAAGCAAATTACGCTAACACTTTTGCGTGTAAAAAGATAAAAAAGTCAAAGTTTAGCTTGAAAAGAAGCAACAGCTGTTTTCTTTTTGCTGTCAAACTCAGAAGATTTCATCAAATGATGAAATCATTTTCTTACCAGCTAAAATTCTGTGTGAACAAAAGTTAATGAAAGTATAAATTTTTCTTTCGTTCATCTTCTTACCCTTTTCTCAGTACGCGAACTTGTTTGTATAGTTTCGCATTAGTACGCGAACGGACTTACTATTTTTAACTAAAGACTGATAGGAACTTGAGTGGTCTTATGAGCGCTAATAAATCTGCAGTACAAATTAGCGTCCTTTATTTCGCCTTGACAAATATGGTCACCGTAGCTATACCTCACTTTTTTCATTGTCAAATGTATGAAATGAACAGAACTTGATTAAAACTAATCAAGAAATCTCAGAGTCTGATCAAAACACAGCTGAGCTACAACCGGGACCATCTGGCCTTCAGATATCGTCTGCCTTGTATAAACAGAACTTGATAGATACTTACCGAGAAGTTGTACAATCTGTGGCCATCTGGACTCCATATATTACCATCAAAAATATTGGGTGAAGGTCAGCCGCAAGATCAGCCGAATCAATCGGTTCTTGTTAGATCACCGCAATTAAACGACGTTGGGCGTGGTTAGTACTTAGATGGGGGACCACTTGAGAATACCACGTGTTGTTGGCGTATCTTGCGAACGTCTGGAAAAAATCCAAGAGTATCAAATTGTCATGAGACGCTTCTCAAATTTGCCGATCGGATTCGGCTTAAAACTGTAGGTCCCCTCCACTTCGCATAAAAGTGGTTGGAGACGCCTAGGCCCTGTATGGGCCGATAATGGCCTAATATGTATGTATGTCAGCCGCAAGCAGGTCCATCACTCCTTCAAAAATATTAACGGAAATACGTCGAGTACACAAAAGTACCGCTTATGAATGAGTTGTACTCACCTCACCAGAAAACATTTATAAACGAAAGATTATGGCTAAAAAGAAGGAAAATAAAGAACAAGCTAAGAACTGGAAATTAGAGCCAAGGAAAAACCCAAAAAGAGGAAAGAATAGAAAACTTTCTTCTGATAGTAGCGAGGACAAAGACGGCGGGCAAATAAACACATGTTCGTAGTAGAAGTAGTAATAAGTGCATTGAGTGTACTGAAAATTATTAGAACACCGTTTCGTCAGAAGGCTGGGTTCAGTGCATATCTTGCCAGGATTGGTTGCACCAGTTTTGTACTATGTAATATCAGTTATTCGCCGGGGCATAATTTGGATGAAATATTCCTCCATCACAGCGGATCTCAGGTCTCTGTGTGCCAGGTGGTCCCAAATGTGTTCAATGGAATTCAAGTTCGGACTTATCGCAGGCCAAGCCATTACGCAGATTTCAACTTCCTGTTAGTACTCGGTAACGCCTCAAGCGACTTTTGGACTAGCATTGTCCTGCATCAGCAAGAAGTTTTCCCCAATAAACGGTGCGAATGGGAACACACATTCCTCCAGTTTGTTGTTGATGTAGTAGGTAGAGTTAACCGATCCTTCCACGATGCACAGTTCGAGGCATTGCTATCGAATTCGTCAGCCTTACGTGATGAGGGCTCAGTTGTAGTTATACCTACCAACGAAAGTAGTGAGAATGCTTCCTACTTAGAGTTTTTGGAAGCTTCTTTGAAGCACCAAGTAAAAATTGCGATGAATGAACAAAAACTGCTGTCTAGACAGCAGCTGCATCATTTTTCTTGAAGAATTGTACTCTGATGCGATGTTGAATTTCATTCTTATAGTTCAAGTGTTGATATTAGTGAGGAGTTAAGTTGAACAGTTTTAAAGTTTTTTTTTTTTTTTGCAGCGGAGGATAGTTTTTGTTTCCAAGGTGAACTGGAAAGGAAGCCAGAAAAAGCTTCCAAGGGTTCGCTATTATTCCAGTAAGTCTTATTACACTCTATTAATAATTTTTTTACTTTTTAGAGGCTGTCAAACAATTTTGGGTTCAAAAACTTTAAAAGCGCCATGAAGTCAGGATCAGGAAATACGACAACTATATTATATTGCGCAGAAAAAGTACAATATAAAATATTCAATTCAAAATATTAAGAATTTATGCACGAAGTATGTAAAGGGCCTTTCATTAGCGACTTGACTTCAAACTTTCAGTATGAACACACCCTTAAACCGATTACCAAACTGTCAATGTCAAAATATTCAGTAAAATCAACATTTTTATAACTTTTTATTTTTGTACATGGTGATGGTGAAGTACACGAAGGAACAACGTTTACAAACAATTAAAATTTAGTACCAAAATTCCGAGTCGGTGGTCTCAACTTTAAGAGCGTTAACGCCAATTTTCTGCTGTAATTCTCGTCAAAGCAGACAAGCAATTCATAGTCTAGTCAAAAAATTTAAGTCAGAATATTCGCTGCTTGATGTTGCCGTGCCAGTGAGACTACGTTTTGCCCAAAGTGTGGCGAATATTGCTGCCGTAGAGGCGTCCGTCGCAATCCAGTCAAATCAGTCAATTTCACGCCGGCCGTTCTCAACAATTGGACCTCTCGCCAAACACATTATGGCGAATTTCGGGTAAGGATGTTGACCTACACCTTTACAAGATCAAGCTGACTCAAGAACTAAATCCACTTGATCATATGAAGCGACGTATATTCTCGAATTAAGCTCTGGGCATGATGGAAGAAAAAAGCGCATTTTTGGTTAAACGGCTTCTTCAATGAGCAAGATATGCATTACTGGACAGGTGAGAACCCTCATGTGCTTCATGAAAAAGTACCCCATCCGCAAAAAGTCACTGTTTGGTGCGGTTTTCCAGCCGGGCCGTTTTTTCCGTCGATAAAAAATGACCGCCACGTTAGGGTAAATGGATTCGCTACAGAGACATGTTGGAAGGTTATTTCTTTGAGCAATTGCATGAATTGGACATCAGTGATATGTGGTTCCAACAAGACGGTGCCAGAAGCCACACAGCGGGTGCAACAATCGAGTTATTGAAGTGGACGTGTTATCTCGAGAATCGGACCTGTCGAAATATGCGGACGAGTCATAGAAAATTGGGTTCAACGTATAAACCGCTGCATACGTTCTCGTGGTGGAAATATGAACGAAGTCGAACTTCATTCGTAAATGTTTTGATAGTAATTCAAGCCAATAATTTTTTTTTTTTTTGAGATATCTCAAGTAGTTTGCATTTTATTTAAAAAAGAAGTTGTCAAGTCCTTAATGAAAGACCCTTTATAACTTTGTTCTTTCCAGCCACCACCAGCAACTGAATGTTATTTGAATGAGAGCCGTGGCCATCACGATAAGCAAAGCTTTTTCTGGAGATCTTTTGCGCAGAAATATTATCTGTGTTTACATAAGATGGTTTTTTGTTCATGTATACGTCTGAACCAAATGGGAGACCATCGAAAAACTGAGGCTTGGTATAAGTGCCCTTGAAAATTAAAACGGGGGGCAAAATGTTACCGTCAGCATTGCAGCCTATTACTGTATCGTTTTCGCCATTTTCGGAACTTGTAAGAGTGTAAACATCCTTAGCTCCTTTTGATGCCAAAACATTTCCTGGTTTCTTGTTGACTCGGATTCCTGACTCATCCATATTGAAAATGTGCCCAGGGTTCTTCAGAAGGTCATGCTCTTGGTATTTAGTTTTTAATCGGTCGAAGAACTCTTTAACGTCAGCTCGTTTCATGCCATAAGCTCTTGCTAGCGATAGGCCTTCAGATTTACCTGTTGATATCTTTGGATTACTTTTTAAGAAACCATTGAGCCAAACATTACCATTCACCTTAGTGTCGTTTGAGAAACGTTGCTCTAATCCAAGAAGATCGGCGACCCGATAAGCGATTTCTTTTACGCCTTTTCGTTCAGGAGCAAAACCAACTTTTCCAATTTTTTTCTTGCTCCAACGATAGAGCAGTTGACTGATCAAGCGATTTATTTGACTTGCCTTTTAAAATGTGTCTCCTCAGGGTTCTGGACTCTCAACTTGCTGGCGTTTGTAAACCGTTGCGCTCTGTATAGTTTTGCCCTATGGTATGCTTTTTTTTACTTGAAATTTTCCATTTGTTTGGGTGGCAGATAAAGGATTCCATTTTTGTAGATACATACTTAAGACTATTTATGTGTGATGTCCCTTTTTTTCTCATAGAAACAACGTAGTGTCCTCCGGACACTAACTCTGCCCGGATACTAGTGCCACTTCTTCTTTTTTCTTCACTTCACTTCTACGCCAAACATTTTTTCCGTATTGGTATCGCTGTTCCAGAGTTTCCTGAGCCGGAGAGCGTGCAAGATAGTTTAAGAAAAACCATACCTACTGGCAAGCTTATCGAACTAAAATAAAACAAAATATTCTGTTTCTAATGAACGTTCTTGGCCGCATTCATAATATCCCTTTGAAGCAGCAAGCAGTGATTTAACTCTGTCCAAGCAAAGTCGTTGTAGGGGATTCCACTCTTCATCCTCAACTTCGTCGATAATGTGATACAGATAATTTTTCATTTTACAAATAAAATAAATGTTTTGTCTTTATGTCTGTCCACATTGTACAATTCCGCAGACAGTTTTGTTTGTTCATTTTTATTCGTGTCCTTCTCCATTAAAAAATCTGTCTGGAAGAGTCGGTATTGCTGGGCGATTGTGTCTCCCAGATTCACTTTGCTGTCCGCAACCCGAGGCTCCATGAAACGTTCCACCAAATGGTAGCCAATCTGGGTTTTTTCATGGACGTAAGGACAATAAGACTGTCTGACTTACACATGCTTTGAATACCTTTAGGTACCCGGACAGTTCTCCGTCAACAAACAAAAGCTTTTCCTTTGGGATGTTCTTGATGAGATTGTGAAAAACTATCCAGAATGTATCTTTTTCTCTCTGCTCGCATCCTACTTGGAGAGCTAGCATTTTAAACGATCACTGAACTTTGAAATTGTCAAGACCCTGCCAAGTAGCAACACTATTCCGTCCCGTACTAGAACTCCTTGTACGATTTTGTCTTTGCGTCCAAGACACGCGCCCGATTTTCGGTGTTTCGTCATTCCATCTTTTGAACTCACAAGATGTCCACTCGCCTTCTTCCGTTCCAGCGTTCCATCTCGCGAACCTTACTGCCGGGCCGGTGTTCACGAGGGTCCTTTCAACGTGCGGCACTTGATTTTCGCCTAAACGTATGCCTTGCTATCCCCCGAGCCCGAAAACCGAATAGCGGACCAGAGCATTTCTGCTCGTCCCATCAGGATACGTAGGTACCCATATAACTCGATTCACGCCGGGTTACCTTTTAAAATTCTACCTTTCAACAATGTTTCAATCCAACAAGCAACATGCATCTTAATGTGTGTATATAAACATAAGATTTGTATGTTTCCTACACCTGCACTTGCAAGCAACAAATTCTACCAACCCACCACCTGCTATTCACCTGCTCTCATATCGTTCTACTGCTCTACGCACACATATACTCACACCATTGCATGCCTATTCTCCAACATCACATACTCCTCTCCATACCCCATAAGAAACACTTACAAAGCATAGTAACCCGGAAATTTTAGCGTTATGAAATATGTGGCTGGTTAGAACAAATTGGCTTTCTTTCCTTGTTTTCCCCTTATCGTTCACCGCGTTTGACTCCTCTCTGTTTGATACACGCTTCCTTATGCAAAAATATAACCCGCTTTTCAGCGACTTATTTGGCGAGTTTTGTATGTAGCTGAGGTGAGTTCTGTTTGAAAAATTCAGTTGTGAAGCAGACTGCGATGTGTAACTTAAAGTAATATTGAGTGGAATTATTGTTGTGCAATATATAATTATTTAAAGTGATCGAAAACAGTGAAAAGTGTGCGAAGTGTGAAAAGTTTAAATTGTTTTGTTTTCAGTTAGATTCAGCAAAGGAGAAAATGGCATTATTAACAGTAAATTGTTGAATAGTAGATTTGCTTTTGGAAGAAGAAAATTATTTTTGTAAGTTGAGTTTTCTTAAAAAAAAAAGTTATAGAGATAGGACGCTCTACTCCTTCTATGAAAATAGATTATAAGCGCAAGGATGGTTTTGTTTCGCATTTCATCGCATCCATATATCAAAAATATACTTGGTTGCCTGGTAGTTGTAAGCTCAATAAAATGTTTTGTTTTCCTTGCCTCCTTTTTTCTAATTCTCCTAGTGTTTGGAGTCGCACGGGCTACGCTGACATAAACAATTTAATTAATTCGGCAAATAAACATGTCAAGACGGAAAAAACACATTCGTAGCTGTTTATCTTTGCACGAATTCGGTACTGATCGTATTGAAACCTCGTTAGGTAATTCCTTTGTAGCTCACAACAAAAAAGTTGATAGAAACCGTAAACTAATGGAACGTTTTATAGATACGGTAGTTCTTTTAGGCAAACAGGAACAAGCATTTCGGGGTCATAATGAAAAGCCAGATTCTAATAATCGTGGCAATTATGTCGAAATACTTTTATACTTATCTAAGCATGACCAGTTAATAGACTCTCATTTGGAACAGTGTTCAAGTGCACGTAATCCGGTTTTTTCGGGTTTATCAAATGACATCCAAAACGATTTAATACAAAGTATAGCCGCAGTGATAAAATGCGAAATTAAAGTAGAAATAAGTGAAACACGATTTGTGTCCATCATGATTGATGAAACACCAGACATGAGCCATAGGGAGCAACTTAGTGCCGTTTTGCGTTACTTATCGGAGGAAGGAGTAAAGGAAAGGTTTCTTGGGTTTTTTGACGTGAGTGAGAGTCGAAATGCCGATGAGCTCTCAAAACACATTTTCAATATACTTGATGTATACGGTTGCAAGGAGAAATTAGTTGGGCAATCTTGCGATGGGGCCACGGTTATGTCAGGGGAAGTAGGTGGTGTTAAAAAAAAAAAGTCCTGGATGCTTGTCCAATGGCTTATTTTATTCCTTGCTACGCACATGTTTTAAATTTGGTGTTATCTCAATCACGGAAAAATATACCTGAATTGAAAGTTTTTGTTGGCAATATAAACACAATAGTACGCTTCTTTAACAAATCAACTAAACGTTCAAATATTTTAAAACAAATAGCAAACAGACGCATGCCGGGAGTATCAGAAACTAGCGGGCATTACCATTCCCGAATAGTTAACATTATTTTGAACTGTAGATTAGATATTATTGAAAATTTTAAGCAAATATTAGACCATCCAAAAGAATGGGACACTGACGCACTTTCAATGGCCGAAAGTTTATTACTTAAGTTAGAAGGGAAAGATTTTTGCTTTTTACTGCACGCGGTTTCCGAAATATTTGCTAAAACCGATGTATTGTTTAATTTAATACAAAATAAACAAACAGATGTTGAAGTCGCTAAGCGAGAAATCGAGTGTTTTGAGTCTTGGCTTTCTACTGAGTTTCTAAACAAATTTGATTTAATTTTTTATAAATGATTGTGCTGAACCTCCACGGAAACGCCGATTACTTGATTTTGATATAAAGACTCACTATAAGCGCCTTTTTGTAGAAATAAAGGGCAATATTATATCTCAAATTAAGACACGATATAAATCTTTCACGGATTTTTTTTTTTTTTTTTGGATTTACTCAATAAATCAAAATACAGTCGTTTTGCTCAGTCAAGCCCAGATGATAAAATATCTTCGGTGATTAACTTTTTCCCCGGAATTTTCGATTTTGCAGGTTTAAAAAATGAGCTGAAAGTTCTCTATACTAGGTCTTCACTTCAACCACTTGACGTTTTATCCCTCTATAAACATTTAAGAAGTGAAATATTTTGTGAAACATTTCCCCAAATCTTAAAATTAAGTGGACTATTTTTAACACTACCAATGACTGTTGCTTCCGTGGAGAGATCTTTTTCCACTCTGAAAAGAGTTCATACCTACATATTTGAGAAATTCTCAAGGAGAAGATAGGTTTTCTGATTTAGCACTTTTATCCATAGAAAAGCGACTCCTTTTAAAAATAAAAAGTAGGCCTAACTTTTATGAAAGAGTTCTTGCAGAATACGTGAAAAAAGGTAGAAGAATAGACTTAGAGTACAAAAAAAAAAAAATATTTAACAAAACTTTTCACATTTTTTTCCAAATTCTACTGTTTTTGATTTTAAAAAATATTAATCATTAATATTTTCTCTTTTTAACTTTGTACAAAAACTATTTTTAAAATATTTTTATATATTAAAATTAAATCTATACATTTTTTTAAATATTATGCGTGAAGCTTTTTAATTTAAATTTTTATTTATGTATTTATTTATTTAACAAACCGTGATTTATGAAGTTCCTTTTTTTTATTACTTACTATCAATTTTCTTTAAGGTGCAGCTTAAATGACTTGAAGTATAAAAAATTGGCTTGAATTGCTTTACTTCTATGCGATTTGCAGTAGGTACACAATATAATTTCAGAAAGCGTTTGCGGATGCATATTTTTTCCGACTTACCATTTAACATTTTCCATGCCACGCCACTGCTATCTACCATAGAAGAAGTGCCTGGCGGGGTAGTGCCGTTCGTTCAGCGTTCATTTCCATAATGGTTCGGTTACGATTTCGACACGTGTTTTCGCTTATAGGTACATTGTGGTTTTCTCCTAAGTCGCCTTTTACGACAAAAGCTGTTTAATGGGGGTGCGCTGTACTGATGCGCTTATCCCGTCCCTTTCTGGGGAATTGTTATTTAAATTCTAAATATCAAAGGCAATATAGGTGCATAACATTACGTACATACCTACATAATCTGTTATAGGAAGATTCACGTAGACGAGCAAGATGTACGACTCTGTTTGTTATTCAAGTTTATTCAATTTCGGTTCAGACTTGCCACTTAATTGCTTTCAAATGGAAACAACAAATACAACACGTGGTCACCACCCCTTGTACATTTTTTTCAACCATTGTAAGAAATTCCCGCCGATTTTCATACACACTATGCTTGTCTCGGTCGTTCTCGCTTACTTAATAGGAGGTTTCCTACATCAAAAGTAATAACCAACCAACCATACATAATAATCAAGAAATATACAAAAACAAAATTCCCTATCTCATCTCACGGCGTGAGTCGGAAGAGTTCACTATATATAGTTGGATTTTACTCGTAAATACAATACAATCACACCGCTCCTTACCACACCATGTCGCCAAAAGGTCAAAAACATTTGGGATATAGAAGAGCGCACACCATGTTGAAGAGACACGCAATAACATTCTTTTTGCCGCATATGCCGACTTTTATTTAAGAGAATGAGCGGTGCTAGAGCTACCATACCATGCTCCAAGAATGTTTTTCAATCACTACTAAAATGAAACAAATAATAGCAAAAAGTATCAAAAACTATAAAAACCGGGAGGAAAAAAAGTGCTTCCGGAGAGTATTTTTTTGTACACCAAAAAAGTATCAAATATTTCGTATAAAAGACGCAAAGCTGAGTTTGTAAAAAAATGCAAAGAAACATAAAATCGATTGTTAGTTGCCATCAGAAGCATTTGTTAGGCCATCTGAGGTAAGACAATAGCGCAGATAAAAATAAATCTATAGACTTTGTCGAAGTAGTTACAACTTACTCAAAGCAAGTCATAACAACTTTTACTTAACTTTAATGGAACCAAACAACAAAAATCAAGCTGGTCCGTATGAATCTATTATTTGGTGACCAAATTCGAATCGATAGGCTTAAAAGCCACATAAAAACTAACTGATGGACTTTAAGAAAACTCTATCTTTTAAGCACAACATGAAGGCAAGCTTGTTGGATCTATGAATCCGAATTGTTTGTACCGGTTTGTGAAATGTTTACTTACTTCCTTACTTAGGTGGCGCTACAGTCCGTGGTGGACCTGGGCCTCAACCAATACGCCTGCCCAGTTAGCGCGATCTTTGGCTAACTGACTCCAGTTGCGCACTCCAAGTTGGTTGAGGTCCCCTTCCACTTGCGCGCGCTACCTTAGGCAAGGTCTTCCTCTAATGCGTTGTCCCTCCGGGTTGGAATTGAAGACTCTTCGGGCCGAAGCGTTTGTGCCAATTCGCTCTACGTGTCCCAGCCATCGTAGTCGACTGATACGTACTTTTTTGACCAGGTGGATGTCGCTGTATAGCTCGTAGAGTTCGCTGTTAAATCTCCTCCTACAAAGCCCGTCAACGCAAACGGGACCGAAAATCACTCGAAGAATTTTGCGTTCGAAACGACCAAGGAGACCTTCATCCGCTTTTGCTAATGTCCACGCGTCTACGCCGTAGAGCAGGACTGGGATGATGAGGGTCTTATATAGAGTCTCCCTTGCTAGTCCGTATGAATCCATTATTTTGTGACCAAGTTTAAGTCGATAGGCTTAAAAGCCACGTAAAAACTAACTGATGGACTTTAAGAAAACTGTATCTTTTAAGCATAACATGAGAGCAAGCTTGTTGGATATATAAATCCGAATTGTAAGTGTTATCGAGCCATAGGTGCACCCCATTAACTCTCCACTCTTTAAAAGAGACCTAAGCTGATGCTGGCAACGCCACCGCCGTGACTTTACCCTTCACTTCATAAAGGGCATAATTATCAAAATTCTTCGGGAAACTTTGGCGCTAAAAAAGAA
Organism: Portevinia maculata; assembly: GCA_949715645.1. Classification (NCBI taxonomy): domain Eukaryota; kingdom Metazoa; phylum Arthropoda; class Insecta; order Diptera; family Syrphidae; genus Portevinia; species Portevinia maculata. Next base: position 136,977,512 of record OX454528.1, on the reverse strand, counting down.
AAAAAGAAAAAATCGGAAACCACCAAGGGAAGTGCAACTAGTTGGCCGCAGCCAACTTATTCAAAGGTTCATACCTATGTAGGTAGAATTAAACTCTAAATTAATGTAATTAAAAATCATTTGTTTTTTCAGCAAATAAAATCAATACTTGAATTCATCTGAAGAACAAGATTTTTTTGGGAATTAATCTTTCAGAAGGCAAGGTAAGCGGCGCGCCAACAGTAAGGTCGGTTATGGAAAATCAATAAGACTTTTTTAATTCTTTTAAAAAAACGAACATAATACAAATCGCAAAAAGATATGACTTGAATTATTGATCATTATTCTTTCCGAAACATTTCTACCGAATCGGAATTCCTAGGTTTGTTTTGCTTTTGGTTGAGAGATTCTTCGAGAGTTGTATTTGTAATTATTTGTTTAAATTTAATGTATGAAATATTTGCTATATGAGTGTACAGCTCATTTATCTCTTAGCGACCTTTAAACACTAAAACATGGTGCAAGTAGACATGCAAAACAAACCAAGTGATAACGTATAATTACCGGGCTAGTACGCTGGTACTTTTGGAGTTTTCTTTTGGTGATATTTGATCGGGGCCTAAAACGAAGCTGCTCAAACTAATTGGTTGTGCGAAGTGTAAGGGACGATTTAAACCGAATTCGAACGGCAAATTTAAGAAGCTTCTCATGATAATTAATACTCTTAGATGCGGAAAACATTAAGATGTGTTTGATGGGATTTGAACCTGAGACCTTTTGATTAGTAGTCCAACACACTTGCCTCTGCGGCTCTGCGCCCACTGCGCCATGGAACACACGAAAAAAAAATAATTGTGTTTTTTGTTTTTTTTAAGAGCACTAGCGACCCGTGACCACTTCGCTGGTCAAAAAAATTTAAAAAACATCTATTCTTTTGCTAATTTTTTTATTTCAAAAATTAATTTTACTGCAAAGCATTATAATACCCAACATTTTTTGTTTTGCCATCAGTACCTACAATGTATAAATAGTGACGACGGTTTGCCTACTCGAGAGCAGGCTACATAGAGTTGCCCATGCGAAAATACTGGATTCTCCAAATTAATAAAACACACTTGTAAAGACTGACCTTGTGACTTGTTAATTGTCATGGCAAATGACTCGGCGATTGGTTTCGCCTAAATAAAATGTTTAAAATGTTTCCGTACCGTTTGCTGGATTAATCATTTGTATGTTAAAGTGATATCCGTCTTCCCCTTGCCAAAACAATATCGGATACTGCAAAGCATCATAATATCGATGAGTTTCTGATATTCGATTGATTGCTTCATTCCTGTGATGAAGAACAATGTCACGTGCATGGAATTCTTCACCAACAATTACTATTGCTACTTCGTCGATTGTGTTGATGAAATAATTCTTCTAGCTCGTGAATTATTTGTCTTCTCATATTGTTAATGACTGCACAACGCCGATCGATTTCATCATCTGTATTGCCCATGAAATAAATTTGCAGACATTGATAATCTGCTTCTGCAACAGGTAACAATGAGCCTGCTCTGTGGTAAACCTGACCTTGAATCTATGTAGAAAATGTAGAATAATAGCACATTCGATCACACTTCACATTCTAAAAATTTGTTAAATTTCAATGTATTAATGAAATGCCAAAATTACCTTAAACGTAGGCATGAAGTTGTCTCTTATGATATTTGTAGCGCCAAAAGACGTCATTTGAAAGCATGAATTATATGACTGGATCTTTGTTAAGAAGTGATTTGACTCTGGTGTTGAACCGGAGACCAATGATCGCAATGGCTCTGGCGAAAGTTGCAAAGCAGGCAATTTAACCTTGCCATTTGAGCAGCACATTCCTGGCGTTTCATATTTGAACTTGAATGCGTGGCAACGCTGGCAAATTGAGTCCATTCTACCTATGCTAATTATTGGCAGTGAGCTGTAATCGAGTGCAGAGTTATATACAAATGCAGCGCCTTGCAAATTCACGCGGGTCGGTTGTCGTTGAGCTCGAATTGCTGAACGTGATCTTGATGTGCGTGCGCGATTTGATTCGTTGCGTTCCTCACGTTGCTCATCGTCCTCCATTGATCGTGAGGCCAAATTCTACCGTGCATGTCGCATTCGCCGTCCAATATTTTTTTTTTTTTTTTTTTATAATAAGCGCACACTAAAGGGATTTGTTGGGACCCTTATAATGTATTAGATACACAGCGCGGACGTTAAGGAAATTAGGGTGAGAGGAAAAGGAGAGATGCCGATGCACGTTGGTTTTGAATGTCTGTAGGTTATAATGTGTAGGAAAAATGGAGCGGGGAAGAGCATTCCACATTCGTGTTGTACGGCTGAGGAAAGATTCTTTGAACTTCACTGTACGTCCGAACACAGGCTTGAGGGTGAACTGATGAGCATTCCCTGCATGGCGGGTATTGCGGTTGAAATGTTCAAGGGGAGGAATGCAACTGGCTATTTCGTTTGAGCACTTATGGTGGAAATAACGATAAAATAACGACAGGCAGGAGACATTACGACGATGACTAAGAGAGTCAATCGATCTCGCAATGTCTCGGTCGCCAATGAGTTTTATCGCGCGTTTTTGCATCCTGTCAAGTAGCTCCAAACAAGTTATTGGTGCACCGGACCAGATATGAGCGTTGTACTCGAGTTTCGGGCGAATAAACGCCTTATAAATTGTAGCCAGATCAGAAGGGGTGAAATATTTCTTACAACAAAACAGAGCCTTGGGGGACACCAGCATTTATTTGGTGAGTTGCAGACTTGAAGCCGTCCAAAACAACTTGAATTGAACGGTCCGAAAGGTAATTTCTAATCCATTGAAGAAGAGTATCATCGATTCCAAATGTACGCATTTTCGACAAGAGAGCTTGGTGCCAAACTCTGTCAAATGCTTTTGAAATATCAAGCGCAACGATCTTACTTTCACCACCTTGGTGAAGATATTGGTTCCACTTTTCGGTTAGATATGTCATCAAATCACCAGTGGACCTGTTGCTGCGAAAACCATACTGCCGGTCATTAAGAAGTTTTCGCGATTCAAGATATTTCATTAGCTGACGGTTTATCAGCGTTTCCATGACCTTAGAAAGAAGGGACGTAAGTGCAATTGGTCGGTAGGAAGAGGGAGAAGAAGATTAGGACAGATGGAAAAGCTTACGCAATGGTTTTGCCAGCGAAGAAGAACACCTCTTCACAACGATAGGGGAAATACCATCTGTACCAGCGGATTTGTGAACGTCAAGATATTGAAGTACTCTAGCCACTGTACGAGTGCGATAGTGGATTGGTCCCATAGAGAATTCTACGCGCTCGAGTACAGGGGGAGACAAAGCATAATCTGGGAGCGTTGAGCTGACTGCAAAGTGAGCAGCAAGCAGATTGGCCTTATCTGTAGAGCTGACAGCTGGAATGTCGTTGTAAATGAGTGTCGGGATAGATGACGAGGCCGAATTCTTGATGTTTTTAACAAATGACCAAAAGTTTTTACTACCAGTGGGACTTTGTAGTATTTTTTGCCTCAACTTTTGGTCATAGGAGAATTTGACACGATTAATTTGGGCATTGCAGTCATTTCTGGCTCGTTTAAACTTTTTACGGCTTTCCTCAGATGGGTTGGCTTTGAATAGCCGAAAACTTACCTCTTTTAACCTGATAGCCTCTTTGCAGCTCGAGTCACACCACGCGTTAACCTTGGGTTTGATACTTTTAATCCTGTTAGGGATAAAAGTCTTCATACCCAGGTGAATTATGTTTGTGACCATATCAGCAGCAGCATCCACGTCGCTGTCGAGGAAGCACAGCGACCAGTTAAAACTCTTAAAGAAACCGTTTAATTTTTTCCAATTGGCTTTCTTGTACTGCCATACGGTTCTTTTAGGAGTTTGTTCTTTAACTATGTTGTTGGAGTACGAGAAATTTGCTGATATGATGCAATGGTCTGACGAACCTAGAGGCGATAATACGTTCAAAGCGTATTTATCAGGGTGAGAGGTAAGAAACAAGTCCAATGTGTTGGCAGTTTGGCTGCTAATGTCCGGTATTCGTGTCGCCTCATTTACAAGCTGAGTCAGGTTATTTACCTCAGCAAAGATCTCGACGTACCTTCCTTCGGGTGTTGTCTGACCAGAATGTCGAAGCCAGCTTGAATTGTGTATATTGAAATCGCCCACAATAACGATTTCAGAACGAGGATGAAGGGTCACAATTCTTGTAATAGAATCAGACAGGGCATCAAACTCATTATAAGTTGAATGTCTGTCCAAGTTGCGGCTTCTGTAAATAAAACAGTAGTGTATAAATTGCCTACGGACATGGAGTTTTAGCCAAATGAAATTAAATTCTGGGTTGGCACATTGGCCATATTGAGGCTGAAGTTGGTAGGCTACGTCACTACGTATATAAACGGCGATACCGCGATGGGCAAAGAATAAAGGCACTAAGTTGTACCCAGGTAGACTAAACTCTGTTAAATCAGAGCCAACGCTAACCTGGGTTTCACTAAGTGCCAAAACAGCTGGTTTGTTGTGAAAAACATGGGCGTATAATGAAAAAAAATTCTTTCTCAACCCACGAAGGTTGCTGACATCCACAACGAAATTCCTACACATTATAAAAAACAAACATAAAAAAAACACAACTCCGACGCTAACTAAGCATAGGCCGTGAATTGAAAATATACGTTAGATTTCCAAAACAATCTACCGCAGGTGTTATGCCCGTACGGTAATTTGTTTGGTCCACTAACAGAATCAACAACTCACGACCCGCTATTCGCCCGATGCTGCCTTTACCCAAACATTGCAAGTGCACAAACGATAATCGATCGACACATGCAATAGTCAAGAAAGAGCAACACTGATGAAGTGGTATGGGGGACGGAAGGAAAACCCTACCCTGTTGCTTTTTTTTCGCTTTTATCGTTATCACTGCCACCGGCCACCGGCGGTGATCGTCTTGACATAATAAACTCTAAATACAATAATTCGTTTTAACTTTAAACACTGCAGAACATGTGACTAATATAATGCACAGATTACAAAAATGTAATACACTTACTTTTTATACCAAAAAAAGAACTTAATTCACTTACGCGAAAAGTTCGTTTTATAAAACAAAGACAAAGGTATAATAGATACACAATTTTATTCGTTGGCTTTGTGAACAGTTCGGTTGATAAAACAAAACTCAATTTTATTCGACATTTTAAAATAAATTTTAACTGAAGTTTTGATCAATGAAATAGATTTTTAGTAAATATACATAAATATATACACAAAAACGCCTTCTTTCAAAAAATTGTCATACTAATATATAAACCTTCTCTGCATGGTCTATTAACAACAAAAAAAACTAGATCAAAATCGGACAGCCTACCGACTGCCACACACACATTTAGCAAGTTATTTTTATATATATAGATAATGGAGATCAAATATTAAAAATCAAACTTAAAGTGAAAATGAACCCTGCACCGTCATCAGACGAAGAAGAATGTAATTTATTTCTTTAAGAAAACGAAAAAATTCCAGGCAAAGAAAAATAATATGACATAAATTAAGAGCGAAGATAACGACGCTTTTTTAAAAAAAAGATTATAAACGTTTTCTTATATATTAAAGGTATAATAGATGAACTCGCCCCAAAAATGGAACCGCATTACTTCTTCTATCTGATAAAGGTTTTCTAGGTATGCCTATTGCTACTTGTAAACTTATGTTTAAGCTATCCGCAGTCGAGAGTACAAACCTTACGTGGACAGGTAGAAAAACGTGTCTAGCGACCAAGCATAGACACGTCACGTATTATTACAGGACACTGTCTAATGGGTAAGCACGCATCAAGGCTTGGCGTCTATTCAAATGACTTCTGTAGAAGCTGAAGGAGGAGACTACACTTCATCTCATCTGTGCATGTTCTGCACTCTCCCATAAAAGAAATCTCTATCTAGGAGCCTTCTTCCTTAATGAACTCAATCACTTAGCTAACACAGATGTTAGAAGTCTATCGCGCTTCATGAGAAGCTCCAAATGGTTTAGCGAGTAGAGGTCGATAACAGGGCTAACAGCCACTTTAACCTAACCTAACCGAAGGTATAATTATGGACAATTTCATATACAGTTACGTGAATAAATCCTGCAGCAAAATATCAAAGTACCTCACCCTGAAACGCAACACCGATTTTGAACACAACTTTTATTGGAGGGAAACTTGTTTTTGCCATTTTAATTACTATGCTTGTTTACTCGTGCAGGGACGGACTACGAATATCTCTGCAGCGCCGCTGAAAAATAGCGGTTTTTCAAAAAGAGGGAAAAATCCCATCTTGGCAATTCCAACATCCAAGAGATCCTAGCGACACATTTAACATCTAAGCTCTCACACAAGTGTGTATGCAAATCCGCGGGTTGACACGACTATAGATCTGCGGTGTCGTACGAGGTCGATCAAACAATTATCAATAATGAAAGCATGCACGTGTCGAAATCGTAAAAAAAGGGGGCAGGATCACACAAATGCAGTAACACCTTTGATTGGCCTCAGTGATGAAGTGATCCGAAGCCAGGTAGTCTGACGATTTTTATTGAGGTCAAATCGGCGAACTCGGCAGACGGACCAGTAAAGTGTAAGCGTAATGCTCCCCTTAATCCAGATCATACCCTCGTCGTAAAGGAAGAAGAAGAATTGCTTTGCTTGTTTCTAGGCTTGTTTAGCAAATCCTTTTGTGATATGCATATCGTATTTTACAACTTTCATTCCGCATTGGTAAAGTTCTTCTGCGATACCTGGGGGGGGGCCATAGGAACTTCTAAGCTATCAATCTTCATATATCCCGTTTACATGAGAGATTCAATCCGAATTGAATTCCATGTAAACGCAGATTGAGGGATTGAAAGATTCACTCAATCCGATCACAACATTTTCTGTGATTGGATTGAAAATCAGCATGTAAACGCGAATTGAAAGATCGAGATAGGAAAGTGAGAGTTCGTGTGTGCCGTTTTTGTTTTCCTTCGCTGTGTTGTTTGACTGGGATTTTGTAGCCAATAACACAAGGCTATATACAAAACACGTAATTAGTAGGTATGAAACTGAATTCTACTTCAATTCATTCTGTCAATTCGGTGAGAGCGAAAACCCTAATCGAAAACCAATTTAGTTTCAATTCGATCTTTTGATTCAGTCATGTAAACGTACTTACAGTAAATTCCAATTGCCCATGGTCCCCAAACAAAAAACCTTACTTAATACTATATACAATGGCATCACTTAAAGCCTTTTACCATTTCGAAGAGATATTAAGAGAATTTTTAATCCAACTAAATCTATAGCGCTCAGTCTCACTGAAATATCTTTTGCTTATTCAGTGGCTGGGTTCAGTTTTATTCGATACGTTACTAACGAAGGGTATTGGATATTGGTCCTGCAACGCCGCATTCGGTATTAGAAAAATATCCAAAATAATAAAACAAAAAAGAAATAAAAGAAAATCAAAACAAACGGGGAGAATCTACAAGGTGATTGTACCCGAAAGTGTTCCCATAAAAAAGCGAATGAAATAGTGTGTGACGGAATGTCAAGTGAAGTGAAAAAAAGAAAGCTGAATTTATCATGAATTCAAATCGCTCAGTTCAAAGGTGAGAAACACAAAAGTGAGTTCTGTTTATTTTATGCACTTTTTCGAACGCGTGTTTGTTTATTTCTGTGAAGAATTAAAAGAAATTTAATTTGATTTCCTAGTTTTGTGAAATACAGGCAGACATAGAATGTACTACGCATCAAGAAAAAATATGTGTTTGTAAAAAGAAAAAAAAAATATGTATTATGATGTGTTGCGATCCCCTACCCCTCTTTCGTGTCACTATTCCCTTGCCAGTTGCCAGTGTAGCTGTAGCGCTCTTTGCCGCCGCCGCGCCTTCGTCTATTAAACTAAACTCATCGCATATCCTCTCAGTTGTTTTAGTTTCCTCATTTGCCGCTCTTTATACCCCTGCGTTCTCTTTCTGTCTATTTTTTTTTATCTGTAAAGTCAACCAAACAACTACCGCCACCACTACTACTCCATTCAATAAATGGCGCGCGTTTATATGCTGCATTAAAATTGCACGCCATTGTTTTGTGGGTTATTTTGCCTGTGCGCTTGGAGGAGCCAACTGCCCTCTTGTTGTATCCTTTACTTCTGCCTTTGGATAAGTACGTCACGGAATGTTTTTTTTTAACTGAAAAAAGTGACAGTTGTGTGTTTTTATTCTTGTTTATGGAGTACTAACGACCCCAACTGCCGTAAGTTCGTGCAAAACTATAAATTGTCTATTCAGCAGCTGTGGGCGAGGATGTGTCCTTCGTCCTAGCCCACACGTGGTTTTGGTGGTTATTTTGTGTGAAAGCATAAACCAAGAGCGATGAAATTTGATTATCAACACCAAGCGAAAAAGAAAGATCATTACGCTCGTTCTGCATCGTAGCTGCATTCAACGATAGAAAAGGATAGCAGCAGCAGCCGAAAAAAAACCAAGCAGGTACACACTAACACAGTTATCTAGCATATTTTTTTGGCCATCAAAAATATTGATCAAAAAACACGGCGATACATATTCAATAAACAAACAGGTATGCGTTCAGCTCCCGCACTATTAAAAAAATGTAAGAGAAATATTTTGCACTTAGTGACGTCACATAATGATATCCTCTACCGAACATATCATACGCTACCCGGGTTTTGGTATATCGTGCATTGAACCAACTGTTGGCTTCTGTGTGTGCGTGTTTCTTGTTATTATGTTTGTTTATAAAATATTCGTACAAGTGTGTGTGCTTGATGAATAATTTTGCTCTCTCCATTGGCTGGCTGGCCCTGGCGTTGGCATCGTCGTTGAAAATTCAGATAAGAAGAGAGGAAAATTACAGATTTGAGTCGAGCGGCATTTTATCAAAATAGTAATTACCAACGCATGTTGACGGCGTTTTTGTTGTTGTTTTTTTCTTTTATTTGTTTGTTCGTTCGTTCAGTGAAGGTTGTTTTTATTAGGTACTTTGTAGGAATTTTGTCTAGTTGCTGTATATTAGATTGAACATAAAAATGTTCATTGAGTGTTTTTTTTCTCTCTTTCTTTCTTTAACAAGGAGGGAATTAAAAGCGAATGTAATAAAATTATTGTGTAAATTTGTTAAAAGTAGGACCGTAATGACGGTATGTCATAAAATCTCGTATAATTAAACTGTATTCATATTCGGAAATGCGCGTTTAAGTCCGGGTATTCATCTGCGTTTTGCCCTAACTTCGTTATGATGTGAGCGCTGGTCGATAAAATGGATATATACCTAATGAACATTTAGCTTTTAAGGCTTATTCATATGCGTAAGTATCCAAGTCCGAATGAATTTATTTAGACTTTTAAGGGCCCTACTATCGTAAGAGAGTCGAAAAAAAAACAAATGTGAATGAATTTAGTATGTTTGCTATTTTTTAATGCGCTGGCCCCCGCAACAAAAACTGATATTTTGACAAAAAGATTTCAAAAGTTCATCAAAGCATTCGCACCGCACACTAATTTCGTTTTCAATTGGTAATCCGGAATGCTTCCTGACACTTCTGACAGTTTAACATTGGCAATCGAATGACAGTGAAAAGAAGAGAAAGTGGTTTTTAGGAAACGTCAGACGAGTTAATACATATCAAACAAATTTCTTCACTGTCTGTTTGTACATGGGATGCTGACGAGTTTTTTTATAACTCTGTAGAATAAGATTAATTAATGTTTTATAATGGATGGTTTTGAAGATGACATTTTAAGTAAGTAAGCTTAACGTAACGGACCTCATTGGTCTAAGTGTATTGGCTATTAGCTAACAGCCACCTTAACCTAACCTAACCTAAGCTTTCACTCAAGAATTCATTTTGCGGTGTGATACATTTTTTTTTTTAATTAATTAAGTTTGGGTTTGTTGTGTATGTACTTCAAAAGTTTCAATTACTTCACATTCGTAGTTTTCGTATCTTATTGTGAGTTTTATACTTATTTTTTATATAAAACAAATCAAACCCGAATAAAGCACAGCCACGGCGTAAAATTTTCGGTTGGTTATGATATGACGGATGTTTTTGACATTTCTCGATTGCCTTTCATTGCAGGCAGAATTTCTTGCCTAAGCTCCCTAAAGCGATTGTCAAAAATAGTCCTTAATATTTAGTCATTTCAACCAGTTTAGTAAGTTATGCTCTGGCATACCGAATGCCCTTGTTGCTTCTGGATTTAAATTGAAAATCAAAACCAGAAGCACGCAAAACTCACACTTTTAGACACAGTAAACGTCAAAATTAACAGAAGTCATTTTTGACGAGTTGTTGAGAAAACACTGAAAATATTGAACAAGTTAAATAAAACAAACCAACCAATAATTTGACTATACATATTCTCATGGCTTATATTAATTTTCTACAATCCTCTTTAATGTCCTTGTGCTCTGAAGGAAATTGAAAATAAAAACAAGTGCAAAATTTTCTTGATTGACATTTTTTTTTTTTTTTTTTAAATTCTGGCTCGCCAAGGCGATTTATAAAGGGGGGGGGGGGGGGGGGGGGGGGGGGGGTACTTCGACCTAAAAGATCTTTTGTACCGTATGGGCCAGAAAAATTTTAAACTAGTAAAATTTCCACTTTCCGTGTAAAGCGGACAATTTTACCAGTAGAAGAATTCTTTATCTCCTCGGGCTCAATTGTTCCCTGAGAAAGATCTTCTTTCTAATTCCATTAAGGGCTGGGCATTCACATAAAATGTGGCGATTTATAAAAGGGGGGGGGGGGTACTTCGACCTAAAAGATCTTTTGTACCTATGGGCCAGAAAAATTTTAAACTAGTAAAATGTCCACTTTCCGTGTAAAGCGGACAATTTTACCAGTAGAAGAATTCTTTATCTCCTCGGGCTCAATTGTTCCCTGAGAAAGATCTTCTTTCTAATTCCATTAAGGGCTGGGCATTCACATAAAATGTGGCGATTTATAAAAAGGGGGGGGGGGGGGGTACTTCGACCTAAAAGATCTTTTGTACCTATGGGCCAGAAAAATTTTAAACTAGTAAAATGTCCACTTTCCGTGTAAAGCGGACAATTTTACCAGTAGAAGAATTCTTTATCTCCTCGGGCTCAATTGTTCCCTGAGAAAGATCTTCTTTCTAATTCCCTTAAGGGCTGGGCATTCACATAAAATGTGTTCAGCTGACTCGTCCTCTTCAAGACAGAGTCGGCACTCAGGAGAATCTGCTATTCTCATTTTGTGTAGATGATATCTTAAACCGTGCTGACCAGTAAGGTAACCTACTAGGTTTTTGATATCATGCCTGCTTAGGTTTAGACATTTGCTGGCATTATGATTGAAGGGCCGAATGGCTCGTTTGGCCTGTCTTAGACCTGGGATGTTATCCCAAAGATAGATACATTTTCTATGTTCCCAGCTTTTAATTGCTGCCGTTGCTGCTGATCTAGGAGTGCAGCAGAAAGGTTCGGGACCTATGAAAGGTGTTTCTGAACCTTTTCTGGCCAGTTCGTCGGCCTTTTCGTTACCTTCTACCCCGACATGACCCGGAACCCACCATAATTTGGTCTTGTTTCTTGTTCCGAGTATTTGTAGGGTATTGAAGCAGTACATGACTGATTTGGAGTCAATGGTATACGAGCTAAGGGCGTTTATAGCTGCTTGACTGTCCGTGAAAATATGGATGGTTGCACCTTTTATGCCAGATAAAATAATGTGGCTGGCGCATTCTTGAATGGCGTGGAGCTCTGCTTGAAATACGCTGGGACTTTTTCCCATGGGTATCGTAAAGCGTTTGTGTGGTCCGTATATTCCCGCTCCTACCCCCGTTTCCATTTTAGAACCATCCGTATACCACTTTATGCCGTTGTGGTTGTTTGGTGGGTTATTACTAACCCATGCTTCTCTTTTGGGTATCTCCGTGAAGAACCGTTTGTTGAAGCATAGTGTTTTTTGAATGCTGTCTGTGACCGCGCAGTTCATGTTAAGTTCTGGCAGTTCATCGAGAAGGGTCTTAAGTTCCGGATGATCATTAAGACTTATCTCGTTTAGCTGTATTAGACTTATTGCACTGCGGATCGCCACTTTTTGGACGTATATGTGGAGGGGTATAATTCCTGTTATTGCCTCTTTGGCAGCTGTTGGACAGGTACGCATGGCTCCGGAGATACCAAGGCACGCAAGCTGTTGTACCTTTTTGAGCTTCTCTATTGCGACCTTTTGTGTGGATTTTGTCCACCATACTATGGAGGCGTATGTTATGATGGGTCTTATCATCACTGTGTAGATCCAGTGGACGATCTTTGGAGAGATTCCCCAGGTTCTGCCATATGTGCGACGACAGGCCCATAAAGCTCTATTAGCTTTACTGATTTTGTTGTTTATGTGAGAGTTCCAGTTAAGTCTCTTGTCCAGGATTACTCCAAGATACTTGACTTCGTCGGAATACTTTACGACCGTGTCGTTTATTGTGATTAGGCCTAGGTCTAATTTCCTCCTTTTAGTGAAAGGAACGATGACGGCTTTACTGGGATTTATGGAAAGATTTTCCTTATTGCACCAGTCTATGGCTGTCTTTAAAGCATTTTACATTTTTGATGTGACTCCTATCGAGTCTTTGCCCCTAACTATGATGACAATATTGTGGTGTAGCCCAAACTGCTCATCTTGTGTAGCAGGTCATCGATGACCAATGACCACAGAAGTGGTGAGAGTATTCCCCCTTGTGGGCAGCCCCTTACGGCTGTTACTGATACTGAGGTCGTTCCTGACGAGGAAGTTATTTTGCGACTTTCCAGCATCGCTTTGATCCATTTAATAGTTGGTTTACGAGTATCTATGTTTCTATGGTACAAAGCATTTGATATGGATTCATATCCAGTGTTGTCGAAAGCACCCTCTATGTCCAGAAAGGCACAAAGTGCGATCTCTTTGCAACGGTAGGCGTTTTTTATCTCTGTAGTTAGTCTTAACAGAGCGCCTTCCGTTGATTTGTCCTTTTGGTACTCATATTGGTGAGGGTGCAGAGGCATGCTTTTTGATATGCATTCTCTAATGTGAATGTCAATAATTATTTCCATTGTTTTCAGAAAAAACGATGTCAGGCTTATCGGACGATATGATTATGAGGTAATTCTCTCGGCTTGTTTCCCGGTTTAGGTATAAATACTACGTTTACCTCCCTCCAGGTAACTGGTATATACCCCCAGTTGAAGCTGAACCTAAATAAGGCAATCATGGATGGTAGTAAAAATTCTATTCCATTTTGAATGAGGGCTGGAAAAATACCGTCTGTTCCTGATGCCTTGAATGGTTTAAATGAGTTAATTGCCCATTTAACCTTATCCGGAGTAAAAAGTGTTCCGGATAAACTATTAATTCTGCTGAGGTTTCTTGGAATTGAGACCTCCGCTGTATGGCCGTCTGTAATAACCATCGTGTGAGAACCTGGGAAGTGAGCCTGAAGCATAGTTTTCAGCGTTTCTTCCCGGTCGCGTGTGATTGAACCATCTGATTTGATTAACAATCCCATGCCTTTTTCTTGATCCGTTGACAGGGCCCTTTGGAGGCGTGCCACCTCTGGAAGTTTTTCTATCTTCTCACAGTTTGCACGCCATGAAGCTCTTTTGGATCTGCGCAAATCTAAGTTGTATATGGTCAGCATGGATTTATACTGTTCCCATGTGCCGGTGCGTTTGGCTTTGTTAAAAAGCTTTCTCACACTCTTTCGAATAGACTCAAGGTTATCGTTCCACCATGGTACGCACCTTTTAACCACGGTTCTTTTAACCTTGCAACTATTTTTGAATGAGGTAAGAATAATATCATTTATTTGACATTGCGCAGAATCTGCATCAATTGTATTTGATGGTGCTTCTGGCAAGATTTTCGCGGTAAGTTCTCCAATTAGTCAGTCTGTTGTCATAACGGACTGACGCGTGTTCGGCATTGCATCTTTTCTCGAAACGTTTGTGCATATGATCCGATAGAGATGCCTCGCCAGACACGTGTCATCCCTCTATAATATCCTTCATAAAAGGAGATGATATAGTAAGGTCTAAAACTTCTTCTCTTATAGAATTTCTAAATGTAGGACTATTTCCCTTGTTTAGAAAAGCGAGGTTATTGCTATATAAATATTCTAATAACGACTCACCTCTGTTATTTGTATCTCGGCTGCCCCAGATGGTATTATGTGCGTTTGCGTCGCAGCCGATTAGTATATGTACTTTCTGGTCCTCACAGTACCGGACAAGTTCCTGTACTGGTAAGGGAGGCACTGCATCCGTGTCTCCAGGAAAGTACGCCGATGCGCATACAAATTTATGCAGCTCTCGGCCTTTGTGGCGCTCTATTAGAACCGCCACCAGGTCCCTAGTTGTGAAACCTGGAATGAGAGAAAATTTTATATCTTTCTTAATAGAGATAGCCGCCCTTGGTCTGAAAGGACCTTTGGCGAAAATTAGCTCTCTGTGTTTACAATTTAATCCGGATATCTTACCATTGGTAGCCCAAGGTTCCTGGATTAGTCCAATAGCAATGTTCCCTTCGGCACATCGCTGGCTAAAGGTGTCCGATGCACCCATGGCCTGCAAAACGCTGAGACGGGTGGTAATTTGCGTCTGTATTCAGGGTTTCGTACTCTATTGGGCTTGTTATCACCTCTCCTACGTACGATACCCTGTTGAGGAGGACCACTTTGTCTGCCTCTATGACTTTTGTTTTTATGTCCTTCTTGTGCCAGTGCTTTCTTACGATCCATACCTAACTTAGGCCTGAATCGTGTTTGGCTTTTTCTGGCTGCGCTTGACTTCGCGCTTGTAGCTTCTTTTTCTGGCACAGTTGTTGCCGTGCTTGAAGCTGCAGCCTTAGCGGCAGCGCTGGTGCTGGCCCCACTTGGGTCAGTGACATCCTTCTTATCCAAAACGTGCTGTTTTTGATCTTTAGGGCCCTGTGTGGCCGTCTTGTCAGCACTTGTTAGGAAAAGTTTGGTCTGTCCTATGTGCGATGTCTCGTTCATCTGATCTTTGCAGAACCCTCCACGTTCTCATGTTCAGTTCTTTGTTTTGGCCATCTAATAGGGATAGGATCCTTTCGCTAGCTACGCCGGTACTCTGCGGGAAGAACCCTCTGATGACATGTGGTTTTGGAAAATTTTCCTCTCCCACAAGCATCACCTCTAACCCGCATTTCTCTTTTAGCTTGGCGAAGGTTGCCTTCATCCACTCTGCAGTGGTGGCGTCCGCACATATGATCATGAGCCATCCGGCTTTGAACGTAGTACCGCGGAAGTCTGGTTTTATCTCCTCGTCACGCTGTTCGATCGTGATATCCATAATCCTCTCCTGTATCGAACCCATTTGTTCGTTGGAGAGAGGATTACGATCGATGTCCACCGGTACAACACCCAGTCTTACATAGCTCGTTATATTGCTATACGAGACTTTGTCGACGGTTGTCTTCCCAGTGCGACCTCGCTTCGCTTCGGATTGAGGCGGGGTATTATCCTCGGATCGCATTCGCTTCACCTCGGGACCCTTGTTTTCCATCTTTTGGATCGCATAGAGACGGGCCTGCTCAATGGTGCTCCCCTTCTTCTGCGCGCGCTTAAATCTGCGCTGTTCAGATGGTGTGAACCTTACGTACTCAGACTCAGTCCGTGCCACATTGCCGACTGTCTTAGCTGTACGTCCTCTATATCGGGATGTCTTTCAGCCGATAATATGCTGTTGCATATGGTGCTGGATTCTGAAATAGAGTCACTGAGTTGAGACAAGTTCTCTTCAGGTTCCCCCATTTCAGAGTCGATGATTACCGACTCTATCCCTTTGACAGATGTCGTGTCGTCATCGACAGGGTGTTCTAAAACATCCCTATTTGATGATGCAATTTTAGAGGCATCATTCTCTATTGTTTCTCTTGTTGTTTGGTTTATTTTGAAACCCACGAGTATTCGGGATATGGTGTCGCCCGTGGTCTACCCGTCTAACCACATGAAGGCTATCTTAAAATCGGAGGTCGCCTGGTATCCGAAGTTTGCATACTAAAGGCTAAGCACCCTCTTAGCCATGCATCTCTCGGCGCTTGCCACCTTAGATTAGGGGTTTATTGGGGAAATAGGATTTAGGGATTTGATGGAGGGGGGATATGGGTAATTGAAAATTGAAAGAAAAGAGGAGAAGGGTGGCGGACGTGTAGTTCTGGTCAGTTCTTAGTTGACGCTCATCAGACGGTCTGTCCCTTATCAGAAAGGCCCGATGACTCTTTGCGCCGTAAGCCTCCGCACCGGCACCATCGAATTTGCGTTCCATGATGGTGCACACGTCAAGGTGACTGACCCCGCAAGGAGGCTTGATTGACATACTCAAAAACAACAACAAATAAACTTCGCACGCAAACATAATGTGCTTGCTTGGATATCCCGGAACGGAGAGTTCTTCCGGATTACCAATGGAAAATGACATAACCAGATTTTGTTTGACGTTTCAAAATGTTGCAAGAAAAAGAAAATGTAGGTAAATAGGTACATAGGAACATAGGCCGATTGGTAAATACAAAAAATCGGATTTTGGAGCAAAAAGACTGACAAAATCAAACTAATGTCAGTTTACTAACGCGCCAGACCCGACAGTAGGTTGTGAATAAAACAAATAAGTAATAAAATGTCCCTATGTGGCAGTTGTTACTTCGCTCAAAGCGTTGACTCTTTCTAAAATGTTTTCACTGAATGAACATTAATGAATGAATTCAAACTGATCTAGTTGCATACGTGATTGGATGCATTCAGCAACAATTAATGTTATTTTTTTTCGTTGAAACTGAATTTTTTTATAAGTAAGTACTCGTATATGTAATTACCAACAAAATGAAAAAGGCTTACGTCTGGTTAGATACCCTATTCGCAGGGGTATCGCACTTACTTCATTATAAATTAAAAGTCCATATACTCGTACATACCGCAAAAACAAAGGTGAGCACCTATAATAACATTTCACGTCCATCAGTTAAAGTATGGATCGAAAGTTGAATATCAATGCGGCTCCACCCAAACAGGGCTTAGAATATCACCCCCCAAACAACGCTTGTCGTAAAAGGCGGCTAAGGGAAGAAGTCATATCTAGGCAATTTAGACATCCAGGTGAGCCTAGCGACACATTTTACATCTTAAAGCTCTCCCACAAAAGTGCATTCGGGAGATCACCGGTGTCGTCAAATCTCGATCAAACAATAATCAATTAAGGGACATGCACTTGTCGAAATCGTAGAAATAGGCAGGGCTTAAAATGTCTGCACAACACCAGTCTCATTGATGAAGTGCTCCGAAACCAGGATGCCCGCCGATGTGTATTGAGATCGAATCGGCGAACACCACAGGCGGACCAGTAGGGATGCAGTAAAGTTGAGGAGTATGTTTGGACACATGTTTGTTTTTTTGTTGATAGCATGTATTTGGTCTTATCCTCATAAATGTAAGGACCAAGCAATTTCGCCTTTTCCTCAATTGCCGTAAAAGCCTCTAACATGGCACGCTGGGAACGGCCGATGATGTCGGACACATGATAGCGCATCATCTCGAAGAAATCTGGTGCAGGTTTGAAACAATTCGGGAGAGCTGCTTCCAAACGGCACATTACCCCGCGTCTTTGTATATACAGTTCTATAGTAGTCTCATCAACACCAATTTTGAAAACGTCTTACTCGACAGAGGCGGGAGCAAAAGTGGTGGCGTTTGAAGGTTTGTGTATTAAATTTTGCTGTTTCTCTTTATCGAATCATTCTGATATTAGGTGTGTTTTATTATCCATGCGGATCTGGATCTGGATCAATTTAATACGTAAAACAAAAACAACACAGGATCTTGCTATTTATCGGGATCATTAATCGTGATCCAAAATGTAATTACAAAACTCACTACCTGTTTTTTCGTGGCGTTGCTTATTTAAATTATAGGAAATTATAGGAACACAATAATATTGCCAGACCAAAATATGAAACACTATTAATAACACAAAAAATCAATTAGCATATTTTCATATTCGAATAATTTACCACTGCGACTTTTGAGACGTTTTGCTTCGTAATATAATACACAAAATTTAATGGAAATATTAGCAGTACAATACTGTTAATATGTTGCATATTTGAACATAACATTTGAACATAGTTTCTGAAAAAAAAATATTGAGTGCAAAATGTATGTTGATTTGTATTCAAATGGCAACACCCCCGACACAACAAGCGATCATATTGTGACGTCAGATTGTACCCTATATTTGCAATATGGCTGAGTGCCAATCGAAACTTGAAATACCTGGTATCGTCTGTTATGTGTTAAAAACAACTGTTGCCACAACTTGCCACTGATGATCCAGATCGTTTTATTATCAGATCGGATCCGTATCAAGATCATTGGGATAATAAAACGCGACTATTATGTAAGTATTTATTTTTCTGTGTAGCAGCCGAATACTTTTGATGATTTGCAATGTTGCGTCGCTTCGGCAAATAGTATGTAGGATGAGAGGGATATGATAGAAAAATTAGAAATCTGGCTTTGTCGTCTGCGAGTAAAATGTATAATGAAAGAGGCGATTCGTTTGAAAGGAAAAATTGAATAAAAGCTAATTTCGGTAGGTATTTGATGGAAAAAATAAGGAATTATGAATTTATGGATTTTTAGACTTTTGCTATTTTCGCTGTATCTCGTTCAAAAATGTACCGATTGTATATTTGATTCGGAAATATTCAATTTGTGTAGTATCAGCCGATATTCAAAGAAATAGTTGTTGGATAGGTATATTTATGTATTAGCGAATTGATGACCTACATTAATATTGAGGCAGGTCACCTGTCGTTTTGCAGTTTTTTGTAATATATTCGTGGTCAGCATAGATAGTAATGTTTATCTACTATGTCCGTTCGTCCGTCCGTTCATCCGACGGCAAAAATTAATTCCTTTACACTGCAGCTAGAAAGCTGAAATTTAAAACGTATACCTATACCTACCTACTCACTAGGGGCCCGAAATAATAAATTTTAAGAATTTTTTAAATCCGCCCACTGACACGCCCACAATTTCAAAACAACAAATTTGTGAGCTAGAAAGCTGAAATGTTGAATATATTGTCTTAAGGCGCCCAAAATGTTGTGGGGGTTAACATCGCATCGTCGCCTCGGCAAATAGCATGTACGATGAGAGGGGGATGATGGAAGGGACGAATAGTTTTGAAATGAAAAATTTAATAAAATCTGATTTCAGTCCTTTTCCTCAAATTAGAAATTATGTGTTTAACGCTTTTTAGACTGTTACTACTCGTATTTTGGCTATATCTTGTCCAAAAATATTCCGATTTGTATCATTTCTTTTGTAATTGATTCAGAAATATTCAATCTAATTTATAAAGAAATGGCATGTTACTTTGTGTCAGTATTGCGCCATGCTGCACCACCACTTATGGGTTAATAGGTTTCCACCTATACGATCAATATTTATTTAAAATGCTAAAAAACACTTCTCAAGACAATTGGAGCTGCGCGAACGTCTGCCGTTCCCAAAGAATTTGAAGTTGAAATAGCTCGAAGCCTAATAGCACGTTGAATGAAGAACAAGAAATGGGAGTTCCTTCTGAGAGAATAGAAATGCCAGGAATAGGCGGGGGAGTACGGGTGTTTTCATAAACGTTGACAATCTGCGCTAGTACAATAGTCTTTCCTCTTATTCTGCAGAACGTGAGCAGACCTGCTTAAGTACAATTTTAAGTAGTCACTGAATGTTCATAAACGTCAGATTTTTTGATATGCAAGACGGTATCAACTTTTTTCATTTCATATAGCATCGTCCTCCACAAAGAAATCTTTTTCTTTTTCCCAGAGTTGAATTCTTTTCCCATCAGAATTCTTTTTTGAATTAATAGCTTAGTTTTCGCCATAATCCACGTCGCAGCTTCTACTTCCCTTAAAAAAAAGTAGAATTTGGTTGTAAATAAAAAATTATTAAAATATTGCCAATAAAACTTACATTTTTCGCACTTTCAATTTTTGTTTTTACCTCCCGCGCTTTCTGCAGTCAAAAAATATGGATGCACAATCTGCAAGACGCTAACGACATTTATGACGTTTATGAACATATCTTCTGCAATTCATCTAAGTTAGGTTAGGTTTAGGTGGCTGTCGGCAGAAGCCGACACACTTAGACCAATTTAGGTCCATTGTGATACCATGTATAATTATCTACCTCAACTATGTAGATGGGACTGGCCAACGACACGCGGTTGTTCTCAAACGGTCCCCCATCTACGTACTAACCGCGCCTAACGTCGTTTGATTTCGGTGATCTGACGAGAACCGATTAACTCGACGTGGTATGGTCGTTGGTTAGTTCGATCAAAAATCTGACTTTATGAACACATCTAACGCAGGTCTTAGTTAGTCAGACGTTTATGAAAACACCCTACATCTGCCATGCAGGGACCAGCTTAGAAAATCACTACAGCGCCCACCAAACAGCGTTTGTCGTAAAAGTATAGATACTAAGGGGGGAAATCACATCTATGCAATTTAAACATCCAGGTGAGCCCAGCGACACATTTAACATCTTGCTCGTTGCAGGGACGTTTGCTAATCCATCGCCAGCAAAGAATAACTGATAACAATTAGGGTCCGTCACTTTTTCTTCAAGCAGATAATCGAGGGCAATATGATATTAGACTTAGGACGCTTCCCTGGTGTACACCTCTTTGATTGCGAAATCCTCGGTGACGCCAACGATACATCTTACTCTTGTCTTTACTTACTCATACATGTATACATGTCCATGACCATCCGTACGTAGATTTCTGGAACTCCTCGTTGTCTTAGCGCTACCCGTAACAGATCCGTTGGTTGTTTATTACAGGACTTTCCAAAATCAAACAACACCATATGCAAATCCTTCAAAGAATCGCGATGTTTTTCCATCATGATCCTTATACTTTATCTGCGACAAACCCGCACTGGTCTTCAGATAGCCGTACTATTTTCCGCATTCGGCTGAACGATCTTCATGGTGTGTGACATCAGCTTGATTGAACGGTATTTATCAGTCTCTCGTATCGCCTTTTTCTTTGTACAAAATAAGAAAAAAACTCTCCCTCCACGGGTTAGGCATTGGATCACCACTCATCAGTTTAGAGATGAGAATCATGAGCCATTTGGACCCGATGTCTGCCATCTTTTTCCAGAACTCAGAGGGTTTCTTATCCGGCCCAACTGCTTTTCGATTTTTGAAGTCTTTGACCGCCTTCCTAACTTCTTAAACAGTAATGTCGCGTGTACTTCTTCAGTGTTAGAAACGGCTCTCGCAAAATATATCCGAGGAAATTGTTCAATTAGTAGTTTTTCGGAATCCACAAGAAGCAGTCTTTGAGCATTGTTGATGAACCTTGGCGAACGGATTTCGTGAGCATTCCTCCTTCTCTCAGCTACAATTTTTGAAAATGGTTGTGTTCCTGTTCAAGCTGCTTTGTCTGAGTTCGTGGACAGCCTGGTTTCTATCAGCAGCCGAAGAAGAATTTTCTTCTCACTACAGATACAGACCCTCCATAAACTTTACCTTTTGAGCGCACTTTCTCTTTGCGAGCCTCTTGCAAAGTCTGTATTCCAATTCGAGGCGACCTATTTCATCTCCTTTTTTTTTTTTTTTTTTTTTTTTTGTTGTCGGGATGTGTGAAACTTTTTGCACTGGAGCACTCAGACTCAATACTGGTCCATTGTACTGCCAGGCAGACACACCACATTTTACTGTGGGAATTTACTCGTTTTTCTAAGAAAAACGAGAAGGCACTTCAATGATAAGGAGCTTAGGTTTACAGCACTCACCATATCCGCACCAAATACCTGCCACCTGATACGAGCAAAAGCAGGACAATCACAGAGGAAATGTTCCGCAGTGTCGTCGCTTTCTCCACAGGCTTCGCAGTTGGTGGTGTCGCTTAGGCCTAGCACCTTAAGGTGTTTGGCAAAAGCGTAGTGTCCCGTAAGAACGCCAGTAGTCTGTCTGCAGTCTTTTCTGTTGAGAGACAACAAGAATGCCGCGGATTTCCCACAGACGTCGGGGAGCATTTGCTTAGTCTGTCTGCACCCTGGAGAGTCATGCCAACGGCGATTGTGTTCAAAGGAAACCCAACCGTCAATGGAAGCCCTGACCGAGGACGCAGGCAGACACATCGCTGGTTCAGGTCCTGAGAAGTCCCCCTCTGAGCCTTGTCTAGCAAGTTCATCGGAGATCTCATTTCCCGTGATCGCGTTATGACCCGGGACCCAGACAAGTTTAAGTGAATTCAGCCTTCCGGCCGAATTCAGAGATATCTTGCATTCACGTACTATTTTGGAGGTAGTTAAGGGTTTGAGTAAGGCCTTAAGCGCAGCCTGACTGTCGCTACAGACGCAGATACTTCGCCCCCTCCACCTGTTCCTCGTAACATAGTACATGGCCATTAGGATAGCATAAGTCTCTGTTTGGAAGACTGACGCATATTTGCCTAACGGAAAGAAAAGTCTAACGTTATCGCTCTCCACGAAGACACCAGCACCAGATCCTTGATCGGTTTTGGAGCCATCCGTAAAGATTCGACTGCATTCCCTTCCAGGTTCAGAGTCCGGCCAGAGCCAGTCCTGGACGCGAGGAAAGTCGACCTCGTATTTGCGCTTTAGCCGAAGTTCCGGTGTCATCGCATCAAACGGCATATCCATAAGACAGGAGTCGAATGACAACCGTTGCGCAAGTTCATCAAAACTCCAGTGCGAGTTATACCAAAAGCCACCTCTTGTAAGACGTGAGATAGCCTTGATTGTACAGCCCATGATGTAAACATCAAGGGGCGGAAGGTTCAATAGTGCATCTAGGCCGGAGCCAGGCGTGCTGGGGAAGGCCCCCGTACAGCCGAGACATACCTGCCTTTGGAGTTTGGCAAAAGCAGCAGTGACGTATTTACGTGAAAGCTTATTCCACCAAACAACCGATGCGTATGCTATAAATGGTCTTATCATAGCCGTATGAATCCATAGGACTCTTTTCGGTGATAAGCCCCATGTCTTGCCGAAAATGCCTTTGCACTGCCAGAAAACAGACAGCGCCTTAGCAGTCTTCAGCTCAACATGTTTGGACCAAAGAAGTTTGCTATCCAGGATGACTCCCAGATACTTTGCTTCATTAGAGAGTTGGATTGTGACGCCTTTTAGCACTAGCTGAGTCAACCCGACCAGCTTCCTCCTTCTCGTAAAGAGAACAACCTCAGTTTTAAGAGGTTTGACCGAGAGCCCATTCCTAGTGCACCATTCGTCGATCACGTCAAGGGCCGCCTGCGCCTTGGCGCATACAGTCGCTAGGCATGATCCAACAGAAAGCACGGCAACATCATCCGCGTACGCCTGAGCGTAAATATTAGAACTGTTGAGTGCGTTCAACAGAGAGTCGACCAGCATACACCACAGCAGTGGAGACATGACGCCGCCTTGCGGGCAGCCTCTGTTTACCCCCGCCATAACATAGCGGCCACAATCCGCATCCGCAACCAACGTTCTATTCATTAGCATTGCTTTAATCCACAACACCAATGGTTCGTCTACGCCGTGTTGTCTGGCGGAGCTGCACATGCTATCAAAAGTCGCATTGTCAAAAGCACCCTCAATTCTACCAACTAGATTTTGGAGCGCAGTCTCGCAGGATTTTCCGCGTTGGTAGGCATGTTGCATCCGAGATAGTGCATGCAATCGCAAAGCAGTTTTGCTCACGTGAAGCTCGACCAGCCTTTCCATGCTTTTCAGCCAGCAAGAAGGAAGTCAGACTTATTGGTCTGAAGCTCTTGGCGAGTGAGTAGTCACTTCTGCCAATTTTAGGTATAAATGCCACTCTAACTGTACGCCAGGGTGTTGGAATGTATGCCAGTGCTAGGACAGCGGTGAAGATTTTCTTCATAGTCGGTAGCAACTGGTTTGTACACTGTTGCAGCATGGCTGGGTATATTCCGTCCGTACCAGGCGACTTGAAGCCGTCAAAAGACGCAAAGGCGTATTTAATGGCCTCGTCCGTCACCACGGCCTTCGCAATATACCAGCTACGACGAGTTATTTGTCTTGGCTCACTCATAGTCTCGGTAATCGGGGCTGGTTGTGAGCCAATTGTAATCTGGTTACCCGGAAAGTGAGACTCCAGAAGATAACTAAGAGTTTCCGCTTTCGTCTCAGTGAAGGTGCCATCAAGTTTTCTAAGTGAGCCCAGTTTGGCTGGTTTGCCCTTTTTCAGAACTTTAACCAACCTACTAGTTTCACCCAGCGTTTCAATCTTTTCGCAGAAATTCTTATAAGAAGCACTTTTCGATACCCGAATTAGCCTCTTATATTCCTTCTGCTTCGATCGGTAGAGATTCCAGTCTGTCTCCAAATCAGTCTTGAGTGACCTATTTAGAAGCTTTTTAGCTTCTCTACGAATTCTTTGCAGTTCCGAGCTCCACCAGGGAACCGGTGTTCTGCCAGGGGATTTGCTTACTGGGCACGTCAGTTCAAAACAGCTAGTAATGGCACTATTCAGGTCTTGAACAGCTTCCTCTACCTTTTGTCTCGTCCTGAGTTTGGTTGGAGTTTTGAGAGTTTTCCCTAATTCCTCTCTGAAGCGTATCCAGTTGGTTTTTCTTGGATTCCTCCTCTCCTGCAAAGTTATGGCTTCGCATCCGATTTGGAATTCGATATATCTATGGTCTGAGAGGGACACCTCCGAAGAGACCCTCCAGTTAGTAACCGCCTTAAAGTATCTATTTGATAAAGTTAGGTCGATCACTTCCTGTCTTCTTGACGTCACAAAAGTTGGTTGCGAGCCAACATTGTTGATAGTAAGATCAGATGATAGAATGAAATCCAGGAGATGGTTTCCTCGCATGTTGCATTTGCTGCTGCCCCAAACAGTGTTTTGAGCATTGGCATCACAGCATATAACTAGGCCCATCTTCCTGGAGTCGCAATAGTCAATGAGTTCAGCAATTGCCCTCGGTAGTGGAGGTACTACCGAATCATAGGGGAGATAAGCTGACGCCACCATGAAGGTCTTCCAATTTCCATTCGTTTCGTAGCTAATGGCTGCAGCAACCAAATCTTGGCCACAAAATTGTCCAAGCTTAGTCGCTGAGAAAAGGTTCGACACAGCAAGACAAGCCCTTGTTCTCTCGGACCGCTCGTCACAGAGTATCGTAGTGCCACGAACACCTCCAAGGCCACAGATGCGATTTTTCCACACCCATGGCTCCTGTATGGATGTTATGTGGGCTTTTGTATTCAACACAGAAAGCTTCTTACTGATGATTGCAGTAGCAGCCTTGGAGTGTTGAAGGTTAATCTGAGTAAATCCAATCATTGGAAATACATCAGCTGGAAGTGTTCTAGTGGAAGGGCACGCAGAAGGTGCGCGCGCAGTTCCACCGTCAGGAGTGCTTGAGGCCTTCTTCCTCCGTTTTGTTCCTGTTCGAGCTATTGGAAGGGGAGGCAGCGTTGATTTCAGTCAGCTGGCTGGTTTCGGTTGGGGTAACCTCTGCCGACCTGCATCTCTTTGCCGTCGCCGCCGGGGAAGTGCCGTTCTCAGCGCTTGCGCCTCCAACTGGCGGTGCAGTTTTTTTGCGCCGCACGATAGCCGCCTTCCTCCTTTTCCTCTTTCGCTGGCTCTTAGATGGACGCTGACCAGTGCGCGCCGCCTCTGTAGCCCGTTTCACCTGTTCGGCTTCACAGGCCTCGTCGGCAGCATCGCACCTATCGGCTGTCTGTCTATTGGTCTGAAGATTAAGCGTATCAGGTTGAACCTCTCCGTTTTTCCAGCCCAGTCTACCGAACGTGTCGGAGATGGAGCTGTAGGAGTCTTCGGAAGCAAGCCTTTTCGCAACTCGATGGTCAACGCCTGTACAGGCGGGGAGTAGTAGTATGTCGGTTGGGGCCTCCAGAATCCGTACCACGGGTGGATTTTCGCCCATGCGAGTACCACCTGGAGTAACAAAATCTTTAAGTTGTTCCTGCATACTTTGTTTTGGTTTGGTTCGCGATAGAGCTTTGACGGTGTATAAAACGCCGCTATAACCCTAAAACCTCGGATCACGAGCGTATCGTACCGAGGTCCCCCTATCCACCACCCGGGGACGCGCCTGGTATGTAACCAACCCGCAGGACCAGCACCTTAATGCAGAGTCAACTGGAATCCCGCTTAGAACTGACTGATTATTGGGAACACAAACTTCGTTTGGCATCCTAGACAATCCAAATGGTTATTGAGGCCTTTTTTGTCGGACTGCGAGATTATCTACAGACTCAATACTGAGCCATTGTACTGCCAGGAATAATGAACTTGTTGTCGAATGCGCACTTTAATGATGATAGGTTTAGATTTTCAGCATCAGGACATGTTCTGTAATGTCGTCGCCATTTCCACAGCCTTCGCAGTTGGTGGTATCGCTTAAGCCTTGAGATGCTTTGCAAAATCGTAGTGGTCCGTAAGAATGCCAGTTACTTGCCTGCAGTATGTGTGCACCCTGGAGAGTAATGCCTTCATGCCTTTTATATATATTTTATATTTATAACAAGAATGGTGCTTACTGTAAGATTACCTACATCTTTTATAGTACTTAGATATTATAATATACATATTTAGTGATTTCAATGGTATACGGAAGAAAGCAGAAAAGGGAAAAGGATTGGGAGAGGATTAGGGTTGAATTGAGAGTGGCGAAAAGTGGAGAAAGATTGCATGTTTAAACTCTTTGTAATTAACAATTAATTCGATTTGAGGCGGAAGCGAGTTCCAGAGTCTAACAGCAAGTATGCAAAATAGACGGGAAGAGTTCAAGTAATTACTGAGGTGAGGAATAATACTGATACTTCTGCCCGACCGATTGAAAGACAGTTTCGTAAACAAAAATGATGGAGCTTTAAGATGAATTAATTTATGTAAAAATGTACAGTTTCTTGCATTGATGTGATGCTGCAGAGTGCAACCAAGAAGATTCTTTATAAAATTAGAAACGTGGTCATGTCGTCGTAACCCGTAGGCATAGCGAACAGCGTCATTAAATGCTATATGTAATTCACGCTGAAATAAGGAGTCCAGAGCGCTGTACACGATTTCAGCATACGAAATTAAGGGCAGAACTAAAGAGAGTATCAGTTTGCGTCGGGTTTCAACAGTGGTAAAGTGAGCAGAATGTCACAGTTTTCGTAGGCATCCATAAATGCGACCAATAACCACATTTGTATGTTTACAGCCAGATAGATGACGGTCTATGGTAAAGCCAGGGCTGGTGCAGTGATCAACTGCTACTCGTATAATTTTACTATCACGGAGCCATATGTCGGTAGATCGAATTTTCTTTTTTATATTGCGATGACTTGAGATTTAGCTGGATCTAAAAGTAGGCCGTTAGCAATAGCAAAAGCATTAATTTGGTTGAGGTCCTCGGTAATAGCAATGGACCGTTCATCAAGCTGATGGAATGGCCTGCCCAGATGAAGCTGAACATCATCTGCGTATAAGTGAACCGAAGCATTTAAGCAACATGATGGAAGATCATTGATAAACATGCAAAAGAGTATTGGACCGAGAATCTTGGAGCTGAGAATTCCCCCTAGAAGTGACCCTTTGAAATCTTTCCAACAGATAATCAGATATGAGCTTACATGCCCAGTCACCGAAGCCAAAGAAGTTTAGCAGTTTCCACTTGATAGATAGATAGATAGATAGTTTATTCTTGCTTCATGAAATAAAAATACGTTGTCGCTCAATTTACATTATATAGTTGCAGAGATTTGACATTTTTGTTTGTCTTTCAACTGAATCATTATTTTATTTATATATATAAATAAATATATAAATAATTAAATAAATAAATAAATAAATAATAAAATAAATAAACAAATAGATAAATATATCATAATTAATAAATACACGAATAGTATATATTATAACAAATAAATAAATAAACAAATAGTATATAATTATAACAAATAAATAAATAAACAAATAGTAGATATATATTATAATAAATAAATAAATAAACAAATAAATAGATACATACATACATAAATCCAAAGGTAATTATTTGAACAGTTAAATAAATATTATTAAGTTAACAAAAACAAACAGATAAATAAGAAATGAAAATATATCGGTATTTAGTGAACACAAAATATTTTATATATCACGATGAAATAAGTTGATTGACTAGCGGATTGTTGGAGATATTACATCTCAGTTTGAATTCCTCATTTAGTTTATATATCCTGGAGGAGATTAATTCAACATTAGCTCTACCATGTAAATCTATTGTAGAATGATACCAGGGAAGATTTAGCATCATTTTTAATATTTTATTTTGGGATATTTGAAGCTTTCTAATATGGCTCCTAGCACAATTACCCCACACTATACAACCGTACAGTAAGATAGATTGGAATATCGTCTTATGAATTATTATTTTATTATTATTTGAAAGTAATGATTTCCTGTATATAAACGGATAAAGCATTCGTATGGCTATATTTACTTTATTAGTTGTTTCTAAAATGTGTCTGTTAAATGTAAGTTTCTGATCGAAGTGTATGCCCAGGTACTTAACAAATGGTTTCCATGCTATTAAGTGGCCATTTAATCTTAATTGATCAGCTGGAAGAAAGCAAGGCTTTCTTTTTCTGGTGAAAAAGATAGCTTGGATTTTTTCTGCGTTCAGCTTTATTTTCCATTTGGAGAGATAACATTGCAATATTTCAATCGCATTTTTTAAATTCGTCTCAATGTCGAGACCGAACTCATGCGAAGAAAGTATAGCAATATCATCAGCATAAATAGCTATTTCACACTGTGGAAGACTTGGGAGATCAGATGTAAACAAATTATAAAGGATAGGACCAAGCACAGAACCTTGCGGTACACCTGCACAAAAATTTACTACATCAGACGCACTACTATTAACAAAAACTTTAAAGCGACGATTTGACACAAAACTTTGAACAGTCGTGCTTGTGTCACCTAGGTGTTGGGAAACCGTATAATTTCCTGAAAAAGTTTGGGCAAATACTTTTGCTTTTTCTGTGTCAGCAACAAGGACATTAGTGTTGCATTTTATAAAAGGAATTTGTTTGCTTTTGTTTTTAGTTAATTTAACTATATTCCAGAATGGCTTAGCAGCTTTATCAAGAGTCTTTAATTTATTGTTCCATTCAGAGTTTCGATATGCATTTATGTTCGTACTTATTAATTTATTGAAATATGGTATAAGTGTTCTGGAAATTGGTTGCCGATTGTTTTGCCAATTTCTCCTGTGAATATTTCTAACTTTGATAAGCTTTAGTATGTGAGTCGGTAATTTCATCTTGTTTCCACTTGAAAATATCGTCGAAAGCTTTAGAAAAATCAAGCAGGCAAAGGATGACATTTATCGTATTCAATTCTTATATCATCAAGGAGATTTGTCATAGCAGCAGAGCAGCTGTGATTCGCTCTGAAGCCCGATTGTTTCTCATAAAGCAATTTGTTATTGGAAATGTGTCTTAAAATTTGCTTCTTGATTATCCTCTCAAAGACTTTAGAAAGGCAAGGCAGTAAGCTTATTGGTCTAAAATCCGAGATTGGGTCACGTTTCTTAGCAATGGGAAGTACTCTGGCAATTTTCCAAGACTGGGGAAAAGTAGCTGTTACAATGCACTATTTGATTATCTACATGAGTGAGATGGGTAATATGTAATAAATGGCCAAATAAGTTTGACGAAACTCCATCCTCACAAACGGAGTCGGACTTTATAGCTTTCATCATCTTCATTGACTACTTCGAAATCCTCCAATCTAGGCAAAGACCTTGGCGAATTCCTTGAAGAGTTGACTCCTAAGCCTTACTCCTATAAGGAAATTCTTTTACTAGTATAAGGATAAGGCAAGTATAAGGAAGCTGGTGGGCTTCCTGTCAGGCCATTGTGGCTCGGGGTATAACCCTAGCAAATTGAGCGACAAAATATAGGTTTTGTCTGGATGATTTTTTTTTAGTATAGATTTACTACGCACTATCTCTACATAAGTAGGATATTTTCACCTGCCCTAGAAGGGACTAGGCTCTGGTATTCAATTTGTAGTGGTTAGTAGTAGTTTAAGTTTATCCAGCAATATTTAGCTATTGTAATACAAAGAAAGTTTAAACCAGTAGTATAAAACACAACAAGGGAATCTAATCATAGTTGGTCTTAACATAATTTACAATATTTCGCTTGGAACTTAAAAGTCGATTCTCTAACTTCAATTCATTAGGTAGCTCGTTGAACATTTTAAAGCCTTTATAAAAAAACTGTATTCTGTGCTTTTACTGTTTTAAAGTATGGAAGACGAAAGTTATTTCTGTTACGAACATTATAGTTATGTACACTACCGACATATATTATTTTATCACAGAGGTATCTGGGTAACAAATCATTTTTCATTTTAAACACAAACAACAACACATTCATAATCGTCCTTTGTCGCACACTCAACCATTTCAGCACATTCAACATGTTCACAATTGGAGTCAGCCAGTGGCATTTTAAAATTATGCGCATCGCTCTATTTTGTAACCTTTGCAGTCTATCCAACATAGTATTGTTCGCTAAATATATAATTGTAGAACAGTATTCAAAATGTGGCTTGATTATTGTATTATATACATTTATTGCACATATAATTGACATTCTTTTTCGTATTCTGCCAAAAAACCAAATTTTTTTTACCAATTTTCTTTGCTATTCGGTTTTCGAAATGTCAATTGTGCTGAAGTCGTTGAAAGTCTGCTCTCTATTAAGTCCTCTGCAGCCGGGCTCGACGATATAAATCCCAAATTTTTGAAGCTCATATTGCAGCCCCTTATCCCGTTCATTACCCATATTTTCAATTCTATTTTAACATCAGGCGTATACCCGTCACAGTGGAAAATGGCTAAAGTTGTACCTATACCTAAAAACGCAAATCGTAATGAATTTAGGCCCATCTCAATATTACCCTTTATATCGAAAGCGTTTGAGAGAGTTTTACAAAAGCAAATGAGCCTTTTCCTCGATACCAACGATTTGATGACAACACAACAATCGGGTTTTAGAAAGGGTCACAGTTGTATAACCTCCCTAGTGAACGTCATCGAAGATTTACGACGAAGCATGGACGAAGATAAGGTAACCTTTTTAGTATTACTAGACTTTTCAAAGGCGTTTGACACTGTGGTTCATACAAATCTATGTGATAAGCTCCGTCAGCTATTTTATTTTTCAGAAGGTGCAGTTAAACTACTTGCTTCTTACCTTTCTGGAAGAAAGCAAATAGTTCAAATTGGTGATGTTCAATCGGAAGTCATTTCGACCCTAAATGGTGTCCCACAGGGCTCCATTTTGAGTCCACTATTATTTTCGCTGTACGTCAACGATCTTCCATCAATCACCAACCATAGTAAGGTTCAGATGTATGCTGATGATGTGCAGTTGTACTTGAGTTCTGACCTCGGTCTTATTGAACACGGTGCTGTCTGTATTAACGAGGATCTTGAAAACATTGCGCGCTGGTCTGAAACGAATGGTCTCCTGTTAAATCCTGCGAAATCAAAGTGCCTGGTCATCTCAAGAAATTCATTGGACTTATCGTATTTTCCCTCCATAATTTTAGATAATTCTCCTATTGGATATGTTGAAACGGCCAAAAATCTTGGCATGGTCTTTAATCGTAAATTGACCTGGGATCACCACATAAATGTTGCTACCGGTAAGACCTACGCTGTTCTTCGACCTTTATGGGCAACTAAAGCTTACACCCCTTTAAAAATACGTCTCATGCTGACCAAAACGCTGGTCACACCGACATTAATATACGGGTGCGAAGTGTTTGCTAAGTGCAGCTTCGTAAGTAAAGGAAAACTGCAGGTCGCCTTCAACAACGCCGTTCGGTATGTCTTTGGACTAAGAAGGTACGATAGAATATCACACTTCTCTACGCGACTTTTTAACATGACGTTCAACAGCATTATTCAGTTCCGCACACTAACCCGTCTTTCAAACATCCTAATAACACGACAACCTCCCTGTCTGTATGAGAAATTAGTTATGTCTTCCTCAAACAGGTCAAGTCAGTTGATTCCTCTGCGTTATTCTTCCCTTACCACTGAGCGTCAATTTTTCATTAACTCCATTCGTCTATGGAACTCCCTACCGCGTCCTATTAGAAGAATTAATAACACAAGAAGGTTTAAAAATGAATTAAGAAAATATCTCTCAATTTCAAATTATTCTTTTTTTTTTCTCTCTTTTTCTTATTGTACTAGGTGTCTAGTAGTTTTAATTTTGATCCTGTATAATTATAGTTACTTAGTACTCGTATTATTGAATTACTCGTCTACCTTTGTAGTAGCTTCTTTTTCTTTTTTGCAGAATATAGCTTATCACTAGTTAATAAGATATTATATCTTAAAGTGTATAGGCATTACAAGATAAATAAATAAATGAAATGAAATGGGTATGTATGCAATATGACCATTAAAATTTAAATTCTCATCAATCATAATACCCAGATATTTTATTTCACTAACAATTTCAACTGATTATTCGTAATTGATCACTATTCTACTATTGGACAGCCCATTGATAAACATGCACTTCGTCTTGCTTATATTTAAGCTTAATTTGTTCATCTGAAACCTTTTATGCAGTTCTTTTAAATCACTGTTTATCTGTTCGATACATTCTTCTTAATTATTACACGAAACATATAAGAGACCATCGTCAGTGAAAAGTTGTAATCGTGAGCACTTGACAACTTTTGGCATTTCATTAATATATATTATAAAAAGCAACGCCCCCAGAACCGATCCCTGTGGCACAACCAAGACTACATTTATTGCCTCCGAGACTGCATCATCTACCCTTGTCCTCTGTGTGCGTCCTTGCAAATATGACTCGAACCACCTTTATTTATTGAGCTTATCAATTTGGATGTCCCTGTCAATTGTCTCAAATGCTTGTCTCAGATCGATAAAGATTGCCGCAATTTTATTTTTTGAGTGAACTTCATTTTTCCACTCCGCCAAGATGAGATTTATTAGCGACTCACAGCTATGTCTACCTCTAAACCCCGATTGGCACTCCGCGAATAGATGATTTTTCTCCATATATTTTTGAAGCTGCTGCTGCACAATTTTTTCCATGATTTTCGCTTCGTTGAGCAGCATATTGATTGGGCGAAAGTCTGCAGGTTTCTTAGGATTTTTTAATTTTTCTATTGGAACAACTATAGACTCTTTCCATGTTTCTGGGAAAATTCCATCTGCCATTGACTTATTTATAATTCCGCACAATTTCGGACCAATACTGCCCAAAACATCACTAAGCATTTTCACACTTAACATATTAGGGTCTTTTTTATTTTGCATATTTTTTAAAATGACCCTAAGCTCATTTATTTCTTTAAATTTAAAAGTTGTGTTCACTGGCTGAATTACGTTCACATATTGAATACTGGGAATAGCATTATTTAATTCACACACACTTTTAAGAAAGAAAACATTAAATTTGCTAGACAACGTTTTACAATCGTTCACCTAGACATTTTCAAAAAAAAACGCCTTTTATTGTACTTTTTTGTTTATGCAACACAAGTGTTTTTATAGCTCTCCACATCGATTTTTGATCTCTAGCTGATTGAATTTTTTGTGAAACATATTCACTTTTTGCCCTATCAAGTGCTGATTTAAAATTGTTCCTAGCTAATCTGTAGTTTTGCCAGTCATTTTGGGAATTTGACCATACCGCCATTCTATATTTATGTAGTTTGTCCCTTTTCATTGACCTAAGCATGTTGTTAAACCACTGATTTGCACCAGAAGTGTTAACTTTTCTTTTACATTTAAGAGAGTCAACAGCCTTCTTTAAACACTCTGTTACATTTCTCGCTGAACAGCTCACGTCACTTTCATCTTCTTCAACCTATTCTGTATTGCGCTGAACACGATCGCAAAATTTTCGTTTATCGTATTTTAGTACTTCTATTAGGCTTTTTTCCCTTTTTACGACAATGCTCATTTCAATGCTGATTTCGATACTTTCATGATCACTTATTTTCAGACTATCCACAACCTTGGCACTCACGTTTTCATTATTTGTTATTAGGAAATCTATAATAGTTCGCGAGGTAGGGGTAATTCTTGTTGGTTCATTCACTATTTGTTTTAATGCGTTATCACTTAATAACTGCTTAATCCTTGATGCATACGTATCACATTTCAACCAGTCGATATTCACATCTCCCATTACTATGATTTTATTCACACTTGTTGGCAACTTATCCAAATCCTCCGAATACATCCTCTGAGAACGCCCGGTACAACATTGGTTATGAAGGCGATTTTCAATATTTATAAAAAGTAATATCAGACGACCGTTAATATATATATATAATGCTAGGGATGAAATCGCATGGACTTCGGTAAAGCCGTTTCCTAGTTAAGAAGGATCCAAACATTTTTTATATAATTTAAAATCATTTTACCCACTTCTATCTATCTGTCGTTTCACGCACCATCGTAGTCACGCAAAAACACCTACGGACGTTTAGACTAAACATCCCACCTTTAATTTATTTTTTCGTCGGACAGAAATAGGAAAATCAGGGCGTTTATTGACGCCGGACGTATGGTAACTTTAGGCATGTACTTACAGCCTACTCAGAATTTTTTTTAACAATAAATACACCACAACAATATTTTCTCACTCAGCCTTATTATAGGTATTACATACGCGTAGTTGGAAAATGTGACTAAAGATAGTGAACGCAGACGTATTTATAGTTTTGACTCATCATCATTATTATTTAAAGCGAAAGATACAAAAACACCACCACCGCATCATTCATCATAGAAACCACCAACTGCAGTGAGTCACTAAAATTAAGTGGTACGAAACAATTTTAATCGACGCGTCGCATTAGATGTTAGATACAAAGTATTATGCACATATATGAATACTTTGTAAAAAGATTATCTTTATATTGATACCTTGCAACGCAATGTTTGTTTGTAGGTGTCCTAATTTGCGGCCGATCACGAACGAAATCCTAAATGGAAATTAACTATGTCAGCCATGTAAAGTGTCGACCTTATTTTATAGGTTTCTGATGGGAACTCTGTTTTCAACCAGGTAACAAAATTTAATATACATTTATGTCTTTTTGTAATTTTTATTCGTATAAATGAAAAAAAAAAAAAATAACAAAATTACAACGACGCAAAACAAAATCCTTGAAAAATAATTCTGTTGCTCTCTTTACTTGTGGAAGGTTTTTTATTGTCGGCTCTGCGTGTACCCCCACTAAATTCAAATACGCATTTATTTTTAATGTCTGGTCGATCGTGGATCGTAGTGATCGGTTTGTTAAAAGAAACTGACTTGACGGAAAATAGTAAATGCTCATATCACAAACAGGGTGCTTCAGGTTGGTGCAACATTGTGTTGGCACGTAAATGCACCTTGCATCATTAAGTTGTCAAGATTCTTACCACATCCGTCAGCATTTTTTAAAGTTGATTGGC
The DNA here is from genome assembly GCA_949715645.1 of Portevinia maculata. Taxonomy (NCBI): domain Eukaryota; kingdom Metazoa; phylum Arthropoda; class Insecta; order Diptera; family Syrphidae; genus Portevinia; species Portevinia maculata. Next base: position 136,941,884 of record OX454528.1, on the reverse strand, counting down.
GGCGTTGATCGCGTTCATTGTTGCAAATATAAAATACTTTGGGCCTTAACAATAACAAATTTAGGATTGGCCCCGTAAATTTCCTTTTTCAGAAAAAAACCAAAGGGAATAACTAATTTAAGCTTCAGATAAAATTTGTTATTGTTACCAGCAGTCGTAGGGGTGTGTCCAAAAAATCGATGAACAATTAGTTGAGTTAAAATGACTGGCCACGTAAATTTCCTTTTTCAGAGGAACGAAAGGGAATAACTAGTTTAAACTTCAGATAAATTTTTGTATACAAAGATACAAAGTCGTAGGGGTGAGTCCAAAAAATCGATGAACAATAAGTTTGAATAGCTAAAACGACATAATAACTTTTAAAGAAAATGATTATTGTCACAGAAAAATGATCACCCTGCATTTCTGCTCTTCTCTCCCGTTCTAATACTCTTCGTCTTTTATTTTGTGATTTTGCTCTATATTGTGCTATTTCTCACGCCTAGTTGTGCTATATTTTTGAAACGCTTGTGTCGTGCTTTAAGGAAACACAGGGGAGATCGCCTCTATATTTTGTTAACACATTTTTATAGTTAGCATTATTACTAAGGCACACTAAATTAGCGGTGATCTTTTTTAGCGGTAAGTTCAAATTACACCAGCTATATACAATGTTACAATAGTTTACCACTACAAGTTTGTGCAGTGCGTATTTGTAACCAGTACATGCGAAAGCGGTGGCGACAAGCAATGCCGTGATGATGATTGTTCAACTTTTATTTGGCTTTATTATTTTTCCTCGTGGACTTTGATTTGTTTTTCATTTTATTTTTATTTAGTAAAAACTAATCGAGTGTTAACGCTATATCTACATATAGTAATTTAAAGATGTATTGTATTTTTGCATGGAAATGAACTTTGATTTTCGGTTATGAAATTTTCAAGGAACATTAGTTTATTATTGTCACACAAATTGTATTGGTAGAATATTTTTAGAATTTGAATTTCACATTTTGTTAGATTCATTGAACTTGGGCGAATTGAGCATTATGAAATGGGGAATGTTGGATTTGTGCCCATGTTTTCTTTGGCTTTGGATTTCTATATCTTTTTAATTGCGGGAATCGGAATGTTAATAGATTTTGGAATCAGAATATGTGAATGGTGAAATGTTTATTTAAGTCTCGGTGTGGTTTTCTGGTGGACTGTTATAGATAAAGCTACACATCGTGATAAGCTTATCAAAAAGTTCAACGATCAGTTCGTTTATGTATCAGCGGAGCACTTCTAACTACTTCCGCCGCATCACTGGACATTCGGTTTCATCGAGACCTCTCGACATTTTTGGCAAGCAATAAATTCAGGTCCCCTCCAAGAAACATAGACAGCAACTTATCCCAGTTACAGTTGCTATAAAAAAATGGAAAAAAGTCCCCGTGTATTTCGACGACATTCAAGAATGCGCCAGCCACATTTATGCATTTGGTATTAAAGGCGCAATCATCTATTGTTGCACTTTTATTTGGGTTTCAAATGACTTATTAAACGGATTTAAATGCGTGAAAAAAAAAACAAATTACAGCCGCCGCTGCGCCGATGGTTGAAAGTCGATAGCTGCGAAATTTCAAACTTATATTCGCCGGTGCAGTATGGGAAAGTGCAACGGGTAGCGGGTTGGATGCTACCAACTCGGCTCAGCTCAGGTGGGTTCGCAGACAAATTGGATAGCGAAGGGGTAAAATGGGCGGCACACAATCTTTTTGAGAAAAGAATTGTGAAACCTTTGGTAAAATTTCCCGACGGTGGAATGCTGAAAATAAGATGTGATTGGGGTGAAATAAAAAAAGAATTTCAAATCGTTATATAGCTCTGTGGACCAACGGTCGATTTATTGAAATTTATTTTAAAATTGCGTAACAAAGGAAAGATCGCAGCTAAAAATGGCCCGCTATCGCTATTTCCCCAATGGAAAAAAAGACAAAATGAAGGGTTGCGCGTCCCGTAATTCTCAGGAAATTTCCGGAACGATAGCCTACAGGTTTTCAGAACACAAACGCACTATTTAAAAAACAAGATGATAAGACACTCTACTTATTTTTAAATTTCGTGTTCCTCTAGCACTCCTGTCGTAAAATGTAGGATCTCGCTGCCTGTCCTGCCACTTATCCCCTGAGCTCGTCTTCTGCCCTTTTTCTTTCGGTCTTCCACAAAAATTAAAAAAAAAAAAAAAAAAAGTCTAGACTACTTATTAATTTAAATTTGCAAATAAAACATCGCTCGATTCTCAAAAAAAAGCTCTGATGGTCAACCAAGAAGTGCCGGCTCGAGGATTATTTGTCCGTCATGGATCATTCTCTCTCTCAATCATATACCCACATTCAGCAGTGACGGAATCTACTACGGCTTATTTTAGCGATCACTCAGTCACTCTATTCTAGTGTGCCACCGTCTCCGTCTCACTCACTCATCCGTTTCTGTATTCGCCCAAACTCTGAGGATGTTTCTCAGGCCGAACGATTCGATGGGCGCATTCACACAACCCCTAAAAGATCCTAATGGACGAGTTCACAAACACTTAAACAATTAGACAAGACAATTAATGAGAGAATCGGGAAAGTAATTGGAACGCGAAAATGTCCCCACGAAAGAAGAAATTAATTAATAAAAAAATAAGAGAAAAAGAGACAAAGAACCGAGCGAAGTTGGATTCTTGTCGGGACTATACCACCCGATGTCCCAAATTGGTAAAACCTGTGAAGTGTTTGAGAAGAAGGAAGCTCAAAATTACTCTCCGCAAAACTATTCTAACCCGGTGGACTCTCGAGCAGATTTGGGGGGAACGGGAACCTGGATAGCCATTTCTTACAATGTTTGTATTCGTTGGGCCTTGACTTGGATGTATTGTCTGCATATTCAGTATTTATTCTTCAGTGTTGCTTTCTGTTGGTTGCAACGTTGATGCTTTTTCTTCAGGGTTTCGTTTTAATAGTTCGGCGTTGCGTTGTTTTATGTGTGAACTTGGACCACCTGCCATCTGGTCGTTGCGATTTGTATGAGGGGGTCATGAGGGCCCCGCCTTTTAACCTGTGAGCCACCTGCCCTAATTGGGTTTACCTATGTTCGTTGGGGTTCCTCCTTAAAGGATATCCCCACACCCTTTGATGATTCGTTGGGGTATCGTAATGGATTTTTGTGACTACCCTTTCTGTTCGTGTTGGGGTGTGCCAATGTCCAGCCCTCAATGGAACGAGAAGTAGACATAAAAAAAGTCTTCTGCTGGTAAATAATCTGCTTTATACAGAAAGTAGAAATTCTACTAGCCTAAATATTTTCTGGCCCCTACGGCACAACAGATCTTATAGGTCGAAGTGCCTTTTCATCGCCTTGACGAAAAAAAACCTTCTAGGTTCGGAATCTCCTTTCAAAAAGTCAAAAAAAAAAACTTTATTACAGGTTGTGGCACGTAATTTTTACTTTTATTCAAAGTGTAATGATCGGCTGTGACGAGCCGTGAAATAGCGCTGTAAGCCCAGACCCCATTTGACATGGTAGCAATCACAAGTTGTTGTTGGTGTTGTTGATGTTGATGCTGTGGAAGTTGATGATGTGGATGTTGATGATGTTTATGTTGTTCATGTCAACGTTGTTGGTGTTGTCGTTCAAATTTGTTGTTTCAAAACGTATAGTATTAAAAAATGACCGCGGTTAGGTTAGTAGTATTTTTTGGGCGTTAACAGCTTATACAGTAGGGTGGATCGCTTTAGTATGAAATTTTTTTTTACCAAATCGGAATGGGCCGTGTTTCAAAAGTTGTATCCGTGAACATATTAACTATATCCAAAATATTTTTTGAATTGAAGCATGTTTAATTCTGCCCCAAGTCACTTGAAGTTTTAACCTATTATTGATACTCGTATATTAGCATTTTTCAATAAAATTTTGTTTTTCAGTTTCATATAGCTCCTATCTACTTATTATTAATATTTAAACTTATTAATAAGCAACCTGGGCTGGAATCGGCTAAGGTGATAGTTGATTGTCGCTTTTTGATTGTCGTTTTTGATAATCAACTCCTCTTTGCTCTGCGTAAAGCGATCACTAAAAAAAGATTGATTATTGGCAGCACTTAGTGTTTTAAACGTCACTTCCTTGCCGACGTTGTCATTCAGCAGCTGATGTGTGTTTATTTTTCATTATTTATATTTCAAATATGATTTTGTTGAATCCTTAGGCAAAAACGGCAAAAACTTTATCATAAATGGACACAGTATTGACTGCATTTTTTTAATGACTGCAGCAGTAATTTCAGCCACCGTACTTTGACCCATTGGTGCAGCCCAGTCAGCCCCAACTTGTCTTTGATAGCCACCACCCCCAAGAAGATTTAAAGTTGCAGCCAATTGAAGGATGGGTGGAACATGCGTTGACCTTATTCCAGTTGGTAAATCAAGCAGTCCCAAAACAAACACAAACGCTTCTTTTGATAAGCGAAAGTTTTTCAAAAATCTAAAATACACAATAATAAATGATAGCAATCAACGATGAATATTTACAATTATATGAATTCTTACATCGGGTTTGGAAGTTCCAAGATATTTGCTTTATTTCTCAGGTTTCTTCTTAATAGTTGGACATTTTTGTAATTATTTTCTTCATTTGTGAAGAAAAGTTCTAATGAAGTAAACATTGCACTTCACGAATTTTCCAATTTCACTTTTTATTTGAATTTATTTAATATATATTCTTTTTTCACTAAAGTATTTAATTTATTTCGAGTTGAAGCCGAGGTGCATACCTATGAAAATAACAAAAATGTATGAAAGCGACACCTAAATAGCTGTCACATGAAATTCATTGCAAAAAGCTGATTGTCAATTTGATTATCACCTTACGTGGACGTAAAGGTATGATTTTGATTGTCAACTATCAACTATCACCTTAGCCGATTCCACCCCTGTATTTCCTTCCTGACCGGGGATCTCCCGTTTATAAAAAAAAAACAAAAAATTTTAGTAGCCGATGATTTTCCCGTACAAAATTTGAATATTTATTGGTTTTAGTGCTCGGCGTCGGCAGTGTTTTTATATCAGGGTGATTTTGTTTTCAGTTTAATTAAGAAATGTCTCTGTCTACTCTGCGGAGCGACTTACTGTGTCCAGTGTTTGGCCACGGACAAGATATTAGGCCCAACATGTTGCCGACTTACGAAGATATTATACGATGTTACTTGTAGGTAAGCCGAAATAGTGAGACTCAATATAAAAACTTAGCTACTAAAACATGCGAGAATATCTGCGAAAAGTTGTTGAACCTTTGGGAGAAAGCGTCGATTCCTACTATGGAGCATCGTTCAGTTATAAGGAAGATAAAACAGTACCATGATAATTAGCGAAATTTACTCAAACCATATAAATCAAGAAAAGGTTTAGATTCATATCAAAAACGCATTCAATTGTTTAGCGATGATGCAAAATCTCTTTTCGATATAGCAGCTTGTAAATGCGAAAATTTTGATTCATGCAAATGTGAAAAACAACTGAAAGTACCAAAATTAAAGAGATCTTTTTTGATTGACCAACGGAATGAACGAAAAATGGGTATTGGAAACACGGACATTAGAACTTCCATGAAAAATATGAGCAAAATAATGAGAAAAAGAAAGTATGAAAGCGGACAAGAAAAATACACCATTGAAACTAATTCGTCTAATGATATGCAGTTATCTTTTAATCTGCTTTCTTCATCTTCCGAAGGATCATATGAAAATCAAATTCAAGAAGAGCTGTCTTTAGAACTCGAACCATCAACTTCTTTGGAAGCTCAGAAGAAACTCAAAAAGTTGTCGATTCCTTCTGTCGCTCACGCAGTTGACAGATACGGTATTTCAGATAGAGCTGCAGCCGCTATCGTATACGCAGCGCTTCAAGACGTTGGCCTTATAACAAAGGAAGACACAAGTAATGTAATCGATCGAAGCAAGATAAGACGAGCCCGTGATAAGCAAAGAAGTATTCTAATGAATAAACCATTATTACTCCAAGAAGCTTTTGGGCTATATTTTGATGGACGCAAGGGCAAAACCCTCATTCCTTTTCCTCCAGAAGAAGAATAGATTCCTCCAGAAGAAAAATAGTTTGCGAGGAATATATAAGTTTAGTCAAAGAGCCAAGCTCGGAATACATCGGACACATTTCCGTATCAAGCGGAAGAGCAATCATAGTGAGCAAGGAAATAAAAAACTTTTTAGATGATAAAAGTGTAGACTGCGATAACTTGCTTGCACTGAAGATGCCGAACGTCCTGGACGCCCAGTTGAGGTCTCTACACCCGAAACAATCGAAAAAATTCACGATATGGTGTTGGCCGACCGAAGATTGAAAGTGCGAGGGATTGTGGAAGCCGTAGGGATCTCGAATGGCTCAGTGGTTTCAATTTTGAATGATCACTTGGTCATGAGAAAGCTTTCCGCAAGATGGGTGCCGCGTTTGCTCACATTCGACCACAAACGCAATCGTGTAACAACTTCACAGGAAGGTTTGGCGTTGTTTAATCGCAATATGGAGGAGTTTTTGCGCCGTTTTGTAACCGTGGACGAAACATGGATCCATCACAACACACCAGAGACCAAACAACAGTCAAAACAGTGGGTTTCTAAGGGTGAATCGGCGCCAAAGAAGGCCAAGGTGGGTTTGTCAGCCAATAAAGTTATGGCGACTGTTTTTTGGGATGCACGCGGGATAATCCACATTGACTACCTTCAAAAGGGAAGAACAATCAATGGGGAATATTATGCCAACTTATTGGACCGATTCAATGACGATTTGAAAAAAAACCGACCTCATTTGGCCAAGAAAAAAGTTCTTTTCCACCAAGACAATGCAAGGGTGCACACATGTGCAGTTGCCATGGCAAAAATCCATGAATTGGGCTATGAATTGCTCCCTCATCCACCCTATTCTCCAGATTTGGCTCCGAGCGACTACTTCTTGTTCCCAAACCTGAAGAAATGGCTTGGTGGAAAAAGATTTGACTCCAATGATGAAGTCATCTCGCAAACAAAGGCCTATTTTGAGGACCTCGACAAATCATTTTTTTTGGAAAGGATAAAAAAATTGGAGAAGCGTTGGACAAAGTGTATAGAGCTCAAGGGAGACTACGTTAAAAATAAAAAAAAAAATTTATCAAAAAATCTGTGTTTTATTCCAAAAGTCACGGACTTATTGACCCGCCCTCGTATGTACGAGTATCAACAATTTCTCCAACAGAAAACCTGTTACATCTTGTTGATTTCATTTTAAAAGTCTACGCACCGATGTGGTTTTCGATCAAAACGAAGTCGAGTTGCATTTATGGAGCGAAAAGTTTGCATAAAACTATTGTCCTTTCACGATATTTGCCAGATCACCTAAAAGCTGTTGTAGATCCTGTGATTCAAAGGAATGGATTCTTCGGGCATGCAGAAAATATTTCACTGGCGATGTTGGCAGACGATCGAAAAGCAATTCAAGTGTTAGCCTTGCAAAGGATACTAAAATCTAGGGATTCGACAGATTCTAGTGTGAGAGTTTTTAAAGTAACTGAGTTTAATTTTAATGCTGAAGATTATATTGACATCATTGCTTGGAACAATGGAATAGTTACCGAGCCACCACTGCTGAAAAAATTAAACACTAATGTCATTAAGGAATGCATACAATCGCCGGAAAAAGTTGATTTACTGATTTTGCCCCTTGTAAACAAATACATTTGTCACACTCAAGCTACTGAAAGGTGTGTTAAAATTGTTACCGAGGCATCTGCTGCTGTTTGCGGCATTACAAGAAGAGATGGATTCATAACAACACGACTTGAATCTAGCAAAAATAATGCCTGTTTTTAATTCAAAAAAATATTATAAAATTGCTTAGTTTTCAATTGTTGAGTCCTTGTTGCCAATAGAAATTATTATTTGAGTTTTGTTTATAAAAAGATTTTAAGTGTATTGGCATTTTTCTGATCGTCTGTAAAAGTAAATGAATAAAAATATAAATAGAAATAAATAATTTTTTTAATTTTTTCCTATGTAAATTAATAGTCTAAAACTGGGCTTCATTCAAATATTAAAAGCACTTGGGGCAGTATGAAATGGAATATATGGAAAAATTTTATTATACCGTTTTGAATGTTTTCAATAGTGGCAACTTTCTAGCAATGGCAATTTTTTTTTCATCCATCCTATTATACAGGGCCTGAAGCCTCTATCCTCCACGAATTTGTGTGTGCGAAGTTATATTTTGTGTACACGAATGAAAAAGCTCTTCAGTTATACTCTTGGATGTTTGCCTATTAGAACAGGTTAGGTTAGGTTAGGTTGCAGTTGTAGTCGGCAGAAGCCGACACACTTAGATGAATAAAAGGTCCATTGTGATACCACATGGATCTATCTTCTTCCCACTGGTTGAACGAGCTGGAGCTTTTAATAAAGCTTGAAAGACAATGTTTGTGAGACCATGCGATCATTATAAAAGAAAGCAGGGTATGTGCTGAGAAGGTGGAGAATAGTCTCTTCCTCCTCGTCCAAGCAGCTTCTACAGAAGTCATTTGTATAGACGCCAAGCCTTGTTGCATGCTTGCCTATGAGACAGTGTCCGGTGATTACACCAATTGTAGCACCAATGTGCAGTCTGTTCCAAATATGTCTGGCCAAATCTGTTTTGTCGCAAGACAAGTTTTGCCACTTGTCCACCTAAGGTTAGTTCTCCCTCATAAGCATGAGTTTGCAATCAGCAATTGGAAAGCCTAAGGTACCTTTATTCAGGCCCTCTTTCACAGTCTCATCTATACACACTTCTTTTATGAAGCGTATCGGGGTATTGCTCTGTTTTATCCTTGCCAGGTTACACTCCTTAGAGCACAGCGTCCAGTTTTTGTTTAGGCTGACAAAAGCTTTGAATCTCTTTTGGTTATAATTCCCTAAGAGTTTCTTTGCTTGCCTCAGCCCTTGGAGGTTAAGAAAGCTTTTGGCCCTTGTTTCTTCCTTCAGTCTCGTGAACTCTTCGCGTAGAGTGTCCTATAAAGGGTTCCTCTGCCCCTTTTCTTGCCAGAGAGTCCGCTGCCTCAATGTAATCGAAGTCTTTGCACTTTGCTGAGTGTCTTGCTTGTCGTGGCTAGTTTGGTTCGTTTCGCCCATGCTACTGCTCCGTATGTGATTATTGGCCTCACAATTACAATGTACATCTATCGCAGTGTGTTTGGGCTGCATCCCCATGCCTTCCCCTCTAGGCTCCTACATATCATGAGAGCGCGGATGACCTTCTTGGATATCTCCTCGGTATGATTTCGCCAGAAGAGTTTACTATCTAGATGGTGTCCTAGATATTTTAGTTCTTTGACTGGTATCAGTGTCGTGCCTAGGATAATGTCCTTAAGTCTTTGAAGTTGTATTGTCCTTGTGAATGGTACTATGGTTGTTTTCGCCGGATTGATGTAAGCCCCCTTTGTAGGGTTTCTTCAAACTTACGCCTGGCAATCAGTGCAATGTCATCGGCGTACGCCTGACAGTTCATCTACAACTAGCCCCAACATTAAGGGTGATAGTACCCCTCCTTGTGAACATCCTCTTGTTGTGTTCACTCTGATGGTTCCAGATGGTGTTTGAGTCTCTGCTGATCTAGTGCTCAGCTGCTCACACATGCAGGTGGACACTGTACTGTTAACTCGTCTCGTGTGAGGTGTTGTCAAATGCTCCCTCTATGTCTAGGAAAGCGCACAGTACTATTTCTTTAGCTTCCAAGGCACTTTGAATTATCTCCGTCAGCTGATATAGGGCGGTCTCTGTTGATCTGCCCGCTCTGTATGCATGCTGACGATGATGTACGGGGGATGTGTTCAATACATCTTCCCTTAAATATTTGTCCACAACCTTTTCTGTCATCTTCAGAAGAAATAACGTAAGGCTGATGGGTCTGTACGATTTTGGCTGTGTGGAGTCTTTTTTCCCCGATTTTGGTATAAACACAACCCTTGCTCGTCTCCATTGCAGTGGATGGATTCATCTTCGACAGAGGGGGGGCCTTCCTCCCAGAATGATATGGGGGGATTGTTGACTTTGAAGTTTTTGTCGAAACAGAGCTGAGCGGTGGTGAAGTATATGTTGCTAGGGAGGAGCACAACTCACACCTGTCTTATTTTGATCACAACATTATTTGTTTATAAGTAAACACCAATATCCTTTTATAAAAATCCTCGAATTCCCAATCAGTTTTCTTCTTTCCGAAAATTGCCTGACTCAAGAACGACAGATTGTCAATCATGTGTTCCCTAATACGCCGCCTGTGGTCCACATTAGCACTCAGAATTTGTTAATACTTTTACTCCTCAATAGCCCGACAAATGTTCCAAACAAGTACGCACATTTTTCGAATATACATAATTACAATGTACCTTCTTTAACATTTCCAAACACGTCTCTCTCAGCCGCTACAAATATTCCAAACTCATTTAATTGATTCCCAGTCCCCTACATTATGTTTCATGCCATACGTGACAAATGGCGCAATTGAATATTTTTCCACGCTTAGTTTTTCAATACTAGAAAAAAAAAAAAAAAAAAAAGGAATGAACAACAAGAAAATTATGCAGGAATTTTGTTTAACCCTACTGCTGAGGAATTGGAGAAATATGCGTATTCGGTTAAAGAAAAACCTAGTCACAAGTGACGATAGTAATAATAGAACGCAGAGAATTTTTCAGTTTCAGAATGAATTGTATTCTACGTCTACCACGTCGTTGTTTAGAGAGCGAATTAAAAAGGACACAGCAATGTTATGGAAATTGTTTCTAAATTTTTCTACATGTCATCCTTTCTTTCTTTTTTTAATTTAGCGGCGCCGGAAGTATTAAACAGACAGTTCCTGTCTATGGGAAGTAGATGGAAAGATATTGGGTGTACATTTCAGTCTGACTTTTGTGTTGTCTGGTGTCACGGGTTCTACGGCTGCGAAAGCCTATAAGAGTCAGAATTAAATTGAACCACAATTTGTCATTTTGAAACTAATTTGAAGAGAATATGGAAATGATGCTCTAATTCCTTTCATTGCTTGGCTGTGGAACAAGCCTTGTGACTTTAGTAAGGGTGTTTTGTGCTTACCTACCAATTTGTGAGCATGGCTTAAAAAATTATGTGCCATTTGGAAGTAAAGCGTATTTTTCCAACAAAAACAAACTCCTCTTAGGCTTCCTGTGGAGTTCGCCGGCTGGACTTCAAAAAGTATCGGCAGGTCTCCCGATTACGAATCGCTTCCTCACGGAGGACAATCAAAATGCTGGTGTAGTTGCATTTGTGTGACGCAAGAGTTTTTAGGCCTATCTCTCTTTCTCATCTCAGCAGCGTCTTCCAAGCAGAGGTCCTGGCAGTGACAACAGCAGCCCGTGAGTTTGTGTTAAGGGCAATACCACACGTTGGAATTACTTTCTTTATCGACAGCCAGGCAGCAATAAAAGCCTTAACTGCAGCAGTAATAAAATCCAAGCTTGTGAAATGCTGTCGCGAAGAACTCAAGGTTCTTGGTACTCATCATAAGGTATCGCTCTGCTGGGTTCTGAGACATGAAGGCATTCTAGGCAACGAGAAAGCGGATGAATTCGCATGACAAGGTTCGGCAGCTGTGTCAAAACAAGCGGATCCCTCTGTACTCATCCCGCCTTGCACACTCAGGCTTGAAGCAGGAAGAAACGCAAGAAGAGAGGCGAACCTTAAATGAACGGCATTAGATATTTGCCACACCACACGAACGCTATGGCCAACCTTCAATCGAGCCAGAACCGAGAGTCTCATTAAAAAGGATAATAAATCACCATCCACCCTCGTAGGAATATTAGCGTGGCACAATACTCTGCGGTATCACATGAAAAAATTGCGCTTGACGGAAGAAGAACTCTGTAGAGGCATTGGCGACGAGGAAGCTCTGGAAAATACAACCCACTTCCTATGTCACTGCCCGGGTCTCCAACACATCAGGTACAGACTCTTGGGGAGACATTTCTTCCACGACCTAGACGAGCTCTCCAGCACACCGATAGACAGGATAATAACCTTCACCAAATCCACAGGATGGTTTGTATCGAACAACACAGTGAGTAATTAATCTCAGTTTTTGTAGACAGGGTTAAAACATGAGTACGGGACGACCCTCCTCCCCCTATGGGCATCACAATGGGTCAGTATTGACCTGAGTGTGGCACTAAGCCAGCCCGCCTACCTAACCTAACCTAACCTATCTCTCTTGTTGATTGTATAAGAACATTGATTGATATCGCCTTGTTTACGGGGTTCGTATGATCTCTTCTTTGAACATGGCAGCAACTACGAAGGGTCTATTTTCTTTGAGATAAGTTCTTTGACGTGAAGGCTTTCTCGAATCTTGGAACTTCTTATTCGATTAAGCTGTTTGTTTCTGCTGTCGTACGAAGCATCTTCATCTCAGCTGCTATTAATTGCATCATACTTTTGAACGCTGTCCAACATCGTGGACCGTATGTTAGACCCCGGTGCACAGCTGCAGTGTAGAACCTACCTTTCAGCTTAGGGGCCATTTTTGGGTCACAGAAGATGGCTGATATTTCCCGTCACTTCATCCACGTTACGTTTACGCGATAATAAATGTCTTCCACAGGTTGCCTCGCTATTAATCATAGATCTCAGCAATTTTAACTTTTTGCTCTTCGGTTTCTATAAATGTCTGGAATAGGTCGGAGTGGGTCAGACAACGGGCAGCACAATTCTATTTTTTTCGGGATAATACGATACCCATTACCCTCCAAAACTTGCACTTATATATCAAGCGCTCGTTGCACGGAAGTTTGATCCTGGCTAATGAAAGCTCCGTCGTCAGCAAAGAATAACTGATGCACTTTGGAGTCCGTTACTTTTCCTTCGAGCAGATAATCAAGGACTGTAATAATCAAGGAACTTAAGACGCTTCCATGGTGTACACCGACTTTGATTGTGAACTCCTCGGTGACGCCGACAGGGCATCCTACACTTGTGTCTTGTCTTTACTCCATGTCTATGATTATCTGTAACTGTACCTATAGGTTTCTGGAACTCCTCGTTGTCTATAACAGGTCCATTGGTTGTCTATCAAAGGCCTTTTCAAAAGCAGTTTTACGGCACTTCGTAACACTTCTTGAATCTTGGATACACCACAACAATGATTAATCGAAACAGTGAACTTCTTCAGACAAACGTACTCCAAAAACTCTATTTGAAATCGAAGGTCAAATCGAAGGTGTACATTGAAATGTTAGATGGACAGGAGCTGAGATTTGAATGTTTTTTTTGTCGGGATGCGAGACTTTCTACACTGGAGCAATCAGACTCAATACTGGCCCATTGTACTACCAGGAAGACACACCATTTGGAAATTTTAATGTAGTATAGATCTTTGCGTCGCCGGGCGCAGTGGCTCAATGGTTAGTGTGTCTGCCTACAAATCGAAAGGTCCCGGGTTCAATTCCGGGGCCAAATAACATCTTGAGTTTTTTTCCACTGCCACACCTCTTGCGAACGTCTGACAAACATGCAAGAGTATCAATTGTCATGAGAAGCTTCTCAAATTTGCCGTTCGGATTCGGCTTAAAATTGTAGGTCCCTTCCACTTCGCAAAGAAAGTGGTTGGAGAAGCTAGGTTTTAGGCGCTCTATGGGTCGTTAATGCCTAATATTTATTTTATTTATTTTATAGATCTTTGCAGGCAGTACAATTTGAACAAGGAGAAAGGTGAAGTATTTATCGCTAAGATGAAAAACTATCTCCATCACATCATCGACGCAGTTGGGGATGAACAGTGCAGAGCACAAGACCAAGTGGAATTCCCTGCAACGACCTTGCCGAATAGAGCCAAATCACCGCTAGGCGCTTCAAAGGGGCACTATCAATTCGGCAAACATGGTTGTGGACAGATGAAGCTAAAGCAGGGATAAGATAAGCAGGATCCAACAACGCGCGATAAAACTCATGGCGACCGAGACATCGCGATATCGATTGACTCTCTTAGTCATCGTCGTAATGTCTCCTGCCTTTCGTTGTTTTATCGGCCAGTTGCATTCCTCCCCTTGAACATTTCAACCGCAATACCCGTCATGCAAGGCATGCTCATCAGTTCACCCTCAAGCCTGTGTTCGGACGTACAGTGAAGTTCAGAGAATCTTTCCTCAGCCGTACAACACGAATGTGGAATGCTCTTCCTCGCTCCATTTTTCCTGCACATTATAACCTACAAACATTCAAAACCAACGTGCATCGGCATCTCTCCTTTTCGTCTCACCCTAATTTCCTTAACGCCCGCGCTGTGTAGCTAATACATTATAAGGGTCCCAACAAATCCCTTTAGTGCGCGCTTATTATAAAAAAAAAAAGTAACAAGAATGCGGTATTCAAAGATTGGTCAACTTGCCCCACTAATAATGGAGATGAAAAAGCTCGCCTCTAATTGGAATACTGATTTAGCAAGAGAGTTGGTTAGGCTATTCATGAACTGCGGCAAACCAGCTAGAATAGGGGCACGACAATGCTCAAGGGCTGCGCATTGTGGATGACGAAAAAATACTACACCGGTTGTGAAGGAATATCGACCACAACAAAATTCAGTGATCCACGTGTGCACATTACTTGTGAGGAGTCGTCTCCATAATGGTTTTTAAGCATTTCTTCAGTCTCTTTTCTGCTTCTGACATGCCAACACTAGTGCGTTAGCCCTAGTTCCCACTAAGACGGACCGTCTATTGCCTCGGTTCGTCCAAAGAGACGGATATGCCAGTGGCAATTCAATTTTTATGATCTCGAAGTCTGATCTCAAACTGATCGGTGTAGGTGTGAACACGCACAGACGGTCTGTCTTATTGGGAACTAGCCCTTACTGAAACACGAAATGTATTTTTTTCCATTATGAAAAAATTACAAAAACAAAGTTCTTTCGATCACTGCAAGGAGAGAGCGCAATGTTTGGCAGATCTATTTGACTTTGTTTTGTCTACGCTGGGAAAGAAACAAAGATGTCAGGAAAAAATCCTCCTTGAGGTCCGAGCGCCATCTTTCTTCGAAGTCGCTGTCTTATAGAACCTTCCTCGTAATAAAACAAACTTAATTTGTTATGTGAGATTATAAGATTACATATAAAGGGGGTTTTTCATTAAGCACTTGGCAACTTCTTTTTCAAGTAAAATGCAAACTACATACTTGAGATATCTCAAAAAAAATGTATTGGCTTGAATTACTATCAAAACATTTATGAATAGAATTCGACTTCGTTCATGTGTCCACCATGGGAACATATGCAGCGATCAATACGTTGAACCCAATTTTCGAGAACTCGGCGGCTCATTTCGAACACGGCCGCTATTTTTCGTTCAATATTGGCTCAGGGCTCCTCTAACGTCGCCGGCTTCTTGGCATAGACATATGATTAACCCTCCGTTAAGCGGTGAGCCAAAATGCGGTAAGTTATACTTTGTGGTCTGACAGACCACATAATCCATTTTGCAGTTCTGGCGCCATGAAAATGCGATATGGCCTATTCCTTTATATAGGCAATGGAACATATGTTATAATATGTGAATGTATGCGCAGATTTATTGAAAAGACAACAAGAACCAACAATTTTTTTTAAATTTTTTTTTTTAACCGTTTACAAAAAGATATCATTGTTTTATGAGTTGATTAAAAATACATATGTGTATATCTAGTGTTTACGAGCATATTTATAAAACTACTGATGTGATAGTTCGTGTGCAACATATTTCTGACACATCCTTTTTGCGTGCGAGTTGCAAATCGGGACTTTGCATCTAAAGCAATGGAAACGAGTTTTTCTGTTTTTTTATATTGGAGTTTAGCATAACCCAAATGTCATCTATTGAGCTGTTTTGCTCTCTTGCAATCGTGCAATTCTAGTATTTCCATTATCGAATCTCATGAACTGTAATAATTGTCGGAAACGATTGAGTGACATCGTTGCCTTATATATTGTATGATTATATGGTGCCCAAAGTGACTTTACCTGCTGACTTGTGGCATGGAAAGCTCCGCTAAACAAGAGCAATTCAATGAATGCATAGCATTCAGCTTCCTTCAGTGGCTCCCAGTTTCTAATATTCTCTGGGTGATCAGTATTACACTTTTCGGTGACCAGAAGGGCTTTGCGATTTGTTTCTCGCACAATAATATCTACAATTTGTGACGTTATAAATTTTTTGAAAATGGAAACAGGATTCGGAAACATAAATTCTCTTGGGCTATGCTTAGCGATTTCTGTACGATTATAAGCTCTAGCACGTCCATTTGACACCGGTGGTGTGGTTAGCCAAACTTTACCGTCCTTGGAATGAAAGTATTCGGCAACTGCAGCAGAGGGTCCAGCTGGCCAAGTCGATTGTTCCCCTTCTGGAACGATTGCAATACGAAATTCTTCAACTTAATCCTCGTTGTCGCTTTGTTCCTCCACATGAACTTCAAGCTCAGCATGTTCTTCAGCATCTGAAGCATCCTCACCTACAACACTTGGCAGAAAGTCGGGGTAAATCTCTGCTTCTCCTGTTCCAAATGGTTCCTGAATCTTCGCAATTCTCCATAGTAAGAATAGCGGCTAAACTTGCATTATATCCCTCTTGTTTATTACCAGTAAGATTGCCAAAACGAGTGTTTCAGCGACCCTCTTTCAACAACAAATCGATTTCACTTTCGTTCGGATCCATTTTCAAAACTAAACAAACACTTGACGAGTAAAAAACTAAAAAAAAACTTAAAACAAACCAACGCAGATCTTTATACATCAAAAACGACAAGAACCAGTCTACGATTCAACCGAGCCGGGGGAAACCCTCAACCACTGTTGCAAAAGCGCAAAATGTCTCACAATTCAAAAAACAGCTGTTTTAATTTTTGTGGTCTGGCAGACCACAACGCTAAACAACGTTTAAACTTTACTTCAACTCTTTTTTTGTTCAAAAAAAAAAGCTTGGTACTT
The DNA here is from genome assembly GCA_949715645.1 of Portevinia maculata. Classification (NCBI taxonomy): domain Eukaryota; kingdom Metazoa; phylum Arthropoda; class Insecta; order Diptera; family Syrphidae; genus Portevinia; species Portevinia maculata. The sequence goes on along the minus strand of OX454528.1, from coordinate 136,924,902 downwards.
TAATATATATTGGAGTTGACTCGCTACATCGAGCTTGACAAAGTCATGGCACCGTGGGCCGAAATATGAAGAGAACAGAAAGTTACGAGACAATACGTTTGCAAATGGTCTGATAGACCACAACGCTAAACGGAGGGTTAAAAGTAGCCCCATAAAAAAAGTCAAGAGGCGTTAAGTCACTCAATCTCGGCGGCCTATAGATCGGTCCGTTTCTCGAGATAACACGTTCACCGAACTGAGACTTCAATAAATCGATTGTTGCACCCGCTGTGTGGCTTGTGGCACCGACTTGTTGGAACCACATATCACTGATGTCCAATTCATGCAATTGCTCAAAGAAATAACGTTCCAACAGGTCTCTGTAGCGAATACCATTTACCGTAATTTGACGGTCATTTTCATCGACGAAAAAAACGTGCCAATGACGCCACCGGCATCAAAATCGCACCAAACAGTGACTTTTTGCAGATGAAGTGCTGTTTCATGAAAGCAAATGAGGGTTCTCACCTGTCCAGTAACACAAATTTTGCTTATTGACGAAGCCGTTTAACCAAAATACGCTTCTTCTTCATTTACTTTCATCATATCCAGTGCCCAATTCTAGAACGTACGTCATATGATCAACTGGCTTATTTCTTGAGTCAGCTTGATCTTGTAAGGGTGTAGGCCAAGATCATTACCAAGGTTCTCTCTTATGCAAAGTTCGCAAAGGAATTTGATTTCTGATTCGATCGCGAACCTTCGTTTAAAATAAAATTCGTTTTCACGATCAAATCAAATGTGTTGCGATCTGTAAAATATAGTTCGTTCGCGAATTTATCACATGCGAACTATTGGAGATCCGTTCGCAAATTGTGAAGCAAGAAGAAAAAGGTCGAAACGCATACGGACTTTAATTAGCAGATTTAAAAGAAGGAAAATTCCTAAGATTAGGGACTATTTCAAAGTTCTAGAAGAATATCCAGACGATGTATTTCAAAATCATTTTAGAATGTGCCACCTTCAATGTAAGTCCACTAATGATTTAACTTTTCTAAATGGAAACCAAACCATGTTTCTAGGATTTGCGAAAATCATTAAATCCTTTTTGGAACCTTCTTATACACCTTCTTATAGTATGTATCTATAAATTAAAATGTTTGTTTACTTACTTTTTTTCTCTTCCGACATTTTTCTTGCTTTTTTCCCGGCGAATCAACAGCGCATCAGGTATTTCTGTGATGCTTTTTTTCGTTATGTTTGCGCATCAGTTTGATCAACTTTGCAATAATGAACACTTCACGTTGAAAGTGATGCTAATAGTTGCGTTAATGAACATTTTGCAAAGCATCATGAACATCATGATGCCAGTGATGCGTTACTGAATTTGCACTTTATTTTCCCCCATTTCAACCAAAATAATAACTATTGAAAATATAAATCGCGAATCGAGAATGATTTGTTTGAGGGATCTTTACGGATCCTTATCGCGAGCAAACCATATTCTACCTGAATTTCGTTCGTTCGTGAGAGAACTATACATTTTTAAAGATCGAAAATTTTATCGTTCGCGAACTTTATTTTTTATGGTTTGTGAGAAGATCGATAAAGAACGATAAAGATCCTTATTTTATCGTTCGCGAGCGATATTTTACGAACCCTGATCCTTACGCAAAATTCGAAATAATGTGGTTCCCAATTCTTGAGAACGCCATGAAATTGACTGATTTTTCTGGTTTACGATGGACGCCTCTACCGCGGCAATATTCTCCACACTTCGGGCAAAACGTAGTCTCACTGGCACGGCAACATCAAGCAACGAATGTTCGGACTCCAATTTTTTCATTCGACTATGAATTGCTGTCTGCTTTGACGAGAATTACGGCAGAAAATTGGCGTTAACGCTCTTAAAGTTGCGACCACCGACTCGGAATTTCGGTGGTAAATTTTAATTATTTGTAAACGTTGTTCCTTCGTGTACTTCACCATGATCAAAATGTTGATTTTACTGAAAATTTTAACATTGACAGTTTGGTAATGGGTTTAAGGGTGCGTTCACACTGAAAGTTTGAAGTTGTCAAGTCGCTAATGAAAGACTCTTTATAAGCAGTTCTTGGAACACCTGTCAAAATAAAGTACTTTCGATCACTGTACAAAGCTCAACGTTCTATTTGAATTTTTGTCGATGCCAAGAAAGAAACAAAGATGTCGGCAAAAAAATCCCCCATGAGAGCCGAATCAAAGTCATTGACTTCTCGAACCGCACTCATAATACCGTTAACATATTAACCGGACTGAAATTATTTCACAAAAGTTTTTCAGAAAAGTGTTTGAGGTTGTTATTACCGTGATCTATTGCCAACACCTACCACCACTTAAGCTCTGAATTAACGGTTTCGTTTTTTATTTTAACATAATATATATACATATATTTATGTATTTAGTTGTTTCGTCAAGTACCAAAAACACATTTAGACAACTTAAAGCTATATTTTTTGCAATACAAAACTATAAAAGCTTTGACCATATCCTGCCTTCTGCCTTTCTGGCCATTTAGACTCATACCTCTACCAACTTGTTGTAAGCTACCATAACCATAAGGGAAGTCTTACTCCATTTTAGAATTAATTTAAAACAACCACTTTGCATTGTAATAAAATCTATTTTTTTAAGAATAAATTTCTTAATTTTATTACAAATTTTGGCCAGTTCTGTTAGTAGAATACTTGATGAACCACAACTTGTTTGGGTGTAGTCTTCGCGTATCTATAGGCCTTCACTCGATCGACTTAAGTGTGAAGTTTTTTACGACTTTCAAAAGGGGCTAAGATGAATGTTAAGATCCTCTACCTGATAATCATCATTTTTGTCCGTTGCTACCGCCAGGGCGCACAGTTAAAAGTGTTTGCTTTCATTAGTTCATTCAACTCCTAGTATCGCTTAGCCCCTTAGGGTGAAACAAAAATAACCACACATCAGAGTTCATAGAAGCAACAAATATCAAAAAATATGTAACTAAAGCAAAACAAATATATATATATATATTCATATATAGTTTCGAAAGTGCTTCGCATTTGAGTAGGTTTATATGAGCCTCGTAGTCGTGTTGATAGCTTATAGGCAACGTTTCATAGGCAATGAATTTGTCGTAAAATTAAATTTTATGTGAATTGAAGCATTTTTTTAAGGATTCGAAAATGCAATGTGGGATGGGCGATCGACCATTAAAAACCATTGTTTGGAACTCATCATCGCTTGTGTTGGGAGACATATGTTACGGTCAGTTAAAGGAAGGGCAAAGTTGGAAAAACCAACAGAGCATTTATGGCTTCATTTTACTCCATCACTAGGTGACGAGAGCAGGCATTAAGTGTTATAATCGACGGACTTGTTCAAAAGGGAATTGTATACACAAAAGTCGTATGTTGGTAGGGTGTGTTTCCAAATTCACACACTAATGTGTGTCCTTTCGAAGCACCCTTAATTTGAGTAAAGAGTTTTTCAAAAGAATTTCAATGCGGTCTCTTTTTGTAATGGTGGCGATTAAAGACGCTCAGTCCAATTAAGTGTCATAAAAGCATTTTATGTTTCAATTTGTGTGAGTTACAAAAAAAAAAGGAAAGAAATGTTTTTATGCGTGTGGTGAAAATACAAAATATAGCGGCATGTCTGTGTCACTCGGGTTAACAGGAAATGCAGATAAATTGGAATAAAAGTAGGTCATTTGGATATTTAGTTTATTTTTGATATGGTGAAGTTCTGAAGCGAAATTGGAATAGTACATTTTAGATGTTGCTTCTGTGGCGAGCGAGTTGTCGTAACGGAGATGAATTTAAGAAAACATGAGAAATAAGTAGAAAAAAGTCTTCAAAATCAATTTAACCATCTCTTTGGCTGTCATGCATCTTCTGAATAATATCTCAAAAAACCGTTTGTAACAATGCATGTAGTGTGGAGATGTATTTAATGTATGGGCATCATTCAGATAGAGTGAAAGCTAATTGGGTTTCATGTCCGCCTCTGCTGTAAGTGACCAGGTGCTGGCTTTGTTTCACGAGCATAGTATTTAGAACGATAAGACCGTATGACTTCCACATGATTAAGATATCTTCACCCGGGGAGTTCCTGGTGCCTTATCCCAGTTTTCGTAGTCTGTAGCATGCCCTTTCAAATCTCCGCCAACTAACAAAAGTTCTTCTTTCGAGATGAGGTTTTGAAAATCTAGCCAGAACAAATCTTTTTCTCTCTGCTCGCATCCAACTTGGGGAGCATATGCGATGCACTGACAATATTCCAAACTTCACCTTGCATCACCAGTTTGAGAGACACACTATCAGTGGACTTTGAAATGGGCAAGTAGCTGTGCCCTAACTCCTATAGGGCAATTATCGGAGGAGGCCCGAAACAAGCATATACGATTATATAGGCTCAATCTTCTTCTTCTTCCTTTACAACGAGGTTATGATCAGGAAAAGAGGGATCATGTTTGATCCACGATTTTTTAGGCCTACCTCTTTTAACAATTTTGACAAGTGCATGCTCCCTTATTTGAGTATTTTTTGATCGACCTTTTTCGACGCCGGTGATCTCCGGTCATGTCAACCGACGGATTTGCATGCATACTTGAGGGACAGCTTTAAGATGTAAAAATTAAACCTTTATCGTGTGACGTTTTGAAATTATTATCAGAGATTGATTATACAAATATTATTATGTTAGATGATAGTAGTGAAGAATAAAGGATTTGAAATGAAAACAAGTTTCTGTTTCTTCATTTTATACGATCAAAATGAGCATTTTTAGCTGTTAGGAGCAAGAAATATGTTTGGCCAGGTTTAATGATTAAATACTCGGCTAGGTTACTTGGGATCGTTCATTTATGCAGCAGTCGATACATTTCACTAAAAAACAAACCTAATACGTTGGAAAGCCCATCATATCCGACATAAAAATGCTTTACGATGTCGACCCTATTTCACCATCAATGCAAACAAACAAAGATAGACGGTTGATGTTGAAATGTTGTCAATGAATTGTTACTTTTAATTTTACATTTTTTTCTGTGTCAACTAAAAAGTGCAAAGCCCTAACATTTCACCTCAATTAAGTAGGATCCTTCGTACTTAGGAACTTAACATTCGAGAAAACCCATGAGTTCAGTGTTCGAAAGTGTTTGAGAATAGGCAAAAATGGTTGTTTTTCAGTTTATTTTTTATTTTTTTTATAATTGATATAATAATAAAAAAAAACGGCCAAGTGCGAGTCGGACTCGCCCATGAAGGGTTCCGCGCGAATTATAATTATTATTTACTTAGGCACCTATTACAGATTTACTATTAGAAAATAATGGTTTACGGTTTACGCATAAGGTTTATGTTTATGAAATTAAATGTTTTTTTTTTATATTTGATTTGATTGAATGAAAGGTAAATTGCGGTTTACGATTTATGATGTATTAAAAAACAACTACTTACTAGATCTCGTTCAAACCAATTTTCGGTGGAAGTTTGCATGGTAATGTACATCTTACATTTTTTTTAGTTTTCTCATTCCCTTACTTTAGAAGTTAGAGAGGAAGGTGGGGGGGCATACATTTTAAAATTTTGGAAGTGTCTCTCGCGCAAACTATTCAGTTTAGAAAGAAATGATATTAGAAACCTCAATATCATCTTTGAAGACCTATTCATAGATACCCCACACCTATGGGTTTGATGAAAAAAAATGTGAGTTTCAGTTTTAAGTATGGGGAACCCCCAAAATTAATTGTTTTTTTTCTATTTTTATGTGAAAATCTTAATGCTGTTCACAGAATACATCTACTTACCAAGTTTTAACAGTATAGCACTTATAGTTTCGGAAAAAGTGGCTGTGACATTCCCGGACAGACAGACAGACAGACATTTGGCTACAGAACCCTAAAAAACAGATGTCTTACACTTTATCAACATAACACTCTCACTTTATTGCCTACTGGCCAAGGTGTGGGGTTCGCCGGTTGACCAGCAGGCCTCCCGATTTCAAATCACTTCTTCGCTGAGGCCAATAAATGCTGGTTTTCCTGCGTTTTTGTGATTCAGGACTTCTTAGGCCTACCTCTCTTTCGGGATTGTAGGGGAACGCTGATTGATCTTGCCCTTTTGACACGACTCGTAGGATCTCTCCTTTGAACATGACAGTACCAACTAAGCCGGTCGGTGCAGGGTGGGGACGGTGTATTGGTTAGTGTGTTGGCTTGTTACCCGTGCGGTGCAGGTTCAATCCCCATGGCCCAATCGCGCGGGTGGCAATGTTGCAGTAGTAGTGTATTCGCTTACGGAATGGAAGGTCGTGCGTTCGAATCCCGGCCAAGTCCATTACTTTATACCGAATACATGAAATCGTAATCTCCCTAAGTAACTTAGACACCACCCGTGGAGAAAAACCCTACAACTGCACCCAAACACTTCTTTCCTATCTCTCTATTCTTTCTAATACCAAGTAGCTTACACTGTGTTCTTAGTATTATAAGGGTACTGTAACAACAGAAAAAAATCCCTTTAGCGTAAGCAAATTATATAAAAAAAAAAAAAAAAAAAAAAATGGCGAACAATAACATACGCCACCCATTTTCCAGCCTCTGCACCAAAAAGGAGGATTTCTGCCTGGTAGTACAATGGACCGTTACCGATTCTGAATGCTCTGGGATTGGGATTTCCTTTTGAATAAAACGAAAAAAAAAACCGGTCGCACTCCATTTTCTTCGACATAGGTTCTTTGACGGGAATGCGTATCCGGTTCTTGAATCTTAAAAAAAACTCATAATAGGCTCAAAGGAAATTGGATTTTTGTTTCCGACTTAATTAATATTGCATTTCAGGTGTTCCCTCACCAAATTGAGTAATTGTATTCAAATAGAATTGAGTTTCATAGTTTCTTTTAAAATACCCGCCTGTTTGGTATAGCCTTGTGTTACTGGCGACAAAAATCCCACTGAAACAGAAAGAGCGCACACACACTCTCAATTGTCCGTCTCGATCTTCAATTCACGTGAACACTGATTTTAAATCCAATCACAGGCAATTTTGACAGCGGATTGATTTAATCCTGTTCCGATCCAATCCAATCTAGGTTTATAAGAAATTCAATCCGGATTGAATCTGTCATGTAAACGAAGTAATTGCACGTTTCCCATTGCATCGCATAGATTCGTTCAAAAACAAAACCTAAAAGTAAAGGTGAAGCAATATAAACATAAAGAGCCTTGGATACGGTTGGGCGTTTCAACTTGATTACTTATCCTTTTCTCTTTTTCCTTGTATGGAATGGATATGCATTTGGTGTATGGTATGGTGTTGGTGTCCGAATAATAAAAAAAAACGACAAACTGAGCACATTGTTAAGGGCACTTTGTTTCTCAGAACTTACCTGGTGTTCCTTGAATTTCTTGAATGGATAATGAGGATTGCTTGCTATGCGACAAAAGTGATCCTTGGAACCCATGGAAGTATGCATGTCGGAGGTTTTAGAAAGAAATTCTGAATTGATGGATTTGTACTTGGCTACGGTTGACTGTGTTTTCTTAAGAAATGATAAATGTTGTTCCCTCGGTAATTTTAAACGTGTAATGGTTTAATATAGGGAAGACTATCAATTTGCATACCTACCACACTGGGTCTGGACTTAAAACACTAACAGCCGAATTAATAAACGCAAATTAAGGGTGAATTATCTTTAATCAATGAATTAAATGAGAAATCTTAATAACACATTTTTTTAAGTTAATTGACGTTGATAAATATGCAATCAACTAATTCGCCGATTTAACGAGTTGAAATATAACTGACAGCATTTTTGACAGCTGACAGCTAATGTTTAAACCAAATGTGATGTTGGATCAATTTATTACTTAACGATTGCCAATTTCCATACCATTTATTACTTAACGACAATTAGCTAATGCATGGACATGACTTTTAATTAATGAGCCTTAAATTAACTTTTAATCTACATTCAAGTTAATTTGTGAATTAAAGGCAAATTAAGTAATTTTAATTAATTGGACTGTAAATTGTTTTAAATCATATTGCGAGGTTTTCAAATGAGAGGTTTCAGTTCGATTTATCAAAACAACAGGAAGGTTTTCGTTTGCCATTGAACAATGAACGATTGCAGCTAAATTACCTCTACGACTTTGGTCGCACAGGCAGGCTGGTAGCAACCGGAGACAGATCCTAAGACATTGTCTCTCCAAAACCCGAATCTTTTCCATATAGCTAGGCGCTATATTAAACCACAATGGACAACCATAAGCGATAATCGGCCTTATAAGGGCTACGTAGCAAATGACCTTTACTCTGGAGTCAAGTTGACTGCTATGAAACAGTCTTGTCAAAGCATAAGCCTTCTTGGCCCCAGCAAGACAAGCAACTATATGTCTATCGAAATATAGATACTGGTCAAGCCAGATACCCAGATATCTAACTACGCTACTCACCGCCAATGGCTGCCCATTTTGTCCAATAATGGCCAATTTCTTCCAGTTTTTTCTGGTATCCCTAGAGGCCCCAGCCAATGGAGTTCTGAATAAGATTGTTTCCGTCTTCTGAAAGTTGATTTTCAACTTCCAGTCGTCGCAATATCGCTTAATTTGATCGAAGTCACGCTGCAAAAGGATATTAATGACCTCGATCTTAGGACCTGATCTGTATGCCACCAAATCATCAGCATACGCTATAGCATGTCTGAGTGAACCTACCAGATCACTCGTGTAAATGTTAAACAGGATCGGAGAATTGACCGCCCCCTGCTGTAAACCGTTTTTAATTTCAAAGACTCTGCTCGAAGTCACGTTGCCACATTTGACAACGAACTTCTTTCCCATAAGCATATTATAAATTACATATAGCAAAGGTTTGTGCATCCCCCGCCTGGTCAACTTGTAGAAAAGTCCCTCTAACCATACGGTGTCGAAAGCCTTCTCAAAATCAACCAGACAAGCACCCGTGCATTGGTTCTTGCATTTATTCCACTGAATGTCGGAAACCAGTTTCGACGCGGCATGAATAGTGTCATGCCTCGCCCTGAAACCAAACTGGTTGTCCGGAATTATGTTATTGTCCTCGACCCACTTTAACAGGGCGCTATTGACAACCTTTTCAAAGACCTTGCTAATATTCGGAAGCAAGCTAATTGACCGGAGATTGGCAGGGTTCGTCCTATCTTTACATTTTTTCGGGATAGGGTGTACCACAGCTACCTTCCAATGCGCCGGATAATGTGCATTATTCAGCGCATTGTTAAACAGCGTGGTGAAAATATCTACAGCCTCCAGAGGCAGGTGTCTCAATACGACGTTTGGGACACCATCCATCCCCGCCGACTTTTTATTCTTTGGTGACTCGAAGATGCACAGAAGATCATCCTTCGACACGAACAAGTGCGATGCATCTCGGCCATTGGCGACAACTGCATTAGCATGGTTTTCATCAGTGAACACGGTGAATCCGTTATTCTCAGATCGCCAATTCTCAAGTTCGGTGCGCAGATAGAAGTGGCTCACCAGAGCCCTATTCTCAATGTCGTGGTTACGGCGAACAGGATTGTTCACCGTATACACGGCCTCGAAACAAGCGCCCAGCAAATCTTCTTTCTCCTGTGGGTCCTCGACCACGAAAAAATCGTCGTTTGAAGCGACACTTTCTGGACTTATTCCAGCAGTCAGTACTGTCTGTCTGTTCTCTGCTGTCTGGGAGATTCGTACACAAGGAATATCATTGTGATCTTTCCTTCTGAACAACTTATTTATCTGTGAGAACATAGTCGGACTACAGGTTTTAATAGCCCGAATTTTATTGCCCCAATACAGACTTACAGATTTTCTGTAATTTTCTTTTATCAGCTGTTTCAGGATTCGGATCTCTGATTTCAGCATCCTTACCTCCGGGTCGTCGCGATCAGTAAATTGCCTGTACAGCCGTTTAAGCCTCGAGAGCAGTCTGCTTTTCTGTCGGTATAGTGCGTCGATTGTAGGGTTTCTGTCTGGTCGTCGTCGGAACGTCCTACCCGAGGAATAGTTCGTTCCATAGTTCGTTTGATGGCGTCGTTCATTTGCAATAAATGCCGATCAATGTCATCATTTGTCATGTTATTGTTTGTCGGTGGGTCGATCCCACTCGAACGTATATCTCGCTTTAAAAATCTGCAGAAGCGCGACCATTGTGCCCTCCGATAATCGAATGAACACACTGCTTCGTACTCCTCCAGCAGCGTTTGCTCGTTCGGGATCCGTATTGCGGCGGCGAGTCCGTAGTGGTCACTATCGTACTCAAACGCACGCAAACAGTTCCGCGTGTATTGGTCTATATTTGTCAGTTGAAGTCTTGCGTCCGTTAAGGCCAAGTCCAGGAAAGCACCGCTTCTTGGGAAGGAAGGGATATCCGTCGCGTACAACTCGAGTTTGTACTCAATCATATTGAGGCGCCACCAGTCGTGAAACTGGTTGCCCCTGGGATTTGCAGTAACATTTTCCCATGCCGCATGTTTGGCATTAATATCTCCGGGCCAGCTTATCCACTATTACCACACTATTCGCCGTGCTAAACACTTAAAGCGCCTGAAACTTAAGAAAAAACCACCACTTAATGACGCAAGAAAGAAATACGCTTGTGTTTCGCGAAAGATCACATTAGCTGGGATGTACAAAATGGAACGAGCACAAATGATTGGCGGAAGGTTATTTTTTCCGACGAAAAATATACATATATATATTAGGGTGGTCCTTATTGCTAAGAAAAAAAAAATTTCTTTAATTTCGCGGGCCACCACGTCGTTTGATTATATGGAATTTTTTAAATGGCATTTAGGGGTCGCTACCAAGGTTTGAATTTAAAAAAAAAAACTCAAAATCTGTATTTTTTTTATTTTTTTTTTCAGGACATAAAAAATATTACAAAATCTTCAAAGATATATGGCAATGTTGATTTTCTTAATTCGGATAATAAGCCAAACCTTACTTTGATTTGTAGTAGCTTTACTGAGTCCGCTACTTTTAGACGCCATTGCAACACGTTGAAACACATTACTATGACTTTTACAAATAAAACGCGTTGCGCTCTCGTAAATGACTAAATTGACGTAAATTGACATCGGTACAGAAGAGGGGTCGAGGCGAGGGCTTTTTGTAAAAATTTTGACAGCTGGTAGCGACCCCTAAATCTTAACAAAAAATACGTATTTGATATTTAGAGGTATATAATCAAATGGGAAAGTTAACCGGGGATAATTCAAAAGTCGAAAAATAAGGACCACCCTAATATTTCATATTTATTTTTTTTATTTTTTTATTAATTTAGATATACATATACAAATACATATTTGTTAATATATGTTTTCGCTAGTTTATGAACATAGGTTCTTGTTTATTAATCTATTCGTTAATTTATATACATAGGTATTTAATAAATTTTTTTGTTTTGTTAATTTATTTACAAATTTGTTTATATATTTGTTTTTTATTTCAATGTTAATTTATTTCCTTTTTTTTGTTAATTGATACACAAATTTAATATGTAATTAATTTGTAAGTTTACTTTAATGTTAATTTATTTATTTTTCTTTGTTAACTTATATACATATTCGTTTATTTATTAAATTCACTTTAATTTTAATTTATTTATTTAGCAAGTAGGTAAGTTAATATCAAAATTATTTAATAATTTAATTACATATATGTATCTAATATATTTTTCATATTTTTTTTTCTTTAAATGAAGGGTTTTCTCGTTATTTCCCTCCAGAAATAAATTAAATTATTGAGCTTATTAAATAGTATTTAAGGTGGGTGGCGACGGTGTAGAGGTTAGTGTGTTGGCTTGTGACCCGTGCGGTGCAGGTTCAATCCCCATGGGGAACAACAACATACGCCACCCATTCTCATGCCTCTACACCAAAAAGGAGGATTTCTGCCTGGTAGTACAATGGACCGTTACCGAGTCTGAGTGCTCTGGGATTTGCATTTCCTTTACTTTTAAAAAAAAAAAGTATTTAAAATATTTAGAGATATAAATTACCCCATATATCATATCTCTGTACTTTAAATTGTGCGATGGCTTCTAATTGTAATTTTATGACGAAATCAAAATCTATTTATCTATCTATCTTTTTCATTATTAACCGGAACCAATGTATATACCTTAATTTCCAATAAAAATAAAAACAGATTTCACACAATTTATGTCATTCATTCAAAATTAAAAATGATAGCTAAAATTTGAGCACCCTCCCCTATAACCTCTTTTTCGATAAAAGCTTCTTTGCAGCTTGAGTCAAACCACACGTTTACCTTCGTTTTAATACCTTTTGTCCGTTTGCTGCACATGTTGTGGGTGATAGTCAATCGTGCAAGATGTTCCCTTTTGGCGCCTTTCAGTGGTTAAAGTTAGGGATAAAGGATTGTATTCCTAGGTGAGTTATATTTGTGATCATATCAGCAGCAGCATCAAAAATTTGAATCGGATGTACCTAGTACCTGCATACCTAAGTACAAGTCGGAACATCACCCGCAATTCGTTAGATCTAAAATAAAAAACAAACACACGCCGAACGTTGATTAAGTTTTCTTGTACCTACATCCTACATACCAATACCACAATATTATGTAGGTATGCATAACAATTCGTGTACTGCACATTTTGATATTTTTTTACACAGAAAATTCAACATTCAACATGTTCATTAAAATGGAAAACAAATTCGTAAAATTGTAAAATGCAATACCACATTCCCACACACCAGGGCCACACGATACACAAGACACAACAGCGGGCGAAAGCACAAATACATCCAGAATATATTTTTCAATGAAATTCTCTTCCCTTTTATTTCAGATTTTCTCTTAAGTTCGATACACGATGCGCTTACGGAATGAGTAGGTACTTTACTTGTTTGCGCTCTTCATTCTGTCCAAGTTGGAATTTTGTTTTGATTCTGTGAAATGCGTACTACTACTACAACTCCACACACATCTCAAAGCTATAGTGTAGAATATTGCGATGCGGTTTTATAGTATAAAAAAATAGAACATAAATATACAGAATGTGCCTATGTGTGAAAAGCTACTATACGATTCGCACATGTACACTATATTTGCTTGCTGTGCCACAATGTGATGTGAATTATTGTTTTGAATTTCTATATCTTCATTCCTCATTCATTGGCATTTTGCGTCGTAGCCTTAGCTGAAGGTTTGAGTGACGGTGTTGACGATACGCGCGAATGGCGTAGTAGTATATCAGTGGAGAGTGGATACGTAACTTGTTTTTAGATTGTTTTTTTTTTATGTATGAATGTACATTGCTGTTTTTCGTGGAGAGCCGTGAGCCTACACCAATTGTCCACCCCCCGCATCAGTGGTGCCATTTTAATACGTACGTACATTCAAACAGAGAGGCACATGCGCCTCACCGGATCTAGTTTGTTGCTGTTTTTTGGGGTCAACGTCATTTTGAGGGTTGTTTTGAATCGTTTGCTATTAGAGAGGGTATATGTGTGTGTGTGTACTACAACTTTTGGGAGTGATACAAACAGAATGTTTTTTTTTTTGCCCCAAAGTGCATAGTACCGAATTCTAACTCAGACGAGTAGTTTCTACATACAAACTTACGTGCGTACGTCCTACATAATGCATGCATTGAACTTTCTTTATTTACGCCATTTCTTTTATTATTTTAGTCAAAGCACTTAACTTAATTTTTTTTAAACAATTTGTTTTCTGTATTACTTAATGCATTTCTGTTTCAAAGTTATTTGTATGCATAAGCGAATTTGCAACTACCTACATACTTCAAGAACGGTGCTAGGTAGGTAGGCATTCAGATACGATATGTCATATGTATCAAAGCCTCTTGTAAACAAAACAGCTGTGGTCCTTATTCATTTTAATGAATAAACATCAGATCAGGGAGGACGGTTATAGCGAGTGGCAGTGATGACGGCATCAATCATCGCGTAAGCGTAGGGTGGATGAAGCGGTGAAAAAATCGGCAATTTTTGTGAACGAAAAATGTCGCCTAAAATGAAAGGAAGGCTTTACATTGCAGTTGTGCGCCCGGCACTCACATACGGTTCAGAATGTTGGGCAGTGTACAAAAAGTTTGAAATCGAATTAACGGCAATAATAATACAAATATTAGTTAGGGTATAGGTAGGTACCTATTACACTGCGACCTTTTCTCTGCTGAAAAAGTAAACTAAAGTCAATTTTCATAGTTTTTTTAGGAGAGCAAAGAAACATCAAAAAACGTAATTTAAAAATAGCCTCCAACTTTTAACTCTAAGACAAGGACTTTTTAGAAGGGAAATTTTATCTTCTTTTTTCCTAGCCACGTTTCAAAACAATATTTTAAAAAATCAGCAAGATATAAGACAAAATGCAATTTAAGATGATCTACCTTTCGCGTGTTTGCTCATTAAGAAATCTTAAGGTGAGATAAGATACTTTAGCAGATTTTGTGGAGTATCGATTTCAGTTCTTAAATCGACTTAAGATGAAGTGCGCATTAGTGCTTTGTTTAATGAAATATAATATATTTTATTTAAAACCTCATAAAATAAAAAATGCTTCGTATAAGCAAACATAAAATAAATGGCATACCTATAATTCATTACAATACACTTTTTTTATGTGATTTAAGAATTTAAGAACATCTGCGGTTGGCAAGTTTAAATAAAAATGATGGTAATTCTTATTTATTAAATCTAACATGTCCACAAGATCTTTTCTTCTTTACTGAAGTTATGTTAATAGGTCCACTATAAGCTGATTTCAGGTCGCTTATTGCTACCTGGTTAATGCCCCCTTTTTTAACGTTTAATGCTTTGAATTCTTCGTCATTACTCAAGCTGGTCTTGTACTATAATCGTCTAAACTCTTGAATGTCTGAGCCTCTTAACGCTGCTCTATTTGAATATTTCGCCATTCTCATTTACCTTTCTCCAATAAAATTTGTCTTTAAGGGCAGCTGAAAAATTGTAAAACATAGTTTGGTCCATTTCTACCACTTCAAAAACATGATCCGACCCCACGGAAGATATAAACAAATACCAGTCTCGTGGATGGTGTATTTGGATATGTGTTCGTTTCTTTTTACGCTCTATGATTTATTTATTTATTTATTTATTTCATTTCATCAACTGAGGTACACTTGGTCCTCTAATGGATTACATACATACTTAATTCGACAAATTATTAACATACTTAATTAACCTCACCAAAGTTTGTTAAAAGTATAAGCAATTGATTTTTGAACGTATTTCTACTTATATTAGAGTGAAGATCAATGAGATTCCCAATTGAATTAGCTTCTCTTAAGCATCTAGTTATTGTTTCATTATATCCGTATTGTACTCTATGCATAGGCTCAACAAAAATATTTTGATTTCTCAATGGTATCACGGGTCTTCGATATCTGATCTGTGTAAGCAGGTAAGGACAATTTATATGTTTAGTTATTAGGTCTCTCACAAACATGATCGAAAAATACCTCCGCCGAATACATAAAGGCAAAATTCCAATCAGCTGGCATCTGATATTATATGGTGGCAAGTCGATATTCCAATTAAGCTTTTTTATCGCAGCTCTAGTAAACCATTTTTGAATCTTCTCTATCCTTCTAGAGTGAAGCATATAATATGGATTCCAGATAACAGAGCAGTAATCTAGGGAAGACCTCACATATGCAAAATATAGGTATTTAAGGGTATGCGGGTCAGAAAAATCTTGAGAGTTTCGCAAAATAAATCCCATCATTGACCTGCATTTTGTGACGAGGTAGTCTATGTGACTATTGAAGTTGAGTTTATAGTCAAATAATACGCCTAAGTCTTTTTTGGATGCGATGCTTTCCAAAGGTAGATTTGTTATGCTGTGGGTAAACTGAATTTGTTCCCGTTTCCGGCAGAATGTAAGGCTATTGCACTTTGAAACATTAAGATTTAAACAGTTAAGTGTACACCAATCTGATAATCTATTGAGGTCATCCTGCAACAATAAACAGTCCTGGGGTGATTTAATAGATCGAAAAATTTTCAAGTCATCAGCGAACATTAAGCATTCAGAATTAAGGATGACATTGGGAATTAGATTAACAAATAAAAGAAACAACAAAGGCCCAAGATGGCTGCCTTGAGGGACTCCCGAAGTAGCGTCAATGCGATCTGAGACAATACCATTAATCCTAACAAACTGTGAGCGTCCTCTTAAGTAAGAATTGAACCATTCTAAGAGACTTGAGTGAAAACCATTGTTACGCAATTTATTAAGAAGAATATCGTGGTTTACCCGATCAAATGCTTTTGCAAAATCTGTGTAGATGACATCGCACTGCATACCATTTTCCATGTTGTTTGCTATAAAATTTGTTAAAATTGTCAGATTAGTCTCTGTGGATCTTCCAGCAATAAAACCATGCTGATACGAAGAAATTGTGGACTTAAGAAGAGCTGTAAGTTTACCACAAACAAGTTTTTCGAACAATTTCGGGATAGTGGGAATTTTCGATATTGGACGATAGTGAGTAACATCTTGTTTGGGACCAGATTTATAAATCGGTGTTATGAATGAGCTCTTCCAAGCATCTAAAAAAATTCCCTGCTCCAAGGAACTATTGAAGAGCATATGAAGTGGCACTGAAAGTTCATCCGCGCATCTTTTTAAAATAATGGGAGGAATACCATCAACGTCTCCTCTCATGTCGGATACTAAATCGGACAGCGCAACTACTACTTCAGAAATAGATAAGTATATGCTACCAACGTTAATAGAATTCGTGGAGTAGTCAGATATCGTACCTGCTCGTAAGATAGGCGTATTATTTGAATAAACAGATTTGAAATGGCTAGCAAACATGTTGCAAATAACTGAGAGGTCTGTTGACAACTCGCCATTATACTTCATACTATTAGGAATTCCAGTCGATTGTTTTTTGCAATTGATGAAACTCCAAAATCGTTTACTATTGACTTTCAGGTCTGATTCCACTGAAAGGACATATTGCTTATATAAAAATTTGTTAAGAACTTTAAAATCTTTTTGAAGAGTCCTATATTTCAGAAGTAATTCTCGATCAGAAGATGATTTGCGCAATTGTTTATAAGTCTTGTTTTTCAGGTTATTTAGATGGATTAATCTTTTATTAAACCATATGGGCTTTGAGTTTCTCCTAACTTTAACCTTAGGTGTGTTTACGTCGATTATGTCATTGACTATCATGATCAGGGTATTGTATGAGTGTTTCAAGTCTATGCCATCAAATATTGAAGACCACGCAATACCATTTAGACAATTTTTAATATTACCAAAATTGGCTCTATGAAAATTGTACTTAAAGTTTGAAACAGAAATTGGCTTAACAAATTTGTAGAACTGAAAATCTAGGCTTAATGCAACATGGTGGATTGAATCTGGCACAAATGGAAGGATACATTTACTAATGTTGACGTTAAACTCAGTATCGACAAAAACTAAGTCAAGAGTACGGTCTAAAGAATTTTTAATATTATTAATTTGCCGAAGGTCAAATTGTGCAAAAGTATCAACTACTTCACTCTCAAAATCAAAATTTACATTAAAAGGAACGATTTTTAGGTCATCGGAATCAAGTAACCAATTTAAATTCGGCAAATTAAAATCCCCAATAATGAGGATATGCTGATTATCATTCAAGTTATTTAATACAGAACAACAGTTATCTACATGAAGTTTATATAATTCAAAAGAGCTCTTTGGTGGGATATAACTTGCGATACAATAAAAGTTTTTGGTGTTGTCAATTCTTATCTTGACTATTATTTGGTCAACATCTAAATGATCGGATAAGTGGGATAAATCAACTTCTACAGCATTCAAAGAAGCACGAACAGCAATTAACACTCCGCCGCCTCTCTCGGAACCAGTCAAATCAGCACATCGATCTTTTCGGAATACCGAGTATTGCTGGTTATTAAAAATTTCGGCATTATGATGTTTGCTAGACAGCCAAGTTTCGGTGAAAGCCATGACGTCATATTGTAGCGAGGAGGAAAAGATGGACTGATCTACGTCACATTCCATGTGAGTGTGGCCTGGAACAAGAAATTTATGCTCTATTGTTTCTATTGTTGTCTCACTTTGCATAAACGTGATAATGATTTTCCGGCAACTTGGAAGTCCCTTACACGTTTTTTTTTTTTTATTTTTTTTCCACTTTTCGTTACGTATTCCTTTTCCGTTTTCTTGATGTAGGTGCCTCATTTTCTTCTGCGTTCGTGCGTGCGTTTCTGCACGCGTCTCCAACTCAGATGATTTCAGTTGTCCGTTTATCCGTTTTTCAATCTCCTGGCCCATTTGAACCAAAATTGGATCAGCATTCTCTTCCTTTTCAGATTCAGAGGAAATTTCAATAGAATAGGGATAGTAGCTTGGATCTCCAATGTCATCATCAAAAACTTCACCTGCTAAAAATTCCAGTCCGATTCGCTGGTGCTTTTGAAACGTCTGTTTCTTTTATGCAACGTTTATTTTCAACGGCCGAATTTTCGTTATCTTGTCCTATTTGCTCCTGATTTTTAGCATTTACCATTCGAAGAATGACAGCTGCGCGAGTATAATTCTTGCTATACATAATTCCTGAAATGTTTTGAAAAAGTAAATGTATATGCGCATTACCTAATACATATAATATAGGATGGTAAATATTAATAATAAATTACCGTTCAAATGAATGAGCAGGTATGTAGATTATGACCCTTAAATTTGTATTATTTGACACTCTAGTAGGTATAGGTATACCACAAACACTCTTTTCGGAACTACATATGTATAAAAATTACTTTTGTTTTGTATTATTTATGATAATTTACTAACAAAAATTACCGTTATAAATACTGGCTTTAAATTCGATGCTCTGTTATTACAATCACTTTTTATAGACACTATAGACAGCTATAAACCACTCTGACTGCTATCTGCACTGCACTGAAATAACATCTTAAGTTAACTGTTATTATTTGGTAACGGTGCATCTGGTAGCACCTGGCAAAATATCTTATGTCGACATAAATCTGATAAATATCTTTTTTTAAATTTGAATATCATCCTAAGTAGACTTAGATAGTTAACTTTTTCGCACATCTTCTATATATATAAAAGAAAGTGTCCGAAGCGATGTAACCGCATAACTCCAGATTGGCCGAACCGATTTTGATGATTTATACTTTGTAGGAAAGGTATGTTCTCAGCACGGGTTTTAGAAGAAAAAAAAAATCTAAATTTCAAAATGGCTTATTTTGACCACCCAGCGTGTTACGACAGGTTTTTTTTCGATTTTTTTTAAATTTTTTTTTTTTCATTTTGTATTTATTTATTTTGGCAACAACCAAATAAAGAATCACATTTGAATGTAACATATCGTATCGCAATTGAACTGTCAGATAGACACGCAACGTAACGCCACCTATTATCGATCAATGGAGAAGCCAATTTTGTTTCATGTTTGGTGGCGCTGTCGGATTCGGATTTCTTCATTGCGATTTTGTGAGTTTTTGTGAATTAAAATTGATATGAGAATATATCTATATCTATTTATATATATATGTATATAAAAATCAATCCATATTTGCGTTTGTTGCCGGTGTTTGGCCAAACGCGTTAACCGATTCCAATGAAATTTTTTTCCATGAAAGGCGACGTCTGCACGAAGGTTGTTATGTTTGGCTATATCTGCATCGGTGTGTGAGATATGGGCATTTGAGTGAGTACACATGCATATGTGCGTATGCGTGTAAATTACGACGCAGATACAGAGACCGCACAGACGTCACTTTTTTTGTTATCCGAACAAGCATATGAAAGAGGGAGACCACACGAACGTTTCAAGCTTATTGTGGAATTAGTGTGCACTTTCATTCTTGAGATATCGTGTGTTCAATATTTTATTCAAATAACTCTTATTGAAATTTTTTGCATTTTTTTGTGAATCGGACATCGGAAAGTTGCTTTTCCAACATTGATAACAATCGGTGTAGAAGTGAATGAAAAGTGATCCAATCGAAGTTTTTTATTTTCGCTTTGTTGTTTGATTCGCAGAAGTAAGGTGACATAGGCGCCTGCCAGACAACAAGCACCTACCCTAAACGGAACAACGAAGTTGTGTGAGCGGCCTAAGCCATGCGGAGAAAAACGTGCAGTCCCTTTCACCGGTTGAGCTCAAATCAGGCAATCCTCGGTATTGGCCTGAGAGTGTTTCTGTGAACTTTGGTCAAAATCGGTCTTCTTTTTTTAGGCGCAGCAACATACGCCGGATACCCGCTATAGACAATTATAAGGAAGTCTACTCGAACATATTGGCCAATAGAATTCTCGGGCACGGGCAAAGCCGGGCAGGTGCAGCTAGTTTGATATATATTTCACATGCATTTTATCTTAAGTCGAGTTAGGTACACAATTTTTAATAACTTACACAGAGCAAACAATCTTATATTGACATAAGATGTTTAAGCTTTTCAGGAATTGCTAATTATATTTTGACCAAAATATCTTAACTGAATAAGACGTTTTTTTTACAAGTAGTATATCATCTTATGAGGATTAAAGATAATTTATTAAATGTTAATACGCATTTTTATCAACTTAAGGTGATTTCGATTTTCTATAACTCGGGATACAATTCAGACGCAAGGACAAGGGTTTGGTACAACTGCGCGTATTGAATAGGGGAATCTTTTGCACTAAACTGTTAAAAATTGACTTAAATCGACTTAAGATAGTTTTCCTTTTCAGCAGTGTACTATTGTGTTCCCTGTTTGTACCTCGGAGATGTTCACGCTGTCGATTCAGAGCCCCCTCTAGATACACTTCCTTTATGAAGCGTATCGGGGTATTGCTCTGATTTATCCTTGGCAGGTCACACTCCTTAGAGCACAGCGTCCAGTCCAGTTTCCTGTCCAAATATCTTATCCTTTTGTCGGCCAGCGCCCCAGAGGATTCCAGTATGTGGTCTGAAGTTTCGGCGGTTTCACTGCAGAATCTGCAGAGCCCGTCCTCTGATATACCCATTTTCTTCAGGTGCTCCTTGAGCCTGCAGTGCCCCGTGAGGACGCCTGTTAGGATTCTTAGGTTGTTTTTGTTAAGGCTGATACAAGCTTTGAATCTCTTTTGGTTATAATTTCCTAAGAGTTTCTTCGCTTGCCTCAGACCTTGGAGGAGGAGAAAGGTTTTGGTCTTTGTTTCTTCTTCCAATCTCCTGAACTCTTAGCGTAGAGTATGTTCTCCTATGCCGCAGAACGGTACAGGACGGTTCCGTGACATAAGGCCGAGGGTCATAAGGTCAAATCTCGAAATTTGGCCTTATGCCGCTTTTTGAAAGTGACATAAGGCCAAATTATAGCATTTGATATTATGGCACCTTGAAAAAGCGTCATAAGGCCAAATCCGGAAAGTGACATAAAGCCAAATTTTCGAATTTGGTCCTGGCATTTCCACACGAGTTTTGACTTGATGACATAGGCGTCAAGAGCCTTTATGGCTGCTTGACTGTCAGACATTATTGCTATGTAGCAATTCCTCTAGTTTTTCTCGAGATTGATTCGAACGCACCTGCACATATTTCTACCTGGAAGATGCTGGTACATTTGCCCATGGATTCGTAGTGCTTAGTTCCTGTCCCAAACACTCCTGCACCAGTTCCCTCCTCGGTCGTCGAGCCGTCCGTGTACCACTTTATTGTGTGGTTGCTCAGTCCATAAGTTGTGGATTCATTGCTCCAGTTCTACTTATTGCTGAGCTTTATCTGGAAATTCTTCTCGAAGTTGAATTTCCTGATGCTATCGTCCCTAGGTATGGCAAGAAGTGGAAGTTTTTGAGTAGGTCACCGTGTGTTCTTTCGAACCGATGCATTTTCCTCTTCCTCTTCTCTTAATGCACAGGCACGCCAGTCTTTGCACTTTGCTGAGTGTCTCTCTTGTCGTGGCTAGACTGGTTCGTTTTGCCCATGATACCGCTCCGTATGTGATCATTGGTCACACAATTGCAATGTGCATCCATCTCAGGATGTTAAGGCTGCATCCCTATGCCTTCCCCGCTAGGCTCCTACATAGGTATCATGAGAGCGCGGGTGGCCTTCTTGGACTAACGGTAACTTAGATGAAATTACATCGCATGACAGAGTAACAAGGCTCTATCGATTAAGAAGTTCCAAGATCCGAGAAAGCCCTTTCGTCAAATAACCTATATAGGTATCAAAAAAAAAATGTAGCGCGAACGGCTCAGTTGCTGCTGTCATGTTCAAAGGAGAGATACATACAGTACGAACTCGGTTAACGCAACCCTCGATTTACGCAACTTTAAAGTCGTGACACTTCTTGACTCTTTAAGTGCAACTTTTCAAAACTGTTACCTCGATTAGTGCAACTTTTTGTGTTAATACCACCGCTACCGCAGCGCTAGAGATAAGCGGCTCATCCGCGGCGGGGGAGTTGCAATTCCTCTGTTTTTTTATTTTCATGTTCTCCTTTTGGTTCGTTATTTATGCCGTTATTTTACAGTTATTTAGAATTGTATGAAGTGGACCAATTTTTTTGTTAATACAAGGTGGCGCAAAAGTTGTCATCCGGCTGTATTTTTTTTTCATGAATGAAAAACTGCTTCCGCTTTTGGATTATGTTTATTGATGTCTTTAATTTTAGATAGGGTGAAGACGTTTGCGCCACCTAGTACATTAATTTCATTATCTCTACAGAAACATAGTAAAATGGCTTGGTCATAATGTTTTTTGTAAACAAAAATGTAACCCGGAAAGTCAACAACCTCGTTTATTGCAACTGCCTTTGTTTCTATTAGTTGCGTAAATCGAGTTTGTACTGTATGTATTTCGCAACCCATCCAAAAAGCTATATCAATCAACGTTCCCAGCCCAGTTATGAAGTGATCCGAAACCGGGAGGCCTACCCATGTTTATTGAGTAACCGGCGAACTCCACCGGCGGACCAGAAGGGTAAAATGCGGGGTCAACGCCATTTTGATAGTTTAATTGCGAATTGCCGTCAAGGAAGAAGAGGAGCCTTGTAATTCCAGTGGCTTTGGCTTAAAAAAAAACTCTGTTGAACTCTAGGTTTGGGTTAGGTTAAATAGGGCTGCGATAACTCATTCACACTATAGAGACCAAATACTACAAAGAATACACCTTGGCCACCTTTCTAGAGATAGAAGGAGCCTTCGCGAACATAAAAACTCAAGCCATTCTAGAGTCCCTTAGGGAGCTGGGAAATTTCCAGTATGAGCTGAAACTTGTGGCTTCAATGAAACAGTGCGTGAGTGCTTGCCTGAGAAGTGAAGACACTGGTCTAGGTTCTAATGAAGGTCAAGGGTTTTTCGGAAATAATAACCGTGTTTCGGTGATAAGTGTATACCCAACTCAGCTACATTTAACACGTAAACAATAATAAAAAGGAGTGCTGACGATAAAGAGGTCAGCAGTCGAGGACTGAGAGGGAGTGAACATAAAGTGTTGATTCCATGACGCGACTAGGTGGCGGTAAAATAAGTTGGGAGCAAAAATATTCCGATTGTTATGCAGTGATAATGGATGTGTTCGTCGATTAAACAAAAAATCCTCATTTCAAAGAAAATTATGCGAAGAAAATTAAAAAAAAAATTGCCAAAAATAAGCATCCGTTCTTTTCTTTGCTGTCAAACACAAAGGATTTTATGATGATCAAAAATCTTTCAAAAAATATGTTTGGATTTGCATCCAAATCTCACTCTTTTAAAGTACAAACACTGCGAACACATCCTTAAAAATGAAAAGTGAACATAGAATACGATCTCTTCATCAAGCTGGTGAAAGTAAGATTGTTGCGCTTGATATTTCAAAGGCATTTGACAAAGTTTGGCATCAAGCTCTCTTGTCGAAATTAGAAATTACCTTTCGGACCGTTCAATTCAAGTTGTTTTGGACGGTTTCAAGTCTGCAACTCACCAAATAAATCCTGGTGTCCCCCAAGGCTCTGTTCTGTCCCCGACTCTCTTTCTCATTTTTATAAATGATCTCCTGTCTGTTACTTCTAATCCAATCCATTCCTTTGCTGATGACAGTACCCTCAGCTTCTCACATTCGTTTCTTGGGTCACGCCGCTCAACTTCGGGTGTGGAACCGGAACGGCAACGTATGTTAAGCTCATTAAATTCCGATCTTAACAGCATAACTCAGTGGGGTAAAACCAATAGAGTGGAATTTAATGCTTCCAAAACACAATGCTGTCTCCTGTCATTCAAGCAAAACCCACACACACTGCCATTATCTATGAATGGTACTTGCATCGCTGAAACCGAAAGACTTTCCATTCTCGGTATGTGTGTTAATGACAACCTTCGTTGGAATGACCACATATTCGATGTCGCCAAGAACGCCGCGAAATGTCTAGGCTTCCTTAAGCGTTGTAAGAAATATTTCACCCCTTCTAATCTGGCTACAATTTATAAGGCGTTTATTCGCCCGAAACTGGAGTACAACGCCCATATCTGGTCCGGTGCACCAATAACTTATTTGAAGCTACTAGACAGGATCCAAAAAACGCGCGATAAAACTCAATGGCGACCGAGACATCGCGAGATCAATTAACTCTCATAGTCATCGTCGTAATGTCTCCTGCCTTTCGTTATTTTATCGTTATTTCCACCATAAGTGCTCAAACGAAATAGCCAGTAGCATTCCTCCCCTTGAACATTTCAACCGCAATACCCGCCATGCAAGGAATGCCGTACAACACGAACGTGGAATGCTCTTCCCCGCTCCATTTTTCCTGCACATTACAACCTACAAACATTCAAAACCAACGTGCATCGGCATCTCTCCTTTTCTTCTCACCCTAATTTCCTTAATGCCCGCGCTGTGTAGCTAATACATTATAAGGGTACTAACAAATCCCTTTAGTGCGCGCTTATTATAAAAAAAAAAAAGTTGTTTTATTGTAAAATTATGCTGAGCTGGGTTACACTTATCACCCAAACACAGCTAATGAATGGAAAAAACAGACCAGCACCACAGAAAGAAGGAGTCTGATGATCGGTTGTGGCGAACCGTGAAACAGAGCTGTAACTCCAGCCGTCCACTTCACGTGGTTTGCCAGAGCTAGATCTAAAACGACCCTAATGAAAGACCCTTTATATTCGAAAGTTGGGACCAGCATTGTTCAAATACAAGAATAAAAATATTTATTACCGTTTTTATGCTTCGATAGAACATTCCATTGAAATTTTTCAATTTTCAAAACAAAATTAAAAAGCCTGTTTTTCATTACTTAAATTAGTGCAATTTATTATTAAAAAATGTAATAAAGTTAGGTAAGTCCCCAATTGTTTTTAAAACAATACAAAAAGTGTCAAATTCAACTTGGGAGATTTATCAATTATTTAAGAAAGAAACACACATACAGTCAACAAAAAACCTATGACCATAATAGCATACGACACAAAACAACAACCACGCTATGTTCTTTATCTTTTGGAATATTTGAGATAGTTTTCGGCAAGAATCATATCAAGAGGACAAATATTTATGTTGACTATAGCTAAGAAACTATAAGTATATTTACCACTCTGGCTTACTATACACAAATTCGAGTCAATGGCACCTCGTCGCCACGGTGCTGTGTGTGTGGCAATCATATAATTCTCTAGAAATGATTATTCATTCTTTATTTTCATCAGTCAAGTAAATCTACTACTATACTCAGCACTGCCAAAAAAAAAAAAAAAACTAACTAACAAGCAAGTAGGACAAGGAGAAACAATAATTTTTGAAGTCCACCCCACTCATGATTACACACAGACAGATACAAAAGTTAAGAATTTTGAATTGAATTACTTTTTTGATCTAATAGCAGAGTTTTGTCGCTGGAATGTGATTTGATTTTGTTTTTATATTTTACTTCGCTTACACATACATTTCTCTATTTTTCGCGCAGTCGTTACACTCTGACTCTCCTTCTTTCAATCAGTGTTGCTAAATTAAATACACTACTAAAGAGCTAGAAAAAAAACACAGCTAACGGTTGTCACGAGTTTGTTTGTTGTTTTTAGGCGTACCGTCATCATCCGCCACCGACATTGTTGTCGCCCCCAGCATCAGTAATCACTTACTGCTATTTGAATGCGTCAATATAATAAAAGGGGGATAACAACAGAAATAGTGACGTCAATTTATACGATATTTAACAAAAATATCACGTAAATTATAAATTTTGCACAACATACCGGACAAGGAACAGTTTGACGAGTTGAAGCTCTGGCAACAACAACTGTGGTTGCACGTAGGTGTTGATAACATCTTTGACAAATGTTACAGGCGCTGGCGTCGCGAGAAGGTTAGCATACATGCCCGAAGCAGCATTGAGGGAATGCTGACACACGCCAATGTGTTGACAGCCGCTCTATGGCCGACTAGTGCTGGCGTAAGATTGATAGCGAGTGTGTGCGTTTTGATAATGGAGTGTAATATCAGTGTTAAGCGTGTGATCTTGGTGCTATATACTTTTTTTGAATTCATACACAGATGCAGAGTGTTGAATTTTTCGTATAGGAATGTGACTATAAATTCTCTAGTCATATGTGGCGTATACGTAATATTTTTCGTAAACATTTTCTGTCTTTTTTCGCTTTTTATTATTTATTTGACTGCAGTAAAATAATTGTTGAAATAAATTTGGCAACATTTAAAAACGCAAAACACATCAATTACTATCTTTAAAATTTCTCTGGTTACCGGAATAGATGAGTTATAAAACTTAGACGAAACAGTAACATAAATGAATCGTCTAAACCCATTTGGACCCGGTACCAGTTCCGCCCAGTCCCTGGATATTTATTGGAGTCCTTGATTATCTGCTTGAATTAAAAGTTTTTTTTTTTTATTTCAAACATAATAAACTACAAAGGATTAAAAGTGTTTGTTTTCACTGCGACTAGTTATGAAACTAACGAGCTTTTCATTATTATTCGCGGGAGAATAGTAAATGGCTAAAGGCCCTTTTAGACGATCAGTTATCAGTTCAGTTGTCAGTTCAGTTAAAAAAGACATTGAATTTAGACGTCAATCCGGTGTTCAGTTGAGCTTTCATTTTACTTGCGAGCAGTCGAAAGTCAGAAGAAATACATTGCGTAATGTTCGATTAATCTTTGACTGACCTTTGCCTTCGTCGCTTCTGAAATGATCGTCTATTTTTTAGATACATTATAATTCTAATTTGTTGCAGGTTAACTTTTAATGACAATAACAGGAGCATAGATGGGATTTAATCCATCCAAGGCGTTGGAGGTTAAAATCACTCCGAGCGCCTCTTTCGCTCGTTGTTGTCGCCCTGTTATTATCTAGTAGAGTGCGTGGTAAGTTCTGTGGTTTGCGATTGTGTGCTTTGGCCCTAGCGTTGATCTCTTCAAGAACAGTAGTAATCCCTAGGTCCTGATGGAGGCCGCTGTTTCTAATGTACCATGGAGCATTCACAATACTTCGAAGGACTTTATTCTGGAACCGATGGATGACTGCGATATTGGTCTGGCTGGCACATCCCCAGAGTTGGGCGCCATAGTTCCCCACTAGTTTTAGGATCTGGTTATATAAAAGAATTTTATTATTAATTGATAGTCCTGACTTCCTGCCTAAAAGTCATTCTAATTTTCGCCATTGAAATTTGGTACACAGATAGTCTAGAGCCTGAGAATGGACATAGGCTACTTTTTACCGCGGGAAAATGCTTCATCCGAAGCGAAGATCTAAGCTGATATGTAAGAAAAGTTGTAACTCTCGAATGCTTTCTAGCTCCTAGCTTTGGAATGACTCATCCAAATGAAATATTTTTTTTTTTAATATAAAGTGCAATTATTTGCAAAGATTTTAAGATATAAATCATCTTTGTAGGTTATTCTGAAATTGAACAATAAGCTTAAACTATAAATTTTATACAATTCAAAAAAAGTAAAATGTTCGGTTGAAGCTAGATCGTTGGATTTTCATAGCGTTGAGTGGAGGAACATTTGTGTGTGTGCGCGGCACAAATTTGTTTCTCTCTCTGTACCTTTTGTGCTGTGTGCTTTTTCTTTCTTTTTTTTATGCACCTTTTGTAGTTTGTTTTGTTTTTTTTGTGGCGCATGGGATTGAGAAAGATAGGGTAGGAAATGTAATTGAGATTGAAAGGGAGTCACACTGAGAGTATATCCATCCATATAATGAGAAGTGACAATCTCGACGTTTCTTTTATCAGTTCTTATCAGCAAGTATTTTGTTTTAAATTTGAGAAGTGGCAGACTGGCGAAACAAGTCGAGCATGGGTCAGCTAGTACCAATTATATTTTAAAAAAATTTAACCTTGCTAATTTTAGTCATCTCATGAATTGTTTTTATTTTTGAAAAATTACATATCTTGTTAATTTAAACATCTATAATGAAATGAAATTAAGTTCTTATTTTAACTATCAAGCCTTAGTCCTATAAGAGACCTGTGTCTTAATGTACATACCATGTTATATAATAAATAAACTTACCTTAACTAACTCAAACTTAACTTAACTAACTTGGCGTATAGATTCATGCCTAGATACTTCGCTGTATTAGCTTATGGAATTGTCGTGCCTGATATTGCTATAGGGGAGTACGAGATAGACTTATTTGTAAAGTCAATATGTACAGATTTGCTCGAATTGAGTTTTATACGCCATCTTTCAGTCCACTTGGTAACTTTTGTGTCGATTCTTGCGTTGTATACCACTGCTAAGACTGCCGTATCATCGGAAAAGGTTGTAGTCTTGGTGTACGGTGTTGTAGGTTGGTCCTTAGTATAAAGGAGCTATAACAGAGGCCCGAGGACACTTCCTTGAGGAACTCCGGCTTCGATCTGCACTAGTTTAGAGTAGTAGTTTTCTTGTTTTATATTTATACGGAAGTAACGCGATGTTAAATAAGACTCCATTAGGTGGACGTACTGTTTTGGAAGGTACACTTTTTTAAGTTTATTGAGTAGACTTTCATGGCATACTCTATCGAAAGCCTGTGCTACGTCGAAGAGGATTACAGAACATACTTTTTTTCCTCTGGTGCTCTTTCGATTCCACTTGTTATTCTGTGAACTTGTTCTATTGGGGAGTGTTTACTTCGGAAGCCAAACTGATGATTTGGCATTAGGTTTCTTGATTCTACGATTGGTTTGAGACGCTAAAAAATCAATCTTTCAAATAGCTTTGATGTTGAAGGAAGTAGAGATATTGGTCTATATGAGGATACCTCGTGAGTGTCATTGCCGGGTTTAGGGATCATTATCACATCAGCTACTTTCCAGACGCTTGGTTGAAGGAAAAGTAACGGGTTTCAAAATGCAACAGTTATTCTTTGCTGACGATGGAGCCATCATGAGCGAGGACCAAACGTCTCTGCAACTCTGGGTGGACGTTTTCAGTGGGAGTCCGGAAACACAGCTTACTTGTGCTGCTCGTTCTCGGATCCACTCCAACCTATTATGGAAATTTATATGATACGAAGAGTGATTCCCAAGCGCAAAAGGTTCAAATATCTGGGATCTATGATCAATAGCGATTCAACCTGTGATGACGACATTAACCACCGTGAAAGCGTAGGTTGAATGATATAAATAAATAAATATTAGGCATTAACGGCCCAAACACTGCCTTAAACCTAGCTTCTCCCACCATTTGCTTGTGCTTAGTAAAATGTACCTACAATTTAAAGTCGAATCCGAACGGCAAATTTGAGAAGCTTCTCATGAGAAATAATACTCTTGGGTGTTTGACAGACGTTCGTAAGAGGTGGGCCAGTGGAAAAATCTTTTTAGATGTTACTTGGCCCCGTCGAGACTTGAACCGAAGGCCTTTAGATTAATAGTCTAAAACAGTATCCTCTGCGCCACTGCGTAGGGCAGATAAAGTGCCGGGGAAACTCAATCATCTTCTGTGACCGAAAAATGCCCCCGTAGCTGAAAGGAAGGCTCTCAACCGCAGTGGTGCGCGCGGCGGTCACATACGGTTGACAATGTTGGACAGCGTACAAAAAATTAGAGGGCAAATTGACGGCAGCTGAGATGAAGTTGCATCGCATGACAGCAGGAGTAATAAAGATTGATCGAATGACAAGTTCCAAGATCCGAGGAAGCCTTCAAGTCAAAGAACCTATCTCGAAGAAAATGGAGCGCGACCGGTTGAGTTAACACTGTCATGTCCACGCTACCACAGTCGCGGATCAAACCCATTTTTTAATATTTGTCGTACTAACTGTTTACAACAGTCTTATTTCTATTTAGCCTACTTGCAATTTTTCGGTGATAATGATAAATGATGCCGGCTTCAACCGCACCGAAACATAGACGTCGCGCCATGCTATCAACTAGTTCTAGTGCCGACGCGGCACCATTAGCGGCAGTACCGAAGAGTGTTCAGCGGGAACTAATTGAAGTGCTCCCAACATTTCGTTCCTCAATTTGGTAACAACACCGCAACTGGCCATACGATAATGGACCACATTGACCACTTTGCGAATACGTAAGACAAACGCTCTCGATGTGCCATTGTTTCGTAAAAACGGTTTTATGGATGCCGCTAGAGCAAAGTAAGTCTGCATTTAAAGTGCTTTCTGGACTACGACAAAAATGTGGCACGCGATCAGGCTTGCGTTTCAAAAGCCGAATAGCTCAGTTTCCTATTCAAATAAAATAAAATAAAACAATAAACTTTTACGTTTATTCTATTTTATTCATTTTTCATTTTGCATGGTTTTTTTCTAAAATAAAATTTGACAACGAACCAACGGGCACAAAAGTACCTACCTCAAGTGGTAAATTGTCTGTTACGTAGGTAAGTGATGCAATCGCGTCGAATGGCATGCCTTATCATCCATTCTTGCTTTTCTGAATGGCCCGCATTTAAGGATTCCTTTACGGCAATAATTGGAGCCGACCCGTCGCTTACGTGCTTCACAAAACTTCAATTTTTAAAAGGGTGTCTCGTAGGTAAGGGGCCGCGTCACGTCTCCACGGTCTTTCAGTCGCTTCCACTTCCAAATCGCTTGGGATGACATGAGCTCACAATAAGAGACTCCATGTTGACTCAGCAACCAAAGCTATTATATCCCGCAAAGCTGTGGGCGAGGAATCTTCTTCTACCCTTGTACAACGAAATTAATAAAGCCTTGGGATCTTTCGAAGGTTTAGGTCGTAACATCAGCCAATGGAATGATATCCTAACACACATCGTTTCCCGTAAACAAGATGGTGCATCAGTTAAGGAATGTTCCATTGGTCCATTGTACTACCAGGCAGACACACCACATTTTACTGTGGGAATTTACTCGTTTTTCTAAGAAAAACGAGAAGGCGCTTCAATGATAAGGAGCTTAGGTTTACAGCACTCGCCATATCTGCACCAAATACCTGCCACCTGATACGAGCAAAAGCAGGACAATCACAGAGGAAATGTTCCGCAGTGTCGTCGCTTTCTCCACAGGCTTCGCGGTTGGTGGTGTCGCTTAGGCCTAGCACCTTAAGGTGTTTGGCAAAAGCGTGGTGTCCCGTAAGAACGCCAGTAGTCTGTCTGCAGTCTTTTCTGTTGAGAGACAACAAGAATGCCGCGGATTTCCCACAGACGTCGGGGATCATTTGCTTAGTCTGTCTGCACCCTGGAGAGTCATGCCAACGGCGATTGTGTTCATAGGAAACCCAACTGTTGATGGAAGCCCTGACCGAGGACGCAGGCAGACACATCGCTGGTTCAGGTCCTGAGAAGCCCCCCTCTGAGCCTTGTCTAGCAAGTTCATCGGAGATCTTATTTCCCGTGATCCCGTTATGACCCGGGACCCAGACAAGTTTAAGTGAATTCAGCCTTCCAACCGAATTCAGAGATATCTTGCATTCACGTACTATTTTGGAGGCAGTTAAGGGTTTGAGTAAGGCCTTAAGCGCAGCCTGACTGTCGCTATACACGCAGATACTTCGCCCCCTCCACCTGTTCCTCGTAACATAGTCCATGGCCATTAGGATAGCATAAGTCTCTGTTTGAAAGACTGACGTATATTTGCCTAACGGAAAGAAAAGTCTAACGTTATCGCTCCAGATCCTTGATCGGTTTTGGAGCCATCCGTGAAGATTCGACTGCATTACCTTCCATGTTCAGAGTCCGGCCAGAGCCAGTCCTGGACGCGAGGAAAGTCGACCTCGTAGTTGCGCTTTAGCCGAAGTTCGACCAGGGCTCGAAAATAAATCTTATATCGGAGTACTTCATCCACCTTTTCTAACTTCCACGATCGTACACATCTTTATCGATACTTGGCATTGGATGTCGTCGCTGTATCTTTCTTCCGTTGCGACGAGGTTCTGACCAGCATTAGGGGATCATAACCCTCTCACTGCCTTACTGGTCCGCTTGTAAGGGTTCACCGGTTCGACCTCAATCGACATCGGCAGGTATCCCGGTTTCAGATCACTTCATTACTGAGGCCGATCAAATGCTAGTGTTGGAGTTATTACGCCTGACTCTTTGTACGATTTCGACACCTCCGTACTCCCTTGATTGATTATTGTTTGATCTTGCTTTTACGACACGGGTGATTTCCAGTCGTGCCAACCCACGGATTTGCATGCACACTTGCGGGACAGCTTTAAGATTAAGCTTTAAAATGTTAAAAAGGTTCACCTGGATGTTTAGTTGCCTAGAAGTAATTTTTCCCTTTCGGCTTTATAATCTTAACCCGTCCCTACACGGGCAACACTTTAACTATATACATATATGTAGTAGACAAACAATATCAATACATGAAATGCTGGAAGTTGTATCACAGATCTATAATTAAATTACTACGAATTTTTATATATTTTGTAAGCATCACAACTTTTATTCCCGCACCAACTTTTCCAATAAAATGGTTTGCGTAATAGAAGGTGTGTCAATGGGCGATTTGAAAAATGTCGACCCCAAAAAGTACCGGCAGGCGTCCCAGTTTCGGATCACTTCGTCACCATGTTGTTGTTCCATGTCTGCTTTTTTCTTATTTTCATTTTGTTTTTATTGTTATTTTTTTTTTACGATTTCGAAACGTGCATGTGTGCTTTTTATTTCATTATTTTTTATTATTTTTATTACAATTTCGACACGTGCATGCGTTGAGAGACTATATGTTCTAAATTCAAATTTTATAGCTCGAATTCAACACGTCTGCAGTCTCAAGCAAACATTATGCATTTCAGCTCTACGCCAATCATTCTTTTTCCAAGCAAAGATAACTTAAAAAAATCGTCCCGACGCCCCCATTGGCCCCCATGTCATTCACACTGCATTACGTATCATATCATATCAACCAAGAGATCTGTTATGGGTGGCGCTAATACAGCGAGGAGTTCAAGAAATATTAATACAGACGATCAGGGAAATGAATGAGGGAGGAAAGACAAGAGTCAGATGCCCCGCGGGAGTCACCGAGGAATTTAGGTTTTTTTCCAATGGGAAAGTGACGGACTAAATTGCACAAGTTATTCTGTGCGACGAGCAACGAGCCTTTATGTATACTGGATGTTTTGGTGCAAAACGGGCATCGAAATCGTTCAAAAAATCCAAATGCGAATTCGAAGCTCACATACGGTTCACAAGTTTGACAGCTGATATGTTGATGCTTCGCACATAAGCCGTAAAAACAAAGCTTGATCGAATAACAACGGTGTTGCCGATGACACTTTCCTAAATTCCCCAAAATTCGATCGTAAAATTACCCGAATCGGGGAAGAACAAAGATGCAATTCCCCACAATTTCCCCACACAATTATCTAGTAAAAAACAGCTTTTAACAGCAAATCGATTAATTTTATTTATTTATTTTTATACAGCCATTCACCCCTATCGTGGAATCCGTCAAGGGGAACGATCCGCTAATAGTGAACAATTTGCATCGTACAATCCGCAGACGTGAACCATCCACATGTCGGTAACGTGAATGAAATCCACTCTATCGTGGAAAACGAACAGATCGAATCTATCCATGCATTTGACAACCGCAGTTTTTATTTTATTTTCACTGAATTTAATTTTTAGAAAACAAATGTGTTTGAAATGAGCTGTCACAATTGAATTTCCTAATCACCAATAGTGGTCGGTAAGGGAGAGTATCCGACGGATCCCATGATAGCAATTTTCTGTTCACGTGAATCGAATAAGTGCAGTGAATCTCGATCCGACGGATTCGACGATAGGGATAATTGTTTTTTGCCATATCTTTGCTCCTAACATCTTTGATGGATCAAATTTCAAACTGCCCCCTATTTTTTAATTCCTTCTCTGGTCTTTGAAGAAACTAAGTATCAGTATGTAGGCGATTTCTGTTTTCATTTTTTATGTTTTTCAGTTCACTGAATTTTCATTCAACTGGTGCGTTTGCAAAAGGCAATACAAGTAAAAGTCAGATGACAATTTTTAAATTTGGAAACTTTCCATGTCCTGCATTTTAAGTTTAAACACCTTACCCCAGTGGTTTTCAGCACTATCTTTTTCATAAAGTCTATGTCGAACGAAAACCAACATAGCGTGAGATCGCCACTCGTCTGCCAGTTTTTGAAGTGTCACAAACTTTTCAAGCACTGGAAATCGCTTCAGCACAGGCATCCACCCCTATCGTGGAATCCGTCGGGGGGAACGATCCGCTAATAGTGAACAATTTGCATCGTGCAATCCGCAGACGTGAACCATCCACATGTCGGTAACGTGAATGAGATAATTTTTACAAAACAAATGTGTTCGAAATGAGCTGTCACAATTGAATTTTGAATTTCCTAATCACCAATAGTGGTCGGTAAGGGAGAGAATCCGACGGATACCACGATAGGAATTTTCTGGTCACGTGAATCGTATAAGTGAAGTGAATCTCAGATCCGACGGATTCCACGATAGGGGTGATCATTGATTTTGTGTTGAACTGCTGAGTTCTGATGGATTAACAAAGCAATAGGAAATAGAAAATAATTTATCCTTAAAATCTAATATCTTTGAAACGTCCGACTTCAATTCAATGTAAAAATCTTGGCATGTTTTATAGAAACTTGAAATAGCTGAAAACTGAACGAAAATGTACCCTTTCGTCTATTTTCAAATGTTCCTTTCCGTAGCGTTTACCCCAATTATAGCCGTGTTTCTTTGCACGCGGATGTAGGGATAATTTGAAAATATGTATGTAAAATACAACAAAAACTTATCCTATATACGCTAACTTTAGCGGAGATAGCTATCGCCGCTAAGTTCATTAGCGGGGATAAACAGTGCTTCCAAAATCCATTTTCTTCTTTGCGTAGTTTTAAATGAACAACCATAATTCTTACAATTGCTACCACGTGAAGTGGACGGCTGGAGTTACAGCGCTGTTTCACGGTCTGCCACAACCGATCATCAGACTCCTTTTTCCTATGGTACTGGTCTGTGTTTTTTCCTTGTATCCCAAAAATCCATTTTTTACTTCCACTGGGATTCGAACCTAGACCAGCTGCTTCTCAGGCGAGCACTCATCCACTGTGCCATTGAAGCCACGAGTTTCAGTTCATCCAGTTTGTATTTTTTGATTTTTTCTTTGGGCAGGTCAGCGCCTGTAAGTATATTATGTTATTTATTCAGGTTTTTCTTTCTATTTTTTCTCTAATTCTCCATTTTCTTCGTTTCTGATAAATTGTTGCGATGAATTTTTCAGGAAATGTCAAAGTTTGACATCCCGCCGACCACTGACACATCCCGCCGAATATTTCGTTTGTGATTTTATTATTATTTTTTTTTTCAAAATTTAGTAAATCTGTCAATGTGAAACTTTTTTTATAATTTTAAGAATATGTTTGGTATTAATTTCAACTGTCGGAAATTAATATTTTTGAATTTCACGATTTTCAATACAAATTTCTTAACTCAACTTACAGCTGTGTCACTAATAAACGTCATAGTTGCATGTGTGCTGCCAAGTTTTTTTTTTTTGATGAATTCTTAAGCGGCGATGGCCGTTTTTTAATGCCATGCCTATATCCGCGTGCAAAGAAACACGGCTTATATTTTCTCTAAAGCTACCCATTGAAAAAAAAAAAATAACCAAACCGTTAATGTATCGTCCTTAGATAAAGTACCAAATACTAAAATGTTAAAATCCCCGAATTTTCCCTGCATAATGTCAATCCCCTCATAATCCCCAAACGAGTTGAGATTCCCCGCAGTTTGGGGAATTCCCCACAAATTGGCAACCTTGAACAAACCTATCGTCGAAAAACCTATCTTAAAGAAAATAAATCGCGACCGGCTTAGATGGTACTGTCATGTTCAAAAGAGATGTCGTCCATCGAACCCCGTCAAAAACGTAATATCAATGAACGTTCCTACACAATCGCTGAAAACAGGCAGCCTTAAAACTTCTGGATCTCACAATTGCAACAACACCAAGATTTGATTGGCAAGTTCGGTAACCTAACCCACAAAGATCTGCCCATGTCGTCAGCTTGTTCAGAGCGTTTTGGAGAAGTTCCTTCATGGTGTTTAGGTGCTTCCCTAAGACGGCAATTGCAACGTCTGGTGATAGGCAATCACCCAACAGCCCTCCCCCTTTCTAGACACATCAGCAGCTCGTTCACCACTAAGTTCCAGAGAAGGCGGGGTTCCTATACTGACAGATCTCCTGGCAGATGTCACACTCACTTTTGAGGTTATAATCCGACTTGTGAGTAGTAGATTAATTAGCTCACCAAGTGAGTCATCTACTTTCCGAGCTGACAGTGCATTTGCGATCGCGGATTTGTTGACGTTGTTAAAAGCGCCTTCAATGTCCAGGAATGCAACCATAGTGTATGTATTGTTCATGGTGAAAGGAATATTTGATTGAACGGACTAGCGTATATAAGGCTGTTTCAACAGATTTGCGGTTGCAATATGCATTTTGAGCCGCAGACCTGGAACTTTGGACATTGCAAAATATTTTGGCATAGTAAACACAATGCCAAAATTTGTCTTATATCAATGTTAGTGCGTAGATGGATATCAATCTAACGTTTTTAGAAGGAATGATGATAGGCTTATAGGGGTCTGAGATCCTTAGGATTTACATGGGAGGATTTACCGGCTTTGGGTATAAAAACTACTTAAACTTCTCTCCATAACAGCGGACCCCAGTAGCTGAACTGCTGCTTCTGCTTTTCGTGTTGACACCTTCCCTTCGCACTATTTTCTCCAGAACAAGATTGAAGAAGTCACATGATAGCTCATCTCCTTGCCGAAACCCGGTACAAGTTTGGAATAATTCGGAAGTGCTGCTTCCCCACTGCACATTGCACCGCGTGTTTTCAAGTGTCACGCGACACAACTGGATCAGTTTTGTCGGGATCGTGAATTCCGCCATTGCAACGTAGAGCTCCTGACGATGAATGCTTTCATATGCGGCCTTAAAGTCGATGAAAAGGTGGTGGGTCTCGACTTGAAATTCATTGATCTTTTCCAGTATTTGCCTCAGTGTGAGAATTTCGTCTGCTGTCGATCTGCTGGGCCACACTGGTACGTGCCGAATAATATGTTGCAGAACGGCTTGCGACGTTCACACAGTACTTTGGATAGGATCTTACACGCGACATTTAGCAGGGATATGCCTCGATAGTTCTTGCAGGACATAATGATCACCTTTCTTGTTAATGGCGCATATGGAGCTGATAGTCCAGTTATCGGGCATGCTTTCTTCCACCCATTTTTTTTTTTCTTTTTTTTTAAAAAAAGGAAATCCAAATCACAGAGCACTCAGACTCGGTAACGGTCCATTGTACTACCAGGCAGAAATCCTCTTTTTGGTGTAGAGGCATTTGATAGTTGGGTGGCGTATGTTGTTGTTCCCCATGGGGATTGAACCTGCACCGCACGGGTCACAAGCCAACACACTAACCTCTACACCATCGTCACCCTTTCTTCCACCCATACTTGGTTGATGATTTGGTGCATGCGCCCTACCAAAGCATCACCTCCGTATTTGAATAGCTCCGCTAGTAAAGCATCAGCCTTATTGCTCTTTAGCTTTGCTATAGCTAAGCCGACCTCTTCTATACTGGGTGGTGAAATATGTTCTTCATTGACAGGACGCACAGTGGCGCATATTGACTTTTTTGGTTGCAAAAATCATAGCTCGTAAACAAATAAAGATATCGTGATAATTTTTTTTCAGCTTGAAGAATCTTTTTCAATGCTATGCATTTTGTGAATTCTAAGAAAAAATATTTACAGGGTGTTTCAGAATTTTCTGCTGAAATACTACTTTCTCCCAATAGGAAATGGACTTAATATTTTACCTCAAAAAATGTCAATAGTA
This sequence comes from Portevinia maculata, assembly GCA_949715645.1. Taxonomy (NCBI): domain Eukaryota; kingdom Metazoa; phylum Arthropoda; class Insecta; order Diptera; family Syrphidae; genus Portevinia; species Portevinia maculata. The sequence goes on along the minus strand of OX454528.1, from coordinate 136,886,569 downwards.
AATAACTGAAGTAAAAACAGGGTGTCTTAAAGTCAAATACAATACATTTTTTAAATATTTCTGTATTTGTATCAAAAGCCTTTTTTATTATTTTGCCGCACATTGGCGTGAAAATATTCTACTTCAAGTCAAGGTATAGAGAAAGTATGTAAAGTGCTATAAAATAATAAAATTTAAGAAAAATGCTTTACAGGGTGTTCCAGAATTTCATGTTAATAATATATTTCAAGTTTAACGGTGGAGAATAAATAAATTAATAAGTAAAAATGAATAAAAAACAAAAACTAGATTTGTTGTAAGCTTTCGTCAAAGTGCGAGGTAATTTGTCATAATCTGCTGATTTCTGGAGAGTATCGTGCTTTGAGGTCTTTTTCATTTCTAACATGCCTTAGCGAAGAAATAAGTGGGTCCGATTAGGCTGCAATCATGTTAATTATGTCTTCATTCTGCCGCATTCTTGAAACCTTGCAGGTGTTTTGATACCTATATTTTTTGAAGTCTTTTTTTTTGGATTCCTGAGCTTTTTCTGACAGTTCTCCGATTGGTTACGACTGATACTCGATGAGCCAACATTTTATGAAGAGTAGGTGCAAGTTGCATATCGGGATACTTTTCTTTCAATAAATTTGTCGTTTCCATTGCATAAACTCCAAACTTTGAACCGTCAACATTTTCTCTGCAGTTTAGAAAGTTAAGCATTACTTGAAGCCTTCTTTTCACCTATATTTTGTATTGACTCCAGTTATACGAGCTGTTACATCTGGTTCTGCAAAACATCTTCTCGATGTATTTCCATTGTAAGTGTTTCCAAATCCTTGTTTTGGTTTATCCACATCGGATTTTGATATTTTGGATATCTTGCTTCCTTCTTTCTGCCTCCTTAGTTCCAATACTTTCATCAATATTTTCTCCATCTTGTTTGAGTGTATATGCACGTTTCAAAATTAATTCCATGGATCTGATTCTGGCATGTAATGGAGATATTCCATATTCGTAATTATGATCGTCATTTGTTGACTGGTCTTCATTGTTGAAGTTTTTTGCGTTCTTTTGCAAATGGGGCATCACCGTGTCGACTTTGTTTTAGTGATTTCATTCAACACTTTTCCTTCCATCATCGTTAAAAATAGTTCGTGGTTTACAACAATAACTACTTCGTCATTAACCTTATATTCAAAAGATTGAAGATCAGCGATTTGGCTTTTGATGTCATTCAACTATGCTTTCCTTTGCATACTGGAACATTATTGGTCGGCAGAAATGAACTGATGATGGGCGAGGGTTTTTCCAATATTCACTATTTGAACAATTAAGTCTCAGGGGAATAATTGAGGCCATAAACATGTTTGCATCCGTTATTGGTTTATCATCATATGTTATTATTTTTTGTTTATAGGCACTTTGTCCAGATGATCCATCACAGCCCCACTTGCTTTGTAACGTCAGAAGTCCCATTAATTCCTGTTCACTGTTGGTTTCCAAAATTCTTCTTGTTGTGTAAAATATTTATTATTTGTAGATAAAAATACATTTTTACATATAAAAATAATGTTTTTATGGCCACTTGCATTTTTAAGAATACTCGTATAATAAAAAAAAGTCATAAATGAATAAAAATAACCTTTCTTAATAAAATCTCTCTAAACCGCAAATAGGCAAAAACTGGCAGCTGGTTTTCTTAGTGACCGTTTCAGAAATATTCAAAGATTAAAGGATTTTTTATAACTCAACTCAAAGTTAAAAAATTGAGCCGAAAACAGCTTTTCAAAAATCTTAAAATTGTGCAATTAAAAAAAAAAAATTGGATCATAATTGTAATTCAAATGGTCCTTTTTACAAGCTTAAATAAAAAAATATACAATTTTTATACAAGGTTTTTAGATCTTAACGACGAAACTCTGAAACTTTTTATGAAACAAATATTTGTTCTTTGATTTTAATTAAACTTTGACCACCTGTATCATCCAAATCCTTCGACCGATTTTAAAATTTCTTTCGGCTTTTCCAATATTTTGAAAATTGAATTTCGCAAGCGCTTTTGCAAAACGGCGCCACAGTGGGACGTGGGTTCTCTTCTTGCCCTATCACTCTCTCTACATGATGTCCATTTTTTTTTTTTTTTTATTTATAATTTGCTTACGTTAAAGGGATTTTTTCCTGTTGTTACAGTACCCTTACATATAATGCTAAGAACACAGTGTAAGCTACTTGGTATTAGAAAGAATAGAGAGATAGGAAAGAAGTGTTTGGGTGCAGTTGTAGGGTTTTTCTCAACGGGTGGTGTTCTAAGTTACTTAGGGAGATTACGATTTCATGTATTCGGTATAAAGTAATGGACTTGGCCGGGATTCGAACGCACGACCTTCCATTCCGTAAGCGAATACACTTTTTACTTTTAAATTCATTTTTATTAATTATTAGCTTATATCAACTTACATACTAGACAAAAATGATTAAATCTAACTTAAAATTAACAGGATACTTGTTCTAGATTATTGATCCTTATGCGGACGCCCTAAACTTAACTCTATATTATAATTATTGCCTTTCGGCCTAAAAACTATTTTACAAACTAATCTTACATATTATGTTTTCATCGAGAAAATTTTAAAGAAAACTCGGCATCTTTATCAAATTTTATATTTGTATATAAAAAAAACAAATTAAAAACTACCTACTCTACTTACTTAAACTACTTAACATATTCTAACTATAATTCTAACTATAATTATAATTAGGATTCCGATCACTCGTTGCATTACGAAACAAGTGATCAAAATCCCAATTGCTTTCCGAGCACCTGGCAGTCGTCAACATGCACACGCGCTGCCGTGAGCTGACTGATGCCTTACAGAATCAATCACCTCCCGGAAGCACCACCACAAGTTGGCGAGCCCGGCCTCTCCCAGAAACGCCCTATTTTGATAACATTTTTAAGGCAATTTTAAATTTCATTGACAATTGTTTAATTATTTTTTTTGGAACCTGCTCACCTTTTTTTCTTTTATGATAAATACTAAAATAACGCTTATTAAAAATTTATTTTTATTGTTTTGAAAACAGAAATTGCAGTTTTAGTGGTTTTTTTTTACCAAAACGATCTATAATTTTATTATAAAAATCCGTATCTTCTTGTACTAAATTTTTGTGAATGTTCATCATGCACAACGCATCAAGCCGTTCATCACTCATTTTTGACCTAAGCCAAGTTTTTACCTTCCACAATGTACTGAAACATCGCTCTGCTGTACATGTAGTGGCGGGAATAGAAAGTCCTATAGAAAGTGCTACGAAAACCGAAGGAAAAAATTCTTCCGCATTTTTCAACACATCACATATATTGGTTCAAAATTCATCTCATTATAGTTAAACCACATAACGGACTCGGCAGAAAAATTATCCAGAAAGGATCCATATTTATCAGTTATTTTTTGGACAATCGAATTGAAATTGGATGAGTCCATACTTTGCATATTTTTAGCAGATAACTGAAACATTGCATATGCGGACTCATTTTCTTCTGAAAACCGCTCTTTAAGGGACATTATCAGAGAATCCAAGTAAGAAACGAGAATTGATATTCTAAAATAATTTTCGGGTGAAGTCGAAGGAATATTCGATCGGTGAGTTTGTTTCTTTACAATTCTTGGGCAGCTCAATTCAATACCGGATTCAATCAAACATTTTTGAATTGTTTCCCAAAGCGTTTTGAAGGAATTCTCATCATTCTCCCGATCTTCTTCAAAATGCTTGTTTAAGATAGTAATATGCTCTTTTACACTTAATAAATTCTGGTCAACTCCCTGTAAAATATTTGCGACTTGTTCAAGTATCGACGAGTAATGAGCCATTATGAACAAGCAGACTAAAAAAGTCGAATTAGAGCACTAGTAATAAAGTTGAAGGGCTCGTTGTTTTGTAACACGGTTTCCCTCGTCCGCCAGTTTTTGCAGTGCTTCCATTACAACGAGTATGTTTTCCCTGAATACTCGTATTGTTTTGTATTTTGCTGTCTATCTTGTTTCACAGAACAGGGGGATGCTGGGAATACATTTTCTTCGCAAAGGACTTTCCCGGAAAAAAGTAATTATTTCTTTTATCGTCCCAACAGCATTTCTGATCTCGGACACTTCGCTTACATCATTTATCACTAAATTTAATTTATGCGAGCTGCAGTGGAAAAAATTTGCCTTTGGGTACAAATCTTGTATTCTTTTCCTTACCCCACTCAATTTTCCAGCCATGCTGGAGCACCCATCATAAGCTTGTCCAACCAAATTTGACAAGTTCAACCCGAAATTTGTTAGGGACGATAAAATTCGCTATGGTAGCAGCATCCATACTTTCTAGAGTTACAAAACCTACAAAATCTTCGCGCACTTGGAATTCACCTGTTGGAATTTTATGGACAAATCGTATTTCCAATGACAGATGTTCTGTGCGGAAGCGTATCGGAATCCCGAAAAAAAAGTTTTAAAATCCCGTCTACTAAAATACTGCTTTTTTAAAATCCCGATCTATTATAATCCCGCTTTTGAAAATTCCGCCAAATCCCGTTTATTTACAAAGATGACGAAGACTCACTTAGTTTTGCAGATTGGTTTAAAATTAATTAAATTCGTAATGTAACAATTGCAGTACTCTCCTAACTTTTGGTCTGTGTATGACAGTGCAGAAAAATAATTCCCGAGAACACAAAATAATGCTGAAGCGTGGCATCGCAGACTGAAAGTTTTGGTTGGACGAAAAAGTGCTGGCTTGTATAAACTCATTGCAGATTTGAGAAAGGAATCAATTGCGGTGCAAACAGAAATACAAGAATTTCAAAATGGACAAGAAAAATTATATAAAAACACTAATGTTATAAAATCACGCGCTGTAAAAAAAATTAATGAGAAATAGAAAAAAATGAGTAAAACAGGTTTTTTGCGTCGCATTGCTTATAATATACACTTGAACTAATAAAGTAAAAAATTATTGAAGATTGTCATATTTATTATCTACTTAAAAATTTATTTTGATACTATTTATTTCTTATTTTGTTACTTCCTCTAAAAATGATAAATGTTAAAATATACTGCATTTCAAAAAAACACTCATTGCTTAATTTAATTTAATTTTCTTATTATCCCGCTTTTACAATCAAAAGTAGTTGCTTTATTTAAAAAAAAATCGCGCGATTTTTAAAATAAAGCAACTACTTTTGATTGTAAAAGCGGGATAATAAGAAACGGGATTATAAGAGGCGGTATTTTAAAAAACGGGATTTTAAAAAAGCGGAATTCTAATAGTGGGATTATAAAAAGCGGGATATCGAATCCAACCCGTTCTGTGCCGGATATATCACTTGATTCGTCTGCTATTACAGAAAATAAATCGATTTTTGTTGACGTCTTCAATTATTTTTTCTCTTAAAATGTCATTGCTAATTTCAATTAACTCATTTTGAGTGCGGTGAGAGATGTACATTGCGTTAGCTGGTGAATGGAGCAGATGATCTTTCAAAATAAAGTCTCCACCATCTTCTCTCTAAAATGCAGAAGTCGTTAAAAACTGCAGTTTCATCTGTCTTACCCTTTAAAGGAATGTTGTGTGTGGCACAAAACACGATTGTTTTAACTATCGGTATGATTTTATTCCTGTTTGTTTCGATTTGTTTGTCTATCGAAGTGTTGATCAGTTGGTCAACACCTTTGGCCTTGCTGTCTAAAACTTTGTAAAATTCGTTAACTTTTTCTGTAGATTCAGAGTGCCACTTTGATTTCAAATGCTGTTTCGTATGTTCATGGAAGTCTTTGTACCTACTAAATTCTTTCAGAATAAAGCCACCTTGAAACCCGCTATCAACTTTTGGCTTAAAAAGAACACAATAGCGGTAAAGAACACCTCTAAAATGACCAATTAGTCGAAATTCCCTATTAACCGTAGACCTACGTTTAAAAAAACGACTAATCCTACGTTGACGGGTCGTTTTCGACCCTCGTATGTTTTATAAGGGAATTAAACAAAAAGGAATATTTCTTAAAACGGAAACTTTATTAATGAAGTTTTAATGAAAATAAATAAATATAGAAGTAATTTATTACTATTGTTTAAACATTTTCGACACATTTAACACACACATTACGATTGTGTTTACTTTTACAAATATTCTTGCCGCATCCGCAGCAAACAAGCTCCGTTTTGTTTTCTTTTGTTTTTGAATGTTCTTTTACACAAATTGAACATCTGCCACGCTTTTTTGGCTGGGGAGAAGAAAATCTTTGCTTTTTAGCAGGTGGGTTGACATCTTCACTTTCATTGTTGTTCATGGTAGCCTGAAGAGTAAGCGAACATGAAGCGCGAGGTGGTCTTGATCTGTTCAGGATATAGTTTTTTGTCAACTCAACACCTAGGTCGTGCAAAAACTTCTTCCGGCTTTGCTTGCCATGCGATGTCTGATACTCTGGATCGATTTGCATAAAAATGATAAAAGCATTCAATGCTGATATAGTGATATATCTACAATGTTCGAAAATACGCACTTTGGCCAACGATTAGTTTTTCGTTTCGCGCTAAAGCCAGATAGCATTTTATCGGCATTATCAACACCACCTTTTGTTTTGTTATAAAATTGTATAATTTCCGGCATCATTTTGGGCTCGGGTCCTAGTTCAAGACTTTGGTGCATAGTGCTTTGGACGACGGTGCATTTATTTTTTTTGCTCATATACGAAACAAGTGTAGTAGAATCCGTAAATGCAAATGTTGATTGAAACAGTGGTAGCTTTTTTTCTAACAAAAGTTTTGGTGGTATACTTCTTTTATTTTTCCGAACTGTGCCGACCATGGTCAGATTCTTCTGAAGCAATTTTTGTCCAAGTTGGTATGAGGGAAAAAAGTTATCCATCGTAATGTTGTGGCCCTTCAAGCCTTCAACTAGTTCCAAAACCACGCGCTCACCTCGATTTTTTTCTGCTTCACCACCAACTGGTTTTCCTAAGTACGGTTGAATCCTCCAGCACAAGTGCAAACCCAAAACTTCAACCCGGTTATTTTTCCGGCTTGTTAGGCATGTACTGTCTAAATGAGCATCTGCAGCTGGAGCTGTTCGTCCACCGTAACACATGGTGATGGGTTATAAAATAAAGGAAGCAATTCAACCCATTTGTCCCATAAATTCTGAATCGGTGCAAATTTATCAATTGCTGTCATTTGATTCTGTCTGCGGCTGGTTGGATCGTCAAAACGTAGAACTTTCGTTATGTATTGAAAGGTCTCTTTAGACATAATTGCTCTGAAAATAGGTCGCCCAAAATTGGCGTCAAACAAATCTTGAACGCGCTCTGTTTTCGATCTGCGAATAACAAAATCAGTTCAAAAACAAAAATACTTTTCTGTCGGAATAACTTACTTGTAAACACCGGCGCAGGGACATAAGTCCCGAATTCATTTTTCGGGACTTATGTCATGCTCCCCCCCCCCCCCCATAAACCCCCCTGCTTGGGGTCACTGTTTGATTTGGAGTAGGTGCGAGGTACGGTTTCGAAAATTTGGTTTTATGTCACTTTCCGGATTTGGCCTTATGACGCTTTGTGAAAGTGACATAATACAGTGACAGTGAAAGTGACAAAATTAGATTTTACCTATCAATTTATGAACGTTAATAAAATATAAAATATTTCCAACTGTTTGTTTCATTCGGGACTTGTGTCCCATTTTCAACGATTAAAATTCGGGACTTATGTCCCACTTAAGTGGGTTATAAGTCCCGAAAAATGAATTCGGGACTTATGTCTTCGGGACTTATGTCCCTGCGCCGTAAACACCAGCAAGTATCAAAACACCAATATATGCATGAAGCATGTCTCCGTCCATGGCTTTGTGTTTGTCGCCAAACTTGGAGCGCCCAAAGTTATTTGTATTGTCGATTATGATTTTTTCGACATGAGTTGGAAAAAATAATAAAAATGAATCCATCAATGCATGAACTCGAGCAATAGCATAACGGGTAACACCCGGTTGCATTGCTATAACATTTTCGGAACTGGCTCGAGCGCCTAAAAACACAATTTTGAACAAGAATGAACCGAAGATATGTAAATATTCTTACCAGATGTAATCAATGGAACTGGGCTCCAAACTGTGTTGTCCTTCGAACCAAACAAACTATCATTACTCGCGGATTCCACAGGTGCTTCTGCACTTTCGTTATCTGTTTCACTTGATTCACACTCTTCGGTAACAAAATCTTCATCACTACCCGAAGAAAACTCTTCATCACTTGAAGAACAAATGGACATTTTACCGAAATATTTGTTTTTATTTGATTGAATATAAATAAATAATAAATTTACTCCCCTTTTCAATGCAATCGAAACGAAATTTCCCTACAGAATGCGAAAACATATGACGGGTCGAAAACGACGCAATATGAAAAAAAAGACACAAATTCAAAAAAAGCAATGACATCTTAGTTTTAAAAAATGTTCACGGTTAGATTGCGATGGATTATAGTCCAAGCAACAAAATCATGGAAAGGAAGCTTAAAATAATAATTAGTTTTTAAAATATCTGAAGTAGAAAAAAAATGGGTCGAAAACGACCCCAACGTAGGTCTACGGTTAAGAACTGATAAAATGTTGGTAGACAAAAGTCGTAGCTCAGAGCCAGAGCCCCCCTGCGGGCGCCTTTGGTGACTGGGCTTGCATTGCTGTTTCGAAAAGCGTTCCGGTCTTAAAGCCAGCAGCCAGTTACTTCGCTTTCTTGTGAAATCATGCTCCCTTTAGTCCCCGCCGATAAAGTTGAAGAAAAAGAAGAAGACCTTTTACGACACCGCTGATCTCCAGTGGAAGTGGTGTCAACTCGATTTGCATGCACAGTTGCGAGACAGTTTCAAGATGTTAAACGTGTCGCTAGGCTTACATGCATGGTAAAATTGCCTAGATGTCAAAAATGGCCAAAAACGGCACATAAGTCACATAAGTTTAGTGGGAAATAAGTTGGCGCAGGGACATAAGTCCCAGTTTCCCCTTAGTCGCTTTTTACTACAAGCGCTGTGTTTCAGTGATATTCTTTGCCCGTCTCTGCGCGAGTAAAAAAATGTCTACCAATAAAAACAACGCCATCTAAAATAAATGCCTGTTTGAATCCGGCCCTTTATTAGCTTCGACCATATTGATTGGACAAATAGTCAAAAATTAATAAAAAACAAAAAATGTTCTCCCTCAATCACCTAAAAATTCATAAAGTAATAGCAGCTTTTTTAATAAAAATTTGAATAACAAAAACAAAACGACAGCTGTCGGATTACAAATTCAGTATCAACTTGTAGTTCCCGCACCACAGTGCGATATGCTTGCTTAATTCGCTGAAATTGTTGTGTCAGCTCTTTATGTAATTCCACCATATTTAGAATTTTATTATTATGTTTTTTTTTTTCATTTGGAGGTACATGATACTGAGGAAATCATTTCACATAAACAAACTCATTACGTTTACCAACTGCGCTATTATTATTTTTTTCAACAGCAACGTAAATATATCCAATCAATTTGCCACAGATTCAGGAAAATTATTTCGCTCTTACCACGTGCTTGCATTGTAAGGGAATACAAAAAAAAAAAACTCAATAATAATGACGAGGGAATTTTGTTTTCCTATTTTTTGTTTATTAGCAATTCTGATCATACACACAACTCATGTTGTTTTCATATTTTTCACACATTGGAATGTCATTGATGTAAAGTTGCTCTTATATTTATGCTCTTTTCTCTCTTCGCTCTCCCTGTATCTCTGTCTCTGTCGCGCTCCTTCAAGCACATACTTTTAAGTGATATTCGTCCAATAGTATCTATCTAAATGATATCTGTTATAGAATTCCTAATAATTGTTTTGATTGCAGTTGGGCGTCGTGGGCCCCCTATCGCTCTTTTTCCATTATTCCAATTTATTTTCTAGCCTAATGCCAAACAGCTTATGTTGGTCGTCATTGTCGTTCTTGATCGCTCACACCCGCAGGGAGAACCACCGACTGTTGGCTGACAATGACGTATGTGCAGCGCGGGCATACGGAAAAGGGCTTCACATTCACACGCCGCATCGGTTTTTCTGCGTTGAATGGAGAGAAATTAGTCGAGCTTTGGAGTCAGAGTCTATCGAGTGTGTGTTGTGTTGTTGAGGTCTGGCGTCGTGTTGTGCGCGGAAAATTTGTTCCTTACAGATATGCATATTCAATCTGAAAAATCGAGTTCAATTTCAAACGATATATTATGTATGTGTGTATCTTCAAAGATCAGTTTTAAATGAACGCGATCCCATTTGGGCATTTGACATGCCTATGAGCAAGAGTCAGAATGATTTTTCTGTTTATTAATTTTCTTTGAACTCTTCTGTATTTCTTGATGGGTTTTACTGCACTAAATTCAGTGGTTAACATAAAAAAAATGCGTAAATTCCAACTTTAATGACGTCATGTTGTGAATGGAAATGAAAATTTACGCTTGTAATCGAAAGTTTTCAAATCGCTGTTAAATATACATATTAAACTGTGTCCCCTCGCTACATAGAATTTGCCGTTGAGAAACATACATGACTTGTCAATTGTTTATTAGTTGTGTGTTGAGAAAAATAGTGACAAATGAGGTAGAATCAAAACGTTTCCAATTAAGTAATGTTGAAATTTGATAACGATTCTGATAGTGTGACGAAGTAAAGACATGTGTGTTGAAATATATTAATTAATTAAATATTTTACTTAATTATCATAATTTTGAGTTTAGTAAATAAAAAAAAGACACGTAAGGCGAAAACATAATAGTATAAGACAGCAGCAAGGTCTTGTCAAGTGTTTGATTCGTTAATTGTTTTTTTTTTTTGTTCAATGAAACTGAAAAGCATCAATGAAACGATAAACTGGAGTTTATGTAGCAAGGTAATTTTTTGTTATTTCAGTTTTTCTCTTTTTACACATTATCGTGTTGTTTAATTACGAAGCAAATTTTGTAGTCATGAGAAAAGTTAAAGGAGGAAAAAAGTGCATGCGATCACCTTTGAAAAAAAATTGAAATATGAGTACATACACATGTGCACACATGTAAATATATACAATGAATGCCTGTATGTACATCTGGCTGTCTGTTCCATAATGTTGACGATGTGTTATTGACATCAAGAGGAGTCGTTTGACAACTTAAGGTTTTTCAAATCCGCCCACTTTACGAAAAATAGTTTTATAGTACATTTCGAGCGAACCAAAGCGCCAATTTTCACGAAAGAATTTCAAAATTAAATTTTTATGTTTTTTACTTAATTTTGAAAATTTTATTTGACATTTAGAAATAGTAGTACAATTAATTTAAACGTGAATTTAAGTGCTAGTTCAAAAGCTTCTGCAAACAATTTATGACGGACATGTCAAAATTTAGGCTTGAATTTTGATTTCTGCTGAAGTTACGAATTTTGGTTTGGTGAAAACAGTTAAAAACAATAACTAGCTGAATACTCGTGCTTCGCTACGGAAGTTTTTAGGTCTTATCATTCTAATAATTTTTCATATTACTTATTACTTATTAAGAGTCTATGCCTGACACACTGCTGCCTTCCATCTTCCATCATCCCGGGCACGCTGCTCTCAGTTTTCCAGACCAAGCCATTGTTTGGTCTTTAAAACCTAGCTTCGGTCTTCCTTGCTTTCTCGAACCTTGGGGCTCGGAATCGAAGACCTTCTTGGCTGGGGCATTATTGTCCATTCGGTCAATGTGGCCGAGCCAATGTAGCAACGTGATTTACCTTTTTGGTGGAGTAGGGGAAGGTAGTGTACCTTGGTCCGAGTGCCAATTTTCAGAAAAATACAAAGCACGCAATAACCGTTCCTTCTGTGAAATGTTGATCGATCTTCTGTTCATTTGTCTTCTCAGCTTCTTTTTGAAGACACAGCTGCACGAGTCGGCAGAAAAAAAAATAAACATAGTTTTCAGTGAAAAAAGTATTTGTTTTATCTCTTTTCTGAAGTTATGAAGTGCTTAGTTTTCTGTCTCTTTTCCGCTACTTTAATCGATTTCGGTAAGTGAATTAATAATCTTTGGGTAGGAACACATTGTCGTTCGTATGTGGTTTGAATACTACGTTAAAATCTAATTTGTTTGGCTAAAGTGGTGTTAGTGTACCTTGGACCTATCATAGCGCGTTGACCTTGGACCTTTGGTTTGTCCTTTAATGTAAGTTTTTAAATACTCGTAATATTGAAGTGATAAATTTATTTTTCTTTCATGTTGTTCCCTTAAAGTAAGTTTTTAAATAATATTGAAGTCCTTTGTTAAGTTTTGTTTAGTAAAAGAGTTTTTTTTATTTATTACTATTATTTGAAATAATTTTTTTTTAATCAAGCACAAAAACTTTAAGATAATGGTTTGTTTTTTGCTGCTTTTTTGAAATAAATAAAGAATAGTACCATTTTTACTTTTTATTGAAATAAATTAAAGTTTTCACCTTTAAACTACCTATAGGAAAACTTTCAATAATATTTTCGGTCCAAGGTACAATAGGTACTCCGTGGACCAAGGTACAATCACGTCTTGTACCTTTGACCGTTTGAGGTTAGCATATAAAAGTAAAGTTTTCTAAGGAATGGTTAGCAATATCCTTTTGGTAGTTTCGCCATATCATAAAAAAGACTTTAGGTAGTAACAAAAAAAAAAAAAAAAACTAATAAAGAAACTACACATAAAATATTGGCAAAAAACTGAAATCCGGACCAAGGTACACTACCTTCCCCTACATCCACATCTTGGTACAGCTCATAGCGTTCGCGGTTGTATCTTCTCTTCCATTCGCCCTCGTCTCACACAGGACCAAAAATCCGACGGATTATTTTTCTTTCAGAAGAACCCAATATGAGCTCCCCTTTTCTACTTTCCGTCCAGCACTCGGCACCATAAAGGAGGAGTGGTAGGATTAAGGTTCGATAAAGCATGCATTTTGTACTTCGAGTGAGGAGTTTTGAACCCATTTGTTTCGCTAAACCGAAGTAGCAGCGGTTTCCTAAAGCAAATCGCCTGATCTCCACTTACTCGTGGAGTTGATGTTTACTCCTAGGAAGATGAACTCTTAACTTCCTCGAGATATTGCTTTCAACAGTGACGTTTTGTCCTATGCGGTGGACAGATCTTTGTTTGTTTGTTGATAGCATGTATTTAGTCTTGTCCTCATTTACTTCAAGACCAACCAATTTCGCCTGTTCTTCAATTGCCGTGAAAGCCTCTAACACTGCACGCTGGGAACGGCCGATGATGTCGATATAGTTCGCATACCCCAGTAGTAGGACGGATCAATTGAAAATAGTGCCTTCCGTGTTGACACCTGGGAGAAAAAAGTCTCCAGAACAAGATTGAAGAAGTCACATGATAGCGCATGCCGAAGGATGGCGACGCTGTATAGGTTAGTCTGTGCGCTTGTGACACGTGCGGTGCAGGTTCAATCCCCATGGAGAACAAACGCCACCCATTCTCCAGCCTCTACACCGAAAGGAGGATTTCTGTCTGGTAGTACAATGGACCGTTACCGAGTCTGACTGCTCTGGGATTTGGATTTCCTTTTTTATACAAAAGGAAAAAAACATTCCCTTGCCGAAATCGGGTTTGGAATAATTCGGAAGAGCTGCTTCCATACTGCACATTACACCGCGTGTTTTCAAAAGTCACGCCGCACAACTGGATCAGTTTTGCCGGGATCGCGAATTCGGCCAACGCCACGTAGAGCTCCTGACGATGAATGCTTTCATATGCGACTTTAAAGTCGATGAAAAGGTGGTGGCTCTCGATTTGAAATTCATTGATCTTTTCCAGGATTTGCATCAGTATAAAAATTTCGTCTGCTGTCGATCTGCTGGGCCGGAAGTCACACTGGTACGTGCCGATTAATGTGTTGCAGAACGGCTTGCGACGTTCACACAGTACTTTTGATAGGATCTTACATGGGACATTTAGCAGGGATATGCCTCGATAGTTCTTGCAAGACATGGGATCGCCTTTTTCGATGATGGGACATTTGGTGCTGATATTCCAGTCATCGGGCATGCTTTCTTCCACCTATGCTTGGTTGATGATTTGGTGCATGCGCCCTACCAAAACATCACCTCCGTATTTGAATAGCTCCGCTGGCTCCCTTATTGTTTTTCCTTTCGTTATATCCATTGGAAATCTCATATGGCTATGTTAGGCGGCTTGTGAGTTATAGCCTTTCAAATAATCTTAATTTTAACACAGATTCAAGTGAATACGTGAGTTAAAGTGTTTATTGAAGTTATGGAAAAAATCCTTACAAAGGGGCAGGAGGAGTAATATCCCAAAATCCCTTCTTAGTGCACTATTACAATAGATGAAGAATCCCTATGCAATTTGGTTCTTGAGATACAGCTATGAGTGAGTCATCGAGTTGTATTGTTCTTTTATATATCGAGATTAAGGTTGTGTTCTTCATCAAATGCATAGATAATGTCCTTCGTAACAAGGCTAGGGTTTCCCAAATAGGAGCACGAAATTGTTGATGTGGAATTATTTTTATTAATTACTAGCTGCACCCGCCCGGCTTTGCCCGTGCCCGAGAATTCTATTGGCCAATATGTTCGAGTAGACTTCCTTATTTTTGTCTATAGCGGGTATCTGGCGTACCTATGTTGCTGCCCCTAAAAAAAGAAGACCGATTTTGACCAAACTTCACAGAAACACTCTCAGGCCAATACCGAAGATTGCCTGATTTGAGCTCAACCTGTTCCGCTTGGGGTAGGTGCTTTTTGTCTGGCAGGCGCCTATGTCAGCTTACTTGGGCGAATCAAACAACAAAGAAGCGAAATTAAAAAACTTCGATAGAATCACTTTTCATTCACTTTCACACCGATTGTTATCAATGTGGGAAAAGCAACTTTCCGATGTCCGATTCTCAAAAAAAAAAAATGCAAAAAAATTAAATAAGAGTTATTTGAATAAAACATTGAACACACGATATCTCAAGAATGAAAGTGCGCACAAACACCACAATAGGCTTGAAACGTTCGTGCGGTCTCCCTCTTTCATATGCACGTTCGGATAACAAAATAGGTGACGTCTGTACGATGGTTTTTTATATGTGCGGTCTTTGTATCTGCATATGCACAGCACATATGCATGTGTACTCACTCAAATGCCCATAATTCGCACACCGATGCAGATACAGACATCGCACATACCAAACATCCTTTGTACAGACGTCACCTTTCATGGAAAAAAATTTCATTGGAATCGGTTAACGCGTTTGGCCAAACACCGACAACAAACCGAAATATTGATTGATTTTTACTATACATAGATTATTAGAACACGTTCTGCATCTATTTTTACTTCAGAAAATTAATATTTGCAAATACAGGGTTTTTCCGTACAAATTTATTTAATTAATCGCTGACAAATGTCAGAATGGCTGAATGGGTTTGTGCATATGATAGGGGAAATTGATATACCCAACCTCGCACCTACTCCATATCCTCGCACTTACTCTACATCCTCGTAGCTCCTCCAAATCCAACAGTGAACCCTAACGGGGGAGTTGCAGAGGGAGGCATGCCCCTTATACACATTGCACTGTTTATGGGATATACTTGTGAATTCTCAATGGAATTTGTTAGCAGAGTGAGGTCAAAAACGAATTTTTTAAACACTTTTCGGATTTCTCACGTCCCCTAAGGCGATAACTTGTGCAAACGTTGGTTTTAGGCTCTTTTCTTAAAAAAAAAAAAACAATAGTCCGGTAGAAGTCGTGCTCCTATTTCGTAAATCTGTCCCTTTATCAATCTTACTCTACAGAAAATTCGTCAATCGTAGTAAACAATTAACATCGATTGTGTGTAGGGCCCTTTACGCAGTGTTAAATGTAGCATATAAATATTAAATTGATAATTCACTTTAACCCAGACAGACCAATGTTTACATATAAAAAAAAAATTACATATTTTATTTATTGATGCGTTGCAACTCACGCCGGCACTATGGGCAATATCAATTTTCGGGTGTATATTTTTTTATGTAACGTGGTTTTTAAACCATTTTTTTTTTTTTTTTTTTTTTTTTTTTGAAACACTGTTTTTTGGCTTTGGGTAACGTTTAAAAAAATGTCTGCTGCCTTAAATCAAAGAAAACTCAATCTTACTATATTCATATATTCTGCCGGTGCGGGACCACAATAGGAACATCACGGCAGCGCCCTCCAAAACACAGCGCTTGTCGTGAAATCCAAGGATTTGCATGCACACTTTGAGGACAGTTTCAAGATGTAAAATGTTTCGCCAGGTTCACCTGAACGTTAATATTGCCTCGAAGGGGTTTCTTGGGGGTGCTGCATTTTCTTCGCCGCACGGATAATTGAAAGAACAAAATTTTAAAAAAACATACGGACGGGCTACAGTCCACTTGGGCGAACTGTTGGATACGGCGAACACAGCCGTTAATAAAAGAAAGGCATCTCATTCCGGATCATCAATTCGGTTTCAGAAGCAAGCATTCTACAGTCGAACAATTGCATAGAAAAACACATGCAATGGAAACATCTCTTGAAGAAAAAAGAGTTTGTTCAAGCGTATTCCTTGACGTCTCTCAAGCCTTTGACAAGGTCTAGCATGAAGGCTTAAACTACGACAAGTTCTGCCGGAGCATCTATATAATATTTTGGAGAATTACCTAACTGATAGATTATTCCGCGTCAAATGTGGAAGCGAATATTCAGATTTTAAGGAATTAATTGCTTGGGTGCCGCAAGGAAACGTTCTTGGTCCCGTGTTATATTTATTATACACTCGTGATATACCACACGTAGAAGGCACATTTGCTGACGACACTGCTATCCGGGCAGAAGTAAAACGGTCGAAGAGACTACGGAAAAACTGCAAAAAATTGAGAGTATATACGTATCTGTTAACTCACAAATGTCAAAAAAGAATTGACATTTGCCGCCATTTGCAAAAATTAAAGCGTCTTCCGATAGGGTGATGACTTTCGCGCCACCTAGTTTAATCGATTATCCGGAAGTCATAAGTGTATACGTCTCATTTGATGAAAGGTTTCAAGAATAATGATTTTGTTGACGGTTCTTTGTTGAAATAAGTTTCGAGCAAATGGCAATAACAACTGTACGAAGTTCTGACTCAATCGGATGAACGATGCGCGAATGCATAGAAGACAAACACACAGCATTAATTCCTAAATATTAGCTGTGCGCAAACTGCTCGACCAATTTTGACCACACTTCACAAAAACACTTTTGAGTTTTTTTTTTAAATGGGAAAAAATATTATACAATAGCTACCACGTGAAGTGGACGTCTGGAATTACAGCGCTGTTTCACGGTTCGCCACAACCGATCATCAGACTCCTTCTTTCTGTGGTCACACTCTCGGGGCAATACCGAAGTTTGCATAAATAATTTTGTATAACGCGCTTTTTCTTTAGAACCTAGCTACCGCGTTATATCTACAAGAGTTTGTATATAGATATGCCAATATATAAATTTTGTATAACGCGCTTTTCCTTTAGAACCTAGCTACCGCGTTATATCTACAAGAGTTTGTATATAGATATGCCAATATATGAACCACCAAATTTTTTGTACTGGAATTCAGTTATTTGAACTGGTACTCTACTATCTTTACAACGAGTTCATATATAGATGAAATCAGGTTCATAATTTATAAAAGGAAAAACAATTACCCGGCGATACAAATTTTTGTTTCGTATTTGCACGTACCAATTCGTGTAGTTCGTTAAAAAAGTAACATCAGTAGTCAATCTGACAGTAAAAGTCAGCTAATGTCGTTGCACGACTGGAACTAAGGAAAATGTTGACAAATGTTTGAATATGGCGCATAAATAGGAAATAGGAGACAAATTATTGCCAATATAGTTAGTTTTTATGGTTCGAATATATGAACGTTTCCATTATATGAACTGGTCACACAATAATTAGTTCATATAAGTGAGACATATGAAAATAAACCACAGTGCTCCGGAGTTGTACACATTTTCTTGCCTTCATTTAAAACCAAAGTATAATATAACAGTGATGTATGCGCATATAAAATGTATGATATTTTTAATAAGGACTCTTAATTGTTTATTTATTTTCTTAATTATTTATATTTTCTTTTCTTTTCAGATGGTACTGCGGCTACGTAATGATAAATGCAAAATTATATTTAAAGTGTAGTGAAATCAAAGTTCAAATATGAAAAATGTAAAGTGTTAAAAATATTAATAATATAAATCATATAGTTACGGAATCGATAAGTAAAATGCCAAGTGCATTTATTTAAATAAAATAAATGTTTTAGTTAAACATAACAAAGGATTTAAGAAAAAAAAAACTTTTTGGATTAAAGGTATGTTGCTTTTATTTTATGATCAGAAATATATTTGTGTGTTTTGGGCTTTCTTTCATTCTGGTAAACATTAAGTAAATTAAGTGCCACGTTGAAACAATAATTTATAACTTAATTTTATTAATTTATCCAGCATTTAAAATATTAACAGATAAAGCACTATTAAAATCTGCAGAATAATAAAAATAAATTTAAATTTTGTTCGATGAATTAGGATTTTTATATCATACATCACTGTCAACAGCCCTATTTCCCTTGAACTGACTCAAAAACTTCAAGTTAATTTATTTATTTTTTTTGTTACTCATTCTTGAAATGTTGTCTAATTCGCTGTACCAACAACACAGTTGAGTTTGGACATTCCACAATCATAAATCATACGAATGTATACTGCTGTTAAAAAAAAAATAGTTTACTTTATTCCTCAGCATAATGGTTACTGATTAGTAGAATTAGGTCGAGATTGGAGGAAAGTCAAAGTCGGTAAAGTTTCTCTCATTGTGAAAAGGTATTCTCGACTCGATCGAGGATTGAATCGTTTATCTGTCATTGATAATAATTTTCCATTATAACCATTTTCTTCGGAATTGTAATAAACATACAAATTGTGTAATTGGTTGCATATTATATACATATAGGTGACGTATAGGTGCGTTTTTACTCTACTTTTGATGGAGTTCACAGTAAGGGAGTGGGCTTATGCCACTCTGTCTCTAAGTGAGCTTCGAATTTTGTTGAAGCCAATCTTCATTTGTTCGCGCCATCTTGGACTGATGTGGTCCATAATTTGGTGTTGAATCTTCTCCGTCCCTCTTCGTCAATACAAACTGTTTTAAATATCATGCGACACATTTTTCTTTGATGAGGGCGTTATTCTGAAGTCTCCTTGGTCTTTTAAGAGCGGACATCACTTCTAAATTGTGTTTTGAGCCGCGAGAAACAGCGATTCTCAGAGTTTATTCTCTTGATCTCTGCAATAGAATCCATGTTATAGGATGAGGTATGAAGAATTTGTAAATATTTTCTCCAGGAATATTCTACCCTGTTTTTTTCTGTTTTTTTGTAGGAGAGAATACCTTATGTACCACCAAGTGGCAGGCCATCACCACTTGGTGTGTCCGACTAGCGCGGACTAAACTCTCCCAACTTACGGCCAACAATCCACCCTTGAACCGCTCGTGGCATTACATAAGGGTGGTGCCGTTTATAAGTCCATTAAAGGAGGCCGTCCTGTTAGTCTTCTGTGGCCTAAGACGTCTGTGCCTGCTGATGATCGCTGACCTAGCTCCCACTGACCGGTTGAACCTCAGACTCTCTTTTCGGCTCCCTAATAACTGGTCAAAGCTGGATCTGAAATGCTCCAACTGTTTGATCTCGCTGAACAGACTGCATATTGGTGCTTCAATTGCTGAAATCACCGAATACTGTCTCAGGCAGGCATGTAACAAGGGTTGGCGTCTATACAAATGACTTCTGCAGAAGCTGCTTGGAGGAGGAGGAGGAGGAGGAGGAGACTTTTATTCACCTTCTTAGCACATGCCCTGCTCTCTCTCAAAGACGAAAACTCCACTTGGGATCTTTTTTTACAATGATCTCAACGATCTCATAAACATCAAGATACAAAATCTTTCAGGCTTTATGAAAAGCTCCAACTGGTTCAACGAGTAGGAAGAAGATAGATCCGTGTGGTATCACAATGGACCGTTTTATTGGTCTAAGTGTGTCGGCTTCTGCCGACCGCCAATATAACCTAACCTAACTTAACCTAGCTCCCACTGTTCGCATTACTTCATAAGGGGGCTGTAATCATACGCCCTTTCGGATTCACTGTGTAACAAGGGATTGCTCTTCTTCTATTTTCTATGTTTGGCGAAAGTTCCAATTTGGTTCCAGTTATCCTTACTGGCCAGCATCTTTTCGAATATGTTGTGTGGAATGATGTTACCGGTATTTATCTCCAGTTCTCCTCTTTCGGTTTCCGATCTGCTACAGGCTGAACTGTTCGTTTTGCGAATCTTGTGGAGAAAGGCGTTGGAGGGGATTTTCTACCCTGAAGCACTCAGACTCAATACTGGTTCACTGTACTGCCACACGATTTTAAATGAAATTTTCTCCGAAAGTAGGGGCTTCATGATAAGGAGCTTAGATTTTCAGCATTCACCACCTCAAAAGTGTTCCGCAGCTTCGTCGCTCTCTCCACCGACTTTGCCGTTGGTAGTTTCGCTTAGGTCTGGCACCTATAGCACAGGCGAACCCAACAGGCGGACCAGTAGGGATGCAGTTAAGTTTAAAGGTTATGATCCCTCTAATCCTGATCAAAGCCTCCCCGTCATTAAGGGAGAAGAGGAAGTCGTTCCTGCTGAGAGACAGCAAGAATGCCGCAGCTTTTTTACAGACGCCGGGAGTTATTCGTTTAGTCTGCCTGCACACTGGAGAGTCATGCCATCTGCGAGGACACAGGCAGACTTAACGCCGGTTCAGGGCTTGAGAATAAATAATCTGAGCCATGTCTAGAAAGTTCGTCGGAGATCTCGTTTCCCATGATCCCGTTATGAAAGACATTAGGATAGCAGAGGTCTCTGTTTGGAAGACTAACTCACGTTAGCACTTGAAGTAAGGTCTAAAGTTGTCGCTCTCCACGAAAACACCAGCACCAGATCCTTGAATGGTTGGTTGGAGTAATCCGTGAACATTCGGCGGCATTCTTTCCAGGCTCAAAGTCTGTCCAGTCCCGAACACGAGGAAATTGGTAATTAGTAATTTTGCGCATCAGCGGAAGTTTCGGTGTCACGGCATCAGACGGTATATCCATAAGACAGGAGTCGAAAGACAACCGTCACGCGAGGTAGTCAAAATTCCAGTGAGAGTTGTACCAAAAGAACCCCCTTCAGGACTTATTTGGGTGCATGTGGGCGTAGTATATAAGCCTAGCTCTCTTATGACATGTATCCGTACTCAAAGAGGATCGACTGGTTACGAACCGCACTCCCAGTTAATTTTTTTTTTTTTACTCTGTGTAAAGTTAACGTATGAATACGAAACGGTGCAATATAAGTCTACATGTCACGCTCGCGCATGGCAAAATGCAACTTCCAACAACTGTTTAACATCGACGTATCCTATTTTTTAATCAATTTTAATATCATTTTTTGTTTCCTTTCAAATAACAAATATGTACGTAATTATTATGCCTTTCTATAATTACTGCAGTTGTGTATTAAAATTCAACACCTGCAAAAAAAAGCGCTACCGTGCGGCAAAACAAACATCTGACTATCTGCCTGCCAGACGAGAATAGTAAACGATGTCTGGAACAGAAAAAAAAAACTCTTTAACGCCACCCCTTCAATAATAATCAGCACAAACAGACCAGACACGAAACGTAAAGGGGTTAACAGCATCATTGCTAAACAATATTTATTATATGCAATTAATTGCAAATTGTGTAGAGGCTAGTTCTATTGTGGTGTGGAAATTGTTGTTGACGTGACTTGGAATGAAAAAAAAGCAACCATAAGCCAGACAGTGCATTAATGAGCCAAGTGCAGACACGTGAAACGATTGCCATGCCAGCAGATCGCAGTCCGATGGGTTATACTCGAAACAATTGCAATCAAATTTGTTAACCAAGTTATGCATGCATATGTAGTATGTATGTACAGTACATATACTGTATCTCGGGTGGATTAAACGATTCTGTTTTTCTTTTTAATATTAAACTTTATCGGCTTTTGAGAGAGCTCTCCAGAAAACTTGGGTGTGTTTTTTATAATCAAAACCTTCAAATTTAACGTTTGAGCTCAACAAACCTGAAAAATCTTCAAAGGCGTGGTCGCTGGGCGTTGGTACAAAAATGGGATGTTAATTGGTTCCATAATGTACCAACTGTACCTTTCAAACAATCTGGCTACAATTTATAAGGCGTTTATTCGCCCCAAACTTGAGTACAACGCTCATATCTGAGCTGGTGCTCCAATCATCTATTTGGAGCTGCTCGACAGAATGCGAAAACGCGCGATAAAACTCATTTGCGATCTAGATATCACGAAATCGCTTCAATCTTTAAGCCATGGTCGTAATGTCTCCTGCGTATCGTTGTTTTATCGATATTTTCACCAAAAGTGCTCTAATGAAATAGGCAGCTGCATTCCATCGCTAGCACATTTCAACTGCAATGTTCGCTATGCCAGGAATGGACATCAGTTCACTCTTAAGCCTACTTTCGGACGTACACTGAAATACAAAAATTCGTTCCTTAACCATAAAACACGTATGCGAAATGCTCTATCACGCTCTGTTTATACCCTATTCTAAGGGTATATTAATTTTGACGCATAGTTTGTAACATACCTTAATATTGCCCGTAGACCCCTAAAAGTTACTATATTTATGATCAGCATCGATAGTAATGTCGATCTAGCCATGTCCGTCCATCCGTCCGTCCGTCGGCAAAAATTAGGCCTTTAAACTGGGCCTAGAGAGCTGAAATTTTAACCATATACTCTCTAAGGTCCCGAAATAATCAAGTTTACGAATTTTTGAAATCCGCCCACAAACTCAAAAAAACTAAATTTTGGAAAAAAATCGAATTTTGAGCCAGAAAGCTGAAATTCTTTTTATATGATCTATGACTCCTAAAACTGTTCGGGATATAAAATTTTCAAAATCCGCCCACTGACACGCCCACAATTAAATAAAACAATTTTATTGAAAAACCAAAATTTGAGCTAGGGAGCTGAAATTTATAATATATACTCTCTAGGGGCCCTTTAAGCTCATGCGTAAATATTTTCAAAATCCGCCTACTGACACGCCCACAATTTAAAAAAAAACTTTTTTTGAAAATCCAAAGTTTGAGCTGGGGAGCTGAAATTTATACTACAAGGTGGCGCAAAAGTAATCCCTCCAATCAGAAAATGCTATAAATTTTGCGATTGGCCCCTAATGTCAGTTCTGTTTTGACATTTGTGTAGTAAACACATGCGAAATACACGTTAATAAACAATGTTACGCTACACTGCTCCAGAAAGCGGAATATTGGTGACTATTTCTTTGAGCAATAATCGGTCGGTGACTTTGGCAACATCGGAAGGTTATTTTTGCGCCACCTTGTATATACTCTCTAGGGGTCCTCTATGCTCATGTGTTAATTTTTTTTTAAATCTGCTTACTGACACGCCCACAATTAAATAAAATAATTTTATTGAAAAACAAAAGTTTGAGCTAGCGAACGTTTTTTTTTACAAAAGCTTCGTTTTTGTTTGAAAAAATCTTTTAAATGTTATATAACAGAATATGTAGAGCGTTCTTAACAATTCAACCATACTTAGACTTTTGTCACGCCCACTTATGAGGGATAGGAATAAGAATAGGGTATCCAACAGTTCGCCCAAGCGGACTGTAGCCCGCCCCTATATTTTTCCTGCAAATTATAAAAAAAAAAAATAGTAAAGTGACACATTTTGTATAGTAGAAACATTTAGTTCATTTATTTTATACAAAACTTAAGAAAAATAGCATAATGGTACTTGTATATAAAATATAAATAGAGATGTGAAAAAGCTTTATGAATGATAGGGAGTGAAACATTTTTAACAAAGAGGTACCGCATTGTTTGCACAGATTCTTGGTCCGCATTTTTTGATTTTTTTCCGATTGACTACTACTCACACAGCGAGTTCTTAAAAAGGGTCTTTCATGGGCGACTTGACAGCTTCAAAATTTCAGTGTGAACGCACCCTTAAACCGATTACCGAACTGTCAATGTCAAAATATTCAGTAAAATCAAGAATACACGAAGGAACAACGTATACAAATAATTAAATTGTACTACCGAAATTCCGAGTCGATTGTCGCAACTCTAAGGCTAATTGCACACACACCGATTTTGGACGGCCGATTTTATACCGGTCGTCCATTTCCAATAGTGAACCACATGTGGGAACGGGACCTGGCACACACGCCGAACGCTGATCGGTGCCGGCAAAATGCCGGTGAGCAGCCGTCCACTGCCACTGTATCGCCGGCAGTATCGGGAAGTAGTGGCGTACGTGATTAAATACACGCTTGCACACGCACCGATTTTTTGCCGACCATTCCATTCGACTGCTCTCGCTTCATTCACTGTGTGAAATTGTAGGTACATACTACGTTTAAAACTAGTTTTGGTAGTGCGTTTTAATTAAAGTGCAATGGGTGATTTAATTGACAATGATGTCCTTTTTTTTTTTTTTTTTTTTTTTTTTTTTTTTTTTTTATGTTAAAAAAGGAAATCCAAATCCCAGAGCACTCAGACTCGGTAACGTTCCATTGTACTACCAGGCAGAAATCCTCCTTTTGGTGTAGAGGCATGTGATTGGGTGGCGTATGTTGTTGTTCCCCATGGGGATTGAACCTGCACCGCACGGGTCACAAGCCAACACACTAACCTCTACACCGTCGCCACCCAATGATGTCCTTACCTTATTTCATTAGTGGAGGCAAGACCTGTTTTGTGGGATAAAACCTTGGATAAATTTAAAGACACGAATCTTACCAGGGATGCATGGAGGGAAGTTTGCTTTGAAGAGCAAGCCTTTCTAATGAAGGAATAGAATTTCTCATTTTAGTAGGTATTCTGATGTTGGATTTCAAAGGATGCAATAGACATTCTGAAGAAGTTAAAAAACTTACTACCATCATCCATCACGCCTTATTTTTTCAAAAAGAGTGTAGAATGTTCCCGTGTGTTCTCTGCTTTGACTGATAGGATGAATCCAGTACTTGCGCTTAATCCTATGGCGCTTAATACGGCGATGCAATAACCACATAGCAACAACTCGTTTAGGATTCATTCTTATTAAACAATAACCTCGTGTCACGATCACAATAAAGCAACTGATTGTTAGACCGGTAAAAATCCGGTGAGTGTGCTAGCACCCTGCTACCGGTAAAATGTCGGCCGATTTTATACTGGCCGTTCAAAATCGGTGTGTGTGCAATTAGCCTAAGAGCGTTAACGCCAATTTTTGGCTGTAATTCTCGTACCTAGTGAGAAAAATTAAGTCAGATTATTCGCTGCTTGATGTTGCCGTGCCAGTGAGACTACGTTTTGCCCCAAGTGTGGAGAATATTGCTGCCGTAGATGCATCCGTCGCAAACCAGCCAAATCAGTCAATTTCACGGCGTTCTTAAGAATTGGGCCTCTCCCAGACCACATATGGCGAAGAACTAAAGCCACTTGATCATATGAAGCAACGTACGTTCTCGAATATTGGGCCCTGGACATGATGGAAGAAAATGATGAATTTCAGCGCAAAATTATCTTTAGCGATGAAGCGCATTTTTGGTTAAACGGCTTCGTCAATAAGCAAAGTATGCGTTATTATACAGGGGAGAACCGCAAGTGCTTCATGAAACAGCACTTCATCCGCGGAAAGTCACTGTTTGGTGCGGTTTTCATGCCGGTGGCGTCATTGGGTCGTGTTTTTCGGCGATGAAAATGACCGTCACGTACCGATAAATGGTATTCCCTACAGACGCATGTTGGAACTCTATTTCTTTGAGCAATTGCATGAATTGGACATCAGTGATATATGGTTCCAACAAGACGGTGCCACAAGCCACACAGCGGGTGCAACAATGGAGTTATTGAAATCTCTATTCGGTGAACGTGCTATTCCGAGAAACAGACCCGTCTATTGGCCGCCGAGATTGTGTGCTTTAACGGCTCTAGACTTTTTGTATGGGACTGTGTTCATTTAATAGAACTGCGAATGTTTATTTCCTCGCTGAACTTAAAATTTATTAAAAGCGACGTAGGATTGCAGAAGCAAGTTTGTAGTAGATTACCATTTGATTTTAATCATCCCCAATGAAGACATTCATTACTATCTATTTAGTGTTCGATGATTATTCCATCTTTTTTTTATATGTCTGTGGGGTGGTTGCATTTGTGTGATCCAGGAACGTGTAAAAAAGAGGCAGGCCTGAATCCTTAAAACGAAACAACACCACTACTTGATTAGACTCATAGATCGGACCACTTCCGAAATTGGGAGGCCTGCCAATATTCGTTGAGATCGAAACGTCGAACCCAACAAGCGGACCATTTGGGATGTATTAAAGTGGCGCCGCGGAAATACAGCCCCAGAATTTCGGTTGTGGCTCGTGCAGTATGCGCCGTTCCGCCATCCTTTGGAACCACATGTTCTCCACTCCCATTTCATCCAATTAAGAAGGGGGAAAGTCGTTGAGCATGGTGCTGTAGCAATCGCCGTCAACAGTAGTCTTTGGCCTGCGGTATTTTGGAAAAAATAAGGCCCGATGACGCCTCCAGCATAAACAGCACAAAATGCAATAACTTTGAGCGGGCGTAATGTCTCTTCGCAAAAAAACCGAAACAATTATTCCGATAGTGATTCATGTCTTGTTGACAAGTATTTTGTTTCTGTTTAATTCACTAATGTCAACGTAGAATTGGCAATTGCCGCCATTTGCAAAAATTATAGAATCTTCGTGATGACATTTGCGCCACCTAGTACAGGGTGTTTTTTTTTTTATAGAGGCATACAACTTTTTTTAAAAATAAAACAACAAATTTAATGGAATGACCAAATTTTGGCTTTATTAGCTACAAATTTCATGGCCTTAATATTAAAAAATAATTGCCGGCATATGACCTCCGCGACTGAGCCTTATGAACGCCATCCTGTCGGTCCAATTTCGCACCACTTTTTCGAGCATACCAGGTCTTATTTCGTCAATAATGCGTCGAATGCTGCTGGCTTTTAAGTGATCAATCGTTGCTAGTTTATCAGCATAGACCAGAGATTTGACGTACCCCAACAAAATGTAGTCCAAAGGTGTGAAATCACACGAGCGAGGTGGCCAACTCATAGGTCCATTTCTTGAGATGATTCGGTCACCAAACGTTTGGCTCAACAAAGTGATGGTTGCTGTATGGCATGTTGCGCCGTCTTGTTAGAACCATTTCTCCTCCGAATGATTTTCAATGACATGAAGAATAAAAAAATCACGAATCATTTGTTGGATCTTATATGGATATAGGCGAAGATCTTTCCTCAAAATTGTCCATGTAGTGGACGGGCATCGACCCAGATTCTGAGAACGCCGTCGGATCGATACATTCAGCTACTCTCTCACCCTTACGTCTACAGTGACGATAACTTCTTCTGTACGCACGGTACGAGCTCGATTTGGATGAATATTATCACAAAGAGTAAAAATCGATCCATAATATTGCGTATTAGCTGCTCAGATGGACGATTTTACGCACCGTAAACTTCACGAAGTGCTGTATAAGTAAGTTAATAAATTTTCACGATTAGTAAACGTTGTTCTGGTGTAAGTCAAGTAAGTCAAACAAACTTTATTAGTATGACAGCTAGTTTGACAGATATCCCTATCAGAAGTTTTTTACCTCTATAAACTAAACACCCTATATAAGCTAAAACTTTTGCTAAAAACGAACTTTGAAGAAGTTTCCGAAAACGCATCATAATCCTCTTCACAAACTTTGTCACGTCAGTTCGTCACTGACACTTGAAATGCCGGTGTTGTTGCATTTCTGCGATTCAAGAGTCAGATCACCTAAAATGAAATATATCAAACGACGTCATTTCGACCATGCCAGTCTCTGTCTGTTTCTGTAGTTTTGTTCCCGAGTTTTGAGGCCTGTACCTTAATTATGTTTCTTTTACGGGACAGCTTTGAAGTGTTAAACGTCTCGCATGACTTGTGAGAGTGTTAAAATTTTCAAGATGTGATTGCTCCACTTGGTCGCCTTTTACAACAAGCGATTTACATCGAAACCCTACCAAATTGCAGGTAAAGTTGCTGCACATAAAACAAATTAGCACTCGATGGAAGCCGGGCGCTTCAATAACGTTCAACAATATTACTTATGATGGTATGTTTACTCGTATGCCTCTATGTTCATTCCATCTAGTTGTTTTATTAGATACTTTTTTGCTGTTTTTTATTTTGTGTTCATGAAGTCAGTCTTTTTACAAGTTCATTCACTAGTTGTTTTTTTCTCAACCTCTGAACTTCTTTGAAAGTTAAAGGAAAAACGAAAAGTGTGGCACAAGGCGTGGAACTAATCACGAATTATGGTAAATAAAAAATTGACAGTCGGCCGGTTAAGTTCATTGAATGGTAGTTGAGTTCTACACGTGTACACTAATTACCCACGATTTACGAGCATTTTGTTTCATCTATTTTCATTAACTGCGTTTTCTCTTTTTCTCTTGTTCGATATTTAAATTTAACCTTGTCGCGTGCACGAATAAAACCATACAACCTTATTAATAATGGGTTATTATATTTAACTATTATATTATGCATGTTTGTATCTGAGCGAGCTTTGAAATTATTTTAGGTTCTCATTGGCTGTCTTTATTTTAAAAAATGCTTAGATATACGGGTTTATATTAATTAATGTATGAAGAGGTCTACTTAGGTTAGGTTAGGTTACTGTGTTGACGGGCCAATAGAATCCTGCGTCCGTCACACTTAGGTCAATGCAGACCCTTTGTGATACCCTGGGGGGTTATGTTTCCCTAACTTAGGAGCCAATGAAAAACCTATGAAAAACATAGCGGGCTTACAATCCATCCCGATGCATTTATGAACTTGTGCAAGTCGTTTACAGACTTGCCAGAGAGTTCTTCTAAATCGTGGATGAAATGACTTTCGATGACGTTGTTTCTAATACGGCAGAGTGCGGGGCAGTGACGAGGAAATGAGAGGTATCCTCGTTCACCTCCTCGTCCTCGCATCCTCTACAGAGGTAATCTGTGGTGAGTTTCAATTTCTTTGCATGGTAGCCCAGCATGTGGTGCCCGGTGATAACACTCAAGAAAGGGGACCCTCTGAACTGCGCCAACTACAGATGTATTTTAGTCTTCTTAACATCGCCTACAAGATTTTATCTGCCGTGCTGTGTGAACGCCTGAAGCCTTTCGTCAACAACCTGATTGGTCCCTATCAGTGTGGCTTCAGGCCAGTCTTCAGAAAGTCTACCATCGACCAAATATTCACACTGCGGCAGATCTTGGAGAAAACCCAGGAAGTCCAAATCGATACTCACCACCTTTTCATCGATTTTAAGGCCGCCTATGACAGCATTAATAGAGACGAGCTATACAGAGCAATGTTTAGTTTTGGCATTGCTGCCAAACTCGTCCGTTTGTGCAGGATGACAATGGAGAATGCACGCTGCGCCATCCAGGTCGGTAAAGAACTCACCGAGACCTTCGATGTAAAAAAAAGATTTAGACAAGGCGATGTGCTGTCATGTGACTTCTTCAACATCGTTCTTGAAAGAATAGTGCAAAACTCAAATGCTAACACCAGAGGCACTATCTTTCAAAAATCCGTCCATCTACTCGCCTTCGCCGACGACATCGACATAATCGGCAGAACGCAGCGGGTTGTCACTGGCGCGTTCGTGAGTATTGAGACGGAGGCGGCGAAGATGGGTTTGGCGGTCAATAAGGGCAAAACAAAGTATATGCTGTCATCAAGAAAGGACACCCAAACACCGACGTCTCGCACACAATGTCACTATAGATAGATATAACTTTGAGGTGGTTAAGGACTAACCTAGGCTCCGTAATGAACTCAGGCAATGACACCAGCCAGCGCTGAGATTAATCGAAGATTAACTCTTGCCAATCGCTGTTTCTCGAAAGGGACCCTTTATAAGACCCTAATAATCCCAGTCCTTCTCCATGGTGCAGAGGCATGGACTCTATCAAAAGAGGATGAGGTCACTCTTGGTTGTTTTGAAAGGAAAATCCTTCGAGTCATTTTTGGTCCCATCCGCATAGACGGTGAATGGAGGAGGAGATACAACGACGAACTGTACGAACAGCGACATCGACTTAGCCGGAAGAGTGAAGGTTCATCGACTGAGGTAGCTGGGTCATTTAGAGCGAATGGGCGTGAATGCTCCGGCCCGGAAGATCTTAGAATCCACACCCGAGTGACGACGCAGTAGAGGAAGACCGCGACTCAGGTGGCGCACTCAAGTGGAAAGGGACCTTAACCAACTTAGCGTGCGAAACTGGAGACACCTGGCACAAGATTGTGCTGGCTGGAGACGCTTGTTGGTAGAGGCCCAGGTCCACTCTGGACTGTAGCGCCACCCTAAGTAAGTAAGTAAGTACTCGTATCCTCGTTCCCCTCTTCAGCTCCGCATCCTCTACAGAGGCCATCTGTGCTGAGTTTCTATTTCTTTGCATGATAGCCCAGCATATTGTGTCCGGTGATAACACCTGTGAGAGAGGACAAATATTTTATATTTATTTGAAGGATTCTCTCGGTCTTTCGTTTGTTATACAGTGGTCACATTTTCCTGGCTATGACACAGGAGTCAAGGTCAATTCATCTTTCATTTGCTGCTACCAGTGTTTTATCCTGTTTAAGGTGGGGTTTTTACTATAGTGTCAGCCTGTCTTAATTCGAGGGATGGTCCTTTTCTCGCCAGTTCATCGGCTCTTTCATTTCCTACCCAACAGAGTCTTACAATGTGCTGCGCGACAAGAACCCGTTGCTCTTCGCGACAGCGACTTACAAGCTTCGATTTTATTTCTGTGGCGGAAATCGATTTTATTGCCGCCTGGCTATCAATGGAGAAGGTAATATCAGCCTGTGGCATTGCCATCATTGCAACCTGTTTAGCGGCTGTTGTCACCGCCAGAAGCTCAGCTTGGAAGACGCTGCTGTAGTCTGATCGAGCCAGATATTCCGAGTATTTCGAAATAAAAACCCGCGGCGACGCTATTATCCATCTTGGAGCCATCTGTATTGATGGGGATCGTTGATTCATCGACAGGCAATTATGCCATTCTTCCCTGCAGGGAAAAGAGATAGTAAATGGTCTTATAAAATCTAGATGGGGAGTAATGTAGTCTGTGCATACATGAATTTCTGTAGAATCTCTGCATGTCCAGTTGTACTGGGTTTCCAGTTTTCTGTTTGGCTTAGCCGCGAGGCACTTTTCGCGGCAGATTCTTGTACAAAAAGATCTAGAGGTTTTAGATTAAGATTCTGGAGTTGGTGCTGGTGTCTTTGGACCCAACACCAGGGTCTCAATACCTATGGGGATGTGCCCCACAGTGTTCCAGACGGAAATCCATGCCATTGAGATCTGCGCTATCATAAACTCCAGCAAAGGAATAAATGGCGCATAGATACATATCTTTTCAGACAGTCAGGCTGCACTTCAGGCACTGTCGTCCAACACAATAGACTCTCTGGCTGTAAGAAACTGCTGCAGCGCATTACAAAAGCTAGCCAAAAACAACAAAGTTAAACTCGGATGGATACCTGGCCACCGAGGTTTTGTAGGGAATGAATCGGCAGATGAGCTCGCCAGAGCTGGTTCTGAAGCCGCTTTCGTCGGTCCCGAACCGTACTGCAGTGTCAACTGGACTACTGCTCTAGGGCTTATCAAAGAATGGGAGCAACAGACTCGCCTTAAACATTGGGCAAGCGCCCCTGGTCTGAGACAGTCCAAACGCTTGATTAAGCCCTACTCCTATAAGGAAATCCTTACACTAAATAAGGAAAACATTAGAAAGCTGGTTGGCTTTCTCATTGGCCACTGCGGTCTGAGATATCATCTCAACAAAATAAATCTAAGTCCAGCGTCAGAATGTAGATTCTGCATGGAGGACGAGGAAACCTCAGAACACATACTCTGTGAATGCCTGGCTCTGCATTGGTTGAGACGACGCCTTCTCCACAGAGAGCTTTTATCACTGGTGGAGTTTCGCAACTCTACCACCAAAGACGTGCTGAGTTTCATTAGGGAAGTCAGTCGCCTTTTGGTGTCAGTCAACCTTGTGACACAAAAGATCTTTTAGGTCACAGTGTCGGCCCTTGGGCAAGGGCTAAAAAAAAAAAAAAAAAGACTAAGATTCGCCTCCTGTTGGGGTGGTTCTCATAGCGCCGGTAGTACCAATACAGGCGAATCTTTGGATTCTAGTCTTAAGGTTAGGGACCTTGCACAACCCCTGCCACCAGACTAAATAACCATATGTGAGTATAGATCTTACCACTGCCGTATAGAGCCACATGATAATTTTGGTACTAGGACCCCAGATTTTGCCGAAATTCTGTTGCAGGCATATAAGGCTATCCTTGCCTTCTTTGCTCTTTCTTTTATATTGAGGCTCCAGTTCAATTTTCTATCTAGAATAACGCCAAGATACAAGGTGGCGCAAAAATAACCTTCCGATGTTTTTTGGCTGTGATTTAAAAAAAAAATTAAAAACTTTGATTCTTCTTGCGGATTATTTTTATTTGGTCTTTTAATTTTTTTTTACATCAAGTCGAGAATATGATACCAACGACCATACCACGTCGAGTTAATCGGTTCTCGTCAGATCACCGTAATTAAACGACGTTGGGCGCGGTTAGTACGTAGATGGGGGACCGTTTGAGAACAACCGCGTGTCGTTGGCCAGTCCCATCTACAGAGTTGAGGTAGATAATATACGTGGTATCACAATGGACCTAAATTGGAAATGGGCCTCATCACTCATGATTATTTTTGATGAAAAATCATCTTCCTCTTGGTGGTGATTAAGGATGGCTTGAGCGTATGTTAGACGCGATTGGCGGTCAGCAGCTAACAGCTGATGCACCGTCTGGACTTTGTACGGAAACATCTTCAAATCTTGTACCAAAATTCGCTGTAAAGACCGTCGACTGATACCGATTTGCGTGGCACGTCGTCTGGTCGATGTCGACGGCGCTTCCATGACATCTTCGGCTACAGCAGCAATATTCTCTGCAGAACGGCTACTCCGGGGTCTGCCACGCCTGGCAGCATCTCGTGTTGTGCCAGTCTCTTCGAGGCGAGCGGCTAAACGTCGCAGTGTTTCACCAGTAGGCGTTGGACGGGTAGGAAATCTGCGACGAAATTCACGTTGTACCAAAGTCGCCGACCGATTATTGCTCAAATAAATAGTCACCAATATTCCGCGTTCTGGAGCAGTGTAGCGTAACATTGTTTATTAACGTGTATTTCGCATGTGTTTACTACACAAATGTCAAAACAGAACTGACATTAGGGGCCAATCGCAAAATGTATACCATTTTCTGATAGGAGGATTACTTTTGCGCCACCTTGTAAAATCACTGGAATGTATCCTACATCACCTAAATTTATCTATCATCATAAAGAACACAAGATCAATGGCTCCTTACCGAGCCGGCACACAAAATATTTACCTACTTTTAAGGTAAGGAATTTGCAGACCTCAACCCGTTTTCCCACTCATTTTCCTATATTCTTATTGTATTGAAAGATCTCTCCAAATGAGAGGATGAGGAGGAGAAAACGAGAGAGCTTACCAGCAATTCCTCATCCAAATGTGCATGCACTGCACATGCAACACATAAACATGTATCATCCACATTCCATTTATTTTAACCGATACGAACTTGTACAAACTCGTCGTACTAAATCCCGTTTAGTCATTCTCTCTATTTGAAGAAAATACCACATGGATATCACCAAACGTCATCGTTCCTCCTTCGAGAAGGAACTACCTATAACAATTCAAAATTTGCAGCGAAAGAATAAAAACTGAATAATTTTCTATGAGGGTGAAAATCACTGAAATCCAGCGGAATGTTAGTGGTCAATGGAACTCGCATGCTTCTGCCCACTCTTAAAGACACTCCAATATACTTACTCGTTACTTAAGGTAACCATGCTATGGTGCATTACCATCAGTTAGAGTTATGGAAGCAGCAGTAGAAGAAGATGCAAGGGGATTCCCTTTCCGGACCACATTCCATTCTGGCGGAGGCAACAACTGGCATCGTAATGAGAATAACCGAAGAAGAAGTGTATACGAAGTCGAAGATGGAGAGAAAACTGAAGAAGATGATAAACAACCTCAGATGGCAAATAGTTCCACTTGCTTTGGGAACAACAAATAAATAAACAAAACGACATGGCACGGCATAGCATACGCGCTTGAGCAACTCAAAGTAAGCTTGATTATAAATTTGCTCGTTACGATCTACAATATGTTCCACAAATGAGAATATAACGGGGGGTTACCCATTTTGTGCTTCGGAAAAAAGCTCTGTAGTTTTGACAGCTGTCAAACTTGAATGTCACCCAATTTGTGATTTGTTCAAGGTTTGCCATTACAATATCGATCGGCGGCGCCACAAGCCACAAAGCATGGCTTTCGAGGTTTGGTAATGACAATTGGACGCCGAGATCATGCGATTTGACGTTGGACTTTTTTTTGTAGAGCTACGCGAAAGATAGTGTTTAGAGGACAATCCTCAAACTCTTGAAAAATAAAATAGATATTATGCATTATCGGCTCATACAGGTCCTAAAACCTAAACCACTTTCTTTGAGAAGTGGAAGGGACCTACAATTTTGAGCCGAATCCGAGCGGCTTCAATTGATACTCTTGGATGTTTGTCAGACGTTCGCAAGAGTTGTAAATCAACATTCGTCATTCGAGTAGTTATAGCCGAGATACCCGAAATATGCGGAAGTCATCGAAAATTACCTCAAATGGATTAAGGTGTGCAGGCGGTCACATGGTGGACATTTAAATGATGTTGTGTTTCGCATATAATGCCAAATTATGTACCTATAAAATACTAACACAGACACAAATCATGCAAATAATTTAATAATATTATAATAAATTAATAATTTATTCCTTAACGGCGAAGCTGTGATCAGGATTAGAGGATCATAACCTTCCCACTTTGTTCCACTGGTCCGCCTGCTAAGTTTGCCGGCTCGAGTTCAAATGAATATTGGTAGGCCTCCCGGTTTCGGATCACTTCTGAGGCCAATCAAGTGCTGGTGCTGTTGCATTTGTGTGATCCAGGAGTACCCATGTTTTTATCCGATATCGACACCTGCATCCTCCCATTATTGATTATAGTTTGATATTTGATTTTATTGTGCCTGCACACTTGCGGGACAATTTCAAGATGTTAAAGTTGCCGCTCGACTCACATGAATAGTTAAATTGCCTAGATGTGATTTCTCCCTTCGTCGCCTTTTACGATAAGCTCTGTTTAAAAGGCGCTGCTGTGATATTCTTATCCCGTCGCTGCACAGGCTTGAAATTAGCTATCCAATACATATTTTATTAATCCCAACAAACAGGTCGATTCTTTTTTTTATAATTTAAGAAAGCAAATAAGGAATTCAGAAACGACTCAAATAAAACAAATTAAATCTTTGGTGGTGATCTTAACTGTAGACACAGGAACTGGGGATGCATTAGAGCGAATATTTGGGGAAACATCCTTTCAAACTCGTCAGACTTTTTTCCGTTTCTCCTACCTACCTACGAGTATTTTCCATGTATGTCCCGTTGTATTCCGTCTGTTTTTAATTTTTTTTTTAACAAACAAAGCCAATGTGCTTTTGCATCCTGTTGCGTTAGCACAACTTAGTTCAGATCACAGTCCTCTCTGCTGTAAAATATTGCGCTCTTGTGAAAGAAAGATAATAATTGTTTGTGTTTGCTTTGAGGAAGGCAGATTGGGGTCGTTTTAAATCGAAGTTAAATAATAAACTAAACATCTGTTGAAACTGTTAATGGCAACTTGACAACAAATTTACTGAGGATGTTTTAAGTTCGGCTGAATCTAACATACCTAAAGTACCAAAACAAAATAATAATGAAAATTCCGGATTATATCCTCATTAGGAATTCCCAGAGACGGTAGTGGCAAATGTACCGCCAACCTATGCACTACGCTCTTATGAAATACTTCACTAAATTCATAGGCACTGAATATCATCGCAACAAGGCGTGGAATAAAGCACTAAGCAAATTAGATAAAAATTCGAAACCTTTTTGGAATAATCTCAGAATCGTAAAAAAACAGACAAATTCCCAGCCTTAGTGTTTTAGACAAGGCCTTTCACACAGGCAATGAAAAAGCAGATGCATTTGCCTTTTCATTTGTGTTAAACCACGAGTTTCTATAGGCCTAGGCGATGCGATTGCTTATCGCTTAGTGAGTGAATCGACCTCAAGAGTTATGCATGAAGAACCTTCCACGACAGAATATACCTATGTCGCAACAAGAAGTAGAGGATATAATTAAAAGTCTACAAGTGATGAAAACGGAAGGGATAGATGGTACGAGTATATAAAATCTCTACTTGAAAAATTAACCGAGATCGGGAACGAATTTTTTAACAATTATATTTTATTCCTGTCTAAAATACAATACAATACTCACATAACAAATCCAGTTTGTTTTATTACGAGGAAGGTTCTATAAGACAGTGACTTCGAAGAAAGATGGCGCTCGGACCTCAAGGAGGATTTTTTCCTGACATCTTTGTTTCTTTCCCAGTGTAGACAAAACAAAGTCAAATAGATCTGCCAAACATTGAGCTTTTCCTTGCAGTGATCGAAAGAACTTTGTTTTTGTAATTTTTTCATAATGGGAAAAAAATACATTTCGTGTTTCAGTAAGGGCTAGTTCCCAATAAGACAGACCGTCTGTGCGTGTTCACACCTACACCGATCAGTTTGAGATCAGACTTCGAGATCATAAAAATTGAATTGCCACTGGCATATCCGTCTCTTTGGACGAACCGAGGCAATAGACGGTCCGTCTTAGTGGGAACTAGGGCTAACGCACTAGTGTTGGCATGTCAGAAGCAGAAAAGAGACTGAAGAAATGCTTAAAAACCATTATGGAGACGACTCCTCACAAGTAATGTGCACACGTGGATCACTGAATTTTGTTGTGGTCGATATTCCTTCACAACCGGTGTAGTATTTTTTCGTCATCCACAATGCGCAGCCCTTGAACATTGTCGTGCCCCTATTCTAGCTGGTTTGCCGCAGTTCATGAATAGCCTAACCAACTCTCTTGCTAAATCAGTATTACAATTCGAGGCGAATTTTTGTCATCTCCATTATTAGTGGGGCACGCTGACCAATCTTTGAATACCGCATTCTTGTTACTTATCCCTGCTTTAGCTTCATCTGTCCACAACCATATTTGCCGAATTGATAGTGCCCCTTTGAAGCCCCTAGCGGTGATTTGGCTCTATCCGGCAAGGTCGTTGCAGGGAATTCCAGATGTCTTGTGCTCTTTACTGTTCATCCCCAACTGCGTCGATGATGTGATGGAGATAGTTTTTCATCTTGGCGATAAATACGTCACCTTTCTCCTTGTTCAAATTGTACTGCCTGCAAAGATCTATAAAATAAATAAAATAAATATTAGGCATTAACGACCCATAGAGCGCCTAAAACCTAGCTTCTCCAACCACTTTCTTTGCGAAGTGGAAGGGACCTATAATTTTAAGCCGAATCCGAACGGCAAATTTGAGAAGCTTCTCATGACAATTGATACTCTTGCATGTTTGTCAGACGTTCGCAAGAGGTGTGGCAGTGGAAAAAAAACTCAAAATGTTATTTGGCCCCGGAATTGAACCGGGGACCTTTCGATTAGTAGGCAGACACACTAACCATTGAGCCACTGCGCCCGACGACGCAAAGATCTATACTACATTCAAATTTCCAAATGGTGTGTCTTCCTGGTAGTACAATGGGCCAGTATTGAGTCTGATTGCTCCAGTGTAGAAAGTCTCGCATCCCGACAAAAAAAAAACATTCAAATCTCAGCTCCTGTCCATCTAACATTTCAATGTACACCTTCGATTTGACCTTCGATTTCAAATAGAGTTTTTGGAGTACATTTGTCTGAAGAAGGTCACTGTTTCGATTGATCCTTATTGTGGTGTATCCTGATCGCTGGAATTTTGCCAAAGTAATACCAATTCCCAAGCCGGGCAAACCATCTGAAGACCCTCGTAGCTACAGACCGATAAGTCTTCAATTCAATTCAATTCAATTTAATTTAATTTATTTACAAATCATTAAGTAGGTACATGTAAGACTTTGTCTTTTTAAAGAGTACTAACAAAATTAACATTTAGAGTTCCCTTACTATTAAATTATATAATAAAATGGTTTACATAAAATAAGATTACATGAATATTTAATACAAACTAAAGACAATAGTAATAAAATAAAGAATAGAGGGATAGATGAAGTAATAGTTAGGCAGAAAGATAAAGAGAAGAAAATAGGAAAAGGACAATCTACTGCTGTTGAGAAAAGTATTCAAAAATAGCTCTCCTGAATTCAGAGGCTCTCGATGCTCGGTTTATGACTTCAGGTAAAGAGGTCTTCTTAGCAGGGTCAGCAAAATCTTTGAAAGGATTCTGAAGAAAAAATTATTAGTATTGATTGAGGACAAGAAACTGTTTCCCAATGAACAATTTGGATTCAGAAGCCATCATAGTGCAATTCATCTATAGAATCAACAAATATGTAAAAAGTAAAAGGCCAGAACATAAATTAACTGGTTTGGTGCTTCCTGACTTTGAAAAGTCCTTTGACTCTGTGTGGCATGATGGTCTTGTCCATAAAATGTTGTTTGGCTTTCCGTTTTTTGTCAAATAGACGTTTTTGCGTGAACAATTCACTGAACATTGACAAGTATTGCTCTGAATTAAAATTCGTTACTGCTGGTGTTCCCCAAGGCTCAGTTTTGCGCCCAATTATATACAACATATTCACGTCTGATTTTCCAAAGCTTCCCTCCTGTGAATCAGCAATTTTTGCTGATGGCACAAGTTTATTCTCGTCGCATGAATTTGGTCTCACAATTGAGACAAATCTACAAAATGATATCGAGATATTAGTCAATTAGTACAACAAGTGGAAAATTAAAGTTAATAAATTGTTTTGTTTTGAATGAATAACCTTACATTCCTTACCACGTTAAGTGGACGGCTGGAGTTACAGCGCTGTTTCACGATTAGCCACAACCGATCATCAGACTCCTTCTGTGGTGCTGGTCTGTCTTTTTCCTTCATTTTATCCCGAAATTCCATTTCTTCCACTGGGATTCGAACCTAGACCAGCGTCTTAATAAATTGTCTTTCGTTAAGGACTTGACAACTTCTTTTTTAAATAAAATGCAAACTACTTGAGATATCTCAGAAAAATTGTATTGGCTTGAATTACTATCAAAAAAAAACATTTATGAATGGAAATCGACTTCGTTCATATGTCCACCACGGGAACGTATGCAGCGGTCGATATGTTGAACAAAATTTTCGATGACTCGGCCGCTATTTCTTGTTCAATATTGGCCCTGAACTCCTCTAACGTCGCCATCTTGTTGGCACAGACCATGATTCAATGTAGCCCCAAAAAAAAGTCTATAGGCGTTAAATCACACGATCTCGGCGGCCAATAGATGCGTCCGTTTCTCGAGATAGCACGTAAACGAATTGAAACTTCAACAGCTCGATTGTTGCACCCGCTGTGTGGCACCGTCTTGTTGGAACCACATATCACTGGTGTCCAATTCATGGAATTGCTAAAAAAAAAAAATAACGTTCCAACATGTCTCTGTAGCAAATACCATTTACCGTAACAGGACGGTCCTTTTCATCGAGGAAAAAAACGGAGCAATGACGCCACCGGCATGAAAACCGCACACAACTGTGACTTTTTGCGGATGAAGTGCTGTCTTATGAAGCATATGAGTGTTCTCACCTGTCCAGTGACGCATATTTTGCTCATTGACGAAGCCGTTGAAGATGATTTTGCGATGAAATTCATCAATTTCTTCCATCAGTCCAGGGCCCAATATTCGAGAACGTACGTCAAGTGGCTTTTGTTCTTGAGTCAGCTTGACCTTGTTAGGGTGTAGGCGAAGATCCTTACGTAATATTCGCCATATTGTGTTCTGGAAGAGGCCCAATTCCTGAAAACACCGTGATATTGACTGATTTGGCTGGTTTGCGACTTACGAATCTACGGTACAATATTCTCCACACATCGGCACAACATCAAGCAGCGAATATTCTGACTCAAATTTGTTTACTAGAATATGAATTGCTTGTCTACTGAGACGAGAATTAGGGCCGAAAATTGGCGTTAACGCTCTTAAAGTTGCTACCACCGACTCGGAATTTCGGTAGTAAATTTTAATTATTTGTAAACGTTGTTTCTTCGTGTACTTCACCATGTGCGAAAATAAAAATGTATAAGAATGTTGATTTTACTAAATATTTTGACATTGACAGTTCGGTAATCGGTTTAAAGGTGCGTTCACACTGAAGGTTTGAAATTGTCAAGTCGCTGTTGAAAGACCCGTTATAAGGGAATTGTTCAAACCCATTTTATTTACATTGATACTTTGCGAAGAGGAGGACTTTCATGTACAGTGATTTCTTCAATAATGCGATTTTTTTTTTAAATAGTTTGCGTGTCAGTGGGCGGATTTTAAAAATTCTTACACTTGATTATTTCGGGAGATATGGTTCAAATTTCAGCTTTCTAGCTCGAGTTTTTGGGCCTTATTTTTGCCGACAAACGGACTGACGGACATGGCTAGAACATTACTATCTTCAACTTTTAAGGGTCTACGGGAAATATTACCATTTATATACCCTTAAAATAGGTTATATGACGTTCATTTTCATCGACGAAAAAAAACGTTTACAAAAGAAGGTGCGAAAAAACTTTATATGGGAAATAACTTTAATGACGGGGAGTAATATTAAAAATTTTATAAAATGTACATATGTCAAAATAAAAAATCTCTCGAGGTGAAGTTATTTCCTATGATAACTTATTTGCCTGCAGCAAAAATAAAACGTATCGTTGCAGGGTCGGATATCATTGGCTAACCAACGTTTTGTTTCTAAGAAAAAAATAAACTCTTTCTTCTAAGCCATACTGTATTAGATTGAGAAATATTCGTGAGTCACATGAAAATATGCAAAATGAATTAAAAACAGTTTCTTTGAACTTACATTTTTTTTTATGCGCTTTCTACTTTTTTTTGTCTAAGGTATTTACTTTCCTATTTACGACTTGTTAGCATCCTTATTGTTTTTCGATCGAGGCATGCATATTGTAATTGCTCTCCAACTCTAGTATAGCAATTTATAATATTCCTCTTGCAAGTTTTATTCGTCTTGGTTTCTTTCATTTTTGTATTT
The DNA here is from genome assembly GCA_949715645.1 of Portevinia maculata. Lineage (NCBI taxonomy): Eukaryota > Metazoa > Arthropoda > Insecta > Diptera > Syrphidae > Portevinia > Portevinia maculata. The sequence continues at coordinate 136,845,125 of OX454528.1, read as the reverse complement.
CCTGGCAATTCAGCAAAGAAATAATAGTTGCAACCAGCAACAATCAAGACATTCAATTCTTTTAGGTTTTGTTTTTATTTGTCCGTTTCTGTATTTTTCTTTCTGATTCGCTTGTTGTTGCCGTCTTAGTTCTTTTTATAAATTCAAAGACCGGTTCGTTTCAAGCGGTAGTCGGATCAATTCACATCGGTCAATGATAATCAGGCCGCATTCCGTTCGCTCGATCTTGTTGTATGAAGTGGTATGATGACGACAAAGAACGCGCAATGATTATACAATACATACATTCGGAGGCAGTCAAACATAAATACCAATTAACAAAATAAATATGTTTTAATTCAGTTTGTGATAAGTATATACTGATGACACTGCATGCATGAAAATGGGGGCTCATTGATCCCGAATTTATTCTGATTTGTTTTTCTTTTGACATTCTGGCGTCAATCTTTTTTTTTATAAATTAGAATGTCTCCAGCAAATCCTGAGTAAATGACTTAAGACCCTTACACATACTTTTGAGTTCGGATGGAACTAGAAGGCTCGGTGTTTGTTTTGTGATACTGGTACGAAGAACATTAGATCCCGTTGCAAATGCTTGACATATCATTCTATTTTTGATGATGTTCCTCCTGTATGGCTCATCCTAGATGAAAACACAAAGAAATTCAATACGCCTAACTGTTCGCTTGGATGTATATAAGTGTATTTTGTTCAAAATGTATGATGGGGCCAGACAGAACAGCACCCACACGTATAAATGTTGTTTTCCTCGTGTGGATCTATTTTCGTCCAAATGGACAAACGAGGAAGAGAGGAAATGCGCAACATTCCTTTACTAACTGCACCGCTGTCGCAATCTTTCTCCAATGGTTTCCGTATGGATCATCTCTTCAACGCCAGTCAAACATCCGAAGTGGAAATATCCGTCCCCTTACCTTTAATATTTAAAGAAAATGCGTGCGTTTTTAAAATTTTGAGGGTGGTCTAAACTCTAAATAGTTTTAAAACCAAAAAAAAAAAAAAATCTATTATTACTTAAACAGCATGACATTAAATGTAAGAGATATTATCCCTCTTCTAGTGTCATAGAGGTGGAAACTTTTAGTAAATGCCTAATGGCATCTACCACGCGTTGTTGCTGATGAAATTTTGTCCGTAAGGAATTGAACGATATTTACGTTTTGGCTATTTCATGTCCCTTGGTGATGATAACAGTTGAATGTTGCACTTTGGTGTGGCATTAGATAAACATATTTTGAGAAATTGTAACTGTGTATGTAATTTTTGGTTTTCAGACATTGTTCATATAAATTTTGTCACTAAATAGGTATAATGGGCCTTTTCCAATGAGAAATTTAATGCGGCGTTCTTTTTGCGTAAACGTGAATGGGACTAACAATTTAGACTTCATACTAAATTGTTTAATTTTATTTTATTTTCAATTGTAGTTCATTCGTGTAACTTACATTCCAGCAATGATACTCATTTTGCTGTTGGCAACAGCTAAATTCCTTGAGGTAAGTCCTCCTCGTTAAAGTCTATCACTAAGGGCGTTCCTCAAGGTTCAATTCTCGGCCCAATTTTGTTTTTTATGTTTATTAATGATCTTCCAACTGTCTGTAAATACGTGACTATAGCACCAACCAATTCACCTGGCCAATCTACTGCGCAGCTCTCTTGAATTTTCTCTACGCATCTCTTTAATTTTCAAATATGCACAAAAAAATAGCATATAAAGCTACATGTGACTTAGGACTTGTGTTTGACTCTATGTTTTTATAGTTTCCATGGGACCAGTCCACTTTCGCACTCGTACAGTTGCTAGACGTTCACAAATCCGCTGGTCCAGATGGTATTTCCCCCATCGTTCTGAAGAGGTGTTCTTCCTCGCTGGCAAAACCATTGCGTAAGCTTTTCCATCTGTCCTATTCTTCAGGACTCTTTCCGGGAAGATGGAAAACAGCATTTGTCCAGCCTGTACCAAAAAAAGGCGAATCTTCTTCTCCCTCCTCCTACCGACAAATTGCACTTACGTCCCTTATTTCTAAGGTCATGGAAACGCTGATAAACCGTCAGCTAATGAAATATCTTGAATCGCGAAAACTTCTTAATGACCGGCAGTATGGTTTTCGCAGCAAGAGGTCCACTGGTGATTTGATGACATATCTAACCGAAAAGTGGAACCAATCTCTTCATCAAGGTGGTGAAAGTCAGATTGTTGCGCTTGATATTTCAAATGCATTTGAGAGAGTTTCGCATCAAGCTCTGTTGTCGAAAATGCGTACATTTGGAATCGATGATACTCTTCTTCAATGGATTAGAAATTACCTTTCGGACCGTTCAATTCAAGTTGTTTTGGACGGTTTCAAGTCTGCAACTAACCAAATAAATGCTGGTGTCCCCCAAGGCTCTGTTCTGTCCCCGACTCTCTTTCTCATTTTTATAAATGATCTCCTGTCTGTAAGTTCTAATCCAATCCATTCCTTTTCTGATGACAGTACCCTCAGCTTCTCATATTCGTTTCTTGGGTCACGCCCCTCAACTTCGGGTGTGGAACTGGAACGGCAACGTATGTTAAGCTCATTAAATTCCGATCTTAACAGCATAACTCAGTGGGGTAAAACCAATAGAGTGGAATTTAATGCTTCCAAAACACAATGCTGTCTCCTGTCATTAAAGCAAAACCCACACACACTGCCATTATCTATGAATGGTACTTGCATCGCTAAAACCGAAAGACTTTCCATTCTCGGTATGTGTGTTAATGACAACCTTCGTTGGAATGACCACATATTCGATGTCGCCAAGAACACCGCGAAATGTCTAGGCTTCCTTAAGCGTTGTAAGAAATATTTCAGCCCTTCTGATCTGGCTACAATTTATAAGGCGTTTATTCGCCCGAAACTGGAGTACAACGCCCATATCTGGTCCGGTGCACCAATAACTTATTTGGAGCTACTAGACAGGATCCAAAAACGCGCGATAAAACTCATTGGGGACCGAGACATCGCGAGATCGATTAACTCTCATAGTCATCGTCGTAATGTCTCCTGCCTTTCGTTATTTTATCGTTATTTCCACCATAAGTGCTCAAACGAAATAGCCAGTTGCATTCCTCCCCTTGAACATTTCAACCGCAATGCCCGTCATGCAAGGAATGCTCATCAGTTCACCCTCAAGCCTGTGTTCGGACGTACAGTGAAGTTCAAAGAATCTTTCCTCAGCCGTACAACACGAATGTGGAATGCTCCTCCCCGCTCCATTTTTCCTGCACATTACAACTTACAAACATTCAAAACCAACGTGCATCGGCATCTCTCCTTTTCTTCTCACCCTAATTTCCTTAATGCCCGCGCTGTGTAGCTAATACATTATAAGGGTCCTAACAAATCCCTTTAGTGCGCGCTTATTATAAAAAAAAAAAAAAGTTTGTGGTGTAGCACCAGGTACCTGGGGCGACGTGTTATCTTTATAAATATATATATACAGGGTGGCGCAAAAGTCATCATCCTATCGGAAGAAGCTATAATTTTTGCAAATGGCGGCAAATGTAAATTCTACTTTGACATTTGTGAAGTTAACTGATACAGAAAAAACTTAAGACACCAATTAACATAATCCAAAAGCAGAACCAAAGTTTTTCATTCATAAAAAAAATTACAGCGAAAGAACATCGGGTGACAACTTTTGCGCCACCTGACAACTTTTGCGCCACCTTGTATATACCTCTTGGTTTTTGGAAAAATATTAGGTAATGGATGAGTGTTAACAGATTTTAATGATTTTGTACCTTAACCTTTACCTATATTTAAATGATATTTGTTTTGGTTTGGAATTAAGTTTTGGAAAACAACAGCAGTGATAAAGGGAACTTGAAAACAAATATAACACATTTTCATCATGGATTCATTATATACCTGGAAATCGGAGGAAGCCAAGAGTTTATGTTTGGATAATCCTGTGAGTTACGCAGACTCGCGGACAATCTGGAATTTTGGACCGATCGATAAGAAGGATAGTTCAATAGATTATCATTAGTCCAAGTGACGATTCTTCAACCGATTATGAAACCGATAGTAGTTCTTAACAATCTATGCAATAAAAATGAATAATTATTGTATGGCGTAGTAAAATAATATAATGTAAATTATTATTTTTTGTTTCAATTTTGCGATAGTATATACAGCAAAAATAGTTTGAATACGTTGGATTTTCATTCATCAAAACTAACAGTGAAAATATTTTGAAAACATATAAACACCTATTTATGTTTTTCCAAAAACCCATAAAAAAAAATATGTGCCAGGTGCTAAATAAGAAATTATAAAACCATAAAAACAGAAACAAACAATAGCCCTCAACTCTTTATTAGTCACGTCGTAGGTTACAAGTAGCTTAATATATTTAATTGCATTGCAAGATCAATTTTTTTTATTAGAAGTTGGCCGAAATTTGCCAACCCCGTAATAAAAATAAAACTTAAATTTCAAAAGAAAAGCAAAGTTGAGTTAGGCATTGTAAAGTTTAGGAGATAACCTTCCCTCATTAAATCTCTTCCGCACCATTTTTGTTCTCTTACACCCTCTCTCTGCGTAACCGACCTTTGGCCAAGTGATTTGGTTTGAGCTATACCTACCTTTATGCTGATGATGTTCAATTGTGGTTGTCTTGTCCTCTTTGTGATGTCCGTGATCTTGCAAGTAAATATAATGAAGACTTGTCGGCGATTTTTGATGGTCCGTTATTAATGGACTTGTTTTAAATCAGACGAAATATCAGATTATTGCATGGCAAAACCCCGAGATACCTTTACAATAGATTAGCTTTTTCACGATCTCAGAGAACCGTATGTTTTTCGTCCACTCCGCGAGGCTTTGGAACTCTTTGCCAATACATATTAAACTAATTCGCAATTCCAAGAACTTCAAATGTAATATTTTTAAATCGCAGCAATGATGATAATAATAGTAATAAAGATTTTTCAAGACAATTATAATTTTCTCCATTTTTACCTTTCACCATGAATTTTTATGATAATCATTCTTTATCACATTTGTTACTTTTGCCTTATTTATTAATATTTATTCAATTTACATTGATGCAATTACCGTTTGTACTATAAAAGACTAGGCCTTATTGTACAACTCAAAACTAAAGATGTTAATAAATTGAAATGGAAATTGAAATTCCTGCCAACACTCACCAAACAAATTGAAGGTGCTCTCAAAATCCTCGACACCTGGACCAGGTACTGCGGCCTAATGGTAAATCCCCGGAAAACCGAACTGGTAATTTTTACAAACAAAAGGAAAATACCACAGTTTGTTACATCTTCTGTTGGCGGTACAACCCCCCGAATCTCTGACAGTGCGAAGTACCTCGGACTTATGCTAGACAAACAACTAAATTGGAAAATGAATACCAATGAGAGAATCAAAGAAGCCACAATAGCCTTTTACTCCTGCAGCAAAATTTTTGCAAAAACCATCTCCCAAAATTAAACTTTGGATGTACACGGCAATAGTAAGACCTATACTGACCTATGGGCTATGGCAGTCTCATATGGTGGCAGGCAACCAATAAAGCCACCTACCTAAAGGCTCTTACGAAAGTTCAGAGACAGACTAGCGTGCATCGACACAACCAGTGCGATGAGGACAACTCCAACCGCAGGACTGGAGGCTATCCTCAACCAGCTTCCGCAAGACATCTTTGTTCAATCAACAGCCGCCATTAGTGCTATGAGAATTAGCCAAACAGTGAACTGGACACCAAACGAAATGGGTCATTCGACGATCCTGCAGAAATACTTTGGCCATGTATCAACTACGGACTACATCACGCCATACTTAGATTTCACAAGACCTTTCTCGAGTGCCTATCCCTAGCAGGGAAGAATGGAGAAACGGACTCGTCCCCAGCACGCAAGTCATAGCCGTATTTATCGACGGTTCAAAAAGGGAAACGGGGGTGGGGTCAGGCGTCTTTTTCGCACCGCTGGGCATACCAAAATCGTTACGCCTCCCCAACCACAGCAGCGTCTTCCAAGCAGAGGTCCTGGCAGTGACAACAGTATTGTATTACCTTCTTTATCGACAGCCAGGCAGCAATAAGAGCCTTAACTGCAACAGTAATAAAATCCAAGATTGTGAAATGCTGTCGCGACGAACTCAAGGTTCTTGGTACTCAGCATAAGGTATCGCTCTGCTGGGTTCCGGGACATGAAGTCATTCTAGGCAACGAGAAAGCGGATAAATTAGCAAGACAAGATTCGGCAACTGTGTCAGAACAAGCTGATCCCTCTATACTCATCCCGCCTTGCACACTCAGGCTTGAAGCAGGGTGAACGGCAATAGGAGAGGCGACCCTTAGATGGACGGCGTTAGATACTTGCCACACCACAAGAACGCTATGGCCAATCTTCAATGGAGCCAGAACCGAGAGTCTCATGAAATAGGATAGGAAATCACTATCCACCCTCGTAGGAATACTAACGGGGCACAACACTCTGCGGTACCTCATGAAGAAATTGCGCTTGACGGAAGAAGAACTCTTTAGAGGCTGTGGTGACGAGGAAGCTCTGGAGAACACAGCCCACTTCCTATGTCACTGCCTGGGTCTCCATCACATCAGGTACAGTTTCCTGAGGTGATATTTCTTCCATGACCTAGACGAACTCTCCATCATACCGATAGACAGGATAATGAACTTCACCAAATCCACAGGATGGTTTGTATCGAACAACACAGTGAGTAATTTATCTCAGTTTTTGTAGACAGGGTTAAAAATGAGTAAGGGACAACCCCGATGGGCATCACAATGAGGTCAGTATTAACCTTAGTCTGGCACTAAGCCAGCCCGCCTACCTAACCTAATGGTAGGTTAGGTTAGGTTGTTGTGGCTGTCGGCAGAAGCCGACACACTTAGACCAATTTAGGTCCATTGTGATACCACGTAAGTATTATCTACCTCAACTCTGTAGATGGGACTGGACAACGACACGCGGTTGTTCTCAAACGGTCCCCCATCTACGTACTAACCCCGCCCAACATCGTTTAATTACGGTGATCTGACGAGAACCATTAACTCGACGTGGTATGGTCGTTGGTTAAAACCTAATGATACTCATGCTTACTTTGAGATTCGAATGAATAGTCCATTCGTTCCGATAAAACCGGTTGTCCTCGAATAAACTTTCTTCGATCGAATCTCAAAATACAGATTCTTCGAATTCGACGAACTTTCGTTGGAAATCGAATGTCGAAATAGGCGTGACTGAGAAACATTAAGGTTAATGCACATCAAAATAAAAAGTCGAGGCATTAACAAGGCCTCAAACCATATGTGTGTGCGAAGATCTTTGACACAAATGGAAGGGGCCCACAATTTTACGCCGACTTTGAACGGCAGATTTGAGAAGCTTCTCTTGACAATTGATACTCGTTGATGTTTGTCAGATTTTCGATCGTGCCTTAAAAGTCATTTTTGATACTTTCGATAGCATTTTCCGATAAATGGACATAAGCCTGGGTAGATATCCAGATTCTCCAACCATGTGTGTGTGTGAAGTGATATTTTTGACACAAATGCAAGGGACCCACAATTTTACGCCGACTTTGAACGGCAGATTTAAAAAGCTTCTCATGACAATTGTTTGTCAGATTTTCGAACCTGACCTAAATACCATTTTTGACACTTTCGATATCATTTTCCGATAAATGCACATAAGGCTGGGTAGATATCCAGATTAAGGAATTCCATCCAGGCTTAATGTATTTTGCACGTTTATTTTCTGATCCTGTATTGATTATCAAAAAACAAAGCACACGCATTTAATTGCATAAAGGAGGCAGATTCAGTGGTCTGTGGTGCGACCCGCAAGATCCACACGACTAACTTCCCAGTGGCATCAATATGATTTATGCGATTAGTGGTAAATTTTGAAACGTGGTTAACCATAAGATATGGTTAAGAATTATTTAATATTAAAAAATACCCTTTAATATTGTTCATGGAAATTAAATGTTGTTAATAACAGCGAAGTGTGATATATATTAATCCAACCATTGTTATCAACACGGAGACCTGTAAATTTACATGTATACGAAATAACAGAGCACAATATAATAGTGATTTGCTCAATGAAAATGACAATAAATAGTACAATTAAAGCCAAATTATTTTAGTTATTTATTTATAACAAAAAACGGCTGGACCGATTTCGCTAGAAACTTAATCAGTTCTGAGTTACGTAATAACGCTTCGAATAAACCCGGTCCCATGTCAATATCATCTTTGGTTCTCGAGATAATCGTGGCGAAATATAACTCCGAACGCACATACGTACATACGCACATACGTACATACACACACCCAGGCATCTCTATAAAAATGTTGGATTTGGATTCTGGTGACCTTGAAACGTGAAGATATGTCAAAATCCGCGATTCACAAAATCGGCCCCATTACAAGAACTTCCACTGGGAAGTTAATAATTAAGTCCTTCTGCAATTGTGTACATTCAATTTGTAATAAACAGGTCGGTATGTATTCATTCGCCATTATGGTGTTAAATAACAAAGTGAATTGTTTCTGAATTTGTATTGTATTGTATGTCAAAATACACGTGTTGATTACATATTCTTACTGCAAAGCTTTGTACGTACTGCGCATATTAAATACAAACAAAAAATCATGCAATTAGTGGTTCCTTCCAATTTCAAATAAATTGAAAAAATAAGAAATGCCAAAAGTAATGTAAATTAAGATAAGTACTAATCTGTAAATTAGCTGCTGTACAGTCAATATTCTACTCAGGAAAATGCGGTGAATCCCAATTAGTTAAAGTTGTAATTTGCAATTTAAAGTGCCACAGATAATCTGCTTCATATGACGCCGCAGTAACCATGCAGATACGGCAAAAACTTGCTAAAAAAAAAATTACTGAACAACGAAACAATGTTGCAACTTCATCAGATAATGACCATCGTTTTCTGAGAAAGAGATTTAAAATGCTGATGAGCGGTTCTCATGTATGTGCGTTTTTTGTTTTGTTTTCGTTCAATTTGTTACTTGTGTGGGTTAATTATTCCTTAGGTTATATTATGTGCGTTTACTACATCAACTTTTCTGTGGAAATTCCAGTCATATACACAAGCGTCTGTTGTCATCATCGAAATTATTGCACAGTTGATACGATCATCATCACAAGCATGATTCACTTTGTTCAATTTAGTTGTTGTTAAACAAAACCGATTCAATTTATAGGGGGAATGCATTTGTATGTACGTAACCTAGATTTTATACTTTTTTACTAAATAAACACGCCCGGAGTCTAGATCAACTCGTTATGAGTCGAGTTGTAAAGGTTCGTTCATAAGCGACTTGACAACTTGAAACTTTGAGTGTGAACGCTCCCTTAAACCGATTACCGAACTGTCAATATCCAAATATTCAATAAAATCAACATCATGGTGAAGTACACGAAGGAACAACGTCTACAAATAATTAAAATTTACTACCGAAATTCCGAGTTGGCGGTCGCAACTTTAAGAGCGTTAACGCCAATTTTCGGCCGTAATTCTCGTCCCAGTAGACAAGCAACTTAGAGAGAACAAAAGGTTAAAGCCGAGCTCTTTATAGGACACTCGAGTTCACTTTGTCTTTAATTTAAAGCAAATTACAAAGTCACTGGATTAAAGAAAACAAGGTATGACTTTGACAAGAACTTTTTAAAGTCGTATACCTGAGAGAACACTATATACCCTAACACTTTCATGGAAGGAAACCCTTCACTCAAATGCTTCAATGATAGAAGGGAACAAGAGCAGGAGTCTTCTTAGAAGACCTAAGTATCAAAAAGTAATACCGACCGACGAATTACTTTACTGCAGCGTTTTCCAAGCTGAGATTTACGCATTAAAAAAGCACCTCAGGTCGTACTACATACGAAAGGACGAGCAATGGAAATAACCCTTTTGCGTGGCCAGTCAGACAATACTTAAAGAGATTAATTCCACTTTTGTTTATGCGAAAGTTTAGGACAGTGCCAGTCAGAAATTCAAGCAATAAATCATCACACAGTACTACTACGGAAAGAGAGAGCGGATAACTGGCCCGATGTGGCTCTAAAATAGGCATGCTTTCAGCTGAAAGAGAAGTAATACCAGCCTTCATAATTATTTTGGCTAAGGAAGAATAAACCAAAACTACCAGTTGTGCGGTAACCGCTATGCCTGAAACAGATGTGCTGCAAGGACGCACGCAGTAATGCATGCAGTAACGCACGTGAAACACATGTTCAGTAAGAAATGGCCATCATTCAGTATGCTTTACCTTTACACCACTGAACGACCAAACAAATTAAAATGGTAGGAAATGTCGTCGAATTTCACAGCACAAAACGTCAAACCGGAAAAATTGTACCAAATTGTGCTGTTCTGCTACTATTTGTGCAGTTATATTAGAATTAGGACAACGTGCAGCAAGAATTGGCATCCATTAAGCAATGTGTCGTTTTACATACAAAATCATCTTACTGCACATCTGTATCGGCCATTACTCTGTGGCAATCGATATTAAAAGATCAAAAACCTTAGTATCCTTTGATAGAAACCAAATCCGTGTGCTGGTCGGAATATCAACCGGACAATGCATTATTGAAAATATGTCTAGAGGCCAGGCATTTTAGCGAATGAGAATCTGCAGAAGCTCTTCCTGCTATGGAGCACGGTTCTTCCACATCCTCGATGAAGTGGCAGGCATATCCCTGCCAGATCTGAAAAGATTCACAACTTATTGAAATCTCTCCTCACCTACCGAGCAGTTCCTTTGTAGTGGCTTCATGTGTTGACGGGCTTAGTTATTTTTGTTGACTAGACGATAAATTGATTTTAAAAGTAAAAGGTCTTTTATTAAGGACTTGACAACTTCTTTTTTTAATAAAATGCAAACTACTTGAGGTATCTATTAATTTATTGGCTTGAATTACTATCAAAACATTTATGAATGGAATTCCGCTTCATTCATATGTCCACCAGGGGAACGTACGATACGTAATACACAATTTTCAATGACTCGGCCGCACATTTCGACCCATACGGCTGCTATTTCTCGTTCAATATTGGCTCTGAGCTCCTCTAACGTCGCCGGCTTGTTGATAGACCAATGATTTAATGTAGCCCCATAAAAAAAGTCTAGAGGCGTTAAATCACACGATCTTGGCAGGCAGTAGACCGGTCTATTTCTCGAGGCAACATGTTCACCGAACTGAGACTTCAATAACTCGATTGTTGCACCCGCTGTGTGGCTTGTGGCAAGTCATGTATCAAGCAAGCCACATATCTATGATGTCGAATTCATGCAATAGCTCAAAGAAATAACGTTCTAACATGCCTCTGTAAAATTTATAAACGTTGTTCCTTCGTGTACTTCACCATGATGAAAATATTGATTTTACTGAATATTTTGACATTGATAGTTCGGCAATCGGTTTAAGGGTGCGTTCACACTGAAAGTTTGAAGTTGTCAAGTCGCTAATGAAAGACCCTTTACCTTTATTTTATGCAAAAAAGGAAGTTATGTTGCCAACCCTATTTTGGATGTAGCTAACTGATCTTCATTTCGGATGGATCAGAAAGCTGAGTAAGAAAAATAATGATTTTGTCAAAAAAGTCCCAAAGAAGCAAAAACAACTATGTATCGGCGAATTGTTAAAAAAAGACTTTGTGTACCTACTTTGCGAAAACTACGACATTCAATTACATCGACGTCTTCTATAAAAAGATTTTTTTATTAAGTAATGGGTGTGTCAGAGGGCGGATTTACAACAACAAAAAAATAGCCTATAGACAATTCTGGCATCAGAAGAAACCTTCAAAAAAGTTGAACCGAAATTCAGCGACAAACATATATAAACACTTACATTTATTATATTAATAAAAAGGATGGTAGATAAATAAATAAAGGTTACTCAAACCATAAGTGCGGATCGCATACACTACAAATCGTTGGTTCAATTAATTAAACGCTCCAGCTCCGTCATGGAATACGTTATAGAGAAAGTGACATTGAAACCCTCGTTTATTAGTTTATTTTCTAGAAACTCATATCAACAGCTAAAAATTCCTTCGGCAATAAACTTTAATTTATTTGTTTACACACCACTCTTCACCTCTATCCACAAAGACAAGAAGCATCATCCATAATTTCCAAAAGCGGGGCAAATAATGTTCAAATAACCACCGGAAACGACCTACTACCGCCATTAAAATACAATTTTTCAGAGTTTATTGCCTCTTTTTAAGAAATAAAAACAAGTGAGATACTCAAAAGTATATCGCGCTGCAGCTAACTCAATCACGTAAATATTTTTCACAACCACGACGCGACGGTGCTGCTACCGACGCCTGGTGTAATGCGTGATTATGAAACCGCAAACAAATAAGACAAAATCAAAATGTTAAGACTTGCAACGGAACAGAGAAACAGCAATGACGGACAGGCACTGTTTTTTCTTATTGCCGTCGCGCCGCATTGCTATGAGTATTATTTGTTTTTCGTTTTTTGCAATAAGGCCGTCATCCATTGCCATTTTTTTATTATTTATTTTTTATTGTTTTTATTCTGTGTTGGCGTGATTCAAATTCATTCATAAAAATATTTCAGGCGTTTCGAAATCATGATCAATAAACACACAAAGAATGACACCATAAATACGACACCACTCATAATACTACGAACACTACTCCATTCCTCCTCCCGTCGAGATGCCATATAAATCGCACTATGCACTTCCAAATAGTTTAATGATGCCGACGACGTAGTTTCCGTAATCGGCAAAGCCTCTACCAGCATGGCAATTCGTTGTGCCTCCTATTTGCCGATTCATTTCAATATCCGGTTGAGGAATCAGATATATATTTTCGGTGAAAGTGAAATTCTTTACTCTTACACTGGTGCCAGCAGCAGGGGCGGGCGGTATTTATGGCAAGGTTGCACCTTCAATCAATGGCTTGGTAATAAAATTATTAGCCATTACCATGTAAACAAATTTGTTAATCACATATGAATGGATATTAGGTACATATTAGGAACAGTTGGAATTGAGAATGAGACAGGAAGTGGTTATAAGAGCCCAACCATTCTCGTACTATTCGGAATTTATCCAGAATAAATAGATCGCCAACATGATTTCGTAAAAGGTTGGAAATGAGGTGTAGGTTTTTTTTTTTTTTTTAGATTTGTTCGATGAGTAACCAAACCACAAACAAATATATTAGAACTATAAAAGTACTATAAAAGGGGTGTGATCGCATAGTACTAATGAGGAAATTAATAAGCATGTGTGTAAAGTGAAATTATAAGACGACGACGAGGCACGTCTTAGTCATGTGTTTGTTAGAGGCGAGCTATTGGTATACGAGAACATGCAGATTACTAAATATTATTATTTTATACAACATTGGGAATGTCTTGAGTATTTCTTACATAGCACGGACATTTTTTTTTTTTTTTATATAATTTGCTTACGCTAAAGGGATTTTTTTCTGTTGTTACAGTACCCTTATAGTGCTAAGAACACAGTGTAAGCTAGTTGGTATTAGAAAGAATAGAGAGATAGGAAAGAAGTGTTTGGGTGCAGTTGTAGGGTTTTTCTATACGGGTGGTGTCTAAGTTACTTAGGGAGATTACGATTTCATGTATTCGGTATAAAGTAATGGACTTGGCCGGGATTCGAACGCACGACCTTCCATTCCGAAAGCGAATACACTACTACTGCACCATTGCCACCCGTATTTGTCATTGATATTTATAATAGAACTGGCTGTACCCGTCCGGCGTTGCCCGTGCTCAAGAGTCTAAATAGTCGGTGTTCTCTGCGCCTAACAAAAAGAAATACTTGTCTTTTTTTGATGAGAAACAAAATTGCAAGTCAAACATGGTGGACCGATTTTGACCAAACTTCACAGAAACATATTCAAGTCAATACCAAAGCTTGCCTGATTTGAGCTCAATCGGTTCCATCGTTAAAGGGACTGCACATTTTTCTGCGCTTTGCTTAGCCCGATTACGCTACTTCGTTGCTCCGCTAGGGGTAGGTGCTAGTTGCCTGGCAGGCGCCTATGTCACGTGACTTTTTTGAATCGAAAAACAACACAAAAGAAAGAAACTTCGATTTTTATTTTCTATCAATCAATTTGTTATGCGCACGGTTTAACAACATGCAGCAATTCTAATTTAATGTCAACAACGAAATCGACCAACATATACAAAACTGGGAATATAGCGCCACCTATAAGAATGCAACTTAATTATAAATATGTATCTCGAATTTTACAATATTAGCTCCGATTAGTGAACACGATATTTTGTGTGTTTCATACACACGCTGCAACTGATCATTTTGGCGATGTAAAACTATATCTCCTGCTTCCAAATTTTCTTCAACTATTACAATGACAACTTCATCGATTGTTGGAGCACTGAAACGTCTCGCATGTTGTCCTACAGGAGTTTGTATTCAGCCGTGCATTGGTATTGGAATGCTACTCGCCGCAATTCTACATTCACGACGTTTCGTCTTCTTCCTTGGTTTTCATTTATTTGAACGCTATGCTGATGACGATTATGTTGCTGTCTATCTCGGTCTCCAGTTCGGACGACTGCACGTTGTTCTTGCGATATTCTTTCCCGAAGTTCCGACACCCCCTATTTCATCCTGTCAAAGTTTTGTTTTCGAGATAAAAAGTAGCATTCGTCCTTCCTAGGGCCCAAACGAAACCGTCAAGCTCAAAATCGTTAAAAAACTAACCATTCTGTCTCGAGTTATGCGCATGAAAACTGAAAACTTACTCACACATAGGTACTAATGCAAGGATCCTGAAAATACTTGACGAACAAAAATGAAGGATTCCAACACCATCCAACAAATCAAAGTATCGACTCCGTTTCAAAAAGTTACTTTGTGTAACATAATAAACATAAACAAACTTATTAGTTATATTTAAAAAAAAAAAATCAAAATTGTTGACAAGAACAATTTGCTTGGCAAATAATTAAAATAATTGACAATTGCTTTTAAAATTTTAAATATATTTTTTTTGTATTTGAAGTGTCACTACTCGATTTCTACCCAATTTTTTCCCCCCAAAGTGCATTTCCCCATACAAAGTTTTTGGTAGACCACCATTATCACTTAGGAGTATAAAAATTAGTTATGAACCTATTCTCATACCTACGGAATATACATATAAAATTTCATCAAAATCGGTCAAGCCGTTTCGGAGGAGTATAAACACTAAAACTGTGACACTGGATTTTTATATATTAGATATAAAGCTGACATTAAATTTTAGTCAACATCTACCCTTTGGAAAAAAAATAGTAGGTATAAGTATATTTATTTAAAAGAAACAAATATTGACGGTCCATGTAGGGTGCGAAGCTTCGGAAATAAATAAATTTGTCACGAATGGAAGGGACCTTCAACGCCGATACCGAAGCAGAGCTGCCAACTGGGGCATAATTATGCCTTTTCGGCATAATTTTGAAGCTTTGGGCATCTGGGCAACTTAATCTGAAAATATGCTAAAATGGGCACAATTTTACAGCAATTTTGTTTACCTCTATTTCATGTCAAACATTCGTAATTCAAATCTTAATACATACATAATTCAGACATACAAAAAGGGATAATTTCAAAATGTTTCCATAGTTAGAAAAATTTGTAACTAGCTTGTTCTGTCTTCCACTTTGAGCAGCTACGGTTGAGCGAATTCTTTCAGCAATAAATCAAAACAAGACAAAAGTAAGAAATTCGTTAAATGTAGCTATATAACACGCGCAAAGGCTTTTTAAAAATGAAGACTGCCACGAAAGTGTTACATGAAAGCCATTTATATTTTTTTAATCAAACAATGTATGACTTTTAAAGACTATTATGAAGATCAAGATTCTATATAATTTTAACTTCTGTCGCTTAGGTTTTTTTAAATGATTTTTTTTCTGTGATTTTGTTTATTTTGTTTTATGTTATAATTTATTTCCTACGATTTTATGTTATTTTCACTTAAAATAACATGAAAGGCTATGAATAATTTTGTTATCTGTGATTTGATGTTGTTTATCTTTAGTATTTTTCTATTTATTTAAATATTAATAAATGGTCTTTCATTATCGATTTGACAACTTCAAACTTTCATTGTGAACGCACCCTTAAACCGATTGTCAAAATATTCAGTAAAATCAACATTTTCATCATAGTGAAGTACACGAAGACACAACGTTTACAAATAATAAGAATTTACTACAGAAATTTCGAGTCGATGGTCTTAAGAGCGATAACGCCAATTTTCGGCAGTAATTCTCGTCCCAGTAGACAAGCAATTCATAGTCTAGTGAACAAATTTGAGTCAGAATATTCGCTGCTTGATGTTGCCGTGCCAGTAAGACTACGTGTAGAGGTTAGTGTGTTGGCTTGTGACCCGTGCGGTGCAGGTTCAATCCCCATGGGGAACAACAACATACGCCACCCAATCACATGCCTCTACACCAAAAGGAGGATTTCTGCCTGGTAGTACAATGGAACGTTACCGAGTCTGAGTGCTCTGGGATTTGGATTTCCTTTATTTTATAAAAAAAAAAAAAAAAAAAAAAAAAAAAAAAAAGACTACGTTTTGCCCGAAGTGTGGAGAATATTGCTGCCGTAGAGGCATCCGTCGCAAACCAACCAAATCAGTCAAGAGTTGGGCCTCTCCCAGACCACATTATAACGAATTTTGCGTAAGGATCTTGGCCTACACTCTTACAAGATAAAGCTGACTCAAGAACTAAAGCCACTTGACCACATGAAGCGAAGTACGTTCTCGAAATGGGCTCTGGACTTGATGGAAGAAAATGAAGAATTTCATCGCAAAATCATCTTCAGCGATGAAGTGCATTTTTGGTTAAACGGCTTCGTCAATAAGCAAAATATGCGTTACTGGACAGGTGAGAATCCTCATGTGCTTCATGAAACAGCAATTCATCCGCAAAAGATCACTGTTTGGTGCGGTTTTCATGCCGGTCGCGTCATTGGGCCGTTTTTTTTTCGTCGATGAAAATGACCGTCAAGTTACGGTTACCACAGTGCAACAATCGAGTTGTTGAAGTCTCAGTTCGGTGAACGTTTTATCTCGAGTAACAGACCCGTCTATTGGCCGCCGAGATCGTGTGATGTAACGCCTCTAGACTTTTTTTATGAGGCTTCATTAAATTATTGGTCTATGCCACGGCCGTATCGGTCGAAATGTGCGACCGAGTCATCGAAAATTTTGTTCAGGGTATTGACCGCTACAGATGTTCCCGTGGTAGAGATATGAACGAAGTCTAATTACAGTCATAAATGTTTTGAGAGTAATTCAAGCCAATAAATTGTTTGTTGAGATATCTCAAGCAGTTTGAATTTTATTTAAAAAAGAAGTTGTCAAGTCCTTATTGAAAGACCCTTTAAATATCAAAAAGGAATGCCTATTCCATTTTCATTTCTATTTTAAATTTTTTTAAAAAAGGGCATAATTTAATTGGGGAGGGCTTAATTTTATGAAAAATTGGGCATAATTTTCATGACATCAGTTGGCAGCTCGGCCAATACCCCTAACTGATTTTAATAAATAATTTCACAGTCGTCTTAGAAATACCACCTATTCAAGAAAACAGTTTATTGAAAGACAAAAGAATCCGAATATAGGCTTGAATAATCAACACTTCATTGTAGACATCTAACATCTGTTTACTACAATACACTTCAAATTCAATGAATTCCACGAATCAATAAAAATAAAAAAAAACTTAAAATCACCTTCACACAAAAGTTTCTCCTTTCTTTTAAATCGTTTGTTAATTATCATAAATCGGTTACTAGTAGTAAAACAAAACTTTTCTTATGATCAAAATGGGAAAAACTACTTTTTTCATCCTCCACATTCTTGTTTTTGATTCTTTATTTTTGCTCTCATTTAATTAGATACACGTTTTAGTTTGAGCAAAACAAAAACATACTCTCACCAACATAAAGGTTAAAATTCTACTTCAAGGTTATTTCGTGCGCGAAAGAAAAACATACCCAAAAAAGAAACACGCATAATTAATAAACAAAACAATAACAGATACACTAACTGCGTATTTTGACTAACGTCTTAATAAAAGATTCTTAAATACATAGATAACAGCAAACAAAATGTTGTGTTTGTTGTCTGATTTGCTCCTACGAAAATAACAATCAAAGCTTACGAATCTCACTTTACCTCTCCCTTTGTGATTCGACTACGAAAGGAACACTATCTCTCCATTATTATGATGTGATCTAAAAAATACTTAAAATTTTACATGTGGGAAATAACTTCGTATCTTCTTTTATTTAAATTTTTAATTGTACTACACTGTACTAAACAAAAAAAAAGCAATAAAATAAAAAAAATTACATTAATGTAGTATACATGCACGATCATTTAACCGTTAAAATTAAGATTTTTCTCTCACGATTTGTGTACTAAAATTGTTCTTTGCATAATGTGTCTTTGAATACATAGTACTGCTGGCATCGATACTGGCGTGGAAAACAAAAAAAAAACTACGAGTATGTAAGGGGTATTTTTTAAAAAGCCAGTACCTATCTACTGACTTTTTTTTTTTTTTTTTTATATATTTTGCGTGCGCTAAAGGGATTTTTTTTTCTATAGTACACAGTACCCTTATAGTGGAAACCACAGCGCAGGCATTTTTGTTTGTTTCTGTAAGTAGCTGCCAGCAAATGATTCATTGCCTATTTCTGGGTGCTACTTACTGTATGAAATAATAGAATAGGAAAGAAGTTTGGTGCGATGGGATGTTTTTCTCAACAAGTGGCGCCTAAATTGCTTTAGGGAGATCTGTTTTTGTTGTGTGTATTCAATTTATAAAAAAAATTTCCCTGGTCGGGATTCGAACACACGACCTGCCAATCACTTAGTGAATACACTTTTTACTTTTGCTTTTAAATTCATTTTTATTAATTATTAGCTTATATCAACTTAAATACTAGACAAAAATGATTAAATCTAACTTAAAAACATAGTGACGGGCTACAGTCCGCTTGGGCCAACTGTTGGATACCCTATTCTTATTCCTATCCCTCATAAGTGGGCGTGACAAAAGTCTAAGTATGGTTAAATTGTTAAGAACGCTCTACATATTTTGTTATATAACATTTAAAGGATTTTATCAAAAAAAACGCTCCCTAGCTCAAACTTGGGTGTTTCAATAAAATTGTTTTATTTAATTGTGGGCGTGTCAGTAGGCGGATTTAAAAAAAAAATTAACACATGAGCATAAAGGGCCCCTAGAGAGTATATATTATAAATTTCAGCTCCCTAGCTCAAACTTTGGATTTTCAAAAAAATTGTTTTATTTATTTGTGGGCGTGTCAGTGGGCGGATTTTGAAAATATTTATACATGAGCTTAAAGGGCCCCTAGAGAGTATATATTATAAATTTCAGCTCCCTAGCTCAAACTTTGGATTTTCAAAAAAAATGTTTTATTTATTTGTGGGCGTGTCAGTGGGCGGATTTTGAAAATATTTATACATGAGCTTAAAGGGCCCCTAGAGAGTATATATTAAAAATTTCAGCTCCCTAGCTCAAATTGTGGTTTTTCAATAAAATTGTTTTATTTTTTTGTGGGCGTGGCAGTGGGCGGATTTTGAAAATTGTATATCCCGAGCAGTTTTAGGAGTCATAGATCATATATAAAAAATTTCAGCTTCCTAGCTCAAAATTCGATTTTTTCCAAAATTTTGTTTTTTTGAGTTTGTGGGCGTGTCTGTGGGCGGATTTCAAAAATTCGTAAACTTGATTATTTCGGGACCCTAGAGAGTATATGGTTAAAATTTCAGCTCTCTAGGTCCAGTTTAAAGGCCTAATTTTTGCCGACGGACGGACGGACATGGCTAGATCGACATTACTATCGATGCTGATCATAAATATAGTAACTTTTAGGGGTCTACGGGCTATATTAAGGTATGTTACAAACTATGCGTCAAAATTAATATACCCTTAGAATAGGGTATAATTAACAGGATACTTATTCTAGATTATTGATCCTTATGCGGACGCCCTAAACTTAACTCTATCTTATAATTATTGCCTTTCGGCCTAAAAACTATTTTACGAACTAATCTTACATAATTATGTTTTCATCGAGAAAATTGTTAAGAACACTCGGAATCTTTATCAAATTTTATATTTTTATATAAAAAAACAAATTACAAACTACCTACTCTACTTACTTAAACTACTTAGCATATTCTAACTATAATTAGGATTCTGAGCACTCGTTGCCTGGCGCAACAAGTGGTCAAAATCCCAATTGCTTTCCGAGCGCCTGGCAGTCGTCAACGTGCACACGCGCCGCCGTGAGCCGACTGAAGCCTTACAGCGTCAGTCAACTCCCGGAAGCACCACCACACGTTGGCGAGCCCGGCCTCTCCCAAAACGCCCTAGCTGACTTAATCTAACTTATAAGCTAAGAGGATGTTACCTAGAGTAACGCACCGTCCTGGGAGGGCATGTTGACCCCTCCCCCCTCAACAAGCCACCAAAATTCGGCGAATTGCTTTTCCGTGTCGAATCTATCCCTCTTCGATATTGCGGTACTAAACCGGAGGAGCTCATGAGCATTGGCGACGTCCCCGTCATGGAGGAGCCGCTTATCTCTCGCGCTGCGGTAGCGATGGTATAAGACCGGGATACCATCCCTCGTCTGTACCAGCCCTTTTGAATCAATATGGATAAATGCCTCTGGCGGGATAAAGCCAGACCGGAGCGTACTCTCTATGTACATTTCATTGGGGTAGTAAGCCCCAAATATCAGACTATTGTCGCTGGCCATCGCCCTTGCAACGTGCCTTCGAGTCACCTTAATGAGAAAATTGTCAATCCTATTCAACTGAGCCCCATCGTATAGGACCTTGTTGGGATAGTATTTTATATAGTTGGATTCAGGCGTTCGGAACAACCGGAGACAGGTCCTAAGACATTGTCTCTCCAAAACCCGAATCTTTTCCATATAGCTAGGCGCTATATTAAACCATAATGGACAACCATAAGCGATGATCGGCCTTATAAGGGCCACGTAGCAAATGACCTTCACTCTAGAGTCAAGTTGACTGCTATGAAAGAGTCTCCTTGTTAGAGCATAAGCCTTCTTGGCCCCAGCAAGACAAGCAACTATATGTCTATCGAAATATAGATACTGGTCAAGCCAGATACCTAGATATCTAACTGCGCTTCTCACCGCCAATGGCTGCCCATTTTGTCCAATAATGGCCAATTTTTTCCAGTTTTTTCTGGTATCCCTAGAGGCCCCAGGCAATGGAGTTCTGAACAAGATTGTTTCCGTCTTCTGAAAGTTGATTTTCAACTTCCAGTCGTCGCAATATCGCTTAATTTGATCGAAGTCACGCTGCAAAAGGATATTAATGACCTCGATTTTAGGACCTGATCTGTATGCCACCAAATCGTCGGCATACGCTATAGCATGGCTGAGTGAACCCACCAGATCACTCGTGTAAATGTTAAACAGGATCGGAGAATTGACCGCCCCCTGCTGTAAACCGTTTTTAATTTCAAAGACTCTGCTCGAAGTCACGTTGCCACATTTGACAACGAACTTCTTTCCCATAAGCATATTATAAATTACATATAGCAAAGGTTTGTGCATCCCCCGCCTGGTCAACTTGTAGAAAAGTCCCTCTAACCATACGGTGTCGAAAGCCTTCTCAAAATCAACCAGACAAGCACCCGTGCATTGGCTCTTGCATTTATTCCACTGAATGTCGGAAACCAGTTTCGACGCGGCATGAATAGTGTCATGCCTCGCCCTGAAACCAAACTGGTTGTCCGGAATTATGTTATTGTCCTCGACCCACTTTAACAGGGCGCTATTGACAACCTTTTCAAAGACCTTGCTAATATTCGGAAGCAAGCTAATTGACCGGAGATTGGCAGGGTTCGTCCTATCTTTACATTTTTTCGGGATAGGGTGTATCACAGCTACCTTCCAATGCGCCGGATAATGTGCATTATTCAGCGCATTGTTAAACAGCGTGGTGAAAATATCTACAGCCTCCAGAGGCAGGTGTCTCAATACGACGTTTGGGACACCATCTATCCCCGCCGACTTTTTATTCTTTGGTGACTCGAAGATGCACAGAAGATCATCCTTCGACACGAACAAGTGCGATGCATCTCGGCCATTGGCGACAACTGCATAAGCATGGTTTTCATCAGTGAACACGGTGAATCCGTTATTCTCAGATCGCCAATTCTCAAGTTCGGTGCGCAGATCGAAGTGGCTCACCAGAGCCCTATTCTCAATGTCGTGGTTACGGCGAACAGGATTGTTTACCGTATACACGGCCTCGAAACAAGCGCCCAGCAAATCCACTTTCTCCTGTGGGTCCTCGACCACGAAAAAATCGTCGTTTGAAGCGACACTTTCTGGACTTATTCCAGCAGTCAGTACTGTCTGTCTGTTCTCTGCTGTCTGGGAGATTCGAACACAAGGAATATCATTGTGATCTTTCCTTCTGAACAACTTATTTATCTGTGAGAACATATTCGGACTACAGGTTTTAATAGCCCGAATTTTATTGCCCCAATACAGACTTACAGATTTTCTGTAATTTTCTTTTATCAGCTGTTTCAGGATTCGGATCTCTGACTTCAGCATCCTTACCTCCGGGTCGTCGCGATCAGTAAATTGCCTGTACAGCCGTTTAAGCCTCGAGAGCAGTCTGCTTTTCTGTCGATATAGTGCGTCGATTGTAGGGTTTCTGTACTTTTCTGTCTGGTCGTCGTCGGAACGTCCTACCCGAGGAATAGTTCGTTCCATAGTTCGTTTGATGGCGTCGTTCATTTGCAATAAATGCCGATCAATGTCATCATTTGTCATGTTATTGTTTGTCGGTGGGTCGATCCCACTGGAACGTATATCTCGCTTTAAAAATCTGGAGAAGCGCGATCATTGTGCCCTCCGATAATCGAATGAACACACTGCTTCGTACTCCTCCAGCAGCGTTTGCTCGTCCGGGATCCGTATTGCGGCGGCGAGTCCGTAGTGGTCACTATCGTACTCAAACGCACGCAAACAGTTCCGCGTGTATTGGTCTATATTTGTCAGTTGAAGTCTTGCGTCCGTTAAGGCCAAGTCCAGGAAAGCACCGCTTCTTGGGAAAGAAGGGATATCCGTCGCGTACAACTCGAGGTTGTACTCAATCATATTGAGGCGCCACCAGTCGTGAAACTGGTTGCCCCTGGGATTTGTAGTAACATTTCCCCATGCCGCATGTTTGGCATTAATATCTCCGGACTTAGTGAATACACTACCATCGCACCATTGCCACCTGCTGACTGAAAGCCACTGACTTTGATTTCGAACAAAACACGTGAAATTTGTTCAAACAAAGTGTTCGACCATTTTTCAAGCATTTGTGGCCGCATGTCCTCAAAAACACAAATAATGTTGGCTTCCAATACGTCGAGTGTTGTGGGTTTGTCACTTGCGGCTTGACGTAGCCTCATAATCAAGAGGCGTCAAATAACAAGGATGCCAACTCCGTTCTTCGAATGTTTTCTTCAACAAGTTTATTTATTTTCGTTTGCTGTATGGCACGTGCCTATCCGACTGCAACCACGTAACTTCCACATTCATTTCAGCTTAAAGGAAATTCCCAAAGCTATAAAAATGCAAATTTCAAGGAATTTACTCAGCAATTTTTGTTCAGAATCTTTGGCTGGAATAAGGTATTCTTAGAGACAGGAACTAACAGAATGTTTTAATTTAAAAAAAGTCCCAAATATTGCAGATCTCATAGTATAAAAAGTTCATGTCTATTTCAGAGTTAACAGGGTGTTCCAAAATAAAACTTATCACAACAGTGGATGGATTAAGTTAACGAGCCAATTATTAAGATGTTTTATTTTGTGGCGCATCAGAGTATCCTATAAAACTGTTTCTGTGTTACAGTAGGTACACGTCAAACAGTGAAAGAAAATAGTAAACGGACCAAATTATTCATTAAATAAAATCAACTAGAATCAAAAGTCAAATTTAGAGCATTGCAGTCATGAGCTTTCACAGCCCAG
The DNA here is from genome assembly GCA_949715645.1 of Portevinia maculata. Taxonomy (NCBI): domain Eukaryota; kingdom Metazoa; phylum Arthropoda; class Insecta; order Diptera; family Syrphidae; genus Portevinia; species Portevinia maculata. The sequence continues at coordinate 136,820,963 of OX454528.1, read as the reverse complement.
TCTGGAGTTCCCCCAGGAAGTCAACTAGGACCAAGTAGCTTCTGGACCGGCAGATCAGCAAAAGACCAAATTTTCACACTGAGGAAAATCCTGCAAAAGACCAACGAATTTCAAGTCGAGACTCTTTTCATTGACTTTAAAGCCGCATATGATAGCATTCATCGTCAGGAGCTCAACATGGCGATGGCGAAACTGTCCAGTTATGTCGCGTGACACTTGAAAACACGCAGTTTGGAAGCACCTCTTCCGAATTATTTCAAACCTGCACAGGATTTCGGCAAGGAGATGCGCTATCATGTGACTGCTTCAATCTTGTTCTGGAGAATTTAGTGCGCAAAGCAGGTTTCAGCACTATCGTCAATAGATCCGTCCAGCTTTTGGGGTATGTGGACGACATCGATATCAGCGGCCGTTCTCAGCGTGCCGTGTTAGGGCCTTTTTCAGCGATCCAAGAGCAGGCCAAGTTGATTAGTCTAGCAGTAAATGAGGACACAAAATACATGCTATCAACAAATAAACAAACAAACACCTGTCCACCGCCTAGGACAAAACGTCACTGTTGTTGACAGCAATAACTTCGAGGTAGTTAAGGATTTCACCAACCTTGGAGTAAAAATTAGTTCCAAAAATGACTCCTTAGTCTTGATCCGACAGAGAATTACTTTAGGAAACCGCTGCTACTTTGGTTTGTCGAAACAAATGAGTTCAAAACTCCTCATCACTCAAAGAAAAAAATGCATGCTCTATCGAAAATTAATCCTGCCTGCCCTGCTTTATGGTGCCGAGCGCTGGACGATAAGTAGTAAAGGGAAGTTAATATTGGGTTCTTTTGAAAGAAAAATACTCCGTCGGATATGAAGTCCTGTGTTCGTGAAGGGCGAATGGCGGAGAAGATATACGTCCATCTGGTGAAAGGAGATATCACGAAATCGCTTGACTTTCTTAGTCATTATCGCAATGTCGCAAAAAGCAGCCACCCTTAGAACATTTCAACCGCAAAACTTGTCATGCCATGAATGCACATCAGTTCACCCTCAAGGCTTTTTTTTGAGGTACAGTGAAATACAAAGAATCTTTGCTTAGCCGTTCGACACTACTGTGGAATACTCTTCCTCGCTCTGTTTTTCCTACCCATTAAAATATACAAACCGTGAACGGCTGCATTCAGTTTTACACGCAAATTTCTTGGTACCCTGTGCTAGTAGGATCTGGTCCAAAAAGCGTAACCACTTGAGCTACGAGTACATTGGTTCGGTCACATCGAGCGATTATACAAAAACGCTCCAACCTAGACGATCTGCGACTCCTAGGGACTTGGGGGCCGTTTAAAAAACCAAGCCATGATGAACACAAGAGCGGTAAGTCCGCACAAGTGGAAGAAGCGTGCCCGTGATTGTTGAGGATGGAATGCTGCAGTATCTCAGGCAGAGACTCTTTACGGGTCGAAAGTCCGCTGGCAATTAAGTGAGCTGTTTCGGTCGACGGAGTTTTTAATCGTCATCGTCCGTTTCGGTCCCGTTTGCTTTGACGGGCTTTGGAGGAGGAGATTTAACAGCGAACTCTACGAGCTGTACAGCGAGATCGACCTGGCCAAAAAAGTACGTATCAGTCGACTAAGATGGCTAGGACATGTAGAGCGAATGGACACCAACGCTCCGGTCCGAAGAGTCTTCGATTCCAACCCGGAGGGAAAACGCAGTAGAAGAAGACCTTGCCTTAGGTGGCGCCCTCAAGTGGAAGGGGACCTCAACCAACTTGGAGTGCGCAACTGGAGGCGGTTAGCCAAAGATCGTGCTAACTGGAGAGGCGTATTGTTTGATCCCCAGGTCCACCCCGGGCTGTAGCGCCACCTAAGTAAGTAAGTAAATAAGTCCATACTGGATAAGTTGCTCAACCCCGGAAGCTGAGTTTTGGCTCTTGCCGCCTGTACCACCATGTTCCGTGTTTGAACCTGCAGGCTTCTGTTACAGTTTTGTTGCTTTGGTTTGCTCTTTTAAAACAGTTACACCCGCCTTTTAATTTGATCGCCAGCATGTCGTGATCCTTCTTTTTCTTTTGTCGGTGGCCATCGCACATTTGAAACCTCTTAGCTTGGTGGTTATTAAAGATGTTCCTGCCTCTGCAGCGTTGCTTCGAAAGAGAAAAAAAATGAACAATTTGGGCCAATTTCCCAAACAGTTCCGCTGGTCACACTCAAGCTTACGTCAATCCATTCGTTCCAAAACCGTTTTGGGTGTTTCTTGATTACAGCAAATTTTATTGCTTACTAAGGGCTTACTGAATGGAAGCATACCTATAACGCTATTCTGCATTTAAATGACAAATACCTAACAAATTATGCCCCACTTAACGTCTATTACGTGTGTGTATCCATCTTTTGAATGCAAATACTAAATATCAGACGACTACGACATCCGAAAAGTACCACAATAACGCTGAGAGCCTAAAAATAATTCGCATTTGTAACTAAAAATAAATCCATGTTGAATAAATCCGAAAATAGATTTTGTTTTGCACACACTGCCGTAGGATGCTGGTCTGTTTGTATTTGTTGCCTGCTGCTCTGGTAATGATTATATTTTGCATGTTCGTTTCGCTATTACTTTCCTTGCCGTTCTTGTTGTTATTCTGTGTTTTCCTGTTTACTAATATTTTAAATATGTACCAGCAATGGAAAACTGGTTTTGGTCTTTTTTTTTATTTTCTTTTTAGCCAGACATTCAAATGGAAAACAATTTGAGTAAAAATTCAGATTTTCCGTTGAAGTCGCAAGTGTTGTAGGCAATTCCAAAAATGCAGTGTCTTCCTGTGGACGCTGAAATCAGTCTGTCTAGCCGGGAATTTTTTGTTTTTATTTTTAAAACTATTTGCAACAGTGCACTTTGTGCATGCACCAACACGAAATGATGCAGCATTTTCAGTCTATAATTACGTTCTGAATTTAGCTTAGCTCAAAGAAATGCAATAGATATTGGGATCCGCGATAAAAATGAGGAAATGTAGATTTATGCATTCATACTGTACAAGCACGCAAATTTCGAAAGCTTGCGATCAACCGTTGGAACAAATTAGATGTGTATAGGTATATTTTGTTTAAATACTTTTTGAAACAGAAAAGGTTTTATTTTTTTGAAAAATGATCACGGTTCTCAGTGTGACGATTCTAAGTACATTATGTATGTAAATAATATTTCAAAAATAGCAAATTTTTGAATTGGGTGGAAATACGCGACAGACAAGTAGGTATCGGACAACCGAGAGGATCGAGGAACATTCCCCGACGACACATCTTGAAAACATCGTAGTGTTTGCCTTTAGGTATTTTGTTTTAGTTTTTGCAATGCACTGGTTGAAGAAAAATCACTAGCGGCACTGAACACTGAACACTGAAAAGCACTGAAGATGTTCTTAAGAGTTTGACATATGGGTGTCGGACCGGGTGTGAATTCGCCCGTTTTCTTAGTTAATTGATGCAATTTTCCTGCTGCTGAGCTGTAGTGTGTTTTGAATGAGCCTGAGGGTTATTTTATGCGAGTGGTCCTTCTTTTTTTTTTTTGAAATGTTATTTATAAGAACGACAGTGGAAAAAGAAGACGTCGACGATTGCGACGTCTACATGGCTGCTAGTAGATGCAGGATGTATGTTTTGTGCTCAATTAATTTTTACACTGTTTTGATTGTGGTCTGGATTTACAAACCAAATTGGTTTTACAGAAAAGCTAGCGTATACGATTTTATAAGCTACCCCCTGTAGTGGTAGATTTGAACCCGATTGAACTTTATGTAAAGGGTGTTCAAATTTGAGGTATCATTTTAAATTTTTAATGAAATACATATATTGTGTGAAGTCTGTATTTACTTTTATTGGAAATTACATGGTTGCCACTGGACTGGAAAGTCAGGGAACGAACATTTGGTCAGGGAAAGGCAAGGAATTTCGAAAACAGTCAGGGAAAATTCCCTCTGTGTGTATTTTTTTTTTTATAATATTAAACAAAATTTTTATGTCGAGCTCTGAAGTTTACCCACACAAAATTTTATTTGGGAAAAGGAAGACAACTTTATTTCTTTTCTGTTCTGTGCAATATCTTTAAACAAAATTTATGTGGTTTTCCATTGGGAGAAAAAATATTACTTTTCATGAATCCACATTTTTTCTTATTTTGGGATCACATTTCGCAGATCTCGATATCTTTCGAGATATACCCACGCACCATTTCACTAATCCACCATTATTATCTAATAATGTATATACCTTGGACATTTTCAATTTGATTGATTGAGACGATTTTGGTTTCGAGAAAGTATAGCGTTTGCAAGCAGTTGTATCAATTGCTAAACAGCTAATGGAGATGCCAAGTAGCATTGAAAAGCATATCAATCCTATTTTTCGATCCAAGCGCTACGAAAAGTCTGATTAAGCATTATTGCTTAAATGGAAAACCACATCTTCATGCTTTCCGAAAAAAAAGACATGCAAACTTATATGTAGGTACATCAAAAATCAAAATAGTCTATTTCGATTGACTTTGTTTAGCAAAAAGATTTTGTATAGAATAGTTTTTATTTTAAGGCAATAACGGCAAAGCAAGATGCAAATTATGCAAAAAAGAATTTGAGTTAAGCAACATGGGCGAAAGGGCTTTGGTATCGCATCAAAATGGACTAGCGCATAAGTCAAATACTAAAGCTTTGACGTCACAAAAAAATGGTACTTTCTTCACTGCGTCTCATTCATTGGTTGCCCTATAGTAGTCAAAAACATCTCAATATACACCAGAAAATATTAACGCTGAAAATACACAAACAAAATATCTTACTTTCGACAAGACCGGTTCCATTCTAAGGAAAACGAGAAGCCGCTTCAATGATAAGGAGCTTAGGTTTACAGCACTCACCATATCCGCACCAAATACCTGCCACCTGATACGAGCAAAAGCAGGACAATCACAGAGGAAATGTTCCGCAGTGTCGTCGCTTTCTCCACAGGCTTCGCAGTTGGTGGTGTCGCTTAGGCCTAGCACCTTAAGGTGTTTGGCAAAAGCGTAGTGTCCCGTAATAACGCCAGTAGTCTGTCTGCAGTCTTTTCTGTTGAGAGACAACAAAAATGCCGCGGATTTCCCACAGACGTCGGGGAGCATTTGCTTAGTCTGTCTGCACCCTGGAGAGTCATGCCAACGGCGATTGTATTCATAGGAAACCCAACCGTCAATGGAAGCCCTGACCGAGGACGCAGGCAGACAGATCGCTGGTTCAGGTCCTGAGAGGTCCCCCTCTGAGCCTTGTCTAGCAAGTTCATCGGAGATCTCATTTCCCGTGATCTCGTTATGACCCGGGACCCAGACAAGTTTAAGTGAATTCAGCCTTCCGACCGAATTCAGAGATATCTTGCATTCACTTACTATTTTGGAGGTAGTTAAGGGTTTGAGTAAGGCCTTAAGCGCAGCCTGACTGTCGCTACAGACGCATATACTTCGCCCCCTCCACCTGTTCCTCGTAACATAGTCCATGGCCATTAGGATAGCATAAGTCTCTGTTTGAAAGACTGACGCATATTTGCCTAACGAAAATAAAAGTCTAACGTTATCGCTCTCCACGAAGGCACCAGCACCAGATCCTTGATCGGTTTTGGAGCCATCCGTGAAGATTCGACTAAGCCAGAGCCAGTCCTGGACGCGAGGAAAGTCGACCTCGTAGTTGCGCTTTAGCCGAAGTTCCGGTGTCATCGCATCAGACGGCATATCCATAAGACAGGAGTCGAAGGACAATTGTTGCGCAAGTTCATCAAAATTCCAATGCGAGTTATACCAAAAGCCACCTCTTCTTAGACGTGAGATAGCCTTGATTGTAAGCCCATGATGTAAACATCAAGGGGCGGAAGGTTCAATAGTGCATCTAGGCCGGAGCCAGGCGTGCTGGGGAAGGCCCCCGTGCAGCCGAGGCATACCTGCATTTGGAGTTTGGCAAAAGCAGCAGTGACGTATTTACGTGAAAGCTTATTCCACCAAACAACCGATGAGAGATAAGGCAGTGTCTGTATACTATTTCCACCAGAGCGTCCTTGAACTTGATGTTCACAGACAGCCAAATTGCTGAAAATTTAAAGTTAGGAAGAACTAAGAGTTCCTACATTATCAACCACGGTATCTCCCCATATTTCCATAACAATCTTTTGGATAAAGTAAACAAATGTGACGACTTTGTTATATGTTTTGACGAAGCACTGAACAAAATAGCTCAGAAAGGACAAATGGATTTAGTTGCCCGTTTTTTTGATGAGTCAAAAGGAATTGTTTTCAATAGGTACTTAGAAAGCAAGTTAATGGCATCTTCAAAGTCAGGTGACATTTTAAAACATTTTGACAATGGAATCCGATTTTTGAAAAAAGAGAAACTTCTTCAAGTATCTATGGATGGCCCAAAAGTAAATTTATCTTTTTTAAAGAAATAAAACAACAGCGAAATGAAATTGATCCGGATGGTACGCAGCTACTAGAATGTGGTCTGTGTCGTCTATGTTTCATGGGACCTGCATATTTTTTAAGGCATCTTTATTACGTTTTCAAAGACAGTCCTGCAAGAAGAAGCTTATTTACCTCCAAAACTGATTGTACTCGATTTCCCCTGAAATATTGCGGTGTACATTGACTAGAAAACAAAATCGGTTTAGAGAGATGCCTGAACATTTTTGATGAGTTCAAGCACTTTTTTTCTATGACAAATTCAGATTTACCAAAAACAAGGCCAATTGAAAACGTAAAAAAATACTTCTAAGACAAATTGTTAGACTGCAAACTTGCATTTTTCCATACAATTACATCTGATTGTGAACCATTTTTATCAAAATTTCAAGGCGAGAAACCATTGATATTTTACCTTTATAAAGATCTCCTCATAATGGTTAAAAACTTATTGCATCGCATCGTCAAAAAAAAACTATATCGGCGAATGCTCCATAGGATCAACTTTTGTCCATCGATCTTTCAAGTGAATCCAATCTTCTGGAAATAAAAAACGTTGACGTTGGCTTTAAAGCAACAAAAATCATCAATGCAATAAAACAAAAAGACAATTTTTCGGAAGAAGATATTTTAAAATTTAAACTGGATTGCCGCAAAATTATTATAAGCATAATATCGAAGAACGAAGCCCTTTAAAATACGATTTGATTGTTAACTTGAGCAGTCTTAATCCTAGAAATATTTTGCAAAACAACGGTCTCTACAGTAAAAGATTCAAAAATTTGCTTCAAATTTTATATAATGCTAACAGATTATTGATACATGCGCGGAAAGGGCAAAATTGCAGTACATAATGCATGTACAGATGCAAAGTTCTACTTTCAGCTTTTTGGCAAAAATGAAAATTTTAAAAATCTTTGGCATGTTAAAAAAATGTGTTGCATTTTATCTCACGGAAACGCCTCAGTTGAGAGTGGCTTCTCAACTGACAAGACTCTTTTGGTCGAAAACCTCCTTGAGGAGTCACTAGTCGCTCAGAGAAGAGACTTAGATGGCGTGAAAGAGGCTGGCGGGAGTATCGAAAGTGGAAATAAATTCAAAATTAATATTTGATGTTCGATCCTCTCCACACAGCAGTTAGAAGAAAAACTTAAATTAAAAAAAAAACGATGCAGTTAACGAATTAAAAAGAAAAAAGGGAGGAAGAAATGAAAAAACTTTTTAAGGAAAAAGCAAAAATTCGCATTCAAGCCCAGGTTGAAGAAGAGAAAATAAATTATCAACTCTCTCTTTTAAAAAAATAAGGTACAGTGAACTCTCTCATAAGCGGACACTGACGGTACCAAGAAATTTGTCCGCTTATTAGAGGTATCCGGTTATGAGAAAAAATATTTCATTGACAACATTGAAAAAAATGACATAGGTATGCATTTATGGTACCTATAACATTTTATTTTAAAATGGAATGCATTTTTTGTGATAAACATTAATTGTAGGTAATAAAAAGGATAATAACAAAACATAAACAAGAACAAAGCCTTTAAAAATTCATTTTTGCATTACTTGAAACTATGTATTTATGCTTTAAATTATGCATACACTTACACACAAACCTACGTATTGCACCACGAGAATTTTAGTGGAATAGTCGACAGACGGCCGCCGGCGCCGCAGCCTACTATGTTTACATTCTTTACCGTTTTTTTAATTTTTTGCTGGGTATCAAGGGCAGAGAGCAAAGAAAAGGAAAAAAAGCAGACAAAATAAAAGACAACGAAGTGTGCCAAATGCGTTTTGTCCGTTTAAGAGAGAGTGAAATTCTATTGCCGCTATGAAAACTGGTGTCCGCGTCCGGTTATAAGAGAGTCCGTTTATGAGAGAATTATTTACATTAAAAATTGTGTAGATTATTCCGTTCTTTGAAATTTGTCCGGTTATGAGAGGTGTCCGCTTACGAGGGGTGTCCGTTAGGAGAGAGTACACTGTATATCCTGTTCTCAACTGATTGTTTCATTGATATTTTTTAAAAGGAATGTTTAGAAGTATACAATTTGTCTGTTCTTTAAATATTTGGGACTAGTGTTTAAATGCGTCATTTTGTTTGCTATACTTGCAAAATTTGGTCAGGGAAAACTTTAAAACTGGTCAGGGAAAGTCAGGGAAAAGTCAGGGAATGTTTTTTTTAATAAAAGTGGCAACCATGAACTAATGTACATTGGTTCCGGTTAATAATGAAAAAGAATTGTCGTCCAAGTGACCTCCTGAACAAAGAGCAACACACTGGAGATCCTTAAATACTATCGATGTATCGACATCTTCCTAAAGTCACCGACCACCTGCCCACTGAATACAATTTCAACCTGGGCTACCAACCCCTAATCCCAGACAGAACCCAGTGGACACAACGTCACGTCCTACACCACGAATCGCTGTCAATTTTTACGGATTGGTCCAAAACGGAGGACGGAGTCGGTGCCGGAGTTTTCTCTGAAGACCTGGACATTCACCTCTCCTTTAACCTTCCAGCGTTTTTCAGGCCGAAGTCACCGCCGTCCCCCAAGCCGCTGACTGGCTGTCCATTATTACGATATCGAAATCAGATATTGTAATACACATACATCAACAGTCAGGCGACCATCAAATCCCTTGCATCCAGCACTACGAGATCCAAGGCAGTCAAAGACTGCCGTGCATCTCTTAATGAGATAGGCGGTCAGTATAGCCTCACCCTTTGCTCGGTGCCGGGTCACTGTGACATACCAGGGAATTGTGAAGCTGACGAACTGGCTCGACGAGGCTCTTCTGGTTTAAACAGCATAAGCGTCACCGACATCCAGACGCCAACGTCTTGTGTTAAACACCTCATAGACACCAATGCGGTGAGCGAAGTTAACCGTCGTTGGCACCAACTCGACCAGTGCAACACCGCAAGGCTACTCTGGTCGACATTAAATAAATCCAGGACTTCTGAGGCATAAGAGAGGAACCCTCTCCAAATTAGTAAACGCCCTCACCGGGCACTGTGCTATTGGAAGACATGCTCTAAGGCTGGACATTCCCTTAAAAATGACTTCTGCAGAAGCTAACGAGAATGAAGAGGAGACTATCAGTCACTTCCTTTGTACGTGCCCTGCACTGGGTGAATACCTTTTCAATCATCTAAATGATCTCAACAAAGCCTGCACCTTCATTCAGAGGATCAAATGGTTCCCTGAGTAAGAGGGTGACCCACCCATCTGACACATCGGCAGCACAATGAACCTACCTCTGGTCTAAGTGCATCCTCATCGAGTGCCGGTTCCAACCAAGTGACCTCCTCTGCTAGCTCGGCAGACTGTCAACCTTTTACCAACATTTCGAATCACTTTTTCGCATAATAATGGTTTAATAAGTGATATTTGCTCGATGATATTGTCTTTGAGGTGTTGAACGGCTTGAGGATTATCGGCATAAACTTTATTCTTCAAAAAACCCCATAGGAAAAAATCCAGTGGTGTTAAATCGCATGATCTTAGTGGCCAGTTCACGTCTGTTCTTCGGTAAATTATGCGATCGTTAAACTTCTCTTTCAGAAGATCGATTGAGTTCGTTGCTATGTGGCATGTTGCACCATTCTGTGGAAACCAAAGTTTCTGCACATCAATATCTTCCAATTGACTCCACAAAAAAGTTTCTAATCATCGCTCGATATCGAGCTCCATCCACAGTAACGCCATTGCCATTTTCATCTTCGAAGAAATGTGGCCCAAAACCAAACCAATGGACACCAAAATCCATACCATACAGTAATTTTGTATACCCTATTCTAATGGTATATTAATTTTGACGCATAGTTTGTAACATACCTTAATATTGCCCGTAGACCCCTAAAAGTTACTATATTTGTGATCAGCATCGATAGTAATGTCGATCTAGCCATGTCCGTCCGTCCGTCTGTCGGCAAAAATTAGGCCTTTAAACTGGACCTAGAGAGCTGAAATTTTAACCATATACTCTCTAGGGTCCCGAAATAATCACGTTTTGAAATCCGCCCACAAACTCAAAAAAACAAAATTTTGGAAAAAATCGAATTTTGAGCTAGAAAGCTGAAATTTTTCCCACTGACACGTCCACAAATAAATAAAACATATTTTTTGAAAATCCAAAGTTTGAGCTAGGGAGCTGAAATTTATAATATATACTCTCTAGGGGCCCTTTATGCTCATGTGTTAATTTTTTTTAAATCCACGTACTGACACGCCCACAATTAAATAAAACAATTTTATTGAAACACCCAAGTTTGAGCTTGGGAGCGTTTTTTTGATAAAATCCTTTAAATGTTATATAACAAAATATGTAGAGCGTTCTTAACAATTCAACTATACTTAGACTTTTGTCACGCCCACTTATGAGGGAAAGGAATAAGAATAGGGTGTCCAACAGTTCGCCCAAGCGGACTGTAGCCCGTCCCTATGTTTTTTTTTGTTTCATTGGGCTTTCAAACAATCCTCTAGGATTTCATTTTTGTTGTTTTTTGTCTCCAGTTGCGTTTTCTGTTGAGTAAAGTTTATAATAAAAAGAGAGATTTAATTTTCTTTTATATTATTTAATTGTCAAATTGTATCACAACTTATTGTTATTTGTTTTTTATGTTAAATTTATTTGCGCTACGCGTTTCGAAAACTTGTTTTCATCATCAGGCGCTTGTACTAATCCTTTATTGTTTTATTGTACAATACAACTTTTTTTTAATTTTTTCTGTTGTGATTGACAATTTGACAATTAAATAATATAAAAGAAAATTAAATGTCTCTTTTTATTATAAACTTTACTCTCTAGGATTTTCTTCAGCCAAAATGCAACAGTTTTGTTTATTGGCATAACCGCCAATTTCAAAATGGCGAACCCATAGGTGGACCGGTAAGGAGACAATAACGTGGAAAGGTTATGATCCTTTCTTCCTGATCACTCGTCGGTAAAGATAATTTGCTTGAAAAAATTGTCATTTTGTTGTTGCTTCTCTATGGCCCAATTAACGAATTCCCGACGCAATCGTGGTCAGTTAACCTTTGTGCAAAATGTTAAACAAAGTTGTTGGTTTGAGGTTTAATTGCTGTGAACGACGATGAATTGACTTCCTTGTCTCTTCAGCTTCTGCTAACAGCTGCAATATTTAAACTCGGAGGACCACTACGATGATAGGCTTTTCTTCTCTGATCTTGAACCGAACCAGTTTCTTCAAATTTATGAACGATAAGTTTAATAGCACGGTTTGACGGAGCACTTTCTCCACCGTATTTTGAACGAAATTTTCTTTCAACTTCTGCAAAACTTTCATCATATTAAAAATAAGTTTTAATAATAAAAATATGTTGCTCAATAGTGTACCGATCCATTTTAGCTAACGGGAATGTATTTACTTCATACCTGAAAAAACTTGGGTGTAATCTAATAGCTGTAAAAAAACTGGCGGCCAATTGAAAATGATAGGTCAAATTTGAACACCCTTTATATATCACGAGACTGAAACCTGGTTTTGTGCAACAGCAGAGTCGAGTCGATGTCAGGCTCAACCCTGTTCTCTCAGTCTGACTGAGTTCCAAAACGTGAAAAAAACTGTTTCGATGCGGTGGCAATACTTTTTTGATACGCATCTGCAACCTACTGCTAATCGAAAGGTTACCGGTTCAATTCCCGCCGGTGCCAAGTAACATCTAGAGTTTTTTCCACTGCCCATCTTCTTGCTAACATCCAAGAATATCAATTGTCATGAGGAGCTTCTCAAATTTGCCGTTCGCAACCTAGATTAACATTTTTAATGAAAGCATCAACGTTTTCTCGTTTGATGACTATCAATACCGTTTGGGATGGGTTAAGAAACTCGCGGCTTCCAATTCCAAGGCTGAAATCGTTGTTAGTTTGTTGTCAGGTTGGCGACGGTGCAGAGGGTAGTGAGTTGGTTTGTAAGCCGTGTGGTGATTCAATCTCCATGGGACACAACAATATACGTCACCCATTAATGGAGAGAAACGAATGATACCCTGTTTTCTTCAACCTCTATACACCATAAAGAGCAGTTCTGCCTGATAGTACAATGGAACGAGTCTGAGTGCTCTGGAATTTGGATTTGTTTTTATTTAAAAAAAAAATGTTTGCTGTCATAGCGCAAGAACTTAAAATAGCCCTGTCAGAAATTAGTCCAGGGCCGTCAACTCACACGATCTTAAAGGCTAGGCAACGGTCCACTTCTAGAGCTAGTGTTGTCTTCGAACACTTTCTTCAACAACTCGATGGTTTCGCCGGCAAGACAAAGACATGGCACCATCCTGTTGAAACCCATTAAAGACCATGGTCACGCACTTTTGGAAATAAAAAAATCGTTGATCATGGCTCTATAGCGGGCGCCGAATTTCACTGTGACGTTTTGATTTTGGCCATTTGGAAGTAGTAAGGTCCGTTGATGTCGCCAGTTCATAAACCGCATCAAACATTTTTCGGTTGCTGATTGCCTTTGGATTTTCTCTCTCAAAATGCGACAATTTTGATTATTAACATTTGCTGATTGCCGTGCTAGGACGCAAATCAAAACCCAGCGCTTGTGAAAAACCAGCTTGTCGTACGTAGAGGGCGACTAAAGGGACAAATCGCATCTAGGCAATTTTAACATCCAGGTGAGCTCCCGGGAGTGATTGTGCATGCAAATCCGTGGGTCGCCGGTGTCGTAAAAGTACAATCAACAAAAAAATCAATATCAGGAGCATGTATGCGTCGAAATCGTAAATCGTGCTGTACTTTACTTACAAAGGTGAACCGCATTAACATTAATCCTTAAAATGAAATCACCCTAAATACCAAAAATCAAACATCTCATAAAAAAGTAGTTTTAGTAATTTTTAATTTTCTCAAAAACTAGAAGACATAAAGCCATACGGTTTTTTGTGTTCGATTCAGAATTGATAGTAACATTGACCACACAAAGCCAATTTAGCACTTCATTTAACAATTTAAAAAAAAAAATGGTCTAAACTTTTTTTTTTCATTTTTTTATCAAAATTTTGAGTTTGCATGCGAATTTTTCAAAAACTATTGACATAAATAATTTAATTTAATTTTAAGATTATAGAACAGATTTCTGGCTTTTAAAACCGGTATAGTACTTTATTGTAAGTGTTGCCGTTGTTTTTTAATAATTTAAGTCATTTTTCTAAAATTGCCCCTACCTCTTAAACGGGGTGTGATAGACCCCCCTCCCACAGTAAAAAATACTTGTTTTTGACACTTCTACAAAAAACTCAATTCTTGGCGCCCTAGTTATTGTACTCGTGCCGCAGTCTGTGATTGGCGTCAGTAGAAATATGATTCTGAACCGGGAAGAATTCTCACGTTTTGGGTCGACCCGGCGAACCTAACATGCGGACCAGCAGGGATGCAGTAAAGTGGGAGGCTTACGATCCCTTTAATTCTTAACGTAACCTCGCCGTAAATGAGAAGAATAAGAAGAACAAATCCACTAACACAGAAGTGAACAGCATTACTTAACAAAATTTGACGGTAAAGAAGTGGATCGGTTTCCAACTGCTGAAGCGCCCAATCACTAACTCACGACGCACCGTACGGCTTCAATTCTAGCAATAATGGAATCTTGTTAGCGTGTAAACCAGGATCCTTCACAAAATCGACAGCAAAGTCGATGGACTCGATGATCTTCATAAACACTGGCCGCAACGGCCGGCGCCACACTTCTCAGTTGGTTGGAGTCCAAAAGAGTAATTGTAGTGACTTGACTCAATTGGTCGATTATGTTGACCGTAAAGTTTCCGTAGCACTCTTAAATCATACTGAAACTGAAATTGGAAATAATTTTCCACGATTCTTAAACGCTGCTCGGGCGAAAGGGTTTGCATGAAGATTTGCTTCACAATACTGAACAAAAAGTAAATGCCAGCTGCCAGATTGACTATCAGCGGTCTGAGTGATGTATCACTTAAAAGTGTCAAAAACAACTCGCAGTAACTTGTAGCAACTTCTTACAAAAGCAGCTAAATCTGCTACAAGTAGGTCAGCATTGTCCTTATTGTCTTCTTTTGTGCTATTACGAGCGGTTGTAGATTCCCATTAGACGCACATCCCTAGCATAAGAAACCATACTCCAACGACAATTAGCTTTGGCATTGTATATTGGCTATTAGTTATTTTGGGGGCACAAGTTTACGAAGGTGGTAGATTCTATTTCAATCAATGTAGATATTTATGTTGACCAATTAAGTTTGCTGCCCAAGGTACCTAAACTCTGTAACCGAATCTAAAGATATATAGTTCTTGCAGCAAATTACAAATGATGACCATGAACTGCAATTTCATTAATTGGAAACTAATTTGACAGAGACAAAGGCATAACTTTGAATTTGCAACTAAAATCTATTTTGTGATAGAGTAAACCCGACCTTACTGTTATGAACTATTCGACAAATGTAGGTCGCTCGCTTTTCTAGTAACGCAGAAATGCAATCGAGGTGAACGTGGTTTGCATTCATTCCCCTGACACTGCCTGAAAACAGACTTCTCCAACCATTTGCTTGTGCGAAGTGTAGGTTAGGTTAGGTTAGGTTAAGGTGGCTGTCAGCTAAAGCCAACGGACTTAGTCCGTTGTGATGCCACATGGATCGGGGGAGTTTCGACCTCTACTCGCTAAACCTTTTGGAGCTTCTAATGAAGTGCGATAGACTTCTAACATCTGTGTTAGCTAAGTCACTGAGTTCATTAAGGAAGAAGGCCCCTAGATAGAGATTTCTTTTATGGGAGAGTGCAGGACATGTACAGAGGAGGTGAAGTGTAGTCTCCTCCTCGTCGTCCCTGCAGCTTCTACAGAAGCCGTTCGAATATACGCCAAGCCTTGATGCGTGCTTGACTTTCCGTGAATATACGAATGTCCTTACTGTATATCACATTTGTCTTCAGCCACGACAAGACTTCCTTAATCGACATGATTTCCGCCTGAAACACGCTGCAATAATCAGGAAGACAGAAAGAGAGACTAATATTTAGTCTTTCTGAGAAAACATCCCAACCCAACCTACCCTACCCCATCACTAGTTTTTGATCCGTCGGTTTAGAAGTGGGTGGATGTCCAGAATGATCTGGTGGGGATAATTATTTGAACATTTTTCTGGAACTGTAATTGGGGTATGGTCTAGTCGATGTTCCTTGGTAGAGACTCAAATGAGTCAAGAATGAAAGACTGGCCAATATTCGTATTGATCCACTGTGAGGTAGCTATTAAGCGGACCGCGGAACAAGCAGCTATTTGCCTGCCAACAATATCGAGGGGTGTCAGATGAAGTAAAATGTGCGAAGGGATGTCTTGGATGTTAGTCAGATGTTCGCAAGAGGTTGAGCAAAAACAAAGAAAAAAAACTCTAGATGTTTCTTGGCTCCGGCTCGTGCTATCAAACATTAAAACAACTTCCAAACATATATAGCCAGGGTAATAGCTACAGTTTACTTTATACATATAAATGTTTGTCTTAATTTAAATAAGGACAAATGTTAAAACTTATATTATCTAGGTTTTATATCCAGTAATTGGATTGGAGGGTCCATTATCTCCCTTACTTTACTGAAAACTATCATTTATTGAGGAGAGATCGGTTCTCATTTGCAGAGAAAACTCATTTACATTATTATCAACTTAAGAAAAATTCAGGTCATATGCATCTTACCATTTAGAGGCAACTGAAAATTGTATATACGAAAAAGTTGGGGGCCAAGAACTGATCCTTGTGGGACACAAAATTCTCTTCAAAGAAGAGGCTTCCTGTTACTGAGATAGGAAGAGAAGTGCTTTAATATTATCAGAAGTACGAGTATGTTGTGATAAACTTAATCAAATGTTTTAGTTAAGTCCAGAAACGTACTAGCTGACTTTAGTCTGTACCACTGATTTAGGATAAATTCGGAAACGCCTCACTGCACAGTTTGATGCATTTTTGCATCACTGGAAATGCATTCCTATATTTATTTATTTTTCAAAATTGCGTAAGCTGATCGCAAATGTCAATGAAAAAAGTATCAAGAAAATTGGCGATGCTTTCAATGCATCAGCATTAGCTGTGTTGCGCATCGGCATCGTATTAAAGTGATGCCTCATCGACGCGCATTTTGTTGACATTTTCGAATTGATCCTTAGTTTTTTCTGAATACAGATGTGACACCTACATCAGTTATTTTTTGGCTGACGATGGAGCCATCATAATGGGTGAACAATTAGTAAAACATGTTCTGCGACTAAGCATATCTGGCCAAAGCTGGACCTGCGCCGCTTTATGTGTTTAATCTCACTAAACCGACTGCACATTAACTCTACTATAGGTGTCAGTACAGGACACTCTGTAATATGCAAGCACGCATCAAGGCGTGGCGTCTATTCGAACGACTTCTGTAAAAGCTGCAGGGTCGAGGAGGAGGAGGAGACTACACTTCACGTTCTTTGTACATGTCCTGCACTCTCCCATAAAAGAAATCTCTATCTAGGCGCCTTCTTGCTTGATGATCATAGTGACTTGGCTAACACAGACTTTAGAAGTCTTTCGCGCTTCATCAGAAACTCAAAATGGTTGGGTAGAGGGAGAAGCTTCCTAGATCTAAGTGTGTTGGCTATAGCTGACAACCACCTTAACTTAACCTAACCATACGAACGATATTGAGGTAGCTTTCAATGCTGAAATCCGTGTGCTGTACGCATTTTACACAGAAATCTTATTCTTTCTTAAATGCGAAGTTATAATCAGGATTTCTGCCTCCCTACTGGTCCACCTGTAGGGTTTGCCGGTTTCAAATCACTTATTTACTACAACCAATCCAATGTTGATGTTATTGCATTTGCCTGACCCAGGCGTTGTAGGCTCACCTTTTATTTCGATTTCGACACGTGCATGCTCCTGTTATTAATTATTGTTTGATCCTTTGACCACACCAGTTCACATCCACGGATTTGCATGCAATGCACACTTGCGGGAGAGTTTCAAGATGTTAAATGTATCACTATGCTCAACTGAATGTTGAAATTGCATCCGCAGTCGCTTTTTACGAAAATCTATGTGTTTTGGGGGGCACGAAGTAATTCTGCGGAACCAACGAAATCTGAAAGATATTATGCTCGCAACTTAGAGGAAAATAATTTAAGCTTCTAAATTACAAACAGATACATAGCTAATCTTTTTTATTTGCAAAGTTTTTGCCTTCGAAAATTGATATAATAGAAATTATTTACTCGAATTTTATTCCGAAACGTATCACGTGCCATCTTTTTATTATTTTGTTATAGAGTTCGTCGCCATATTAAAAACATTTATTTCTTAGCCACCGTATCTTTATTATTTATTTCAAGATCCTTAATGAGGATACCAAATGATAATGCACCACCATTACAGTCATCATAATATTTATTTTTATTGGCCACAGAAACCACACAAAATAAACACAATGCAAGTATTATGCGTTAGCGGATGAAATGAAGTCATTTCGCATAGCGATGGGTAGTCGTTTCTTCGACATTTAAAAAACGTATCTCTTCACCAATAACTGTCAGAGAGGGGAATGTGTGAAAAGATTTGTAAGAGTAGCACCATAAACCTCCTGCTACCTATAAATAAAAAAAAAAACTTAACTCATAAAAAGTAATCATCTTCGTTCTTTCTGGCTTTTCACAGTTTACCCAGTTCTTTTGGTTGGCTGAATATTTGCAAAAAAAAATTTATTACTCGAGGGGCACGCGAGTAATAATGCGTTGTTCTTTTTTATTTCAATAACTATGTGGTATTCAATTTGAAGGGTGGGCTCCTAAATTAATCTTACCATACAAATTGCGACTAATTACGGCTTTTAAATCAAGAAGTATTGTTTTTTTCATTAGGGCGGGCTGGGTTGTTTAATTTTTTGTTTATTTATTTCGTGTCTCTCTTTGAGATACGATTTTGTATATTAATAGTTGACGGTTTGACATCGTTTTTTCTGTTTCATAATAAATGTCATTTAAATGAATAAATTGTGTATGTTTATTTACAGGCATGCAACACTGACTGAGTCAGTAACTAATGGCAGTAGAGCTCATTAAAATACTATTAAAAAAATTGTGAAGGCGACACAAATTGCTTTTTTTTCAACATGATAAATGTTTTTGTTATGACCTTTTTTTAAAAAAAATTTATCATTGCATCTATATTATATATTTCAACACATTTCTTGTGTGCGATGTTCTTATATACAATTCAATTATAAATATGATATCAGAAAAGTTTATATAAAAATATATATTTTCATTTCAACGAGATGGGAACTTTGGCGCCATTGTTAACCCACTGAAGTGACCCGTATGTTTTTAATGCACGAAATGCTTTGCTGACGAGGAGCGAACACTACTATTGAAAAGGGACACGTCTTTTTTTCTAAAGGGTCTTCCATCAAGGACTTCTTTTTTTAAATAAAATGCTAACTACTTGAGATATCTGAAAAACGAATTGATTTGCTTGAATTACTATCAAAACATTTATGAATGGAATTCGACTTCGTTCATATGTCCACCACGGGATCGTATGCAGCGGTCGATACCTTGAACCCAATTTTCGATGACTCGGCCGCACATTTCGACCGATACGTCCGCTATTTGTTCTCGTTCAATATTGGCTCTGAACTCCTCTAACGTCGTCGGCTTGTTGCCATAGACCAATGATTTAATGCAGCCCCATCAAAAAAAGTCTAGAGGAGTTAAATCACACGACCTCGGCGGCCAATAATCCGTTTCTCGAGATAACACGTTCACCGAACACAGACTTCAATAACTCGATTGTTGTACCCGCTGTGTGGCTTGTGGCACCGTCTTGTTGGAACCACATATCACTGATGTCCAATTCATGCAATTGCTCAAAGAAATAACGTTCCAACATGTCTCTGTAGCGAATACCATTTAGCGTAGCGTGACGGTCATTGTCATCGACGAAAAACCACGGTCCAATGACGCCACCGGCATGAAAATAGCACCAAACACTTTTTTCGGATGAGTTGCTGTTTCATGAAGCAACTGAGGGTTCCCACCTGTCCAGTAACGCATATTTAGCTTATTGACGAAGCCGTTTAATCGAAAATGCGCTTCATCGCTAAAAATGATTTTGCGATGAAATTCTCCATTTTCTTCCATCATGTCTAGAGCCCAATTCGAGAACGTACGTCGCTTCGTATGATCAAGTGGCTTTAGTTCTTGAGTCAGCTTGATCTTGTAAGGGTGTGGGCCAAGATCCTTACCCAAAATTCGACATAATGTGGTCTGGAAGAGGCCCAATTTTTGAGAACGCAGTGAAATTGACTGATTTTGTTGGTTTGCAACGGAACGGCAGCAATATTCTCCACACTTCGGACAAAACGTAGTCTCACTGGGACGGCAACAGTAAAGCAGCGAATATTCTGACTCAAATTTTTCCACTAGACTATGAATTGCTTGTCTGCTGGGACAAGAATAACGACTGAAAATTGGCGTTAAGGCTCTTAAAGTTGCGATAGCCGAATCGGAATTTCGGTAGTAAATTTCAATTATTTGTAAACCTTGTTCCTTCGTGTACTTGACATTAACAGTTCGGTAATCGGATAAAGGGTGCGTTTACATTGAAAGTTTGAAGTGGTCAAGTCGCTAATGAGAGACCCTTTATAAAGCTTTCTGCCATGTCATTTCCAGGGGCGTTTTTTACAAAAACTTTGTTTCTTCGATAAAATACCTACTTTAAATGTTGTTAACAAAATATATAGATCGTTCTTAACAATTCACGCATACTTCCATTTTTTTCACGCCCACTTTATGAGGGATAAAAATAGGAATAATGTATCCAACAGTGTTCGGACAAAGCAAGGAATATTTTTGGATGTTTTTTTTTGTCGTGGTTTAAATATTATTTACAATGGACCGCCTAACTTCTAAAAACAAACTCAAAGTACTTTCAAGTAATTGTCAACTATTAGCCGGAACAAAATAACTGCCCAAAGCAGTCCAAGCAACAAAACGTGTTCAGTTCATCGTACAAATACAAACAGACATAAACGAATTCCTTAATAACTAAAATAATTTTGTGCGAAAAGAAATCACAACATAAAATACTCGTATAACATTAATATTCAATAATCTTCCAACAATTAATACACTTATTGTTTCGTTTAGTGGTTCCTCCTCAACCCAAAACGCATTCTCAATCACCGGCAAGGTCGTTAAATTTATGGTTACTGAGATAAGGCGTAAATTATGAGCAAAATTTCATTGTATCCTCTTGTGGATCGCATTTTACTAAGGAGCATGTTATGAACATTGTTTATGCAAAGTTCAATATACGCATTCGCTGATTTCAAAGAAATTTTAGTTTGCAGGATGTTTTTCTTATGATTTGTGTGTATACGTCCATAAGTATCTGCTTATACATACATAATATTGATGTGTATGTTCGTTATATGTATTTTCTCTCTCTTGAAATATTCCACTCATAAATATTAACAGTTGAATCGGTTGTGACGCTCGTAACCAACCCATCAACCGGAAACCGTCTATTCAAAACATCCAACATATTTGCAATTCCACAAAAAGTGAATAGCTTGGACCCGATATCAGCCATAGTTTGACGTTCACAAAATAAATGGTCAATAAAATAATCTACAATCTTAATTAATTAGCTAATTAACAAATCTACAAAACACAGCGAAAACAAATGTAAAAAATAAATACATGAGAAAGCTGATATAAAAAAAGAAACCAAAAAACAAAGGCAGGAATTTTTGAGTGATATAATTTAATCGATGTTGATGACGATAAACATGCTACCCAAATTGTTGCTAGGTACCTTCATTTGAAATAATCAAAGTCTGCTTAGCTGGATTTTTGATTTAGTTAACAGCAAGTTATAAATAAAAATAAGAAAAATTCATTTCAATCTTCTGCCGACCAATGGATTAACTGTATCGTATAGCATTTCTGTAAATGCCTGTTCCTTCCATTAATTACTTATGAATCGATTTCGGTGCATGGTATTTCGTTGTATTGTTTTCTGACTCTACAAAGCATTGAACAATTATTTTAAAATGACATTTATTCCCAGACCGACCTAACAAGGAAAACTGTCTTTATTTCTCTACAGAGTCTCCCTTAAGCTAGATACTTCCAGCGATGTTTGAAAGCTTCGATACCCTGTGTTTAGTAAGAATCCTCCTCAAAATACCCATCAACTGCAAACTTCACCTCTTCATTATTACCAAATCTTTTACCAACCAACCATATTGTCAAGTTTGGAAACAGAAAATAATCCCAGGGGGATAAGGAAGCAATTTAAGCTTTAACTCATTGATGCTGACCATCGCGGTGACGGATGTTGGAGTCGGTGCATTGTCTTTATAAAGCAATATTTTTTTTCTGTCAAATATTTACTTAAGGTAGCGCTACAGTGTAGCGTGTTCCAGGCGGAAATTTTGGCGATAAAAGAAGCCCTGACGTGGCTGAAGAGGAATGTGATATCCTCAAAGGTTATCCGTATCTTCTCGGATAGTCAGGCCGCGATTAAGTCCCTGGACTCAGTCTCTTCAAATTCCATCATAGCCCAAGACCTGCCGATCATCTCTTTCGGAGATGGCAGAGCAGTTCAATATTCACCTCTGTTGGGTGCCGGGGCATAGGGACATTCCAGGTAACTGCAGGGCTGATGATCTCGCCAGAAAAGGAACCACATTACCTCCTTTACCTGATAAAGGTTCCCTAGGTATACCAATCGCTACTTGTAAACTCTTGTTTAAGCTATCCGCAATCGAGAGAACAAACCTTAGGTGGACGAGTAGCAATACATGTCTAGCGACTAAGCGGATCTGGCCAAAGCTGGATCTGCGACGCTCTAAGTGTCTAATCTCATTAAACCGACTGCATATTAGCTCCACTATAGGTGTTATCACAGGTCACTGCTTAATAGGCAGGCACGCATCTAGACTCGGTGTGTGCTCAAATGACTTCTGCAGAAGCTGTATGGACGAGGAGGAGGAGGAGACTGTACTTCACCTTCTCTGCACGTGTCCTGCGCTCTCCCATAGAAGAAATCTCCATCTAGGGGACTTCTTGTTCAATGACACAAGCGACTTAGCCAGCACTGGCGCTAGAAGTCTTTCGCGCTTCATAAGAAGCTGCTATTGGTTCAACGAGCAGTGAGGGTAATCCCCAGATCTGTGTGGTACCACAATGGACCTATCATTGGTCTAAGTGTGTTGGCTTTGGCTGACAGCCACGTCTACCTAACCTAACCTATCGCTACAGTCCGGCGTGGACCTGGGCCTCAACCAACAAGCGTCTCCAGCCAGCACGATCTTTGGCCAGCTGTCTCCAATTTCTCACGCTAGGTTGGTAAAGGTCCCCTTCCACTTGCGTGTGCCACGTGAGTCACGGTCTTCCTCTACTGCGTCGTCCCTCGAGTGTGGATTCAAAGATCTTCCGGGCCGGAGCATTCACGTCAATTCGCTCTACATGACCCAGCCACCTCAGTCGTTGGACCTTCACTCTTCTGGCTCAGTCGATGTCGCTGTACAGCCCGTACAGTTCGTCATTGTATCTCCTCCTCCATTCACCGTCTATCAGACAGGACCAAAAATTACTCGAAGGATTTTCCTCTCAAAACAACCAAGAGCGACCTCATCCGCTGTTGATAGAGTCAATGCCTCTGCACAATAGAGAAGGACTGGGATTATTAGGGTCTAATAAAGGGTCGCTTTCGAAATCTGCGGCCGAGTCATCGAAAATCGGGTTCAACGTATCGACCGCCGCATACGTTCCCGTGGTGGACATATGAACCAACTCGAATTCCATTCATTACTCTTTTGATAGTTATTCAATCCAATTTTTTTTTTCAATATCTCAAATAGTTTGCATTTTATTGAAAATAGAAGTTGTCATGTCCTTAATGAAAGACCGTTTCCATATGTACGTATAGGTACGTTTTACTCTACTTTCATTGGGTTCACCGTAAGGGAGTGGACTTATACCACTCTGAGCCTCGTGTTTTGTTGAAGCCAATCTTCATTTGTTCGCACCATCTTGGACTGATGTGGTTCATACGCTCCACCTGTCCAATAATTTGCTGTTGAATCTTCTCCGTCTTTTTTCGTCAATACAAACTGTTTCAAATATCATGCGGCACATTTTTTTTTAAGTCAACCGAGAAATTTGTATCTGCTTTGACAAGTACACGATGGATGGATGGACGATGAGGACCTTATTTTCGTTAAGTCTCCTTGGTCTTTTAAGAGAGGACATTACTTCGAAGTTGTCTTTTGAGCCGCGAGAAACAGCGATTCTCAGAGTTTATTCTCTTGATCTCTGTAATAGAATCCATATGTTATAGGATGAGGCATGAAGAATTTGTAAATATTTTATCCAGGTTTTTTTTTCGGCGGGGGAGGGGGGGGGGGCGAGTTTTTCTACCCTGTTTTTTTTTGTCGGAGAGAATACCTTATGTACCATCAAGTGGCAGGCCATCACCACTTGGTGTGTCCGACTGCCGCGGACTAAACTCTCCGTACTTACGGCCAACAATCCACCCCGGAACCGCCCGTGGCATATCAGGGTGGTGCCGTTTATAAGTCCGTTAAAGGACTTATTAGTCCTTTTCTTGATAGTCTTCTGTGGCCTAAGACGTCTGTGCCTGCTGATGATCGCTGACCTAGCTCCCACTGACAGGTTGAACCTCAGCCTCTCTTTTCGTCTCCCTAATCACTTTAGCGTGTTCCATCATGGCTATTAAACAAGTCCTATCGTGGCTTAAGAGGAACGTGATATCCGAACCTTCTCAGATAGTCAAGCTGCGATAAAATCTCTGGATTCTGTCTCCATCGTAGTCCTAGACTGCCGATCATCTCTTGCGGAGATGGCGGAGCAGTTCAACAATCACCTGTGCTGGCTGCCGGGACAGAGAGATATTTCAGGGAACTGTAGGGCTGATGAACTCGCCAAAAAAGGAATCATACCGCCCTTCTACCTGATAAAGGTCCCTTAGGCATTCCAATTGCTGCATGCAAACTCATGTTTATGAGGGAGGCCATCGAGATAACTAACCTTAAGTGGATAAGTGGCAACACTTGTCTAGTAACAAAACAGATTTGGCGAAAGCTGAATTTGAAACGCTGTTTGATCTCTCTGGACAGACTGCACATTGGTGACACAATTGGTGTAATCACCGGACACTCTCTGATAGGCAAGCATGCAACAAGGCTTGGCGTTAATACAAATGACTTCTGCAGCAGCTGCTTGGACGAGGAGGAGGAAAATATTCTCAACCTTATCTGCACCTGCCCAGCTCTCTCTCAAAGACGAAAATTCCTTTTGGGGGCTTTCATTTATAATAATTCAATGATCTTTTAAACATTGACATAAAAAGTCTTTCAAGCTTTACAAAAAGCTACAACTTGTTCAACGAGTTGGAAGATGATAGATCCATGTGGTATCACAATGGACCTTGCATTGTCTAAGAGTGTCGGCTTCTGCCGACTACCACCTCAACCTAACCTAACCATACACCTCTTAATAAACTCTTTGTGTCCTGGTATAAAGGTAGATAGATTGCATCCGATTTTTAATAACTAAAGAAGCAATGCCTCAATCTCAAAGAAAACGTAATTGTGTACGATTTCTCCTTAGAACAAAGGTGTCAGAGCGGATTATTTACTGCTGTGAACAATTAAAACGCTCACTATGTTTGACATCACTAGATGCGTCTTGTAGCTGGCCTGGTGTTGTCCTGCCATGCTGAGCTCACTCACGCGAATGCGTCGTCTTTAAGTAGGAAGAACATAAATGAATTCATATTGAAGAACTAAATACATTTTTATGACCGTCTCCGGCTACCCATCGATGCATTCAGCCGGAGATTTTAGGAACGAACTATACTCACACGATTTTCAGATAAATTATACTTAGGGACAGTTTTCCACTCGTATAAAGTTATTTTGAAAACAGTACATGACATCTTAAACATAAAATGTTCTGCTCACCGCTGTTTGTTAGCATTTACAGGTTGTTAAAAATGCGATCGAACAACAGCTCCAATACTTCACCTTTAAGCTGTTGTTGATCCTTAATAATCAGCAAACAAGTCAATAAAAACTTTAATTTTAAACGTATAAAACGTCAAAGAGCAATTGTAATAAATCAAAATAACATAATCTGATTCAGTGGCGTTGCTTCTGTCACATCGGATGCAGTAGTACAAGACTACAATTTGAAAGAAAAAAAAAACTTTAATTGATCATAAAAACCGCATTACATTTTCACGTGTGTTGTGAAAAATTACACCAAGCCAACCAGACAGTTCCTTTCCCTCCCAATTAGAGGGTCGGTAAGTTGGAGGAAGTATCTGTCTGGAAGTCAGACATAGTGATATCATGACACCAAACAAAAGAACCTAAATTGATCCATAGTGCATGTCTGGTCTATAAGACTAAAGAGAAGACCTGCAGTAGAAAAATACGTGAATAAAACGACATTGAAATGTGGTTATTAAATGCAGTTAGCAAGCAACGCGATTCGGATAACACTATCCATCCATCTGTGCATTCGCCACGTTTATGTGCCAGACTGCATCAGCACCACCCCTCCGATCGACCGGCTGCCTCTTCAATAAGCAAGACGAATTTTGCATGAGAATTGTAAGAAGAGACGTGAGTAGTATTTTATTGCTTTCTCGTAATCTTTTGGGTTGCGTTACGTACGAGTGCAGTTTTATTATGTTTTAAGTGTCCTCGTTTTTCCCGGGTTTTCATTTATTTGTCTGTTTGATGGCCGTCGATGATTTATGATGATTAAGTTAAAAATATCACAAGGGTATGTAGGAGAGCTGAATAGAACGCTACACGTTTGTATATTTATTTTTTTGGCATTGACATTTTTCTATTATTTGTCATTAGAGGGAATTTTATGTGGAATTGCACTTGCTATTTACGGAACATCTAACTTCTATGTAAATGGATTGATATCGGAGCCATTGAATACCTCTCTGCAGGCTACACTATGCGACCTTAAAGCGATCGACATTTTTTGAATGCATCGGCAGTATAGTCCCTATAGGCCTACTATTTAGTACACAGAAGTATTGGGGGGATATGACCCGAATTTGGATCCATTACTACTGAGAAAGTTTTTTAAGTACCTAAGTTAATTTGCACGATCTTTTCCATTTTTTTTATCGAGCTCCCGACCCGTGGAGAGTCGCTGCCAGAGACACCGCAGTCTTCCATCCTCCACGATCTCTGGCACGATGCTTCCAGAAAGTTTTTTAAGTAGGTGTCTTCTTCATATAACTTAATTTCCACGATCTTTTCCCATTTTTTTTTTTTGACGAGATCCCGACCCGTGGACTGGACAGTCGCTGCCAGAGACACTGCAGTTTTCCATCCTCCACGATCTCCGGCACGATGCTTCCAGAAAGTTTTTTAAGTAGGTGTCTTCTTCATATAACTTAATTTCCACAATCTTTTCCCATTTTTTTTTTGACGAGATCCCGACCCGTGGACTGGACAGTCGCTGCCAGAGACACTGCAGTTTTCCATCCTCCACGATCTCCGGCACGATGCTTCCAGAAAGTTGTTTAAGAAGGTGTCTTCTTCATATAACTTAATTTCCACGATCTTTTCCCATTTTTTTTTAACGAGATCCCGACCCGTGGACACTCGCTGCCAGAGACACTGCAGTCTTTCATCCCTCGCGATCTCTGGCACGCTGCTTCCAGAAAGTTTTTTAAGAAGGTGTCTTCTTTATATAAGTTCATTTCCACGATCTTTTCCATTTTTTTAACGAGCTCCCGACCCGTGGATAGTCGCTGCCAGAGACAATGCAGTCTTCCATCCTCCACGATCTCTGGCACGATGCTTCCAGAAAGTTTTTTAAGAAGGTGTCTTCTTTACATAACTTAATTTCCACGATCTTTTCCATTTTTTTTTAACGAGCTCCCGACCCGTGGACAGTCGCTGCCAGATGCACTGCAGTTTTCCATCCTCCACGATCTCTGGCACGCTGCTTCCAGTTGCTCTGGCATCCGCGATCTTTAACACCAATGTTCGGTCGTCCTTGTCATCTTGAACCTTGGGGCGGGCAGTCGAAGATCTTCTTAGCTGGAGCATTATTGTTCTTTAACTCGATGTGGCGTAGCCAATGCAGTCAAAGTGTTGAAGGTTTTCGGACTACATTCACATCTTGGTACAAGTCATAGAGTTCGCGATTGCATCTTCTTCTCCATTCGCCCTCCACGCTCACAGAACTAAAAAACCCAATATAAGCTCTCCTTTCCTGCTTATCGTCCAGCACTCGGCGCCATAAAGCAGAAGTTTGTACGTCGCTGTCGCTATGAGCTGTCAGGACGAGACAAAAGGTAGATTAAGCTGTTCAAGACCTGGACAGTGCCATTACCAGCTCTTTTGAACTGACGTGTCCAGTAAACGAAACCCCTGGCAGAACGCCGGTTCCCTGGTGGAACTCGGAACTGCGGAGAATCCGAACAGAAGCTAGAAAACTTCAAAACAGGTCACTCAAGACTGATTTGGAGGCAGACCGATCGAAGCAGAAGGAACATAAGAGGTTAATTAATTAATTAAAACACTGGATGAAACTAGTAGGATGGTTAAAGTTCTGAAAAAGGGCAAACCAGCCAAATTGGAATTACTTAGAAAACTTATGGCACCTTCATGCCTCGACTGCCGAGACTGTGAGTGAGCCAACAACTGGGCGAAGCTGGTATATTGCGAAGGCTCTATGGGGGCCTCCCCAGCACGCCTGGCTCCGGGCTAGATGCATTATTTAACCTCCCGCCTCTTGATGTTTACATCATGGGTTGCACAATCAAAGCTATCTCACTTTAAAGAAGAGGTGGATTTTGGTATAACTCGCACTGGAGATTTGATGAACTTGCGCGTCGGTTGTCATTCGACTCCTGTCTCATGGATATGCGGTCCCATGCAATGACACCGGAACTTCGGCTGAAGCGCAACTACGAGGTCGACTTTCCTCGAAATGAGATCTCCGATGAACTTGCTAGACATGGCTCAGAGGAGGACTTCTCAGGACCTGAACCGGCGATATGTCTGCCTGCTTCCTCGGCCAGGGCTTCCATAGACGATTGGGTTTCATATGAACCCAATCGCCGATGGCATGACTATCCAGGGGCAGACAGACTAAACAAACTCTCCCCGACATCTGTACAAAATCTGCGGCGTTCTTGTTGTCACTCAACGACTGCAGAGAGACTACTGGCGTTCTTACGGGCCATTACGATTTTGCCAAACACCTTAAGGTGCTAGGCCTAAGCGATTAAGGCCTAGTTTTTAAAAGTTCACCATTACGTATTTCTACTGCACTTTCTACGCCAGAAAAACAGCCACCGACCGTATATTTATACCCTATTCTAAGGGTATATGAATTTGGACGCATAGTTTGTAACATATCTTAATATTGCCCGTAGACCCTTAAAGTTACTATATTTATGATCAGCATCGATAGTAATGTCGATCTAACCATGTCCGTCCGTTCGTCCGTTTGTCGGCAAAAATTAGGCCTTTAAACTGGGCCTAGAGAGCTGAAATTTTAACCATATACTCTCTAGGGTCCCGAAATAATCAAGGTTACGAATTTTTGAAATCCGCCCACAGGCCCACAAACTCGAAAAAAACAAATTTTTCGAAAAAATCGAATTTTGAGCTAGAAAGCTGAAATTTTTTATATATGATCTATGACTCCTAAAACTGCTCGTGATATAAAATTTTCAAAATCCGCCCACTGACACGCCCACAATTAAATAAAACAATTTTATTGAAAAACCAAAATTTGTGCTAGGGAGCTGAAATTTATAATATATACTCTCTAGGGGGCCCTTTATGCTCATGTGTAAATATTTTCAAAATCCGCCTACTGACAAGCCCACATTTAAAAAAAAACTTGTTTTGAAAATTCAAAGTTTGAGCTAGGGAGCTGAAATTTATAATATATACTCTCTATGGGCCCTTTATGCTCATGTGTTAATTTTTTTTAAATCCTATTACTGACACGCCCACAATTAAATAAAATAATTTTATTGAAAAACCAAAGTTTGAGCTAGGAAGCGTTTTTTTTACAAAAGCTTGGTTTTTTTTTTTTTTTTGATAAAATCCTTTAAATGTTATATAACAAAATATGTAGGGCGTTCTTAACAATTCAACCATACTTAGACTTTTGTCACGCCCACTTATGAGGGATAGGAATAAGAATAGGGTATCCAACAGTTCGCCCAACCGGACTGTAGCCCGTCCCTATGTTTTTATTTGTGTTTGATTTCGTTTTCCTTTATTTTCCTTCCTCTCAAGTCTCTTCTCCTTGGCTGTGTTAATTTTTTTTACTCGGACTACTGACTTAATATTTTCTGAGCAGATAGAGGGCGCTCTGATCAAGCTCTGAACGAAGAAAGAAATACAGTTTGATTGCCCTGATGTGTCAGAGCTTAAAAAGAAACATTAACTTTTTTTGACAACTCAGGTTCTGCTCTAAACGAAAAAAGAAAAACGCCTAATAAATGACTTGGAAAAGTTGCTAAACGCCTCGCGATGGCTCGAAGATCCATGGGTTCTATATTATTCGAGTCACAACCCCTACGACATCAAAATGGGTCTACATGGATCTACGAATGCAGTATTTTCTCGTCACGTCAAGTCATTAACCTAGCCTAACCTAAACTAGTCCTAATACTACTGTATTTGAGTGAGACACCCATGTGGACCAGCTCTGCAAAATCAATATCAACAATATTTCACATACAATGGATGTCTATACGGAGAACGTCCTCAACAAATTCAATCATTTCTAAAACCAAAGCGAAAAATTCCCTAGAATCCCACTCAACAATGATCAATTTTATTATTTTAGGAGCACCAACAAAACAAGTCCAACAAATATCTTTTTTTGGGCGCCATTCATTTGTTTGCAATACAGCTAGTCAAGCACATTTTCCTACTAAAATATATGTATATATTTTTCCACACCATAGGATTGAAATTGACGACAAATATGGAAAATTAAACTTGTATATCTATGCAAGTATCTATATAATGTTCATGAGGTCATAAGTTTATATGTTGAACAAACATTTCGGCCATAAAATTTGTTTAATAGCCCTGTAGACAATTCATTTCTTCCACACCGCGATATTTTATTTATTTATTTTTTATATTTTTCCCATCAGAAGCAAGCGAGGACGAAAAGTGCTAGACTTTTCGTCGTCATCGTCATAGGCAAACATCAAATGAAGAACTTAAATTTGTTTATTTATTTGTTCTTTGGTTGCATTTGCCAAAACAACATAGACTAAGACACTCTTTTCAATGCATTTCGATTGGTTATTTTTTTAAATGCAAAATTTAAAATGTATCGTAATGTATTGACTTTGGAAACAAAAGTTTTAAATTTAAATAAAAAAGAAGAACCAGAAAGCACACCCACGTGAATATAAAAAACAAATTCACTGAGAATTAAAGTTATATTTAATTGTGTGTAGGAATCTTGTCTTATTTTATAATTTATTTTTAAATTCGGAAATAGATGAGTCTAATTATGTTTGCTAATAGTGACCATGTAAAGATGCTTTTTGTGGCTTATAAAAGATACTCGTACTTTGATGACACATTTCGAGTTGAGTAAAATTAATCAAAAAAAGAGTGTTTGTGCTAGAATGTTGCTAATTAAATGAGGCGTGTTTCATTAGGTATATCACAAAAATACAGTAAAATAGTATTATTAGAAAATTGAAAATGATTCCTATTAATATATTCTCTCTTTTTCAGGTAATTTACTAAGCGGATTATAACTCCATACCTGTAAGTATTTGTGATACTGTTAAGATAAAGTGTCTTTCATTAAGAACTTGATAACTTCTTTTTTAAACAAAATGCAAACTACTTGAGATATCTCAAAAAAAATGTATTGGGTTGAAGTACTATCAAAACATTTTTGAATGGAATTCGGCTTCGTTCAAATGTCCACCACGGGAACGTATGCAGCGGTCGATACGTTGAACCCAATTTTCGATGACTCGGCCGCACATTTCGACCGATACGGCTAGTATTTCTCGTTCAATATTGGCTCTGAGCTCCTCTAACTTCACCGGCTTGTTGGCATAGACCAATGCCCCATCAAAAAAAAGCCTCCATGCGTTAAATCACACGATATCGGCGGCCTATAGACCGGTCCGTTTCTCGAGATAACACTTTCACCGAACTGAGACTTCAATAACTCGATTGTTGCACCCGCTGTGTGTCTTGTGGCACCGTCTTGTTGGAACCACATATCACTGATGTCCAATTCATGCAATTGCTCAAAGAAATGACGTTCCAACATGTCCCTGTAGCAAATACCATTTACCGTGACGTGACTATCATTTTCATCGATGAAAAAAACGACTCAATGGCGCCACAGGCATGAAAATCGCACCAAACAGTGACTTTTTGCGGATGAAGTACTGTTTCATGAAGCACATTAGGGTTCCCACCTGTCCAGTAACGCAGCATATTTTGCTTATTAGCCAAAAATGCGCTTCATCGCTGAAGATGATTTTGCGAAGAAATCCTTCATTTTCTTCCATCATGTCCAGAGCCCAATTCGAGAACGTACGTTGCTTCATATGATCAAGTGGCTTAAGTTCTTTCTTGTACAAGGGTGTAAGCCAAGATCCTTCAAAATTTGCCATAATGTGGTCTGGGAGAGGCCCAATTCTGGAGAACGCCTTGAAATTGACTAATTTGGCTGGTTTGCGACGGACGCATCTTCGGCATGGCATAGCAATATTCTCCACACGTCGGGAGTCTCACAGGCACGGCAACTTCAAGCAGCGAATATTCCGACTCAAATTTGTTCACTAGACTATGAATTGCTGTCTACTGGGACGAAAATTGGCGTTAACGCTCTTAAAACGTTCACCGTGATGAAAATGTTGATTTATTTTTGGCGAGTTCATCTGCCCTATAATTCCCTGTGATGTCTCTATGCCCCGGCACCCAACAGAGGTGAATATTGAACTGCTCTGCCATCTCCTCAAGAGATGAACGACAGTCTATGGCTACGATGGAGTTTGAAGAGACTGAGTCCAGGGACTTTATTTTGGCTTGACTATCCGAGAATATACGGATGTCCTTAGCGGAAAACACATTTCTCTTCAGCCACGACAAGACTTTCTTATTCACTAGGATTTCCGCATGGAACACGCTTCAATGATCAGGAAGACAGAAAGAGATACTAATATTTAGTCTTTCTGGTGTAGAAAAGATCGATTTATCCTCCGTGAATGCAACATCCTCCCAGAATGATCTGGTGGGGATAGTGATTTGAAAATTCTTCTCGAACTGTAATTGGGATATGGTGTAGTCGATGTTCCTTGGTAGAGACCCAAGTGAATTCAGAATGATAGAGTGGCCAATATTCGTATTGATTCACTGTGAGGTAGCTTTTAAGCGGACAGCGGAACAGGCAGCTATTTGCCTGATAAAAATATGTAGGGGTGTCAGATGAAGTAAAATGTCCAGTGCAGCGGAGGGAGTCGGTCGGTGTGCTCCACTGATACACAGACAAGCTTTACGTTGAACCTTGCTATCACGGTTTACCGCTTTGTCCAATGCCAGTCCACCAGACAATTACCCCGTATGTCAGAATCGGTCCTACTACCGATACGTATAGCCAGTGAGAGTTGCGGGGTTGTAGGCGCCACTTACCTATTGCCCATGGTTTTTTTTGCAAGAGAAAAGTGCCTGTAGCTTTTTTGACTCTTTCTTGTAAATTGGGTTTCCAGCTTAACTTCCTATCGATGATAAGACCCAAGAATTTAGCTTCTTCGGAAAAGGTTTAGCTTGTGGATATGAAAACCACTTTTACTTCTCTCCAAGCCTGAGGAATATGAGTCAGCTTTAAGCAGCTTTTCAGTTTTCAAAA
The DNA here is from genome assembly GCA_949715645.1 of Portevinia maculata. Lineage (NCBI taxonomy): Eukaryota > Metazoa > Arthropoda > Insecta > Diptera > Syrphidae > Portevinia > Portevinia maculata. Next base: position 136,787,534 of record OX454528.1, on the reverse strand, counting down.
TCATCTCAAGTAGTGGTAGGTTGATATCCGAAGTCGTCTGAAGTTCGGCAGGTATTATGCCGTGTAGACTTGAAGGGCTTAAAGCTTTGTAGCGCCCAAAGGAGCTTGTCCCTAGTAATCAGACTGAGAATTAGTTACCTGTTTATGTTGCTATGACCAGTAATGTTAGAGCTACCTGGAAAGTGAGTATCAAGTAGCAGATTGAGCGATTCCTCGCTGGATGTAGTCCACGAGCCATCTGCTTTCTTTAGGTAGCTGGGCATAGTTGGATTTGATGCAAGGATTTTTCTTATCCTTGATGCCTCCGAGGATTCTTCTATTTTGCCACAGAAGAATCTCCGCGATGATCTTTTGGCCCTCCTAACTTCTTTTTTATATGATTTGAGGGATACCTTTTCCCAGTCAGTTTTAGATTTTGAGCTTTTAGCACAATTGAAAAGTCTCCTGCAATCATTTCTCAGTGGTCCTAATTCTGGGATCCACCAGTGTGGCTTCTTTGTCGTATGAGGGGGCAGGAAGCAGCCAAAATAAGGCCAATCAAATACTGATTTGTGTGCTTCAGGAATTTTTAGGCCTGCCTCGTTCTACTATTTCCACAAGTGCTTCCTTAATTATCGACATTTTACGACACCGGTGATCTCCTGTCGTGTCAACCCACGGATTTGCATGCACACCTGTGGGACAGTTTTTTAAGAAATAAAATGTATCGCTAGGCTCACCTGGATGTGCGAATTTCCTAGATGTGATTTCTTCCCTTAGTCGCCTTTTACGACAAGCGTTTCGGGGGCACTACATTGATATTCTAAGCCCGCCCCTACACGGGAGTCGTTCATTCTCTTAAATGGTGTAATAAAGTAAATAAATTCAATGAATCGAAATGAAATGTAATTTTTTCTATACACTTGACATCCCTTTAAAGGAAAATTATTTCACAATGAATCCTTAATTTGCAATAAAAACAATATTTACCTGCTTATTTGTCCACCTAATACAATAAAATGAATGGATCATGAACGCCATTCAAACGAATTCCGTGTGCTCATAAAAGCCAACCTATAAAAAAGGGAATAAACTCTAAAAAGAGAAAACAACTTTATTTCTGCATGCAAAAAGTACGATTATTTACATATTTTTTACTACGGCGACCCCACAAATATTGTTTTTTTTTTGTCAAGTGTGCCACACACACAAACACATTGGAAAAAATGTAAGGGGTGGTTCAGCTGCTTGTCGTTGCGTTAGAACAAAAATGAGAATCAAAATCGCCCTTCTCATTTTCTTTTACGATTACATTTGCGACGACGAGGTCAATGACTTGTGACAACAACGCTGTGTTAAGGACACCACCAGAAGAAGATAGAGGAGAATGGGTTCGCAAGAGAATCAGAACGAGATGGAAAAAGAGAGAAGTTCCAAACCAGAAAACAACCATCCCCTACTAGAGTAGACTGAGTGAACTAAATTTTGTTGAAATAAGGGATGTGGAGACGGACGTTATAGAGTATGCTAGGAGAAAGCGGATAAGTTTCCTTGTTTTTAGTCAAGGATATAAGTTTCTATATACGTACCTATATATACATATTTTTTATCTTCATATTGTCCTCCTTGTTTTTTTCTTTTCAAATTCTTCCCATATTGGTTGGGATACATTTAACATTTGGAGAGTTTATGTGTTCTTGTTCTTGCTGATGATGATATGATTCTCCTGCATTCGCAACATAGTTGACACACTAGTATACGACATAATGGGAGAAGAAAAAATACGGATAACTGTAGTAGTAGCGTAGAATAGTGTACTATTCCATGATAGTACTACGACTTATATGTGCATTGGATAAAGTCTGCACTATTCTGTTCTGGAATTGTGAACTTAGTTTTTTTTTTAGTTTTGCTATATCGTGGCATGATGGCATCGATCCGTTTCATTCTCTTTTTCTGGCTCCCTAGACGTTGCTCTTGTAAATTTGTAATCTTCTTTCGTGTGCTAAATAATAGGAAAAACCTTTTTAATTGCGCTTTACCCAGATTGATACGATTTTTCTTTCTCACTATGTTTACCTTTTATTTGATTTTCCTGGTTTTCACAGTTCAGTATTTTTATAGAACGAAAATCAGGTTATTTAACCGTATTCGTGCAAAGTGTGCTTTTAACTACTGGCCAAGGGCTTTCATGTTCAACCCCCCCCCCCCCCCCCCCCCCCCCCCCCCCAGTAACACAAACAGTATTTTTACTGTCCCAGCTCTTATGAAAGTCCAACAAACATACAAGTCTATAAACTGCCGAAGCTGCATAAAATTCGTTGTCCAGTGCAGTAAGATGACTTTGTATTTTAAATGTCACATTGCTTACTGCCTGTCAATTCGTGCCGCAACTTGTCTCTGTTTCTAGTTCTACCGCACCTCCAGTAATGGAACAGCACAATTGGGTATAGTTTTTTGGTTAAACGTTTCGTGCTGTGAAATTCTACTGTACTCACGCGTTACTGTGTACATTACTGCGTTATGTGCAGCAACATCTGTTTTAGGCATAAGCTTGCTATTCCGTTTGTTCCTTATTGGTATTCGTGTAGAGAATATAGTTTCGCACACGCAAATGGTTGGAAAAGCTGGGTTTTACAGTCATTAATGTCAAATATCCTTTTTTTTGTTAATGCTTAACGTTTTTAAACGCATGATTTACTACTGCATTCCAAGCAGTTCTAAAAATCATTACAATTGTCTAGCTTCAAGTTCGAAATTCATCCAAATTTAAGCAAATAAGTACCGTTTTCAGGCCGCATCATTACCTGAGTTAACGGCACGCAATTAAAAAAAAAACTCGTTTGTTAAAGCGTTCACAAGAACGTTAGACGTTTCACCGAAAGTTTGAAATTTCACCGAACGTTTGACGTTTCACCGAACGTTTGACGTTTCACCGAACGTTTGACGTTTCACCGAACGTTTGACGTTTCACCGAACGTTTGACGTTTCACCGAACGTTTGACGTTTCACCGAACGTTTAACGTTTCACCGAACGTTTGACGTTTCATCGAACGTTTGACGTTTCACCGAACGTTTGACGTTTCACCGAACGTTTGACGTTTCAATGAAATGTTTGTGAAGGCGATACTTGCGCTCGTATTTACTTTTAATTATGTATCATAATTATTGTTAAAAGCGCAAACAAAAAAAGCAAAAACAAGTGCAGGGAGGCAGTTAGGTAGGAGTGGCTGCCTCTCATATACCAGAACGCAATTAGCGCGAAGACGCACAATTCTGGCAGTCTCCTGTCGGGTTCTGTTTTTTTAGATCGTGAGTTATTTTTACATTGAAGCAGGGCCATAACTTCTTGGATATGACGCAGCTATTTAAGGTAGTATGAAAGGTAGTACCGGGGTATTTTTTCATTTGACAGCCCCTATAGTATGTAGTAAAATTGTCTCTGCAAGAGAACTGTCGAGGGTAGAGTCGTGCCTTGGTAGCACATCCGCTTTTTCATTTTCCTCTGTGTTACTATGGCCGGGAACTCAGAGGAGAGTGATGTTGAAGTGGCCGCTTAGACAAGTGATTGCATCTTTCTACTTTGCGACTAATTTGGATGATATGGAGTGTGATCCGAGTGCTTTAATAGCTGCTATGAGCTATCAATAAACATGGCAAAATCCCTATTTGTTATGGGGAAAAGGGTGAGTATCTTACAAGCTAGTATTTCCGCATTTAATAGTTTAGTTTAGTTTAGTTTATTCATCAAACAAAGTTACAATAGGTACTTTAGTGATTACTTGACAATATAATAAATAAATTTTTAAACATTACCACCAGCAAAGTTATTTAAAATTAATAATAAATTTGTTTTAAATAAATATCTACTAACATTGAAATCAATCATGTCGCAAATAGTATTTGTTTCTCTTAAACACCTGGATAATGGTTCATTGGCAGCATACACAGTTCTATGATATGGAACATTAAAAAACGATTGATTTCGAAGCAATCTCGCAGGAACATTAATCCCAATTAGAGCTAAAATTTGTGAACAATCGATATAGTCTGCTAATATGTCACGAATGAACATAACCTCTGTGAACTTTCTACGAATCTTGAGAGGCAAAATACCAAGTAATTTACATCTCGTTTCATAGGGAGGAAGATCTATGTCCCATTGAAGTCTTTTCACTACCACTCTCGTAAAACGTTTTTGGATCTTTTCGATTCTAAATGAATGAAGAACAAATGAAGGATTCCAGATTACACTGCAGTATTCAAGGTTAGACCTTACAAACGCAAAATATAAACACTTTAAGGTGTGTGGATCGGAAAACTCTTTTGAGTTACGCAATATGAACTGCCTTTAGCAACTAAAAAATCCATATGCTTTACAAAGTCAAGTTTTTTGTCAAAAATCACACCAAGATCTTTTTTAAAGGTTATAACGGACAATGGCATATGATAAATTTTATAGATAAAATTAATTGGACAGCGGTTTCGAGAGAACGTTAAGCTTTGGCATTTGGAGATGTTTAAATGTAAACAGTTAGTTAAACACCAGTCCGATAAAAGATCAAGATCTTGTTGCAGAAGAAAACAATCATGTTCAGATTTTATACAACGAAATACTTTTAGATCATCCGCGTACATCAAACACTTTGAATTTAAAAATATATCAGGAATATCGTTTATAAACAACAAAAAAAGAAGAGGACCAAGATGGCTTCCTTGCGGAACACCCGATGTAACATATACCGGTGCAGAAAGAATGTTATTTATACGAACGTATTGAATACGATCCCTTAAGTATGAATTTAGCCATTTTAAAAAGTTTGATTGAAAACCAACTTTATTTATCTTCATAAGTAAAGCATCATGATTGACTCTATCAAATGCTTTAGAAAAGTCAGTATAGACAGCATCATACTGATAACCTTTCTCAAGTGCATTCAAGGCTAAATTACTAAAAATAGTAAGGTTAGTTGAAGTGGATCTACCAGCTACCAGATACACTAAAGGAATCCGGCAGTCGGAATGATTTGGATATGTTTAATTCCGCTTAGAAGACACCCGCGCCGAACCTGCATTCCATTTTCGAACCGTCGGTAAAAATCCGTACCAGGTGGTTCGTTGGGAACGTTTCATTTTTCAACTCCGTTCTGGATGGGTCATAGTTTTGGGCGGCTTTGTTAAGGTTGTGTTTGGGCGTTCTGTAGGCAGTTGTAGTCAGTGGCAGTCAGAAAAAAGTCCCCGGGTAGCTGGTCAAGCACCTTACTGTGACCGTAGGGTTAGATGACCTGAACCCAGATTCCCTGAGCCTTACCGCGCTATAAGATGCAGTAAATCTAATGTGAAGGTCGACAGGGAAGAAGTTTAGAAATACACCAAGGGCATCGGTCGAACTCGACCGAAGAGCCCCGGTTACACCAATACCAGTCGACCTCATGACTCGATTGAGTTTAGTGATGTTGTAGGCTTTACTTAGGGCAGGACATCATACTAGTGACCTGTCGGTGAGGTGAGGAGGCTGTGTACATCAAGAACGGAGTTAAAAAATGAAACGTTCCCAGCGAAGCACCTAGTACGGATTTTTACTTCCATAGTACCATCCTAGGCTGGGGTCGCCACCTTATGCCAAAAGTTCTGGTACACGCGTAGAGAGCGACACATGCTTTGCGCACACGGTGTTCCATGTTTTACTTTCAACTTAGCCCTAGATATTTGGCTTCGGAAGATGAGAAGAGTATTTGGTTATTTAGTTAAGGGTGGTAAAAAAAACCGTGTCTTGTACTTGGTTGTGCATGAGTTCAGTTTTACTTGGATTCACGCTGAGGCCAGAACGTGAAACCCGTGCGCTTAGCTTAATTAGAGCCCTCTCTGTGATCTCACTTATCACTGAAGGGAACATCCCAAATACCAGAATAATCACGTCGTCTGCGTACGCGACTGACTTCATTCCAGTTCTGTTAAGGTCCCTCAGAATTTTATCACTGACCATGAGCCATAGTAGAGGCGAAATGACCCAAATAGCGCACGTGACCAACATTTGGCAAGTGATAGTGGTTTAACTAGTAGGGTACTCACAGTTGCCTTGCAAATTGAATCTGCTCAATATTTATTTCACTTGTTTTTATTTAGTTCGAGGTATAGTGCGTACTAAAACAGTTGGCCATTCTACTGCGCAGGTCTCTTAAAATGTGTTTTACAATCTCTTAAATTGCAAAAACAAGCATAAAGAGACGAAAATGGGCGGAGCCATAATAAAAAACGACGTATACCCTGCCCTGTGTTCAAGATCGCTGTCGCGATCTCACTGAGGGTGGTTTCTTCATTTTCCTTCTTTTATACTGAAATTAGGAGCGGAGGAAAAATATAGACCATTATATGTCAACTTTACTTGGAGGCAAATATATTGTTTCGTTTTTTGTCTTGTCGGTTCTTTGTAGGAGTATGATGTGATCACGGTCGGATAGATTAAGCAAAACATTGCACATGAATTGATTGTGTGACTGTGTCTGTATGAAGGTGTACGGTTTTAGATTTAAACCCTATTTGCTCATTATGCTTTCGTTGATCATTATTAATTGTGTCGTGCATATTGATCATGTAGGTACTGATATTGGCACGCAAAGTAAAGTAAATTGCAGTGTCACACCAAATTTTTTTTGTTTATATCATTGAATTTGGGCGATGTAGGTAAATTTAATAAAAAATTTACAATTTGGGAATTTTTTGGAAACGTAAACGATTTTATGCCCAATAACAATAGGCACGATTTTCTGTCACAAAAAAGAGGATGGGGTATTAAACGGTTCGTTAAAGACAAAATGGTGAACGTTCTTGATTCTTCAATAATTTTTTTTTAAGAAATGCAGTTTTTAAAACTTTTTGAACTACCCACCACTTTTAAATTTGTAACCTTGATTAAAAGTGTAAATTATAGCGAGATAAAATTGACGATGAATTGCAAATATAAAACAGATTTACAGCGAGCAGCAAAACAAAACACCAGTATACCAAATGGGTGGTTCGGTTTGGTTTGAATTAAGAAGTAAAAACACACACGTTTTAGTACTAAGATAAAAATATTTATTGATTTTGCTACCTATATATGAAATAGTTAATATTAATGTATATTAAATTGAATTCGAAGAACTGTCAGTTTCATAATCGGTTGAAGAATCATCTCCTGGATTGATAATTATTGCATCCGACATTGTGTCCCACATCTGCTCGTGTGAAAAGTATTCCTCCTCTGTCCTTATAATTTTTTCACAAACTTTGCGCCAATCTTCAACTGTTATTTTTGAAAATTCTTCTTCAGCTAGTTTCTGAACATCCGATAATCTAAACGTTGTATTTCGGCTTCCGACTCTTCCCTTGACTGTTGCCCAGATCTTTTCAATGGGGTTGAGATCTGGATGATAGGGTGGCAATCGTAGTACTTCGTGTCCCGCGCCGTGAATCATATCGTCAATCTTATGCTTAGGGTGGTGATTAGTCCGATGTCGCTTTATAAGGTCATAAAGTTCGACTTTGAGCATTTTTGAAGAATGCGGTATATTGTTGACGGAAAGCCATTCTAACATCTCCGATTTAACGGAAGCAGAAGTGATTTGCTTGTGTTCCCATTTGTTGTGATATGATGCGTTGTCCATTACAATAACCGATGGTTCCTCTAGGTTATTTAAAACTTGATCCTTCATCCATTTGGAGAAATTTTCAAAATTCATCTCATCGTGATAATCTCCTGTTTTCGACCCAGATTTAAATAAAAGCAAGGCATTATTCACGAAGCCCTTCGCTCCACCTGCATGTGCCATTATCAGCCTTTGGCCTTTTGAAATTGGCGCCTTTAAACCTTGACTGGTGCCGTCAGTCCATGCCCTTGGCCTTGTGTGAGAGCTGTGAATATAGCTCTCGTCCAAATAAATAATCTCATATCCTTCTGACCTGTACTCCCGCACCTTCCTCAGATATTTCACTCGTAAAAGTTTGATTTCATTTCTTTCGCAAAGAAATTTACGGTTGTTCTCCGTTTTCCTATAAGAAAATCCATTTCTTTTTAAAATCCTATGTAGCGACATATTGCTTAGGTTCAGCTCCAAATCTTCCTGCACCCGTTGTCTTAACATTTTTAATGTTATCATCATTTTTTCTTCAATGTGGAAGTTGTATATAATTCGCCGAAAAGCTGTGATACCAAATTCGGCCAATCCAGTTTTCCATTTTGTATGTGGTACTCTTTTAGTTGGAGATTCAATAGCGCCTTTCTTCTCATATTCTTTAATTATCCTTCTTATTGTTCGGGCCGAAATTCCCGTAAACTCCTCTGTCTGTGAATTTGCGTATGTGATGGGATTATCTATACATAAATTCCTAGCTTCTTCATTTTTTTGTAATATATCCTAACAACGATCTTACGTCCTAGACTTCCTATTGGTTTTCCTTTTCTTGAAAGATCCATGACAATTTATTTTATTTTAATAAACTTATGTCCTAGCAATGCTTTTGTTTTCGTGAAAGTGAATTCCAAATAGGAAATCCATAATATATATGCGTTATCTTAAAATAAAGAACTCTAAAAACCAAGCAACAAATTTATTCCTTGCCCCTACAGGTAACCAAATGCAAACACTAATCATGTCGTAAAACTTTTACACTTAAGTCAAACAGGTAAAAACAAACATCATAAAATGTATGCTAACCAAGCACACCACCCATACAGGTACCTAGCGCTAAACCACGAAATGTTCAACCATAAAAAGGGTTGGGAACCCTTTCAAATACAATCGGACTTCTAAGTAGAAATGTATAAAAGTCGACCTCATAATAAAAAATTAAGTTTATTTAGATATTCAACAGCATTTTAGTTCTAAGCACTGTAAAGTTGGGTTACGCATTGTAAATTACAGGCAAAAACGCTTAGTGATTAAATCTCTTTCGCGTCATTTTTGTTCTCTTAAATCCTCTCTCTGCGCAATCGACCGTTGGCCAACTGTTTTGGTACGGACTATAGGTAGGTAACGTTTCTAGTTTTCGGCCTCATGCTAGGAAGTTGCAACATGGGCTTGATTACGTGCAGGGATGGAATAAGAATATCATTGCAGCTAATGTTCTGAATAGTGTTTACTGCTGCATGTTTCAGAATAGGATATCCCTAGTCGCCAAACTTTTTTTTGTAGGTAAATAGGTAGGTAACGTATCCTTCTGTATTACAAATCACGGTACATGGGAAAAAGTTTATTCACTACCCCAAACGTAGCGAAAGTGATAAGCTTCTTAAAAGTAAGACTGACTATATTTCCCTTCCAAAAATTTAACTTCGCACACACAAGAATGTCTGGAGAAGATAGGCTTCAGACCCTCTGTATAACCATTTAACGCCACAATAGTAGTTTAATAGGTACTATTTAGCATTGAATTTTTGAAAGATCTAAATGTTGTTCAGTTCTTATTTTTGAAGAACCTAAGAGGTCTGAATCACAAACTCTCCCGATAACCAAATCAATTTCAGCACTCTCTTCAAAATGTGATTATGGTTTGAAATGCAGTTTAAAAACTTCTCAAAAATGTCCATCAACCATCAATCCAAGTTGCATGAACCCTCGAATGCAAGGCGAAAACAAACAGTGTAAGAAACACAAGAACAATAAACAACTCCCTTTTGAAAATATATGTACATACATACATGCATACATGATGTAGGTGTGTACTGTGTACGAGCGAATGTGTATCTATGGTGGTTGAAAATTTTTGTTTTACATTTTGTGATCCCCTCTGGGTTTTATTTTACATATTATTTGCTTTTGTTGCGTTGTTGTTGTTATTTTTGTTGTTGCTGTAGTGTCTGGAAAAGGACATATCGCGTCTTTCAGCACCATACATAACACCGTGTCGCAGTCGCAGAGGAATAATAACAAAAAAACAATTCAGATAAGATCTGAGAACACAGCATCATCTTTGGTATAACAACGCGCGAGCTTACTGCGCGCTGACAACTACAAAATCTGTGATCCCTACGCTTCCTCCTCGCATAACTTGCCGAAACTCTTTTTGTCAGTAATGATCCGCTTTGGGAAAACGTTTCAAGGTTATTAATTTAACGCTTCTTATCTCCTAATCTTACTGGTGCCAAAAAACAAATAAACACTTTTTACTTGACGTTCAAAATATGTTTTTTTTTTTATTGTTGTTGTTATGTTTTATTATTTGTGTGACATGCGGCTCAGCTCAAGCATTGCCATAATTTGCCCGGCTTCATTGATGCGTTTCTTTTACGTTTAGTTGCTTGACATTTTTTGGCCTTGGTAAGGTAGGTACACTGGCGATCACAAGGATGAGCCCAGGTCCTGTTGGAAATTTTATACCCAGAACCTTTTACTATCTGGGAACAGGTATATTTTTTCCCAACAGTAAGTCATAAAATTAAAGGGTAAATAAGAAACTGGAAGAAACTGCTGCAATTTCCCAAGTTCAAACAATGAACTAGGGTAGAGTCGCCAGTGGCCGGCCCCCTAAGGATTTTTTTTCATAAAATATAGCACTGTAACCACAAATACTAACATTTTCGAATAATTCATGAAATAAATTATTCTCTATTAATTTGTTCATCGGTGAAAGAAAAAAAAGTCGATTATTTTTACCAAAAAATTATTTGTTTAGATTTTTATAAAAAAAAAGTCAATTTTTCAAGTGGCCGGCCCCTTGTTCCCTATTTCCGGCCAGCTGGTGTCCATTATTTCTGTAATAATTTTTATTGAAAGGTTTTACTATTGAAAAGTTAAGAAAAAATTATTTCATATAATTAAAAACAAAAATACAAAAAATAAATAAATTATTTTTTCCAATTTTCTAACTCAAACATTAAAACACAAAATCAAAAAATCCTTAAATTTAATTCAGTTCAGAACATTTTTTAAAAATCATATCTTAGATAAATAGTAAGTATTTTTTAATACAAACATTTTTTTTAAAGCATTAAAAATTTGTTTATAATATTTGTTAAAAAATGTTTTATTATTTGAAGGTTAAGAAATGATAATTTATATATACCGAACAAAAAAAAAAAACTTAAAAATAAAATAAATAAATTAGTTTTTCCATTCCTGTGTCTCAAACAATAAAAAACAAAAAATCCTTATTTAATTCAGTTCAGATCATTTTTAAAAAATAATATAGATAAATTGTAGGTACTTTTTAATAGAATAAAGTTTTTTTTAAAACTGAAGTTTCTTATCTCATTTTGGACGCTTAAATATCACATTTTGAACATATAAAATCTTTGACCTCAGCATCTGCAAAAGGCATGGTTGATAAATTGGTGCATTTAATATGGAACCAGTTTTTGCATTTGTCACACCCTAAATTCTTTAGCCCTTCTTCTTCTGCGTCCGTAAGGACATCTTCATTGCATGAAGCACATTTTGGCACAATTTTTTTTAGTTTTGTTGAGTTCTTTTTCACTTCACTTCTTTTTTGTCTTTCAAGCTTTCTTTTTTGAACTTCGGCGGCTTTAATAGACTTTCCTTCTTTAGTTTTTTGTCGAGCAAGCTTTCTTTTTTCCTCTTCGGCGGCTTTAAAGGCACCTACATCCGTCGGTTGCAGGATGTGGGTGGTGTTTGGAGGAAGTGCATACAATTTCATGTTGTTGCTGCTGTAGAAGTCACTAAGCTCAAGTGACATGTGAGAAGCGTGTCCGTCAACAAAAAATAAAACTGGACGTTGAACATTATTGTTTGAAATCCAAACGTTCAGACCATCTTTCACATACTGAAGAAATGTTTCTCCCCGCATCCATCCACTGTCTGTTTTGCCAAAAACCCAGTCAGGCTTTTTATTCTGGACTAATTTCAGCCAACTGGGCGATCTCTTATATGGCAACACAACCATAGGAGGGAGTGTTCTTCCATCTGCTGAGAAAGTCATCAGCACAGTCAAATTTTCTTTTTCGTTTGCTGCCTTTATTTCATATAAATTTTTCATTCCTTTTGGGGCAATTACATTGCCACTTTTTGGAGCCATGCTGAATCCTGTTTCATCTGCGTTAAAAATGAGGAATCCTCAATAATGTCTAAAGCATCTTCTTGGGCTAGGAATTCCTTAAGCTCTTCAGTTTCAGCGGTTCGCAGGCTTAGATCGGGATGGCGGCGCATGAAACTATAGTACAATTTCTTACCGGGTTTGTTATTTTTAAAAGGAGTTTTGCGTCGTTCTTGCACCGTTCTCTAACGGTTTTTAGAGGTTTGTGGAAAGCCACATTTAGCTAGATTCACAAGCCATTTCTTTATTTATTGATCTTCCTCTGCAGAGAGCACAGGGCAGGGACCAAATTTCCCAAGGTTATCCGCGGCCCTGTTGTGGACTCGATCCTGAAGAGTCGTCCTTGGGATCTTGAACCTTCTTCCTGCTGCTCTGATTGGCAGTTTGTTTTGCCGGATTTTAAATAAAGCTTGCTCTAAATCCGTGTCTTTATATGTTATGACACGCTTCTTAGCTTGCGCCTTCTCATTTGTCCGGGTCATTCTAAGTCGCTTAAGACAATTTTTAAATATCTATTTAAGGATCAAAAACTGGTAACCTTATAAACATTTGTGTTAACCCTAAAATAAAACAAGGGGCCGGAGTTACGACGCGTGTGTCCTATATCCGGCCACCAAGACTTTATTTTAAAAAGGGGAGGCCGGACACTGGAAACTTTTGAATTTAAACGATTTTTTTTTTGCTCCACGATGATCAGAGTAGGTTTATTTATCATTTTGCATTACTCATTTAAAAAAAGAATAAAAATCGAGTTGCCTATCTCCGGCCGGGGCCGGCCGACAATAGGCAACCACGTGCATTTTTGTATCCTATTTCCTGCCCCCTTAAAATCAAGAATAAATACAACAATTTTTGACATTAAAAAGCAGTTTTTAATGAAAAATAGTATATTTTTTTTAAAAAAAAAACAACACTTGAAAACAGTTACCCACAAAATTTGCTCTCTAAACACTAATTTCGACAGCAATTTCACTAACGATTTTGATACTAAATCACAAACATAACAACGCTACGCAAATGTGTTAATTTATCGAAAGTGGCTGAACAGACGCAATCACAATTTTAACAGAATAGGCGTTTTTCTTTTTTAGCTCCGAGCGGGGCACTGAGCTGTCAAAAAAAGAACTGTGTTACTTTTTTAGCTCGGAGCGCTCTGAGCACAAAATTTGTATTTCTTTTTTATCTCTGAGCTAGCTAAGGGCTCGCTCGATGAGCTCGATTAAAAATGACCGAGCACATCGAGCGAAAAGCTGAGCGCGGCTGACTTCATTCATTATTTTGTGCTTTTTCCATAGTTTATTTACTAGAAATTATAATTTAAATGGAACAATCCTTGACAAACACCAATTTCAGAAGCAATCCTGACTATTTTGAAAATTAATAGAAAAAAAATTATCTAATGACAGTTCAGTGCCCAATTCTGTTTCTTAATTAGCTCGGAGCGCTCAGGTTATGTTCAGCTCGGAGCGAGCTCTGTTCCCCGCTCGGGGCTAAAAAAGAAAAACGCCTAATGAGAAAGAGGTTTAAGAGAACAATTTAAAAGCAATCGCTCAGAAGAGAGAATATGAATTCACTGGAGGGGGCCTCAATTAGACGACTCTACCCTACTTGAAAAGCATATAAAAACATAGGGACGCGCTACAGTCCGCTTGGGCGAATTGATGGATACCCTATTCTTATTCCTATCCCTCATAAGTGGGCGTGACAAAAGTCTAAGTATGGTTCAATTGTTAAGAACGCTCTACATATTTTGTTATATAACATTTAAAGGATTTTATCGAAAAAAACGAAGTTTTTGTAAAGAAAAAACGCTCCCAAGCTCAAAATTTGGTTTTTCAATAAAATTGTTTTATTTAATTGTGGGCGTGTCAGTGGGCGGATTTTAAAAATGTTATCTCCCAAGCAGTTTTAGGGGTCATAGATCATATATAAAAAATTTCAGCTTTCTAGCTCAAAATTCGATTTTTTCGAAAAATTTGTTTTTTTTTTGAGTTTGTGGGCGTGTCTGTGGGCGGATTTCAAAAATTCGTAAGCTTGATTATTTCGGGACCCTATATGGTTAAAATTTCAGCTCTCTAGGTCCAGTTTAAAGGCCTAATTTTTGCCGACAGACGGACGGACGGACGGGCGGACATGGCTAGATCAACATTACTATCGATGCTGATCATAAATATAGTAACTTTTAGGGGTCTACGGGCAATATTAAGGTATGTTACAAACTATGCGTCAAATTTAATATACCCTTAGAATAAGTAATAAACCGTTCTTTTCAACGCTTTTTTTAAATATTCTTAATAAAACTTTGAAAACAATCGCTGGTGTGAACTCCTGCAACGAAATATTCGCAATGGCCTCATCCTAGTGGCGCATCTTTTTATACGCTTTTCAAGTAGTTCATTGTTTGATCTTGGGAAATTCGAGCGGTTGTTTCTTATTTCCCCTTTAATTTTATGACTCTCTGTTGGGAAAATATGTACCTGTTCCCAGGTAGTAAAAGTTTCCGGGTATACAATTTCTAACAGGTACATATAAGGACTAAAAATCGATTGCAAAATGTATGGCCCATCGTTGTGATCGCCAGTGTATATTCTTTTCGTAGAAGCCCAGATCCGCACATAACCCAAACATATCTCTTCTTATTTTTAGAGCATGGAATAACTCGTCTGCGATGTCTATATTCGGCAAGTGTAGGGGGTCGCGCAAAAGATTGTTTTGATTTTTTTTTTTTTGACTTGCTATTGCTTTGGTGGGGGATTCGTTCTCTGCTATGTTTGTTGTTCGTGCTAAATAAAATGCGAATGAAAAAGTTAAATTTTAGAACATTAACCTCATCAGTGGACGATTATAAAGCGATGCGATGGCTAAGTGGTGGCGCAACGAAACTTAAACGGTTTAGCGAATTAGGAAATCCAAGTGCAGGTACTTACGATACCGTTTTTCTCTGCATTTGACAAGCACAATAATTTATTTTATTCCGCATCGACCTCAACTTCAAGCTTTGTGTGACCTGTGCAAGAGAGAGGGAGGATGTACAACATTTTATGGGAAGAAGACGCCAGTCTTTTCTGTTGAGGGACAACAAGAATGCTCAGATCTCTCTCAATGAAGGTGAAGTTTTATAAGTGATTCCAATTTGGCTGGTTTGCCCTTTTTCAGAACTTTAACCACCCTACTAGTTTCACCCGGTATTTCAATCTTTTCGCAGAAATTCCTATAATAAGCACTTTTCGATACCCAAATTAACCTCTTATATTCCTTCTGGTTCGATCGGTAGAGGTTCCAGTCTTCCTCCAAATCAGTCTTGAGTGACCTGTTTAGAAGTTTTCCAGCTTTTCTTCGGATTCTTTGCAGTTCATGAATGTCGCACTTCGTGGGGTTTTGCCATGATTCACCAAATTGTGAAAATTCTAACGATTGACTTTTTTTTAAAGCTCCTGACACGCCTAGGCGAAGAAAAACGGTACGTCGACCTGGATAGATCTATTGTACCATAGGTCAGAGAAAATTGTAGGCTAGTGCGTTTTCCGTTTTTCTAGAAAAGGTAATAATGCTTCTAGAAGGGGATTTCTTCAATCCTTCATTAATGAGTTCTTTGAAGAAGATCCTCTTTCTGATTCCGCAGAGGGCTGGGCATTCGTACAATAGCCGCGTTTTATTATCCCAATGATCTTGATACGGATCCGATCTGATAATAAAACGATCTGGATCATCAGTGGCAAGTTGTGGCAACAGTTGTTTTTAACACATAACAGACAATACCAGGTATTTCAAGTTTCGATTGGCACTCAGCCATATTGCAAATATAGGGTACAATGTGACGTCACAATATGATCGCTTGTTGTGTCGGGGGTGTTGCCATTTGAATACAAATCAACATACATTTTGCACTCAATATTTTTTTTCAGAAACTATGTTCAAATGTTATGTTCAAATATGCAACATATTAACAGTATTGTACTGCTAATATTTCCATTAAATTTTGTGTATTATATTACGAAGCAAAACGTCTCAAAAGTCGCAGTGGTAAATTATTCGAATATGAAAATATGCTAATTGATTTTTTGTGTTATTAATAGTGTTTCATATTTTGGTCTGGCAATATTATTGTGTTCCTATAATTTCCTATAATTTAAATAAGCAACGCCACGAAAAAACAGGTAGTGAGTTTTGTAATTACATTTTGGATCACGATTAATGATCCCGATAAATAGCAAGATCCTGTGTTGTTTTTGTTTTACGTATTAAATTGATCCAGATCCAGATCCGCATGGATAATAAAACACAGCTAATATGTGCTCCGTGGTTTCGTCGTCCTCGAGGCACAGCCTGCACTGTAAATAGTCGGCTAAATTCATTTTGTTAAGGTGCTATCGTAAACCGTGGTGACCTGTGAGGTAGCCTATTAGGTTTTTAATATCATGCCTACGTAGGTTTAGGATCCTGCTGGCATTGTTTTTAAAGGGCTGGATGGCTCGTTTGGCATGTCTTAGACCTGCAGTGTTTTCCCAGTGTGAGATGCATTTTGAGTGTTCCAAGCTTTTTATACTCGTAGCTAAATTAGTAGCTGATTTAGGTATGTAGCAGAAGGGTTCAGGTCCTATGAAAGGGGTTTCTGAACGACGTCTGGCTAGTTCGTCAGCTTTTTCATTTCCTTCAAAACCCCTATGGCCAGGAATCCACCACAATTTGGTTTTATTTCTGTGGCTGACTTTCTGGAGGGTATTGAAGCAGTGTAAGACTGATTTGGAGTCAACTGTGTGCGAGCTAAATGCTTTTATAGCTGCTTGACTGTCCGTGAATATTTGGATGTGAGCGCCTTTGATACCAGTGTTAAAGATGTGGTTAATAATAATAATTATATTAGTTAGGTTATATTACACTGCGACCTAATGGTCTATTATGTCCCCTGCTTGAACCTCGTATCGAGGTATTGCGCTGATTTATCCTTGGCAGGTCACACTCCTTAAAGCACAGCGTCCAGTCCAGTTTCCTTGATGAATCTGAGAATGAGCTGTGAGACGTTGAGATTTAGTCCGTGAAAACCAGCTCCTGTGCACGATTCCATTTTAAAACCATCCATATACCACTTAATTCCGATTTGGCGGTTCGGTGGGCTATAACTAGCCCGTGCTTCTCTATTTGGTATTTCCATAAAGAACCGCTTATTGAAACATAATGTTTTTTGAAGGCGGTCTATAACCGCGCAAATCATGTCAAGTTCTGGAATTTCTGAGAGCAGCGTCATAAGTTCCGGGTGGTCACTAAGACATATCTCATTCGTTTGTAACAGAAGACGGTAGGACACCGATATAATTGTCATTATTAGATTTAAAAAAAATCCTTAATTAAATTTGAAAATCGTGGCTAGGCTAAATCGGAACAAAAAACAGAAAATTAAAACTAAATTAATATATTCAAACTAAAGGGTATGCTATTGCGTGGGACTGGAAATATACATCCATACGAGTAGGATGCATTATGCACCCAGGTGATATCACATTGCCGCCAAATTTATTATAAATTTTTCGCGTTGTAAGGAAGTGACGAATTGCTTTTTGTTTTGCCATTAAAATGGACCATACTGGGTGTGGCTATGCCTACCATACGCCTCGCATCTGTTGCCCACGAAGCAAAAAGAAGGCTTACTTATTTGTCCCAAAGTCCATTGATATTGTAAAAGAAATGTCCCTATAAGTGTTAAATTTCGTCCACCACACAATTAATGGTAAAAATTAAATAATGAAATCTGCCGACTCTTGCAAAACACAATACTATTTATTTTTCAATCGAGAAACCGGGAGTAGGACAAATAACAAAAAAAGAAATAAAATAAAAACAAACAAGTGAATGACCGCAGTATCGCTACGGGGTGGGCTGGTTGCATGCTCTTTTTGTTTACTTGTGTTTGTTTTTTTTTTTCTCATTTGTTGTTTATTATTATTTTTTTCTTCTTTGCATTTTGTGCTAATAATTCTTTATGTATCGGCTCTGCCATTTGGTCTCTTAAAATGGTTTTCAAGTAACCCACCCAGCGTTGGAGAGATGTATTTGCTTGTGAAGAGAATTTTGTTAAAAAGAGCATTCAATTGCATTAGTGTTGCCATGGTTAGAACACAAATTTGCATAGCAAATACTTTTATCGAACATTTTTGAAGCAACAATAAGAGGACCACTTTACTATAAGAGAAAAAATGTTGTTCAATGTAGATATGTTTTAAAAACCTCGTTTTAACCTCAATCTGTCAAAAAGTTGCATTTTGAAAATATCACAGAATGACATTTAATGTGGTTTTATTCAACTGGCTGCTGGATTTAAGACCGGGACGCAGGCTCAACCAAGTATGGGCGGAAGAAAGCATGCCCCATTTACAAGAAAGGCGATCTTATGTCTTGCAAGAACTATCGACGCATATCCCTGCTAAATGTCGCATATAAGATCCTATCCAACGTACTGTGTGAACAGTTCTGCAACACACTTATCGGCACGTCCCAGTGCGGCTTCCAGCCCGGCAGATTGGCAGTAAACCAAATTTTCGCACTGGGTCAAATCTAGGAAAAGACCAACGGATTTCAAGTTGAGACTCACCATCTTTTCATTGACTTTAAAGCCGCATATGATAGCATTCATCGTCAGGAACTTGGCGATGGCCGAATATGGCATCCCGGCAAAACTGATCCAGTTATGTCGCGTGACACTTAAAAACACGCGGTGTAATGTGTAGTTTGGAAGCAGCTCTTCCGAATTATTCCAAACCTGCACCGGATCTCGGCAAGGAGATGCGCTATCGTGTGACTTCTTCAATCTTGTTTTGGAGAAAATATTGCGCGATATTGACATCATCGGCCGTTCCCAGATGCCGTGTTGGAGCCTTTTCCGGCGATTGAAGAACAATCGAAATTGGTTGGTCTTGAAGTAAGTTGGGACATGCTATCAACAAACAAACAAACATCTGTTCACCGCCTAGGATAAAACGTCACTGTAGATAGCAATAACTTGGATGTAGTTAAGGAGTTCACCTTCATGGGAGTAAACATAAACTCCACAAACGACAACTTAGTGGAGATCCGACGGAGAATTACTTTAGGAAGCCGCTGCTACTTAAAATAAAAAATGCGCGGACATGCTGCTGCTACTTCGGTTTGGCCAAACAAATGGGTTCAAGACTCGTCACTCGAAGACTAAATGCATGCTGTATCGAACCTTAGTCCTGCCTGTCCTGCTTTATGGTGCCGAGTCCTGGAGGATAAGAATGAAAGGAGGCTAATATTGGGTTCTTTTCAAAGAAAAATACTACGTCGCAGTGTCTTCGTTGGATTCGCTACTCATAATGTGGACCTAAATTTATAATGTCTGCTTTCCAGGTGGGCCTGGCCTAAGGTGTGTCAACAACTGTCAGGCAGGCACCTCTGTTTAGAGATATTTTCGCTTTCAAGCACTAGACACTTCCACTCAAAATGCTTCACTTATCTTACGCACCCATATCTAAAGGGTCTTTCATTAAGGACTTGACAACTTCTTTTTATACCCTATTCTAAGGGTATATTAATTTTGACGCATAGCTTGTAACATACCTTAATATTGCCCGTAGACCCCTAAAAGTTACTATATTTATGATCAGCATCGAAAGTAATGTCGATCTAACCATGTCCGTCCGTCCGTCCGTCCGTCGGCAAAAATTAGGCCTTTAGACTGGACCTAGAGAGCTGAAATTTTAATCAAAATACTCTCTAGGGGCCCGAAATAATCAAGTTTAAGAATTTTTGAAATCCGCCCACAGACAGACGTCCACAAACTCAAAAAAACAAATTTGTGGAAAAAATTGAATTTGGAGGTAGAAAACTGAAATTTTTTATGTATGATCTATGACTCCTAAAACCTAAAAAAAAAAATTTTTCAAAATCCGCCCACTGACACGCTCACAATTTAAAAAAACCTTTTTTTGAAAATCCAAAGTTTGAGCTAGGGAGCGGTTTTTTTACAAAAGCTTCGTTCTTTTCGATAAAATCCTTTAAATGTTATATAACAAAATATGTAGAGCGTTCTTAACAATTGAACCATACTTAGACTTTTGTCACGCCCACTTATGAGGGATAGGAATAAGAATAGGGTAGGTATCCAACAGTTCGCCCAAGCGGACTGTAGCCAGTCCCTATGTTTTTTTATATAAAATGCAAACTACTTGAGATATCTGAAAAAAAAGTTATTGTCTTGAATTACTATCAAAACATTTATAATTCGTTCATATGTCCACCACGGGAACGTATACAGAGCGGTCAATACGTTGAACCCAATTTTCGATGACTCTGCCGCACATTTCGACCGATACGGCCGCTATTTCTCGTTCAATATTGGTTCTGAGCTCCTCTAACGTCGCCTGCTTGTTGGCATAGACCAATGATTTAATATAGCCCTATCCAAAAAAGTCTAGAGGCGTTAAACCACACGATCTTAGCGGCCAATAGACGGTTCCTTTTCTCGAGATAACACGTTCACCGAACTGAGACTTCAATAGCTCGATTGTTGCACCCTCTGAGGCTTGTGGCACCGTCTTGTTGGAGCCACATATCACTGATGTCCAATTCATGCAATTGCTCAAAGAAATAACGTTCCAATATGTCTCTGTAGCGAATACCATTTACCGTAACGTGACGGTCTTTTCATCGACAAAAAAGGACCCAATGACGCCACCGGCTTCATCCACGTTTTGGATGTTTTTTAACCGCACCAAACAGTGACTTTTTCCGGATGAAGTTCTGTTTTATGAAGCACATAAGGGTTCTCACCTGTCCAGTAACGCAGCATATTTTGCTTATTGACGAAGCCGTTTAACCAAAAATGCGCTTCATCGCTGAAGATGATTTTGCAATGAAATTCTTCATTTTCTTCCATCATGTCCAGGGCCCAATTCGAGAACGTACGTCGCTTCATATGATCAAGTGGCTTTGGTACTTGAGTCAGTTTGATCTTGTTAGGATGTAGACTAAGATCTTTACGCGAAATTCGCCATAATGTGGTCTGCGAAAGGCCCAATTCTTGTTTTTGCCACGGACGCCTCTACGGCAGCAATATTCTGCACACTTCGGGCAAAACGTAGTCTCACTGGCACGGCAACAACAAGCAGCGAATATTCAGACTCAAATTTTATCACTAGACTATGAATTGCCTGTCTACTGGGACGAGAATTACGGCCGACGTTAACGCTCTTAAAGTTGCGACTCGGAATTTCGGTAGTAAATTTTAGTTATTTGTTAATGTTGTCCCTTCGTGTACTTCACCATTGTGAAAATTAGAGATGTAACGGATAGTGATTTGGCTAAATACCGGATATTCGGCATATACTTTGGCCGGATAGCCGAATATCCGGCGGCCGAATATATTGTCGAGAGCAGAATACATTCATAGCTATGCTTTCTAGTTCAAACACGACACGTGTACAAGTTGTAACTAGTTTGGTTCCGTTATTTGTTTGTACGGCTAGTGTGTTGAATGTGGAGAGTGCTAAGGAGAATCTGTTGTAGAACACACAGTTGGCATAAATTACTGGTTGAACTAAGACACTTTAAGTTTGCGAAATTTGTGTGTTCTTTACATTTTTGTATTCCTTGTTTATTACGTTAGTTATTATTAATGAATAAATATTACGATAGGTACATACTTATTGAACTTTCCTGTAGCAAATAAAGTGAAATGGAACCGCTGAGCAAAAGATCCCCAATTTATTTTACCTATCCGGTATTCGCCGAATACTTACTCTCTATCCGTCAATGCAGCCGGATAGAAAAAAAGTGGCCGGATGGCCGAATAACGGATACTAACCGGATATCCGTTACATCTCTAATGAAAATGTTGGTTTTACTGTATATTTTAACATTGACAGTTGGGAAAGTAAATTTATTATTTTTTTATTTTTTTATTTTGTCAAATATCGCAACTATGTAGTTTGCATTTTATTTAAAAAAGAAGTTGTCAAGTCCTTAATGAAAGACCCTTTAGTTGACGTGATTTAGCTTCTTGAACTACATATACATCTCGGTACTGCTCAAAGAGTTCGTTGTTGTGTCTTCAGCTCCATTCACCCTCCTCGCACACTGAGTATTTTTCTCTAAAAAAAAAAACCAATATTAGCACCCTTTTCCTACTTGTCAATGCCATATAGCAGAACTAGCAGGATAAATGTTCGATAGAGCATGCAGTTTGTCCTTCGAATCAGGAGTTTTAAACCCAAACAAGAAGCAGCGGTTTCCTATGGTAACTCTTCGTCGGATCTCCACTAAGGTATCCTTCTTCGAGTGGATGTTTATTTCAAGGTGTATGAACTCCGTAACTACCTAGAGTTTTGTGCTAAGCGGTATACAGATGTTTGTTTCTTAGTTGATGGCATGCACTTGATTTTGCACTCGTTAAACTCCAGACCAACCGATTTCCAAACTGCACATTGCACCGCATGTTTTCAACCGTCGGGCATAAGTTTTGCCTGGAACCCATATTCGGCCATTAATTTCTATACTACAATTTGAGAACAAAATTTGGCAATTTTAACGATCTTGCCAGATCTTATAACTGTTTTTAAATGGAATTAGTTTATATTGAATTCATTTGTCACCTGTTGGGATGTAACATTACCTCAGACATAGAAAAGTAAATAACACTTCGTTTACATTAACGTAGAAAAATGTACATAAATGTGGACGTGTGTAGGTATATTCAGCATTTGGGTAATGCGATACATAGATTCATTAACGGCCAAGAATCTAGTCCTCATAGTCAAGGCATTAAAACAAATATAACGCACACCACAATTAAATAAAGTTTTTTATCTCCAACTGCTTAACCGACTGAATAACCAAAGTATTGTGATAAGTTCATAAAAAATAAGGTTTTGGAATTTACTGCATAACTGTTCACTCTTAAGTGGGTTTCCTACATCATTTTACCCACCCAGGGAAGAATTTTATATTTCCTCATTTAACTATCAAATTAAAACAAACAGAAATACTATAAAACCTAGAGTACTCCGTTGTGTTTTATTGCCAGCCATAGGCAGAGGCAAGTGACCGCCCTACACTATAAAAATGTTATTTTAATGTTTGTCATGCCAAAACATATTGACTTTTTTTTCCTTAAAGAATGTGCCTACCCGTAAACTCTTGAGAGTCCCAATAGAATAGAGAAACCTGCATCGTACACATACACATACGAGTACAAACGTTTCTTTTAAGAATTAAATGAATTCAAACATTTAGGTCAATGTTGGATTTAGATGTCTTCATACGCAGTTGAAAAAATAAAAAAAATAAAAAAAACAAAATATTAACGAGATAATACAGTTGATGTAAAATGAAAAATTATTTCTGTCAGATTAAGTATGAGATACAAGTGCTGTTGCAATTCAAAATTTAAAGTGAGAGTTATCACAGAAAGATACCATCAAATTATGCCGCTAGACAATATCAGTTTTGATAAATCAAAAGAGGTATATACTGTTAGTTGTTTTGATTATATGTAAGTGTGGACAATTGCGGGACTGTTTTGCAGAGAGCGCGACGTCTGGCTAGATACAAGTGATCTGCAAGAACTAACAATGTTCTTCTGTTACTCTGTCATTTGTTAAATATTTATTAATACATACATGTATCTTTATATAATTTATTATTTATAAAATAGCAACAGGCAAGAGAAAAACAACTACAGACGCATTTCCTTACTCCCTACAATATCGTAGGTATTCAAGAAAACCGTTAAAAGCAGAGTTCTGAAATATCTTAATGATATTAAATTCTTCAGCGAAAGGCAGTTTGGGTTTAGAGAAAGCCTCTCTACGGAAGATGCTCTCATAGACTTTTGTGCAGTTGTTTACAAAGAACTTGATGTTAAAAAATGTTGTGCCGGACTCTTTGTCGATATCACAAAAGCCTTCGACATGGTTAACCACACCATTCTCTTGGAAAAATTGCATTACGCGGGGCTTCGCGGTTCTTTCTTAGATTGGTTTGCATCTTATTTAAAAAACAGAACACAAAAGGTAAAAATCGGGAATAATTTAAGTAGTTCAAAGATAATAAATGTAGATGTATCCCAAGGATCCGTTCTTGGCGCTATTTTGTTCCTAATACAGTAGTGGAAGTTCGATTATGGACAGTTCACACCGAAAAGCCGAAATTCCATTTGAAATACCAGGAAGTGCATCTCCTACTCCAAAGCACGTTCAAAGCATCTGTCGACATTCCATACAATAAACCGTTGCCTTACAAGAGCTTTCTCATTCTTCGTTAGTGAGCTCACTGGAATTTATTGAGAAGGTGATAGAAAATGGTGCATTTCTGGTGGAAGTTCGATTGTGAATGTGAACAGTTGCGTTATTTTTGCTATTGCGGGAAACTGCTCAAAACGTTTTGGATGTTTTTTTTAACTAAATTGTTAAAAATAAATAAATTTAATGAATATTTCATTTTCAATTTCAATTTATTAACATCTTTAGTTTTGAGTTGTACAATAAGACACGGTCTTTTATAGTACAAACGGTAAATGCATCAATGTAAATAGAATAAATATTAATAAATAAAGCAAAAGGTACAAATGAGAAAAAAAAATGATTATCATAAAAATACAAAAATTCAAGGTGAAAGGTAAAAATGGAGAAAATTATAATTATCTTGAAATATTTTTATTACTATTATTATCATCAGTGCTGCGCTGAAAAGTATTTAAAAATATTACATTTGAAGTTCTTGGGATTGCGAATCAGTTTAATATGTATTGGCAAAGAGTTCCAAAGCCTCACAGAGTGGACGAAAAACATACGGGAGGAATTTAAATATTTAAAAGGCGGAATATAGATATTAAGTGTTCTCTGAGATTGTGAAAAAGCTAATCTATTGTAAAGGTATCTCGGGATATGAGATTACGAGCATTTAAAAATTGATATAATGAACAACCTAAGACATTTCTAGATAAAAGAGAGATTCGATCATATCTCTTCAGTCCATAAATGTATCTAACGGAATTATTAAAAGCTACTCGTAGTTTATACTGAGATAGAGAGTCCAAGTCACTGTATACTACCTCAGCATACGTGATAATAGGTAAAATCAGAGCGATTACAAGTTTACGACGAGTTTCTTTAGGAGTAAAACTAGCAGACAGCCAAAGTTTTCTAAGACAGCCATAAATGCGGCCAACAACAAAATTAACGTGATCATAAGACGATAAGGTACGGTTTAGTTTGAAACCTAAGCAAGTAACTGTATTAGCGTAACTGATTATCCCATTTGAGAGATATAAGTTCGGCAAGATGTTAGGGTCAATTAGCTTATTCGCAATTGCAATAATCTGAGATTTTGTCGGATTTAAAACAAGTCCATTAATAATGGACCATCTAAAAATCGCTGACAAGTCATCATTATATTTACTTGCAAGATCGCGGACATTACAAAGAGGACTAGACAAGCACTGAACATCATCAGCATTAAGGTAGGTAGTCACGTATTACAAACTGTTGGAAGATCATTGATAAACATACAAAACAAAATTGGGCCGAGAATTGAACCTTGAGGAACGCCCTTAGTGATAGATTTGAACGAGGAGGACTTACCTCCAGCAATTACTTTTTGTTGCCTGTTACCCAGAAAACTCTCAATTACTTTAGTAGCGCTAGGGCTAAAATTGAAAAAATGTCGCAACTTCCTGCACAACAGTTCATGATTAACCGAATCGAAAGCCATGGAAAAATCAAACAGACAAAGAAAAGTAACGTGGCGCTTATCAATATTTAACCTAATGTCATCCATAATATTAACCATTGCTGTAGAACAGCTATGACCTTCTCTAAAACCAGACTGAAGTTGATGAAGTAAGGAGTTACTTTGAAGGTGATGAGAAATTTGCCTCGCGATTACTTTTTCAAATACCTTTGATAGGCAAGGAGGTATACTAATTGGCCTAAAATCCTCAGCCGATTTGGCGTTACGCTTTTTAGCAACAGGTAAAACCCTAGCAGATTTCCAAACTTCAGGTAAAGTTCCTGACACTAAACAGAAGTTAATTAATTGTGTGAGATGACTAATTATGTGTGGTAAAATCAATTTAACGAATTTAAGCGGTATCCCATCCTCACCAATAGCATTAGACTTAATTGTCGCCATAATGCCTTCCTTGAACTGATAAGAGGGGTATTTATATGACACACTTGGTCAACACCTGAGAGAAAATGGTCATTCAACACATCAGGTTCAACCTCGCAAACAGCACATTTGTCATTATTAACGCCAAGCTCACGAAGATTTTTCCAAAGAATCTTAGATGAAAGCGAAGCATTAAGCTTAGCACTAAAGTAGCTGCGTTTAGAGGGTGGCGACGGTGTAGAGGTTAGTGTGTTGGCTTGCGACCCGTGCGGTGCAGGTTCAATCCCCATAGGGAACAAAAACATACGCCACCCATTCTTATGCCTCTACACCAAAAGGAGGATTTCTGCCTGGTAGTACAATGGACCGTTAACGAGTCTGAGTGCTCTGGGATTTGGATTTCCTTTTTTATATAAAAAAAAAAAAAAAAAAAAAAAAAAACTGCGTTTAGAAGCTCGCGTAACACTTGTAGCATTATTACGGGCAGATTTATACAAATTCCAAGAATATGTATTTGGCAATCTCTTCCATCTGCTATAAGACCTATTTCTGCACCTAATAGCATTAATAACAGCATAAACCATGGACAGTTCTTGTTACTAATTTTAATAGTTCTCGTAGGCACAATGTTTTCATAAAATTGTGCCACTATGGACTGGAAACAGTTAATTCTCTCGTTCGGATCAACAACAAGTCTACAATATTCCCATGGTGCAAGAGATATTCCTCTTTCAAGGGCAACATTATCAATGGAGTTGAAGTCTTTACAAGAAAACTCAACAGGACTAACAGTATGCATAAAACTGATATCATAGGTAACAAAAAGCAAATCATGATCCGAGATGCCATCAAGTGATAGTTGATCTGGGAGTAGAATTGCAGAGTTGTCGGAAACAATGACTAGATCCAAAAGACAAGGAATGGAAATTGGAGAAAAACGCGTTGCATAGGAGTTAACAATCGACAGACCACACGAAGAACATAAATCACAAATTTGATAGGCACGAGAATCGCGCCTAAACAGATCAGCATTGAAGTCCCCACAGATAATAATATGCTCATATAATGCAGAAAAATTAGAGAATGTTGAGAAGAAGGTAGGTAGGTAAGGTGGCTGCAAGGGCATGAGCCCAGGCACACTTAGGCCGCAGTTTCGGCCCGTTGTGATACCACAAAGAGGGGGGGGGGGGGTGGGTGTTCTGCCGGTCGTCGCTCGGCCTACTGGGTTCCCTGTAATTGCCTCCTGTGAGGTAGTGGTTTTTAGGGGGGGGGGGGGGAGATTCTCCTGAAGGGGTCAGGGGCTGTGTTTCGCATAGGTTGCGATGTGTTAGAGTGACTAGTGCAGAGGCGACTTTCGCCCGACATCCGAACCAAGGGTTGCGATCGAGATGAGGCGATTGATTCAATCAAACCCCAGGTCGATCTCAAATTCTGCGCCGCGGAGGGAAGCTATTGCCTCCTGATCACCGGGGGAGGGAAGAGTCTTTTGAGATGACTGTGGCGACTGTTGCAGTACGAGGCTCAAGTTACACCATTCCGCGGAAAGGGAGCAGGGAGGGGCGGCCTTGATAGTCGATTTGGAATTATGATGACTGAGTTCGGAGGTTTGTGGTGCAGGTTTTGAGGCATGGGAGAGAGGCAGAGTGTGGTGACTGTTGCAATCTAACCTCAACTCTGTTCCCGTTTTGTCTGCATAGCGGGGAGGCAGCAAGGCCGGTGGAGACCGTTTCAGTCGATCCGCCGGGTTACTGTCTCGCCCTCGGAGTGGAGTTCTGACTGAAGTGACTGATACAATCTAACTACAGTGAGATCTGTTTTCCTTTGCAGGGGAATAGGTATGGGGTGATCTGCGGGAGGGGAGCGGGAGGGGCTCAAGTCATCGACCAAACCGTCCTCTAGTTCAGTTTAACCATTTGGATTTAGTGACGAATTTGCTGATACAGCCAATGTCTGTCTCACTGAGATCACTTAGATCATCGAGGAAATAGTTGCCGAGGATTTGTTTCCTTGAATTGGCTAGTGCGGGGCAGTTGCACAGGAGATGAGTGGTGGTTTCTTCCTCTTCGACGTCTCTACAGCTTCTGCAGAAGTCGTTTGAGGGAGCTCCCAATCTGATGGCATGTCTGCCTAAAAGGCAGTGGCCGGTGATTGCTCCGATTACCGAGCTGATATTTTTCCTGCTGATAGAGAGAAGTTTGGATGTTCTCTTCGCATCGTATTTGGTCCAAATTTGCTTTGAGGGCACACATGTACTGATGCTATTCTACCTATTGTTTGCTTCTATTAACGCGTTATCTAGAAGTTTGCGTTTCAGTGTCTGAATGGGTACCGCCGGTGTCTCTCTGTTGTCAGAGAGTTCTTGCGCGGAACCCCGTCTGGCTAACTCGTCCGCCTTGCAGTTGCCTGGAATATCACTGTGACCGGGTACCCAGCACAGGGAAGTGTTACATCTGGTGATTCTAAGGCTTTAATTGCTGCCTGACTGTCTATGTAGATCACGATAGTTTTTCCATCTATCGGGCTCATAGAGAGTCTGCGTGCTGCTTCGCGGATAGCTGTGACTTCTGCCTGAAATACACTGCAGTGGTCAGGCAGTCGTAGTACGACATTAAGCGCAGGGTTCTCTGAAAACACGCCCGCCCTTGTGCCGTCGGCTGTCTTTAACCCGTCGGTGTATATTTCTATGGCTTCATTGTTTACGATACGACCGTCTTCCCAGCTGGCTCGGTCTGGGATGGCCGTCTTGTATTTATTACTGAAATCCAGTGTTGGGAATCTTGTAAGCAGTTAAGATGTTGCTGTGCCCAATGTGTGAGCTTTTCCACGAATTGGATTCTCTTAATCTCAGGGCCGCCTTAGAGGCCGCCAGCTTCCCATAGATATCAATGGGGAGGAGGTTTAAAAAAGTCGTTAAGGCTGCCGTTGGTGTGGATCTCAAGGCTCCTGTAATGCATATGCAGGTTTGAGCGTATGTAGTAATCTACAAGTCTTTCCAACGTTTTCAGGAGGAATGAATGTTGAGAAGAAAGGATCAGGAGAAGTACTCCGATTTGGGCAATACACGCAGGAGACTAAGCACTTAGTATATTTATCAGAAATTTCCGCAATCACAAAATCGACCAAAGATCCTTTCGAGATAGCCAAGAGCTTGCAAGTTAAAGTGGACTTGCAATAAATAACAACTGTCACTCTGTCACTCCTAACTAAATTGTAACCAGAGATTTTATTAAATTCATCATTAATATCGGACTTAAACCACGACTCAGAGACACAAATAACATCAACACAAGAATCAATAAACAAATATCGCAGATAATCAAGCTTTTCTTGATTAAGACTACGCGCATTTAGATAGCATATTCGGAATCCCTCAATATGTCGGGATAACACATTAAGCATAACCGCGGTTGAATTCCGTACGATGCTGGAAGACTTAGGAGTTTGCCAAGACATTCTATTAAAAACAAAAACTTATTTATGGAGCTAACCAAAAATAAGAATAAAAACTTAAGTAAAATTTGAGACAATTAAAAATGGGACGCGGTAAGGAACTAACTCGGGATGAAATAACAAAATTATTTTTTTTCAGTGAACAGGGTTTGTCCATGATGGAAATAAGCCGTAAAATTAACAGGTCTGTTGGAGTAGTATGTAATTACGTTAGACTTGGTGAAAATTACAGTCAAAGAAGAAAATTTGACAAAAACAGAAAAATTTCTGTTCGTGAAAAGAGGCGTATTTTACACGAAGTTCGACGGCATAATGTCACATCCACTGATATTCAAAGGGAATTTGCTCTTCCCATCACAGCGAGGAGGGTACGGCAAATTTTACCAGAAGACAGAAACCTAAAGTACCGTAAACGTGTCAAACAAATTCCACTTACTCAAGCTCATAAAGATGCGAGGCTGCAGTTTGCGAGAACTCACATAAACTGGATAGAAGAATGGAACAATGTTATATTCAGTGACGAAAAAAATTTACGTAATCTCGACGGCCCCGATGGTTTTTCAAATTATTGGCATGATCTGCGAACACCTCAGCAGGTCAAAATAAGCAGACATAGCGGAGGAGGTTCGGTTATGATTTGGGCGGCATTTTGCTCTGCGGGAACATCACAAATCGCGTGGTTACCAAGAAATTTTAACGCTTCTTTGTACATCGATGTGCTAGATCTCAATGTAGTGAGCATGTCCGAAGAGTTTCTTTTTGAAAATTTAATTTTCCAACAAGATAACGCGCCCGTTCACAACGCAAGGTCCGTTAAGGAATGGTTTTCGCAAAACAATATCGAGGTAATGAAGTGGCCGGCTCGAAGTCCAGACCTTAATCCAATCGAAAATTTGTGGGGGATTCTTGGACGTAACGTTTACTCACATGGCAGACAGTTCCACCACGTCAATCAGCTTAAAAAACATAGGGACGGGCTACAGTCCGCTTGGGCGAACTGTTGGATACTCTATTCTTATTTCTATCCCTCATAAGTGGGCGTGACAAAAGTCTAAGTATGGTTGAATTGTTAAGAACGCTTTACATATTTTGTTATATAACATTTAAAGGATTTTATCAAAAAAAAAACGCTCCCTAGCTCAAACTTGGGTGTTTCAATAAAATTGTTTTATTTAATTGTGGGTGGATTTTGAAAATATTTACACATGAGCATAAAGGGCCCCTAGAGAGTATATATTATAAATTTCAGCTCCCTAGCTCAAACTTTGGATTTTCAAAAAATATTTTTTATTTATTTGTGGGCGTGTCAGTGGGCGGATTTTGAAAAAATTTTATCCCGAGCAGTTTTAGGAGTCATAGATCATATATGAAAAATTTCAGCTTTCTAGCTCAAAATTCGATTTTTTCCAAAATTTTGTTTTTTTTTTGAGTTTGTGGGCGTGTCTATGGGCGGATTTCAAAAATTCGTAAACTTGATTATTTCGGGACCCTAGATAATATATGGTTAAAATTTCAGCTCTCTAGGTCCAGTTTAAAGGCCTAATTTTTGCCGACGGACGGACGGACATGGCTAGATCGACATTACTATCGATGCTGATCATAAATATAGTAACTTTTAGGGGTCTACGGGCAATATTAAGGTATGTTACAAACTATGCGTCAAAATTAATATACCCCTAGAATAGGATATAAAAACTAACCGCGAGGCTTGGTCGTCAATCAGCCCTGATGTGCTTAAAAGCCTTACAATGTCTATGTCAAATCGACTTTCAGATATTCTCCAAAATAGAGGAGGCCCCACTTGTTATTAAGATTTTTTTTTTTCCGAAAACATTCCATTATTTAAAAAGAACAGGAAAATTGAATTTCCTATAGTTTTCATTGCTTTCTCCTGTTTTCTTATACCTTTATTTTGGAAGTCAAATTTTATGTAACAAATTGTTATTTATCATTTATCATTTATTAAAACGCTTTTATGTACATACATTTAAAATTTTCAATAAATATTTTTAATTTCTTAGAAAACAAATTTGTTGTTGATGTTCATAATCGAATTTCCACTACTGTATATGTCAACTCTGTTTTTGCAATCCCATTTATTGGGAAGGTAAAGGCTTTTGCCGACGATATTGCATTTGCTTATGGATCAAACAACCTCCTAAATCTATTTGCTGACATGGACCACGACGTTCACTTGCTAAGACTCTGGTTCACCAAACACAAGTTAGTAGTAAGCAACTAAATTGATGTTTTTCAGTTTAAAAGTGAAAGATTCCCCAGACTTTGACATTATATTTCATGCATCGACCTGTTGTAGACACAGCTTGCTAAACTGTGTATGTGATGCGCAAAATTCCAATGTCCTATATGGCGAAAATATTAGCTGCAACTCGAATTGCTTCAAAATAGAATTAGTTGAGCGCTATAAATATCTAGGTGTTATTATTGATAGAAATTTGAGTTGGAGCCAACACATCTCATGTTTGAAAAAGTGTCTGCAATCTTCTCTACGCATCTTTTATCGTCTTATGAATTACTGCTCTTCACCGACCCTGAAAACAATCTACTTTGGGATTTTTCACTCCAGACTCCAGTATGGAATAAGCGCATGGGGAGGTACATAATCTCAATAAACTTCAACAGCTGACTGTCCTACAAAAGTCCGCGATAAGAAAAGTATGCAAATCAGCCCGCCTAACCCACACCATTGAATTATTTAGAAGAATGAATATTCTGCCGGTAAGACATTTATACTTTTTTAAAGTCCTCAAAATATTCTTCATAAGATGTGGCTATATGCAGAGCCCTATATCTGGCACCCATAATCTACGAAGCAATAATGGACCACCTTACATATTCCGCCTTTTCACACATCATGGTTAGGTTAGGTTAGGTTTATGTGGCTGTCGGCAGAAGCCGACACACTTAGACCAATTTAGGTCCATTGTGATACCACGTAAGTATTATCTACCTCAACTCTGTAGATGGGACTGGCCAACGACACGCGGTTGTTCTCAAACGGTCCCCCATCTACGTACTAACCGCGCCCAACGTCGTTTAATTTCGGTGATCTAACGAGAACCGATTAACTCGACGTGGTATGGTCGTTGGTTTTTCACACATCATGCTTTAGGAACTTTTTCTCAATTGTTTTCTACAAGCTATTTAATAGTCTACCCGAGGATATCCGAACTATTAGAACTGCATCTGTATTTCTTAAAAAGTAAAATCTTGGCTTCTTGCGATTATTCACAATGAAATCGAAATTTTTTTGCGTTCTTTCTTTCTGAACTTTTTAACTTTTAATTTTATGAATTTATTTTAGCTCTTATTAGTATATATATATTTCTTTGTAATCAATTGAATTTTCTATAAAATGTAATGCATATACGTACTTAGAAATGCTTGTCCAGCCCACAGTGTTAATTTTGAAGTGACATTTATCTCTATTTTTTTTACTATAAACTAAATAAAAAATGTCACTAACTATTCTCCAAATTAGGATACAATTGTTAAGCAACTTAAACTAGCACCCCTATCGTGGAATCCGTCGGGGGGAACGATCCGCTAATAGTGAACAATTTGCATCGTGTAATCCGCAGACGTGAACAATCCACATGTCGGTAACGTGAATGAAATTCACTGTATCGTGGAAAACGAACGGATCGAATCTATCCATGCATTTGACATCCGCAGTTTTTATTTTATTTTCACTGAATTTAATTTTTACAAAACAAATGTGTTTGAAATGAGCTGTCACAATTAAATTTCCCAATCACCAATGGTGGTCGGTAAGGGAGAGTATCCGACGGATCGCACGATAGCAATTTTCTGTTCACGTGAGTCGAATAAGTGAAGTGAATTTCAGATCCGACGGATTCCACGATAGGGGTGTAGATTTCCGATTTGAGAATAAAGAATTATATATAAAAACAGCTCGCAGATCATGAGTTAAAGACCTGTCAATAGTTTTTATAGGATATCTTCCTAACTTACTTAACGGGCTCCTGGCCCGTGAAGAGACTCTGCCTGAGACATTGCAGTCTTCCATCCTCTGCGATCCCGGGAACGCTGCTTCCCGCTGTCCAGACCAATCGCTCACGCATCCGCGATGATCAAAACCGAGTTTCGGTTGCCTTGCCTTCTCGAACCTTGGGGCTGGAAGTCGAAGATCCATTCGCTTAATGTGACCAAGCCAATGTAGTCGACTTGATTTAGCTTTTTGGACTACATCCACATTTTGGTACAGCTCATATAGTTCGCGGTTGTATCTTCTCCTCCATTCGCCCTCCGCGCATACAGGACCTAATATCCGATGGAGTATTTTTCTTTTAAAAGAACCCAATATAAGCTCCCCTTTCCTATTTATCGTCCAGCACTCGCCATCATAAATCAGGAATCGCAGAATTAAGGTTTGATAGAGCAAGCATTTTGTTTTCGAGTGAGGAGTCTTGAACCCATTTCTTTGGCCAAACCGATGTAGCAGTCTTTTCCTAAGGTAGTTTTCCGTCGGATCTCCACTAAGGTGTAATTTGTGGAGTTGATGTTAACTCCGAGGTCGATGAACTCCTAACCTACCTCAAAATTATTGCTGTCTATAGCAACAAGTGACGTTTTGTCCTAGGCTTGGAAAGCTGTTTGTTTGTTTGTTGATAGCATCTTTCCTTAGCCTTCCCCGCTCTGTTTCTCCTTACCACTATAATACACAAACATATAAAACCAACGTGCATCGTATAAACTTTTGGTCCTTTCCTTTTAAAAATAACCAGTAAAAGCCCTTCCAGTAGCAATGTTCGGAAGTTTTACCTAATGGTAAAAAAGGTACAAGACGAGGACATGGAAAAACCATTTCTGCAGACTGTTAAACATCGAAGACGACACAAATTATGCTGTCAGGCAGAACGAACCATTCAGCCTGGACGATAAAAGCCAAGACTTCCGTTCACCTGACCAAAACGAAGTGAGGATAGCGATACCCCAGCTTAAGTCCAAAAGAGCTGCTGGACCAGACGGTTAAAATGCCGAGCTTTTTAAGGTATCGGGAGATGACCTGGTGGAGAGCATGTGACAGCATCTATAGAGACGAGCTATACAGAGCCATGTCTAGTTTTGGCATCCCTCCCAAACTTGTCAGATTGTGCAGAATGACGATGGAGAACGCCCGCTGCTCCATAAAGGTCGGAAACAATCAAAACAAAAAAGGATTTAGACAAGGTGAAGCGCTGTCATGTGACTTCTTTAACATCATACTTGAGAAGATTGTGCGAAACTCGCATGCCAACACTAGAGGCACAATTTTTCAAAAGTCTGTGCAACTACTTGCATATGCTGACGACATTGACATAATTGGCAGAACACAGCGAGCTGTCACTGGTGCGTTTGCAAGTATGAGCACAGAAGCGGCAAGAATGGGTTTAGTGCTGAATGAGGGCAAAACAAAATACATATATGCTGTCAACAAGAAGGGACACACAACATCGACGATTCGGACAGAACGTCACGATAGACAGCTATAATTTTGAGGTAGTTAGGGACTTTGTGTACATCGGCTCCGCTATTAATTCTGATAATGACACCACAGCTGAAATCAAAAGAAGAATTACACTTGCCAACCGCTGTTTCTCTGCCCTAAGACGGCAATTGATTAGTAAGGCCTTGTCAAGAAAAACTAAGGACACTCTATATAAGACCCTCATCATCCCAGTCCTGCTCTACGGCGCAGAAGCGTGGACATTACCAATAGCGGACGATCTTCTTGGTCTTTTCGAACGCAAAATTCTTCGAGTGATTTTCGGTCCCGTTTGCGTTGATGGGCTTTGGAGGAGGAGATTTAACAGCGAACTCTACGAGCTGTACAGCGACATCGACCTGGTCAAAAAAGTACGTATCATATCGTGAGATGGCTAAGACATGTAGAGCGAATGGACACCAACGCTCCGGCCCGAAGAATCTTCGATTCCAACCCGAAAGGACAACGCAGTAGAGGAAGACCTCGCCTTAGGTGGCGCGCTCAAGTGGAAGGGGACCTCAACCAACTTGGAGTGCGCAACTGGAGGCAGTTAGCCTAACTGGAGAGGCGTATTGGTTGAGGCCCAGGTCCACCCCGGACTGTAGCGCCACCTAGGCAAGTAAGTAAGTAAAAGCCCTTTGCGCTTCTTTCTTAACATTCGCGCACCTTATCTTCTTTCTCTCTCTTGTTGTCCCATTCAGAAGTTGCTGCCAGGTTATCTTTTGTTACAATCGGTTTCTACTCTGTCATCCTGCCATGCTTCGTTGTCTCTCCAAATATAAGCCGTCAACGAAATAATTGCGAAAATATTGCACGGGCAACCTGCAAAATATGCAATATTACACAGCACAGTTATATTGATCGTTTAGAAGCCTCGTGTAAACCCATTATGACAGAGAAATATATAAACTTCTGTCAAACAATTTGCTCAAAGAGCTTAGGAGTTATCTATGTATGCTCAAATGTATGTAGATAATCTCTCCAAAAAAGAAAACAAGTTTGTTTTAGTATAAGTATTGAATTTACTTCTTTTTCTTACCGCATGTACAACAGAGCAGAAGAACAGAAAATAGAATACATTCTCGTAAATGTTGAACTCCTCAATCAAGCGCAGTCCGAGTCCAAAGATGTAACAAGCCGTCATATCAAAACCAACATCCATATTATATATACTACTTTGTGCCGATGAATTTGTTATTGATTTAAGAGCTAAACTGTCAGACACGATACGATACGGATACGATACGATAGTGAATCTATTGGTATGGTGCAACTGCTAAGTAAAGAAGCTGCCGGAGAATAATCGTGACCGTTGAGTTTGGTGGTAGATTAAATAAATAAAGAAAGTGATTGTACTCGCTATCGGTGTCTTGTCTTCTTTACCCTAAATCCTCTGATAATTTTGTTTCTTTTTTTTCTTATTTGTTCATTAATGAATTTTTCAATTTATTTTATTTCACTATTATTTACAAAACAAACAATGAATTGATCTGATTTCTTTTTGTTGGGGTCGTAGACCAGATACTACGGTCATTCATAAAAACTTCATGGCGGGTAATTAAGTTGAAGTTGCTTAATATTGAGTGGTTTTGTTTTTTGTTCGAAAAAAAAATATATGTCAAAAGTTCTTTGATTGTGATGGTGTCGTCATATCAGGGAACATTCTTTCAGTTTTTAAGCCGTCTATTCGGTTGTCTTAATGCTCATTGCATAATTATTGTGGGACGTATATTGTTTTCAGATGGAAACAGTTGAACCAATTACTGTACCGAGTATGTCTCCAATTCAAAGGTATTGACACCCTTAGGTGACTGGTAACCTACGATAGATTCGGCTACCTCTTTGATGATGTCGCGGTACCGTTTGGACATATTGCTGGCGCTTGTTTGTTGGGAATGCACAGCGAAGAGCCTCTCACTTAGATAGGGTTAGCCGTTATCTGTTGTCGTGTCGTTAAGGTTGCGCTTTCCTTGACGACTTTAACATTCATCCCTATCGTGAAATCCGTCGGGGGAACGATCCGCTAATAGTGAACAATTTGCATCGTGCAATCCTCAGACGTGAACCATCCACATGTCGGTAACGTGAATTATTTTATTTTCCTTTCACTGAAATTAATTTTTTCAAAACAAATGTATGAAATGAGCTGTCACAATTGAATTTTGAATAGTGGTCGGTAAGGTCGGATAGGGGTGATTGTAATCCCACTTCTCCTCAATTCATTTTTTTTTTTTTTTTTTTTTTTTTTTTTTTTTTTTTTTTTTAAATCTTTAAAAAGGAAATCCAAATCCCAGAGCACTCAGACTCGGTAACGGTCCATTGTACTACCAGGCAGAAATCCTCCTTTTGGTATAGAGGCATGTGAAAGAGTGGCGTATGTTGTTGTTCCCCATGGGGATTGAACCTGCACCGCATGGGTAACAAGCCAACACACTAACCTCTACACCGTCGCCACCCTTCAATTCATATTAGACTAAGTTTTGGAATGTTACTTGATGTAACGTTAAGGAATAACTTTTGATCGGAGCCGCTTTTCCGGATGAATTCGCTTTCTAATCAATGCAAATTATATAGGAGCTGGAGTAGATAAATTATTTTTTCTCTTCATCTTACATTGCGTGAGGTCAGACTCAAGTTTTTTCTTCTTCTTCTCTTCATGGAATGTAAAGTGTTAGCGTTTGAACATTCCAGATAAATACTCTCTGGTCGTAGTCCATTGACGCTTCGGGTCTGGTTGCCACATGAGGGTGTTTTTTATTCCAGTATCTTCTTGTCTCTCTCATAACTAGCCTTTTTTGACAGCAGGCCAGATATTCCGGGTGTCACTGACCCACTTCTGCAATGTGCGAGCTTGTTAGCCAAACAAGTATTTTTCCGACACCATCTCTTTTTCGACACCCTGACATGTAGTGAATCAACTTTTATCAACTGAGCTTCAGCTATGTCAAATTAGCTCATGTTTGGTATCTGTCAACTCCACCGTTCATTCAATCTATTGAATTCATCCTCCTTCTGAAGGGTTGATGTCAAACTAATGACACTCATCTGCCAGTCTTTCCAACTGAGGATTTTAGTGTTGCTATTTTCTTCTTGTTCAACACTCTATTGACTTAGCAAGTCAAATTTGGTCCGACATGACCAGTACCAAGTGGTTACTACGGGGAGGTACCCTCAAGTCAAAGTAAAATGCAAACAAATCGGTATTCCTTAAAAATAAAGGTATTAACGGCCTATATAGGGCCTAAAGCCTAGGTTTTTTAACCACTTTGCTTATGCGAAATGGAAGGGAGTTACAATTTAAAGCCGGGCCCGAACGGCAAACTTGAGAAGCTTCCCATGACAATTGATACTCTTATATGTTTGTCAGACGATCGCAAGAGGTGGAGCAGTGGAAAACAGTTTCAGATGTTACTTGGCCCCGGCGGGATTTGAACCTGAAACCTTCAGATTAGTAGCCCAACTAACTCACCTCTGCGTCACTGCGACCACTTAATCACCACTTGATATATAACCAAGAGTATCTGTTAAAGGTGAGGCCAATATAACGAGGAGTGCCGGGGACCTACGTCAGATGATCATGGAAATATGTGAGGGAGTAAAACATACGTGACGGGATGATCTTAAAAGATTCATCAGCAGATGTTTTTCTTAGCCACATGTCTTAGCATGTCACGAATGGGTCTCTCACAATGGGTCACATTGACTTCCGGGGGAAACCTGCATCAATACGCGTTCAGCCTTCCTAATCTAACCGAACCCAAGACAAGAGGAAGACACGACACTGGAGCCACCGAATGCGAGTGGTTTCCAATAAAAATCCTAATCCATTGTTATTTGTTGCCCTCCTTGATTAACCGCTTGAGGGAAAAATTACGGACTCCAATGTGCATTAGTTATTCTTTGCTGACGATGGAGCCATCATCATCATTTCATTGACTTATTTATTTACCCGAAATTGCAGATAGTATGTCTTCTTCTTCCGTAATAGTGGTGAAGGACTCTGATCAGGATTAAAGGGATCACAACCCTTCCACTTAACCGCT
This sequence comes from Portevinia maculata, assembly GCA_949715645.1. Classification (NCBI taxonomy): domain Eukaryota; kingdom Metazoa; phylum Arthropoda; class Insecta; order Diptera; family Syrphidae; genus Portevinia; species Portevinia maculata. The sequence continues at coordinate 136,748,402 of OX454528.1, read as the reverse complement.
ACTGGTCCGCCCCTGGGGTTTGCCGGATCGACCTCTGAAAATAACGGCAGTCCTCACGATTCTGAATCACTTTGTCGGTGAGGCCAATCAAATGCTGCTGTTGCTGCATTTGTGTGATCTAGGAGTTTGAACTTTGAAGACCTGCCTCTGGTTGGAGTTTGTTTGGAAACATTGATTGTATTGCCTTCTTGGCAGGGTTCGTACGATCTCTGCTGCTGGTCGCGCCCCATTTTTCTTCGAGATATTTTCTTTGACATGCAGATAGCAAGTATGTTACACTTTTTCGTGACTCAAAACTGGCTGGAATAACTTAAATTAATTACCGAAAGAAAATAATAGAAGTTTAATACACTTCGCGATCTGTCGCATACAACGCCGTGCAACAAGAATACCACAATAGGCTATTTCCCGGTAGTTCAGCCTGGGGTGGGTTCGTTTAGAAATTAGCAAAAACCTGAAGAATGAGCTTACGCTGGTGGACGTGAATCCGCAGAAAGAAATGGGCGCCACACAATTTTGTGGGAAAATTGTGAAACCGTTTAGTGGACCGGTGATTGTCACTGGAAGAAATTACAAAAAAACACAACACCGTTTTTTTTTTAAGTACGTTATAACGCTCCGTTGGAACTTGGTCACTTTATTAATTATTATTATTGTTAATTAGGATGACGAATTGGAAAAAAGAAAGAAGAAATATCACCAAATAATCACAAAAATGAATTTAAACGAAATTTTATAAATTGATAGGCATGAACTAAAAAAAAAATTATATAAAAGTAACCGGGCGTGACCCGCTATAGCGTCGCCCCGAATACCAAAATGGTGGACTGGGTCGCGTGTCCCGAATATTCGTGGGAAAATACGGGGCAGAATCCTACCAGACTTAATGTTCCCAATACTCCTAACCAACCGAATCTACTATTATTGTTTCAGAATTACACTACAAAAATTCACTCTACTTAGCTTTATTCCTTGGATCCGCTCCTTAATTCGATTATTTTCCCCTTCCTGATATTCTAATTCCTCCTGCTATTCCTTCTCGAAAATCGTATGTCCTTCAAATGACTTTACTTTTCAACTGCACTCTGGTAAATCGCTCTAACCAAAACTCCGGTCACAATAACTAAACCGCTCAGTTAGCCAGGCAACCAAGAACCCAAGAAGTGTCTGTCCAGCTCTTCTTGTTGCTCCAGTTGGGCCAGCGTACTCTCACTCTCACGCATTCAGCCACTGGCAATGGGATCTCACTCATGGCGTGCAATGAACGCCACCATTGTGCTGGTGGTAGTCCGCCATATCCCACTACCTCCATTCGCTCATGCAAGCCAGCGAGAGACATCATTCCGCCACACCGCCGCGTTTTCGCCATGGTGTGCGTGCGTCTCTCATTACCCTCTTGCACTCATTTTTCATTCACACAATTCATCCGCTCTTCCGCTGAACGATCCACCACTGGAAAGTCCGCTGAATGAGTTGCCTGGCCGACCTGGACCAACTATTCAATCTTTTTATATTTTGGTCTACGTTTGACATTTCTTTGCCGGGAGTTTTGCTTAGGCAAAATAAACTAAATTTTATTACCTTCCCACGGATAAAATTACCCTCAAATCGGGTTAAATTCAAGGAATAGCAGAAGGAAGAACACTACCAGGACAAGGATACAACCTGGTCACCCCATTCAACGCCTGGAGACTCTCTTACAACTCCCCCTGGGTCCGTGAATAAAGCCGAGTGAGTATTATTGTGCTATCGAATTCGCGAAATTACTAATGTCTGGTGGGATTCTGTTCAGACAGGATGTGAGGGCCGTGCGATTAGCGGGTCATTCCTTATATTCTGTTCTGCTGGACAGGATTTCTCATTTTGTTGACTTGCTGTCCGGGTTGTATTCGTTGACGGTCTTCTTTTGTGTCTCGTGATTCCCTTCAGTGTTTGATGTTGCTTTTTGTTTGAGTGTTCACCGTGCTTTTGATGTTGTTTTTTGTTTATGTATTGCCAGTGCTCATGCGCGGGAGTGTCTCTTATCGTGGCGGTCCGCCTACACTCCTCTGCTGCTCCTCCGGTGCTCCATCGACGGAGTAGAAAGAAAGAGCGTCTTCTTCCCCCCCATAGAACCTAACACCCCACCGTGTCAGTGGTGGTTCTGGCGCAGATTTAAAGGTATGGGCAGTCCGCCCACACTCATCTGCTACTCCTGTGGTCTGTGCGGAGTGTATCCAGGGTCTTCGTTGTATAGGCGGTCCGTCTACAACCCTGCGATGTGGTCAGTTGGTCTGTCTCGCATTTTCTTTGTGTGTGACCTCGTTGGGCCCATTTCGCACGGCTCGTTTAGTACCAGTGCGTGGGCACTTTTATACGGCTGACGTTTCGCCTTTGCGTTGGGGTTTTCGCCCTTTTCTACCCATCTCTGCGTCATCCTGGGGCCTCCTCTCTCAACTCTGGTTGCTCGGGGTTATACGTCGCGGTTGGGTACCTGTGGGGGTGGTACCTTCGAGGTTCGGAGAAGGTGGCCCAAAGGCTGATGGGACCTTGGTTGCCCTCCACCTTTCTATGACCTCGCAGATGCCACCCAATAAAAGAAGGTTACGGGGAAGGAAGAGAAGGACAGAAGGTGAAACTTGTTGCGTAAAAATCTTCCGCAACAAGTAGACAGGAAATTGACAAAACCGCTGAAAAAATATAAACTTGCTTAATTTACTAAATTCTTTTTTATTGTTTTATTTCCATTAACAAAACTGTATGCTTTAAACTAAAATTTGATTGGACTTCCATTGGATTTTATTACGAAAAGGCATATGCGATTCATTGATATTATCAGCAGGATAATGGTATGGATTCGCAGATACTCCACAATAAACGTTCCAATGCTGCAATCGATACTGAAACCGGACCATTCTTAGCTTCTCCTGCTAGGTGGCGCAAAAGTCATACCACAATTTTTTTGCAAATGGCGGCAAATGTTAATTCTATTTTGACATTTGTGAAATGTGAAGTAAACATACACAAAATACACGTCAACTAAATCTCTGGGAATGCAAAAGCATTCAGAGATGATGGAAGAAAATGAAGAATTTCATCGCAAAATCATCAGCGATGAAGCGCATTTTTTGTTAAACAGCTTCGTCAATAAGCAAAATATGCGTTACTGGACAGGTGAGAACCCTCATGTGTTTAAATGAAAAAGCACTTCAACCGCAAAAAGTCACTGTTTGGTGCGTTTTTCATGCCGGTGGCGTCATTGGGCCGTTTTTTTCGTCGATGAAAATGACCGTCACGTTACGGTAAATGGTATTCTCTACAGAGACATGTTGGAACGTTATTTCTTTGAGCAATTGCATGAATTGGACATCAGTGATATGTGGTTGCAACAAGACGGTGCCACAAGCCACACAGCGGGTGCAACAATCGAGTTGATTGAAGTCCCAGTTCGGTGAACGTGTTATCTCGAGAAACTGACTCGTCTATAGGCCGCCGAGATCGTGTGATTTAACGCCTCTAGCCTTTTTTTGATGGGGCTACATTAAATCATTGGTCAATGCCAATAATCCGGCTACGTTAAAGGAGCTCAGAGCCTATATTGAATGAGAAATAGCGGTCGTATCGGACGAAATGTGCGGCCGAGTCATCGAAAATTGGGTTCAATGTATCGAGCGCTGCATACGTTCCCGTGGTGGACATATGAACGAAGTCGAATTGCGTTCTTAAATTTTTTGATAGTAATTCAATTTTGTTCAGATATCTTAAGTAGCTTCCTTTTTATTTAAAAACGAAGTTGTCAAGGCCTTAATGAAATACCTTTTATTTGTATCTACTCTCGTAAAACACGAAATCGCCTTACATCTCCTGTGTCCAAGAAACATGTTCTTGAGCCCAGAGCAAACGTCTGAACTAGTTTACGCCCAGACAGTCCAGCCTTTATCCTTCTTTGGGTCCAGCAATGGCTCCGCATATTGCTCGAACAGGCTTGTATCTAATATACGCTGAAGTTTAAAAACGGTTTCGACTACTTTGAATAATAAGAAATCTATCTGCAACAGGGTTTATCTTGCTTGGCCTTATACGCAGGCTTCCATTCAGTTATCACAGTCTCCCGAAATGAAATCAAATTCCATGCACATATGTATTTGGGTATGTTTGACCTTCCAGCTGTTTTCGAAGTAGTTAAATTTTCCCGCCACGAACCAAAGATTTGCACCAACTTTTTCCATTTTCTATCCACAAATAATAGTTTCACCAGTCTCTGACCACTATCTCTGGCTAAATGCACTCAAACCGCAATATTTTCACTTTCAATGGGTCTGCATATTTGTTACCAAAGGCAGTAAAACCTCTGCGCTGCACTTAGTTCCAAGAAATACTTTCATACAGATTCAGATAAGTTTTGAGTGATTTATTTAGACATATAAACCAACTCCCACTCCCGTCTTACCCCCAGTAAAAGAAACAACTGCATAGGTACGGCCTTTTCTAATTTTTTAATTACGTTTTGGGGATAAACCTATTTAAAGCACAATAAAAGCATTCTACGACTACGACGCAATCTAGAATAACAACATTAGATTTTGTTATGTTATTAAATTACGTGTTGTCGAAGCAAAAACAAAACAACAACGATATTTTGAAAAATATGTACATAGAATAAAAAACATATTGTCATTGGAATATGTAACAATGAAAACACACAATCGTAGCCGCAATAAATTCGAAACAAAAATAATACACGAGGCGCGCGCATGTTTTACACGCGATTTGTAATTAGGGTTTGTTGTTCTTTTCATTTCTTCTTCTCGTGCTTTTGCTTACATCGAATATTTGTTTACACATTTTCTCTAAATGGATTGAAAAGAACTGAAATAATTTTATTATGTACTTACAAAGGTAGATATACATTTTATAAGAATATGTGGATTTGGTTTGCATACAGCTTTAAAATAGGGCATGCCCTTATTTGTAATAATTGCTAGAAGTATCGGTAGTTGATTTATTAGTCGTCAAGTATTAGTTTTCCAATTGTTGTAATTGCCTTAGGTAAATAAACCAGCTCCCCGCACACCTGTATGAATAAATGTAGATATTTAAAACATATGGAAAGGCTGCAATCCGCGCTGTGTAGGGACGGGTTGGGAATATCACTACAGCGCTTGTCTTAAAAGGCGACTAAGGGAAGGAAATCACATCTAGGCAATTTGAACACCCAGGTGAGCATTAACACATTTAAAATCTAAAAGCTGCCCCGCTAGTGGGCGTGCAAATCCGTTGGTTGTCCCGACTGGAGATCGCAGCAAGAACAAACAAGGATCATGTATTTGTAGAACTGGTTTAAACTAAAGCACAATGAAAATTACGCTAAACGGGCTACCCCGCCAGACACTACTTATAATGGTTCTAGTCTTGGGACAGGCAAAAATGTTCGGGTCAGAGCTATTCGGTTTCCAGGGGATAGCAAAGTAATGCTATAGCTTAGGCGTAACCTATAGGACGCGAGCTTGAAGTATGAGGACGTTAGACTCTGCTGGGTTCGCTGTCACATTGGTGTGCCGGCAACGAGAAGGCTGATCAGCTGGCCAGGCAGGGTTCACACCTCGGCAGGCCGACCTTACAATGAAGATTCCCCCCTGTAACCTTAAACAGTTGATTGGGGACACAAATTCTAGAGGCGGCTAATGAAAGATGGAGCACATTCGAGTCCTGTGCCACAACGAGGGTAATGTGGCCGCTCTACAACAAACGTCAAATCGAGAGTTTACTACAAATGGGTAAAAAGGCTTTGTCTCGTATGCGGAACATAAGCCCCAACTTTTACTTTTTTGAGTTATGTCCCACATAAGTGAGACATAAGTCCCAAATCAATTTTTGTTTACACAAATCGATTTTGGGACTTATGTCCCTGCGCCACTAAAATATCATTCCAAAAAGATTAATATAAGCACGGATGACTTACGCAGATGGTGTGGCGATGAGGAAGTGCAGGAAGATACTCTTCACTTTCTCTGCCACATCAGAAATAAATTATTTGGAAAATTCCTTTTCCAGGACCTAGAAGAACTTCACGGCAGGACCGTTTTTGATCTACTTAAGTTTGTAAATGTCTCAGGATGGCTTGCTCATCAATAGGCTTTCATAGGTTTCCTAGTGTGGGAGTTGAAACCCCCAAGGGCATCACAATGGAACTACACTGATCAAAGTATGACGGGTGCTGGTTTCTTCTGTCTCGTCAACCCATTTACCTAACCTAACCTATGAGGACGTTAGGACAAAAGCTTTCAAGATGTTCTACTAGTACCCATTCCGTTGGGTATCATCATTGCGGCAGACCCAATTGGCAGCGTCTTGACCATTTCAAAGTCCGGTGATCATTTGATGTCCCTCAAACTGGTGATGCAAGGTGAGGCATCCAAGTTGGATGCGAGCAGATAGAAGAAGATACCAAGAACATCCCAAAAGAAGAACTTTTGTCTGTTGGCGGAGCTTTGAACGGACATGTTGGAAAGTCAAACCAAGCCTATGAAGACTGCCATGAAAGACTGGGATACGGCACCGGGAACTCTCCGGGTGAAGATATCCAAAGCATGTGTAACTCATACGGTCTTATCGTTCTAAATACCATGTTCGTGAAACAGAGCCAGCACCTGGTCACTTACAGCAGTGGCGGAAATGAAACCCAAATTGATTACCATTTTTTTTTTTTTTTATAATTCGCTTACGCTAAAGGGGCTTTGTTTTTTCTGTATATGTACAGTTAGGTTAGGTTTATGTGGCTGTCGGCAGAAGCCGACACACTTAGACCAATTTAGGTCCATTGTGATACCACGTATATTATCTACCTCAACTCTGTAGATGGGACTGGCCAACGACACGCGGTTGTTCTCAAACGGTCCCCCATCTACGTACTAACCGCGGCCAACGTCGTTTAATTTCGGTGATCTAACGAGAACCGATTAACTCGACGTGGTATGGTCGTTGGTTATATGTACAGTACCCTTATAGTGTTAAACACAGCGCATGCATTTTTTGTTGAACAGTAAGCAGCACCTTAGCAATGTAGTATTGTATTGCATGATTTTAGGTGCTACTTACTATTCGAACGAATAGGAGGACAGGAAATTAGTTTTGGTGCTTAGTACTTTTTCTCCACGGGTGGCGCCTAAATTGCTTAGGGAGATCTCTATTTATGTGAATTCAATTAAAAATCATGGCCCTGACCGGGATTCGAGGGCACGACCTGCCAATCAGTTAGTGAATACACTATACCATCGCACCAATGCCACCCGCAATTGGTAGCACGATTCATGAAGGCTGGAGTTAAAGATTGCAAAGTGATCCTAGGAGAGGCAATCGTGCAGCAACACCGCTTCCTTCTGACAGACATTTTTATGGCGACGGGGACGAACAGAACAAAACAAACAAAAGTGTCTGCGAGAATCAAATGGAACAACGTGGATAAAGAGAAAGGCGAAGCATTTATTTCAAACATGCAAAATTATCTCCATCATATCATCAATGAAGTTGAGGATGTAGAGTGCAGAGCACAAGAAATATGGAATTCCCGACAACGACCTTGCTTGGATACAGCCAAATCACTGCTTGGGGCTTCAAAAGGACACTATCAACACTGCGAAGAAACATGGTGGTGGACAAATGAAGCTAAAGCAGTGCTAAGTGAGAAGAAAGGGGCATTTAAAGCTTGGTAAAAGTGCTCCACTAATAATGGAGATGAAGAAGGTCGCCTCGAATTAGAATACAGACTTTGCAAGAGGTTCGCGAATAGAAAGTTAGCTCAAATTCAAGCTATGTTTATGGAGAGCATCATATGGAGTAACATCTACAGTTTTTTTTCCCACTGCCCCACCTCTTGCGAACGTCTGACAAACATCCAAGAGTATCAATTGTCTTGAGAAGCTTCTCATATTTGCAGTTCGGATTCGGCTCAAAATTACAGGTCCAATCCACTTCACAAAGAAAGTGGTTGGAGGAGCTAGGTTTTAGGCCCTGTATGGGCCGTTAATGCCTAATATTTATTTTTATTTTGTATCGGGAGTTAGAAGGAATTTCTTCTTTGGCTGGTGATAGAAACCAGGTTATTCACGAACTTTAACTTAAGGGGCACAACCATTTTCAAAAAAACCGCTCAGAGAATGAGAAATGCCCAGGAAATTCGTTTGCCAAAGGTGTTTTTTTTTTTTTTTTTTTTTGTGCGGTGGAAGGCGGAAACCTTGCAGAGGCACCAATGGTCCGACGTCCACTGGTAGTGCCGGATTCTTACCGGCTAAAACCACCTCCCTTCCTGAACAGACCGATTATACAAGGTGGCGCAAAAGTCATCATCCTATCGGAAGAAGCTATAATTTTTGCAAATGGCGGCAAATGTAAATTATACTTTGACATTTGTGAAGTTAACTATACAGAAAAAACTTAAGACACCAATTAACATAATCCAAAAGCAGAACCAAAGTTTTTCATTCATAAAAAAAAATTACAGCGAAAGAACATCGGGTGACAACTTTTGCGCCACCTGACAACTTTTGCGCCTTCTTGTATATATTTGCCAAAGGTGTAAAAACTCACAAATGCAGCAACACTAGCATTTGATTGGCCTCAGCGAAGAAGTGATTCAAAATCGGAAGACCTGCCGCTATTTTTTGAGGTCGAACCGGCTAACCCCACACGATCATATACAATTGCCAGATTGAGAAGCCTAGGAATATAATTATAGCAAATTGCGGTGGATAACTGACATTAATTATTTGGAGGACTAAAGAAGAAGCGGAATCTTTTATTTTTAAGGCTCGAGAATCATTTTTGAACAAATCTGCATTAAAGTCACCCCAGACTATAACATGTTTTTAAAGAGGCAAGTATAATACAAGAGCAGAGAAAAACGGCTGAGGAGAACAAATACGGACAGGAATATAGGCACTAGCAATCAAGCATTAAGTGCAACCATCATGGACCTGCACTATCAAAAACCTAGTTTCTTAATCAACCACCGATTTGATAAAAGAAGATCGCCAATATACCTATTGCAATTCTTCCTTCCGAAGTGTACGTAACTCTATCATTTCTGAAGATTACATAATCAGGTATATTATACTGTGTCTCAGATATATCACTCTTAAACCAAGTTTCACAAACACAAACAATATCAATTCCAGAATTCAGATAATCCAATTTGACAAACTTTAAAACCATCACGACAATTACAGAAAACTGCCAAGGTTACGGAGATGTAAACGAAAATGTTAACGTAACGTATTAAATCTAACGCCCCCTGAGAAGGGACCAAACTAATGACCGGAAGTTATGCATTCCTTGCATCTGTAACTTTGACGTTCCGTCTGCTTGAATGAGGTTTCGTAACAATTTTTTTCTTAATTTAACGCGAGTCAAGAACTTGAAACGCTTCACGCGACAACGAGTATATAAGTTTGTAACTGTATAAATTACAAAATTAATTTTTGTTTTTTGAGGTAATAAAATTCATTAGAGATATTTAAACCTTAACCATAAGGCACCGAAAACTCATCCAACAGGTGGCAGGAAGTTATTTCAAACAAAAAACATACTTACAATTCCCCAATAAAACCGCGCATAAAACTTTTCTTAAAAAAAAAACAACCTTTTTTTAATGATATTAATTTCACTTTGGTGGTTCGTTTTAATACTATACCTCGCATATTCCCGCTTTCAAATCCGGATCTGTTAAAAATTGTCTAATTAGTAAACAATTTGGGGGATACATTCTTTCTCAGAATTCAACGGCCCCCAAATAGAAAGTACTAATAACTTATATGCATCCATGTAGATAGATAGATAGATAGATTCTTTATTTTTTCATCATAAAGTTTACAAATTGGTATACTTAAGAATAAGGACATGGCAATACTGCCGTCTGCCTGGCATCCATGTACTCTACACTGTACAGGGTGGCACACAAATCGTGCTACGAAAAGAATTTCAATTTATTTATTTTTTTAATCAATGTAGTATTATTTTTGTTTATTGTATAGAAAATTAAATTTTATTTTATATAACTAATTGTTTTTGAAGATTTGTATTTGTATTTTATTTCAACTTATTAATACACGATACTACAAGATTTATAATCTTAAAATAAGAAATCTTAATATAAGATGAAAGACCGTAATTGAAATCCAAGCTCATCCATGCTCATTGCGGCCTCAAGGGTTGAAGTCGGGATCGCTTCAATTATTGTTTCAAAGGAATGCTTCAATTTAGTCAAATTCCTTAGTTTCGTTTTGTACACTTCTTGCTGCTTGACATACCCATAAAAAAAGTCTGGTGCAGTCAGGTCAGGTGACCTTGGGAGCCAGCGGAAAGTGCAGTTTCTGGATTTGTTTGGGAATTTGCGTTGGAGATCCGCCAAAACCGGTCTGGCTATTTGTGCAGTTGCTCCATCTTGCTGGAACCAAATGCTGTTGCAACGGAAACTTCTTCGGCGCAGATCTGGCTAAAACAAAACTCCTTTATCATCTCTAAATAACGGTCCCCATTGACAGTTATCGTTACACCGTGTTCTTCAAAGAGGTATGGTCCCACAATGCACCTTAATGAAACTGCGCACCACACAGTGACTCGTTCTGGGTGCATTCTGGATTGGATTCACTCCATATACGGCAATTTTTCTTATTTACATTGCCGTTTAGATCAAAATGGGCCTCATCAGACATAAACAAGCAATTTATCGAGCTGTTGTCTTCTTCGGTCATTTCAATCATTTTTTTGGCAAAATTCCAGGCGAATAGCCAAATTCAGAGGGTTTAACATGCTTACAATTTGGACTTTGTGCGGAAACAAGTTTAAGTCATCATGAATAACCGTTTGCTTACTCCAATTAGCGCCAATAAGTTTCGAGTCGAAACGCTTGGATTTGCCTGAATTGACGATGCTACAGCCGCGATTGTGTCTTGTACCCGAACATAGGGATCTCGATGGTACGGTCTTCGTGAGATGCTTCCAGATTCGGCAAACATGTTTACTAGCCTCATAATTGTCCATCTAATTGGGGAAGTGCCGCCAAACTCCCGCCTAAATTCCCATTGGACGGAAATGAAGGACTGTGTGGCGACACCCTCAACGGACGCAGCCATGGAGAAATGCAATCCACCGAACGCGTATCTCGTTGTTCAGTATAATAGCCGCGCAACTCGTTTGACGTATAGGCGCCATCCTTTTCCGTGAAGGTCTAGAAAGTTTTTTTTTTGCTTTAAGTTCCCGACAAGTGTGGTTGGAATAGGCAATAAATTACATGGTTGCCACTGGACTGGAAAGTCAGGGAAAGTCAGGGAAAGTCAGGGAACGAACATTTGGTCAGGGAATGTCAGGGAAAGTCAGGGAATTTCGAGAACAGTCAGGGAAAATTCACTCTGTGTCTATTTTTTTTATAATATTAAAAAAAATTTATGTAGAGCTCTGAAGTCTGGAGCCTCTGGAGCAAAAATATTACTTTTCATGAATCCACATTTTTTCTTATTTTGGGATCACTTTCGGAGATCTCGATATCTTTCGAGATATACCTACGCACCATTTCACTAATCCACCGTTATTATCTAGTAATGTATATACCTTGGACATTTTTAATTTGATTGATTGAGACGTTTATGGTTTCGAGAAAGTATAGCGTTTGCGTACGCAGTGTTGTATTAATTTCTAAACAGATAATGGAGATGCCAAGTAGCATTGAAAGGCATATCAATCCTATTTTTCGATCCATGCGCTACGAAAAGTCTGAGATAATGCTTAAATGGAAAACCACATCTTCATACTTTCCGAAAAAGAAGGCATGCAAACTTATACATCAATAATCAAAATAGTCTATTTCGATTGACTTTGTTTAGCGAAATTTGTTTCCTTTGCTAAGGAAGATTTTGTATAGAATAGTTTTTATTTTAAGGCAATAACGGCAAAGCAAGATGCAAATTATGCAAACAAGAATTTGAGTTAAGCAACATGGGCCAAAGGGCTTTGGTGTCGCATCAAAATGGACTAGCGCATAAGTCAAATTCTAAAGCTTTGACGTCACAAAAAATTGATACTTTCTTCACTGCGTCTCATTCGTTGGTCGCCTCTAGTAGTCAAAAACATCTCAAAATACACCAGAAAATATTAACGCTCAAAATACACAAACAAAATATTTTACTTTCGACAAGACCGATTCCATTGTCGCAGAGTGGTCTCTGTATATTATTTCCGCCTTGAACTCGGCTGTGGAAATTATTGATCTTTTTCGATTGATGTTCCCAGACAGCCAAATTGCTGAAAATTTAAAGTTAGGAAGAACTAAGAGCTCCTACGTTATCAACCACGGTATCTCCCCATATTTCCATAACAATCTTTTGGATAAAGTAAACAAATGTGACGACTTTGTTATATGTTTTGACGAAGCACTGAAAAATAGCTCAGAAAGAATAAATGGATTTAGTTGTCCGTTTTTTTGATGAGTCAAAAGGAATGTTTGCAATAGATACTTAGAAAGCGAGTTCATGGGATCTTCAAAGTCAGATGACATTTTAAAACATTTTGACAATGGAATCCGATTTTTGAAAAAAAGAGAAACTTCTTCAAGTATCTATGGATGGCCCAAACGTAAATTTATCTTTTTTTAAAGAAATTAAAACAACAGCGAAAAGAAATTGATCCGGATGGTACGCAGCTACTAGAATTTGGTCTGTGTGGTCTACATGTAATACATGGAGCCATGAAAACCGGACTTACAAATTTTTCATGGGACCTGCATATTCTTTTAAGGTCCTGCAAAAAGAAGCTTGTTTACCTCCAAAACTGATTGTACTCGATTTTCCCTGAAATATTACGGTGTACATTGACTAGAAAACGAAATTTGTTTAGAGAGATGCCTGAACATTTTTGATGAGTTGAAGGAATTTTTTTTCTATGACAAATTCAGATTTACCAAAACCAAGGCCAATTGAAAACGTAAAAAAATACTTCCAAAACAAATTGTTAGACTGCAAATATGCATTTTTCCATACAATTACATCTGATTGTGATTTATCAAAATTTCAAGGCGAGAAACCATTGATATTTAACATTTATGAAGATCTCCTCATAATGGTTAAAAACTTATTGCATCGTCAAAAAAAGTGTATTAGCGAATGCTCCATAGGATCTCAACTTGTGTCCATCGATCTTTTAAGTGAATCCAATCTTTTGGAAACAAAAAACGTTGACGTTGGCTTCAAAGCAACGAAAATCATCAATGCAATAAAACAAAAAGACAATTTTTCGGAATAAGATATTTTAAAATTTAAATTGGATTGCCGCAAAATTATTATAAGCATAATATCAAAAATCGAAGAACGAAGCCCATTAAAATACGATTTGATTGTAAACGTGAGCAGTCCTAATCCTAGAGATATTTTGCAAAACAACGGTCTCTACAGTAAAAGATTCAAAAATATGCTTCAAATTTTATATAATACCAACCGATTATTTGATACATGCGCGGAAAGGGCAAAATTGCAGTACATAAATGCATGTACAGATGCAAAGACAGCCCTAAAAAGAGGAGTACAAAAGCTTTATAATCAACGAATCTACTTGTAGAGTTGATGAGTTCTACTTTCAGCTTTTTAGCAAAAAGGAACATTTTAAAGATCTTTGGCATGTTATAAAAATGTGTTGCATTTTATCGCACGGAAACGCCTCAGTTGAGAGTGGCTTCTCAATTAACAAGACTCTTTTGGTCGAAAACCTCCTTGAGGAGTCACTAGTCGCTCAGAGAAGAGTCTTAATGGCGTGAAAGAGGCTGGGCGAGTATCGAAAGTGGAAATAAATTCAAAATTAATATTTATGCTAAACACGGCAGTTAGAAGAAAAACTTCCATTAAAAAAGGAGATAGAGTAAACGAATTAAATAGAAAAAGGGAGGAAGAAATAAATATACTTCATAAGGAAAAAGCAAAAATTCGCATTCAAGCCCAGGTTGAAGAAGAGCAAATAAATTATCAACTCTCCCTTTTAAAAAGGGATATATATATACCTCATTCCTGTTCTCAACTGATTGTTTCATTGATATTTTTTTAAAAGGAATGTTTAGAAGTATACAATTTGTCTGTTCTTTAAATATTTGGGACTAGTGTTTAAATGCGTCATTTTGTTTGTTATATTTGCAAAATTTGGTCAGGGAAAACTTTAAAACTGGTCAGGGAAAGTCAGGGAAAAGTCAGGGAATTTTTTTTTAAATAATAGTGGCAACCATGAATTATTTTAACGTAAGAAATAAATTGTTTGAATTAAATAATAAATGTTTGGATTAATAATAATTTGGTTTAAGCCATCAGAAGAAATAAAGGGCTTTTCAATAAGAGCGCTACAAAAGTTTTTTTTAAATAAAACAAAAACTGTTTTGGATATCAATGAAATTCTTTATTCCCATGAAAGTACGTTCGATGCCATTATGTATGGAACTCGATTTCTTTTGCATGGCCACCACGGGCACGCTTGCAGACGCTGAACCCAATTTTCGACGGTTTTCAAGCATAAATCGGCCGATACTGCTGCAATTTCACGTTCGATATTCATACGAAGTTCATCAATCGTCGCTGGCTTGTTGGCATAGACCATAGACTTGACGTAGCCCCACAGGAAATAGTCTAACGGCGTCAAATCGCACGACCGAGGCGGCCGAGCGACTGGACCATTTCGTGAGATAACACGGTTTCCAAACTTGGTTTCCAATAAATTGATTGTGGCATTCGCTGTGTGGCTTGTGGCGCCGTCCTGTTAGAACCACATGTCCTCCAAGCCCATATCATCCAATTGGGGCCAAAAATATTCGCAAAATTCGCTACAACGACGTCACAGAGATGCCCAACGCTTGAGAACGACGTGTGAGAGACACATTTGGGCTTTCTTCAACTGAAGCCTCAGTGGCAGCAATATTCTCGACACTACGGGCACTTCTTTATCTCACTGGCACGGGAACATTCTGTACTGTGCTTGTGGATTCAAATTTTTCCACTAGACGCTGAATTGCTGATCTGCCAAGACGATTATGACGACCATAAATTGGACGTAGCGCTCTTAACGTTGAGGCCACTGACTCCGAATTTCGGTAGTAAATTTTAATAATTTTGACTCGTTGTTGGCTCGTATATCTTTCCATCATGAAATGGCAAACCTTACTAAAGAGAAATGTCAAAAGCGCGGCAAGAAATTCAGCGTCGTTTGCTGTGCCTGTCGCTCTACTTTTGTAGCGTCTCTGTTGAAAAACCCTTTATTAATAAATGGTAAAGTAAATTAAATGAAAGTATTGCATTTCACGTTTTATTTTCCAAAACTGCAAGGCATGGTACCGCTGCACTATCCAAATGCTCTTTTCGGTATCCCAAGCATTAATTTTAATAAATCTAAATAGTAACCTGCCAAATAAAAAATAATAATAAGCCGATTACTCACATAGAAAAAAAGTTATTTTGTTTTGGTGGCACGTTTCGTGAGCCACCCTGTATTTGTGTTTGAGAATCTAAAGGAACCAGTAGTGAGTAATGCTTATTTGTGGGGTTAAGTATATAAAACTGTGAACTCCTTTTAAATTTATTTGCCGGTAGCTAGATTGCTATTTCTTAGTTGTATGGCCATTGTTGAGTTTTTATTTAAATTTATTTAGCAAGAGCTCCCATTTATTTGGCTTAATACAAGAAGGGGAAAAGTAGTGTCATAATTTGAGTGTGCCATATTCTTCCTCTTAATGACGGTGAGGCTAAAGGGATCATAACCCTCCCACTTAACTGCATCCCTACTGATTCGCCTGTGGGGTTCGCCGTCTCGACCTCAGAAAATAATGTTAATGTGTCATAATTTTTGCAAATGGCGTCAAATGTGATTGTGCTTGGGAATTTAAGTTATAGAAAAACAACGACTCAAAACCTCAAATTAAGGAGCCAAAAAGAAAGATATTACATACATAATAAATAAAATATACATGAATGTAAAATAAAAAAATAAATAAATAAATTGTAAATAAATAAATATATCAATAAATAAATAAAATAAATAAATAAGTAAATAAAACAAATATATAAATAAATAAATAAATAAGTAACTGAACAAATGAATAAATAAGTAAATAAACAAATAAAGATAAATGAATTGACGAAGGAGAAACATTTGAGTAAATAAATAAATAATATCAAATTGACAAACAATATCGTAATATAATATAGAGATAAATAGATAACATACAAATAAATTAACAAAAAGTTGAATATTGCGTTAGTTAATATCAGTTGTTGTAGCGCAGCGTAAATTTCTTGTCGTCCTGCACCATGTGCGCGAACAATTAAACGTTTAGTTGAGCGTCTTATGCAAACTGCTTCCAATAGAGATGTCGCAAGAAGTGGCCGGCGCCGTATAGCTTCTCGACCGAGAATATTACTGTTTTGGCCGAAGACGTCTGAGAGAGTCCAAAACATAGACGAGACAACGATGCACACAATTTGGCATCAGGAGATGTTCGTTGCACCGAATTTTATTGAACGACCTGAAGATGTTCCCTTATAAAGTGCAAACCGTTCACACCAATTGCTGCCTGCTGACCGTCGAGGGAATTTACCTTACTCCCATGCTCTGTAAAACCTGGTGCAAGAAGAGGGTGATTTCATATCTTTCATATTACTCGTTCATTATAAGGGTCTTAAAAAAAATCCCTTTAGTGCGTGCACAGCACATTATATAAAAAAAAAACAGGACGAAACACACCGTAACCGTGAGCACTACAGACCTCCGTCTGTTAAACGAGTTGTAGTTTTGCGGAAAGTTGCTGAATTTGAATTGGGTCTCGGGATTGTTTTTTTCCAGCTGGACGTAACAACCGCTCATGAACATGCCGACGAACTTTTTTTTTTTTTTTTTTTTTTTTATAATTTGCTTACGCTAAAGGGATTTTTTCCTGTTGTAACAGTACCCTTATAATGCTAAGAACACAGTGTAAGCTACTTGGTATTAGAAAGAATAGAGAGATAGGAAAGAAGTGTTTGGGTGCAGTTGTAGGGCTTTTCTCCCCGGGTGGTGTCTAAGTTACTTAGGGAGATTACGATTTCATGTATTCGGTATAAATTAATGGACTTGGCCGGGATTCGAACGCACGACCTTCCATTCCGTAAGCGAATACACTACTACTGCACCATTGCCACCCGAACTGGCCAGGCAAGGCTCAGCTCTCCACTGCTCTCTGGCGGATCTAGTCCACATTCCGCTAGGAGCAGTTAAGGCAAATATCACCACAGAATACCTCAAGAAAGCCAACCTCAGATGGAGCAGGCTGACTACATGCGTCATTTCCAGAAAAACGTGGCCAAACATAACAAGGCAAAAACAACCGACCTTCTAAGTAGAACCCGAAAAGAAAAAAGAATAACAGCGATCATCACGGGACACTGGCCTATAGGTGACCATGCGGCCAAGCTGGGCATCCCATACAATACACACTGCCGCAGTTGCAAAGTGACAACTGAAAAAGAAACCCTAATTCACTTTTTATGCACCTGCCCGGCTTTAGCTAGGACCAGACTACGAACATTGGGAAGCCCTTTCTTCAATTCACTTGAGGAAGTCTCTGAGAAAAGTATCAAAGAACTGAAAACTTTCCTGAACTCCGCAGGTTGGATTTAGCCTCCCCCACAAATCGATAATACCCAGGTTTACGTGAGTTTGTGGTATCAAAACCGCACTCGGTGCTAATTGGGTTTGTCTTATCAAACCACCACACCTACCTACCTACCTAACAACCGCTCACACAGCTCGGGCAACGAGTGAAATTTTGAATTACCAATGTCCGGCCGTGTGATGTCCCGCAATTGGAAGTGATCTGACGGCGCCAGACTTCTTCCTTTAGGCTTTTTTTAAATCTCGCGTTTGCCACTACACACCACAAACCATTACATGTCTTGAAAGCCAACATCTAAGAAGGTTGAAGCGAGATTTTATGCGAGCAACAATTCAAATGCCGCAAAACGAGCACAGCTGTGCACCTACTCAGGAGTCAGTCATTTGACCGATATTATTTTTTCAACTTAATGTCATCAATTGAGGGTGTATCAGAGCAGCTTTGGTGAAAAAATGAGAAAGATCCAAGAGGATCGATCACATGAGAAGCTTCTAGAATGGAGATCTAAATGGATGATATCACAATAGGCTCACAAGCGGCCGCAGTGATCTGGATACAGTATACCACCTGCCCCCAAAAATCTAATCTAGAATTTGACTTTCGGAGTTGGAATAAAATTGCAGGAACTAGTTTCGCGAGTGAACAGTGGGGTTTGAGCCGTGCCTGGTCAATTCGTCGGCATGTTCGTTTCGATAAATCTTACTTTGCCCTCGAGCCAAGATCAGGGTAACTTTGAACTGATCATGGCAGCCAGGCTCTGAATAAGTTAGTGATCTTTTGCCTCAGCGTCGTGTGTAGTTTGATCTGGCGGCAGGCCTCACGAATGGCCACTTGCTCCGCCTGGAATACGCTGGCAGTATCCGGAAGTCTGCATGATTTTCAGATGTTAAAGTATTCAGAAAAAACAGCCGCACACACTCTACAGTCCACTTTTGAACCGTGTTGATGTTGAGTGTTGATCGAAACCCTAAGTCAGTTGTCCCTTTTGCCATACTGATCTTGTGGGGCGCTCTGCGTCAAAATCATGCGTACAAATTTAAGCAAAGTCATTCTGGGAATGATATACATAGCCTGCTGAAGGCGGACCGAGTTCTCTTGATAGAGAATCTGTGATATTACTATGTTCGTATGGTTTCGCAGTCCAACACTAAATCCATGTGTGCTCTGTGATGTTTGTTATGTGTAGGTCTAGAGGTTAGACTGTTAAACCATCTGATTCTCTCGGCTTACCTATAAATGCCGTTCTTTGCACCTTGATGAGTTTGGTTTAATTGTAGTTTTTTTCTAAAAGTCGAACACCATACTATTGAGGATTGGTCGTGCCACGGTTAGGTACATCGATAAAGTCAACTTTGGTTACTGGACCCACTTTTTGCCGAAGGTTTTTTCACAGGCTTGGAAGGTCTTGCAGGCTTTCTTTCCCCGGTGTTCTATGTTAGGTTTCCAGTTGAGTTTTGAATCTTAGGATAACTCCTTGATACCTATCACTGACCGATATGGAGAGAAGTAGTGTGAGCTCAGGTATTTTGGGGTTGGTGGTGTAAAGTATCAGATCAGTTTTACCAGCGCATGTATTTTGTATGTTGTCGATACAAGTTAATTTGCAGCCACTGGGGATCTAAAATGCAAGAAATCTGCATATCATTTTTGTCATTTTCATATAAGTATCGTTAATGATAAGCTCTACATCGTTTATAGTAAAAATGAAGATAATGGGTCCTAAATGGCAACCCTGAGGAACTCTTGAAGTTGCGAGGAATTACCGACAAACACTAGATCTAGAAATGATACTGTAGAAACGACCTTCAATTCAATGACCAACACCGAATGGCAGAATATGTAAGCTTCCATAAGATAGATATTAAGTATCTTGAATATTTGTCCGACGTTCGCGAATGAAAAAAAAAAAAAAACTTCAGATTCAAACCTTGAGCCTATCACTCAGTAGTCCAACACACTGAATTTTTAATTCAGACCAGTATTCACTTTATTAACACATTCTGTTTCAAAAAAAAAAAATTGTTCAAATGATAAATGTTTAGTTATATAGTTTTATTGAATTCCACTTGTCATGCATTTACTTATACTCGTATAAACAAATGAACATCATCTCCATTTACTGCTTCAATCAAAACACTTATCTGCAGATATACAACTTGGTGTTTATTTTTACCTGTTTATTCCAGATTATTTAAATTGTTTCCCTGAAACCACTGGATTCAAGCAAATAAATGCAAAACCAAAGAATTGAAGAAGAAAAATCGTGTCTAGGTCGAGAGCTTTATAAAAATCGAGTTCACTATCAATCTCTTTGTTCATACGGTTCTTGTGCTTGGAGGTATTTTTCTATAGTGTGCATGACAATTATTCTTTTCAATTGAACATTTATATGGGCATATATTTCGGTTCGGATGAATAATGACTTGAGTAGCACATCAAAACAAATTTAAATCCAATTGTTGTCCTTTTTGTGTTATATATTTTATCTTACATGAAATGAAACCATTATCAGACACCGGTTAAAAGAGAAACCAAAACTTAAAAGATTTGAGACTTGGCACTCACACATGCAACATTACCATCGATATGTTTTATTTATTGGATACATGTTATGTCATAGAGGCTTCTTGTGGGGTTTGAAAATGATTGCATATATTGGAAAACAAACGGCGTGATTTACAAATGTTGCGGATGGTCGTTTCACTAAGGTTAGGTTAGGTTAGAAGCAGTACATATACAATTGTACAAGTAACACCCAGAGGCCAAAAAGGCCCATTGTGAGCATCCTTTTCTACATGGTAGGACACGCAGTTAGCAAAACCATTTGGATCTGTTTATAAATCCCTTATTATCCGTTAGAGGTATCCCTTCTAGGTCGCCCAGACAGTCAAAGAACCGTGCCCCCATACAGGGGAACCGTCGTTCTTGGAGTGCCGGGCAGTGGCACAGGAGGTGTTCCACATATACGAGGGCGGGTCAATAAGTCCGTGACTTTTTGAATTTCTGACCTCTTTACTGAAACGGCAAACACTGCTCCTGTCAACATCATCTGTCAGTTGACTCTTGTCAAAATTTAAACTTGCTGCGTCAGTTAGTTTGTGTTTGACAGCTATTTTTATCAGACTACTCACTAATTTGAGGAGAAAATGGAAAAAAGTGAATTTCGTGTGCTTATTAAGCATTATTTCTTGCGAAAAAAAAACCATTACCGAGACCAAGGCTAAGCTTGAAAAATACTATGGGGACTCTGCACCATCGATTTCAATGGTAAAAAGTGGTTTACTGAATTTCGTTGTGGCCGTACAAGCACTGAAGATGCCGAACGTCCTGGACGCCCAGTTGAGGTCTCTACACCCGAAACAATCAAAAAATTCACGATATGGTGTTGGCCGACCGAAGATTGAAAGTGCGAGAGATTGTGGAAGCCGTAGGGATCTCGAATGGCTCAGTGGTTTCAATTTTGAATGATCACTTGGTCATGAGAAAGCTTTCCGCAAGATGGGTGCCGCGTTTGCTCACAGTCGACCACAAACGCAATCGTGTAACAACTTCACAGGAAGGTTTGGCGTTGTTTAATCGCAATATGGAGGAGTTTTTGCGCCGTTTTGTAACCGTGGACCAAACATGGATCCATCACAACACACCAGAGACTAAACAACAGTCAAAACAGTGGGTTTCTAAGGATGAATCGGCGCCAAAGAAGGCCAAGGTGGGTTTGTCAGCCAATAAAGTTATGGCGACTGTTTTTTGGGATGCACGCGGGATAATCCACATTGACTACCTTCAAAAGGGAAGAACAATCAATGGGGAATATTATGCCAACTTATTAGACCGATTCAATGACGATTTGAAAAAAAACCGACCTCATTTGGCCAAGAAAAAAGTTCTTTTCCACCAAGACAATGCAAGGGTGCACACATGTGCAGTTGCCATGGCAAAAAACCATGAATTGGGCTATGAATTGCTCCCTCATCCACCCTATTCTCCAGATTTGGCTCCGAGCGACTACTTCTTGTTCCCAAACCTGAAGAAATGGCTTGGTGGAAAAAGATTTGACTCCAATGATAAAGTCATCTCGCAAATAAAGGCCTATTTTGAGGACCTCGACAAATCATTTTTTTCGGAAGGGATAAAAAAATTGGAGAAGCGTTGGACAAAGTGTATAGAGCTCAATGGAGACTACGTTAAAAATAAAAAAAAAAATTATCAAAAAATCTGTGTTTTATTCCAAAAGTCACGGACTTATTGACCCGCCCTCGTAATATTTCCTCCTCATCTCTGCAGCTTGCAGAAGTCATTTGTAGAGATCCCTAGCCTTCTGGACATGTTCTCGATTATGCAGTGTCCGGTTAACACCCCGACGAGTACACGGGTTTGATTTCTACCAGAGGACAGTAGGGACTAAGTTTTCTTTTTGTCAATGACGGGCGACAGTGCTGTGTTTGCGCATATTTCTGTTCAAAATCTTGTCGTAATACCGTCAATGAAGGTCTTAACTGTATCTAAGGTAGGTAGTACCTGCACATAAGCCTCGAGTGGGTTCATATCAGAGCCGCATCTTGCCAGCGTATCTGCTGACTCATTCCGTGTCACACCAACGTGCCACGGAACCCAGCAGACTAGTACCGAATGATAGCTAATTGCTCCGAGTGCCTGGAGGCAGTATTTGACGCATTTCGCGCCTATGAGGTTGGAGTCGATTGCTTTAAGAGCTGGCTGATTGTCCACGCGGGTAGCTAGTTCCATTGCTGGAATTTTTAATCGTTAGAACTGTCTGCGCTGCTTTCTTAATCGCGTAGAATCCAGCTTGAAAAAGACTGCAGTAGTCTGGCAGTCGGTAAGAGTGGTTGATGCTAAGTGCCGCTGAGAAGACTCATGCTCCTGTTCCCTTCTCCATCTTTGAACCATCTGTTAAGATGGAAATACCTTTGGTGACCGTGCTGGATGAATTCCAGTTATGTCGAGCGGGTATATAGACTTTGAAGTTTTTATTAAATTCATATAATGGTTACATATAGTCAGCTAGTGGCATGAGCCCCCGTTGATTAAAGTTGTCTAGTACGCGGGAGTGTCCGAAGGGGTATGGCTTCCAAATTTCGATCGCTCTCAATCTGAGAGCGCATTTGGATGCCACGTTCTTCGTGAAGAGTTCCAGGGGTTGTAGGTTCAATAATGTTTCCAGACCCACTTGGGGAGTGGATTTTATAGAACCAGTCTTATAGAAAGCTTTCCTACAGGCATAAAAGGCATTCGGTCCCTTTTTGACTCTCTCTTCGGTATTCCGTTTCCAGTTTAGTTTCGAATTGAAGACCACGCCCAGGTACTTAACCTCGTTTGAGAGATTTAGGCGAACACCTTTCAGTTCCGGTATATTCCCTATGGGTATCTTGAGTTTCTTGGTAAACCGAATGAGCTTGGTCTTTGTGGGGTTGACCGCAAGTCCGTTGCCATCCGTCCATCTTGCTAGTTCTGATAGAGCAGATTCCATGATCTCACTAATAGTGGCAAGGAACTTTCCTGTTATAAGTATGACTATGTCATCTGCATATGCAACTATCTTAATGCCTTTACTTGTCAGAGATTTTAGAATCTTGTCAATTGAGATGTTCCACAGAAATGGGGAGAGCACCCCACCTTGTGGCGTTCCACAGGTAACATGTTTCTGAAGCCAAGCACATTTAGGTTTCACTTAAGCCAAGCACATTAAGGTTTCACTTAAGCCATGCACATTTAGGTGCTTTGCGAAAACTTGGTGGCTCATGAGAATGCCCACTAGGTGCCTACAGTGTTTTCCAGATTCTTATTTTTCCTTAACGAGGCTATGATCTGGATTTAAGAGATAAAAACCCCCACTATGCTGCACTGGTCCGCCTGTGGGGCTCGCCGGTTCGATCTAAAAAAGTATCTTCAGGTCTACTGATTTCCTGTCACTAAGTCGCTTTTGCCAATCATAAGCTGGTGTTGTTGTATTTGTGTGAACTAGGAGCTCTAAGGCCTGCCTTTTGTTAACGAAAAGTTCATGCTCCTGTTTTTGGAACACATTTTTTTTACGACACCAATGATGTCCAGTCGTGTGAACCCATGGATTTCCATGCCGCTCTTGCCGGACGGTTTCAAAATGTTGAATGTGTCGCTAGGCTTACATGAGTGGTTTAATTGCCTAGATGTAGTCTCTCCCCTTAGTCCGCCGAGGTGTGAAGACTGGCCTTATAACATTCCACAAAAGCACCAGCGCCTGAACCCTGACAGGTTTTTAAACCATCCGTGAAAATGCGATCGCACCCATCTTGAGCTTGGAGCAAGTCGACTTCAAAATTTTATCGCAGCTAGTGTCATTTCATCAGATGACCTCAATAGTTTTTGGGTTTGGTGTCGAAAAAAATGTATGGAGAGGAATGTGTGGGTGCGGGTAGGTAATGCTGCAGTAGTAGTGTATCCGCTTAGTGATTGGAAGGTCGTGCGTTCAAATCCCGGCCAAATCCATTACTTTATTTCGAATATATGTACAAACTTGATCTCCATAAGCAACTTAGCCCACACCCATGCAGAAAAAAACCATACAACGGCACCAAAACACTTCTGTCCACACTTCTATCACCGAAAAGCATGCAATGAAATATGCCATTGCTAGGTGCTGCTTGCTGTTTCCGGAAATACTTGCGCTGTGTTCATAGTACAATAAGGGTACAGTAACATTTACTATACCCTTCGATCACATATTCACCAATCCCTACGCGACCAAATCCCTTCACATAACCTATGTCCGCCCGGTTCTAGAGTACGCTAGCCAAGTGTGGGCACCATACTATCGGTCCCACATTTCTAGATTCGAAAGCATTCAATGTCGATTTCTTCATTCTGCTCTTCGTGGGCTCCTGCGGAGTAATCACCTTATCCTACCACCCTGACACGAACGCCTTAATTTAAAGACCTTAAGACCCTAGAGAAAAGATGCCGCTGACATTCTTCTTATACTTGCTATTAAGGACCCCCCCCCCCCCACCGCTTTTTTCTATCTTCTCAGCCGTCGCAAGTCGTATGTCTTTAAAGGGCCGACGTCCCGCATGTTGCAGAAGGTCGATTCTAACATCCTTCTCTTTGATTTTAATCGCTGCATGTCTTCCCTTAAATCTGCCCTCCTCTACCCCCCATCTTCCCCCTAGCAGTGGTAAGTTGAAACATTAGTTTAAGTTAAATTGTTTAAGAGATCATTTTGTTAGCTTGAATTAAGCTCAATAATTGGGGGGTCATGGCTCACTAAAATTAAATTAAAATTAAAAAAATGAAGATGCAGTAAAGATGAAGTTTTATTGGAACTTGCATTGCTGCGCTTGATATAAGTATCATTAAAAGCCTATTATTTGTTTAATACATAAATGAATCACAATATGAATAATTCAACCGAATACGGCTCTAGCAACCAGGGCTTTCGGCTAGAACTCTCATACATTCCAAGTACTGACACCCGAAAGAGAAGGAAAAGGTTTGGCCACGGCTTGTAATAATAAAGGGTGATTTTTTAAGAGCTTGAGAACTTTTTTAAAAAAAAAAACGCATAAAATTTCAATTTCAAAATCTCATCGATTCTTTATTTGAAACGTTAGATTGGTCCATGACATTTACTTTTTGAAGATAATTTCATTTAAATGTTGACCGCGGCTGCGTCTTAGGTGGTCCATTCGGAAAGTCCAATTTTGGGTAACTTTTTCGAGCATTTCGGCCGGAATAGCCCGAATTTCTTCGGAAATGTTGTCTTCCAAAGCTGGAATAGTTGCTGGCTTATTTGTGTAGACTTTAGACTTGACGTAGCCCCACAAAAAATAGTCTAAAGGCGTCAAATCGCATGATCTTGGTGGCCAACTTACCGGTCCATTCCTTGAGATGAATTGTTCTCCGAAGTTTTCCCTCAAAATGGCCATAGAATCGCGAGCTGTGTGGCATGTAGCGCCATCTTGTTTAAACCACA
Source organism: Portevinia maculata (assembly GCA_949715645.1). Taxonomy (NCBI): domain Eukaryota; kingdom Metazoa; phylum Arthropoda; class Insecta; order Diptera; family Syrphidae; genus Portevinia; species Portevinia maculata. The sequence goes on along the minus strand of OX454528.1, from coordinate 136,722,792 downwards.
TGTCAACCAAGTTCAGTTCTTCCATTTTTGGCAACAAAAAGTTTGTTAGCATTGAACGATAGCGATCGCCATTCACCGTAACGTTGCGTCCAACAGCATCTTTGAAAAAATACGGTCCAATGATTCCACCAGCGTACAAACCACACCAAACAGTGCATTTTTTGGGATGCATGGGCAGTTCTTGAACGGCTTCTGGTTGCTCTTCACTCCAAATGCGGCAATTGTGCTTATTTACGTAGCCATTCAACCAGAAATGAGCCTCATCGCTGAACAAAATTTGTCGATAAAAAAGCGGATTTTCTGCCAACTTTTCTAGGGCCCATTCACTGAAAATTCGACGTTGTGGCAGATCGTTCGGCTTCAGTTCTTGCACGAGCTGTATTTTATACGGTTTTACACCAAGATCTTTGCGTAAAATCTTCCATGTGGTCGAATAACACAAACCCAATTGCTGCGAACGGCGACGAATCGACATTTCACGGTCTTCAGCAACACTCTCAGAAACAGACGCAATATTCTCTTCTGTACGCACTGTACGCATTCGTGTGGTTGGTTTAATGTCCAATAAAGTAAACTGAGTGCGAAACTTGGTCACAATCGCATTAATTGTTTGCTCACTTGGTCGATTATGTAGACCATAAATCGGACGTAAAGCGCGAAACACATTTCGAACCGAACACTGATTTTGGTAATAAAATTCTATGATTTGCAAGCGTTGCTCGTTAGTAAGTCTATTCATGATGAAATGTCAAAGCATACTGAGCATCTTTCTCTTTGACACCATGTCTGAAATCCCGCGTGATCTGTCAAATACTAATGCATGAAAATCCTAACCTTAAAAAAATCACCCTTTATATTGTTATGGCTGAAGCATATGTGTGCAGCAGGGACGCACGCAGTAATGGATGCATCAACGCAACGCACATGAAGTACATGTGCAGTAAGAAATTACCTTCATTCAGTATGCTTTTTGCCTGAACTAAATATCACTGAACGACCAAACAGACTAAGATGTTAGGTATTGTCATAGAATTTCACAGCACTAAACTCCAAGCCGGAAAATTTGTACCAAATTGTGCTGTTCTACTACAATCAGTGCAACAAGATTAGGCATAGTAACATAGGCATAAACAACTTGCATCAAGAATTGACATGCAGTAAGCAATGTGTCATTTTACATACAAAATCATCTTGCTGCGCGGCTCTTCCTGCACATGTGTTTCAGCCATTATGGTGACATTTGTTTTTGAGTTATTTAAATGGGCCTGCAATACAAAACTACACCCACCATTCTTCTTCTTTTGGGAACAGTTTTTTTATTTTATTTCTCCTGCACAATTTGTAAAATATCAGTTGAACATCCCATGGATAATAGTTGAAAATTATTATTTAAATGTTTATCAATTACGTCACAGTTTACTAACATTTCATTCTGTCTTTGTCTTTTTCAGATACATTAGAACAATGTAAACACCCACGGAAAAGGATAATCAACAAAAAACAGAATCAGAGCATGAACGCCAAATAGCGAAAATATAATAAAAACTATAAAATATATCATAGATCCGAGCAAAAAAAAGGTCGCGCAATATATTAAACTATTTCTTGTTGTTATTTCCTATGATTTTTTAAATGTTAGAATTTCTGTTGACAAAAGAGAAGAGTAACTATGGACTTGAATTATTGCACAACAATTTTAAATCGATCAAAGTATTGTTCCCTACTAAGAAAACGAAAGTCTTCACACAAAGAAAATGTGACAGTAAAATTAAAACGCCACTCCCTAAAGCATGAAGACGTCATTCATACGAATGACACTTTGTCATCGGAAAAAAGTAATGAAGAAAATTTAAACGAGTCTATGTGTTTAATTTGTCGAACACGAAGTGAATGTTCCATAGATAAACGTTGTGGTTCAATGGCAACACTTGGACGACGACATCCGAAGCAACAATCAAAGCAAGAAAATGACATCAGTAACAGTCAGAATTGTACAAATTATGTTGTAAAAACAAGTTCAGCAATACCATCCGCACCGTCATCATCGCCGGCCACCAAATGGAATGCCTTGGAAACAACTGCCAATCGTGAGAGTCAATCACACTGGAATGCAAGTGCTGTCATCTTTGGTTGGTGTGACACTAGTAGTTCTCCTGATGGTAGGAGCAGTGGCATGCCATCATGTCAACTGCAATTTTCGTCATCCTCATCAATCCCTCCTAATGTATCTAAAATACCACCTTTATCATCAATACCATTATCATTAGCAACAACATCTGAAATAGTATCATCATTACCACTGCCATCGACGTGTTCTTCATCGTTATTATTATCATCATCAGAAGCAGCAGCAGCAACAGCAACAGCATCATCTGAAATGTCATCATCATCGCCATTATCATCATATAGAACAAATGCTGCATCGCCGTCTTGCAGTGACATTACCTACATAAGCAGCAGCCCCAGCACTACAAACAGTACAAGTTTTTGTGGTAGCAGTAAAATGTGTGCTAATGTGTTTAGAAATATGAGTGTAAAGAATGTCAGTGTATTAAGAACGTTTGCCTTTATGACAATCATATTTGAAAAATGTTTACCTGGAATGTTTGGAACGCGACATCGAATACCGCACGAGCATGAAATCGATAATCAATTTGTACGCCGACAATTGAAACAAAGCAATAATAGTTCCCTGCTTCCAAAATATCCGTTAATGTTGATGTTTTTAGCTTGTTCCTTTTTGACATTTTTGCTGCCGACAACTGTAAACGCTGAGGTTCGACTACAACAGAACGAAACGGGTAAGCTTTAATTAATTAGTATTTTTGTTGTTTTATTTAACTTTGAAAAATGTCTTTTTCGCTTACACTGGAAAATAGGTTCATGTTTCTATAATTCTTTTTTGTTTTATATTACTTTGAAGAGTCGGGTTCAGTGGTTAGCGTGTTATATTACTAATAGAAAGGTCACCGGTTCAAATCCCACCGGGGCCATGTAACATCTAGAGTTTTTTAACACTGCTCCACCGCTTGCGAACGTCTGACAAACAGCCAAGAGTATCAATTGTTTGTTCTCTTTACGAGAAGGAAGAAGCTGGTCGGGTTGACTCAGCCAGTGCTAAAAGGCGTCACAATCCAACTCTCCAATGAAGCAAAGTACGAGTTTCTGGGAGTCATCCTGGATAGCAAACTTCTTTGGTCCAAACATGTTGAGTTGAAGACTGCCAAGGCGCTGTCTGTTTTCTGGCAGTGCAAAGGCATTTTCGGCAAGACATGGGGCTTATCACCGAAAAGAGTCCTATGGATTTATACGGCTATGATAAGACCATTTATAGCATACGCATCGGTTGTTTGGTGGAATAAGCTTTCACGTAAATACGTTACTGCTGCTTTTGCCAAACTCCAAAGGCAGGTATGTCTCGGCTGCACGGGGGCCATCCCCAGCACGCCTGGCTCCGGCCTAGATGCACTATTGAACCTTCCGCCCCTTGATGTTTACATCATGGGTTGTACAATCAAGGCTATCTCACGTCTTACAAGAGGTGGCTTTTGGTATAACTCGCACTGGAGTTTTGATGAACTTGCGCAACGGTTGTCCTTCGACTCCTGTCTTATGGATATGCCGTCTGATGCGATGACACCGGAACTTCGGCTAAAGCGCAAATACGAGGTCGACTTTCCTCGCGTCCAGGACTGGCTCTGGCCGGACTCTGAACCTGGAACGGAATGCAGTCGAATCTTCACGGATGGCTCCAAAACCGATCAAGGATCTGGTGCTGGTGTCTTCGTGGAGAGCGATAACGTTAGACTTTTCTTTCCGTTAGGCAAATATGCGTCAGTCTTCCAAACAGAGACTTATGCTATCCTAATGGCCATGGACTATGTTACGAGGAACAGGTGGAGGGGGCGAAGTATCTGCGTCTGTAGCGACAGTCAGGCTGCGCTTAAGGCCTTACTCAAACCCTTAACTACCTCCAAAATAGTACGTGAATGCAAGATATCTCTGAATTCGGTCGGAAGGCTGAATTCACTTAAACTTGTCTGGGTCCCGGGTCATAACGGGATCACGGGAAATGAGATCTCCGATGAACTTGCTAGACAAGGCTCAGAGGGGGACCTCTCAGGACCTGAACCAGCGATCTGTCTGCCTGCGTCCTCGGTCAGGGCTTCCATTGACGGTTGGGTTTCCTATGAACACAATCGCCGTTGGCATGACTCTCCAGGGTGCAGACAGACTAAGCAAATGCTCCCCGACGTCTGTGGGAAATCCGCGGCATTCTTGTTGTCTCTCAACAGAAAAGACTGCAGACAGACTACTGGCGTTCTTACGGGACACAACGCTTTTGCCAAACACCTTAAGGTGCTAGGCCTAAGCGACACCACCAACTGCGAAGCCTGTGATTCCTCTGTGATTGTCCTGCTTTTGCTCGTATCAGGTGGCAGGTATTTGGTGCGGATATGGTGAGTGCTGTAAACCTAAGCTCCTTATCATTGAAGCGCCTTCTCGTTTTTCTTAGAAAAACGAGTAAATTCCCACAGTAAAATGTGGTGTGTCTGCCTGGTAGTACAATGGACCAGTATTGAGTCTGAGCGCTCCAGTGCAGAAAGTCTCGCACACCCCGACAAAAAAAAAAAAAAAATCAATTGTCATGAGAAGCTTCTTAAATTTGCCGTTCGGATTCGGACTAAAATTATGGGTCCTTTCCACTTCGCACAAGCAAAGGGTTGGAGAAGCTAGGTTTAATGCCCTGTATGGACCGTTAACTTCATTTTATTACTTTGAAGAATGATTTATGGCTATAAATACTCGAAGATATTATTGTTTCTAACGGGTAGGCCATCTAGTGGTTTCTTTTAAAATCATAGGTTATTTTGACACTGACAGCTGTTTCCCGCTCGAAATCTTGACAGAAAGTTAGTGTCAAACCGCGGAACGAAGTGAGTCGCTTTTCGCTTGAACAACATTGGGATATATTGAAAACTTATTTCCAAAAAGAGTGCTGTGTAGCCCAAACAGTTTTCTAAAAAGAAGTTTTGACCGAAATGAAGCACCCACCGCGCCTGCTGTACGCAAGTTTGTACAAAAAGTTCGTGCGACTAGTATGCGACAGTGGACAACACTCATGGTCCCCGTCGTTGTACGGGGCGCACAGACGAGAATGTGACTGCTGTAGCCGAGAGTGTGAGACTCAATTCACGAACATCAACTCGCCATCGATCTCAACAGCTCAAAATTTCACGCACTAGCCTGAGGAGAATCCTGGGCAAAGATCTCGGATTATTCGCTTACGAGGTCCAATTAACTCAGTAATTGAAGGGGCACGACCACCCGCTTCGTTATAGCTTGAATTGGACAACGATTTTGGGCAAAAAATCATCTTTTCTGACGAGGCTCATTTTCATCTCGGCGGCTACGTTGACAAACAAAATTGTCACAATCGATCTTTTGTGCACCAAATCCCCAAATCGTATTATCAGCCGCTTTGGCGATGTCAATTGTCCGCCTCGGAGCTACGATTTGACCCCTTTGGACTTTTTTTTGTGGGCAACGGTGAAGGACCGATGCAATGCCAACAATCCGGAAACGATTCAAGCACTTAAGGCCAATATTATCCAAGCAATCGGTGAGCTACAGACCGAAACCATATCAACAAGGTCTTGGAAAATTTGGAGTGACAGAATGTGCTACTGCGAAGCCAGCCGAGGCAGCCACTTGAACGAGACGTTGTGTTCCATAATGGGAATATCTACGAAGGAACAACGTTTACAAATAACTGAACTTTACTACCGAAATTCCGAGTCGTGCGTTAACGCCAATTTTCGGCCGTAATTCTCGTCCCAGTAGGCAAGCAATTCATAGTCTAGTGAACAAATTTGAGTCAGAATATTCGCTGCTTGATGTTGCCGTGCCAGTGAGACTACGTTTTGCCCGAAGTGTGGAGAATATTGCTGCCGTAGAGGCGCCCGTCGCAAACCACACAAATCAGTATATTTCACGGCGGTCTCAAGAATTGGGCCACTCGCAGACCACATTATGGCGAATTTCGCGTAAGGATCTTGGCCTACACCCTAACAAGATCAAGCTGACTCAAGAACTAGAGTCACTTGATCATATGAAGCGACGTACGTTCTCGAATTAGGCTCTGGACATGATGGAAGAAAATGAAGAATTTCATCGGAAAACCATCTTCAGCGATGAAGCGCATTTTTGGTTAAACGCCTTCGTCTATAAGCAAAATATACTGGACAGGTGAGAATCCTCATGTGCTTCATGAAACAGCACTTCATCCGCAAAAAGTCACTGTTTGGTGCGCTTTTCATGCTGGGGGCGTCATTGGGCCGGTTTTTTTTCGTTGATGAAAATGACCGTCACGTTACGGTAAATGGTATTCGCTACAAAGATATGTTGGAACGTTATTTCTTTGAGTAATTGCATGAATTGGACATCAGTGATATGTGGTTCCAACAAGACGATGCCAACAGCCACACAGCGGGTGCAACAATCGAGTTATTTATTTCTCAGTTCGGTGAACGTGTTATCTCGAGAAACGGACCCGTCTATTGCCCGCCGAGATCGTGTGTTTTAACGCCTCTAGACTTTTTTTATGGGAATATTGGTCTATGCCAACAAGCCGGCGACGTTAGAGGGGCTCAGAGCCAATATTGTTGATGTTGCTTGTGCCGTTCTTTACTCTCACATTGTGTGGATGACATTGCTGTTAACTCTCTGAGTGTGGGTGCTTTGCCACACGTTGCTATTACTGATAACAGCACTGATAAAACGGAGACTTCTGTTTCTCACATCGCTGCGTGCATGATAAATGATTGCAACTCAGCGCGAAACACTGATCTAGATATCGGTGGTGCTGCCAATAATGTACTCGATCTGAACGCCGCAAGTAAATCTGCTAAGCAAAGGGATGTCATCGTTGGGACCAGTTATCGCTGTACTGATCTCAAAATTGCTAGGAAATACAAATGGTATCATATTGGATGTTTCTTGTTACCCACTTCAACTGAGGAAGTTCGTGATTTTATTTCAACTTCACTTGGAATTGATTCGTCACTAATTTTGTGTTATAAATTAACAAAGCAAGCTGAACTTGAGTCTAAGTTCAAGTTTGTCAATTTTAAAATTGGAGCACTCGTTGAATTCGCAAAAAAAGATTTATGTGGATTCATTCTGGCCAAGTGGTGTTAAGATAAGGCCTTTTGTCTTTAAAGCTTATAACGAGGAGACGTCAAAAAATGTTGCGGAAACGACGGCACGCAGAGCCTAAAAGAAATCGCTTTTGCCGTCGTGTAAGAATACCTTGCAAATTTACTTCCACAATGCCAGTGGTATCAGGACAAAAGTTGCCAGTTTGTTCAACAATTCTTGTCATCTGCACTATGATACGAGTATCATCATTATTGTCGAATCTTGGTTGTATCCTAAAATATCAGATTAAGAAATATTTGATGAGCATCTTTATAAAGTTTTTCGATCTGACCGATGCAAAGTGGCTGCTGAACGTGGAGGTGGAATCATCATTGCTGTTCGCACTACCCTTGGCGGCAAAGTGCTCAACCTACCAGTTTCAGATGTGGAGCAAATTGGTTTCTCTATCATCATAAACGCCCTTAACAAGGATCGTATGTATTTTGTTGTAAGTTATGTGCCCCCAAACAGTAAACTTGATTGTTATGAAAAACACATGAATAATATAGAATTTGTTAATAACTTATGTTCTATATCAGATAAGCTTTGTGTATTAGGTGACTTTAATCTGATATTAGCCGTGTTTCTTTGCAAGCGGATATAGGGATAATTTGAAATTTGCATGTAAAATACAACAACAACTTATCCTATATACGCTAACTTTAGCGGGGATAGCTATCGCCGCTAAGTAAATTAGCGGGGATAAACAGTGCTTCCAAAACCCATTTTCTTCGTTTCTGATGAACCGATGCGATGAATTTTTCAGGAAATGTCAAAGTTTGACATCCCTCCGACCACTAACACATCCCGCCGAATATTTTGTTCGTGATTTTGTTATTATTATTTTGTTCAAACTTCATTATAAAGGTAATTGAATTTAGCAAATCTGTTAATGTGAAATTGTTTTTCATAATTTTAGAATATGCTTGGCATCAATTTCAATTGGCGGAAGTAAATATTTTTCAATTTCAGGATTTTCAATACAAATTTCTTAACTACAACTTACAGCTGTGTCACGGTGCATGTCATAGGTGCATGTGTGCTGCCAAGTTTTTTTTGATGAATTCTTAGGTGACTTTAATCTGATATTAGCCGTGTTTCTTTGCACGCGGATATAGGGATACTTTGAAATTTGCATGTAAAATACAACAACAACTTATCCTATATACGCTAACTTTAGCGGGGATAGCTATCGCCGCTAAGTCCTTTAGCGGAGATAAACAGTGCTTCTAAAATCCATTTTCTTCGTTTCTGATGAATCCTTTCGATGAATTTTTCAGGAAATGTCAAAGTTTGACAACCCACCGACCACTAACACATCCCGCCGATTTTATTATTATTATTTTTCAAACTTCATTTTAAGGGCAGGTAATTGAATTTAGCAAATCTGTTAATGTGAAATTGTTTTTCATAATTTTGGAATATGCTTGGCATCGATTTCAATTGGCGGAAGTTAATATTTTTCAATTTCAGGATTTTCAATAGAAATTTCTGAACTACAACTTACAGCTGTGTCACGGTGCATGTCATAGGTGCATGTGTGCTGCCAAGTTTTTTTTGATGAATTCTTAAGCGGCGATGGTCGTTTTGTAATGCCATGCCTATAGCCGTGTTTCTTTGCAAGCGGATATAGGGATAATTTGAAATTTGCATGTAAAATACAACAACAACTTATCCTATATACGCTAACTTTAGCGGGGATAGCTATCGCCGCTAAGTAAATTAGCGGGGATAAACAGTGCTTCCAAAACCCATTTTCTTCGTTTCTGATGAACCGATGCGATGAATTTTTCAGGAAATGTCAAAGTTTGACATCCCTCCGACCACTAACACATCCCGCCGAATATTTTGTTCGTGATTTTATTATTATTATTTTGTTCAAACTTCATTATAAAGGTAATTGAATTTAGCAAATCTGTTAATGTGAAATTGTTTTTCATAATTTTAGAATATGCTTGGCATCAATTTCAATTGGCGGAAGTAAATATTTTTCAATTTCAGGATTTTCAATACAAATTTCTTAACTACAACTTACAGCTGTGTCACGGTGCATGTCATAGGTGCATGTGTGCTGCCAAGTTTTTTTTTGATGAATTCTTAAGCGGCGATGGTCGTTTTTTAAAGCCATGCCTAAATGCGCGCGCAAAGAAACACTGCTATTAATTGGATTTGGTCTGAGTCTGATAAACTGCTTATTGCTTATATGCAATATTAAATATGCTCATAAGTATTATTTTGTAGATTTTATTCACTCGCTAAATTTGATTCAAATCAATGCAATCCGAAACTCTTTTTCAAAGATATTAGATCTAATTTTTGTTGCTAGATTTGTCCCATTTTCTAAGATATGGGTTCTATCCAAGCCTCCTTGCTATAATAAACAATTAATTCATATAAAGAACTTGAAAAATAAAGCATTTAACTTGTTTAAAAAGTCAAATAATAAAAACCATTATGAGAACTTTAGCAAACTGCGCAGAGACTTCATAGGGCTCAGTAAATTTCTTCACAAAGGTTACATCATGTCTATTGAATGCAACATTAAACAGATTAACCAACGACCATACCACGTCGAGTTAATCGGTTCTCGTCAGATCACCGTAATTAAATGACGTTGGGCGCGGTTAGTACGTAGATGGGGGACCGTTTGAGAACAACCGCGTGTCGTTGGCCAGTCCCATCTACAGAGTTGAGGTAGATAATATACGTGGTATCACAATGGACCTAAATTGGTCTAAGTGTGTCGGCTTCTGCCGACAGCCACATAAACCTAACCTAACCTAACCTAACATTAAACAGAATAGTAAGTCGTTCTGGCAGTGGCGGATCCAGGGGGGGGGGGGTTATCGGGTTTCTGAAATGCTGGTATTCTGTCGCCGAAAATTTGCATATTCTATTTTACGATTCGAAAATCCAAAAAAGATTGTATAGTGTGCAAATAAATAATTTCTCGTATTTTGTCATGCATAATATTATTATTATTCAATTCATGTTACTACAACATTATTGCTAATAATGCGAAATCTACAGAAAATCTCAATCGTTTTTAAAATTCCGCGGTTTTTTGAAGAATTCTTGCAGAATTTCGTCTTCCGTTAGTCCAATTTCAGGATGGATACTCAAAGAAGCGAGTCCATTCAGGCGCTCCCGTCCTATTGCACTTCTAAGATAGTTTTTTATTCTTCTTAGGTTCGAAAATGATCGTTCTGCAGCTGCTATTGTTACGGGTAACACTGATACTCGTAAGATCGTGTTCACGTTTTTGAAACATTTTTCATTGATAACCTAAAAAATAACGTAATCATTGAAAGTTAAGTATTCGATGGGTTATAGAAACTGATTCTGGAAGTAAAAATTCCGATCTGAAGTTACTCACTGATACTGCATCGAGCGCATTTTGAATATCTTGATCAAAGATCCGTTGCCTCCTCATTCTGATCGCTGAAATAAAATTCCTTTGTGAAAGTCCAATATTTCGTCATAAAACTTGTAAAGATCTGCGCATTTTTCCTCATCAAATTCCTGCTTGGAAGGAAATAGTTGTCCGAAACTGTGGAAGATCGATTTGTGTTTTTCGAACCGACTTTGGAGATGAAAAATGTAAGTATCAAGGAATGGAATGTAGAAGGCAATTATGCAATAATCTTCGACATTTTGTGTTTCAACGTTGCAACGGTTTTTCTGTTGACTGCAACGACGAGGCAATCGGCGCGTTCAATTTGCAAGTCAACTGCAAGTTCACTACTAATTAAGTGTCTATCACTTGCCGAACGATGGTCACGTGATTTATTTGATCAATGAGAAAAGGTAAAATAGTAGTCACTAGTAGTTGACTTGTAAATTGAACGCGCCCAATTTCATATTAAGAACAGATTTCAGCTATATTGTCGTAAATGATACAAAAATTTGAATCAACGTTTTCCCGCTTTTCCTTGATATCATTCGTAGCATCATCAGCTAACTTTGTGGCTTCTCCTAGATCTTGATTTTTCGTCTGCAATTCCCGACTCAGAGGCAAGACGATAGAATTGATCGATTCCATTATATGACAGAAGATTTGATATTCGATTGTCAAAATCGCGGTCAAAAGCTGTGAAGCCTTTTGTGAAGTCTCTCGATCTTTCCACTTTTTTATTTCTTCCAAAGCTTCTATAACGGCCCTTTGAAGTTCGAGGTAAGTTGAAACTGCTTCATGAGACTGAGCCCATCTTGAAACAGCGAAAGAATTCAATTTTTCTTTTCTCCGATCACTCTTTTTCGGCATTTTCAAAATGTCTTCCTTTAAAATGCTTTGTCTCTTCGGCCAGTGGAAAAATGCTTCTATTGCTCCTATAGTTCCTAACGCATTTTTTATACCCGAAACTCGGCAAGCGGCATTGATGACCAAACTGAAGCCATGCGCGGCACAATTAACGTAGATTGCAAGAGGAAAATGAGATCTGATATGGGCTTGTACTCCTTTGACTTCGCCACTCATAACTGGTGCATATATATATGTATCTGTGTATCAAAAAATTATCGACACTGTGTCGCGAAGTAGATGTTCCGAATTAAAATTGTTTGCAGTGGTAACCGTGTGTCCACACAAGCGGCACTATCGTAGTTTCATGCAAAATGTATCAAAAGAATGAGAAAATGAGGTTAAGTTAGGTCATGACAGCATAAATTGTAAGCCAAACCCAAATTGCGGTGTTGATGGTATACCTGCCATTATACTTAAATTCTGTAGTAATTCTCTAAGTACTCCTTTGCTAAATATCTTTAACCGTTCTCTTTCCGAATGCAATTTCCTTGTGGTTTGGAAGATATCATTTTTTGTAAACTGCCAGCAGTTCCTAAACTTTTTGAAAGTATCGTTAAAAATAGGCTTGAGTTTTTGACGAAGGAATGTTTGTCCGAAGTTCAACATGGTTTCCTATCTGGACGGTCTACAGTTACGAACTTGGTTTCTTTTTCTTCTTACATTCTCAATGAAATGGAGAACAGAAGTCAAGTCGATGTCATATACACCGACTTTAGTGAAGCTTTCGATTCGGTTCAGCATTCAATTCTTTTCGAAAAGTTAGAATATTTTGGGTTTCATTCTGAAATTCTTCGTTGGATTTCAACTTTTCTCATTGGTCGCACTCAACGAGTAAAAATTGGTACTTCCCTATCTAGAATGATAAACTGTACCTCAGGCGTACCGCAAGGCAGCCATTTAGCTCCATTACTTTTTATTATTTTTATTAATGATATTACTTCTGTCGTCAGAAATAGTCAGTGTTTACTGTACGCAGATGACTTAAAACTTTTTTTCAACCATTAAGCGTATAGAAGATTGTCATTTGATCCAATCGGATCTTAACTGTATTATTAAATGGTGCAACGCCAATGACTTGACACTCAACATAAGTAAGTGCAATGCTATATCTTTTACCAGATTTTCGTCTCATATAGAGTTTAACTACTCAATTCACTCAACTCGTTTGAACAGAGTAGAGAAAATCAAGGACTTAGGTGTTATGCTTGACTCTTCATTTTCTTTCAAAGCCCACATTGAATATGTCGTTGCAAAAGCTAATTCAGTTGTTGGATTTATAAAACGAAATGGTTCGGACTTTGAAGATCCATTTGCTTTGTTATCGCTTTTCACTGGGTTAGTTCGATCGCTTCTGGAATATGCCGATGTCATTTGCAATCCTGGCTATTCTACCTATTCCGATCGACTCGAAAAAGTTCAGGGGCGTTTCACAAAATATATTTTTTATAAAATGCATTCGATCCCTTCGCCCAATTACAAAGCAAGATGTCTTCTACTTGGAATAAAATCACTGAAATCCCGAAGACAGATTCATGATAAAATGTTTGTGAGGGACTTACTGTACTACCAGATAAGATGCCCTACTCTGCTGTCGATGGTACCCATATATGCTTCATATAGACTCTTAAGAATAAGTCATCTTTTGTTTCAGCAAAGTCACAGAACTAATTATGGTCAAAACGAACCTATATCTAGAGCCATACTTGCTTTCAACAGCGTTTATAGAGAGGATATGTATCCTTATCTAGAGACAAGTTTAAATCTTTATTATTATGTATATTTATATTTTAATTTTTGTAAATTTGTAACGTCTGTTATCTATCTTATTATGCTTGTAGATGAATTAAATAAATAAATAAATAAATAAATATTGAACGAGAAATAGCGGCCGTATCGGTCGAAATGTGTTACGCCGAGTCATCGAAAATTGGATTCAACGTATCGACCGCTGCATACGTTCCCGTGGTGGACATATGAACGAAGTCAAATTTCATTCATAAATGTTTTGATAGTAATTCAAGCCAATACATTTTTTTGAGATTATCTCAAGTACTTCGCATTTTATTTAAAAGAAGTCGTCAAGTACTTAATGAAAGACCCTTAGTAAAATCCGTTCTGTATTTTCCACTTACGCCATTTTTTTTGTTTGATTTTGAAGAGCAATAAAAATCCAACCGTTCAACAAATCAAGATATATTTTTTTATGTTTGAAGATCTGTTAATATTCTTATTAGAAACAAAAAATGTTTGTCAAAAATAAACCTACCTTTTTGTCACGACTTTTAGCATTATGAGTCGCGGGTCGACGTGGCGTGTATTCTTCCTTAATGACGAAGTTATGATCAAAATTAAAGGGACCGTACACCTATCGCTTACAACTTGGAACAAATACGAAATAGAAATTTTTACAAAATGTAACAATTCATTTATTAAGTGTCTAGACGTTTTATTTCTAAGCTGTCATATTGTAGATAACAACACAAGTCTAACAAATAAATGCTAAACAGAAGAATGGAAGATATTGCGTAGTAGAAAAACAAAATTACAGATTTGTTTGACATGCGCACCAAATAATCGTAGTAAAAGAAGTAATTACTACAAAACAATCAGAAGCATAATAGCGAGCTGATAGCTTTCAAGTGCGGAAGAGTATCTATATATAGACACTCTTTCATTTAATTCGAGTAACAAACAATAACCACCCCACCACATCGCTTTTAATAGGGAAACTAAGTTTCATGATTTACAATATATGTATACGTATGTTTTTCCTAGGTGTGTGTGTTATTGAGGTTGTTTAAGAGGGGATTAAAAAAAACATTTAATAGGTATCACGCTCGCGTGGAGGCTCGAGCCGGAGAGTAATTTGTCTCTTTATAATTTTGTTTTCTTTTTGATTTGAATAGAAAGCTTTTTCTCTTACCTTGCTTAGTGGCTTTGGCTTATTGTTAACGTCCCTAAGAGAAGTATAGTTATGAACAAGCACATGTTTATGTTCTTTTATGTACCATCATAAAAATAATTAACGAATATTATCAAGTCTATTCCTGCGGATTATTATGTGTTATGACGTTAAATCCTAAGTAATTTCTCAAAGATGAACTTTTAAATGCATACGACGATTTAGACATGTCCGCTTTACGTTCGGTTCGGTTCTACTTTTGCGGTTGATTGTCGAATAAATGAACCCTGAATTAACAACTTCTCTCAATGGATTAAAACTGTGTGTACCTCAGGAAATCTTAATAAGAAGCAATAAACCGACTTTCCACTTAAGAAATAACAGCAATCACATTTTGCTTAACCCATCTTTGTTGGCATCTCACCCTTTATGACCCTTTTATTATGTCAGTCATAAAGTCAGCTTTAAATCCGTCAAACCTTCTCGAAAAATAACCAACAAACAAAAATAAAAACGTGTTTTTGTTGCCACGATTTGGACCTTTGTGTTTTTTTTTTTGGGGCACGTAATGTTCGTTCTTTACAATAACAAATATCACACAGACATAACTTAATAATTTGCAAAATACCATCCGTTTCAAACATCCGAATACTCAACGCTTGCCAGTAAATATTTAAGCCGCTATTGATTTGCAATGATTGATTATAATTTAAGGCTAACTCTTATTTATATTGTCATGTAGTGACAAGCGAGCGTGTTAATAAATAATCTCTGAATTAATTAGTAATGATAGATGTCAAACTAATTTAAATATATGTTTGAACTAGAGCACAGGTGAATACCTAAATGTTAATTAGTTGAGTGTTGAAACTTAAAATAGGGGCACACATAACAAACAGAAACAACTCGAAAATAAAAATGAATAATTAAAAATGTATTTATGACGACGCGACGGCGACGAGCAAAATTATTAGATGAAATTGTTTTAGTACATGGACTGTGTCTTCTTTGTTATTTACGTTGGAAAACTGTCTAGACTTGCATTTGATGGTATGTGAATTCGAATATAGATTAAGAAAAATATATTATTGTCATTGTGGGTTTCTGAGTTTTTGGAACACTTACAAACCAATCAAAATACATTGTGGCAGCGATGCTTTTGCGCTGCTAAGATTCCTTCCACACTGGATTTTAAATTGCCCTCCAAATTATCCACACATTTGTTTGAGTCAATCTGTTTATTTATTTATTTATTAGCAGTTTGATTAAAAGGTAACAATCGAATTATTATAACATTTTAACAGCATTATATTATATTTTTGCGTATATTTAGAGTTCAGAAGTTGCAATTTGTTCTTTGTCGGAAGCTGCAAACTACAATATGTATGTCTGGCTTCCGTGTCTCACTGCAGTTAATTTATCTTGTTCTTCCTTCTTCTTCTTCTCCTTTAACGGCGAGGTTATGATAAGGGTTTCTTTTGCTCCCTTAATGACGGTGGGGCTATGATCAGGATTAAGCGGATCATATTCAACTGCATCCCTACTTGTTTGCATGTGGGGTTCGCCGATTTGACCTCAGAAAATAGCGACAGGCCCCCGATTTTGAATAACTTCAAATGCTGGTATTGCTGCATTTGTGTGATTCAGGAGTTTTTAGGCCTGCCTCTGTTTCGCGTTTGTATTCGAACGTTGATTGATATTGCCTTTTTGACAGGGTTCGTAGGATCCCTCCTTTGAACATGCCATATAGCAACTGAGCCGGTCGCGCTCTGTTTTCTTTGATGTGAAGGCTTCCTTGGATCTTGGAACTTCTTATTCGATCAATCTTTGTTACTCCTGCTGTACTACTCCAGAGACTAGCGTGCATCGGCACAACCATTGCGATGAGGACAACTGCAATCGCAGTACTGGAGGCTATCCTCAACTTGCTTCCGCTAGACATCTTTGTTCAATCAACAGCCGCCATTAGTGCGATGAGAATTTGCCAAACAGTGAACTGGAAACCAAACTAAATGGGTCATTCGACGATCCTGCAGAAAAACTTTGGCCATGTACCAACTACGGACTACATCACGCCATACTTAGATTTCACAAGACCTTTCTCGAGTGCCTATGCCATCAGGAAAGAATGGAGAAACGGACTCGTCCCCAGCACGCCAGCCATAGGCTTATTTACGGACGGTTCAAAAATGGAAACGGGGTGGGTCAGGCGCCTTTTCCGCACCGCTGGGCATATCAAAATCGGTACGCCTCCCCGACCATAGCAGCGTCTTCCGAACAGATGTCCTGACAGTGACAACAGCAGCCCTCGGGTCTGTGGTAGGGGCAATTCCACCCGATGGTATTACCTTCTTTATCGACACCCAGGCAGCAATAAGAGCCTTAACTGCGAAAGTAATAAAATCCAAGCTTATGAAATGCTGTCGCGAAGAACTCAAGGTTCTTGGTACTCAGCATATGGTATCGCTCTGCTGGGTTCCGGGATATGAAGGCTTTCTAGGCAACGAGAAAGCGGATGAATTAGAAAGACAACGTTCGGCAGCTGTGTCAGAACAAGCTGATCCCTATGTACTCATCCCGCCTGAAGCAGGGAGAATCGCAATAAGAGAGGCGAACCTTAGATGGACGGCGTAAAATACTTGCCACATCACAAGAACGCTATGGCAAACCTTCAATGGATTCAGAACCGAGAGTCTCATGAAAAAGGATAGGAAATCATTATTCACAATACTCTGCGGTACCATATGAAGAAATTGCGCTTGACGGAAGAAGAACTCTGTAAAAGCTCTGGAGAATACAACCCACTTCCTATGTCACATAGTCATTTCTTCCATGACCTAGACGAGCTCTCCAGCGCACCGATAGACAGGATAATGAACTTCACCAAATCCACAGGATGGTTTGTATCGAACAACACTGTTAGTAATTAATCTCAGTTTTTGTAGACAGGGTTAAAAAATGAGGGACAATCCTTCTCCCCCGATGGGAATCACAATGGGTCAGTATTGACCCGAGTGTGGCACTAAGACAGCCCACCTACCTAACCTAACCTAACCTAACCTACTCCTACTCCTGCTGTGCTCATTGCAGGGACGTTTGATCCTCGCTTATGATGACTCCATCGTCAGCATATAATAACTGATGTAGTTTGTTGTCCGTCACTTTTTCTTCAAGCAGATAATCAAAGACTGTAATAAAGGACTGTAGTAAGTATCAATTGACTTAAGACGCTTCCATGTTGTACCGCGGGTTTGATTGGTAGCTTCTCTGTGACGCCAGCGGGACATCTTACTCCTGTCTACTCCCGCATTCATTTCCATGATCATCTGTACTTAGGTTTCCGCAACTCCTCGTTGTCTTAGCGCCGTCCCTTACAGATCCCTTGGTTGTCTATCAAAGCCCTTTCAACCAACACACTGTGCAAATCCTTTAAGGAATCACGATGTTTTTCCATCATGATTAATGTGATCATTTCACCAGCTTTTTGCGGGTCTTACACTTATTTTTACATAAAAACCCTCCACCCGCCAACACAAACATTTTCCCGCTTTTTGATAAAAAATCGGAATTTAATTCTTTTAAGAATTTTCTTTAGTCGTTTTGATAAAGATTTCTGCTAATCGGTGAATGAAGAGTACATGAAACTTCTTGGATACGCAAAAACTCGCTTTTTGGCTCTAGGTTCAGCGGCAGAGCGAATTTTGGCAATGTTTGATGCAATCCACGCATATTTTTTATAGCTCGAAAAATGCCCGGCCAAAATTAAGACATTCTTCGAAGATCCATTGGCAAAAGCGTTACTTATGTTCGTAAGCGATCAAGCGAAAATGTTTCAGGAAATCGTTTTTAAAATCGAAAGCGACGACTTATCAGCGGTCGAAGTAAGCAAATGGTAAATCGGAAGGAACAATCATTTCTGCGAGAAAGAATTCGTTCTGAAATCACAATAAAAACTAAATTGAGCGAGTGCGGTGAGAGCGCAGAAGACCGGATGGAAAGCTTGCCAAAAACTTTTATGGTAAAATTGCAATTTTTTATAAACAAAAATTGTTTCATTTTTAAATTATTTTTTTAGTCTACATGTTATCTGCAAACGCAATCGAATATATGTCCAAATGGAAGAAGTATTTTGATATCGTAAAATCATTCGCTTGGACATTGTTATACAAGGTGGGCCAAAAGAGATCATCCTATTGGAAGATGCTCTTATTTTTGCAAATGTCCGCCAATGTCAAATCTGTTTTGACATTTGTGGACTAGACAGATGTAGAATACAAGTGATCAAGCCATGGAGCGACGCACTCCCCAAGAATATGGAATAATCGTGTCTATTTTTTTGCGTAACAATTCGTCTGTAGTGTTGGCGCAGCGCGAATTCCGTCGCCGATTCCACGGCCGTCCGACACCGACTGCGCAAACACTGCGCCGTTTATCCACCAACCTTGAAGAGTATTAGACTACACGAGACGTTGCCAAGAGTAGCCGGCCCCGAAGCGCCCGTTGTAATGAGGATGTCGAGCAGTCGCCGGAAACATCGACCAGACGCCGTGCCTCGCAATTAGCCATCAGCCGGTCGTCCATAAGGCGAATTTTGGTTAAAGACTTGCACATGTTCCCGTGCAAAGTCCAGTCCGTGCATCAGCTGCTGCCTGCCGACCGCCAAACGCGCGTAACTTATGCCTAAGCCATCTTCAATCTCGAGGACGAAGTGGACGATTTTTCGACCAAAATCATAATGAGCGATGAGGCTCATTTCCACCTCAGCGGGTACGTGAACAAGCAAAACTATCGCTTCTGGGGCACCGAAAATCCACGAGTAATGCACGAGGAGCCATTACACCCGCTCAAAGTTACTGCATGGTGCGCTGTTCACGCTGCAGGAGTCATCGGGCCATTTTTTTCGAGAACGCAGCCGAGTTTTAACCAAGTTTTTTCTGCCGCAATTGGACGAATTAGGACTGGAGGACATGTGGTTCCAACAGGACGGAGCTACGGTACACACTGCGCGAGCCACAACCGATATTCTGAAGGCGGTGTTCCCGGCTCGCCTCATCTCTCGTTTTGGCGATTTGCACTGGCCCGCAAGATCGCCCGATTTAACCGTTCCAGACTTTTTTTTGTGGGGTTTTTTGAAGTCCCGTGTTTCCATGAACAAGCCCGAGACCCTAGAAGGCCTCTAGGACAACATTCGACACGAGTGCGAGAATCTGTCGCCCGAAGTTCTCGCCGAAGTGATGAAAAATGCCATAAAACGAGCCCGTATGGCAATCAATTGTGACGGCGCCCATTTGGCCGATATCATCATAGAAAAAGAATGAGAGCCAAACAACATCGGATGACTTCTTTTGGCCCATCTTATATAATTATATAATGTTTTGAATGTAGAGATGTCGAAGGAACAATGAGTGAATTAGCTGAAAAGGGATATTTCAACATTGACAAAAGTAATGAACTTTTTGATCAAACTAATTACGTACGAACGTATGCCACCGTGGAAAAAATAAATGAGTGGACACAGAAGCGTTGGATTATGGTATTTCAGTTTCAGCACTTCAAAACAAGGAATGTCCCACACAACGAGATTAAGACACTCATTTCATACAATTTCTGTCTTCCTGGAACATCAGCGACGGTTGAACGATTTTTTTCTCTAATGAATAAAATTTGGTCACGGGAGAAAACTCAACTGGATGTTGGAACTATCGAATGGAAGTATGAACGTGTGCCGATTCGGCAATTAGCAGCCAATGATGATTCCGATTCATCGAATATAGCTGCAAAGGACTCCGATTCCGATTCCGAGGAACAATAAAAGAATCAGAAGCAGATAAATCTGACGAATATTGAATTCCATTTATGTTATATAAATACATGTAATAAGAATTAATTTTACATGAATCATAAACATATTTTTTAAAGAATTATATTAGATTTTACGTGACAATACGTGAAATAAACTGTTTTCTATTATTTTGCACGAAATATTTCAGGTCCGAATCTACTTTTGGGAAACCCGCTAAACCCGCCAAAACACGCCCGCTTTCAGCTTCAATAAACCCGCCGCTTTTTGCCAAAAAATAAATGGTCACGTTAATCATGATCCTTATACTTTAGATTGCATCGGTGGTTGATTTGCCTTCGCCCAAGCCGCACTGGTCTTCAGATAGCCGTATTATTTTCCTCATTCGGCTATCTAATACCCGCATCTTAATGGTGTGTGACATCAGTTTGGTTGAACTGTAATTATCACTGTCTCGCGTATCGCCTTTTCCTTTGTACAAGGTTAGGTTAGGTTAAGGTGGCTGTTAGCTAATAGCCAACACACTTAGACGATTGAGGTCCGTTGTGATACCACATGGATCCGAAGTCCAAACTTCCTACTCGCTAAACCATTTGGAGCTTCTGATGAAGCGCGATAGACTTCTTACATCTGTATTAGCTAAGTCACTGAGTTCATTAATGAATAAGGCTCCTAGATATATTTATTTTATGGGAGAGTGCAGGACAGTACAGAGGAGATGAAGTGTAGTCTCCTCCTCCTCCTCCTCGTCCCTGCAGCTTCAGTAGTGCAGAAGTTTTTTTTGAATAGACGCCAAGCCTTGATGCGTGCTTGCCTATTAGACAGTGTCCTTTGTACAAAGAAATAAGAAAACTTACCCTCCACTGGTTAGGCATTGAATCGGCTCTCATCAGTTTGGAGAAGAGAATCATGAGCCATTTGGACCCGATGTCTCGTATCTTTTTCGAGAAGTCAGAGGGTATTTCGTCCGGCACAACTGCTTTTCGCTTTTTGGAGTCTTTGACCGCCTTCCTGACTTCTTCGACAGTAATGTCGTGTACTTCTTTATTGTTAGGAACAGCTCTCGGAAAATATATCCGAGGAAATTGTTCATTAAGATGCCTTTCACAATACTGCTGCCCCCTGTGTAGGGTAAGGTCGGGAGGATCTGACAGGCAGGAGGAACTGACATCAGCACTTTTCTGAAAAACTAAAACCCAAGCAGCACTTTAAATGATGAGAAAACGAAGTTAGTAACGATTGGTTTGAGTGATAAATAAACAATCACTGTGGTTTAGAAGATAAGCGAAGGGGACGTCTTTTTTATTTTTGTGCCCATTTTATATAACTTTTATGGTAAGCAATTCAACTGTAATATTTTAATTATGTTGCTTTTGACATTGAAAGTGCTATATAGTGCACCTTCATTTGTTTTAAAATCATTAATAAACAATACTTCATCCTGAGAACCATTACGAAAGTTTTTTTTTTTTATTAGTCCCAAAATTAATTAAAAATGAGGATTTGACATTTTTGCTGAAGGAGGAATTGACAAAGTGTCAAATCCTCCTTTATGAGTCAAGATAAAAAATTGTGTGGTAAAACAACTTCCTACTCTTTTTTAGAATGTAAAAATGACAAATATTTATAAGAAAAAAAATCCCCACCGCAACATCGATGAAACAAGTGTTGAGAATACCATTTAAGACATTTAAAACAAAACAGAGTCGATAAGCAGTGCTGCTCGAAAGTTTGGTCTTAAACGTACCACTTTAATATTCTGACTCAAAAAAATATAGGAAGGCAAACAAATTAACGCTCAATTCAGTACAAAGTATTCGAATAAACAAGTTCTCACAACAGCTCAAGAAAAGGAACTTGTCACATCCGGTAGAACAGTTGACCCGATACATATAACACCGGAAGCTCTTCTCCTGTATCCGAAACTGTCTAAAAAGAAGAGTCGCGTTAATGCTGGAACTTCCAAAGCCTATACAGAAACACCTCAAAAAAATAAATTGGAAGCATTAGCTGCACAAAAAATAGTCAAGCATATAAAAACTAAAAGCAAAAGCAAATTGCCAAAACCTATTTTTGTAAGACGAGTTCTTGACAGTCTTCTGACGATGGTAAAATTAGTCTTCAGGACGATTCTGATACCTTTCAAGTCTCTAACGATGAAGAAGAGCCTCCAACTGTCAAATGTAAAATTTTGAAACTTCAATTAAAATTTAATCCGACAATTAATGACTTCGTGCTAGTGGAATTCGGGACCAGTAGCAACAAGATATTTTACTACGTAAGCATCATTCAGAGTGTGGATGAGACAAGTCCCTTGCCTTACACAATTAAATATTATCGCCCCCAAAGGTTCCAAAACTGCTTCTACGAACCAGTTGTAGAAGTCATAGGATTAGCTTTGAGGGCTGACATTCCAGCAAAACTGCCGTTGCCCTCTGATCGACCTGGTAGCTCTAAATCAAGACCAACAATTTATTTTAGTTAGTATTATTTACTTCTACGCCCTTAAACTTAAATAAAAGTAGACTAAACTAACAAACAAAGAATTAATATGCTATGAAAATAAAAAAAAATATTATTTGTTGATCAAAAAAGCGATATAGCTATAAGTTGTTTTATTATTTCTAAAATGTTGTTAAATAATCATGTGTCAGATCCTCCTCCATCTGTCAAAACCTCCTTAGGTAAATGGCAAATCCTCCTTCATTGTAGGAGGAATTGACACTTTCTAAGGTTTGGGCAAAATCCTTACAACTCTGTTAAAAATATTTATGTCGATTAATCATTAATGCTCTTATATTGCTAAAATGATATTGTATCTTATGTAAATGTTCAAAAATTTGAAATTGTATTTGGATTATAAGATATTTCCAAATGTTCCTTAACGTGTCAAAACCTCCCGACCTTACCCTAATATTTGTTCGTCATCCAAAAGAAGCAGCCCTTGAGCATTGTTGATGAACTTTGATGAACTTTGGCGAACGTATTTCCTGGTCATTCCTCCTTCTCTGAGCGGATTTTTTGAAAATGGTTGTGCCAATGTTCAAGCTGGTTTTTCGGAGTTCATGCACAGCCTGATTTATCAGCAGCCAAAGAATAAATTTCTTTCAACTCTAAATACAGGCCCTCCGCACGTTTTGCTTGAATTTGAGCGCACTTTCTCTTTGCGAGCCTCTTGTTTAAGCGATCATACCTTTCCACTTTACTGCCTCCCTGCTGGTGCGCCTGTGGAGTTCGCCGACTTTGGTCCACTTCTTTAGTAAGGCTAGTCAAATGCTGGTGTTTTATCCCGGGTTATGAGGCCTGCTATTCGGCCCTAGCGAGTTATTCGCCAGAAAGGAAATTACTCCGAACCCATACGAATCGGAGGATTTTTGCTTCGAACATCTGTCCGGAAGAATACCTCGAAGCAAAAACCCTCCGATTCTTATGTAGTTCGGAGAATTTTCCGTTCCGACGGATACCTCGCTAGGGCCTGAGCTGATTGATTATAAGGCCGAGAACTAATCTACTCAAAGTATTTTATTAAATTAATTGTAAAAGAATTAGACACGTTTTATAGAAAGAAGTCTGCTCGCCGTCGCTGCCAAGCTCCAAGGGGCCGGAAAAGGCAAGTTGACAGCTGCAAATAAGATGGCGTGCATGATGGAGATGTTGTGGCTCTGTCCACGGAGAATGGTGGAGACTTAATGTTGTAGCTCTGTTCGCCGAGAATATTGGGTGCGTGATGTAATATTTATTATTGGTTCGCCACAGTGCTCCCTACTTAAGAGGAACTGAAGCTAACAAGAACTTTGATGATTCGCCCCAAACACTTGGTGGCCACTGCGGTGTGTGCATTAGAGCTGCTTGCAGGAGGCATAAGCACGCTCGGCATCTGTGATGTTGTTTGATCCAAAAGCTGGCTTCAAGCGTTGAACTGACACATACGCATCTTTACTCGGCATCGCCAGTTTATAGGCTTATGTCCGACGTTCTAGAACTTGATATGGTCCGGTGTAAGCAGACCGCACTGGTCGTTGGGTACTGTCGGTGCGAACATACACATGAGAAACGGTGCTGAGGTCCTTGGGCGCGAACCCATTTACCGGTGTCTGAATTCATCGATGGCCAGAAAAAGCAGAGTGCGACTGATTTTCGCGAGGCTCGTGTGCCGGGATGGCTGAGGTTAAACGTCTGAATGCTAGTGGAATGATTGATTTAATATTTCATCTTTGTTTTCGGACACCGGTAATCTTCAGTCATATCAAATCACAGACTTGCATGCACAATTACGAGACAGCTTCGCCTAGATGTGATTTTTCGCCTTTTACGACGTTGGCCTCACTGATGAAGTAATCCGAAACTAGAAGGCGATGTTTATTGAGGTCGAACCGGCCAACCCCCCCATCGGACCAGTAGGGATGCAGTAAACTGGGACGGTAATGATCCCTCTTATCCTGATCATAACCTCGTCGTAAAGGAAGAAGAAGTCGCTTTTTACGACCATCGGCGTTTTGTGGGGGCGCGCTGCAGGGATACACTAACGACTCAGTCAAGTTATCTATTATCTTTCAGAATGCTTTCCAAACATTTACGAAAGTTGAAAAAGTATATAAATATGTCAAACTTTTTAACCCAGCGTTGCCAGGTTTCACCTCGCCGATCCGACTTTTTTTCATCACAACAAAAAAACAATTACTGTTCTAAGATTCAATATCCTCCGCTTTTTTTTTATGCAAAAAGTACACACATACTCAAAATACTAAAAATGTTAGAATTTCTTTTAACAAACCATGAATTTTATAAAATAAAAATAAATTCAAGTGGGCTTCATTTAATATAATAAAAGTTGGGCATTGACGTCCCAACGAAGTTAAATTTAAAAAAGAACTCATTTGTACATGGTCACCATTCACCGTTTGAGGTTGTTATAAGTAGATTCCGACCGAATATTCGGCAAACATTCAGCTTCGACCAAATTCAAACCGAAGGACCCAAATTCATCGCATCGTACAGTTGCAAGCTAAAGTGGTTTTCTTTTATTTCAAATATTGATTAAAACGTGGCCCACTTCTCATTATTTAAACAAGCCGACACACAGCTTTGGTTCTGATGACAATATAGTGGTATATCTAATATCATTCTAAATCCAATATGACAGACGCCCTAAGATGGCGGCTAAAAATTTTCTTAACAACCCCCTTTGCTCCGGCCTGAAAACCGACCTCAATTTGTAATGCAAAGACTAACTGGATGGACACACAATAAAGCCGCAACTGTTCCAGCTGTCAAACCAGAAAACAATTTTCCTTCAAATAACAACATTGTAAACTACGGTTAATTTTAAAATGAAAATATTTTCACAATTTCCAGGTTCTCTTTCACCCTTTAGGATTAGGAAAAAAAATCCGAAAAAGGGCAAAAATCCCTCAATCTAGCATCGCTACTTTAATCACTAAGCAAAAGATGCAAAATTTTGCCGATGAATATAAAAGTTTATGAGGAAAACTATAAATTACCTGTATACGATATTTTTCTTATGATTATAAAACGAAACATAAATTCAATATTTTTTTTTTAAATATCTACCTAGTTAGCGAGCCTATTAATTTGTGTATTTTAATGTACTGGCATAATAGATACTTCGAAAATGTTATTTATTTTCCTAAAAACGTTTCTCGCTCCTTTGGTTTTGAATGTCTATAAAACTGTCACAAGCCCGAAAGCATAGCACCCCTATTCAAATAGGAAGGTCGCTGAAAGATGAAACGCATTTATCATTCAAAATAAAAATAAAGGCATTTGAAGGGCTATTAATTTTCAGCTTATCTTTCTCTTCGACTTGTGTTGGTTTATTTTTTTTTTCTCTGTGACCTATGAATATAAAAAAAGAAACTATATTTCTTGTTTGTCGTCATTCCAAAAATAAAACGAAAACAAAAAATAAACGTAGCAAAGCAACTGGTCGTTGGCATTATTGCGGAATGTTGTTTTCTTTTTTCGAACTCAAAATTTTATGAATGAGTCACATGTTTTGTATGTTTTTAAAAATAAGTCTGCTTAAATAGTTTTTTTTTTGTGTAGTTGTTGGTTGCTTTTTGTTGCTTCTAAATTTGTGGGTCTAGGGGTATTATTTTTAGAAGATCCCTCAAACGCCCCAACATTATGGTTCCCTATACTTTGCCGCATGAGTTCAATACAAGAAACACACGTAATTTTAATGTTTGTGATCGGCTAAAAATAACATTAGCATAATCGGAAATATGTACTCGTATATTGAAGTTAATATATTTTAATTAAATGCAAAATTGAATATGTTTGAATCTTTTTTTTAAATGAAACTACATATGTAGGTGTAATCATTAACAAAAATAATCAGAAAAACCAGCCATACACCATTTTAAAAATAAATCAGGTACCACTGCACGTAGTGAAAAGGATCAAATCAAGCGTCTTTAAAAAAGTATTTAGAAAAACCCCACAATGTTTTGCAGAAAACAACAGGTCAGCTATCGGCAACGAAGCACGTTTTCTGGTTTTGCTTTTGTTTTTATGTTTCGTTTCATTTGGTGTGTGTTGCCCCATAAGAAAGTAGGCAATTATCGTCAACGACGCTGGATCGAAACAGTTTTGCTGCATTCGGTGTGTGTTGCTCGTATACAATGACATGAATTTTCGACAACCATCACCGAAACAAAAACCTGTTTTTTGTTTCGTTTTCTTTGGTGTGTGCGCTCTCATAAGAAAAAATGTTCTCTTGTTTCACGAAACAAAAAAAAAACGTTTTGCTTTATCCGGTGTGTTTTCAATCTAAGGGTAAACTGATGCGCATTCCTTGTACAGCGAATATTGCGGTTGAAATGTTCTAGGGGTGGAATGCAACTGGCTATTTCGTTTGAGCACTTGGTGGAAATAACGATAAAATAACGAGAGACAAGAGACATTGCTACGATGACTAAGAGAGTCAAGCGATCTCGCGATGTTACAGTCACCAATGAGTTTTATCGTGCGTTTTTGGATCCTGTCAAGCTGTTCCAAATAAGTAATTGGTGCACCATACCAGTTATTGTACTCAAGTTTTGGGCGGATAAACGCCTTATAAATAGTAACCAGATCAGAGGAAGTGAAATATTTCTTGCAACGCTTGGAAGCCTAGGCATTTAGCAGCGCTCTTGGCGACATCGAATATGTGGTCATTCCAACGAAAGTTGTCATTAAGAAACATACCAAGAATAAAAAGTCGTTCGGTTTCAATGATGCAAGTGTCATTCCTGGACAATGACATGGTGTTTGGGTTTTGCTTTAATGACAGAAGACAGCATTGCGCTTTGGAAGCACTAAATTCCACTCTATTAGTTACACCCCACTGAGTTATGCTGTCGAGATCAGAATTCAATGAGCTTAACATGCGTTGCCGTTCCAGTTTCACAGCCAAAGATTAGGGGCGTGAACCAAGAAACGAATATGAGAAGCTGAGGGTACTGTCATCGGCAAAGGAGTGGATTGGATTAGAAGTAACCGACAGGAGATCATTTATAAAAATGAGAAAGAGAGTCGGAGACAAAACAGAACCTTGGGGAACACCAGCATTTATTTGGTGAGTTGCAGACTTGATACCGTTCAAAACAAATTGAATTGAAAGGTAATTTCTAATTCATTGAAGAAAGGTATCATCGATTCCGGTGGACCTGTTGCTGCGAAAACCGTACTGCCGGTCATTGAAAAGTTTTCGGGATTCAAGATATTTCATGAGCTGACGGTTGATCAGTGTTTTCATGACCTTAGAAGGAAGGGACGTAAGTGCAATCGGTCGGTAGGAGGAGGGAGAAGAGGATTCTCCTTTTTTAGGGCCAGGGTGGATAAATGCTGTTCTCTTGCAAAATTCATTCGATGCTCCTTGTGTACTTGCCTCAAAACAGGTTTCGTTTTAAGTTTTCTTCTCTGTATAGTATCGCTTTTCGTACTAACTAAATAAAGACAGTGGTTTTCAAGGCTTTTTTAAAAATATTCTTAACAAAACTTTGAAAAAATCGCTGATGCGAACTCTTGCAACGAACTATTCGCAATGGCCTCGTCCTAGTGTCGCATCTTTTTTTACGCTTTTCAAGTAGTTCATTGTTTGATCTTGGGAAATATTGCAACGGTCGTTTCTTATTTATCCTTTAATTTTATGACTTACTGTTGGGAAAATATGTACCTGTTCCCAGGTGGTAAAAGTTTCCGGGTATAAAATTTCCAACAGTTATAAACACTGAAAATCGATTGCAAATTGTATGGCTTCATCCTTGTGACAGCCAGTGTATATAAATCCAAATAACTAGGTACATGTAATGTTAAATTTCTATTTTGCTAAATTTCACATACTTACTTCTTTTATTTAAATCATAACATGCCCAATACGCTACAAATAACACTAAGAAATCAGTAGGGTTTCAATTCAACACAGAAAGCAAAACAAAAACACAAATGGCGCCAACAGTGGCGCTATAGCACTCGTGGTCGTCATTTTTTTATTGTTTCGGGGTGGTGGCAACAATGACTGCGCTTCAATCCGAACCCACTTACTTAACATTCATTCTCTGATGGCATTTCCTCTTACTTGCTAACGGCTTTGGAGCATAGAATGGGTGTGGAGTGGAAACACACTCCTGTTCATGACTGCTACTGACTTCCATAGAAATTTGTGTCCTACCGTTCGTCATATGGAATTTCCTGTTACACACTTGTTTGTTACTAAATTTTCCGTGAATTCTACTCGATGTTATCGTAATGAAAAATATTTTTTTATTTATTTCGCAAATACTACGTAAACTATAATCGGTGAATAGAAATGTGGACTATCGTATTCGCGGGAAATATAATAAATACCAAACTGACTTTGGTCCCGACATACCTATTTGTATTTTGATGACTTGTTCATAGATAGACATTTTATTTAACTTTGTAGCTAAGTTTGTTTGCTCTGTAGTAGCTGATGGGATATGTACTTGGTTTCCTACAGTGTTCTTTTTCTTATTTATTTAATCATTGGGCAATATAGAACTCAAGTAGTTTATTGGCGACAGTTTTCCGCATTAATAAGCGTGGCGCCGTTTGCTGGCGTTTTAATAATCTTTTTTGTTGAAATCGAAAAAGTTAAGAATTTCTCTAATCGATTTCTACCGAAATTTGCTCTCATTATCTTTACACTTTCTGTTTTTTATAAGTACAGTAGACTCCCGTTAGCGTGAACACCGGATAACGTGGACAGATTTTTCTTTTGCTTGACATCTCTAAAACGTGAACAAATCATGAACACTCTAAAACGTGAACAACAATTTTTGCTTCAGGTTAACAGTAAACTGTTTGAGCAAGTGTATTTTAGCTTGAAATTCCTTATTCATAGTACCTACAATACTTTGTCTTGTACAGTTTCCGGTTGTTTGCACGTGAGTTCGTGTCAGTTTGTTTCTCTTTGTTCCTTGCAATAATTGTTTTCGATTGATCTGCACGATTTTCGCGATTTTCTTTGTTTTTTGTCATCATAAGTTTTATACGCGTTACAGTTTTGGTTTTATAGTTCTTGGCTTAAACGTGTTCTCAAAGAAACCAAAGTTTTTGTCACTTAAGGACAAATGCGCGATAATGGAGCAATTCCGTAGTGGATCCAATGTAACAAGTTTTGCAAAACATACGACGTTGCAAAGTCCACTATTTGTGAAGGTAACAAAAACAGTGAACACATTTTAAAGTGTCTAAACAACACATTTTCGGGGCCAGGGAGCTGAAGGTGAGCTTGTTAGCCAAAATGACATTAGTGGCTTAAGGCGCCTTACTAAAAAATCAGTGAGAATGCTTTTCTAGAAGAAGAAGATGCAAAAATAAATTACGGATTTTTTTCATTTTTCGTATCGGTAATGCCGGTGCTCAGTCAATACTTAATGTCACTTTTTATGCCATAACCTTTTATTTTATATTTTCCTATGCAATAACTTTTTATTTAAAATTACAGTGGGATTGCAATATTCTTTTATTAAAATTTGACCATCGCAAACGTGAACTCTCCCGCGAACGTGAACTCTCTTGGTTTTTAATTGTTCACGTTATCGAGAGTCTACTGTAAATGAATTTCTTTTACCGCCTTGTTCCATGACGTTATCCTTTACTGATGAAATATTTGTTTTTATAATCTTCTCAGAAAAGGCGACCCTATTACGCTAAATTAGCGCTGCAGGTTGATTGGCTATAAAGTTTCTTCTATTCTTTAATTGTATATTGTACTTTTCTTTTCCTAAATGAAAACGTTTTTTTGGTGTATCTACACAATATGTCCTCTAATATTTGAAAATCATAGGTTCGCCAACAATGAAAGAGGAAGAGTCAGAGGTGCAAACAAATCAACTCTCTGGACCAAGATTTTAAAAATACATGCTGAGGAGTTCTTGCGTTTGCAACCTTAAAGTTAAACAACAACTCCTAAAAGAACCGTATTGCAATATGAGAAAGCCAATTGGGAAAAACTAAACGATTTCTTTAAGAGTTTTAACTGTTCGCTGCGCTGCTGATATGGTCACAAGCATAATTCACCTGGGCATTAAGTCTTCCATCCCTAACAGGATAAAAAGTATCAAACCCAAGGTTAACGCGTGGTGTGGCTCGAGACGCAAGAGGCTTTCAGGTTAAAAGAGGTAAGCTTTCGGCTATTCAAAGCCAACCCATCCGAGGAAAGCAGTAAAAAGTTTAAATGAGCCAGAAATGACTGCAATGCCCAAATTAATCGTGTCAAATTCTCTTAAGACCAAAAAGGCAAAAAATACTACAAAGTCCCACAGGTAGTAAAAACTTTTGGTAATTTGGGCCTCATCATCTATCCCGACACTCATTTACAATGACATTCCAGCTGTCAGCTCTATAGATAAGGTTAATATGCTAGCTGCTGGTCAGCTCAACGCTCCTAGATTGTGCTTTGTCCCCTCCTATAATCGAGCGCGTAGAATACTCCATGGGACCACTCCACATCCGCACTCGTACAGTGGCTAGAGTACTTCCAGATCTTGACATCCACAAATCCGCTGGTCCAGATGGTATTTGCCTTTCGCTCTGAAGAGGTGTTCTTCTGCTCTGGCAAAACCACTGCGTAAGCTTTTCCATCTGTCCTATTCTTCAGGACTATTCCCGGGAATATGGAAAATAACATTTGTCCAGCACTTACCAAAAAGGCGAATCTTCTTCTCTCTCCTCCTACCGACCAATTGCACTTACGTCCCTCCTTTCTAAGGTCATGCAAACGCTGATCAACCGTCAGCTAATGAAATATCTTGTATCGTGAAAATTTCTTAATGACCGGCAGTATGGTTTTCGCAGCAACAGGTCCACTGGTGATTTGATGACATATCTAACCGAAAAGTGGAACCAATCTCTTCACCAAAGTGGTGAAAGTAAGATTGTTGCGCTTGATATTTCAAAGGCGTTTGACAGAGTTTGGCATCAAGCTCTCTTGGCAAAAATGCGTGCATTTGGAATCGATGATACTCTTCTTCAATGGATTAGAAATAACCTTTCAAGTTATTTTGGACGGTTTCAAGTCTGGAACTCATCAAATAAATGCTGGTTTTCCCCAAGGCCCTGTTCTGTCCCCGACTCTCTTTCTCATTTTCATAAATGCTCTCCTGTCTGTAACTTCTAATCCAATCCATTCCTTTGCTGATGATAGTACTCTCAGCTTTTAATCTTCGTTTCTTGGTTCACACCCCTCATCTTCGGGTGTGGAACTGGAACGGCAACGTATGTTAAGCTCATTAAATTCCGATTTAACAGTATAACTCAGTGGGGTACAACCAATAGAGTGGAATTTAATGCTTCCAAAACACATTGGTGTCTCCTGTCATTGAAGCAAAACCCACACACACTGCCATTATCCATGAATTACACTTGCATCGCTGAAACAGAAAGGCTTTCCATTATCGGTATGTGTGTTAACGACAACTTTCGTTGGAATGATCACATATTCGATGTCGCCAGGAACGCTGCGAAATGTCTATTCTTAAGCGATGTAAGAAATAGTTCACCCCTTCTGATCCGGCTACAATTTATAAGTCGTTTATTCGCCCGAAACTTGAGTACAACGCTCATATCTGGTCTGGTGCACCAATAACTTATTTGTACCTACTTGACACGATCCAAAAACGCGCGATAAAACTCATTGGCGGCCGAGACATCGCGAGATCGATTGACTCTCTTAGTCATCCTCGTAATGTCTCCTGTCTTTCGTTATTTTATCGGTATTTCCACCATAAGTGCTCAAATAAAATAGGCAGGTGCATTGCACACCTAGAACATTTCAGCCTCAATACCCGCCATGCAAGGAATGCTCATCAGTTCACCCTCAAGCCTGTGTTCGGACGTACTATCGGCGTACTCCGAATACTCTGCTGGGTCCCCATTCACAATGGCATTTCGAGAAACGAAAATACTTACATTCAGTTACAGGTGCGATGTTCGCGCTGGACCTTAGTACCGGTGTGAATCTCATCGGAAAGTTGGAAACCGAGAAAGCGAGAACCTGGTTCACTGTGGACGTACTCCAAAGACTCGGCTGGATCCCCGATCACAATGGCTTTTCGGGAAACGAAAATACTTACATTTACTTACTGGTGCTATGTTCACGCTGGACCTTAGTTCCGGTGTGAATCTCGCCGGAAAGCTAGAAACCGAGAAAGCGAGAAGCTGGTTCACTATGGACGTACTCGAAGACACAATGGCGTTTCGGGACACGAAAGAGCAGTTGAACTGACAAGATTGAGATCATGCCTTCAATTAAACCAGACAGGCACTGCAGTTCAGAAACCGCCCTGTGATCTTAAACCTGTTATCGGAAGTATAATACTAAAAGCAGCAAACAAAAGGTGGAGTGTGCTCGACTCATGTGTTATAACCAGGAAAATGTGGCGGCTCTACAACAAGCAAATACTGAGAGAATCCTACAAATGAGTAAAAAATCGTTGTCCGCTTTTGTTGGTGATGTCACCGGACACAACATGCTGTGCTATCGTGCAAAGAAAATGAAGCTCAGCACAGATAAACTGTGCAAAAGATGTGCATGAGGATACACCACCCTTCTTCTGTCACTGCCCCTCTACTCTGACACTTAAGAAATAAAATCTTCGGAAGGTACTTCTTCCAAGTTTTAAAGGGACTCTCTGGTAAGTCTGTTAATGTGAGCAAATTCATAGTTGCCTCAGGATGGCTCGGAAAAGATTGCGATTTTATAAAAAAAAAAAAATCAACCAACTGGGTTCTGGCTTTGAGACTTGACTGCGTGATCTCAAATAAAGCGGAGGAAACCTAGTCACCGAAGCGCAGGTAGTAGATGTGTTTAAGCCGCATGTCGAGCAGCTATTAACTAGGAACCATGTAGAGAGAGTGATCCACCACCCAGTATAGAATAGGTTGGCATAGCTGTAAATAAGCTTTACAACAACAAGGCCGCTGGTCCTGATGGTTTACTTGGAGAGTTGTTCATATACGGGAGTGATGTTTTGGTAGCGAGCCTGCACCAAATCTTTAACGGATATGTCCAGCTATTGAGGTATGCGGACGATATCGAAATTATCAGCCACCGTACCGTGAAAGTGGCTTTTTCCAAAACTGCACCGGATTTCGGCAACAGTGACTAACTCGCGACTTTTTCAATCTTGCTCTAAATCTGATAATGGACAGTGCAGGTTTCCACCTGTAAGACACTATCTTTATCTTCGTACCGTGGAAGTGTCTTTTACGCCGATTGAAAATCTGGCGAAATTGAAAACAAACAATCATATGTTCATCGACTAGAATAAAACGTGACACTTGACTGCAGTAAATTTGAGTTCGAATAGGAAGCTTTAAGATCCACGGAAGCCTCCACATCAAAGAACCTATCTCAAATAAAATGGAGCCCGGCTGGCTCTGTTGGTACAATCTTGTTAACTTCCCAGTGGAGGTTCTTGTAATGGGGCCGATTTTGTGAATCGCGGATTTTGACATATCTCCACGTTTCAAGGTCACCAGAATCCAAATTCAACGTTTTTCTAGAAATGTCTGTCCGTGTGTATGTACGTATGTGCGTTCGGAATTATCTGGAGAACCAAAGATGATATTAGCATGGGCCTGGGTTTATTCGAAGCGTAATTACGTAACTCAGAACTGATTAAGTTTCCAACGAAATCGGTCCAGCCGTTTTCTGTTAGTAAATAAATAACTAAAAAAAACTATCTGAATTTTGAAATTGATGATTTGTACTATTTTTAACTTCTCAGTGGAAGTTGTTGTAATGGGGCCGATTTTGTGAATCGCGGATTTTGACATATCTCCACGTTTCAATGTCACCAAAATCCAGATCCAACGTTTTTATAGAGATGTCTGTGTGTGTATGTACGTATGTGCGTATGTTCGTATGTGGTAACGGAATTATCTTTCGCCACGATTATGTCGAGAACCAAAGATGATATTGACATGGGAACGGGTTTATTCGAAGCCTAATTACGTAACAGCTCTGATGTTTAAGTTTCCAGGGAAATCGGTCCAGCCGTTTTTTGTTAATAAATAAATAACTAAAATTATTTGCCTTTGTTTGTACTATTTATTGTCATTTGCCATTGAGCAAATCATTATTACATTGATATTATGGGATTATTATATTTTATATATGACTAGTGTAATAAAATTATTTTCGATATCCACCATTTTGGAAAGGAAATAATTTCTTATTTAGTAGCATCGTAACTATCTATATGATTCGTCATAATTGATACATCATATGGAATTTGGTTTCTGGTAATTTCTTGTAGCATAACAATGTTGAAAAATCAATTGCAAATGCTCCGCAATCTATACCATTACTTTGTTTCTGAACGTTATGAAATATATGACTTTTTTCAAATCTATATAGAGCGTCACAGGGAAGTTAGTTGTGTGGACCTTGCGGATCGCACCCAGACCACTTTTTTAAAGCTGATATCCTTGGCCTCAGTGATGAACTGATTCGAAATTGGGAGACTTTTTGAGGTCAAACCGGCGAACCCCATAGGTAGACCATTTGGGATTCAGTGAAGTGGGAGGGTTATGATCTCTTTAGTCCAGATCATAACTTCGTCGTTAAAAAAAGAAAAAGAGAAAGAGAAATCGCCTACTCCACGAAACAGTTCCTTTTTTTTTTTTTTTTTTTTTTTTTTTTATTTTTTAAAAGAAGGAAATCCAAATCCCAGAGCACTCAGACTCGGTAACGTTCCATTGTACTACCAGGCAGAAATCCTCCTTTTTGGTGTAGAGGCATGTGATTGGGTGGCGTATGTTGTTGTTCCACATGGGGATTGAACCTGCACCGCACGGGTCACAAGCCAACACACTAACCTCTACACCGTCGCCACCCACGAAACAGTTCCTTACTAAAGGGTGATTTTTTAAGAGCTTGAGAACTTTTTTTTAAAAAAAAAACGCATAAAATTTGCAAAATCTCATCGATTCTTTATTTGAAACGTTAGATTGGTCCATGACATTTACTTTTTGAAGATAATTTCATTTAAATGTTGACCGCGGCTGCGTCTTAGGTGGTCCATTCGGAAAGTCCAATTTTGGGTAACTTTTTCGAGCATTTCGGCCGGAATAGCCCGAATTTCTTCGGAAATGTTGTCTTCCAAAGCTGGAATAGTTGCTGGCTTATTTGTGTAGACTTTAGACTTGACGTAGCCCCACAAAAAATAGTCTAAAGGCGTCAAATCGCATGATCTTGGTGGCCAACTTACCGGTCCATTCCTTGAGATGAATTGTTCTCCGAAGTTTTCCCTCAAAATGGCCATAGAATCGCGAGCTGTGTGGCATGTAGCGCCATCTTGTTGAAACCACATGTCAACCAAGTTCAGTTCTTCCATTTTTGGCAACAAAAAGTTTGTTAGCATTGAACGATAGCGATCGCCATTCACCGTAACGTTGCGTCCAACAGCATCTTTGAAAAAATACGGTCCAATGATTCCACCAGCGTACAAACCACACCAAACAGTGCATTTTTTGGGATGCATGGGCAGTTCTTGAACGGCTTCTGGTTGCTCTTCACTCCAAATGCGGCAATTGTGCTTATTTACGTAGCCATTCAACCAGAAATGAGCCTCATCGCTGAACAAAATTTGTCGATAAAAAAGCGGATTTTCTGCCAACTTTTCTAGGGCCCATTCACTGAAAATTCAAGCGTTGCTCGTTAGTAAGTCTATTCATGATGAAATGTCAAAGCATACTGAGCATCTTTCTCTTTGACACCATGTCTGAAATCCCGCGTGATCTGTCAAATACTAATGCATGAAAATCCTAACCTTAAAAAAATCACCCTATACTAACACTGATTCTGCTTTATAGTGCCGAGTGCTGGATGTCGTTCTTCGTTGGATATTTGGTCATGTCTGCTGAACCAAATGTAGATTTTTTAATGCTAATTGATGAGACCCAATGACCATTTATTCTTTATGTTACAAACTATGTTTCAAACTTCAGATGCACTATAGGAAAGTGAACAGCGAACAAAAATGGCACTTGAGGAAATGTTGTATGTCTGCATTGAGACAAGCTGGGTGGCGCCAGCCGGAAAAGCAATATTAAAAAGTGTTTTTCTTTTTCCATTACTTTAAACTGACACCATCAATATATCTACACGTACATCCACAATGCTGCTGCTGTCTGAAGGTTGGTAACTTTCCAGTGTCCAGTATGCCGGCGATTTCGCCGGGAAATTTGAGAATAAACTGGTTTTTATTTCTTCTATTGCGGTGACAGATATATATAACAAGTTATGCGACGTTGAATTCTATGCCATTCTTTATGTCACTTCAGTATGAGTATAAGTATGATTTTCTTACCTTGAAGAGACACGCGAAACAAGAAGAAAGGCGAGAAATGTCAGTTATTGACAGTGTTAGAAGTTCATTTCATATATCGTCTAGAATTTAAAACTAGCGACACAGTCACCTCAATTTTTCAAACGTGAATTACTGTTAGGAGTATTTAATAATATGATATACAAATGCTATGGTCCGGATTATTATCAATCAATGACGATTGATACTTGTCGATTGTTCCGAAATATAGTAAATATTAGAAGTGCATATAATTAAAATACAACAATAAAATGCAAACTACTCGAGATATCTCAAAATAAAATGTATTGGCTCGAATTACTATCAAAACATTTATGAATGGAATTCGACTTCGTTCATATGTCCACTACGGGAACGTATGCAGCGGTCGATACGTTGAACCCAATTTTCGATGAGTCGGCTTCATACTTCGACCAGTGCCGCCGCTATTTCTCGTTCAATAATACTGGTTCTGAGCTCCTCTAACGTCGCCAGCTTGTTGGCATAGACCAATGATTTTTTTTTTTTTATTAAATTCTGGCTCGCCAAGGCGATTTATAAAAAGGGGGGGGTACGTCGACCTAAAAGATCTTTTGTACCGAATGGGACAGAAAAATTTTAAACTAGTAAAATTTCCACTCTCCGTGTAAAGCGGACAATTTTACAAGTAGAAGAATTCTTTATGTCCTCGGGGCTCAATATTGTTCCCTGAGAAAGATCTTCTTTCTAATTCCATTAAGGGCTGGGCATTCACATAAAATGTGTTCAGCTGACTCGTCCTCTTCAAGACAGAGTCGGCACTCAGGAGAATCTGCTATTCTCATTTTGTGTAGATGATATCTTAAACCGTGGTGACCAGTAAGGTAACCTACTAGGTTTTTGATATCATGCCTGCTTAGGTTTAGACATTTGCTGGCATTTTGATTGAAGTGCCGAATGGCTCATTTGGCCTGTCTTAGACCTGGGATGCTTTCCCAAAGATGGATACATTTTCTATGTTCCCAGCTTTTTATTGCTGCCGTTGCTGCTGATCTAGGAGTGCAGCAGAAAGGTTCGGGACCTATGAAAGGTGTTTCTGAACCTTTTCTGGCCAGTTCGTCGGCCTTTTCGTTACCTTCTACCCCGACATGACCCGGAACCCACCATAATTTGGTCTTGTTTCTTGTTCCGAGTATTTGTAGGGTATTGAAGCAGTACATGACTGATTTGGAGTCAATGGTATACGAGCTAAGGGCGTTTATAGCTGCTTGACTGTCCGTGAAAATATGGATGGTTGCACCTTTTATGCCAGATAAAATAATGTGGCTGGCGCATTCTTGAATGGCGTGGAGCTCTGCTTGAAATACGCTGGGACTTTTTCCCATGGGTATCGTAAAGCGTTTGTGTGGTCCGTATATTCCCGCTCCTACCCCCGTTTCCATTTTAGAACCATCCGTATACCACTTTATGCCGTTGTGGCTGTTTGGTGGGTTATTACTAACCCATGCTTCTCTTTAGGGTATCTCCGTGAAGAACCGTTTGTTGAAGCATAGTGTTTTTTGAATGCTGTCTGTGACCGCGCAGTTCATGTTAAGTTCTGGCAGTTCATCGAGAAGGGTCTTAAGTTCCGGATGATCATTAAGACTTATCTCGTTTAGCTGTATTAGACTTATTGCACTGCGGATCGCCACTTTTTGGACGTATATGTGGAGGGGTATAATTCCTGTTATTGCCTCTTTGGCAGCTGTTGGACAGGTACGCATGGCTCCGGAGATACCAAGGCACGCAAGCTGTTGTACCTTTTTGAGCTTCTCTATTGCGACCTTTTGTGTGGATTTTGTCCACCATTTTTTTTTTTATTTTTTTAAAAAAGGAAATCCAAATCCCAGAGCACTCAGACTCGGTAACGTTCCATTGTACTACCAGGCAGAAATCCTCCTTTTGGTGTAGAGGCATGTGATTGGGTGGCGTATGTTGTTGTTCCCCGTGGGGATTGAACCTGCACCGCACGGGTCACAAGCCAACACACTAACATCTACACCGTCGCCACCCTTTGTCCACCATACTATGGAGGCGTATTGTGGAGAATTTGCTGATGTACCCTAAAGAAGTAGCTTCCCCTAATGACCGATAGGTGAAAACTTATTTTTTGGCGTACCTAAACGTCATTCCAGCATTAAGTTCTCGATTATTCCATTTTTAACTTTACCACGAGGCGCTAATTGTGCGCAAGTAACTAGTAACATTATCTATTAAAACACTTAAAACTATTATACATACCCATATATTAAAACTATTGCTTATAAGGAGATTAAGTAAGTAATTTGCTATTTATCAAATATGTAACTAACAATGAATTATTCCAAATAAAGGATTTGTAACTTGGCATTAAAAGAACCAGCTTTTCAATTTGCCAGTTCACAAAAAAATCTTCGGTTGCAGCTGAAGTCGCTGCAACAATTTACAAATCTTATGCAAATCATCGTGCACGCAATCCATCAATTGCTAGTCTACAAAGATGCCGCCGAAAAGGTCAAAGACACCGCAACCATTCAGCGATTCGCATAAGACGCCGAGATCTCCAGTAAAGAACCAGAATCCACATAATGAGGATTATAATTGCTGTTGCTGTGAGGAGCCGGATTCCGCCGGAGATATGGTCCAATGTGACCGATGTAATGCCTGGAACCACTTCGCCTGCGCCGGCGTGGACAGCTATATTCGAGACGAAGCGTTTTTATGCAAGACGTGCACAGGTAAGAGTAAACTTTCATCTAGCTTTTCAGAGGCGGATATCGCACCTGCTGTGAGATTCACAAATTCCAAAGCCAAAGCAAATAGCCAATCATCGCACCCACCACTTAAGTCAAATACAATTGCATTCGAGCAAAGTACTGCCACGGTTTCTGCGCAGAATGCGGCCGAAGCTGCCGCTACGTGTAGAACCCCACCAGCAGTGAAAACCTCGACAAATTTTAATAAATTGCAACCCGCACCATCATCAAATACAGCCGCTTTAGCCCAAAGTGCGGTGACAGTTTCTGCACAGAATGCGGCCGAAGTTGCTGCTACGTGTGGAATTCCTGTCTCTTCTACCAAACCAATTGAGAACCTGATCTCGTACCCCTATCCGGTAACTTCAGTTCAGAGTGCCAGCGGTTTCTTAACTTTGCAACCGCGTACTACGACGTTTACGCCAAATGTGCAAAACATTGTTACTGTTCCTCGCCTTAAAGCGCCTTTAGCACCCGTTATTAGTAGTTTTAAAGAATTTACTAGGGACAGGCATATTCCACCCAGTATTCCAACGTTTATGGCTCCACAACCAAGGTCCAAATGCTCAATTAGTTCAAGGTCATCCAAGCTTTCTTCAACAAAGCGACTCCAGATAGAGTTGCAGAAAATTGAGGAAGAAAGAGCGCTGAGAGAAGCTAGGGAAAAAGAGGAACTCCAACTAAGGAAAGAGAGGGATACCGAATACTTATCCAAAAAATATCAGATCTTGAGTCAAGTTGTGATGTCTTCTGAGGACGATACTGAGGACGAACAAGAGGCAGAAAACACAACAGCTTCCAAGACCAAGGTAGACAACTGGATTGGCACTATACCACAGTGGAATTGTCTCCAATCAACCACGGATGTTGGTACGTACCCTACACCCTTAGTGCCGCCCACTGTCCAATACCAACCCATTCGTAGGTCGTTGAGCGATGTTGCACCGGCACCACCGTTGGGAACCCAACAACCGCTGTCTTGGTCAGGCCCAGCACCCAAGTGTACCCAACTCCAAGGCACTAAGTCACAGGGCGGCACTGCCATGCTCAAGTCTAACCCGCAACCACCTTTCTTCATGCCGACGAATAGCGTCACTCAACCACCTACAAATTTTAACTTTCCATCACAGGTTACTCAACAGCATCAAGAGCCTACTGTACAGACTCCATTCCCTTTGCAATATGCGTACCCACACAATCATCTAACCAAAAACCATTTAGCGGCTCGCCAGCTGATGTCCCGTGACCTACCAACCTTTGATGGCAACCCAGCGGAGTGGCCTCTGTTTATTGCCAGTTTTAATCGAAGTACGGAGTTAGGCGGGTTTGTTGATGAGGAAAACCTTATAAGGTTGCATAAAGCTCTTAAAGGTGATGCGCTAGAAGCGGTAAGAAGTCTCATCATACAACCAAACTGTGTTCGTCGCGTAATTGAGACCTTGAGGATGCTGTACGGGCGACCGGAGCTAATACTCAATACTCTGCTTCGTACCATTAACATAACGCCCTCTCCAAAAGCCGACAAACTTGATTCTATTGTCACTTTCGCAATAGCAGTGCAAAATCTTTGTGCTACAGTCGAAGCGTCAGGGCTAGTGGACCACCTCAACAATCCCATGCTAATGCAAGAACTTGTGGAAAAGCTTCCTCCTCCTCTGCGTCTTAATTGGGCAATCCACAAACAAACGTTGCCAGCATGTACGCTTGTGCATTTCACTTCGTGGATGTACAAGATGGCAGAAGCAGCCAATGGAGTTCTTAGTTCAAGTCCATCTACATTTGCTGATGATAAGAAACCACGAAACAAAACCTGGAAGGATAAAGGAGTGGTAAATGCCCACTATAAAGGGAATGGATTACATTGCGCTAATTCGAAACCAGATCAGACCAAGTGCTGCATTTGTGGCGGCAGCTGTGCATCGGTAGCCGACTGTAAGCAGTTTCGACAGTCAAGTCGCGCCGTAAGATGGGAAGAAGTGAGGAGGCATCGACTGTGCCGTAAATGTCTTAAATTCCACTCGAACTACAGGTGCACGTCAGAGTCGATTTGTGGGAAGGATAACTGCACGCTAAGGCACCACCAACTCCTCCACAACGACAAAAAAGATATCGCATTGAACGCTGGAACCGTCGGGGTACACTCAGAAAACCACCCCCAGCAAACCGACACTGAAAACCACGATACCGATTCTGTTTTGTTTCGAGTTGTGCCTGTGTACCTTTACGGGCAGGGAGCTAAAATAAAAGCGTATGCACTTTTGGATGATGGCTCATCCGTTACTTTAATGGATAAAGAAGTTGCGAAGCAATTGAAACTGAGGGGAACGCCACGACCTCTTTGCCTAAAATGGACTGGAAACACATCACGTTACGAGAGTCGCTCCGAACTTTTCGACCTGCAAATATCCGGCACTCATCCCAATTCTGAGAGATTCTCCCTCGCAGAGGTACACACGGTCGAGAACCTTTGCTTACCGGCTCAAACGTTGAACGCAGACGAGTTGCAAAAGAAGTTCGAGCATCTGAAAGGGCTCCCCATTGATTCATACACCAAAGCGGTTCCGCAATTGCTAATAGGGGTAAACAATGCTCGGCTTGGGCTTCCATTGAAATCCAAAGAAGGAGGTCGGCACCAACCCGCTGTGACTAAAACTCGTCTGGGATGGGTGGTCCATGGAAATTGCAATGAAAGAGTAGACAGTGATAGAATAGGTGGTAAAAAACACAGTTTTCACGTTTGCGAATGTAGTGATCCGGAGCTTAGTCGCTTAGTACAGGAGTTTATCTGCGATGACAATCTCGGGACATCGAATTCACAAAAGATAATGATGTCCCGCGATGATGTTCGAGCTTTAGATCTGCTTAACACCCGTACGGTTCGAAAAAACGGAAGATTCATAACGACACTTCTCTGGAAATTTGATAATATCCAATTGCCAGACAGTTACCCCATGGCCAGGAGACGATTGGCATGCCTTCAAAAACGGATGGACCGTGACCAAACCTTAGCTGAAACGTTGAATAAGAAAATCGAAGAGTACGTTGAGAAGGGTTATGCTCGGAAGCTCACACCCCATGAGATAAACGAAAGTCGAGGTCAGTCATGGTATCTACCGATCTTTCCTGTAGAGAACCCAAACAAACCAGGGAAAATCCGAATCGTTTGGGACGCTGCGGCTGCTGTTCACGGAACCTCACTCAACTCGGTACTTCTCAAAGGCCCTGATCAACTTACGCCCCTAACGTCGGTCCTCTATAAATTTAGACAACACAGGACAGCTATTTGCGGGGATATCATGGAGATGTTTCACCAAGTCGGCATCCGTAAAGAGGATCAACCGTACCAACGGTTCTTGTGGGGGTGCAATGAGGAAGGAAACCCTGAAACATATGTCATGACAGTTATGACTTTCGGGGCGACGTGTTCCCCATGTACAGCGCATTTTATTAAAAACACCAACGCCGAGCATTTCGTTGCCGAATTTCCAAGGGCTGTGCGCTCAATTATGGAGAATCACTACGTGGATGACTTAATGGACAGTGTACCAACGGAGGAAGAAGCCATTAAGTTAGCTTCAGAAATTCGATACATCCATAAGCAGGGCGGCTTTCATTTAAGAAACTGGGTCTCTAATTCGTCGATCGTCCTTAAAGCGCTTAAGTCTGAATCCACCGAGCAAATAAATATGAATGTCAACGACGAGCTTGGCACAGAAAAGGTCCTCGGAATGTGGTGGTGCACGTCTTCAGACTGCCTCACATTTAAACTCACTACTAATCCTATAAAGACAGATATTCTTTTCGGATCCCGGCGCCCTACTAAGCGTGAAGTCTTGAGAGTGATGATGACGATATTCGACCCGTTGGGATTGATAGCAAGTTTCCTCATATACATAAAGATTCTCCTTCAAGAG
Source organism: Portevinia maculata (assembly GCA_949715645.1). Taxonomy (NCBI): domain Eukaryota; kingdom Metazoa; phylum Arthropoda; class Insecta; order Diptera; family Syrphidae; genus Portevinia; species Portevinia maculata. The sequence continues at coordinate 136,679,079 of OX454528.1, read as the reverse complement.
ATCTGGCGCTCCAGAATTGGGTGGGATGACGAAATTAAAGACGAGGAATTCAAGAAATGGCTTAACTGGGTGCAACATCTAACTAAAGTGGAGACCATGCAAATACCGAGATGCTACGTAACATCAACCTGGGGCTCCGAGAAACAGCTGCACATATTTGTCGACGCCAGCGAAAATGGCTTTGCCGCAGTAGCATACGTAAGAAGTTCCCACAACACTTTTGTGGAGACTAGCCTAATAGGAGCAAAGACTCGAGTGGCGCCTCTTAAGTCGCTTTCAATTCCCCGCCTTGAGCTGCAGGCGGCCCTGCTTGGCGCGCGATTTGCTAAAAGTATCACAGAAGCGCACAGCATATTATTCGATAAACGGTTCCTTTGGTCGGACTCTAAAACGGTCTTGTGTTGGCTTCGATCTGATCACCGGCGGTATCGCCAATTTGTAGCATTTCGAGTTAGCGAAATACTGGAGCTTACCGATCTCACGGACTGGCGATGGATTCCAACTAATATGAACGTCGCTGATGAAGCTACAAAGTGGCAAAAGCCGCCGGAACTCAAATCCACTAGCCGATGGATCAATAGGCCAACATTTTTGAAATTATCTCCGGAAAACTGGCCGCGGGAGATAGTTGTGGGCTCCACAATTGAAGAGCTAAAAGCGCACTTCGTCGGCACTCATACCTCTGCTCGAGAGAGCGTGCTCCGGTTCAACGAAATCTCCAGCTGGACAAAGCTGCTCAGGAGCACTGCATACGCCTTTCGTTTCGTGCACAACTCGAGCGCTAAAAGAACTAAGAAACTCAAGCTGAGAGGACCCTTATCAGGTGAAGAACTGCAGGTGGCGGAAAATGCTTTGGTCAAAGAGGTGCAGAACAGCGCGTATACGGAAGAGGTTGCAGACTTAAAAGCGAATCGCTATGTCGAAAAGAGTAGCCCCCTTTTTAATCTCTGTCCATTTCTGGATGAAAACCAAATAATTAGAGCCAATGGAAGGATTCGTTGCGCAGATGGAATTAGTAAAGATCTGGGGCTACCCGTTATTCTTCATAGACGACATCCAATAACATCGCATATCATTAATGACCTTCATCGTCGTTACAAACACCAGAACGACGAAACAGTGGTGAACTGTTTACGCCAAAATTACTACATCGCCCAAATGCGAGCCGCTCTTAAAGCCGTCAAGAGGTCCTGCCAGAAGTGCAAGAACGACAAAGCCAATCCACGTCCACCAATCATGGCTCAACTGCCTCCTGCACGGCTTGCATCATTTTGTCGACCCTTTTCATATGTAGGGATCGACTATTTTGGCCCAATGACAGTAAGTGTTGGTCGACGAGCTGAAAAGCGCTGGGGAGTTCTCTTAACCTGTCTTACCAAGAGAGCCGTCCACATAGAGATTGCGCACACATTGACGGCGGACTCCTGTATCCTTTGTCTTCGGAATTTTATTGCAAGGCGCGGCACCCCACTTGAGTTTCACAGCGACAATGGGACTAATTTTCATGGTGCGGAGCGAGAGCTAAAGGAGACTTATAAAACTCTCCAGAAGGAAAAACTAATAGATGCTTTCACCACACCAAACACCAAATGGAAATTCATACCACCAGGCTCTCCGCATATGGGCGGCAGTTGGGAGCGGCTTGTACGCTCAATAAAAACTGTCCTTTATGCTACGGCACCAGTACGAAATCCAAATGATGAACTTCTGCGCAGCATGCTTATAGAGGCGGAAAATATCCTGAATTCACGGCCACTGACGTATATTCCCATTAGTGTTGAAAGCCCGGAAGCGCTCACGCCAAACCATTTTTTATTGGGCTCGGCCAGTGGATCAAAACCTTTGGTGGAATTCAACGACGACTTTCGAGTGCATCGAAAGAATTGGCTAATCTCACAGCAGTTTGCGACCCGCTTTTGGAAGCGCTGGGTGGCGGAATACCTGCCTACGCTCACCAGACGCGCAAAATGGTTCACTCCCGTGAAACCGGTAGCAGTCGGCGACATCGTCGTGGTTGTTGACCCAAATAGTACCCGGAACTGCTGGCCTAAGGGGCGCATAGTTCGGGTCAAAGTGTCAAAAGATGGTCAGGTACGAAGTGCCTTTGTACAAACACAAAGCGGGCTCTATGAAAGACCCGTAGTAAAACTGGCAGTCCTTGACATTGAAGAGTCGGAAGATACCAGTCCTCAGGAGAAACTACCGAAGGGGAGTGTGGAGAATTTGCTGATGTACCCTAAAGAAGTAGCTTCCCCTAATGACCGATAGGTGAAAACTTATTTTTTGGCGTACCTAAACGTCATTCCAGCATTAAGTTCTCGATTATTCCATTTTTAACTTTACCACGAGGCGCTAATTGTGCGCAAGTAACTAGTAACATTATCTATTAAAACACTTAAAACTATTATACATACCCATATATTAAAACTATTGCTTATAAGGAGATTAAGTAAGTAATTTGCTATTTATCAAATATGTAACTAACAATGAATTATTCCAAATAAAGGATTTGTAACTTGGCATTAAAAGAACCAGCTTTTCAATTTGCCAGTTCACAAAAAAATCTTCGGTTGCAGCTGAAGTCGCTGCAACACGTATGTTATGATGGGTCTTTTCATTACTGTGTAGATCCAGTGGACGATCTTTGGAGAGATTCCCCAGGTTCTGCCATATGTGCGACGACAGGCCCATAAAGCTCTATTAGCTTTACTGATTTTGTTGTTTATGTGAGAGTTCCAGTTAAGTCTCTTGTCCAGGATTACTTCAAGATACTTGACTTCGTCGGAATACTCTACGACCGTGTCGTTTATTGTGATTAGGCCTAGGTCTAATTTCCTCCTTTTGGTGGAACGATGACGGCTTTACTGGGATTTATGGAAAGATTTTCCTTAATGCACCAGTCTATGGCTGCCTTTAGAGCATTTTTCATTTTTGATGTGACTCCTATTGAGTCTTTGCCCCTAACTATGATGATAATATTGTGGTGTAGCCCAAATTGCTCATCTTGTGTAGCAGGTCATCGATGACCAATGACCACAGAAGGGGTGAGAGTATTCCCCCTTGTGGGCAGCCCCTTACGGCTGTTACTGATACTGAGGTCGTTCCTGACGAGGAAGTTATTTTGCGACTTTCCAGCATCGCTTTGATCCATTTAATAGTTGGTTTATCTATGTTTCTATGGTACAAAGCATTTGATATGGATTCATATCCAGTGTTGTCGAAAGCACCCTCTATGTCCAGAAAGGCACAAAAAGCGATCTCTTTGCAACGGTAGGCGTTTTTTATCTCTGTAGTTAGTCTTAACAGAGCGCCTTCCGTGGATTTGCCCTTTTGGTACGCATATTGGTGAGGGTGCAGAGGCATGCTTTTTGATATGCATTCTCTAATGTGAATGTCAATAATCCTTTCCATTGTTTTCAGAAAAAACGATGTCAGGCTTATCGGACGATATGATTATGAGGTAATTCTCTCGGCTTGTTTCCCGGTTTAGGTATAAATACTACGATTACCTCCCTCCAGGTAACTGGTATATACCCCCAGTTGAAGCTGAACCTAAATAAGGCAATCATGGATGGTAGTAAAAATTCTATTCCATTTTGAATGATGGCTGGAAAAATACCGTCTGTACCTTATGCCTTGAATGGTTTAAATGAGTTAATTGCCCATTTAACCTTATCCGGAGTAAAAAGTGTTCCGGATAAACTATTAATTCTGCTGAGGTTTCTTGGAATTGAGACCTCCGCTGTATGGTCGTCTGTAATGACCATCGTGTGAGAACCTGGGAAGTGAGCCTGAAGCATAGTTTTCAGCGTTTCTTCCCGGTCGCGTGTGATTGAACCATCTGATTTGTTTAACAATCCCATGCCTTTTTCTTGATCCGTTGACAGGGCCCTTTGGAGGCGTGCCACCTCTGGAAGTTTTTCTATCTTCTCACAGTTTGCACGCCATGAGGCTCTTTTGGATCTGCGCAACTCTAAGTTGTATATGGTCGGCATGGATTTATATTGTTCCCATGTGCCGGTGCGTTTGGCTTTGTTAAAAAGCTTTCTCACCCTCTTTCGAATAGACTCAAGGTTATCGTTCCACCATGGTACGCACCTTTTAACCACGGTTCTTTTAACCTTGCAACTATTTTTGAATGAGGTAAGAATAATATCATTTATTTGACATTGCGCAGCATCTGCATCAATTGTATTTGATGGTCAGATCTGACCGCAAGATTTTCGCGGTAAGTTCTCCAATTAGTCAGTCTGTTGTCATAACGGACTGACGCGTGTTCGGCATTGCATCTTATCTCGAAACGGATGTGCATATGATCCGATAGAGATGCCTCGCCAGACACGTGCTTGATGATTTAATGTAGCCCCATAAAAAAAGTATAGAGGCTTTAAATCGCACGACATCGGCGGCCAATAGACGGGTTTGTTTCTCGAGATAACACGTTCGCCGAACTGAAACTTCAATAACTCGATTGTTGCACCCGCTGTGTGGCCTGTGGCACCGTCTTACTGGAATCACATATCACTGATCTCCAATTCATGCTGAGGATGTGATGAAATTCTTCATTTTCTTCCATCATGCCCAGAGCCCAATTCGAGAACGTAAGTCGCTTCATATGATCATGTGGCTTTAGTTCTTGAGTCAGCTTGATCTTGTAAGGGTGTAGGCCAAGATTCTTACGCGAAATTCGCCATAATGTGGTCTCGGAGAGGTCCAATTCTTGAGAACGCCGTGAAATTAACTGATTTGGCTGGTTTGCGACGGACGCCTCTACGGCAGCAATATTCTCCACACTTCGGGCAAAACGTAGTGTCACTGGCACGGCAACATCAAGCAGCGAATATTCTGACTCAAATTTTTTCACTAGACTGTCTGAATTGCTTGTCTACTGGGACGAGAATTACTGCCGAAAATTGGCGTTAACACTCTTAAAGTTGCGACAGCCGACTCGGAATTTCGGTAGTAAACTTTAATTATTTGTAAATGTTGTTCCTTCGTGTACTTCTCTATGATGAAAATGTTGATTTTACGGAATGTTTTGACATTGACAGTTCGGTAATCGGTTTAAGTGTGCGTTCACACTGAAAGTTCGAAGGGAACTGATCAGAATCAGAAAAAAAATGTTTTAACTATTCGTTTTTAACCTCAATCTGTCAATAAATTCCATTGAGAAGACATTAAAAAAAAAGCAGCATTCAGTGCTATTAATTGTGGGTTCATGTATTAACTACACTATGGGACATTGAATGATTCAATTCGAATTAAAACGCAAATCGAATCGAAACAGGATTGACTTAATGTAATCTTAGAAAATATTGTAAAGAAATGTTGTGAACGTTAGAATGAGCATTAAGGATACTATCCTTTAGAGGCAATCGTGTTTCTTTTGGGTTTTTCTTTTCTAGATTGAGAATGCGTTTAGTTACGTTGTGAAATCACAAGTAGATCCCATAAACAGTACAATGTGTATAGGGGGCATGCTGACCCCCTGCAGCCCCCCTTCTTGGGTTCACTGTTAGCTTTCGGATAGATGCGAGGTTAATTATAATTTTCAAAAAACATAATAATCAATAACGAACCCTATTTGCATTTTTGTTATCAATTATATATATATAGATATAATATATATATATGTATAAATATATGTATATGTAATAAACAAAACATGTTCATGCTCAAATGTGAACACTGCCACTCAAATAGTTTGTTATCAACTTCACCTATCATATACACCCACCCATTCAACCATTTTGACATTTGTCAGTGATAAATTAAATAAATTTGTATGGAAAAACCTTAAATTTGCAAATATTAGTTTCCTTAAGAAAAAATTAATGCAGAACATATTCTAAAATTATAATAAACATTTCCACATCAACAGTTTTTCGAAATCCTTTTTGCGAAATCATAACCGTTTAAAGTTGCCTAGAAGTCGCTAATGAAAGACCCTTTAGATGAAGTCATTATGAACAATTCCTTTATATGTAGTATAAAGTTTTCTGCCATGCCCACTTTTAAGGGGCGTTTTTCGACGAAAACATTTTTTTTCGATAAAATCCTTTAAATGAATGTTATATAACAAAGTATGTATGTAGATCGTTTTGAACAATTAACCCAAACTAAAATGTTTGCCGCACCCACTTTGTGAGCGATAGGATTAGGGTATCAAACAGTTCGGCCAAATGGACTGTAGCTTTTCCCTCTGTTTCTTTAACGGCAAAATTATGATCGGGATTAGATTACCAAACCTTCTCCAACGACGATACAAGTTGCCTCTTAGAGTATGGCTTCTTTAATACGATGTGAGAACCAGGGGCATCTAGCATTTTTAATAATGCGCGACTGGATAGGAACATATTTATCGAAGAGGTAATTGACACAATTATTAAATATGATCACTTGGCTCATTTGCGTGTGGTGTTCTGTAAATGTTGTCCCATTGAAAGCTACCACATTCAAGAAATAGATTATAAAGATCAATGCTCCGAAAATCAAGAAACTAGTAGCTGTACGATTCACTCGAGCTAACATCTATATCCAGAGTAATGAACAGCAAGTCGTGGTGAGAAAAAAACAGGAAAAGTTAGTTGGCTATAGAACTTTAATAAACATTGATCACTAAGTAGAATAATATCAAGCAGAGACGGTCTACAGTTGGGCATAAAGTGAGTTGGAATTGTGGAATTGGCAAAGAAAATATTTTGTGCGCACATTGACGATCTCAGGTTAGAGCTAGATGACGGACTTAACAGATTTATATTTATATCACCACATAAAACGAGCTTAGGGGATAATGGGGAGATCACTTCAATAACATCACTCAGAGTGCGATAATTTGCTATGTTTGGTGGCATGTACAAAACTCCAACTATGCAACAGTCGTTCCCATTTAGAATTTTAGTAAACATATATTCAATATTATCAGAAAGCTGATTGTAACACAACAAAAGACTTTATTTTGTTTTTCACACAAATGGTTGCATAGAGATGTACGTGGAATTTAAAAGAGCCCGAAACAGAGTCTCCACCATAGTAAAAAAAAAGTCAAAGCTTCTTTATTTCACAGGAGTCTTTAACCAAAACCGCTCCTCAAAATTTCTGTCGAAACAGGTCCGCACTTTCGGAATAACTAAAAAATCATCCATTGGCGACCACGAAATCAATATACAAGGTGGCGCAAAAGGCATCACCCAGTGGCGTTCACCAATCCGACTGAAAACTACATAGGATAGATGTCAAACGTCGTGGATCATTTAGAACATTGGCACACAGAATTGCCTAAGGCACACCCAAGGGCTGAAAACCCTTCGGAAGATGCTATAATTTTTGCAAATAGCGGCAAATGTCAATTTTACTTTGACATTTGTGAAGTAAACAGATGACAACTTTTGCGCCACCTTGTAGATGAGTTAAACTGGAAGTTTACAAACGCTACTACCTCTAGTGATCATAGCTCTTTGGAGTTCTCCGTTAACAATTTTAGGGATGAAGGATTTTCTCTGGCAACTGTCGACGAAATTGAGGTTGGTAATGCAATTTTTGGGCTTAAATCCAAATGCGTAGGACTGGACAATGTTCACCCAGACTTTGTTAAAATACTTCTCTCTTTCATTATTACCCACATAACGCATATTTTCAACACGATACTGATTTCGTCTTCTTACCCATTAGAATGGAAAAAAGCAAAAATTATACCCATCCCAAAAAAGTCCAATGTACTTGAATATAGACCGATTGCCATTCTTCCATATCTGTCTAAAGTCCTCGAGTCTATCATCAATCAGCAAATCAGAACCCATGTTAATAACAACAATTTACTCACATGTCTACAGTCCGGCTTTCGATCCAACCATAGTTGCATTACAGCACTTCTCAAAGTTTCCGACGATATTCGGGAGGCTATTGACTTTGATCACTCTGTTAGATTTTTCCAAAGCAATTGACTCAGTAAATCCTGTGCTGTTATGTAACAAACTTTCAATGTACTTTAATTTTTCCGTGACTTAAATTAAACTCATACATTCTTACCTCACCAGTCGTGTCCAATCAGTGTCTTACAACGGAGTGCAGTCTGCCTATCTTCCCACTCATGTGGGTGTCGCCCAAGGATCGATCCTCGGCCCTCTTCTGTTCTCTATGTTTATTAATGACTTATCTCAATATATCTGTTATTCAAAATTCCACATTTATGCTGACGACGTGCAGCTTTTCTACAGTTTTGAAATAAAGAGTATGGCGGAGGCTGCTGAAAAAATCAATGGCGATCTGTCTTCGGTATATACAAGGTGGCGCAAAAATAACCTTCCGATGTTTTTTGGCTGTAATTTAAAAAAAAATGAAAAACTTTGATTCTTCTTGTGGATTATTTTTATTTGGTCTTTTAATTTTTTTTACATCAAGTCGAGAATATGATGTCATGTAAATGGCCGCCGCCACAGTTGATTGTCATTTGAGCCCTTTTTATGGCATTTTCCATCACTTTGGCCAAAACTTCCGGCGATAGGTCCTCACATTGTTGACGGATATTGTCTTTAAGAGCTGCAAGAGCTGGCCAGTGCAAATCGCCAAAACGGGAGATTAGGCGCCCGGGAAATGCATCCTTCAGCATATCGGTTGTGGCACGTGCAGTGTGTGCCGTTGCACCGTCCTGTTGGAACCACATGTTTTCCAATCCCAATTCATCAAGTTGCGGCAAAAAAAAACTCGTTGATCATTGCTCTGTAGCGCTCACCATTCACAGTAACCGTTTGGCCCGCGACGTCTTCGAAAAAAAAAGGTCCGATGACTCCTCCAGCGAAAACAGCACACCATACAGTGACTTTGAGCGGGTGTAATGGCTCTTCGTGGGTTACACGCGGATTTTCTGTGCCCCAGAAGCGTAAATTTTGCTTATTTACGTACCCGCTAAGATGGAAATGGGCCTCATCACTCATGATTATTTTTGATGAAAAATCATCTTTCTCTTGGTGGTGATTAAGGATGGCTTGAGCGTATGTTAGACGCGATTGGCGGTCAGCAGCTAACAGCTGATGCACCGTCTGGACTTTGTACGGAAACATCTTCAAATCTTGTACCAAAATTCGCTGTAAAGACCGTCGACTGATACCCATTTGCGTGGCACGTCGTCTGGTCGATGTCGACGGCGCTTCCATGACATCTTCGGCTACAGCAGCAATATTCTCTGCAGAACGGCTACTCCGGGGTCTGCCACGCCTGGCAGCAGCTCGTGTTGTGCCAGTCTCTTCGAGGCGAGCGGCTAAACGTCGCAGTGTTTCACCAGTAGACGTTGGACGGGTAGGAAATCTGCGACGAAATTCACGTTGTGCCAAAGTCACCGACCGATTATTGCTCAAATAAATAGTCACCAATATTCCGCGTTCTGGAGCAGTGTAGCGTAACATTGTTTATTAACGTGTATTTCGCATGTGTTTACTACACAAATGTCAAAACAGAACTGACATTAGGGGCCAATCGCAAAATGTATAGCATTTTCTGATAGGAGGATTACTTTTGCGCCACCTTGTACATGGGCAACCCAAAATTATCTTAGCCTAAATCCCTCCAAGTCCAAGATTCTCCCGATTTATAAACGACATCTACAGTTGCAGTCCATCCCCAAATATTGCTTAATAACACGCCAATTCAATTTGCTTCTAATACTACAAATTTAGGAATTACCTATAACAACTCGCTTAGTTGGAATGACCACATCAACAGCGTGGTAGGTAAAATATATGCTGCACTTCTTGGCCTGTCTTTAACCAGAGGTACTCTTCCGGTTAAAACAAAGTTAAGACTCGTTAAAGCACTCATTGTCCCAGTTTTTACTTACGGTTGCGAATTATTTGCTGACTGCGACTCAGAGTCGTTTAGGAAACTCAAAGTTGCAGTAAACTCAATTGCAAGATATGTTTTTAACCTCAGACGATACGACCACGTCTCCATGGTTCCCAACCTTTTCAACAGTATGCCCCCCTTATGGCGAATTGGAGAACCACATGCCCAAATAAAAATTCCAAATGTTAATTGAAAAATATATATAATGCATCGAGAATTTTAGATATTCTTGCTTGTATACATGTTTGTTTATACCTTTTTGTAAATTGATTTTGAAAAACGTATTTTTATTTATTAGTAATGTAAGATGTTCAATGCGACTTGTGGTTGCATTTTCTTCACCAGTTCTGAGATTCTGGGTGCAATTTTCGTCAGTGCAATTCTCATGTCAGCTGAAGCGTACAATAATAAATATTGAAGTCTTCAATATTGTATTCTTTGCTTTAAAAATGTACAATTCAAATTGTGTCCACGCCTCCCTTTTACAATCCCCATGCTCCCCTGGGATAGAGTAATCGTTTTTCCACATAAGCTTATCCATACGCAGCAGCCAACTTATTTATTTGAGAATATCTTGTTTCCGCTTTCCAGTCGTAGCCTCTCTTTAATCCCGCCCGTTCATACATGTTTAACTTCCCGTAGACAATTTTTTGTTCATGCCGTAAGTCTTTGGAATAACTTACCTCTTAACGTTAGACGAAAAATCAACCAGAGAAAGAATTTTCTATTACATATCTACATTTTCGTTTTTATCTAGTCAAAATTGAAGCTTCTCCTCTATGGTATTCGTGGTAATTTTTCTGTTAATTAATCTTATTTCTGATTTTTATTTTTCATTATTGCTATTGTGCTGTTAACTGTTTATAAACTCCTGTATAAGCTAAAAGAATCTGATTCTTATATGTACAGAGAACATTATATATGTATTTTTGAAACAAATAAAATAAATAAATAAATTATGGGAACCCTTCCACTGTAATGTGTCTTTAACGGTCCGCCAAAAGGTATCGGCCGTCCTCCCTGTTTCTTATCACTTCGTTTTGACACCGATAAATGCTGGTGTTGATTGCTGTGATCCAGGAGTTTCTTAACCTGAATCTTTTTTTTTATCAATTTCGACACGTGCATGCGCCGATGATTGTTAGTCCTGTCATTGCATTCACACTTGCGGAACACTTTTTAAAGGTTTAATATTGCGTTACGTTCGCTTAAATATCTAAAGTGTCTAGGTCTGATTTCGCCTTTCACAACATTTACACGCGTTCTAAGCAATAGACCAACTAAAGTAAGATTAAAGCTGTGATTTATATTGTTAGTGTATGTTCAAAAGCCCAATAAAACCGATGGGGTAAGACACACTCCGCATAAAAAAACCATTTGGGTTGATATTCTGTAGGTATCCCCTAAGGTGGATAATTTAAAAAGAAAATTGATGAGCCTTGTTTCGTGCGATTAAAAATGCGTTGGCATCATAAACGAAAAAAAAAAAACACTTTAAATCGCTGTCGAATAATGCACTGCGTTGAGTTTCTAATAAACAACAACAAATTAATTATTCATTGGGCGAAGTATGAAGTATTTTCCCGGTTCTTTTGACACTGCTTTTTAAACCCCATTAATTTACACATTCTTAAATGACAAGGAGGGGAAATATTATTCAGTGGTGAGTGAAAAGACCACAAATATAATTTCACAAGCAGTCGCACCGCACACAATCGAAGAGATACTTTTTGTTACACGTTTTGATTACCTCAATGATCGCAATTTCCGATTCACCTTTGTCATGTTGTTATGAATGTCTTATAAAGTTCTCAATAGTCTTGTTTATGTTTTTCATTATTCCAAACACGTGTAATAAAAATTAACCGCCAAACAAACACAAAATCCATATTATTGTCTGCGTTGAATTTAATTGTCTGTCGCGATTTATTACCTCTATTAAAAGAAGACTGAGCGTTGTGCTACTATGCGTTACGATATCATTGGCGCATACCAATGGTCTTAAGGGCTGACACTACTTTAGAACTGACACCACGTTTGGTCGATTACTTGTATGCTGAACGGTAAAAACATGTTATACCACATTCCAGCACATAAAATCAATTATTGGCTAACTTGACTATCTTTGGTTGTATTTACATTTTTGAATAGATATGTATACCGGCCCTTATACCTTTGTGTTAATTTTAAAATAGGATTAACAACTTGTTTTCTTTTTATCACACGAACTGTACCTACTTCTCTAACCAATCGCTTGGTGCGAGATTAAGACGTGGAAACTTTATATTTATTTTTAGCAACATTATTCCTGGTTATTAATGAATTTAGCAGAAAATTCAACTTTTATGTTAACCCCCCTATTACGGTTAGCGAATCGAACGTTCGACTCGGATCGAACTCTCAGGCGAATTACTGCTTTTTTGGTATTACGGTTAGCGAACGTTTTTATTTGAGTAAAGAATCAGTGCTACCAGAGAAAATCTTAATGTCACCTATGAAGTGTCAACAAAAGAAATTGAAAATATATCAAATTTCATCTGTGAAGTGTCAAGAGGACAAATTGTTTTGATATTTTGGAAATAGGCTGACATTTTTACTGATTTCAAATAAGAAAAAAGATAAGTAGAACGGAACTCGTCTTCACATATATGTCTGCGACGAAGAAAGAAATGTGGAAATGAGCAGACTGCGGCGAGGAATCCGAGACAGCTCAAATCCTTTAGAGCTTCCAGATAATGTGTAAGTCCAGAATTCGTCTTCTTCGCTTTGGCTTGCAATAATAGAAATTTTTCCTTTTTCAATTCATAGGATTTTCTGGTGTATCTCGCTATGTCTAACGAAGCTGTTTGCTTCGACTTGCTTTTAATGAGGAGTTCCCTTTGAGTTGCAGTTTGATCTTCGAAAATTTTAAGTTAAGCGTCCTCATTTAGTGCACTACCTTTCCTCACTCGACTAGTACCAAGCAGAGGAGTCTGTGCGGGCGTATTTTGCTGCTCTTCATAATTTTTGACTTTTTCGGTCAATTAAAGCACCGATATGTCTTCGTTTCCTCCGAAAGTACGGCTAGGTGTATCTATCGCGTGTTGAAGATTGAGTAGCGCATCTACAGCTTTTTCTAGAGTAGACAATTAAACTGATGAACTAGGCCCACCACCGGTAGCAGTCACTTCTTTCTTGTTGGAAGCTATTTTAGTCTTTAGTTTGAGCTTGTAATCCAACCAAATCTTAAGCATTTCCAAATTAATAGAAAACTTAAAAACATTTTTACAAAATTACCTTGTGTCATTCCTTTCCGTCGCGTACAGGAGAACCCAATGCATTTATTTCCACGGCAAATAACTTCCAGTATTCTGTTTGGCTTTTTTTGATGAGCCAAATTATTCCAAGCTCTTTGCCATGTCTAGATTTGCCTCCATCAACTCGACCAGTTTATCAAATTGCCGAGGATTGGATTTTGATATAAGAAATGAAGTTCTGGTCGCACGTTCGCCAACCGTAATAGAGTGAAGTCAAAATTCGCCCAGATTTTGACGTTTGAGGCGAATGAAATTTTGGCGAATCGCTAACAGAAATACGAATCAGTCACATTCGCCTTCTTTTTCGTTCGATTCGCTAACCGTAATAGGGGGGTTAACAATATGTCAAACCACTGCTATCATCAATTAGGTAGCCAAACTCAGCGTAAGTTAACAACTTCCCCAGAAAAATAGCCAAGGTATATGATTGTGACTGCGTTTAATAGAAAATGGTGGCAAAACGTGCATATCTGCAAACGCTGCATTGCAAAACTAGGACGGCAAGAAAACAATTTCGAGAAGAAGCTCCTGTGTAGTAACAAGAGCGCCAATGCAATTTGCCAGCTCGGGAAAATTGCAATCGAAACAACATCCGGTGTTTTTTTAAGAAAGCTAAGCAACTGGCTCTAAGACTGGAACGCAGGCTCTTCTGGGATTTTCCAAAATTTGGAGAACCTACAAAGAAACAAAAAGTATGCCGCTGTTACACAGCTCAGTGAGCCGCTGTATTAGAACCACCCGGATTTATATGTAAATCGCAGGAGTTTCCTCAGCTCAATATCGGTCAGATCCTCCAGCTCCTCCAAAAAGTAGCTGCCAAGAATCTTGAATCTGTTTGTTCTAAGGGCAGGGCATTCACATAGGAGGTGACGAATAGGTTCTATCTCGTCGACGTCTATACAGCTCCTACAGTAGTCGTTGTGAATTATGCCCAGCAGTGTCCTGTGAGGACCCATGTCAGTGTGCGTATGTCTTTGGTGTTCAGCCCGATCATGACTTAAGATTTCTTTTGGTTTACCGCTGGCCAAAGCTCCCTCGAGTGTCTGCATGTTTCGAGGCTGGTCCAACGTAGGTTTTGTTCTATTCATGGATTCAACATCGATTTTCAGTTTCCGCACCGGGCGGAGTTTGTATAGATTTCAGAGCCAGAGATGCATCCATTTCCGATCCGCATCTTGTCAGCTTGTCTGCTTCTTCGTCGCCCGAGATGTCCTTATGCCGTGCTACCCAGCATAGGGTCACTGAATTGGCGATTGATATCTGTATGTGTTTTTTGCACTGTAACACCGCCCTTGATTTAACAACTACTGACTCCATAGCCATTGTGGCCGCTTGGCTGTCAGAGTATATAGTGATCTGCTTGTCAGCAAGTTTGCGCCTCTTCACCTCCTTGGCAGCCTGAGTGATCGCAGCTGTCTCTGCCTGAAAGACGCTGCATTCATCGCTGATTCTGAAGGACACACCCAGGCCCAGAGTCTCATAATCGTTTTTTTTTTTTTTTTTAAATCCAAAAGGAAATCCAAATCCTAGTTCACTCAAACTCGGTAATAGTCACTACCAGGCAGGAATTCTCTTTTGCGTGTGAGGTTGGAGAAATTAGGTATTATTTGTTTCTCTTGTTTTAATGGTTTGTGTATATTGTTTTTCCTCGTGGGGCATTGAACCCGCACCGCACGCACGGGTCACAAGCTAACACACTAACATCTACACAGTCGCTTTTTATCCACTACAAAGTACATACATACACAACAACCATTTTTTTTTTACTTAAGTTCATCTTATACACTCTCTTATCAATAAACAAGCATAATTAAAAGCGGATTGTCATTTGAAAACTTATAAAGAACTAGCACTTTTTGTATTTAATTTATGAGCGCATAAACAGAATTAATCAAAAAAATCGAATTACATACTTCTTTAAGGTGATTGAACTGCACATACAAATTGCATGCAAATTTTCCTCTATTTTATTTATTAAACAAAACAACTGCACCAAGCTTATCAATCAAAACCACGATGGCAAACATCCTCTGACAGTGTTACTCTATCTCTATCTTTAGTTTGCTCCCCCCCCCCCCCCCCCCCCCCCCTATTACTTGTGCTCATCTTTACCAGCATATTCCTTGATTATTTTTTGTATGTTTATGTTTGACTTTATATTGAGGGGAATAACACATAATTCGACTCCACTTTTTCATAATAAAAAAAACAAAATAACTAAATAAACAAGTACGGGTATAGGACGACAATTGAAGGGAATAAATTTAAAAAAAATACACACAAACAACAAACCATTAATGAAAGTACATAAATTTCATATTTGATATGTTTTGATCAGAGAATAAAGTGTCAAAATGTAAAGACGGAAGTAGAGTGTATCGAGTAGGGAGGGGGGGGGGGGGGGGGGGGGGGGGGGTCAGTCCCTGATTACAAATTATAAAAAAATAAGCTTGCATCCTGTTTACATTAAAGTGTGACAAAGCCTAAAGAATACAAAAAAAACATGAATAAATGTGTTAGAGAAAGGAAAAGGGAAATATATAAGTTGAAATTAAAATTGATAAGATTAACAGTAGAGTTGACTAAATGGTTGTTTTTCTTTACCACAGAATATGTTAATAAATGAGTATTCGTTTTTTGTGTATTGTGAACTTCCGTGCGGTGTAAGCGATGTGAAGAATATTAATCTATAATCCATTTATGGGATGCGAAACTTGTGCACCAGTAGGACTAGAAAATCCCCCCGATAGTTAAGCTGTCAACAATATCGGGTACTTAAATAATTTCATAAAGATACGAGTAAAATCGCGTTTCTTAGAATCGATTATTCGGCTATTTTTGATTCGGCTATTTTGATTCGGAGGAGTGTTAAGAATTTCCGATATTATTAAACTCATCCATAACTTAAGTAGGAAGTACGTCAGATGAATGAGTCGATTCTGACAAATAATTTGTATGTACGTTGAATGCGACTCAGTTCTGTTAGGTACAAGAATATTTCTTTACGAACTCGATATCGCTGTGAGCTGTACATTCTTTGAAGTTTGTATGCGCTCGGGACGATTCTCCTTTAAAACTCCGACAGCCATGCATAATGTAACAATTATAATACAGGGTGGGTCAAAAGTGACTTCCTAGTTTAAAAAGATAATAACTTTTATAAGTACGGGACACTGGTGGGTTTATTTACGTACACTTTACCCTTCAAATAACCCCACAGAAAAAAGTCTGGTGCAGTCAAATCCTGAATTTTTGGAAATTATTCCGAACTGCGTAAACAACGCGTTTTTTAAGATCTCCTGGCTTTAATTCTTGCCCAATTTGGATTTTGTATGGAAACAGCTGCAATTCGGTTCTTAGCACTCTTCGCAATGAACTGCGGGACACACCGAGTTGACCAGGGCGCCTTTGTGTCGATGTTTCTGGACTCTCCACAACACTTGGAAGAATGCGTTCCACATTCGCTTCGATTCGGGCACTGCGAGGTCTTCCAGCTCGAGAAAAATCAACCACAGTTCCTTGTTGTCGAAATTGTGCCACCAGTGCCACATTAAAATGACGCCGATAAGCTCTTTGGGTTAAAATAATCGAGTGATTATTTTCAAAATAAAATTCAATTAGTAAAGCTCCCAAGTTTGTTTTATTATACAAGGTAGCGCAAAAGTCATCATCCTATCGGAAGAAGCTATAATTTTTGCAAATGGCGGCAAATGTAAATTCTACTTTGACATTTGTGAAGTTAACTATACAGAAAAAACTTAAGACACCAATTAACATAATCCAAAAGCAGAACCAAAGTTTTTCATTCATAAAAAAAATTACAGCGAAAGAACATCGGGTGACAACTTTTGCGCGACCTTGTATAAGAAAAAAAACAAAAACAAAATAGCTATGATTTTTTCAAATTAGGAAGTCACTTTTGGCCCACCCTAAGCGTAAACAGATCATTCCCAAATCCTAGCTTACCTGGCATTCATGCTATTTCTTGGCATGAAATCGACCTAAACTTTTATGCCGATTTCAAAGCGAAAATTTGAAAATGTTCTCATGAAAATTATTTTTTGTTTGAAAACAATTTTTTGTTTAGTTAACACAAACCCTAAAAGACTCTAACTCGTTTAATGGCCCATAGTACTACCAGGCGTAAATCCTTTTTTTGGTATAGAGGCTATAAAAACTACGTGTTAAGCAACAAGTATAAGTACCGAAATACGCTTGACACGCTAACGTCATTTTAACCAGAGAGTTTGATAGTAAAGGTGGCCTGTCGTGCGCTCTGCGTATTTGTGACACTGCTATACAACTATGCGTTTGTCAGCAATATGCTTTAAGGAACTTAATGGAAGGAACCAATAGAATCCGTCGCCAACTTTGTCAGTCGAAAATATATTACTTACTTTTTTTTTGTTTGTTTTTTTTTGTTTTTTTTTTAAAGGAAATCCAAATCCCAGAGCACTAAGACTCGGTAACGGTCCATTGTACTACCAGGCAGAAATCCTCCTTTTGGTGTAGAGGCATGTGAATGGGTGGCGTATGTTGTTGTTCCCCATGGGAATTGAACCTGCACCGCACGGGTCGTAAGCCAACACACTTACCTCTACACCGTCGCCGCCCTATATTGCTTACTTACTTACTTACTTAACGGGCTCCCAACCCGTGAAGAGTCTCTGCCTGAGACACTGCAGCCTTCCATCCTCTGCGATCCCGGGGTCGCTGCTTCCAGTTCTTCAGACCAAGTGCTCTGGTGTCCGCGATGGTTTGGTCTTTAAAACGGAGGTTTGGTCTTTCTTGCCTTCTCGAACTAGGGGGCTGGGAGTCGAAGATCCTCTTGGCTGGAGCATTATTTTCCATTCGCTTAATGTGGCCGAGCAAATGTTGTGGACGTGATTTAGCTTTTTGGACTACATCCACATCTTGGTACAGCTCATAGAGTTCGCAGTTGTATCTTCTCCGTTTGCCTCCTTGCACACAGGAACAATTATCCGACGGAATATTTTTCTTTCAAAACAACCCAATTCAAACTCCCCTTTTCTCCTTATCGTCCAGCACTCGGCACCATAAGGCAGGACTGGTAGGATTAAGGTTCGATAGAGCATGCATTTCGTCCTTCGAGTGAGGAGTTTTGAACGCATTTGTTTTGCTAAACTGAAGTAGCAGCGGTTCCACCGCCGGAGCGCCACATAAGTGTGAATCGTGGAGTTGATGTTTACTCCTAGGTAGATAAACTCCTTAACTACCTCGAAGTGATTGCTATCAACAGCGACGATTTGTCCTAGGCAGGGGACAGATGTTTGCTTATGTGTTGATAGCATGTATTTGGTCTTGTCCTCATTTACTTCAAGACCAATCAATTTCCTGTTCTTCAATCGCCGTGAAAGCCTCTAACATCAATTGAACGGATCAATTGAAGATAGTGCCTTCCGTGTTGCCACCTGCCCTTCGACTTATTTTCTCTAGAACAAGATTGAAGAAGTCGCATGATAACCTTGCCATGATCTCCTTGCCGAAATCCGCGTGTTTTCAGGTGACACAACTGAACCAATTTTGCCGATGTCCCGAATTCGGCCATCGCCACCTAGAGCTCTTGACGATGAATGCTATCATATGCGGCTTGAAAGTGAATAAAAATGTGGTGGGTCTCAACTTGAAATTCATTGATCTTTTCCGGGATTTGCCTGAGTGTGAAGATTATTGTTGATCTGCCGGGGTGGAAGCCACACTGGTACGTGCCGATTAGTGTGTTGCAGAACGCCTTGATACGTTCACACATTACGTTGTATAGGATCGTATCCGTTGTTTCGACGGATCCATCGACTTTAACGTACTTAACGGAAATAACCCGAAGGATACGTCGCCAACTTTGTCAGCCGAAAACGCATTGGTTTCGCTTAGTATGCATTTGAAATAACCTATTATTGCCCAAATAACATTGAACGATCCAACTACCTAAGATGCCATGCCAGTACAGTACAATTGTTTATTTCTCTCCTTACTCTCTAGTCCAATGATGTAACTAACAAAAATTAAAATCCCTACCGGCTTGAAGAAAAATCCCCATTTTTTTCAGAATGGTTTTCCCTACACTTTGCATCACTGTTAGTCGAATGTCAAAAAACAACCCTACAATTTTAAGCCATTTCAACCAATCATCCAATCAGCGTTCGAGCTTGTGGTATATTGAGCTATCTGTCAATCGGCAATGACAGAATCACCCAATCAGCGGTGGAATTTTTGTATGTTTGCATACGGCGACTGATAGAAAAGTAGGAAGTAGATCTACTTTATCCGTTGAAGTTCATGGATTCGTTGGTTATGACTTACCTGCCATTAGACTACGTGTATTCTTTATTGCTCTCCGTTGAATCAACGGACCCGACGGATTGATAGATTGTATGGGTTGGGCCCTTCAGCCTTATATCGGGTAAAAAAGTTAAATTGACATTTTTGTAGGTTACGATGTTTTAGGATTAAGTTGAATAGAATTTTTTTAACGACCGATTTGCATCACATAATATTAGTAATCGTCTATCGTTTAGCTTTAGGTGATCATTGCGTATGACGATTATCGGCTTACGAAATTGTTTTGACGAAAGTCTTGCATCATCTAACATCAGAAATCACCTATCGTCTGGACGATGTCGTTTTAACCATTCAATATTTGCTTCACATATCGCAATCATTAGTGCGATACCTAATTAAGTGTCGCCTGGCACTGATATGCAGGCTTCCCGGCTTGGGATCACTTCTTTACTGAGGCTAATCAAATGCTGGTATTATTGAGTTTCCATAACCCCTGTCCGCCTCTTTACGATTTCGACGCGTGCATCCTCCTGGGTCGCACCCACTCCACTTGTTTCAATGCATTTTGAAAAATTCCATTCATCAGTTGCCACAGTCATGGTCCTTGCAATCAAATTCTTTAATAATTGTAAAGGATCTGTCATTAAGGACTTGACAACCTCTTTTTTTAAATAAAGTTCAAACTACTTGATTTGAATAACTATCAAAACATTTATGAATGGAATTGTCTTCGTTCATATGCCCACCACGGGAACGCATGTAGCGGTCGATACCTTGAACCCAATTTTTGATGACTCGGCCGCACATTTCTACCGATACGGCCGCTATTTGTCATTCAATATTGGTTTTTAGGTCCCATAAAAAAAGTCTAGAGGCGTTAAACCAAACGATCTCGGAGGCCAATAGACGGGTCCGTTTCTCGATATAGCAAGTTCCCCTAACTGAGACTTCAATAACTCGACTGCTGCAACCGCTGTGTGGCTTGTGGCATCGTCTTGTTGGAACCACATATCACTGATGTCCAATTCATGCAATTGCTCAAAGTAATAACGTTCCAACATGTCTCCGTAGCGAATCCCATTTACCGTAACGTGACGGTCATTTTCAGCGACGAAAAAACACGGTCCAATGACGCCACCGGCATGAAAACCGCACCAAACAGTGACTTTTTGTGGATGAAGTGCTGTTTCATGAAGCACATGAGGGTTCTCACCTGTCCAGTAACGCGTATTTTGTTAATTGACGAGGCCGTTTAACCAAAAATGCGCTTCATCGCTGAAGATGATTTTGCAATGAAATTCATCATTTTCTTCCATCATGTCCAGAGCCCAATTCGAGAACGGACGTCGCTTTACATGATCAAGTGGCTTTAGTTCTTGAGTCAGCTTGATCTTGTAAGGATGTAGATCAATATCCTTACTCAAAATTCGCCATAATGTGGTCTGGGAGACGCCTCTACGGCAGCAATATTCTCCACACTTTATTTAAATTTTACTTAATATTTTGACATTGACAGTTCGGTAATCGGTTTAAGGATGCATTCACACTGAAAGTTTGAAGTTGAGCTAATGAAAGACGCTTTATAAGTAAATATTAAGCATTAACCGCCCATATAATGCTTAAAACCTACCTTCTAGAACCTTGTGTATATGAAGCTATACTTTTGACACGAATGGAAGGGACCGACCTAGAGTTTGACGCCGATTCCGAACGGCAAATTTTGTAAAAAAAAAGCTTCTAATGACAGTTTTTACTCTTGGATGTTTGTCAGACTTTCGGAAAAGGTGGGACAGTGGAAACGCACTTACCACTGAGCCTGTATTGTTTACATATTTCAAGAAAAACTCCAACTCTGGCTATAGGTACGAGTTTTATGTATACCTACTTATTACTCGTACTTCCAGATTTTCAGATCAGACATTTTGTGACTCGGTTATCAGTCGTTCCAAAAACCACCTGTTTTTTCTTTCTTTCTTAAGATATATTATCATTTGTTAATATGTTTAAGCTACAAAAACCGTTCTAACTAAATTTTAAAATATTCCATTTCAGTCTGCAAGACCAGAGACATTCGCAACAGCCCTGATCAGTTCGTTCATCTTGCCAATTGTACCGTAATTGAAGGCTTTCTACTGATCACATTAATTGATCGCTCTGACCACTCTGAATATGAAATGTATTCCTTCCCTATGCTGACCGAAGTCACTGAATTTGTTATGATATACCGTGTAAATGGCCTTCGGACGCTTAAAGGTATATTTCCGAACTTAAGCGTGATACGGGGGAAAGAACTTTTCGAAGGATTTGCCTTAGTCATTTATGAGAACACGCATTTAGAGGAAGTGGGCTTAACCTCTTTGACGACAATCACAAGAGGAGCCGTACGGATGGAAAAGAACCCTGCATTATGTTTTGCTGAGACAATTGATTGGACACAAATAACCATTAACATGACAAGTGATCAACACTTTTTTTGGGTAAGTTCCACCGCATAGCGTATTATTTTGGCGTAATTATTTATTTATTTTATTTGTTAATGTTAATAGGAAAACAAAGCGAAAAAGGAGTGTCCCCAATGTCCTGGTGATTCAGACAAACAAAATGACAATAATGAAGTGAGTGTTACCTGTCCATTATATCAAGGCCAGAGGCACTGTTGGAATAGTAGATCTTGTCAGAAAAGTAATATTTTGCATTTTATATCATTTGAATATATATGTATTAAAAAAACGCAATTTATCTTTAATAGTTTGTCCACCAGAATGCAAAAATAATTGCAACGATGACCTTAAATGCTGCGATGAGGCCTGCATAGGTGGGTGTGACAAGAAAAACTTGAGTAGCTGTACGAGCTGTCGAAATTTCGCGAAAATGGATGTATGCATGGATAAATGTCCGGCGAACTTTTTCAGCGTAAGTTTCTCTTCTATTTTTGACGTAGTCTTACTAATCTTGCCCAATAGTATTTAGAGCGAAGGTGTGTCACGGCTGAAACTTGTACAAAGGGAATCGGTACCAAACTGGAAGGCTCAAAACAAGAATATCTCGTTCCTTTCGATGGTGTGTGCTCTGTTCGATGCCCTCCTGGCCATAACAAGATCAATGCAACATGTATAAAATGTGAAGGCAAATGTGTTAAAAAGTGTGAAGGTGGCTTAATCGACAGCGTTGGAGCGGCAAAACTTATGCATGGTTGTACCCATATTATTAATACCCCGTTGTCTATCAGTATTAAACGAGGAGGACGTAAGATTTAAGTCAGAGTTTTGCGAGCATGCTTTTTATATTGTTTTTTTTTTTGCAGGTCATCTGATAGAGGAGCTGGAATTGGGACTCTCGTCAATTGAACAAATTGATACTTACCTTAAAGTCCATCGAACCTACGGTATGGAATCATTGGCGTTTTTTAAGAACCTAAAACGCATTAAGGGCGATATTCTGGAGAGTGACAAGTAAGCATTTTTGTTAAAAGAAAAAATTTTGCGGACATTAGCATTTTTTCCCGTTTAGGTTTGCGCTTTATGTTTTGGAAAATCAAGATCTTGAAAGTATATGGGGCCCAAATCAAACTGTAAAAATGGACGAAGGTCGAGTATTCTTTCATTTCAATCCAAAGCTATGCTATGCAGTTATTGACGGATTACGCCCCTCGCTTAAGAATGCGTCTCAGTTCGATAAGAATGAAGTGGCAACCGATTCGAATGGTTCTAAAGGGTCATGTGAGTTAAAGTTTTCATTAATTTTCCAAACCAATATCCTTGCAAGCTCTCAAATATTTATGTATTTCTATTTTCTTTAACTCACACACAGGCAACACCGAAGTTCTAGAAGTTAAAGTCGTCTCAGTATCATCATCGTCTGCACAATTAGTCATTACAAATCCAATGAAGTTCGAGGATGATCGCGCATTTATTGGTTATCAATTTTTTCATACTGAAGATCCATATCGAAATGTTTCAATGTTCGGCCATAGACCTTGCGATGATGTGTATGTGTGCTTCAAGTTTCACGCCTGGGAAGGTTACTTAAAGATTGTCTTCTTTTTCTTTGAATAGTTGGTCATCACAGGATCCATCGAAAGATGTCGAGCATTTATTCTTAAACCTTAAACCATTCACACAGTACGCTTACTATGTTAAGACGCATACGATCTCATCGGAGACGCGTAATGGGCAAAGTCCAATTGAGTATTTTCGGACAAAACCAGATCAACCAAAGAATGTACAAAATTTGAAGGCCGTTTCCAGTTCGAGCTCGGAAATTGTAAGTTAATGTTTTCACAGCTAATGTATTTTCCTAATTGCTACTGAAAATCTTGCGGCAAAAAAAGCTTTTAAAGTTCAATTTTGTTGGTACACATAAAAGATGAGATCAGAAGAACATAAACTTTGCTGTTAGAAACGGTAAATTTCACAAAAAGATGACCACTTTTCCATTTTAGATTGTCCATTGGGTGCGTCCTACAGTCACTAATGGAAACCTAACCAGATATGTTATAACAGCAACATTGGATATGAACGATCAAGTGAAGTTAAAGTCGCGAAATTACTGTAATGATCGTAAGTAAACTTTCACTTAACTTTTTTGCGAACATAACTAATGGACGCCGTTCTTTTGTAAATGTGTAGCCCTCAAGGAAGCATCAACGGGTGAAGTAGCACTTCCCTCAATTATCGAAAAAAATGAGCCAGGTTTAATAAGCAACGGTGGTGTGGATTGTAAGTGTGAAAAAAATTTCACTCGGAAGGACGGTTCCAATCCACAAATGGAAGAGGCTATTTACGAAAATATCATTGATTTTGAAAATAACATTCAGAATTTTGTATATGTGAAGTAAGTATTGACAGCATACACTGAAAGAATTTTTCAGTTTAAATAAAAAAAAAAAATTTTCGTAGGCAGTCAAAGGAGTCGGATGGACAGCGTCGTCGCAGGCGAAGAGCTGTGGATTTTTATACTGCTGTTCAGGAGAATATTACAATTCCCCCGACCGTTTTACCGAACAACGAATATGTTTCTAGAATGAACAAGATTGGCGAGTACGAGTACTTTATCCATAATGTGTCTGCACCGAAAACAGAATTCGTTTTGACGAATTTAAAACATTTCTCGTTGTACACTATTGCGGTGAAAGCTTGTCGGGAACCAGAAGAAGGTGCCCCCAAAAACGAGTGCAGTCCAGAGTCGATTGCGTATGCGAGGACTCAGAAGTTAGGTAAAGGACTAAATGAAAACTTTTTATAAACGTTTATTTAAAAAACATTTTATTTCCTAATTGCAGCTGATGTGGATGTTATTCAAAACCTTCAAGTGGAGCTGGAACAATCAAATACTACTCGCAGCAACATACGAGTTAAATGGACTCCACCACTGCGTCCAAACAGTCTGGTAGTCTCGTATACAATCTCCTACATTAGCGCCAATTCGCCAGATGCGGTCCATGAAAAGCGATGTATCACAGAGCTGGATTATCAGCAAAATTTCCTCAATGGATATGTTCTCACAGGGCTTCCAACTGGTAATTACAGTATCCGTGTGCGTGCTAACTCGCTTGCTGGTGAGGGTATCGAATCAGAAGCAGTTTATAAATACATTCCTGTAAGTTGCTGTTACGAAGAATGCATGTATCTTTGCGAATGTTAATGAAATATTTTTGCAGCCCAATCGCATATCTTGGCAAACAATCACTTTTATTTGCATTGGTCTTGTGATTTTCATTAGTATCTTGATATGCGTGGTGTACTATGTTCGCAAGAAGTTTCTCGCTCCTCCATCTGATCTTAAGATCTTTCCTACTGTTAACCCTTACTATATTAGTATGCAATATCTGCCAGATGAGTGGGAAGTACCGCGCGATAAGATTATTCAATTGGGTGCTCTAGGTCAAGGCTCTTTTGGTATGGTCTACGAAGGTATTTTGAAAAATTTCAACAACGAGGACGATACACCTTGCGCAATTAAAACTGTCAACGAGAATGCCACTGACCGCGAACGATTGAACTTTTTGAAAGAAGCAAGCGTTATGAAACAATTCAATACACATCATGTGGTACGTCTGCTGGGAGTTTGTTCTCGTGGTCAACCAGCTCTGGTTATCATGGAACTTATGAAAAATGGAGATTTAAAAGCCTACCTGAGGCAACATAGACCAGATTCTGATCCATTGACCCACGATGAACCACCAATGCAACCTCCAACACTTAGTAGAATTCTGCAAGTAAGTGACGTCAAGAAGAAACGTTCAAAAGAGAAATTTTGTTACATTCAATGTCAATTTGCAGATTGCGATTGAAATAGCAGATGGAATGGCGTATCTGGCAGCTAAGAAATACGTTCATCGTGATTTAGCAGCAAGAAATTGCATGGTCGCAGCTGATTTGACGGTGAAAATTGGTGACTTTGGTATGACCAGAGATATTTATGAGACTGATTATTATAGAAAAGGGACAAAGGGTACGCTGTTTACTTTTTAATCTTAAAAACTCTTCTGATTGGCTGAAATATCTGTTTTTAGGTCTTTTGCCCGTACGGTGGATGTCTCCTGAAAGTTTAAAGGATGGTGTTTTTAGTAGCGCCAGCGATGTGTTCAGCTACGGCGTTGTGCTGTGGGAGATGGCAACACTTGCCTCACAACCTTATCAAGTAAGCATAATGGAATCTTATCTTAGAGATGCATTTACAAAGGACCATCGAGTGTGTTTTCACATGAAAAAGCTAAGGCACCAGTCAATATGCGTCCCTAATTCGGTCTTAAATTGCGTATTCTCTACTATGGTGTTTTTTTGCTTGGCTCTTCTATATTTCAGTACTCTTTTTCCTTTTAATATTCCGTTAAAATTCATAAGACATACTTTTTCCTCTTTCCCTACTAGGGCCTTTCAAACGATCAAGTCCTGCGCTTCGTAATCGACGGTGGTGTAATGGAACGACCAGAAAACTGCCCTGACATATTGTACAAACTAATGCATAGATGCTGGCAGCATCGACCTACATCGCGTCCCAGTTTTATGGAAATCATACGGTTTTTACTTGATACAGCGGATGAATCATTCAAAGAGGTATCATTCTATCATTCAGCTGAGGCCAAGGATATACTTGAACACATGCATCCAGGTAATTGTGGTTTATTGCAAAACCCTTTTCTATAATCAGCAAATATTGAAGAACTAAATATTTCTTTAGCTCACGATATGGATGATGTTACAACACCATTGCGAGTGGGCGAATTTGATTATAAATTAAATATCGACGACAATTCGTCAGTAGAACCGCACGAAAGTCCGGCACTAGACGAAGATGATGAAGATGAAGATGACGATAATGTAAAGCCCCACTCGCCGTATAGGTGAGAAGAACAGCCTTTTTAGGTAAATTTAGGCTATAAACAGAACTTTCAAAATTTGTTTTTTTGTTTTTTTTTTTTAAATTCGAATATTCGATAGGAATTAGTCATCGAATTATTTTTGGCAATTAAATAAATATGATAAACTTATTTATAAACGATGTACATTAAACAATTTGGTTTAAAATTCTATAACGCGCAAGAAATGAAAAAAATACAAAACTCTTCAACGAATTGGTATAGTTATTTTACGTTAAATGTGTGTGGATTTTTGTATGGTGAATGTGTTTTGATTTGATAAATGTAAAAGGTTTTTATGGAGCTTAAGAAAACTAGTGACTATTATGAAATACTTGTAAACTATAGAAAGCATCTACGTATATGAGAAAGCTGTATGGCAACTGAGATGAAGATGCTTCGCATGACAGTTGGGGGCTTCCTCGGATCTTAGAACTTCTTATTCGATCAGTCTTTGTTACTCCTGCTGCCATGCGAAGCATCTTCATCTCAGCTGCCGTTAATTTGCCCTCATACTTTTTGTGTGCTGTCCAACATTGTGATCCGTAAGTGAGCACCGGGCGCACTACTGCGGTGTGGAGCCCTCCATTCAGCTAAGGGGACATTAAATGGCTGAGTTTTCGTGGCACTTCATCCACCCTACGCGTACGTGATGCTTAATTACATCAGCAGAGCTTGCTTAGCTATTGATCATAGATCCCAGATATTTGAACTTTTCGTACATGGGAATCACTCCTCCATTCATATTAAAGTCTGCTGGAATAGGTCGGAGTGGGTGAGATAACGGGCAGCACAAGTATTCTGTTTTTTCGCACAAGTGCGATACTCATTCCCCTCCAAAACTTCCACCCATACATCAAGTGCTCGTTGCAGTGACGTTTGATCCTCGCCTTTAATGGCTCCATCGTCAGCAATGAATAGCTGATGCACTTTGGGGTCCGTCACTTTTCCTGGACAATTCCCTGGTGTGCACCTACTACTTTGTTTGCGAACTCCTCGGTGACGCCAACATCTTATCTTGTCTTTACTCCCTCATATATATCCATGATCATCTGTAGGTTTCTGGAACTCCTCGTTGTCTTAGCGCCACCCATAACAGATCCCTTGGTTGTCTATCAAAGGCCTTTTCAAAATCAACCGACACCATATGCAAGTCCTTTTAGTAATCACGATGTTTTTCCTTCGTGATCTTTGTGATCCATCGTGATTGCATCGGTGGTTGATTTACCTACGACAAACCCGCACTGGTCTTCAGATAGCCGTATTATTTTCCGCATTCGGCTATCTAATATCCACTCAACGATCTTCATTGGTTGTCATATCAGCTTGGTTAAACGCTAATTTCACAGCCTTTTCCTTTATACTAACTTAATGTCTCCCATCTTTTTCCAGAACTCAGAGGGTATCTCGTCCGGCCGAACTGCTTTTCGTTTTTGGGAGTCTTTGACCGCCTTTCTAACTTCTTCGGCGGTAATTTCGTGCACTTCTTAATTTTTAAGAAGGGCTCTCGGAAAATATATCCGAAGAAATTGTTCATTTAGAAGTCCTTCGCAATATGCCCTTGATCAATTTTGATGAGCTTTGGCGAACGGATTTCCTGGGCATTTCTCATTCTCTGAGCGGCTATTTTGAAAATGGTTGTGCCCCTGCTCAAGCTGGTAAATTAAAATTCGTGGATAGCCTGGTTTCTATCAGCAGCCAAAGAAGAAATTTCTTCTAACTCCCGATACAAAATAAAAATAAATATTAGGCATTAACGGCCCATAAGGGCCTAACACCTAGCTTCTAAAACCACTTTCTTTGTGAAGTGGATTGGACCTACAATTTTGAGCCGAATCCGAACGGCAAATTTGAGAAGCTTCTCATGACAATTGATACGCTTGGATGTTTGTCAGACGTTCGCAAGAAGTGCGGCAGTGGGAAAAAACTGTAGATGTTACTTGGCCCCTGCGGGAATTGAACCGGGGACCTTTCGATTAGTAGACCCACACACTAACCATTGAGCCACTGCCCCCGAACAGGTTCTCCACAAACTTAGCTTGAACTTGAGCGCACTTTCTCTTCGCGCGCCTCTTGCAAAGTCTGTATTCTAATTCGAGGCGACCTTCTTCATCTCCATTATTAGTGGAACACTTTTACCAAGCTTTAAATGCCGCTTTCCTATCACTTAGCACTGCTTTAGCTTCATTTGTCCACCACCATGTTCCTTTGCAGTGTTGATAGTGTCCTTTTGAAGCCCCTAGCAGTGATTTGGCTGTATCCAAGCAAGGTCGTTGTCGTGAATTCCATATTTCTTGTGATCTGCACTCTACATCCTCAACTTCGTTTATGATATGATGGAGATAATTTTGCGTGTTTGAAATAAATGCTTCGCCTTTCTCTTTATCCATGTTGTTCCATTTGCTTCTCGCAGACACTTTTGTTTGTTTTGTTCTGTTCGTCCCCGCCGCCATAAAAATGTCTGTCAGGAGGAGGCGGTGTTGCTGCACGATTGCCTATCTTAGGATCACTTTGCAATCTTTAACTCGAGCCTTCATGAATCGTGCTACCAAATGGTATTCAATTTGGGTTTCATTTCCGCCACTGCTGTAAGTGACCAGGTGCTGGCTTTGTTTCACGAACATGGTATTTAGAACGATAAGACCGTATGACTCGCACATGCTTAGGATATTTTTACTCGGAGAGTTCCTGGTGCCGTATCCAAGTATTCCATGGCAGTCTTCATAGTCTTCGTTTGAATTCCCGACATGTCCGTTCAAATCTCCGCCAACAAACAAAAGTTGTTCTTTCGGGATGTTCTTGATGAGGTTGTGGAAATCTATCCCGAACGCATCTTCTTCTCTCTGCTCGCATCAAACTTGGATGCCTCATCTTGCAGCACCAGTTTGAGAGACGTCAAACAATCACTGGACTTTGAAATGGTCAAGGCGCTGCTAAGTAGCTCTACTGATACTGATTCCGTTCCTACCCTTTTCCGTAGTAGAGCATCTTGAAAGCTTTTGTCCTAACGTCCTCATACTCCCAACGTTTCAACTCGCGACCCATAGGTTGCGCCTAAGCTTAAGCGGTACTTTGCTATCCCCCGGAAACCGAATAGCTCTGACCCATTTCTGCCGTTATTATCCTTCTACAGTTTAGTTTCTGTAGTTTCTTTTTAACTTAAAATCTTGTTTTATATTATTTTTTCTATCTGTTTGTCTTTACTTTAAGTATAGATATTACATACAACAAAATTATACCAATTTGTTCAAGATGTCCGCTGGGTTTTGTTTTAGCCACAATTTGTTTTGTTTAATTTACAAAAAAAAATATTTTTATTATTCCATGCTTAATTTTAAAGTACGTGATTACATTCTTCACACTGTTGCATCTTGTAGATTTGTTTCGTAACACATTTTCTGTTATTTCTCTTTCTTTCCGTTGTTGTACTCTCTTTTGTTTGAATTTAAAAAAGAAAAAAAAAACAATTACAATAATTATCTAATTTTGAATAACAATTTGTTTATAGCCATGGCTCAGCAATCATAATAAACAGCACGCCCAGTAGCCATTCTAAATACTGCCCAAATATAGTAATCAACCAAAGCAATCCATCGTTATCGCTTCCATCGACTTCTGCAGCAGCTATAGCTGCATCAACAACTGCCTCTGGCTTAGAAAACGTCGAGTATATACAACCAGATTCCTCATATGAATACAATGAACAAGATCACCTGCAGGCCCTTCAGAATAATAACGATGGTAACACTAATACGAGCTACAATCTGACTCCAACGCAAAAATCAAACAAAAATCACACATCGAAATATCCAAACAGTCTCAAGCGAGCTGTTGCATCTACAGTACAAAATGTTAGTAATAGTTTAGCACCTTTGCGGATACCTAATATGAATTTCCTTCATCGTCGCTTGTTCAAAAATAGCAACTTACCATCCGCTGGAGGTAGGAGTAGTCGCCGTAATAGTGGAGCCAAATCAGAAACAACCAGTAATAACAATAACTTGAATGTTACCGCAATCACGCCCAATATAGAGGCAGGATCAACAGGAAGTCGTTTGTTTTTCTCTGGCCTCACACCGAGTCACACAAGTAAAAATCCTAACTATCAGATTCTCGATGAATCACTTAATGTATCAGCAACGCAGGATGATAACCGATATCCATCAGAAAATAAACCATCCCAAATGATGTTCCGCGCTCGAACTGGTAGCTCTAGTAGTTGTTGTAGTGGAAGGAGTAGCAGAAGCAATACTAACAATTCTATGCAAAGGAAACAAGAACCACGTCAAACCACAGAACAATGCAATCTAAATAGAAATAATAGTAATTTAAGGTCTAGCAGTAATTTTAAGGATACCAAATCATCACAATCACAAATCAATCCACCATCAGCTCATCAGCTGTCTTCGATTCCCGGTGTTATCAGCCCTTTTAGCAGTAAAGACAATAGAAATAATAGTGACGCATCAACAGTGATATCGACATGTACTACACCAGCAACAAAAACTCCATATCAATTGAAAGAGAATTGGCTAAGGCAATTGCCTCAACTACCGCCAAACGGATTCATTGGTCGTGAAGGATAAACAAATTTTGATAACTTATTTCAAAATAAAATAAAAATACCTACACAAAGAACAGGGCAAATAGATTTAGAGAAAACTGTAACACTATGTATATTATTACACCGATTTACTAAATCTTCTTTATTCTAATTTTTCAATTTGTTGTGTACCAAATTCTGCAAGAATCATATAGCAATAATTAAAATCAGTATTTTCTCAAATTATTTGAAACCCACGATCATTTCTCAGAAAGTGTAGGTAAACAAAAACATAACCAAAAACCAGCAGTTGTTGAATACTACTTGAAAACCGTTTCATTTGAAAGTTCTCTAAGAGTCAACATTCAACTTTTACAGCCACTCGGTTTTGCTATCAATTTGCAAGTCAAACGTGAGACTCAACGTAAACACGTCACAACATAAAACTTTGAAGTAATTCTACCTTTGACATTTTGAAACTAAAACATAATTCAAATTCAAAAATTAAATTCCAAACGCATCGCATCTATTACGAACGCACAGATTTTCTAAAAAAAAAAGAGTTTGCGTAAAAAAAATATTTGATACAAGATTGCTTAAGCAATACCAGACCAGAAGCCTAATTAAATATGAACTAAGAATACTAGATAACAAATAAAGTAAAAAAAGTAAAACTATAAAATACACAATAAATTTAAATGAAAACCACAAATGTTTGCAAATGCTTTAAAGTTGTTGGTATTCCACTTTTTTGTAAGTAACAGCCTATATAGCTTTTGCATTTTAATGAACTAAAAAACGTTAATTGTATGAAAATTAAATTGATAAAATTATAAATAATTTATTTAAACTTTTTTTTACAAAAAAAAAGAGGATAACAGTACCAAAAACTAAATGAGAGAGTATGAAGTTAAATTAAATGTAATAACATCTTAATTAACTAGCACCTTAGAAAAAAATTAACGTAGCTAAATGGTTAAATTAAATTTAATAATCTGAGAACTTGTTGCTTGCATGAAAGTAATTTTATTTTTCTTTCTTGAATATATATATATATATATATATATATGGACCTACTAATAATTATATGATTTGTTAGTTGTGACAGATTGCTCAAACTGATATGCATACATATATATGTACATACTACATGTACAGTTTCTTTTTATATGCATATATAAATTTGGAGAACATTGAAACTTAAAATGGCTTGAAATATCTTGTACTTAATGTAATACATATGTGGATAAGTTTCAAAATTTCTAAAAGTAAAATAAAACCGATGTATTTCCCAATACATTGTTTTTATTTACAAAATTTGGAATTAATAAATAATAAAATGACACAACGCAATCGCAAATCTCTGCCACACATCACTACTAATCGACATTATGAGAGTAAATATAAATTAATAATAAAAAAATTGTATTTGCAAAACAAAACTTTTTTCTATAATCAAATATAACAACATATTAGTGACATTATTTTATTTTGCATTATATATATATTTAGCTTAATTTTTTTTCTTTTGTATCTAAACAAATTGTTAGCAGTCTTATTGTAAAAAAAAATTAAACATATTTTATAACTATAACAATATTTGTTCTTAGTATAAGATAGCCTTTTATATGTATGTATAATATAATACATAATATAAAACTTCATTATCCAAACAAACTACTATAATTTATAAAAAAAAAACTGAGTAAAAAAAAAACAAGAAAGAAAAAAAAACAAAGGATTTCGTTTACGTAATAATGGCAAGCAAAGGATGCAACACATACTAGCAGTAATTTAAACAGAAAATCATTGTAAAAAATAAGAAAGAGGATTAATGCAAACTATAACCATGCTAAATTTAAAGTTAATATAATATTTTAAAACACATTACCAAACTCTTCTTCATACATAATACGAGTATAACCAATTATTGCATAACTATTTATTTTATATCTAACGTTTTATATTTAACGTTGTTCTACACAACAAAGTACAAAACAAACAAAAGAACGAGTTTTCTTCTTTTTTTTATTAATTCAATTAAGATAAAATTACCAATAGCAAAAAATCAGACACACAAACAACAATAAAACAAAATAGATTTAATTCGATTATTTTATTGATATATATTTTTATTTTTTTTTAACAAACCAATCGATTTTTTCATTTTCTTTTTAATAGAGAAACATTAAGTAGACTTTCCTATACATTCAAACGTTATCCCTCCACCCCCTCCCCAAAAGAAAAAAAATAATAATAACAATGAAGAAGGAAAAAAAACAATAGCTTTAAACAAAAATCCTGAGCAAAGAACAACAAATAATTTTCAATTCTATTAATTTATTTAATTAGTCATAAACATATCATGAACTACAAACAAAATAACGTGCAGCATGAAGGATTATTTTTTAAAGCAAACAACAACAACAACAAATGCCCTCTTACTATTATATTTAACAATATTTGAATATTGAACAATTACAAAAAAAGGCACTATTCAACAAAAAGGGAATTTAAATAATAAATACCTTTACCCAGCGTATCTTCTATACATACATTCTCTCTTTTTTCACAACTCTCTAATTAATGTTCTTTATTATTTTTATGTAAATTTTTTTTAAACAAAAGTGCAACAAAACTGATTCCTGTTCAAACACACATGCAATAGTTAAATAAAAATCATTTTTAGATATTTAATTTAATTATGTATTGTATTAATACATACACGTTGAGTTCCAATTCATAGAACAAAAGAAAAATAAGAAATAGTTCCATAATAATAATAATTGTGGAGGATACAGACAATTTCTCCATTTTTGAATACATAATAACATTTAAAAAAAAACACACACACACATATTTATACTATACTAAACATAGAAACTGAACAAAAATAAAATACAACTATTAGTTTTTTTGTTTTTAATTTAAAAACATTAAATATAAATAACCCGTTAAAAATGAAATAAAACACAAAAACCAATAATTTAAATATAATAATTAAAATTAACAATATGAAATGGAAAAACAGAATTCTATGGTAATTGTATTTGAAATTTATATTTGAATGGTTAAAACACAGATATTTACACTCAAAAGACTGAAATATATAGTTCCTTTGTTTTTATGTAAAAAAAAATATTAATTGGAGTAAAATAAACGAAAAAAAACAAATAGAAAATGCATAAACCACGTTTTAATTACAAAAATTAAAAAAACATACTTTGATTAAAATTTAATTAAATAAAATATGAATCGAAAGAAATGCGTTGTATTTTGCTTTATCTATTGCAGGTGGCAATGGTGCGATGGTAGTGTATTCACTAAGTGATTGGCAGGTCGTGCGTTCGAATCCCGACCAGGGCCATGATTTTTATAAATTGAATACACACAACAAAAACAGAGCTCCCTAAAGCAATTTAGCGCCACCTGTGGAGAAAAAATCCCATCGCACCAAACTTCTTTCCTATCCTTCTATTCTTTCATACAAGTAGTAGCACCCAAAAACAGGCAATGAATCATTTGCTGGGAGCTACTTGCAGCAACAAACATAATGCCTGCGCTGTGGTTTTACCATTATAAGGGTACTGTGTAGAAAAAAGAAATCCCTTTATAAAAAAAAAAACAAAAAAAAATCTATTCTGAACTTGTCAATCACGATTGATGTAGCTCTGGACAAGTCTCTTACGTCGGTAAATCATTGCGGATTTGATATCCATATCCTTAAATAAATCCGCTGCGGGGAATGTTTTTACTGCGTGTAACGACCGATAAACAACAACGATCAAACAGGACACCTATTTTTATAGCTTCTGGCTCGCGAAGAAAAAGGCAATGCGACTTATAAGGTCTATTGTACCGTCTAGGCCAGATATTGTTTAGGCTAGTAATATTTCTACTTTCCGTATAGGGCGGATAATGCTGCCAGCAGAGGGCTTCTTAATATCTCCGGAACCCAATTGTTCGCTGAAGAAAATCTTTGTTCTACTTTCATTATGGGCTGAACATTCACCTAGAATGTGTGCAGCTGTTCCGTCTTCT
Organism: Portevinia maculata; assembly: GCA_949715645.1. NCBI lineage: Eukaryota > Metazoa > Arthropoda > Insecta > Diptera > Syrphidae > Portevinia > Portevinia maculata. Next base: position 136,643,702 of record OX454528.1, on the reverse strand, counting down.
TCAAGGCATAGCGGGCACTCTGAAGAGTCGACTATTTTCATTTTGTTAAGGTGGTATCGTACCTCCTGGGGGACCCGTAAGGTTTGTGGTATCATGCCACTCAAATTTAGATTTGTCGTTTGGCCTGTCTCAGCCCTGGGATGCTCTCCCAATAGGCGGTACATTTCGCATGTTCCCAGCATTTTATAGCTGTGATTACTGCCGATCTAGGAGTGCAGCAGAAGGGTTCGGGACCTTTGAAAGGAGTTTCTGAGCCCTTTCTCGAAAGTTCGTCGTGCTTTTCGTTGCCACCACAGTTTGGTCTTGTTCCTTAAGAGGCCTCTACCCAAAATGTTCTACAAAAATTGGAACGTGAAGCGCCATCTCTCTTTGACTTGCAACCTAGCATCCACTTGCAATCCAATCGCAATCCACTTGCAAAAGTACTTTAGTGGGCGTACCTTTAGTGATGTATGGCATGACAAACGGGTTTCGTAGATTGTAGGTATCGTATGTTGATCGTGTGTGTAGGGTTGGTTTTCGTGAGATATGTGGATATCAATACAATGTTGTTCTTGCTATTTTTTTCGTCGTAGAAACAAGAATCAAATGAATGTTGGAGTGAGAAGAAAAAAATTAGGTAGGTATCCGTCAGCTAAGCGATGTTTGATGGTATTATTTTGAGTTGTGAACATAATGCACATTCTGCAATACATTTATACCTCGGGATAGGTAATTTTCAGGCATGTTCCAATTGTATAATATTTTCTATATTTCTATAGCTACGGCTTGATTTTTGCCTTATAATTTTCTTTTTCCTCAAATTGTAGTATGGATAAAAGAAGTTAGTGAATGTTGCGGGGAGCGGATGGAGCGCAAAATATGTTGGTTTCATTGCTTTAGGTTTCGCTCCAGACTCCTGGATTTGACATATAAGACATGAATTTGGTATTACTCAGAGATTTTGCAGATAAAATGGTATAGGTCCTTCCATCTATTCAAAAGAAAAAAACTCGCTCAAACGTATGGCTGAAAGCTTTATTTAATTTATTTTATTTAGGAACTTAATAAGAAAATAATATACATAGGTATCTGCTAATGTAGTGTCTGCTACTCTGCTGCACCTAATTAGCTTAGATTATTGTCGGTCTCCTCAAGTATCCTGTGATTGTGGTTTTCGCACTTCCATTCGCCGAGTAATACGAGGATCCACTAATTCAGGTAAAAACCAGTTTTTCGTAAAATGTGTTTAACTGTCCGATCATTTTTGTTTTCCAAAAATCGTGATCGACATCTATTATTTCTATATAAATGTTAAAAGCACTACCACCCCAAATTGCCAATATGCATTTTTCTCGCTTACATATATGCAATTGGCCTTGAATTTGGTAGTAATAATTGTGTCTTTTATTAAGACCTTTTATGATACCATCATCAGAAACCGTTATGTATTTGATTTTTTGGTTTTTGATAGCATCCGTAGGATCGCATCCAGCTATGCTTGATGGACATTTTATTTCTACCAAGGAATCGTCGTCGATAAGTCCATCTGGAGAAGCACCAAGAAAGTAATACTCCTCATCGATAAAAATTCCTGAGTTCGATATACTTCTGCCCAATTGCTGTTCCAGTTGCAGTGTCTTCGTTAATTTTTCCATACATGACGGAAGGTGTTAATAAGGTCGTGGGATGTCTGCAAGTCTTTTAACATAACCTTCGAATTTTTTTGCTTTGCATATTTGTCCGAAATATGAGGCTGCCAACATTTTCTTTCTGATATTCAACCATTTTTCATTACTGGACTGTCCGAATGTTTGTTTTTCTAAAAGCTGGCGATTGTTTTGATTTTGCTTTACGAGTAGTTGTTCTATTAGATAGTTTTTCTCTGCAATGAATTTGTCTTCATCCATGTCTGGTTGGTGGCAACTGGTACCATACCCAACATCTTTGACAACACCTCTCCGGTTTATGCGATACAGTTTGCTCTTACGATAAACCTTTCTCGCATTTCGTCTGTAGGTTTGTAACACTCTTTTCCGGAGTCGCCGAATTTCCATTTTTTTGCCAGGGAATTTGAGCTATGTCCATATAGATGTTTAAACAGTTCAGAGATCTGCCCTTTAGAGTTAAACTTTACAGCTGCTGCAGTACAACTGGCTGAATATCCTTGCCCAAGTGAAAAGTTGATTCTTTTTCCTCCTACTAGTTTGGCTACAATAGAGTTGTAGTGCTCGGCAAGATTGTTAGTGAATCCAAGATATAGACTCTTGGCGTTCATAATAAATCTTCTTGTAGGAATCATCACTGTATCATAAAGACCATCTGATTTCATCATGGGAATTGAATTCACGTCATTCTCTCTACATTTTTCTTTTATGTAGGGTGGGCATTCGTTGTGATCTCCAAAAACATGATGAATAACATTGCTGATATCTGCTTTAATTAAAGGTATTGCTTCTTCCTCGGATTGGCTTTGCTGTCGTCTGAACTTAATGGCACTCAAAATATCCTTCCGTATTCTTTCAAGTCTTATATTTAAGCTTTGTATATACATTCCTATAGTAGCGCCAAGAAATCGAATAATAATGTTGTACATGTATCCCGCAGAAGCTTTGGCGCTTCAATCGATCAATAATGAAAACTGGTTTGTGTCCTTAATTAATTTAGATGGAGCTTTAAGTTCTTATGAAAGTTTTCGTCAAAACGAAAGCTATATTAAACGAAAGTAATTGAAGTGATGAATAAAACAAAAGTAACATTTTTCCGACCAGAGCCGTTATATTTGAAGATTTTCATAAGTGTGTAGTTTGTCGTTTGTTTATTGAATTTTTTCTTATACTTCTCATGATGGGGATATGATGTGTGGGTGAGAGGGTGCGGTATATGGGTTTATAAATTATTTGTTGTTTTCAATGGAAGTTTGGGGTAGGTTATGGCATATTGCAAGGAGGCCGTAGCATTCATCAAAGAAAAGGGGTATAGTATTCATTCATAATTGGTATCACAAATCATATTAGGTCCGTTCGCGAACTAATATGCACACGTAAATTTATATAAACTTTCGTGCAAAACTACACAAACGCGTTCGCGTACTGAGAAAATGATAAAAAGATGAACGAAAGAAAAATGTAGTTTCGTTCATTTTTCTTCACACAGAATTTCGGCTGGTAAGAAAATGAAAACTGTCAAATGATGAAATCCTATGAGTTTGCCAGCAAAAAAAAAAACAGCTGTTGCTTCTTTTCAAGCCAAACTAAAAAGTTTTTACACAAAAGCGTTCGCGTACTTTTCTTAGAAATGAGAGGATTCTCTCTCGATTTTGTAGATTTGACACTTTTCATTTTTCTATACATAAAGTACGCGAACGGACCTATTATGTACATATTGCGATTGCATTTTGTTACACAATTAAATCTCCGAATATAAGCAGAATTTGTTCATTCGGTTTTTCACAAACAACTGGTTTGGGACTTGCATAACTTACATGTTTTGGATATGTACTGAATACGGATTTTTTCATAAAGGCTGGGAAAATATTTATACATTGCATAAGAAGGTATGCAATCATTTCGAGATGTTAAAGCGAATTCTATTGAAGAATGTTCTAAGTTGTTTGCTTTGATGTGTGTGTGGAGTAGGTAGGGAACCGGCACTAGCGGTTGGCCACTTCAAATTCAAAAATTAGTAATAATTACTGTAGTTTATATTCTTTTTTATAATATCCACGGTTGAAATATCCAACCTTCAGAATAACCTTTTTTGTGAGTCGAAGACGTGTCCAGAGTTTTAATTTTTGTGAGTCTATCCCAGGAAAATATCATCCCGCAAAACACCGGACACGCTTTCAAGATATCCTAATACGGGACTTTTGTTTGTTGGCGGAGATTTGAAGGGTATGGTCGGTTAGTCAAACGAAGAGTATGAAATCTGCCATGGAGGACTGGGATACGGCACCAGGAACTCTCCGGGTAAAGATATCCTGAGAATGTGCAAGTCATAAGGTCTTATCGTTCTCAAACAAAGCCGTCACCTGGTCACTTACAGCAGTGGCGGAAACGAATCCCAGATTGATTGCCATAATGGTAGCACGTTTCATGAAGCCTCGGGTTAAAGATAGCAAAGTGATCCTGGAAGAGGCAATCGCCCAACAAAACCGCCTCCTCCTGGCAGTAAAGTGTTTGTGAGAATCAAATGGTACAACCTGGACAAAAAAGTCATGCATTTATTGCAAATATGCAAAATTATCCCCATCGCATCATCAACAAAGTTGTCAATACGGCAAAGAAACATGGTGGTGGGCAGATGAAGCTAAAGCAGTGATTAGTGACAAAAAGGTGTCAGAAGGCTGTCCACGAACTCCAACAAAGCAGCTTGAACAGAAAAACAACTATCAAAATTTGCCGCTGAGAGAAGGAGGAATGCCCAGGAAATCCGTTCGCCAAAGTTCATCAACAATGCTTAATGCTTCTTGTGGATGACGAAAAACTACTAATTAACCAATTTCATGGGATATATTTTCCGAGAGCCGTTTCTAACACTGAAGAAGTACACGACATTGCTGTTGAAGAAGTTATGAATGCGGTCAAAGACCTTAAACATCGAAAAGCAGTTTTGCCGGACAAGAAACCCTCTGAGTTCTGGAAAAAGATGGCAGACATCGGGTCCAAATGGCTCATGATTCTCATCTGCAAACTGATCAGTGGCGATCCAATGCCTAACCCGTGGAGGGAGAGATTTCTTCTCATTTTGTACAAAGAAAAAGGCGATATGCGAGACTGATAAATACCGTTCAATCAAGCTGATGTCACACACCACGAAGATCGTTCAGGGGTTATTAAATAGCCGAATCCGTAAAATAGTACGGCTATCTGAAGACCAGTGCGGGTTTGTCGCAGGTAAATCAACCACAGATGCAATCCAAAGTATAATGATCATGATGGAAAAACATTGTGATTCTTTGAAGGATTTGCATATGGTGTTGGTTGATTTTGGATAGTCCTGTAATAAACAACCAACGGATCTGTTATGGGTAGCGCTAAGACAACGAGGAGTTCCAGAAATCTACGTCGGATGGTCATGGACATGTATACATGTATGAGCGAGTAAAGACAAGAGTAAGATGTATAGTTGGCGTCACCGAGGATTTCGCAATCAAAGAGGTGTACACCAGGGAAGCGTCCTAAGTCTAATCATATTGCCCTAACGGACCCTAATTGGTATCAGTTATTCTTTGTTGGCGATGGATTAGCGAGGTTCAATCGTCCCTGACCAAGATGTTAAATGTGTCGCTGGGCTCATCTCATCTGGATGTTTAAATTGCATAGATGTGATTTCCCCACTTAGTACCTATACTTTTACGACAAACGCTGGTTGGAGGGCGCTGTAATGATTTTCTAAGCTGGTCCCTGCATAGGCAGATGTACTTTCCCGCCTACTTCTGGCATTTCTATTCTGTTAGAAGGAACTCCCATTTCTTGTTCTTCATTCAACGTGCTATTAGGCTTCGAGCTATTTCATCTTCAAATTCTTTAGGAATGGCAGACGTTCGACCAGCTCCAATATATAGTAACAGTCTAAAAAGCGATCAACTCATAATTTCTTATTTGAGGAAAAAGACTGAAATTGATGATTTTATTAAAATTTTCATTTCAAAACTTTTCGTCCCTTCCATCATCCCCCTCTCATCATACATGCTACTTGAAGAGGCGACGATGCAATGTTAGTTAACTCCCACAGCATTTTGGGCGCCTTAAGACAATACATATATTCAACATTTCAGCTTTCTAGCTCACAAATTTGTTCTTTTAAAATTGTGGGCGTGTCAATGGGCGGATTTTAAAAATTCTTAAAAATTATTATTTCGGGCCCCTAGAGATAACATTGCTAAAATTTCAGCTTTCTAGCTCCAGTGTAAAGGCATTCATTTGTGCCGACGGGTGGGCGGACGGACGGACGGACATAGTAGATACACATTACTTTCGATGCTGACCACGAATATATTACAAAAAACTGCAAAACGACAGGTGACCTGCCTCAATATTAATGTAGGTCATCAATTAGATAAATACACCTATCCAACAACTATTTCCTTGACTAACGGCTGATACAACACAAATTGAATATTTCCGAATCAAATACTGAAGAAATGATATAAATCGGTACATTTTTGGACGAGATACAGCGAAAATAGCTAAAGTCTAAAAATCCATTAATTCATAATTCAAATACCTACCGAAATAGGCTTTTATTCAATTTTTCTTTTCTAACGAATCGCTTCTTCCATCATACATTCTACTCGCAGACGACAAAGCCATATTTCTAATTTTTCCATGATCTCCCTCTATTCATCCTACATACTATTTGCCGAAGCGACGCACAACGCAAATCTTCAAAAAGTATTTGGCTTTTACAAAGAAAACTAAATACTTACATAATATCAGAATGATTCGATAATGAGAGACAAAGCAGTTTATTTCTTCGTTTCTTTCTTCTTTCTTTCTCTTCTTTCTTTCTCTTCGACGAACGACGAACTATAATATTGAATGATTGAACGAACAAAAATCTTAACGAATGCTTTTTTATTATTAATAAAATTATCAAAGGCACAAAAGCTCTCAGCCAACTAATTCTCGATTTGGTATGAGTAGCGACACCTATTAGGATACTGGTACTACTGGATTGGCGCTACTATAGGAATGTATATACAAAGATTTAAGGCTCCTTTTAATCCTGTTTTACAACCTCTTGATATGTTCTCTAATTTATTTCTAAAATTTCGCATTAAATGGTTGCAGCATTCAATTTTGGAGATTCTTCTTCCGCCGTAGGGATCGGTTTGAATAATTTTTTGAAATGAACTGCTGTCTCCATCTGAAAGCATTGTCATATATCGTAGGCCGTTTTCAGCTACACTGGATTTTACATTTAAAAAATATGTAATTTAAACTCGGTATTTTGTGACAAAATATACGTAAATAAATATATATATTTATTGGATCTGTTAGCTGATATGATACTTTGTTGTTCTGAGTAAAAATTGAAACATACGTGCATCAATATTCACATGAAAAACGTAGTTCAATATTTCAAAATATTGTTTGTTTTTAAACACCTGTATTTTCCAAACCAGAGTAAAATTTCAAGATCTGTCTCGACGATATTGCTGTTCTGGACATTACCTTTTAGCTGAGTTAGTGATCTCAGATGTATAGTACTCTGTCTTATCATGGTTTGGAAAATAGTAAATCGATTTTATGCAAATTTTCCCAAACACCTTTGGGAATTCTTTAAATAAAATATAACTGAGATGTTTTTTTAAAAAAAACTATTCCGATCATTTTCAAGAGGAAATTATGTTCTTTCAAGTGCATTAAGTTTCAATTCAGTAGCTCCAGTAATAATTTATCAGTTTGAGAAACAGAATGCCATTTTTTCCACTTTTGCTCGATTTCTGGGTAGAGGCCTCTTAAGGCGAGTGTTTGAAGAGTCTTAAAACACTGCATGACTGATTTGGATTCAATGGTATGCGACCTAAGAGCATTTATAGCTGCTTGGCTATCCTTAAATATATGGATGGTGGCGCCTTTGATACCAAATGTGTTGATGTGGCTGGGTCATTCTTGACGGCCGTGGAGCTCTGCTTGAAATACGTTGGGGAGTTTTCCCATAGGTATCGTAATGCATGTATTTGGTCCGTATATTCCGACTCCTACCCCCGATTCCATTATAGAACCATCCGTATACCCAAAACTTTTTAGATGTTACCTGGCCCGGCGGGATTTGAACTTGAGACCTTTAGATTATTAGTCCAATACACTTATCTCTGCGCCCACACTGCTGTCATTAAAGCGAAATCTCAACTGTCTGCCATTATCCATAAATGGCACTTGCATCGCTTAAACCGAAAGACTCTCCATTCTCGGTATGTTAGTGACAACCTTCGTTGGAATGACCACACATTCGATATCGCCAAGAACGCTGCGAAATGTCTAGGCTTCCTCAAGCGATATATGAAATTGTGCACCCTATCTTATCTGGCTAAAATTTATAAAGCAATTATTCGCTCTAAACTTTAGTAAAACCTATTTGGAGCTTCTGAACAGAATTCAAAAACCCGCGATAAGATATCGATCGAGATATCACGACATCGCTTGACTCTTAGTCATCGTCGCAATGTCTCCTGCCTATCGCCGTTTTATCGATATTTCCACCACAAGTGCTCAGACAAAATAGCCAGCTGCATTCCACCCTAAGAACATTTCAACCGCAATACCCATCATGCCATGAATGCACATCAGTTTACCTTCAAGCTTTTTTTCGGACGTACAGTGAAATACAGACAATCTTTCCTTAGCCATTCAATACGAATGTGGAATGCTCTTCCCCCTGTTTTCCTCCTCGTTATAATTTACAAATATTTAAAACCAACGTGTATCGGCGAACCCCAAAGGTGGAGCATGCGTTAAAGACGAAGAGAATGTTTGGCCTAACTTGTGCTATTAAAAGTAGTAGTGGTGATCTCAGTCTAACAATGATTATCCTGCATATGAGAGATGATTACAGAGATATAGAGAGATTAGATCTTTAGTTTTAGTGCATCGGTTATTGTTTGCCGACGATGTAACCATCATTAGCGAGGATCAAACGTCCCAGTAACGAGCACTTGATGTATGGGTGGAAGTTTTGGAGGGTAATGTGTAATATTTTAGCCCAAAGAAAACGGAATACTTGTGCTGCCCGTTCTCTGGTCCACTTCGACCTATTCCAGACATTTATATGAATGAAAAGTGATTCCCAAGTGCAAAAAAGAATATCTGATATCTATGATCAATAACGAAGCAAGCTGTGATGACGACATCGCGTAAGCGTAGGTTGGATGAAGTGGCGGGAAAACTTAGCCAGCCTCTGTGATCGAAAAATCTCCCCTCAGCTGAAAGGAAGTCTCTACACCGCAGTTTCACAATGATGGAGACAGCGTACAAAAAAGTATGAGTTCAAATTCACGGCAGCCGAGAAGATCGCATGATAGCAAGAGTAACAAAGATTGATCAAATAAGAAATTGCAAGATCCGAGGAAGCCTCCGAGGAAGATCCGAGGAAGCCTTCACGTCAAAGAACCTATCTCGAAGAAAATGGAGCGCGACCGGCTCAGATGGTATTGGTCATGTTCAATGGCGAGATTCTACGAACCGTGTCAAAAAGGCAATATCAATCAACGTTCGAATACAAACGCAAGTTCTAAAAGCTCCTGCATCACACAAATGCAGAAACAAAGGTAATTTGTAATTTGTTTTATACAACAATATAAAATCTCAATAATGATACCGAGTTTTATTTAACTTTCTCGAGGAATACATAATGTAAGCGTAGTTCGTAATAGTTTTTAGGCCGAAAGGCAATAATTATAAGATATAGTTAAGTTTAGGGCGTCCACATAAGTAACTATAACCTAGAATAAGTATCCTGTTAATTTTAAGTTAGATTTAATCATTTTTGTCTAGGTATATAAGTTGATATTCAATAACAATTAAAAATAAATTTAAAAGTCAATAAACACTAGCATTTGATTGGCTTCAGCGACGAAGTTATTCAAAATTGGTAAAATTGGGAGGCCTGCCGCATAGAGGGAGAAGAAGATGAGAGATTAGATCTCTACGTTTTGTATGATGTAATTTCGGGGATCTATTTGCCCCCAGGGGATTTAATGATAAAAGTGATCGTAAGAGGTCCTTCATCAATCATTCGCCATATAAGTTGATGTGGGTATATTATGTAAATGAATACAACGCTTCGACATATTGGTAATATTTAAACGCAACAACAATTATGTGTTTATTGTATTTCGAGTTTTTATTACGAACTATTGTTTATCTTTTCGCTTCAACATTCACATATCTATTAATACAAAATAATAATAAAACAGTTTTATTTCGATTTTTTTCTTCTTTTATTTTCATGTTTACTTATGTATTTCCGTAATATTTCTATGCGTTAATGTACAATACGCAAAAATATCTTCTATTTCGTGTTTTCTTTTAATTTTCTATTATTTAAATGAACAAATAATGGCTGCACATTTAGAGTGTATAAAAAATAGTTTATTTCTATATATTTCTCTTATTTTCTCTCATTAAAAGCTATTATTAAAACAATTAAAGACAAATGTCATAGCTTTTAACAAAAATTACACATATTTCATGATCAAAATTAAGTATATATAAAATTGTTTGAATATTAAATTATTAACAGCTATCAATTTTTATAAAACAATAAAACAAAACAAAAATTTACAAAGAAAATATAATAATAATAAAAACAACACATCTCTTTTTGCTTTGTTCAATATAATGTATGATTTATACTAAGGGAGATTTCAAATCTAAAAATGTGTACTTAAAGAAAACAATGATTTTTTTCTTTAAATGGCATAGGAGTGACAAAAAAAAATGTACAATCTCGTTAATATAATACAGAAAACTGTTTTTGCTTTCATCAAAACAAAAAAAGAAATGTAGACTGAAGACAATTATTGTTGGGGAACATAGTTCGGTTTGCCAAACAACACTTTTCATACATTTTTAAATTGTTTATAATATTATTACGTGCTAGTCACTATCCTAGACAGTTATCAGTCAACGATTTTTTATGTTACCCTTTCTTTTAACATTTATGAACAATATTTTATGGATTACAGTAGCAAGAAAATATGCATCATCGTGAATAAAATAAAAAACAAATCTTTAGTTAAATATCAAACGAAAATCGAGAATTGTCATTTTTTATTAAATAAGTATGTATGTTTTTTTTTCTTTCTCTTAATAACATAGTTTTTGCTAAGTAAAATTTGTGACGCGCGAAAAATAATATTTTGTATTTAATACTCACATAAAACAACACACTACTGTACTTTTTATTTTTATAAACTTTTTTGTTATGTATATTTTAAAAACTTTAAATCTCTTACACGACTATTGTTAAATATTGCAACACGATTTTGTTTTTCCTTTTATTTTTGTAAGTTTTTTTATTCCATAAAGCAAATTTTAATCATTATGAAGTTCATAAATTATTTTGCAAGAAAGACAGTAGTTTTGTTTCGTAGTGTTTACTTGACTCTAAATTTCTTAACGAATGTCGCTCGTTTGGATACACTTGCAATTGGTAGGGTTTATTGGCTTTTACCAGGGCGATAATTAGCTGTGACGTGTGGTAAAAATGAACGTTTTCATCAATTAAGCCATGTATGATGAGTAAGCGATTATCTCTGAGGAATGCATTATTAGCTATTAGGTGTTGCATTATTATTTTTATTAGGAACTTACTCTTCAGGGAACGAATGCACATAGTTGAGCACTGATCCCATGGTGTAGCCATGCTGATTGTTTTGTGGAAGATCCATGTAGCGTTCCGTGTAGCCTGTATCGTAGAATTCCCAGTTGGTAACCGGAGCACCAGCAATAGCAACTTTAAAAATCTCAGGAAACTGAGCTAATCCCATTAAGCTGAGGTAGCCACCTGACGAGAATTAAATAATACAAATGAAAACTCAATATTTATATTGTTATCCTTAAACATGAAAATAGAATTATAAAGAATGAGTATGTAAGGGAGCCGTACTGACAGCAAAAAGTTATAGTCAGTAATTGCGTCAGAGACTAAAGCGACAACATCTCCATAAATAACAATTTTATTTTGCTTTCACAATTAAGGAAAATAGACAATTATCTTTCATACCGAACGAGCATTAGCGTATTGAGGAGGCCAGCGTTGGAATAACATATCATAATCCTTGTCATAATATAGAGAAAATAATAAACATATGACAATTTTCTCCGCGTCGGGAATGTTAATAAGATTGCTGAATGGAAAGAGCTCGTAGGGAAAATTTATTCACGATGGACATGTTCTCAACTACATTGGCTCGGCCACATTGAGTGAATGGACAATAATGCTTCAGCCAAGAGGATCACCGACTACCACCCGCCAGGTTTAAGAAGGCAGTGAAGACCGAACCTTCGTTTTAAAGACCAAGCCATTGCGGATGCCAGAGCTCTTGTTCTGGAGAACTGGAAGCCGTGTCCCCGTGATCACAGAGGATGGAAGGCTACAGAGTCTTAGGCAGAGACTCTTCACGGGTCGGGGGCCGTTAAGTAAAGTAAGTACACCTGTTCTCAACTGCGAGAACTTAACATGAACTGCGCGGTCACAGACCGCATTCAAAAAGCATTATGCTTCAACAAACGGTTCTCCACGGAGATCCCCAAGAGAGAAGCATGGGTAAGTAATAACCCACCAAACAGCCATAACGGCATAAAGTGGTATACGGATGGTTCTAAAATGGAAACGGGGGTAGGAGCGGGAATATACGGACCACACAAACGCTTCACGATACCCATGGGCAAAAGTCCCAGCGTATTTCAAGCAGAGCTCCACGCTATTCAAGAATGCGCCAGCCACATTAATTTATCTGGCATAAAAGGTGCAACCATCCATATATTCACGGATAGTCAAGCAGCTATAAACGCCCTTAGCTCTTATACCATTGACTCCAAATCAGTCATGTACTGCTTCAATACCCTACAAACACTCGGAATAAGAAGCAAGACCAAATTATGGTGGGTTCCGGGTCATGTCGGGGTAGAAGGTAACTAAAAGGCCGACGAACTGGCCAGAAAAGGTTCAGAAACACCTTTCATAGGTCCCGAACCTCTCTGCTGCACTCCTAGATCAGCAGCAACAGCAGCAATAAAAAGCTGGGAACATAGAAAATGTATCCATCTTTGGGAAAGCATCCCAGGTCTAAGACAGGCCAAACGAGTCATTCGGCACTTCAATCAAAATGCCAGCAAATGTCTAAACCTAAGCAGGCATGATATCAAAAACTTAGTAGGTTACCTTACTGGTCACCATGGTTTAAGATATCATCTACACAAAATGAGAATAGCAGACTCTCCTGAGTGCCGACTCTGTCTTGAAGAGGACGAGTCAGCTGAACACATTTTATGTGAATGTCCAGCCCTTAATGGAATTAGAAAGAAGATCTTTTTCAGGGAACAAATGAGCCCCGAGGACATAAAGAATTCTTCTACTGGTAAAATTGTCCGCTTTACACGGAAAGTGGAAATTCTACTAGATTACATTTTTCTGGCCCATACGGTACAAAAGATCTTTTTAGGTCGAAGTGCCCCCCCTTATAAATCGCCTTGGCGAGCCAGAATTAAAAAAAAAAAACACCTGTTCTCAGATCATGCAAGACCTACCACACATACAACATACAGCGAACTCGTAAACAAACAATTGTTTTTTGCTGATTTTTGTTAAATCTACTTTTACGACACCGCTGATCTGCAGTCGTGTCAACCCTTGCACACTGCACACTTGCGGTACAGTTTCAAGATGTAAAATGCGTTTCTTATAACCTCGAAGTTGCTGCTGTCAACAGTTTGTTCGCATGTCTGTTCCACGAGCAGTCCTTGGTTTTGTACTCGCTGATTTCAAGGCCAACCATTTTCACCTGTTCTTCAATCGCCATGAAAGCCCCTTTCACGGCACACTGCGATCGGCCGATGATGTTTATATCGTCCGCGTATCCCAGTAGTTATACGGATCTATTGAGGATAGTGCCTTCCGTGCTGACAACTGCCCTGCGCACTTTCTGCTATAAAACAAGATTTAAGAAGTCACATTATAGGACATCTCCTTGCAGGTTTGTAATAGTTCGGAAGAGCTGCTTTCATACTGCATACTGCACCTCATGCTTTCCTGCGTCACCCGATACAAGAGGATCAGTTCGCCGTGATCCCGAATTCGGCTATCACCACATAGAGCTTTTGACGATGAGCTTTTTTATGCGGCTTTAAAGTCGATGAAAATATGGTATGGGTGTGTATGAACTATCATACACATCAATTGTGTTCATTTTACCTCCTCGCGATAACCATTGGTCTCGCTCATCCGGACTTGACTAGCTGAACTTATAAGCGAGAGAAGAACCAAAGCCGCTAAATTCAGATCTCGACTGTCCAACGAGAAGCTGCGAACCGCTCAGAAAAAAAATTCGTCGATGGACGCCTAAGCACGATTTCAAGAGCCAGAGTATACAGAAAGCGCCTAAACGAAAGATTTTCCGCTGTGCCCAAGTATGGGTGGAAGAAAGCATGCCCGATGACCGACTAGCAACTCCATATGCCTCATCTAGAAGAAAGGCGATCCTATGTCTTGCAAGAACTTTCGAGTCATATCCCTGGTAAATGTCGCATATAAGATCTTATCCAACGTGCTGTGAGAACGTCTAAAGCTGTTCGAAACACACTTATCGGCAAGTACCAGTGTGGCTTTCGGCACAGCACACCGACGCTAGTAGCTCTACTTGGCGATTGCCAAATTCGAGATCCCGACAAAACTGATCCAGTTGCGTCGCGTGGCGCTGAAAAACACCCGGTGCTATGTGCAGGATGGAAACAGTTCTTCCGAACTATTCCAAAGCTGTACCGGATTCCGGCAAGGAGATGCACTGTAATGCGCCTTCTTCAATCTTGTTCTCAAGCAGATAGTGCACAGGGCAGGTGTCAATACAGAAGGCACTATCTTAAACAGATCCATCCAACTTCTGGGATACGCAGACGATATTGACATCATCGGCCGATCTCAGAATTCCGTGTTAGAGGCTTTCATAGCGATTGAAGAACAGGCAAAATTGGTTGGCCTTGAAGTAAACGAACAACAAACAAACAAACATCTGTACACCGACTAGGGCAAAACGTCACTGTTAATAGCAGCAACTTCGAGGTAATATGGCAGTTCACCTACTTCGCAGTAAACATCAACTCCACAAATGATACCTTAGTGGGGATCCGACGAAGACTTACCCTAGGAAAACCGTTGCTACTTCGGTTTGGCGAAACAAATGGGTTCAAAACTATAAAGATAAGCAGGAAAGGAGAGCTAGTTAAAGAGCAATTCTGTTACTCAGAAATGATGTAGCTTGTGCTGTCATGTCAAACAGCAATGTATGTACGGGGAATCGACTGGAAGTGGTGGAGAAATATATGATGCTATTAATCAGAAATGTATCATACATCGCTCCTAGTAAACAAACTAAAATCCTCACACATTTTGTACAGCAGAATTCAAATTTTTTAGTGGACTTACATATTTGAAATAAATATTTCAAAGCGAAAATTTACAAAAGTAGGTAATTATTTTGATGTCCTACGCAGGAATTAAAGTGCAATCAATAGCCCCAGAAATAGGTTCGTGGCATTCCCGATGTAAAAAAATAACTATAAGTGTTGTATGATGTTTCATGATCTACGAAATAGACCCCGGAATATGAATCTTTAGATAACAGCAAATGGTCTACGTAATTGTTCTTTAACTGAGAAAACAAACTGGCTGGGTCCATTTATTGCCCTGAAAGCCAAAACGTATGTTAATGTTTAACCACTTGAACTTACCATATGACCATCCGTGAATCGCGACACGTTTCGTATCAATATATCCTAATTGTTCCGCCAAAATTCTCAAGCCATATACTTGATCCTTTAGCTCTACTGTTCCCATACGGCAGCGGATATGACTTTCAAATTTAATGCCACGATGTCGAGAACCCCTGGAGTCTATACAAATTACACAATAGCCTTGCGCAGCAAGCATATGCATTCGTAGTTGTCGCATGCCCTGTAAAAATGTTAATACAAATTTTACCAAAACCAAAGAGCATTCAAACTTCTTACCTTAAAAGTATTATTAACAGTTTGCACCTCAGGTCCACCGTAGACACTCAACACTGTCGGGTATTTCACGCCCAATTGAAAGTTGTGTGGTTTAAATACCATTGCATACACTACATCACCTGACGGCAATTTCGGCCGATAGATCTGGGGACAATATTGTGCTTCCGGCTGACCACCCTCATGCAAATAACCCATAGGAATCATTTGTATTCCATTTACACCACCACTTTGGCAGGTTTGAGATACTTTGACAACTTTGCATGATGGAAGACGCTGAATATTACAATACACTTGCATCATCAGTTTGCATTCCTGTCGTCGAAAATTGTACTGGCTTTATAAATTGCTTTTTGTGATATTAACAAAAGATCTAACCTCATCAAACTCAATTTGATAGGAATAGCCGGGCTCAGTAAGTAAGCGAATATGTTCTGGTCTCTGCAGGCTAACGACGTAAAGGTGCTTCTCCAATGGAGTTTCTCTTAAACCTAGAAAATACACCAACTGCTGAACTTTATCGACCCAGATATTACGTCCAAGAACTTCCCAGTTGCCTGATGTTATGGCTACCTGTAA
This sequence comes from Portevinia maculata, assembly GCA_949715645.1. Lineage (NCBI taxonomy): Eukaryota > Metazoa > Arthropoda > Insecta > Diptera > Syrphidae > Portevinia > Portevinia maculata. The sequence goes on along the minus strand of OX454528.1, from coordinate 136,627,413 downwards.
GTTAACGGTTTAATGCGTTTTCACCACCAAGTACGTATTAAAGAAGCTCACTTTATTCACTAAATTAGGTTGTAACATCGCAGCAGTTACCACTTCCAGATTTTCGTTTTGCATTGTATTATCTTTGCAACCATTAACTATAACAGTGGCAATTAAGCTGGAGGTAATTAGGTAAAGATGTCTAAATCCAGTTTCCTCAGAGGCCCACAGAAACGTCACCGTGGTGTCGGTAATTTCAAGAAAATAAAGCAAATCATGCACATTAATCCAGGTGTCTGTTTGTTGTGAATAAAGAACCTAGACGAAAGGCATCATAAACAAAAGATTACTAAGCGGTTTCTTATGCTAACCTGGAGGGGGCTTATAGCCCTACTATACGAACTCTTCCAACTATGGTCCGCCGAACCAGATGGCGACGATGCTGTACTGCTGTAAGTTTCACAAAAATTGTCGAAGGGTATTAAAACAAGATCAAGTCTTTGTTGTTTTCGATTCATTGCCTGCATCCAAACGCTGTAAGATTTAAATTATATAATTGCGGTTTGAGAAACACCAATAAGCTTACTATTTGGAATCTGGAGTCCAACCAACTCGCACAATATACTCTAACCATGGAAGCACGACAGACAATGAATATGCCAAATCCTTTATACAAATTTCGCTAATCTGTAATGATTCATTTAAAACGAATTGAACCATTTTTAATTTTGATTTAGCGTTCGGGGTTCCAGCACGAGGAAATCTATATTCTTCCAGTTCGCCAACAACGGCCTGTGACGACGGAAACGTAAAGAGACCAACATCCGATTCATCGACTTCCTCGTACACAATTCGATAGACTCCATCTGGAAAGGTATTGATATAAAAACGCTAATGGCAATTAAATAAAGAAAAGAAATCAATTTAGACGGCACCTTCTGCGTTTGGTTGCCACCAGTATCCCTGGTACCGACTGAATTCCTCTTGCATGACATACGATGGCACACCAGCACTCAACGGATCATCAGCGAATGACCTCCTGCCGTCATGTGCGAATGTCAAACGTTCTTCATGACCACTCAAGGTGTGTGTTACCCAAATATCGCCGCCACTTATGTAAGCAATAAGATCGGAATTTTGTGGGCAAATTTGTGGGTCCAGAGCAGCCCAGGCGGGACATGTTCTCAACTGAGTAGGAAATAAAGGAGCGGTCTGAAAAAGAAAACGATAAAGATCTGGATAAGCATTTAAAAAACAATATTGTTAATCATCAGAGACAAGTGGTGATTGCAACGCTTGGTTGAGTATTTTAACATGACATAAATATCCACCACTTTTTGACGCTTTTTTTATAAAAGATCGACTTGAGCCTTGTTACAAACAAGAGTCAAAGTATAACATTGTCAAGACAGTTTGTCGAATATCTTTAAAACTTACATTATACCCAGTATCTAAGCACTGATACAAGTCACTCAAAACCGGAAAAACAATTTTTCCGCTAGGTTTATGTAGTTCGTACGATGTTATGCCCCAGGTTGACAGTCTCTTTCTTTCTTGTAACAACTGAAATTCTCTCGAGCACACATTGTTACCGGCAACAGATGATATTGATTGTTCGAGCACAAGATTCCAATTAAGTCTAAAAGATTGAAAAACCTCATTCTTGAACTAAAAACAAATGCTGATAAATTACTTTTTCGTTGGTGAACTTGAATCGTTGAAGTTAATATCCGTGGACAACAACGTAGTTTCCCAAGCGTTGGGAGGCGTACTTAAAAAATATATTCGAATTCTTCCATCCGACAGTGTACGAAAATTAACATCCATTGGAACCATACTCGACAAGTTTGCTACCTGTTTTCGCAAATCATTGACAACCGCTGTTAATTCGGACCACGACTTCTTATTGTTCTTAGATCCAGGACTTGATAAGCCGGGAAGCGGCGGACCCGTCGAATGCGTGCCACTGCTACTGACCATAACCCGATTGCCAATGTGATTACCAACCACTATTCCGTCAAGAACAATATACGAGGAGGGTGGTGGCGGATCATGAGACTGCTGCTGCCTGTTGCGATGATGATGAGCCACCGAACTGCTGCTGTCCATGATACGCTTAATCCGTTCCAGAATTTCCTCCAGCACTACGACTAAACCGCATGAGATGTGCTCGTTTCTTTCTACGACCTTCTTTTTCGTTAAATTGTAGTTTTGTTATAATGATTTGCTTTTCTTATTTATTCAATGTCAAAATTGTTAAATGTGCGTATTAAGCATTCATTCCAATTATAGATCCCAAAAAGTTATCTATTGTGCATATAGGTACAGTTCGGTTTTGTCACAAACTTGGTCAATTTTTAAAATAATGTTGCTAATCCGAGATGTGCGAGTGGGATCTTCAAAGAACTCCTAAATGGACAAATGGAATAATGGAAACCTTTGACTCAAGTTCTTCGATAGTCTCCTTCGTTCACTTCACTTTGTTTTACCAATTTTCACTCTGATTTCATGCTCTTGAATGTCAAATTATATAAAAAAAGAAATTAAAAAATGTAAAAATTACTAAATTATTATTATTTTTGTCTTTTAGCAAAGGCCGATGAAGTAAAGTGAAAGCAACCAAACACGAATTCTCCGTTCTACTTTTTTGGGTGTCCTTTTGTTTTCAGATTCGGTGAGAGAGACAATCGAGCTTATTAACGGGAGTGTTTGAAAATTTTACATTTTGCTAATAAGAATGAAGAAGAAAGAAAGTGTTTTGAAATGTCAGAAAATCTGTGAAAACGTAATGTCAAAAGCATTGTATTTCATTTAACAGCAACAGTAGAGTGCATAAGAGCGAGATAAGGGTATTCATTAAATGAAAAAACGGCAATAGGAACGAACAGGCGGTCATCTAACAAGTACTTCTTTATTGCAGTAAATTGTAGTAGAGGAGATTTATCCAGCTGATATATGTGCATGGAAACTCTTACACTTTTAACGGTCGTTTATCGTTACCGCTACCTAACAAGGTGTGTCTCTTGCTAAAAGGAAAGTTGTATTAGCAAAATAAAATATAAGGGCAGGAACAGATCGTCACTTCAACTCCGAAATCGGAGCGAGAACTTCAACGTTTGAAGTCGGGTTAAATACATTGAAAAGTGCAACTTCGAAAGCAAAACAAAATATTGTTGTAACCAAAAGAGAAAATTTTGTCAAAATACAAACGAGAGGTAATTCCTTCAAAATATAAGCATTTGCATGTTGGGAAGAACCGCCGCAAGATTGGTGGGATTTGCATTTCAATTTCGAATTTAGGATTTAAGTCTAATTTTGAAGCCGAAGTTGAGGTTGAGGGGCTAATGTTTTCCATCCCATTTAAGAGCATTGGTTCCAAAACGTGCGGCGTGGTTGTCAAAATGCGTTTTTATTTTTAAGCTCTGAGCACGTCGAGTATGCTCTGAGCAGAGAAAGTCCATAGCGCTCTGATTTTTTTTATCAAACACACTTGGGAACTTCACTGTCATATATTTAGCAACCATGATTATTTGTTAAATAAATAAACAACTCCCAACAGCTTATTTATTTAGTTTCCATGCTTTCAGTCCAGTTACTCCAACTACCCGGCCATTTTATTCAGAATAAGGAAACAGAAGTAAAGCGCTCTGAGCTAAAAATGAAACACATATATTTTTTGACAGTTCCGTCCCTGCTCTGAGCTTGAAAAGAAAATCGCCTACGTTCGTTCTCTGAGCGAATAAAGAAACACAGGTAGAGCGCTCCGAGCTAAAAAAAAGAAACACCGATTTTCTTTTTGACAGTTCCGTGCCATGCTCTGAGCTTGAAAAAAAACGCATACAATCGCGCTCTAAGCGAATAAAGAAACACAAGTAGAGCGCTCTGAGCTAAAAAAGAAACACCCTTTTTTGTTGACAGCTTAGTGCCCTGCTCTGAGCTTGAAATTTAAAAAGAAAAACGCCTACAGACGAAGTCGGAGCAGACGTGTTGATCTGTTTCTACAAGAATTCTATAAGAATAGAATTCGTTAAGTTATCTTTGAAAAATATTAACGAAAATAAAATATTAGCTCATTATGCCCGTCTCCAAACTGATGAGAGGTGATCCAATGCCTAACCAGTGGAAGTGAAGATATCTTCTCCCTTTGTATATAAAGGAAAATGCAATACGCGAGACTGAAACTATCTGAAGACCAGTGTGGGTTTGTCGGGCAAATCAACTTCTGCAAAGTATAATGATAATGATGGAAAACAAATCGTGATTCCGTTGGTTGATTTTGAAAACAACGCAGAGATCTGTTATGGGTGAAACTAAGAAAACATCAAACGTCTCTGCAACAATCATTTAATGTAGGGGGGAACATTTTGGAGGGCAATTGGTATCGTATTTTTGTCCGTAAAAACAGAATACTTGTGTCGCCCGTTCTCTGATCCGCTCCGACCTATTCCAAACATTTTTGTCATTGGAGTAATGGAAATCACTAGTGGGAAAAATTCAAATGTCTGGATTCTTTGATCAATAGCGAAGCAAGATAATAGGCGTTTTTCTTTTTTAGCCCCGAGCGGGGAACAGAGCGGGGCCCGAGCGATCAGAGCTCGCTCCGAGCTGAACGTAACCTGAGCGCTCCGAGCTAATTAAGAAACAGAAATGAGCACTGAACTGTCATTAGATAATTTTTTTTTATTAATTTTCAAAATAGTCAGGTTTGCTTCTGAAATTGGTGTTTGTCAAGGATTGTTCCATTTAAATTATAATTTCTAGTAAATAAACTATGGAAAAAGCACAAAAAATGAATGAAGTCAGCCGCGCTCAGCTTTTCGCTCGATGTGCTCGGTCATTTTCAATCGAGCTCATCGAGCGAGCCCCGAGCTAGCTCAGAGATAAAAAAGAAATACAAATTTTGTGCTCAGAGCGCTCCGAGTTGAAAAAGTAACACAGTTCTTTTTTTGACAGCTCAGTGCCCCGCTCGGAGCTAAAAAAGAAAAACGCCTAATGACGTCATTAGGCACAGACTACCTGTGAAATTAGGCATCGCGAGGGCGTAGGGTCGATTAAGTGTCGGGGAAAGCTCAGCCATCTTCTCTGACCGCGAAATTTCTAAGTTTAAAGGCTCTACACCACAGTGCTGCACCCGGCGCTCACATACGGTACACAATGTAGGGCTGCGTAGAAAAAGTATGAAGGCAAACTGACGCAGCTGAGATGAAGATCCTTCGCATAACAGCACAAGTAACAAAGATTGATCGAATAAGAAGTTCCAAGATCCGAGGAAACCTTCACGAAAATAGAAAAAGAGAAGAAGAAAATGGAGGGCAACGGCTTTTTGCAACAATGTTACGAAAGAAAAGTACTTTGTCGGATATTTGGTTGTGTGTGTGAGAAGGGCTAATGGAGAAGATACAACCGCGAACTCTGAGCTGTACCTAGATGTGGATATAGTCCAAAAGCTAAAATAAGTCGACTACATTGGCCCGGCCACATCAATCAAATGGACCATAATGCTCCAGCGAAGAGGATCTTCGACTCCCAGTCCCCAGCTTCGATACGTCAAGGAAGACCGAACCTCCTAAAGATTAAGCCATCGCGAATGCCAGAATACTTGTTCTGGACAACTGGAAGCAGCGTCCCCGGGATGGCGGCGGATCTTAAAAAAAAAACGGTTAAATTTGCAGATGTGAATGGGATCGCTGTTTGCGGACGTAGGCAGAGGAGAACGAAATGGGCACACAATACAAATTTGTTGTATTCTCGAAGGTACGGATAGTGCCGTACGAACGGCTCGGACCATTAAAGTTGGGCCTTTTGTGTTTGCTTTTATAGTTGGTCCAGGGTGTACCAAAACATTTTTCATTATAATTTTTGCATGCAATGCAATTCTCATAAAATTGAAGTGAATTGAAGTACGGTTTACCTACATGAATAGCTCCCTCCTTAAAAAATGTACAAGTTCTTTTTCGCATTGATTTTAATTCTTTTTGTATGAATATTATTTGGTAGGTGCCTATATATTTCAAAAAATTTGATAAGGTATCTAACGTTTTATTACAAAGTCTGAAAATGTGCAATCTTTAATCTCCTTTGCCTCACTAAATACTGCTTTATCAATTCGTGAATTTGGACTTCCAGTTGTCTTTAGCCAATGTTTCCTTAAAAGAGAACATTATAAATGCATCTACAACATTATGTTCATATTCAAATAAAACAATTTACATTTCATTTATTTGATTTACACTTCCCTCAAGCTGCCCCTTGACCGTGTCGTCATGAGTATTCATGCACCATCCTCGCACTCCGATAGACTTTGCTTGTTTTGCCGTGTACTGCGGGTAGCCATGTTTTCAAAAGAATAATTCGTTCATCTTTTCAAACTAAATAAATCATACACACATACCTTCCGAAAAAATACTCCTGTAGGCATAAAACGGGCAATAAGATCAAATTATGTAATTATCTTTTCCCAGGACATACCTTGCACAATTCCAAAAATCTCAAAGTCGCAGGATAACAATTTTGTTGATGTCATCTTTTCGTATGGGAAATACTACACAAGTTTGAATCAAATTAAATTCTACGAGTTTGAAACACGAAAATCTGTTTCGCAGAGTGGTATTTCACCAATCTGTAACCAGGCTAATGTACTTTTCTTTCCAATCACCGTCAAACATTTGCATAAATAGGAGTAGCATGCAATTTCAATGGCAATCCTACTTTCGTGACAAACAATTAGTTCGACAGTTCGTAGCTTTAAATAGTTATTATTTTTTTATCGCAGTTTGCAATTATATAAATTTCAATTTCAAGTGCAAAAAATAAATAAACAAAATATATGTCAATAGCAACGTAATGTCATTTTTTGTTGACAGCTGTAGTCATTTTTAAAAGCTCGCAACCTTTTTTTTAGTTATTATATGTTAGGTATGTTTAGTGATCGAAAACTTAACAGTTCAGAACAGAGAAGATCGAAAAATGAGTTTAAATACGAAACGGTCATATTTATGCCGTTAGCGTCCGGTAATCTGAAAAACTCGATCTGCAAGCACATCGAAAACTGGCGCAGTACTTTGAGACAACTTCAGTGTCAACTGAAAAAAAATAAAAATATCAGCTCACTTAATTGGAGGAAACAATTGGCGAATTTTTATGGTTGGAGAAGTCTTTTGCGCGAATTTGTATGGTTGGGGAAGACTTGCGCGAATTAATATTAAAAAGTCTCTAATAAGGCGAATGATAATAAAAAGAAATATCCAAAATACTGAAAAGGTCAAAACCTAACAAAAACAATTAATTCATTACGAAATTTAGCAAAAAAAAATTTAAAATGCCTGTAAATTGCTGCATCAGATTCCAATTTTTTTTTCTCCGAGAAAGCTTCAGAAAGTACCTATTCTGTATTCCACAGTTTTACTCCAGCTCGACCGCTGATTGGTTGAAATGACTACAATCGCAAGGCTGTTTTTTACAGTTGAATTATTGAGAGCATAGGTAATGTTTTCATTGGACAACCTTTTTTTATCAGATCAGTTATCGCTTTCCATTGGGTGAAAAAATCGTTTTTTTTATCTAGATCATCTCGACTTCGAAGCAAGATTTACACAAACTTGCAAAAACACTAAAATATTAGACATTTGTCACTTAGAAGTTTCTTTTCATAACCAAACTCATGCATTTCCAAAATAAATAATTTAAAAAAAAGACTTGCAATGAAATCTATGAAACAGAAAGTTGTATTAGTTGTAAGATGTATGATGAATGATCTGTGAAACCGGCCCCTGATAGCAAAATCTAAAAGCCCCAATGGAAATCGCAAAGTATTTTCATCTTCTACATTTGAAGAATTAATAAAAAAAATCAATCATATTCACGTAAGAACACTTACCCATCTTTTCTTAATGCGAGAGAACAAATCCTTAGATTTCCAATGACAAAAATTATTAAAAATGTAAATGAAAGAAATAATAAATTTAAAAGCATCGATTAAAATCAATAAATACTTCGTAGCTATCCATTTTTTTATTGCATATACATACGTACATTTATTTTTATTGACAAGCACTTTTCTTAGCTGCTAAAATCTTAGCGGCAGTTATTGTATTGCGCATTAGCATCGCAACGGTCATTGGTCCAACTCCTCCAGGCACTGGGGTTATATGTCCAGCGACTTTTCGAACCTCTATTAAATATTTTAAATGATTTATCGCTAAACTTAGTTAAAGTCACTTAAAATGGACCTTACCCTCGAAATCGACATCACCCACTAGTTTCAATTTACCGTTCTCATCTGTTATTCTAGTGATACCCACATCAATCACGCACGCACCTTTTTTCACCATGTCTGCTCTAACTAAACCAGGAACACCTGTTGCTGATATAATAATGTCAGCTAGTTTACAATAAACTGCCAATTCAGCTGGTGGAGTAAAGCGATGACAAATCGTTACGGTCGCATCCATTGCTTCAGTGCCGTGTCTCCCATCCGCGTGCAATAACATGGCGATTGGCATTCCAACATTTTTTGAGCGTCCAATGACAACAGCATTTTTACCAAACGTTTCAATTCGTGATCGCTTAATTAATTCCTGTACGCCCAGTGGAGTACACGGAATCATGGATTTCTTGTCGAGACACATTTTTCCCACATTTATCTCATGGAATCCATCAACGTCTTTCTCATACATCACAGCATTACAAACAACATGCTCATGAATATGTGACGGCAAAGGTAATTGAACTAAGATGCCGTCAACAGCATCGGTTTGGTTAAGTTCACATATCAGGTCTAAAAGATCCTGCTCTTTAGTATCAGCTGGCAGATTTTTTGTAATGCTATCAATTCCAACATCTTTGGCAGCCTAATGCAAATATATTAATTGATTCCGAATGAAATGAGAAAATAATTTGTTCACCTTCATTTTGTTTCGAACGTATGTTTCGCTAGCCGGATCTTGACCAACTAAAATAGCCGTTAACTGGGGTCTACGATTTCCTGCAGCAGTAAAAGCGTCTACCTCTTTTCGAAGTTCTGCACATATTTCGGCTGCAATCGCTTTTCCATCGATTAACTTAGCCATATTACTATAGAGAAAAGCAGACATTCATTAATACAGGAAATCAATAAAAGGCATAGTTTTTTAAATTATCAATATGTATGTACGTAGAAATCGGTTATAACAATAAATAATATAGCGATGAACCAGATATAACAATATATTCTCAAAGTCCCGGCAAAACTCCGTTTAACTCAAGGTAATTTGCAATCGGTTGCAGTAATGCCGGATATAACGATGAAATCGGTTATAGCGATGAAAATTTACCATATTTAAGTCTAAAAACTATTAATAGCGATGAAAAAAACGTGTTATTACATGCCTACAGCCTGTTATTTTCATTCTGCTTAAATGTGTATCGATATTATGTATGCACACAACCAGCGACCATACCCCGTCGAGTTAATCGGTTCTCGTCAGATCACTGCAATTAAAAGACGTTGGGCGCGTAGATGGGGGACCGTTTGAGAAAAACCGCATGCGTTGGCCAGTCCCATCTACGAGTTGAGGTAGATACATACATACATATATGTATCCGTGTGGTATCTCAATGGACCTTGGTATAAGTGTGTCGGTTTCTGCCGACAGCCACCTAACTATACATATACAAACTATACATATAGACAATTGTTAAATTTCCTGTAACTATTGCAGTGACTGGTCTGTACATGTAATTTCATGGCATGCCCTGTTCGATTTCCATATCTCTGAAGACGATAATGCCACTGAAGGTGAGGAGACCGAAGAAATACGCATTCCATATGTAAACGAAGCACTTTCAGAAGTGGAACACTAAACCGCTTCATGGTCCTGAATGCTGTATGGGCCGCTTCGAATTCAAATCCAAACGTTGGAACCCAAACATTGGACAAGTCTCTTCGAAAAATATTTTACTAGCTAAATGTACAAAAACAAACACAAATTAGTGTTTTCTTTCCTCAACAATTTTCCTTAGCATTTGAAGCGTTTTTTTAATAGTTTTCTTTTTTTTTAAATTTTATTTTCATTGTACCGAAATTAAATTCTAAGGTCCCTTCGATATTGTTATAACCGATTTGTACTGTACATGTATTTTGAATTTATAAAATATTATTGTTATTATATGAGGCATATTGGATTTAATTTCGATCTGCTAGGTGATTTAGAAGTAAACGGCAATCATTAAATATTACATAAATACCCCATGAAGTACATTTTGTTGATAAATTATAATAAAATAAAAAAGTTTTCTTATGTACTGCATAGGGGATTCACACATTCGTGATTCCCCTCCGCCAGCGGCTAAAGAAAGGAAGTCAAACGTGCCATTTATTGGTACTTATGTTATTTTCGAAAAACCACCGGTGGTGAAGTGATCCATGGGAAAAGATCTTTAAAATTCCTTTACAATAACGAAAAACTTAGGATACAATGTGTTTGGCGTTTATTTGCTTGGTACCAAATGTACAATTTTATTTTATTGCTCGTTGATTCTATTGCAAAACATCTATGCAAGTTGAAATCAAATTTTCAGTTCCAGTGGCAGGCGCTCCGGCGGAGTTGTTTCGAACTGACTATGTTTTGTAATTAAATCTATAATATTTAGTTTTACCTTTTACAGTACCCTGCGATCTTCATTCTCAAACATTATGTACCTTTACAATGACAAAGAAAGTCATTTTGATCGATTGAAAAATAGTTGTATACAACCAAACCACGCGAACGTATTACATACAAGAAAAAATAACGGCAATTTAAATTACAAAAGGGATTTATATTTATACACACTGTTGTGTAAGGTTGTCCTATTAATAATACATAATTTATATGTTAGTCTTAAACTACAATTACAATAATGATTCTATCATTCTGGCCGCCTCGTTATCGACTTCTTCAATGGCATTTAACAGATTACATCCATATATTTTGTCATTCCTGACTACACATTTCAGCATGGCTTCGGCGTCAGCCCACATAAACAATAGATGATCAACTTTTAACAGCATGCCCAGCCTTTTCCATTTCTCATCTACATTGAGCATGTCGGCAAGTTGTCTGCAAATACTTTCATTTTTCAACAGTTTTCGTACATTAATGTCATTTTCCTGTTTAATTTCTATGCTTGATAGCGATGATTTGTCATCCTCATCTCCGGTTGAACTGTTGCTGTCTTCTGGCTCTTCTTTTATGAATTTGGTTGTTTGTGTTACCATTTCATTGGAAGGTACCGGGTAATGTTGTAGTAGGTTAAGAATTTCCATTCTTACTGATCCCTTCAAAGCTTGTGCCAAATCAACAGCGGTTTGTCCTGCTCGATTAGTTGCGTTTATATTTACGTTTCCATTTTCTAAAATAATCTTAACGATTTCCTGACTTTGCTGCTGCACTGCTAAATGGAGAGAATTGTTGCCATCAACCGAATTAGCATTAGTGAAAGCGTTGCATTTCTCCAAAAGGATTTTCACAAAAGCAGCATTATTCTTACGAACAGCCAAGTTCAGAGGTGTAAGGCCATCGTCATTTGTAAGATTTGCGTTCAAATTGCAAGATGACATAAACGAAGCAAAGGTGTCGGTGCACTCTTTTAGATTTTCAGCAATAGCAATATGAAGTGCTGTATTGCCGCGAATGTCTTGTACATTTGCATCACATTTCAGTCCGAGAAGGGGTCGTATGAAGAGAGATCGATCAAATATACAAGCCACGTGCAATGGTGTTTGTTGTAAATTGTTGGTCTGTGATAACCAATGTGTCAGGTTTAGCTTTGATAGTATTTTGAAGACGATTATTGCATCCGATTTGTTTCCTTGTTTTATTATTTCGTGCACAATAGTATCTCCATTATCATTTGCGGCAGCAAAGTCTCCATAAATACTGTTAACTTTTTGTATGACCAGCTCCGGATCGAGTTTGTCACAATTATTAAACGCATTCATTAAAAGCTTCATTGTGGGATGATATGTCCGCGTCTTTAAATATTGTCCCGCATTTATGCCATGCCGTTTTTTTAATGCAGGGAGCGATGCTTCACCATCCATTTCAAGGAATGCACTTCCGAATTCGAATTCGGGTTCAAAAATGGAAAATAATTCATCAGAATTAGATACTACTTGCTGCATGAAAGTATTAAATTCACAAATATACCCCGTCGGATCCGTAATATCAGACAATTCGGATATCTCTTGTGGCTCATCTTTCAATATTTTTATCTGATCGATCATTCCTGTGGCTAAAACGGATTCTGATAGCTCGTACGAACTGGCTGGACTTGATGACGATGATGAATTCATGGTTCGCCTACGTTTGCGTGACAAAACAATGTCTCGCGGTTTGTACCGGAATGTTACTGGAGAACTACGATCGTTGTCCGATTCTCGTACCAATTCAATGAAAACGTTAACATGATTATCAATGTCTTTATTTTTATATGCTGGGGTGCGCACTACAATCGCAAATTGATGATGAACATGAGCTTCGGTAAAGTAACCGAAGGCTTCCCAAACTTCATTGCCGTCAATGATTTCAAAGAATCGAACTTTGATATTATTTTTGTTTACTTTTTCAACTAAAAGTATTAAGTCATCTCCGCCCTCAGCACTACCGGTAGCAATACTAAGGCGACAAATCTTCAGCTCGCCTGTTAACGCACTTTTCCGGTTGTTGATCGGACGAGAGAACACAGGTTCACAGATTCTTATCCAGCGTCCTCCATCAACAATTTTAAATGCTTCAAAGCAAAGACAAACCTAAAAAAAAAGGAATTTAATAAAATATTTAATTGTTTTTGATGTTCTATGTTCTCTTTCCAACTCTATTGAGTTCGAGTTCGATTGCAATTGTCCTCTTCATTTATAAAGTACTTTGGAGGCCATTTAAATGACTTACTTGCAAACATTTTAAGCAAAATAAACATTATTTTTCGAACAAGAACATTGTGTTTTCTACAGCATTTCTCTACCATTATTGACTTCTCAAAATGGTTAATAAATGGTGAGAAAATTTCACCAAAACTTCAACTTACTTGATTCAGGTTCATTTTTTTTGCCTCCCGTTCCGCTTCGTCTCTTAAGGCTTTCTCCTGCTTTTTCGATAGCTCTTCAGTTCGCAAATCGAATTTTAATTGTTGCTTCTTTTTCTTCCACAACTCCATTGTCATTTCCTTCTTCGCAGTATGAATAATACCCATGTTTTCAAATCTAGCTATATAACCCTTTTCGGGTGAAACATAAACATCATGTGGGTCGCATACGTCCATGTCGTCCTTGTGAACTACTAGCTGGTGAGAATGCAGCGATGGCTTGTCAATATTAGTCTGATACAAGCTACACCGTATGACTCCCGAGCTGTTGAAATTTTTTAGTTCGACTTCCGGAAATGTTTTCTTAGTTTTTTCCGATCGGACACCATTAAGTGAACCATGAGTTCCATGCATTTCTGACTTATAACGAAATCGAAATTTTTCCATAGGTTGTTCAAGTATTACCAATTGACTGCTGTAAGACATTTCGGTATCCGTTTTATTTGATTTATTGTTCAAACATTTCATAAAGGCTTCCCGTTTATATTGAGAAAAGTTGAGTCGCGGCACCTCGTTAAATTTACTGTTTTGCGTTGAACACATTGTGGAATTATTAACTGATATTAAGGACAATTATTCACTCAATGACAATTATGATTTTGATACATATTAATTGTTCGCTCTTTTAAAAACTTGTGTATGTTATCGCCAGTACAATATGTTCAATTTCACTGAATAATAATCGCCAAAATCCTATGTATTTGTTACTAAACGAGCAACTATGACTGACTAATAAACAATTTAGTTGCGGTTAATTTGATTGCTGAACTGTTTAGTATATAATACAGATGGTCTCAGTGTTAAAAATGATGACGTGAGTTATTTGAATAGCTTCTAATTAAATTGCGTGAAAAAGGAAATCCAAAGATCCTGCCTTTATATACAAAATGTAATTTTCTTCCTCAAAAACACAAAAAAAACAAACGTTTTCGATTTCGAATATAGTATATAGAAGTCATACAACAGCTGTGCCTCTGGTAGTGTTACCATGCCTTCTGTACTTCGATGTATCTGCTGGAAAGAGATTCCGAAAAGAAAGCCAAATTCAATCGGAACTCAGATTGCGCTCGAGGTATCCGTTTCGGAACAAAATAGATTAAGTATTAGGCAAAAAAAATCACTAAGCATCGCGAGTCATTGTTGTTGTTTTCTTTCGAAAATACCAAATATGAAACTGAATTATTGATCAAACAATTATTTTTTGTTTTATTGCTTTCAATTTCGAACACTTCCATTTCCCTTAAAGTAATCCATAGCAATTTCTTGTCGAAGAGCTTCGGAACAAATTTGCCCTTTATCTGTCATAAACTGTATTCTTTAATGCGTCATGTCGCACTGCAGAAATATGCGTTGCGTTTGATCGGAATCGACAGTTCGACTAGATTCGAATGTTTTAGCAAATTTCGCTTATCGCAGTATTGTTAATAGCGAGCTTCCACATTCGCAAGGGTAACCATTGAATATGTTGGTTCGAAAAGTTTTGACAAAATGAGCGAATATATATTTTTGACATTTAAAACGAACTTATTTTAGGGAATCGCTATTCTTAAAACAGTCGCATTTGCAAGTATTTTCGTTCTATTCGATACTTATGCTACGTTTTCATTAGGGCAAATGAGCTCACTTTGGTGCCCATTTTCAAACACGATTCAAAAACATAAGAAAAGGCTACAGTCCACTTGGCTGTTGGATAGCCTACAGGGTTTGTAGAACAGGCGAAATTGGTTGATCTTAATGTTATTGAGGACAAGACCAAGTACATTCTATCAACAAACAAACAAATATCTTTCCACCGCCTAGGACATCACTGTTGATAGCAATAACTTCGAGATAGTTAAGGATTTCATCTTCCTTGGAGTAAACATCAAAATACTTCGTCGGATATTCGGAAGCAGCGTGCCCAGGATCGCAGAAGAGGAAAGCTTCAGTACCTCAGGCGGAGACTCTTCACGAGTCGGGAGCCCATTAAGTCAAATATATATGTGCGTAGCATGTTGAAGAACTCGTAAAACCAAATATGGAACGGGATTTGAAACAAAATTTCTAGTCATTCAAACATACCTTTTCAAATAAAAAAATCTTGGGAAGAGTGCACCATTTTGCTACTGTTTACCTCCGTGCTAACTTTAAAACTCTTTTAAAAAAAACATATAAATATATAATAGCTCCGGCTTATGTTTCCGAGTTTTCACAATAATTTCCTATGGTCCCATTCATTCACTCCCAATCGAATTTAAAAGCGCTATTAAAAATGGGAAATTTATAGATTCTCTATACAAAATCGAAAAATTTCCCATTTATAATGAGTCTTTTAAATTCAAATGAAAGCAAATTTGTAAGCTTTCAAACCAAACGCGAAAACTGAGACGAAAACACTTTTCCAGCTACTTTCCATAAGCTCATTTCGGCAACAATGAAAACATAGTATGTCTAATAAATAAATAGAAACAGATTCAATCATTCCCATGAAAATCATGTCCAACACACTTTCAGAAATGGTTCTCGGCATGGGCATGAACAATTAGTATATTTTATTATTTTTATTTGCTTTTACTCACTTTTTAAGGTCTTATCATTAAATAAAATATGTTTCATCTTCGATAATAAAAAAAACCCCACCGAGTTTGTTTTCCTACAATTTCTTCAACCGTGACTGACACTGGTGTTGTCCGCGAACTACCCTATCATGAATAAATGTTTCGGGGAAACTGATTCAATCAATAAACTGCATAATTGCTCTCACTAATAATGTTCCAGACTTATCCAAAGACAACTCCGAAAATAACAAAGAAAATTAATTTTTTACATATTACGAAAACAGAATCGTTCGACTTTTATACCAGATTTCACGAAAATTATAAGAAACATAGTGACCAAACAGTATTATTAAGGTTCAGGTGACAATTTGTGAGCACTTAATAAATGTATAGAATAATAATTAATTTTTGACAAATGCGAATGCAGTGTTAAATATATCAGGTTTCGAACTTACAAAAATTATTTATGGCAACATTGAACTGTGATATGCCATTGGGAAAAACACCACACGAGTTACAATCACTATCTATCCATTTCACTCGTTTGCATGGATTATTTACTCGCTTCATTTGATGTAAATAAGCAAATATTTTACCTGGAATATATGGTCCTTTTAGTAGAATAATTTGTATTTAATGTGTGAGCTGTCACAAGCCTACAAGCGCCTAAGCGTATAATGGATTTCATTGTGTTTGTTTGCAGGAATATTCTTTTTTTATATTATATTAATATTTGTCAACACTGACACTACGTACTTCTCACTAAAAGTTCAAGCTGACTAATTAAAACCAGTATGAAGAAACTTAAAATGTTGATCAATTCTTTATGTATGTTGGAAACTTTATATACTATTACACCTGTTCGCGAGTTGAATTTGTGGCAGTGCTTACACATTTTAATTGTCAAAACACTCAATAAGAAATGATGAAACTAAGTTTAAAATAAATATTTACTATGACATACCTTTCCGATAAACAAATATTTTTGTAGATAAAATCAGGTGCATTCACCCACGTGGAAATACTATAAGGTATGAATGATGCGAAGATAAAATGCTTACATTGATGAATGCCGAAAATTAAGCTGCGGAGGTGAATTCAGTTATCGTTGCTTCTCTTTTATATCCAAATTCTGTTAAAGGAACGTTGCATACCTTAAGGAAAGTGGTAATTTTAGACCTGACATCAGGTTTAGCGTTTTTCATGGAAGAAACGATTTGATCCCACCTACAAAAGAGCAAATAAGATGCGATCTTTTACGGTTTGGCATGATTCATTTGGGCTTTTTCGCGACAGTGGCCGAATCAGTCACGGATGGTACATTATTGGTTTTTTAATTTGTTAAATTAGAAAGAGTTTTTCGTTTATGTGCCTGCAATTTTGAAATAATAGACGGAGCAATGGGAAATGTGTGAAAGAAATAGCTTCGCGGAATAGGTACAATATGAAAAAGAACAATTCTAGATTTGCTCCAAGCAAGAAAAAGGCGAACTCAAATTTTTGGAGGATTCGGCCCCAAACTTTGAAATAAATCAAAATGTTTTTCCTAACATTACTGACGAAGAAGTTAGGAAGGCGGTCAAAGACTCAAAAAAACGAAAAGCAGTTGGGCCGGCAGGAAAAAGATGGGAGACATCGGGTCCAAATGGCTTAAGATTCTTATATCCAAACTGATGAGAGGCGATCTAATACCTAATCAGTGGAGGGAAAGTTTTCTTCTTCCTGTGTATAAAGTAAAAGGCATTCATGAAGATCGTTGATTTGATAACCGAATGCGTAAAATAAAACGGCTATCTGAAGAGCAGTGCGGGTTTGTTACAGGTAAATCAACCACCGATGCAATCCAAAGTATGTATTAGGATCATGATGGAAAAACATCGTGATTAATTAAAGGATTTGCATATGGTGTTGGTTGATTTTGAACAGGCATTTGATAGAGTAGGTACCAAGGAAACGAGGAGTTCCAGAAACCTATGTACAGATAATTATGTACATTTATGAGGGAGTACAGACATCAGTAAGATGCCCAGTTGGTGGCACCGAGGAGTTCGCAATCAAAGTCGATTGTACACGATGATGACGATGGAGAAATTATTAGCGACGCGTCCCTGCGACGAGCACTTTATGTAGGGGTTGATGTTTTGGAGGGGAATGCTTATCGTAATATTGCGAACAAAAAACAGAATACTTGTGTTGCCCGTTCTCTCATCCACTACGACCTATTCCAGACATTTATATGAATGGAAGAGTGATTCCCAAGTGAGTTCAAATACCTTGGCACAGACTACCTACTCGAAGCTGTAGTTTTCTCCTCTGATTTCATCTGACAGTTGTCACTCACTTGTGCTGTCATATTCTGATCTATTTTTCGTTTATTAAACACAACTTATACCAAAAAAATGAAACGTTTAAACCAAAACCTTTATAAAAAGGAACGAGTATAGATTTTGATAACAAATCCTTAGATTTCAATGAAAAGCGCTATTAGATATCCGTCAGTGAAAAAAATTACAATAATACAAATACTTTGTACCCCATTTATTTTATTGCATACACATACATAGGTACATACATTTTTATTTATATGCAGTTTTGTTGGCTGCTAGAATCTTGGAGGCAGTTATTGTATTGCGCATTAACATCGCGACCGTCATTGGACCAACGCCACCCGGAACTGGAGTAATGTAGCCCGCGATCTTGCGAATAGCTGATATGAATTGAAAAAAAAAAACAATTTAATCTGAAATAGGTACCTAGCTATTAGTACTTGCATACCTTCAAAATCTGCATCTCCAACAAGTTTCGTTCTTCCATTTTCATCTGTTATTCTAGTTATACCAACATCAATAACACACGCGCCCTCCTTTACCATATCAGCCTTTATCAATCCTGGCACTCCTGTTGCAGTCACAATTATATCTGCCAGCAAGCAATACTTGGCCAAGTCTTTAGGTGGAGTATGCCGATGACAAATAGTTACAGTTGAATCCATGGCCGAAGGTTGGTTTTTTCCATCAGCGTGCAATAGCATTGCTATTGGCATTCCTACATTTTTAGAACGGCCAACAACAACTACATTCTTTCCAAATGTTTCTATATTCCAACGTTTTATAAGTTCGAGAACACCAAGAGGGGTACATGGTATCATTGAGTTCATATCCAGACACATTCTACCCACATTTATCTCATTAAAACCATCAACGTCCTTGAGATAAGAAACTGCATTACAAATTCTCCGTTCGTTTATGTGTTCCGGTACTGGAAGTTGAACTAGAATTCCGTCCACGCCATCGTCGTTATTGAGTTCATCTATTATGTGTAAAAGTTGCTCTTCTGTTATATCGGTTGGTAGATTTTTCGTACAACTGCTAATACCAACATCTTTTGCTGCCTATTTGTTTACAAATAAAATATATTATTAAGCAACCAAATTGCGCACATATCTATGTATACCTGAATTTTATTTTTTACATACGTATGACTTGCAACATCGTTTCCAACTAGTATAGCGGTAAGATGTGGCGCCCTTTGTCCTGTAGCAATCAATTCTTCTATTTCTTTTTTGAGTTCGGCACGAATCTCAGCAGCAACGAATTTACCATCTATAAGTTCGGCGGTGTTACTTAAATAAGACGTTTGATTATTCGAAACTATTTCAAAATGGAAATCTACTAGGTCGAAAGGAAAACAAAACCCGTGTAGTAAAAGATCAAGTGCGATAGGCACACATTTGTTTTTTTTTTACATTTCATTTACATAGCCTCATATTCTTTGCATCTTTTTAAAATAAATGATTAAGGTAAAAGATCTACTATAAAAACCTTTATGTGGCTAGTATAAAACTAGTTTTGCGTTAGTCCCATCAGAGGCACTTGTTATCAAATGAAAATGTTTGAGGGAAACTGATCATGTGTACGTCATTTAAGCTAAACCAATCACAGTTTTTGCAGATAACAAAACAAATATTTTTCTGCTGGGGGTATCGATTAGCTGGAGGGCGTTTTGTTTTTAAATGTGAACGTATGAACTTTGTTGCGAGGAAGTGGCTTTGCATTGACGGCATCTTTCTGATATGGGCTTATTATTGCATCATGCCGTTTAAGCTATAAAATTAATCTCATTGATTACATTATGTAAAATTATTTTTTGATTATCAGTGTTTGTTGGGAAAATTCCTTGAAGCACTTTAAATAATTAAAAGGCTAAGTGATTTCGCCAAATCGAAGATCCTAACGGATCTCTAGGAGTTATAAACTTGACGTAAAATACGTATCTAACTTGCTCGCCAATAATACTGAAAGTTAAGTTTCAGCTAAATGAAATTGAATGGTGTTTCTTCGAATGGAATTTGCTGTGTAAATTGAAACAAATCAAAAAATTATTAACGTCATAAAATTATTTTTCTTAAATGACATATTCAGGTACTTTTTAATTAAATTGTTAACAGGGTTAGTTTAACAAGCTCAATTTATTCTTTCAATGCATCTTCTAAACTGATTTTAAACTCAATACACGCAGACTTTTTTTGTTAGAAATAAAACATTATATGTAGGTATTCTGTGCCAACTTTTTAAAATATCTTTCTATTAAGATGCTTAGTGTTATACCAACAAACCCTAAACAGAATACAAAAGGGATTGTTGGTATTAGCGATGGTATCACAAAGAACATATATTTATTACGTTTTCTTACTAAACTTTAATTTAAAAATCTATTTCAACATTATATTATGTATACCTGCACATCCACTTCATTTTACTGTTTATTATATGAATAGCAATTGCATAAGAAACTCTGAAGTGTAGAAAAAAAATATTCAATTTATTCACTGTTACAATATTGTTTAAGCGATATTCACACGCTGAAGTTCAAAAATGCACTGAAAAATAAGTCGATTGCAATAGCATTATTATCTTTTATTGATCACCAAAACAAGAAAAGTGAATTACAATTTTCCATGAAATAAATATATAAAATATTTTTCTTTTAAAAAAACAACGTCGTAATCGATTGCCTTAGGAAAGCATTTGAATATAGTAAGTTAAGATAACTATGAGAGATAGAAATATTGAGCTAATAACAGCTAACAGCTCATGTAACTCTTCCGGGCATTTAACTTGTGCGTTGAACTGTATTGCAAATAGAAATCGTTTGTTTTCAAATATCACTTAATAATATTTACCATCAAAATCATACCACAAATTTATTTGTTACCTCCTCTAAGCTCCCTTTCCAAATGGGAGCGTAAATTATTTTTCATTTCTACTCCCACAAAAAATGAAACAGATTGCCAGTTGGATATGGGAATAAATGTAGTCTGGATGAAAAAGCTCTTTCAAATGTTTAACAGTTCTGATACAGAATTCATGAGAAAGGGAACCATTTATATAATATACATGAATATCTAGTGAAATTTAACTTTGATACAATCTCTGGGGCACTTTATGTGCAAACATAAATAAAAATAGACGGATAGGATACAGTCCGCTTGGGCGAATTATTGGATACCCTATTCCTAACCCTATCCCTCATTAAGTGGGCGTGATAAAAATCTTAGTATGGGAGAATTGTTAAGAAGTATCTTCATGTTTTGTCATTAAACATTTAAAGGATTTTATTGAAAAAACAAAGTTTTTGTAAGAAAACGCCCTTTAACAGCGGGCATGGTAGATAATTTTTTTAAACGAATTGTTTATATACTTTGCGAATCGTTTCTTCGATAAATCGTTTTTTTTTAAGTGTGCGAGTCAGTTGGCGGATTTTAAAAATATGTAAGGGCCGCTAGAGAGTAGATTTTATTAAATTGTGTGCGTGTCTGTGGGTGGATTAAACTATTTTTTTAAGATTAGATTTAAGGGCTTTTTGAAAGTACATAGTATAAATTTCAGCTTCCTAGCTAAAACTTGGATTTTTCGATAAAATTGTTTTTTTTTTAACTGTGGTCGTGTCAGTGAGCGAATTTGTAAAATCTTATTCCCGACCATTCCGGGGCCCTAAAGACTATATATTTAAAATTTCGGTTTTCTAGCTCAAAATTTGATTTTTCGAATAATTAGTTTTTTGAGATTGTGGGCGGATCTTAAAAATTCTTGGTGATTTCGGGCACTCAGGGAGTATTTGGTGCAAATTTCAGCTTCTTAGCTCCAGTCCTAATTTTTTCCGACGGACGGACATGGTTAGATCGACATTACTATCGATTGTGATCACGAATATAGTAGTTTTTAGGGGTCTACGGGCACTATTAAGGTATGTTACAAAATATAATTCAAAATTAATATACCCTTAGAAAAGGATATAAAAAGCCCACACACGTCCTAAAATCTAGCTTCTTCAACTGAAACCAAGCTTATTGTGGGTGGAAAGTTCTATTCTTTCTGCATGAAGGGAAGGAACCTGCAATTTTACGCTGAATCCGTACGGGAACATCAGCGTGATCGAACATGAGACCCCCTCGGTCAGTAGTTTTTTTTTTTGGAAGTCCTACAATCATATTTGGTCAGGCGCACCAAAAGCTGCCTTGGAGCTGCTTGATAGCATACGAAAACGTGCGATAAAACCGATTGGTGGCACAAATATAGCGCACACTGCAAAACAGACGTAAAATATGACAGAACGAAATTGTAAGAAATGTCAGACGTTGGAGAGCGTACAAAATGTATGAAGGCAAATTAACTGCAGCTGAGATGAAGATGAAAGCTGGAGTAACCATACTTGATCGAATAAGAAGTTAAAAGATCCGAGGAAGCCTTCACGTCAAGGAACCTATCTGAAAGAAGATAAAGTACCACCGGCTTAGTTGGTACTGTCATATTCAAACAAGAGATACTACGAACCCCGTCAAAAAGGCAATATCAAGCAATGTTCCTATAGAATCACGAAAGAGAAGACCGGCTAAAAACTTCTGGGTCACACAAATGCAAAGCAGAGTACTAGTAATATTTTATTCACTCACAGTCTGCTCATTATTCCGTTCACATGAGTGCGACCAGCGAACGGACAATAAGACTAACTGCGGAGAGGACTACTTTTAATGCCTTTATAAACAGAAAACTGCAAATATTATTATTCCAAGAGCGGGATATGTGAGTAGTTCATGATAATATATTTAAAAACAATACAGGATTTAATTACCCAAATGTTGAAATCCAAACTATTTGCCGTGAACAAAAACACAAATCCACAACATTTAAAAAATCGTTCGAACTTAACCTAGAAATCCAAATATTATTAGGACTTGCTGGTAGTTTTCCAAGTGGAATTTGACTAAAAATGTGTGTCAGGTGAATGAAGTGTCGAACTTTGAGAATAATCGGTCGATCTCATATGAATGGTCCTTAATACTTTCCGTGTCAATGTTTTCGCAACACTGCCATATTCATTTTTACCAAATCAAAATCGAGTTTTAATCAGTTTAAAGCGGTCCCTAGACGCTCAATATTATTGTGCAAAATATTGCACAATATTATTGGCTAGGCCCCCAGACGGTTCAATATTTTATACAATAATTTAGTTGGCAGCTGATACTTGTGTAGACAACACTTTGATACACTCTAAAATAAATTAACTCTCATCCTCTTTTGCTTGTGATATTTTCACTGAAATCACTCGCGGAGGTGTTTACTCTTCGACACTTGAAAATTAAATAAACAAATATTGTGCAATTGTACCCACAGACGATACAATATTTTATATTGTGCAATAAATATCAAAAAGGTTTTGATTTTCCTCAATATATTGCACAACCTTTCAATATTATCCATAGACGGACAATAATAGCCGTGTTTCTTTGCACGCGGATATAGGGATAATTTGAAATTTGCATGTAAAATACAACAACAACTTATCCTATATACGCTAACTTTAGCGGGGATAGCTATCGCCGCTAAGTCAGTTAGCGGGGATAAACAGTGCTTCCAAAACCCATTTTCTTCGTTTCTGATGAACTGATGCGATGAATTTTTCAGAAAATGTCGAAGTTTGACATCCCACCGACCACTAACACATCCCGCCGAATATTTTGTTCGTGATTTTATTATTATTATTTTTTTCAAACTTCATTATAAAGGTAATTGAATTTAGCAAATCTGTTAATGTGAAATTGTTTTTCATAATTTTAGAATATGCTTGGCATCATTTTCAATTGGCGGAAGTAAATATTTTTCAATTTCAGGATTTTCAATACAAATTTCTTAACTACAACTTGCAGCTGTGTCACGGTGCATGTCATAGGTGCATGTGTGCTGCCAAGTTTTTTTTGATAAATTCTTAAGCGGCGATGGTCGTTTTTTAATGCCATGCCTATATCCGCGTGCAAAGAAGCACGGCTAATAATGTGCAATATCAAATATTGCACAATAATATTGAGCGTCTAGGGACCGCTTAAAGCATGATACAATCAAATTTAAATGAAAACGTGCTCTTCTGATTGTTTTCTTCAATGAATTCTATTTGTTACAACAACACTCGTTCAACAAAATAGCAACTTTTTTTACATGGCACTGCTTAAAAACAGCACCACCCTGTTCGCAGTGTAAAATTGGGTCCACAATCCACAACATAAGAAACTGTCAGAACTTTGTATTCACGCTTTCTTGTCAGATTTCGCAGTTAGCATATTTCTCTATTTAAGTGAAGTTTTTTCTGCTAAATTGCAATAAATAAAACGAACTCGTAATGGCAGATGATACTAACGAGGATAGTTGGCTTTATGGCACATCCAATCCAGATTCCACAACAAATGAAGAAGAAAAATTTAGTCTGGCGGACGCGGCTGATTCTTCACCTGCTGAGTTAGGAAAACGCACCTCTATCGATAAAACTGACCATGCAGAGGCTTCGTCAGCCCGTAAGGTTCGTGATGAGGATGATTCTTCTGACATTAGAGACAAGAAACAGCAAAGTCCCGATTCCAATGAAAGAGAGGGAGATAATCTCCAGGACGACCCAGCTGAGGAAATGGAAGAGGATGAGCAGGCGGCTGCAGCGGCTGAAGCAGCAGCGGCTGCTGCCTCTGAAGATGAGGGCGAAGACTCTGAAAAAGGAAAGGAGTCCGGCGATTCAGATGAGGATGACGACGACAGTGATGACGATATCAATGTAGTGATTGGCGATATTAAATCTGGACCTTCATACAACATCAAGCAGCGTACAACACTCTTGACTACCGGCGGTGCAGTGCCTCAGGACAAAGCAAAGCCAAGTCAGGGTAAATTTAGCATCGAGGAGTTCGAAAGCATTGGGACAATAAATGGGGTGCCCGCACTCGAGTACAGCATTGATTCACTAGAAGAGAAACCTTGGAGAAAGCCTGGTGCTGACATAACAGATTATTTTAATTACGGCTTCAATGAGGACACTTGGCGGGCGTATTGTGAACGCCAAAAGAGATACCGACTAAATGAGAGCGGAGCTGGACTACAAAATCTCACTGGGGCGCTTTCAGCATCACATGCACCTGCACAGCAAATGAACTCGGGTGGGGGAATTTCACAAAATAACAATCGTACACTCACCCCCTTGGGAAGTAACGATAACAAGTACATGATGATGCCACCTCGTCGAATTGGCTCTAACGGTCCTCCCCAACCTGCTAAGGAAAATGTTATTCAAGTAATGACCGCCGAGTGTCGAGAATACAGCCGAACAGGCGGACCTGGTGGACAAATGCCCAACAACTTTGGACCCGATGATGCATTCTTTGATCCAGATCCGTTCGATGGTTATGGCTACGAACCAACACAAGAATCGCAATGGATAAACCCCAATTGGGTCCCAACCGGAATTAAGGAGCTTACCCCAGGTCCTGGAATGGGACCCCCTGGTGGTATGGGAATGACGATGGGTCCTCAAATGCAACCACCGATGGTTGGGCCACCGATGAGACCCCCAATGGGTCCACCCCACAACATGCCAATGGGTCCGCCCAATGGTCCAATGATGGGTGGCAACGGTGGTGGAATGCGGATTATGGGTCCGCCACGAATGATGGGCCCATCCCAAATGATTAACGATCGTGATTGGGATCGAAACGAACGTGAACATTCTGATCGCGGCAGGGACCGCGATGTACGTGAAAATCGTGACCGCGACCGGGACCGCGATCGAGAACGCGATCGGGAGCGAGAACGTGAGCGAGAACGCGAACGAAGCGAAAGAGATAGGGAACGGGACAGAGATAGGGAACGTGATCGTGATCGCGAGCGTGATTGGGACAGAACATCAGAAAGAGAGAGGGAAAGAGAACGAGATCGTGAACGAGACCGAGAACGAGACCGGGCCAGAATCGACGTCGAGGTAATCCCAAAAGTAAGTCAATTTTGATACTTATTGTTAACATTATCAATTGCATCATCGCACCTTCTGCTATAAATCTTATTAATTTGTATGGACATTTTCCAATTTCGAGTAGATTCTGCTCTCTACTGAATGAAACTATGTACAAAGAATTTATGTTTAGATTATCGCATCAAGCCGTGAGCACTTGCTTCAAATATTTCGTTGGATGAATAAGAAGACTTAACAGTGAAAATAAACAAGTATTTTTTTGCTAGTTGCACTTCTGTGATGTTATTTACTTGCGGATATAGACGTCTTGTAAAACCATCGAATTTCAACAACAGTTTGTTCTTTGCATCTTGAATGACTAAAGGCGAAGAGCCCTTGACCAAAAATGTCCTCTGGATTGTTGACAAAGGATTTAGGTTGCGTATAAAAATGAATAAAATAAAAATTAAGTATTAACAGCCCATAAAGGGCCTAAAACCTATCTTCTCCAACCATTTGTGTGGGTGAAGTTATATTTTTGACACGAATGGAAATAACCTACAGTTTTACTCTAACTTTAAGAACCTTCTCATGACAATTTACGCTTGGATGTTTTGCAAGAAGTGGTGTGTTGGTAAAATGTAAGGTGTTCCTGTGTGGGATTCGATCGCCTCGCTTAGTCCAGTCCAACGCACTACCACTGCCTTCCACTTGGGTCTGAAATAATTATTCAGTCAGTTTGGAGCATGTGAGTTTCGCAAACTCAAAGCTTGCGATTTCACTGTTCGAACTGTTTCATAGCTTGCCCATATAATTACCTATTGCCCGATGACGTTTTACTTTCTCTTGATTTTTTTTCCAGGAAACCGAACGAGTCGACGAAGAACGAGAAAGAAAACGACGCGATCGTGACCGAGATCGTGAGCGAGATAGGTAAAGAATCCCTCCTATCCTAGTTATTTGAAAAAAATGAACTTTTTTATGTGAACTTTTCAGTCGGTCATCACGTCGTGAAAGATCTAGAAGTCGCGAAAAGTCCACTAGACGTCGCTCCAAAAGCCGTGACAAAGAACGCGAACGCGAGAGAAAACCTCGCGAAAAAAAGAAACATCGCAAGGACAAAGAGGAAAGTGAATGAGCACTTCCCGAAGCGCCACAGTTCTTTCGATCGACTATTTTCAATTTTGCGTTCGTTCTCACGAATGCAATCAAGTCGAATTGAAACGCATTTCCAAACTGTTTTACTTCCTTTTCTTTTAGTTTCCTATCCAAGTATGTTTGCATACAATCAATTTGATTTTCTTTTTCCAATTTTATTCAATTGTAAAGTTGAAGTTAAAATAAAATACATTTATTTAAAAAAGTATTAAAAACAAAAAAAAAAACAGAGTATTTAATGAGAAAAAGAAATTTGTGAAAAAATAAATGTAGAAAATCAATATAGACCGTGTATTTTATTTCTACTCCGCTGGATCGACATCGATGTCTGCGTTCTTTTTCTTTTGAAGATTCTCCTCGATCGATTCGAGCCGTTTATTCATCGCAGCTAGAGATTCCACCAAGTCCTGTTGCATTTCTCCATAGCGCTTCATAGCTAGGATAAGACTTTCTTCGATTAGTTCGGTTTGCTGTTTGTAGTCTGTATTATTTTTGGTGATGTCTTTTAGCTGGTCCGTATTGCTAGGAATGTTACGGAAATACTCAGCGCCCAAGGTCCCTTCCAATGACTTAATTTCGGAAAGTTGATTTAAGCTGGTAGCTAGCTCAGGCGCTATAGCGTTCACATAGACTTCTTTGGACTTGACTTGTTGAGTTTCTTCGAGGTAGTTCGGGTCCAGGTATCGCTCCAACTCGTCTGCACGTTGCACAACTTTGCTTATATTTTCTCGGCCAGTCAGAGCGGATGAAAGAAATGTTTTTGCCGAGAGAAGGGAGTCAACAAGAGTTTCTGTACCCTTTATTTCGGTATCTGGGTTGGGTCCGATGAAACGATTTAAAGAGTCGATGCGCTTTTCGAGGAGGTCCAAAGCTTCCATTTTGAGTCGATTAATTTTACAATTACAGTACAATGAATTCAAACAAAAATAAAGTGTTGTATGATGTCAACTTTTCTCGTAGTCCAGTCCAAAAAAAAATGTATTATGTATGTAGGTAAGTTTATTTGGCGTTTTCAATAGGTTGAGGTATATGTTGCATTCCAGATGGATATAATTGACATTTGACAACAATTTTACGTACAATTGGAAAATATAGATATGAGGGTTTGGCTGCATTTCGCTTAGAATATAGCAGTAATGCCAAGTTTGTTTAAAACATATTTTGAACTTGTTTCTTTTTTTAAATATGGATTCCAGTTATTCAAATGCATTCATTTTTTTTTCATCGTGCTAACCTTGGCAAAAGGCAATATCAACCAATGTTCCTACACAATCGCGAAAGAGAGGAAGGTCTTAAAACTGCAGGATCACACAATGCAACAACACCAGCGTTTGATTGGCTGAGCAATTAAGTGTTGCGAAACCGGAAGGGCTGCAGATATTTTGTGAATAATGTATGTAGTATGTTTATATGTATTTTATTTGGTATATAGGTATTTATAACTATTTATTTCAATTTGCAATAGAAAATGTTTCTACTTTAAAAAATATTGGTCTCAATGTAGGAAGACTGTTACGTCTTATAAATTCTCTATATATATTTTCCTTTTTTATTTCATTTGGTAATTCATTAAACAGCCTGTTGAGTTCGCCGTGGACATAGGTGCGTTCACGTTTCATATTGAAAACAATAATTAATACAGAAAGTGTTAATTAGGATTAGCAAAAGGGACACAAGAAACAAGAAAAACGTAACAAAAATTCCATTGAAATACTTTCGTCTGAAATTTTAAAACTACAGATACGATTCATTGTATTATGAGGAATAGCAAGAGTTTGTAATTAAAGCATCTTATGTGTTCAGCGCTAAGGTGCAATTTATTTTGTCTGAAGATATCCAGTCAGGAATTTATTTTATTTTTAAATTAGATATTTTATTTGTTTCTTTCTTGATGAACGTATGTATGTATTAATTTTATAAATTCCGAGCTGACTTCGATGCCCTCTTTGGTTCAACTCCTCAACTTCGTTATGTTTACCTGTAATTTTTGTTCGCTTTTGAAACTCGATCCAGACTGTGACTTGGACCGAGTAACAGAATGTGGTTTGGACTTTGAACAGAACGACAGCTACGCCGGGTTTTTAGCACTAATAAAATACGAATGGAATGAAGTTAATTCAACTACGTCTCCGTTTCAGCCTTCTTCTTAGAGCTATTACAACCAGTTGATCTCGACAATGGGTTTGATTTAATTGAAGCTGCACTTCCGTTGCAAGTTGTGACTCTTCGATATGTAAGACAAATTAAATTCATTAGGGGTATTGACGATGCGATGCAACTAGTCTATTATTATTGCGAAAGTTCAACATTTTCTCGCACTACAACAACAAAATTTACTGAATAAAATATTGCAACAGTTTTGCACTTTACTTTCCTCACCTTGTCGGGCGCAGCGCACTGGCTAAATGGTTAGTGTGTCGGACTGCTAATCGATAGGTCCACGATTCAATTCCCGACGGGGCCAAGTAACATCTAGAGTTTATTTTCCACTGCCCCACCTCTTGCGAACGTCTGACAAACATCAAAGAGATCAATTGTCATGAGAAGCTTCTTAAATTTGCCGTTCGGATTCGGCGTAAAATTGTAGGTCCCTTCCAATTCGCAAAGAAAGTGGTTGGAGAAGCTAGGTTTTAGGCCCTGTATGGGTCGTTAATGTGACCCGTGCGGTGCAGGTTCAATCCCCATGGGGAACAACAACATACGCCACCCAATCACATGCCTCTACACCAAAAGGAGGATTTCTGCCTGGTAGTACAACGGAACGTTACCGAGTCTGAGTGCCTTGGGATTTGGATTTCCTTTCTTTAAAAAAAAAAAAAAAAAAAAAATGGGTCGTTAATGCCTTATATTGTTTTTTTTTTACTTTCTCACCTATGTTCAAAATTTTACTTGCATGTGTTTAGTTTTAACAACAAAATATTGAACCGCTGCCATTTAAAATCCACTCGTCCTATAGGGGTTGACTTTATACTTTTAAGTTGCCCTTCTCGCCCTACACGTTGGTAAACTTAGAGTTATTAAGCCTATACACTTGAGTAAAATACAAACATAATAGGTATGTATTATCAATTCTTTTCTTTTATTTATTTTATTTTATGTACTCGAATATCAACTTGGCACCACTATTAACTAAATGTCATTGCTCCCGAAATGTTTTCTTGTTGCTCTCCCAATTTTAAGAATTCTCTTCGCTTTTTTACAATTTGTGACAATTGAATAATTTGCTTATTTACATCATTAATATTAAGAAATATTATATCATGTGCTGTAAACTGTAATCTAACAATGTTCTAATGAAAAATTGATATAAAAGTTCTAGTTATGACTATGAGTCAACGAATGCAGAAAATTAGACAAAAACATGTGTTCTCGTTGCAGTGAATAAAACATGACCTGCAAAGTATTTACGTCCTTCGTTTTGCTTAGATGTATGTAGTAAAACTATTGTGTTTGTTAAACGAAAGACTAAGAAAGTTGTTGTGGACAAAAGAGAAGTACAAAAAATATCCAAATTTAAGTGAAATAAGACAAAGGCCTATGCACGAAACACGACTATTATAAATATCCAGTAGAAAAAGATCAAGCAAAACTGCGACACGTTCACTTTTGTAAATAACTATGTACCTATGCGAGGTCTGTTTGTGTTTTGCGTCTTCGTAAAAATTGTTTGTACAAAAAAACCAAAGGCTTTTTAAACACTGAATAGCGCAGTTACTAGTTCACTGTAAAATTCTCGACAGTGTATGCTTAAAGTTGTGCACTTGTAAGAGCTATCATTACTATTCAATTTTCCAATGTTTGTTACTAGACTTTACTAGATTTCTCATGCTGGTAATGGTAGTTCTAACAAGGTCTTCCTTTTGTCTGGCACACATAAGTAGGTAGACAAGTTATTAATGAGATGTGAGCCACTAACTAGACTAAAAATGCTCCTCTAGCTTAGTCAATGCTGCTCTCTACACTTCAACCGTTAATGCGATATTTTAGTCATAATAAACTATGTATTTCATACATTTTCTTTCACTTTATCAATCTTATTATGTATTTCGAAGCAAGACCCGGCATATTTTCAACATCGCCAGTTCACTGGATGACTTCTAGCTTCCACTGTAGGAAGCAATCATTGCCCCTTAGCCGTCATAGTTGTCGCTCTGTATTTGTATGTGTTGTGGGAATTTTCTTAGTGACTTAATGTTAATGCTGTTTTCAACTCTTTCTCTTCTCAGTTTACTATTGTGCTAGTAGCATATTGTGTTTAATTATTATTTCTTTATTTTGCAAATAAAAACGAAGAAATACATTCTACCAATGGCTTCTATCGTGTGTGTGTGTAGACGATCGCTATTCTACAGTTATAGCTAACACATTCTACTGAAGTAAACGACAATAATTTTTCAGTACGATTCGGTTTGTTGGATTGGAGAGAACTAGTTTGTAACGCTTGAAATAGGCGTCAATTCAGTTTCAAATTTGCTTCTACGTAACCTAAATGTGAAACAGAACAGTTTGATAGGATAAACTAACTACAAAAAAGTAATTTATAACAAAATAGTGAAGAAGTGTTCTTTTTTGAGAATATAATATTTTTATACAAAGACACAATGTCTGTGAGTAACAAGGAGAGCCCCAGCAGGGAGTCTACTTCGTCTAGTGCAAGAATTAGCATGATAGCAGAAGATTCATTGACCCGTGACTTTTCCATGGGCAGCTTGACATCGACTGTAAGTCAGGATGAGTATTTCCGGTGTCGTGATCATTCAGAAAGTGTCCTTAAAAGAATGCAAAATTACTTAGAAAATGAGCAGCTGTGTGATGTCATCCTGATCGCAGGGATCGATGGAAAAAGGTGAGCATTTGTAATAGAAAAAATAAAATATCCTTTGTGTACTCAAGTGTGTGTATATGTGTATATAATAGGCACTTTATTATAGTCCCTATTTCCTTATAGTTCGAACAAAGAACATTCTTATATTCTGCACAAAATAAAAGAAAACATGTTCTCTGACGTGCGATTGCATCTGCAGCAAATCAAATTGAAATGTTCATTATGATCATTGTTTTGCCCATTTCTTTCTTTGGAACCAACCTCGCACAGGAAGTCTCATGCACATACCATTCACTTTGTATCGACAAGAAAAAAAAGTGTTTTAACTGAGAAAAGAAACAAAAAAAAATGTTTACTGGCTTCAAAAATTTGATTTGATTAATGGATCGGGTGGTAAAATAATTATACGATTAGTCTTTGTAAAAATATAAAATAAATAAAAAGGTAGGTACCTATGTACGTAGCAAAACATTTTTTACAAATATACGTACATAATGTATGAGGCACATTTAATTGTTGGTATATGAAGAATGTACATTTTATTTTAGTTTTATTATCTATTTTATTCGGGAGTTACCTTGCCATTTATAAATTCGTTTTGTATTATTAAAAACAGTTTTATAAAATTTGCAGTTAGTCTTTTGAATATCCATATATATTCACAGCCTAATACACAAAGTAGGTATGATACCAATTTTAGGAATTAACTTTGCATGTACAAATTTAGAAAAAATGTCCATGTTTTTGATATTGAAATAAACCCAGGAATATAGCTAAATTAGGGAGCTTCCCAAGTGTAACAATGCAAACAATTTACAGATGCTAGGCGGTCCTTTCTTAATAATTTTGTTTAACAACTTTCTTCAATGGAATAAATTAATCTTCCACTTTTTTCTTTAACAACGAAGCTATGTTTTGGACTAAATGGATTATCAGCCTCCCACTTAAGTACATCCCTACTGGTCTACCTGTGGGGTTCGCCGATTCGGCCTCAAAAGATAACAGCAGCCCTCCCGATTTTGAATTGCTTGCTCACTGAGGACAATCATATGCTGGTGTTGTTACATTTATGTTATCGAGGACTTTTTAGGCCTGTTTCTCTTTCGCGATTGTTCGGAAATGATCATTAATATAGCTTTTTTGAAAGGGATCGTGGGTTTTCTCCTTTCAACATGATAGTACCAACTTCCATTTTCCTTCGGAATACGTTTCTTGACGTGAGGAATCATGGAGTCAATTTATAACTAAAGTGTATGAATGTTGAAACACATTTTTGTGATAAACTATTGAAATGGAAAAAAAAACGAATCCAGAAGCCACCAGAAACCATACAAATTTTTAAAGGAAGAAATGGAATTAAAAAATAATTCACGGCAAATAAAGCAAAAACCATACCTACCAAAAATGTCAATGTACACTAATCATTGATTTTCTTTAAAACAAAATTAAGAAAGTTAACTGCAATAATGAAACTTAATAGCTAGGTGGGCCTCCTTTGTTCTCTATGACTTCCTGCAGTCAGTTTTTCACCAAATGAACTACTAGTTTAGAAGTCATATCCGGGAAATCTTATTCCATTCCTCAAGTAAGATGAATTTCATGTTAGCTTTGCTTGTTACTGTATGCTGCTGAATTTTGTTTTCTAAGTTATGCCAACGATGCTCGATTGGGTTGACATCTGAATACTAAGCAGGGTGTTTAATCTGTGTCCTGACCCTGTTTACCAACCACCGGTTTTTTTTGTGGTCAGTGTCTTGGTGAAATATAAAATCTTTCCCAAGACCCAGTTTTTCAGAACTTGAAAGAAGATTTTCCTTGAGTACATCAAGTACCCAAATTTGTCCATCGTGTACCTACTCTATGAACGTAAGGTTTCCAAAGCCGGAAGAGGCCATACATCCCCACACCAATGTATTGCCGCCTGCTTCACAGTAGATGCTAAGTTTTTCGTATTCAAATCAGTGTTTAGCGTCATCCACACCAGACGACGGCCATCTGAGCCAAATATGTTTAATTTACTCTTCTCAGTAAATTTATAACTTGATCCCAGAACGAATTCTCATTCATTAAGTGTTGCAGAGCGTAATCCAGGCTAGCTTTCTTATTAGCTTTTCGGATTAAGTGTCAACAGATTTCTTATTGCCTGAGGACACACATCAATTCCATCTGTCTATTTCAATTTACCGGCAAGAACTGGAGCACTCGCTTAGGATCCTCTGCAACACTTATTTTTTTATTGATTGATTGATTTGACTACGCACTATCTCTACATAATTAGAATACTTTTCATCAGCCCTTGGCGGGACTAGGCTCTAGTTTAGTAGTAGTAGTAATAGTAGCAGCAATTCATATATATTAGTATAAAAATACTTTACAAAAATCAAAATTTTAAGTTTAAATATCAAAAATATTATTGCATGGAATAATCCTTTGTTTGCAGTTAAATTTTTAAGTAAGTCACCTATTATGTTTTATAAAATGTGTACCTCTAGATTTAAATACTCTGAAATTTGTTTCGTTTTTTATTTCATTGGGTAAGTTGTTAAATAATTGTATTCCATTGTACAAAAGCGTGTTGCCAGCGACTGCTGAACTGGCGATTTACCCTGATTTCATTGAAGTTCCTCAATTGATACAATTGTGCTTCTCCAACCCTTGTCATTCCACCTGTTAGGTAGCTTTTAAAATGAAGCACCCTGCTTCATTTTAAAAACTGCTATTAGCGTGTCTAGTTCCAACCTTACTCTTACGTCTAACCACTTGAGCGCATCCAACAGGTATCTTATTGATGTGAATCTATTGCATCCAATTCTACGTACGACAAACAATTTTCTTTGTACGCCCAGATCTTGGTATATTGGCTATTGTTTTCTTTATTTTTTTTTGAATTGCACCAACACGTACTGAATAGAGGAACGTGGTCTTTTAACTATTTTTTGCAATTTCGCCCAGAGATTTTAAAACAAAACAAACCTGAAATCCATCTTTTTTGAGGAATGGAATACGATTTCACGGATATGACTTCGAAACTACATAGTTCATTTTTTGAAATACTGACTGCAGGAAATCATAAAGATCAAATGAGGCCCACCTAGATACTAAGTTTCGTTATTTGTTAAGTGCAGTTGACTTTCTTACTTTTGTTTTAAAAAAAAATTAACTGTATGGAGATTTTTTGGTTTGAGTTTTGCTTTATTTGCTGCTATTAATTTTTTTAATTTTATTTTTTCATAAAATGTTATTCCTTTCGCTAAAAAATGTTATGATTTTTGATCTCTATAATTTCTGGTGGTTTTCAGATGTATTTTTTCAAATTCATCAGAGAAAAGAAAAAAAAACAAACTGCTGTGCGGACACAACGTGTAGATACCTATGTACGTTTTTTTTCAACAATATTAATTGTATGCCCTGCTGTTCCTGTATATGCCGATAAACTTAAAGAAAAACTTAACACATCTCCAAGTCTTTATTTTCATTAACAGCAATGTTAAACCTAAATCTTCCACTTGCTTCTTGTCTGCCTGTGGTTTTCGCCAGGTCCATGAGGGACTGTGCCTCTTTTTAACGATATCGACACGTGCATGCTTCTGTTATTGATTATTGTTTGATCTTCCTTGTATGACACACTTGTGGTAGAGTTTCAAGATGTTAAATGTGTCGCTAAGCTCATCTGAATATTAAAACTGCAAAAAAAAATGTCATCCATTAGTCGCCTTAGGCCTTCACGGAAACCTCCATATATTAAAAGGGTACTGCATAAAATACATAAAAGAAAACCCTTTAGAGCACGCTTATTATAATAAAAAATCAGTGGTTTTATTTCCTGTCTTATACCAAGGAGGTCTTGGCTATCATCGTACACGTCAATGGAGAATTCTGTTTCGGAAAGAATTCAATTGTTTTTTTTTTGTATCAGAAAACCATTTTCTATTTTCTTGTGTTCAGTCAATTTACAATTCTTCACTGCTCCAGCCATTTCATCTCGTTATAACCGCCGACTTACAACAACGTAACAACGCAGTTTGCTCTACCGAAATGAGTCCGAAATACTGTTCATGATTGTCCTGTGGAGCTGATAATTTAACTAAGCTTCACGTTGTGGGCGTATTCGTTGGTGCGTTGGACTACTGAGCGATGTGCTCTAGGTTTGAATCCCACTCAGGAACACCTAAAAGTTTGTTCACTGCAACACCGTTTGATGAATAACAAAAAAAATAATTATCTTTTTGATGCTGAACTTTTGGACATGGATTAAAAAAATGTAATCACATTTAACATACATTTTCTACTTAAGTTTATTTATGAATTATATTAAAAGTGTGGGCGCAATCAGTGGTAAGTGCGTTTTACCACTACTCATCGAGAGGTCTCGGATTCGAATCACGCCGGGGCCCAATACGTTTTTTCCACTGCTCCACTTCTTCGCTTGGGCGAACTTGTTGGATGCATTATTATATCTTTGTTCCCCAAAAGTGGGCGTGGCATTGGTTTGAGATTCCTTGTCCATTTTAATATTCGATTTTGATGACAAAATGACTAAGGTTTTAAAATTTAATCAAAACGACCAAAAAAGTGGGTGTGGTAAAAACTTTATTTATTCTATTTGTTAAAAAGGAAACAATATTTTTTCACAAAATTATCTTCATCAATTTAATTTGAATTTAAAGAATCTACATCACGTTCCACAAAATATGGCAATAAACGACTTTAAAACTCCAGCAGCAATGCCGAATTCTTTTTTTTTAAGCCAATCGTAATGTAGGTGATTGTCTCCGAATTTTTCAAAAAAAAAAAAACCCGACAGAAACAGTGAATATTTTGTATGGGCAAATTGTCAAGACGGATATTGCTTACATATTCTGTTACTGTTTTCTTTTTAGGATTTTAAAGCAAAAGAAATATTTTTGTTAAAAGCAAATCCTTTTTTTAAGATTTTGTCTTTTCTTAGCTAAGAACACAACCTTCATTGTCGTTGAGACGTTGACATCTTTCGACCTTTTTTAGTTGTTTGAATAAACAACCATATCTTACAATTTCTACCACTTGAAGTGGACGGCTGGAGTTACAGCGCTGTTTCACGGTTCGCCACAACCGATCATCAGTCACATTCTTTCTGTGGTGCTGGTCTGGTTTTATCATTCATTATTTCCGAAAAACTCGTTATCTTCGGATTCGAACCTGACCAGCGTCTTCTCAGGCAAGCCTCTACGCATTGAAGCCACAAGTTTCGGCTCATCCTTTTTTTTTTATAATGTACTCGCACTAATGGGATTTTTGAATACCCTTATAATGTAATAGCTTCACAGCGCGGGCGTTAAGGAAAATAGGGTTAGAAGGTAGGATGAGATGCCGATGCACGTTGGTTTTAAATGTTTGTAGATTATAATGTGTAGGAAAAATGGAGCGGGGAAGAGCATTCCACATTCGTGTTGTACGGCTAAGGAAAGATTCCTTGTATATCACTGTACGTCCGAATACAGGCTTAAGGGTAAACTGATGCGCATACCGTGCACAGCGGGTATTGCGGTTTAAATGTTCTAGGGGTGAAATGCAACCAGATCGAGGGAATGAAATATTTCTTGCAGCACTTAAGGAAGCCTAGGCATTTCGCAGCGTTCTTGGCGACATCGAATATGTGGTCATTCCTACGAAAGTTGTCATTACCACACATACCGAGAATGGAAAAACGTGCGGTTTCAACGATGCAATTGCCATTTATGGACAATGGCATGGTGTTAGGGTTTTGGTTGTTTATCTAGCCTGTAAGTATATATCCAATTCAATCTGTTTCTTTCTATTTCTACACTTTTTATTAATAAAGCTTGTCAGTTGGCGGATTTTATAAATCTAAATATCGATCCCCTAGAGAGTATATATTCCAAATTTAAGCGCTCTATTTTGAATTGTAGGGCATAAAAAGAAAATTAAAAGAACGTGACCGCTGATCTCTCCACATAAAATTAATTATTTGTAAGGTCCATAGCAAGATGTTTCGGGACTATATACTTTACTTTTAGTCAGTACAGTTTTAACGTATCAATCCCCAATTTAATCTAGAGAAACAAAATGCAATATTTCTTTATTATTTTCATTTTGTTTGGATAGATAGTGTCTTAAATCTTAAATGTCTCTTTGACACACCGTCATTGATCGTTTTTTCAATCTTATTATCACTGTCTTATTACAACATGTTTTGCTGGCGAAACCCACACATTTTAATGCAAACTTTGTACATATATTAAAATGAGCGAGCTGAGGTTATCGTCGCTAATATTGATTTTTCCATGTCTGCAGTGCATTATGACTCAGCAGTGACAAACGCCTTGATATCTGGAATATTAATGTTATTTTAAGAGTGGGTCGATATTTACACCTTTGGGTTGTTCTTTGTTCATTTAACAACAAAAACTCCATATTGGTTTCTTTATTGTTTACAAAATTTATATTTATTATTACAATTTATTTTTAAATCGATCTTTACCTAACTTACATGCACATAATAGTAAATAGTCATCGCTTTAGATTTTTTTAATTAAATAATTACTTCTCCCTTAATGACGGTGAGGCTATGATCAGGATCAATGGGATCACAACCATCACACCCAACCGCATCCCTACCGGGGTCCGCCTGTGGGGTTCGCCGGTTTATTAAATAGTTTAAAGAATAATAATTTTATTCAATCAAAAAAATTAAAAGAAATTTGTCAGATTTCTTTTAAAAAGGAACTGCATGTGAAAGTTAAAACAAATGGAAAATACTGCGTGTGTAAGTTGTCATGAGATTTTCTCAAATTTGACGGAGTCGGCGTAAAATTGTAAGTCCCTTCCATTCGGGTCGAAAATAAAACATCGCACATGTAAATGGTTGGAGGAGCTTTTAAGGTACGCAGCACGGGCAGCTAGAAAATGAGTGAGAAAAGGACGAGAAACCAATACACGGTGGTTTTAAATGTATGTAAATTATGATGAGCAGGAGAATAAATTTGGGGTACCGCATTCCACATTCGTGATGTATCGCTTAGAAAAGATTCTTTGTATTTCACTGTCAGATTAAATAGTATAGGCCTAAGGATGAACTGATGTGCGTACCTGGCATGGCGGGTATTGCAATTGAAAAGTTCTAGGGGTGGGCGCAAAGGTTAGTGTGTTGGACTACTAATTCAAAGGTCTCAGGTTCAAATCCCACCGGGGCAAAGTAACACCTAAAAAATGTTTCCACTGCCCCACCTCTTGCGAACGTCTGACAAACATCCAAGAGTTTCAATGGTCATGAAAAACTCCTCAAATTTGTCGTTCAGATTCGGCTTAAATTGTAGGTCCCTTCCACTTCGTGCGTTTTAGGCCATCGGAGTCCGTAGTCTCGAATCGGGTGGGGGGGGGGGGGGGGGCTGGTAGTCGAACATCCTCTTTATACATACATATTAGGAATTAACGGCCCATACAGGGCCGGAAGCTAGCTTCTCCAACCACTTTCATGCGAAGTGGAGGGGACCTATAGTTTTACGCCGAATCCGAAAGGCAAATTTGAGAAGCTTTCTCATGACAATTTGATACTCTTGGATGTTTGTCAGACGTTCGTTAGAGGTGCACACAACACGCGGTATTCGAAAGTGGTCCCCCGTACTAACCACGCCCTACGTCGTTTAATTCCGGTGATCGAACGAGAACCCATTGATTCGACGTGGCAAGGTCGTTGGCAAGATCCTCTTCGCTGGAGCTTTATTGTCCATTCCTTTAACAACATAATTTGTTTATAGGTACCTTTACATAATCGACAAATAATTTGCACATAATCTTTATTGTAGGTATCATCACTGGGCACTTTCTCACAGATATCCACTCATCAAGGCTTGGCGTATATTTAAACGACAAAGAGGAGGAAAAGACTGAACTCCACCTTCTCTGTATATGCCCAGCTCTCTCCCATAAAAGAATTCTTTATCTAGGAGCCTTCTTAGGTAGGTAGGTTGGTGTTTTTTTCGCAGGGCGGTGGTAGTCTTCCAAAGGCGATACTGGACCCGTAGTCCTTACAGTACCGCCTTCTTGGCGTTTCATCGCAGGGGGGTTTCGGACTTACTTGTCATCTGGACTCGTGTTAGTCCTTTGGACTCTTTTTCTCTTACGGTCCAATATTTTTAATGTGGTTACGCGTTCGCGTACCGTTGTGGCCTTATGTTGCTGCGTATGTCCGCCTGTCTGTGAGTCTGCGTAGGTACATTTCGATGAATAGCTGTGTGCCCGCTCCCTTCCAATCTGTTGCCTATTGCGTTGTTTTCACTCTATTTTTTCTTGCTCTAGTCTCCTCAACTCTTGGCACTCATCTTTGGCATAAAAGCTAGGTAGGTAGGTGTGGCGGTTTATTTAAAAACCACTGAGTGCCGTTTTGTTACCACAAACTTACGTAAACCCCAGTAAGCGTTTGTTTATGAGGAGCCTCTAGCT
Source organism: Portevinia maculata (assembly GCA_949715645.1). NCBI lineage: Eukaryota > Metazoa > Arthropoda > Insecta > Diptera > Syrphidae > Portevinia > Portevinia maculata. Next base: position 136,587,108 of record OX454528.1, on the reverse strand, counting down.
CAAACCTGTGGAGTTTAAGAAAGTTGTCTGTTCCTTAATAGTTTTCTCACAGACTTTTAGGAGTGTATCGAAGAAAGGTTTGCTAATACTCGTTGCCTGGTCTCAGCTATTGCCGGACAGGCGCATAAAAAGTCTGTAAGGGTTTCTTTTCAGTTGCAACATTGCAGCTGCGGTAGTGGGTGTTGTGTGGGATGTATAGTTTGACCGCATGGTTTCCTATAGGCCAGTGTCCCGTAATATTCGCTGTTACTCACGGGATATCTTTCCACATTCTTCAACGGATGTCGATTGTTTTTGTCTTGTTGTAGTTTGGCCACATCTTTCTGGATATGATGCATGTTCAGAGCTTTCTTATTAAATGATATATGCGACTTGGCTAACATTTAGCTTCAGAAGCTCTGAATGGTTTTGCGAGTAGGATGATAAGCTCACCTATCCACGTGGTATAACAACCGACCTTACATTGGTCTTAATATGTTGGCTTTAATAATGTATTTCTGTCGACTCTGTAAACAATTGGCTCTATGATTAAATACGCTGGGGGAAAACATCCCCGAAATGTGATCATCAAAAGCGTGGGGGTCCAATTTCCACATACAAAGTGTGACTGTTGGCATATGCAGAAAAATCATTGCTGATTTGATAATCCCCCCAACGGAGGTGTACGTACCTACAAATATATTATTCTAGATTGTTGGTTATGTAACGCAACCTTAAGTACATCAGTCTTATATAACAAATAACCAACAACTAAACTGGAATTGTAATGTAGAGAAATAAATATATTCTTGTTAACTTAGTTTACAGTTTACTGCATATGCCTTGGTCTGGAACATCATCTGATCTCATCGTCATTGTGTCGCAACTTTATACATGATGCAAATTGCATTACCTACGTTACTCCTTGTGGTTACGTTTTACTACCTACATATCTTCTCTCTCTTATTTTTTAATTGTGTATACAATAAACCAACATAAAATATAGAATACAATAAGGAATCGTAAGATAAATCATGCACATAAATGTATCACCCTCATGTGCATGGCGTTGCTTTGATATTCAACACTTGAAGCAATCTTGCTTAAAGCTCTAGATGATCAACAAATTGGACGAACCCAGTTCGAAATGACTCTTTTATCAGTGCTTGCCAAAATGTTAACACCGTTTAATAATTAGCATGAAAAGCCAACCAGCAAAGTATTTTTTGCATTTCCTATTCCTTACTTATCTGCTATGCAGTATTATGTTTCTATCTCCTTATAAAGAATAACGTTATTTGTGTTGTATGTTTGATCAGAACACCATAAATGTAATACGAAAGCAAGCCCATGTCCCATTATCATCAATTTAAATTTTATTATTGTTAGTCTCATTTGCAATTTTTGGTGACTAGCACTACTTGCTAGTTGTGTCTTCTGTGATCTGCTCAAATGCGTAATATAAGAGACAAGCTCAAGTAAGTAGATGGTTGTTTTGACAGACGTCAGATAAGAGATTAGTAGAATACTAGTACCAATGTATGTATTTGTAAATATGGACTCTTAGAACAAGGCAAATTATTACATATTATGTAGGAGATGCAACCGGTTTGTAGATAGAGATTACGGTGTATAATAAAAGCATTCGACCGAGCTTATTGTTTAAATTCATCACCGAATTAATTCCATCTAGCCTTCCAATTATGCAACCAATGATAACAGATTATCGAATAATTACAAAAATATTTTTTTTTGTAAGAATTTTAAATGCTTAATATTATTATAACCGTTTTCGTTGACAGAGTACCTGCACATCGTCTCGTTCTTTCTGCATCGAGTGCATATTTTTCAGCCATGTTTACAGGTTCTCTGCGTGAAACCAAAGAGGAGGAAGTAACATTGGGTGAAGTACACGGTGATGCATTGCAAATTTTAGTACAATATTGTTACACAGGTATAGTGAACAACAAAGCGCACAATTGTCAAATTGTTTATTACATTTCTTACACCTATATAGGATTTATTGAACTTCGTGAAGATACCGTGGAAACTCTACTAGCCACAGCATGTCTTCTCCAGCTGAATGCTGTTGTTACAGCGTGCTGCAACTTCCTCGCGAGACAATTACATCCATCAAATTGTTTGGGTTTTGCTTTTTTTGCTGAACAACAAAGTTGCACAACACTTCTTAAACTAGCTAAAGCTTATACCTGCCAACATTTTATGCAAGTAAGTAAATTTCAACTTCTGTATTTTAATTGTTTTTAGGGCAAATATAAAAATGTTAACCTATTTTTATATTGCTGCATTTTGTTCAGTAAATCAATTTGAAATTTTGTAATTGCAGGTATGCAAAAATCAAGAGTTCTTTCAATTGAATGCCGAGCAATTGGGAAAACTTCTATCCAACGATGACCTCAATGTCCCCTCAGAACAAGATGTGTTCCATAGTCTAATGTTGTGGGTGCAACAAGAGCCCTCAACCCGCGAAAAGTTCATTCCAGAATTACTAGCGCTTATTCGTTTACCTCTGTTACAACCATCCGTAAGTCTAAAGAGCTGCAGATTCATTTTTCTGTTTGGCATTTCATGAGTTCAAATACACAGTTCATTGCTGATCATGTGGAGTCTGTTTGTGGCTCTAGTGAATGTCAACAACTTGTTATGGAAGCGCTTAAATGGCACCTATTGCCGGAACGTCGCTCACTGATCTCAACCGAACGCACGAAACCGAGAAAGTCCACTGTTGGCCGATTGCTTGCTGTTGGTGGAATGGATGCACATAAAGTATTTTTTCTTTTAATTTATTTGCGTTCCGTGCCCAACTCATTATATATTTATAGGGAGCCATTAGCATCGAAAGTTATTGCCCTCGTCTGGATAAGTGGACAGTGTGGAAAAATATGTCAGCAAGGCGCTTGCAATTTGGTGTAGCTGTAATGGACGATAAATTAATTATTGTGGGTGGGCGTGACGGACTGAAAACCCTCAATACTGTAAGTTAGCTGAGTAAAAATATTGATTAGTGACTAAGTTTATTGTCTAAGCTAGGTTGAATGCTTGGACTTGAACACAATGGCATGGACTCCATTGACGCCAATGGGAACTCATCGTCATGGATTGGGGGTTGCTGTTTTAGAGGGGCCAATGTATGCTGTTGGGGGTCATGATGGTTGGAGTTACTTGAATACTGTCGAACGGTATGTTTAGTTTGTTCCTGTTGTTGAATGCAGTCTAAAATCTTTTCTTTTTTCTGTAGTTGGGATCCACTTGCTAGAACGTGGAACTATGTCGCTCCTATGTCTGCTATGCGATCAACAGCTGGTGTAGCTGTTTTGGGTGGACGACTATATGTAATTGGTGGCCGTGATGGATCTGTGTGTCATCGTTCAGTTGAATGTTATGACCCTCACACTAACAAATGGACGCTGAGAGCCCCAATGAATAAACGGCGCGGAGGTGTTGGGGTGAGTATAGTTTCATTGTAATTTATTAAGCAACTATCTGCACCGCCCGGTTTTGCATGTGCCCAAGAATTCTTTTGGCCAATGTGTTCGAGTAGACTCCATTGTCTATAGCGGGCACCCGACGTGCCTACCTGTGCCTAACAAAAAGAAAAACGTGTTCGCAAGGCAGTTTAAACAAAACTTTTCCTGATTTGAGCTCAATTGTTAGTTAAAAGGATTGCACCTTTCTCGTCATGACTTAGCCCGCTCACGCAAATTCGTTGCTCCGCTACAAAAAAACTAAGGTTCGCAGAACGATAAAATATGATTCGTTCTCTCATAAAAAGTTCGCAAGTTCGTTTGATTTCTGATTCGATCGCGAACCTTATTTTTCTGATCTGTAAAATATAGTTCGTTCGCGAATTTATCACGTGCGAACTATTGGAGATCCGTTCGAGAATGGTTCTCGTAAAAAAAAGTCATTTTACATGAAAATTATATTACATATTTTAATATTGAAAGAACATAAGTGAAACGTATTTTTATTACATATTAAGATTTTGGAAAAAATTTGCATTCAGTTTAACTTACAAAACATTATTTATTATTTCTTTGGATAATTTGTTTCTGTTTTTTGTCAAAAAAACTGGTAGAGCGCTAAAAGCCCGTTCAACAGAGGCTTGAGTTGATGGCACTGCCAGCACTACTTCTGCAAGTTTGCCTAGAAGAACCTCTTTGCTGCTCAATGTTTTCCAATGCTCAATTTTCTCTCACAAAGTAGGCAAGTTGATTCGTCAGCTTCTTCTTTATAAGAAACATAATAATTTAACTCAAATGTCTTTATTTTCCCCATTTCAATTAAAATAATAACTATTGAAAATATAAATCGCGAATCGAGAATGAAATGTTTTATGGATCTTTACGGATCCTTATCGCGAGCGAACCATATTCTACCTGAATTTCTTTTTTCCGATCTCTCACAAACGAGAGATACAGAAAAAAAGGATACAGTTTGTTCGTTAGAGAACTATACATTTTTAAAAATCGAACATTTTATCGTTCGCGAACTTTATTTTGTATGGTTCGTGAGAAGATCGATAAAGAACGATAAAGATCCTTATTTTATCGTTCGCGAGCGATATTTTACGAACCCTGAAAAAAACTATATCAGCTTTTCCCGAATTTTTCTTTTTTCCTAGTACTTTTCCAAGTTTACTTTCCGTAAGACCCTGATTCGGACACATTTTTCAAAAATCGGTCCAGCCGTTCTCAAGCGATGCACCTACCAATGGACAGCATGCAGAAATGTCATACGAAGTCAAACTTGGAAAATATTTTTCCAAATACTTATAGGTAGTGATCTGTTTCAAGATTTATTAAACATAACATACAGCAATTCATGTGCTATTGAAAAAGTTCGATTACCTTAAGACTGGTAGACGTTCGAAAACTAGTCTGCATCGCAACTCTCCGGTGGAACAATGTGCAAAAATTCGACTTTCTTAGTTATGTATGCCAATAGTATCAAAAATGATAAATCCTTCCAATAAAACAAAGACGTAATTGAAACATTATTACTTAAATGTAATTTAAGGAAAAGTAATTTAAAAACGAATTAAAAAATTTCATTTGCGTTTTCTGAAGTATTAACATTTTTGCACTTAGGTCATTGTTCCACTGGAGGTGTGATATATACATATACAGTAATGTCTCACTAATTCGAATCACTTTTATCACCTTTAGTCCGAAACTCAATTTGTTCTCATTGTGTACTCTGCAATCCGAATCTACCGATTCCAATATTCCTACTCTGTAATCCGAATTCCAAGTCAAAACAACATACAAATGCAATGGGTTTTAAAGTCATTTGGTTTATGGATGTGTTAGTCGATCGCCTTCTGAAAATTTAAATACGACCATAATCATGAATATACACGAACACGAACACATTCTCACTGTTCACTTCTGCTTCCCACCTTAGGCTGTGGTTCCCCTGCAAGCAAATGTAAGCAAATTTTACTCGCGCGAAAAGTTCGCTAATTTACTCAAAGCTGCGGATTTCCTATGTTGTGGTTCCGGTGCATACAATTTACTCGCGCGAACTAAGCGAGTCAAATTTCCGATTATTTCATTTCATTTCTATTTTACTCGCGTGGATAAAGCGAATTCAAGATATTTTAGTTTCAAAGGAATTGGTAGAAGAGTCTACACATGGTAGATAGAGTTTGCAAGGTATGTATGAGAGTAGGGCGGGTGGGGGATCATATCCTTTGGTAGAAGAGTGTGCAACGTACCATGGCAACATCTTCAAAACTAAATTAGTTGGCATTTTCTCTATCGTGGGCTCTATATTTGACAAAATATAATGGAAAGTATTTGTAGTCATTCTATAATATTCAAAAAAGAGTCTCTGATCGTCAGATCGTTGAGCGGGTATTGGATAGCTAAATGCGGAAAATAATACGGTTATCTGAAGACCAGTGCAGATTTGTTGGACGGATTTGAAAATCTTCCGTTAAAAGATTATAACAGTAATGTCTCGCCAATCCAAAGCAATTATTGGAATGGGGTATTCGAACTAACGTATTATTCGGACTAATGAGTATAGGACGAGAAAAAGAAGAGTCGATTTTTGACAAAATCCGTCCATATCTTCTGTTCCTCTTTTTCTTCCTTTGATGGCGGTGAGGTTATGATCAGGATTAAAGTGATCGGCCTCAGAAAATAACGGCAGGTCTCCCGATTTTGAATCACTTCGTCGCTGAGGGTGTTGCTGCATTTGTGATCCAGGATTTTTTTTTTGGTCTATCTCTCTTTCGCGTTTGTATAAACAGATCCCTTGGTTGTCTATGAAAGGCCTTTTCAAAATCAACCAACACCATGTGCAAATCCCTTAAAGAGTCACGATGTTTGTTTGTGTGGTTGATTTAGGTTGAAAACACACCGGATAAAGCAAAACGTTTTTTTTTTGTTTCGTGAAACAAGGGAACATTGTTTCTTATGAGAGCGCACACACCAATTTGGTGTGTGTGCTTTGCTTTATCCGGTGTGTTTTCAACCTAAATCAACCACACAAACAAACATCGTGACTCTTTAAGGGATTTGCACATGGTGTTGGTTGATTTTGAAAAAGCCTTTCATAGACAACCAAGGGATCTGTTTATACAAACGCGAAAGAGAGATAAAGCAAAAAAAATCCTGGATCACAAATGCAGCAACACCCTCAGCGACGAAGTGATTCTAAATCGGGAGACCTGCCATTATTTTCTGAGGCCGATCACTTTAATCCTGATCATAACCTCACCGCCATCAAAGGAAGAAAAAGAGGAACAGAAGATATGGACGGATTTTGTCAAAAATCGACTCTTCTTTTTCTCGTCCTATACTCATTAGTCCGAATAATACGTTAGTTCGAATACCCCATTCCAATAATTGCTTTGGATTGGCGAGACATTACTGTTATAATCTTTTAACGGAAGAATATCAAATCCGTCCAACCGTCCTTAAATTGTATGATTCATTGTTGTTTTTGTCTCCAGTTGTGTATCAGTTAAGAGAAATAATAAAATAAGAACTTTTGTTTCTTTATTATAAAATTTTATAATGTGATGGTTCTTTTAAAATTCATTAAAATAATGATTCTAAGCTGAAAAATTGTTTGTGTTCAGGTCGCAGTAGCAGGCGGTCACTTATATGCATTGGGAGGTCATGATTGTCCAGCTAGCAATCCCTCAGTTTGCAGAACAGATACAGTTGAACGTTATGATCCGGGAACGGATTCGTGGACACTGGTGAGTTTTTATTCTGTTTGCCATCTTCTAAAGAATTATGTTAACATATCATTGCGGAATTTAGATATGCTCACTGAGCGTCGGAAGGGATGCAATTGGTTGCGCCTTTTTGGGCGATCGGCTTATAGCTGTCGGTGGATATGATGGCAATCATTACTTAAAGACTGTCGAAGAGTATGATCCTGAAACGAACGAATGGGGACAAGTGGCACCACTTACCTACAACCGGGCTGGAGCCTGTGTAGTAACGATTCCAAATATAATTCCCTCAACACCGCCACTTACTGCCAGCTCAACGGTTTAGTTTAAATTTTTTTTTAATTTATTCATTACATTTACTTTATTTTTATGGTTTCTAATTCAACTATGCGTAAAGCGCAAAGACATTGTTTAAGAAGTTTTTTTTATTATTATTTGCAAAAACATAAAATGCATGTGGCTCCAAAATCGTTGCTTAACAAATAAAAAAGACTGCTTGGCAAATATTTTCAAACTCTGCTTAAATTAAAAATATGCGCTGTCAATGAATTTTTGTTAACCCTGTTTTCTTTTGTTATGTTCATGCTTATGGTTTTCTATTGCGTGTATTTTTAAAAAGAATATTTGTAAAAACTGTCGCTGTGTCTATGTGAATTGCTAAATTTTCCAAATGTATCCACTATGGGTAAATCTATGCGACAATTGTATTACAATTGCAGACTTCGGCGTTTTCTCAGACAACTATGGCTCAAACTAGAAAAAATCGTCTCTTTCTATAGGTGCTGTCCGCTTTCGAGAATAGTTTCAATGCTCTCAGGACTGTATCCACTTAACGAAATTACTATTCAGTTTTTTTTTTAACTTTTAACTATATTTTTTAAGCATATTTTGTTGCAAACTTCCGTAAATGTACGCATTTCTGTTAAAAAATAACAACGCCAGAGACTTTGGAGGCTACTATTAAGTTTTCGTGTTGTCAGAATATCGCTTTTAGAATAAATGACAATTACAACATTCCGTAAAATCTTACAATCACATAATAATTCCTACACATTCCTTTTTCGATAAAAAAAATGATGGCAGTTCAAATCCTGTACTTCTGCAAGCGCCATATTAGCTTTCTATTATTAATTGAGTTTTCAGCTTTTGTATTCATACTTTTTCACTTTAACAAAATGAAAGAATGCACTGTATTTCACAAATTTGTTATACAAAATTAAAAAGATAAAGACAGATAGAATGCAACTATTATTAATCAATGTCTTGTCGTGTATGTTATTTGTTTATGTTTTCATTTAAATTTATTTCACTATTACCTTACGTAACAATCACCTTACTCTATTATTTATATAATTTTATTTTGTTTTCTTCTTTTCTTTCTTTAATTTTAACTTTAGAAAAAATGGAAACCAGTTAGATTAAATCCATACTGTTACAGACGCACTGTAGAATTTGTCGATTACTACAATCTCTAAAAAAGAATCCGATATCACTTAAATCACATTCGCACACTTATGTTAACGTTTGTGTTGTTTAAATTGTTTTCATTCAAATCACTTAGAACCGAACAAATGGTTACGTGAATGGCTTCCTTAGCATTGAAGGCAGCAAAGACATGGTAGTGCATATATTCAAACGATTACTGATTATGCAATTGATATTAGTTAATGGACTTATGCGCTGAAAAACTCGCTAATTAATGAAATTGCTGACTAAACATGACATGTTTTTCAAATTTAATGATTGAGGAAAATTTGTTTCGGTTGTGATTAATTTTTAATTATTTGAAATTATTTATTGAAAATTTCTTATTGAAAATTTATTATAATAAATGTATGTATATTCAATTTGTATTACATGGAAAAGTGATTTTAATATATATATTTTTTTAAATTTGGAAATCTCCTTTTTATATATAAAATAATATACACACATATAAAATGTGATAAAAAATGTAGGATAATAATCAACTGATTAATCAATCGCTATTATGTAAGGAAAAAAGAACGCAATTATTTTCATATAATTATAGAATCAAAAGAACTATAAATCAATTATATTCTTAATTTATAAGTTTACTACGTACCGACATAGAGCTCAAGTATTCTGATATGATTTTGCTCTATACACTCGAATTTTGTAACAAATTAAAATACTTTTTTTTAATCGTGTTCTCATAATATGTATTACGGACACGTTTTAAATGTGAATCTTACATTTCAATTTTACACTAATGGAATGAGAGCACTGTATTTTCCGTTTACATTAAATAATGCAAATACCTATAACTAATTATGATATCAAGTTATTTTAAAAATAAACAAACTCAAACCATTATTATTTTCATTATTTTGTCATTTTGTGTTTCAAATCCAATCTGTGGACTTGAGGAATTCAATGGATGTTGAAGAATGTTATATTTCTAAATTCTGAGAGGTCAAAGAAGGTTTTGCCGAGTGTGCGTTGCCTGGTATCAGCTAGTCTAGTGTTCTATGGGACTAGTGTCATAGCTCTGACTAACCTAACCTCAGCTCTTTTATTTATCCTTTTTTCAGGGATCTATGGGCCTTTGCGATGGCAAACTGCATTTGTCCAGCCCGTCCCCAAAAAGGCGAAACTTTTTCCTACTCTCACAACCCAATTGCACTTACAAATTGCGCGTAACATGATCTTCCGGGATCTTAAAAAACAATCAACTACCTGGTCTCCTAACGGTCTTGCACTCCATATGCATATACATATTAGACAACGAAGAGTTCCAGAAACCTACGTACAGATGATCATGGCCATGTATGAGCGAGTAAAGACAAGAGTAGGATGCCGCGTTTACTTCACCGAGGAGTTCGCAACCAAAGTCGGTTTACACCAGGGAAGCGTCTTAAGTCCCTTGATATTTATTACAGTCCTTGATTATCTGCTCGAAGGAAAATTGACATACTTCAAAGTGCATCGGCTGTTGACGGGTGGAAGTTGTGGAAGGGAATGGGTATCGTATTAGTATATGCTAAAAAAAAAACAGAATACTTGCGCTGCCCGTTCTCTGATCCACTCCGACCTATTCCAGACATTTATATAAGTGGAAGAGTGATTCCCAAGTGCGAAAAGTTCAAATATTTGTGATCTATGGTCAATAACAAAGCAAGCTGTGATGACATTAAGCATCGCGTAAGCGAAAGGCGGATGAGGTGGTGGGAAAACTCAGCCATCTTCTGTGACCGAAAAATGCCCCCTAAGCTGAAAGGAAGGCTCTTATGCGCCCTGCGGTCACATACGGGTCACAATATTGGACAGCGTACAAAAAGTATGAGGGCAAATTAACGGCAGTGAGAAGAAGATGGTTCGGATTACAGCATTAGTAACAAAGATTGATCGAATAAGAAGTTCCAAGATCCGAGGAAGCCTTCACGTCAAAGAACCCACCTTTAAGAAAATGGAGCGTTCTGTCAAAAATCAACATTCTAATAGAAACGCGAAAGAGAGACAGACCTAAAAACTCCTAGATCATACAAACGCAGCAACACCAGCATTTGATTGGCCTCACCGACGAAGTGATTCAAAATCCGGAGACCTGCCAGTAGGGATAAAGTTAAGTGGGAGGACTATGACCCCTTCAATGCTGATCATAGCCTCACCACCGTTAAAGAAATAAGAAAATATTGCTTGCAAAAAATAGCTAAAAGAATATTTCTAATACATACTAGTGCAACACTAATATTATTACTCTCATAGGATAAAATATTTGTGCCTTCTATTGCGTGATACATGTGACCATGCATTTGATTAAGTTTATCATTTTTAAATCTCAAAGAAATTTGAAATCGCAGTAAATTATTGGGCGCAGAGGTTATTGTGTTGGACTACTTTTGTTAAGGTCTCAGGTTCAAATCCCGCCGAGGCCAAGTATCCATGCTGATTTTGACATTCGAATTCGAACGAAAGTTTGTCGAATTAGAAGAAATTGTATTTTGAGATTCGATCGAATAGAAAATTTATTTGAGGAAAACCGGCATTCGAACGACTTGACTATTCATTCGAATCTTAAAATAAGCATGATCATCTAAAAGTTTTCTTCCACTGCGCCACCTCTTGCGAACGTCTGAGAAACATCCAAGAGTATCAATTGTCATGGGAAGCTTCTCAAATGGATTCGGATTCGGCTCAAAATTGTAGGTCCCTTCCACATCGCACAATGGTTGGAGAAGCAAGGTTTTAGCCCCTGTATGGGCCTTTAATACCTGGTATTTATTTATTTTGTTTTGTGGGCGCAGTTTTTTTAAATTAGACAATGATGCCGGTACCAATCGAAATAATCTTCAGTGGAAGAACACTAGCTTGACAATTTCAAAATTCGTCCGAAAGTTCATAGGTAGATTTAATACCTGATTTTTTCAAATATTTGTTTGCTAAACCATGAAATCAAATCAATGCATATATACATGCAATGACTTGTTGGTGAACGCTCGCCCCATTATTAGCACTGATGTTAAAAGTTTTTAATCTTTGAATCACTTAAAACTTACCCTATGCTTTTATGGACAACAACTCATCATTGAAATGTAATTTTCCAATCAATTTATAGCAGAAACAACGAATTTTTTGAAGTGGCAGGACATTGTCCCACACATCCATCAAAGCAAGCAAATAAAAGTGTATCTTTTCTGAATACGAATATAATTTGTGAAAATATTCAAATATTTTAAGTGCACCTTTGCGATTATTTTGTTTACTGCTTTTGTGTACCTTTTTGTACTTCTCGTGTCCTATCGAATCTTCTGCAACTTTCCTTCAACGATCTTAACATACACACTTTCCTACATTGTATTTCAGTATCAAAACATTTTCAGGCTGACTCTGACGGCCTCCTTGCAATATGCCATTACCTAACCTAGACATCCATCAAAGCCACGGCTTCATACACGATACACCACCGCACCGCTGCTAACTGTAAACCGAAGTAACCGATCGGAGATTTCATCTTCCTCTCCATATTCCCCATCCCCATCATGAGACATAGGTAGGAGGTAGGATACTTTTACCCTGCCCTTGAAGGCTCTGGTACAGTGGCGGACTAACCAGGGGCGAAAGCGTCCCTTTCCGCCTCGGGCCTCCGGTTCAAAATATAATACATATATAGTTCAGAAATCATAAATAAATTCTTAATATGTATACATAAATATAAATAGAACATATCTTAGATTTAATTTTTTACAAAATTAATGACAGCTCTTATATATTTTAATCTTCCTTAATTATTCTGTTTCTATTGATTCGTTGTCAACAGAGATGTTTTCTTCTGTTCCATCACTATTACCGCCAATTAATATTAATATCGTTGTGCAACGTTTAGTTTTAGCTTATTTGCATTCAGCCAGAAACTTAAGTTCACTAAATTTTCTTGCATTCTTGAGACGGTTTCATGTAGGCTTTTGCCTGTAATGAATAAAATTGCGTCATCGGCATTATCCTTTATGTAGACATTAAATAACAACGTTCCCAGAACCGAACCCTGGGGTACACCTATATTAACACCTATTTTTTCTGAAATAACAACGATCACGTTTGTGCTTTGCATTCAATCTTCCAGATATGTTCTGATCGAATTCAAGGGTTGACTTGGGATCGCTCTATCAAATGATTCAAAAGCAAACAAAACAAAAACAAACTATCGGAAGAATCCATATAACACATTAACAAGTTTGGATAAGTCTTTAGGGGAAAGAGCAACGATCTAACAGTGAAAATATATGGTTTGATCGGCCCGAGTGAAATGGTGTTCATACGAAACTTCATCATCGATTTGTGTGGGGAAAGGGGTAACTAAGACGTGTTGGCTTGAAAAAAAAATATCAAGAGATAAGGGGCGTAATTCTGTTCCTGTTCGATTCGTACCAATACATATCACGAGGGAACTTAGGATGGATTTATAATTACACGCAGAGCACACACATCATTGCAGAATTATGAATGTGTTATATATTTTGGTTGAGTTAATTCATTTTCAATTGTCTCTCATCTTTGATAAAATTAATATGAAAAACACATAAAAGAACAGGGGTTAAGCTGAGTATATTCCTCACGTAAGAACAACTACCTTTTCTCAAATGTGAACCATGCCAAATCGATGAAGAAGTTACGTATGAATACCATTTACCGGGCCAATAATTATTATAATATACTAACGGGTATCCGGCGTGCGTTGCTGTGCCTAACGAAAAGTAATACATAAATGTTTTCGTAAAAAATAAAGCTGGACCGGTTAAACCAAACACCCTCGCGCCAATGCCAAAGCCTGAAAATTTAAGTTCAATCGGTTCGTTTCTTAAAGCAATTTCATCCTTTTCTCCGCATTGTTTAGCCCGCTCACTCAACTTCGTTGATCCTCTAAAGGTAGGTACTAGGTACTAGTTGTCTGGCAGGCGCCTACGTCGGCTCACTTTTTCGAATCAAACATAGTTTAGCCCAGTCGCGGGTTTAATGGATATAAATCACCCTTTTCTCCTAATGTTTTAGCCCATCTTGATGGTACTCTGTCAGAAAATTTGGGTAGGTGCCAATAAAATTTTACGAAATCTTAACTCAATTGGATGGATCATAGGGGACAACCACACAACAATAATTTTTATATAAGTATATAAGATTACATAGAGCGAACGAAGATGCAGTTGCATCAAACTGATGGACCGATTTTGATCAAGCTTCACAAAAACACTCTCTGGCCAATACCGAAAATTGCCTATTTGAACTCAATCGGTTCGGTGGTTTCGGTATCTATATACTTCGGATTTACCAACATCCACTTTTTTATGTATGGATAGAAGATAATAATATGTATATAAAGAACATGTTTACATTTGGAAACATTTAACCGATCCAGAGACAACGATTACCTACATCAATCAACTCAATCGGCAAAATTCAAATTCTTTCCATGAAACTTCAAATAACATTTGGTAAATAAAGAATGTGTTAAGAATAAAAATATATTAGAGATTTTATTTGCAAAGATAGATACATTATTCAACACTCAAAAACAAAAAAAAAAACAAAGCCAATCATTTTTATATTCTAATTATTGTATCGCATCCTTTCAATTGGCTTACGAGCATGAATACGAAACCGTTTCGATTCCGAGCATGTTAAGTCAAAATCAGTGCAGTTATTTTTGGAAAAGCTAAGCGCTTTAGAGTCTGCTGTGTATAAACGCTTGCGTTTTATAGCTTGACCATTGTCATCAGCAATTGAATTTTGTCTTACTAAGGAGCCTAAAATTAAAACAAGAAGTGAATAATTGTTTAACTTTTGTTTTAAGATTTTCTATATTAACTAGTTATGTACCTGCATATGATGCACACCTTCTTATCAAAGACGGACAATTGGGGTTAAATGAAGTATTATCTTTTAATTTCGCGTTTTCTTCCCCACCACTAAGGGAAGGCAATCGAATTACAGAAGCCACTAATGACCAGAGTTTACTTTTGCTCTGTTGAGGTTTTTTGTTTTCAACGAAAACTTCATTTTCAAGTTCGATATCTTTATAATTAGATTCAAATGACTCGAGTTTCACCTCATCGTCTTCGTCTTCTTGCTCTTCCATACTATAAAATTTGTTTTGCAAGCTATCTCCTAAGGAGCTTCCATATTTGCAGACGTTGCTAACTCTGGAAGTTTGAATGGGGGTCGAGGATGGAGTAAAAAACTTTTCATTAGGGGATTGCGTTTCTGCTTCACATTTTTTCGGTACAACTGGAGTCTCAAATTTGATAAGCTTTTTGTTGGATAACACTCCAGAGTTAGGAATTCGAGGTGTTGCAGGTGTGACAAGGGCTGTTAGCATTTTGGTTTCTAAAACGACTTCATTTTGTTGAATATTAACTTCATTAAGTTCGGTTGAAGTAGATGTTATTATTTCCACGCTTCGGCAAGACTGATATACCGACTTAGCGGACTTTTTGTCTTTAGGTGCATTACCGGTTATAGATTCAGCAGTGCTTGATGTGATTATTATCGATTCTGTAGTTTTTTTCGTCGCCGAGAGTAGAACTCCTCGATGATGCGTTTTTAAATGTGTCGTCGGCACCGTTTTTAAAAATTCCAAATGGCTCTCTCGGTCAATGATTTCACTTTGTGTTCGGCGAAGAGCAGGAGAAAGCCGTAAGTCCAATGGAGAGTTTTCATTGTTTTTTTCCGATATATCTAAGAAAATCCAGTGGGTATATAAAATGTTCCTACTGAACATATTGATATGTTTATTGATCTTACCACCGCTTGAATCGATAGAATCAAACATTTTCTTTCGGTTTAAGCCAACGCCTCGTGTTCCAGTTATTCCGTGTTCAGCAATCGCCTTTTGTATACTTTTCGACATTACCTGCCTAAGTGGAGTAACTGCTACTGATATTTTGGCACGGGTTCGCGGCTTTTGATAACGGTTGACTGTTTCGACAGGTCTCGTGGAAGGCGTGCTTTTGGGGACAACAAACAATATCATAATTAATGTTAATGAATACTAGGAAAAGAATGTTTGTGTTTGCGTAGCAACAAATATGTATTGGAAAATGTTTTTAACGAAAAAAGAAGCATTTGCAGGTGCGCTGGAAGGGAAGTAGATACAGTTTAAGTCGTCCAAGCGGCAAATTTGAGAAGCTTCTCATGGTTATTGATACTCTGGACGTTTGTTAGACTTTAGCAAGAGGGGCAGTGGAAAAAAGGTGTTACTGGACCCGGGGTGATTTGAACTAGAGACCACTCGACTACTAATCCAACGCACCCCTTTGCCACTGAGCCCAAAAATTCTTGTGTCTAAAAAAAAACATCAGAAACCATCAAGTCATTTTCAAATACGTTATTCGAAAGCTAAGTATGTACACATTGTTTACCTACCCTAAAGGTGGCATTAATGGCGAACTTCCCTCTTGCTCACTTCCCGAGTTGTATATACTTGATACATGACCTCCGGAAATATTGAATGTCTGCTCTTTAGGCTTAGCAAAAATTTCAGCTTGCAGCGGAGTTGATGTCGATCGTACGAGTTTTCCCTTAGTAATAGGTATTCCAATTCCAGTGCTTTTTCTTATAGACGAATTGTTGATCGATGAAATATTTTTTATTGATGATACACTATCACTTATGAATTCTTCCATAACTTTGCTCTTTGCTTTCCAACGTAGATTTATCATCGATATAGGGGTAAGGTGGCTGTCATTGATTTGTGTAATTCGCATTGGCGACGTTTGCGTTGAAACATTTGAAGCGACATTTCCTTGCGATGGAACCGTTGCTTCTTTTTTAATTTCCAAAGCTGACACCTCTGAACCCTCAAGTTTACAAGAAACTTCACTCTGTAGACATTTTGAGAATTCCAAAAGATCTTCGATTTTTGAGTAGATCTGTAAATTAATATATTTAAGCTAAAAGCATTATACATTTTGAACATTTTCCTTACTCTGGAACATTTTCGACAGTTTAATGGCAAGTGCGTCGTGGCGACATGAACCATCAATTCTGTACATACCTCAGCATGAAGAATAAGGGGTTTTTTCTGGCAAATGGAACAAAAAAAATGAGAAATCGCCTCATTGTTAGCACAATGAACTATAAATGCATGATTTTTAAGCTCATGTTTTTCCCGACACTCAGAGCAACAAAACACTTTTTCACACGTTTTGCAAACAACCTATAAAAATTTAGAAAAACTTATTTTGTTAAAATATTAATATATAAAGGATTTTTTAGTTTACTTCTTCGGGGATAATCATTGCTATTGAACATAAATCTAAAAACTTGTAATATGTAGTAACTTTATACGATAAAAAATATTTCCAACTGTATTGCACCTGCACCATAGATTAATATTGTTCATAGCCATACTACCGTATTTTGCGAATAATTTTTTTTCACAAATGATCTCTTTTCGATCATAACAGTTTTTGTTAAAACCCAAACCAAGATCAAGAGGGTTACCAAGTGCCGGAAACTACTAAAGAAAGAGTCATTACATTATGTATACCTACGTTAATTTTGCATACATACTTATGATAAAATAGGTAAATCTAATTACATAACCCATAATTTTCATCTTCTTCACTTTGACACCGATATTAGGGTCTGGATTAATAAGATCATACCCTCCAACCTGACTATATTCCAACTGGTACGCCTGTGCGAGTGGTGTAAGCCGTCTTGAGCCATCAAAAAACATCGGTAGGACTATGAAACTTGAGGCAGGGTAAAAAAAACAATCGTGTGTACCTATATTATTAAATTTAGGATAAGGTGGGATCATACCGGCCGCCCTTGTATCTCGACACATGCAGCCTTAAGGGTAAGGTGTAGGAGCAACTTCTGCCGATTACAGAAGTAAGTGATATTTCTAACTGGAATTATTTTCTTATCAGTTTCGAACCTCTGTGCCCTATGTTGAATTTTAGTATCTTACATTCAAAAGCTCAAATAAAAAGTTCGAAAACATTTTTAGAATGGTTCGTTCTTATAAAAAAAAAAAAAAAAAAAAAAAAAACTACTAATAGGTGTGATATCAACGAAACGATACTTACAAAAGCTCTCGAAGACATTTTTGTAGTACAGAGTACACATAATGAAAGTTTCAAATAACAAGAAAAATCCTTTTCAACTGTTTTGCAAAAAAAATTATTCCAAATCTAAAGAAAAAGTGTCGAATCTGCCCCATCCTACACGACTACTCAAATCATTTCTTGTTTAAAATAATAATAATAATAATAATCATGTACCATCAAGGTACAAGGCCATAACTGCCTTTGTGTGTTTGACTCTTATTTAGTAAACTCTCTCCCTCTCCCCCACTTCAGTTTCTAAATCACCGCGGAACTGGTGCTGGTCCAATGGGACACCATCTTGTATGTCGTCTGCCTAAGACGTTTGATCTTGCTTTCACATCTTTGCCTTTAATATACTCAATCGATGCAAGGCATGCCAGCATCCAGCGGCCCTCACTAGCGAACATTTTACTAATAATGCTTTTTAGGACTGATTTTACCTATCTGCGTCTCTAGTTTATGCCTTTGTACGGACCATCGTTTACACTCGAAGAACATATATGGTTTGCATCGTCCGTTGTGCAGTCACCATACTGTGGCCATGACCAGTAATTAATTGGGTGATCTAGAAGTTCACTTCCACCTTCGCTCCATTTGTAACAACTCTGACCAATCTTGCAGCTCACCTCACGCGTGTTTCTCACTTCAATCGCTCTCGCCATTGTTATATGGTGAGCTCTTTGGCTTTCGCCGTTGCAGCTGGGTAAACACTCAGTTTTACTTGTAGATATCTTCTTTTCTTATACATAAAGAACGATAGCAGCTTGCTTCTCGAAGGGCTCCTGTTCTTTGTGTCGAAGCGAATTCCTTTCTGTATTTCTTTTCTCTGAGTCGGACCAAAACTCGCAGCCATGGTAAAGGATGCGGGCGGCAACAGTGCAGTAGTGCATTCACTTGCTGATCGGAAGGTTGCGTGTTCAAATCCCGACCATGTCCATGAAGCAAAAATCCGCAGAATAAAAAAAAAATCAATATAAGTGCAGCCAATGATTGCTCATATGTGCACATTAAATTATTGTATAAGTTTCTGCGGATTAAACCCAAATACAAAACTTCCAACATAATGCTCTCTAAGTTATTTAGACGCCATCCGTGGAGAAAAAACCTGTCCAATACACAAACCTATTTTTCCTATCATTCTATCTCTACCACCTAATATAAGGCAATGAATTACGTCCAAAATGAAATTGCATTTGTAGGTGTTGAATGAAGAAAAGAAATCCCTTGAGCGCAGGCTAATTATAAAAAAAGGGTGAAGTTTGTAATTAACATAGGCAGTATTGTCTTGCTTGCTGTTCATCCTTTGTTTTTAGCCTATGGCACATGCGACCAATCCCGGTACTTTTTAGCCTTTTTTATGGTTGAATAAAAAATTGTCTTTTATTTAAATTTTCCCGGAAACAACTGACAGTACGCTACGCATCCCTTAAAATTATGTTTTATTTTTAATTAATTAATTAAGAAAATATTTATAAAAACGAATGAATGAATGAAAAATGAACTAAAATAATAATATGCGACGTTTTTAGTGTAATTATAATTATTACTATTCAGTCTTAGTGTGATAATTGATAATTGCGTTTATCATTCAACCATAGATAAACTTTACACTTTGCGCATAAATGAAACGGTTGTTCACTTGCTTGCCTTCACCACCACATTTCGAATTTTTGCACCGAGCTCGTCCGTCATTAATTGGCAGGTTACTATCATGTCGCAAATGATTAGGCGGCTGATGTTGGGTTTGGCCTCGCGGGACTGACAAAGGTAAGTCTCGCCGACTACCTTTCTTTCTCTTTTCTGTCATATTTCTCAGCACGTAGGATACCTCCAAATGGAACTTCTTTTCGGTTATCAAAATTGAAGGGTTTGCTCTTTTGAAAAGTAACCATACATTAACCATGCAAATGTCGAGTAAATGTAAGAACATTCTGATGTACCATTTTCGGCTTTTTAACCCAATCTTTAGGCGACCCAAAGAAGAATCCGTAAGGTCTACACCGCCCATGTGCAGATTGTATCCTTCTATTATTTGAGGACAGGGAATCCTGATTACTTTGTGGTGCTTCTTATTCCATCGTTCAAAAGTAGAGACGTCGACAGCAACACTATGTTCCGCTAGCAATGGTTTCATGCCAACGAAAGTAGACACAAGGTTAACGACCTTTTTTATCTTTCCAAGATATTGTTGTCAACTCCACAATTTCATCATGATCTTTGGGTCAGGAAGTTTACAATTTGTTATTCGATTACGATTTATCGTTCCAATGCTATGAATGCATACGGTCCGCTGATAAATCAGTAATGGTATGGTTATCCATATATACTATATATTTTTAAAAACGGGGAAATTCACGTTTCATACATACTACAATATTAGCAGACGCCTTCAAATCAGGTTCTCCTGGCCATAAATGATGGGCTTCTCCAGTGTAAATTTCAAATTTGTACATGAAACCGTTTTTATCGCAAATGGCGAAGAATTTGAATCCCCATTTCTTTGGTTTATTTGCGCAGTTGCGTACGCATCTGCTATCTCTGGTTCCAATTTCGAGCTCCCAAGAAAAGTGATTTGCTCTTCATACAACTGTAAGTTTCCTTTTTTTTCAACGAGCTCTCTCAAAATCATTGGAAGTTATGTCAATAACAATGCCCTTATACCTACAGCATTCTTCGCGTACGTGGCCCAACTTGTCATTCTGATCACTGAGAACATTTCCGGTGGCAGCTTCTCATTGTTGAGAAATACGCCAAAAATTGTCCCATCATCCAATATGGCGTAACTGGTTTCGGCCCGATTTCTCACGCGTTGCGATATTTGATTTTCATCAAATCATCCAATCCGTCATCTTCCCATTCCTTTTCATCATCAGACAAATCACCATTGTTAGGTATGCCTATCATTTCAAAATCGCCAGCATCACAAATCATATCCGCCACCTCATCAGCGTTGTACCTCTTTTCGACAATAATAACTATATCCATGTCTATAAACTACAAACACATTACAAAAATAATAGTCAAATGCATGGTGTACCATATATGGTACCTCCAAAAACAGAAAAAAAAACTATTCGAAAATATTAAATTTGATCGAGATTCTTTTTATTTAGCTAAAACAAAGCGCAATGTACTCATCAAAACTTATTTCCACAGGAATAATAAATGCGATAATTTTTTTTTCACTATTGAAACTTACTTAAGAAATTACGTGTAAAAAGTGCATTCGACCACTTCGGTAGCTTACTGACAATTGAAACAAATCCTAAGTGATCTAAAACGGTATTTATATGAAAGATAATTTTGTCTGTTACGATTTAAAGTGTACAATCGCACGCTTCAGCTTAATTTACTAGATTACCGTATGATTAAAGATATGTACCATATATGGTACGGTATGCATTTAAGGGTTAACACATAATTTTGGTTTTGTGTTTTTCTAAATATGCGTGCATGCATAGTGTACCATATTTGGTACACATCACAAATCGTCATTTTTCCTCTTTTCCAGGAAAATGGTGCATTTTCCAGAAAAAATAATGCCCAATTCGTGTTTATTGAGTGGTTTTACATTAAGTTAGCTTGGTCTCCATACTGGGGGCCGACCTCATGCATTTAAGGGTTAAAACCGTTTGATATACCTACTTAAAAGAAACTTTCATAAAAGAATGACGAGTGTGTATAATTAAAGGGAACGAAAATGGAAACAAATTCGCATTGATTGCCAAAAAATTTCGAATGCTTTCTAAATATTAATTCATGCTTATTTTGATTCGAATTAATAGTCGCGTTCTCTCTAATCTATACCTATACCTATTCGAATCTCAAAATGATTCTTCCAATTCGACAAACTTCGATTGAAATCGAATATCAGAATAAGAATGAATACGATTTACAGCACCCTGTACACAGCACAAAAAAGCGCCCGGGGGAGAGTAGGCCGGTTACTTTTCTTTATTCAAAATTCGTACCCAAACCATCCATACTTACGGCTCCCACTTTTTTCTCATAACTATTTTGTTTACATTAAACAAAAAGTTTAATGTACAATATTTCATTATTAGAATGTAGTTCTTTTTTTCAAGTACATAAGGTAAAATTTGTGCGCCAAAGGATGCAGATGCCTGCCTTGCCTAACCTACATACGCATGCATGTATATACGCATACCAACTTACCGCCATTTTAGCTCAGCCAGATAATTTCAATTTCGATCGTTTCGTGGTTCGTTTCTCTTTTATACCAATTTGAGTACTCAATACTTTAGTATTTATTAAAAGCAGAGTTCCCAGTACATATTTGAGAGCATAAAGTTAGCATTTTATAATCGCCTTTGATCTGGATCGGATTTGCATTCAATAAAAATATACAGATGAAAAGCGTGCGCAACTGCACATAAGACACATGGGCAGAAATTTGTTGTCATGCGCCAATTAACGGCTGATTTGTTTTTGTTTTAGAAATTATTTTTTATTGAAATTAAATCTCTTTTATCGAATAATCAATCTTATTGTGCTATCACAAAAGAGTAAAAAAGGTTTTTTTCTTTTTAAAATAGATCTGTCTTGTTTCTTTTTTGGCTCAGAGCGTGCTTATAGCACGCTTCGTGAGCTCTGAATGAATTGAACGGGTAGTTATAGTTAGAAGCTGAGCGCGGCTATTAACAGAATAAAAGGAAGAAAAATAAAGGGAACACAATTAGAATGGCTGTCAGAAGTTGTTTTTCCTGCGTTACATGTAATACAATTTAATAATATGATTTATATTTAAAAAACAAACATGATTGATAATTAAATCTGAGAGCTCTCAGCTTACTCTGCTCAGAGCGCACTCAGCACGTCGAGCAAGGCTCAGAGCTTAAGACGATAAACGCCTTAAGTAATATATAAAGCGATTATGTCGAATTCCTTAAGTTGTTTCTTGCAGAATTAAGGTGCGTGCAGTTGCAGTATTGCATGTGCTTCGCCAATTCAAGCGTACATGACGGTTTTGCTAATCAGTAATCTCAAGACCGTGAATCAGTGAGTCAGTTTGTGATCGGATTGAGTGAATGCTTCGAATCTTTAATCTGCATTTACATTGAATTCGATTCGGATTGAATCCCGATTGAATCTCTCATGTAAACGGAATATATATTGACTCTCTCATATAAACGGACTAAATTATCCGACCGAAAACTAGATAATGGCATCACTAGAACGCTTACCTGGGCTTATAAATTCTGAACCGAGAAAAATGCCATCAGTTCATTTAATAGTGTTTCATTGACGAAGCGGAGAAGTCGTGACTCGTGAATCTAGAAATACTGCTAAGCGGTTATACGTATAACTTCATATTAAAAGATATTGTAAAAGAAAGTCATTAAAGGTAGGATTTATTTTCTCTTTTGTTAATAAAAATGTTTGTTAATAAGTTTAGATAAGAAATTTAAATAACATTTAAACGCGTGAAGTGTAAAGTTACGCCCATCTATTAATTTAATTTTTCATTTATACATATGTATATATATGTACTTGCAATTGGGTTAAAATTGACTTATATAAATTCGTTATACATATATGTGCTTATTGATTATTAAATGTTGCAATGATATGAAAATGCAACCTCAGTCCTTATAATTTGGGTATAAATATCCGATGTATGACGGGCGTACACTGTATACTTAATTTATTTCGTGCAATTTCTCGAATGTTCTTTATCCTGAACACGGGTACAAAAGTCGATGTTACGCTTGAGGCGCCATTCGCTGATTGAGCTTTATATATATATATATATACTTGTCAGCAGTTTTACTTCTGCGAAAAGTTGCACCATGTGGCTTTTGTTTTGTGGTTATGAATTTTTGCTCAAAATTAAAAATAATTAAATTTTCTCTAAGAAAATCAATTGAGTTTGTGATGAAACAGTCTTTAAAGTTCAAAGTGAATTGGAATATTGCATAGCAACCACGTGATTTCACGTATGACAACGTCGCAATGCGCTTGTACAAGCACATGGGGTGCCTTTTCTATTTACTAGGAAAGGTCTAGAAAGTTTTCTAAAATTGGCTTGCATCACATTTAAATTTAAAGCCAAGTAATTTTTTTCAGTTTTTTTTGTTGACAATTAACCGCAAGTTTTTTCGTATCCATCTAACAGTAAAAATATTCATAACGAATTATGGCATGACTAATCAATAAATTCTCGAGACAAAGAGTCTAACCTTATATTATATACCTTGTGAGAGTTTGCTACATTGGAGTATTATCCCATATAGAACTCTAATAGGACTTCAATTTCTCGTCAGCACTTTAAATGGCGTGTCTATCTATGTAATAACTAGCTAAGCAAAGTAATCAATAATTAATTATTTCGTTCTTACTAAAGTTATATGTATGGTAGCTTGTACATTTATTTTTGGTCTTGGGTGGAATGTACATCCATAAGTGTTTACAAATTGTGCTTATATATACATTTATGTAGAGATGTGTAGGAAATTTTAAGCAAAATCTATAGCGGCGTGGTTTTCTTTTCCCATTCATAACTCTGTAATGTTTGGTTTGCGGTAGACATTTTTATAAAGTTTTCTGCAAAGAAAAAAAATTTCTTGGTTGCTGATAATCGTGGACTTCGACCGCAATACGACTTAATGTGAATTTGTTTCCAGTTTTGATAATGGTAAATTATATGGAAAAGGGCCGTGACCCATTCGAAATAAATACGCCATATGTATCTATAAACACTGCTTTGTGCGCATACTTACGCCATTAAGCAGAAGCCAACAATTTGCATATAGGTACATCATGGCTATATGCTCTTGTTCATTGCTCTTTAGCATGTTGGAACTTAATTTTTGTAACAGCTTATCAGTAGAATCAAAAAATATTTTATTCCAGAAGCATCTAAACGGAAAAATATGAACAAGGTATTTCTTGAAATAAAGTGGAGTCATCTTCCAACATGAATCAGAAAATTGTTTCCATTGATGTAAGAATATATTACCAGTACGTCATTAATGAAGTGACGACGAATTCTTTGCTTTCTTTTAAGGAATTTGGATGCGTCAGCTTTGAATAAAAAAAGTTTTTGTAATGTGAGATAGGGTAGGTGTACCAGCAAACGGGCAGTTACTGGCATCTGGCTCCGGCCACTTTCCATTAAATGCTTGATTATAAAATTTTATTTTCACGACCAAAAAGTTGTGGCTTTGGCAGTTTTCGCAAAAGTCAATATAATGGTCAAATGATAGTCATTCTCTGACGCAGAAGCATCCATTTTGCTGCGCACCAAACCAAACGCAATCGAAATGGTTCCCTCTAAAAAATTGATTGAGAGTCTTACTTGAGAGCTGCAACTTATAACAAAAAAAAAATTCTTAAGAAAAAGAAAGTAATTTATTTTGAACACCGAAATGCCAGGACGCAAAAGTATCGGGTAGTTATCCATCAGCTTTCAGGCGACCAATTCTATTTCACACTAAAAAAAAATGACGCAATTAATAATTAAAATAAATTCTTGTCGACATCAGCCATTCAATTTTTTCGTCATCAAAAAACCTTGTCATCTCTCTTCTATGTGGAACGTTGAATGGTATTGCTTTTTTGACGGGATTCGTAGGACCTCTCCATTGAACATGACAGAACCAACTGAGCCGGTCGCGCTCCATTTTTTTAGCGTGGAGGTTTGATTCGAACGCATGCTAATGCCGTTAAAATAGTGTGCGTTTTCGAACACCTTACTTTTGCAGTTTGTGTTGAAGAATGTTCTAAAAACTCTTTTTTTTACGCTGATGGCGTTATCGAAAACGGCCTTAAATTTCGGGCCTATCTAACATACTGGTTAAATTGTACAGTATAGAACAGGCAGAAAAGCACGCTAGCGTCGGTGGATGCAGTAAATTTTAATTTTTTGTACAGTGGGTGATCAAATTATTACGGCCACCTTAAAAAATATATTTTTTTCAGGATTTAGTGCGACGGTGGAAAAACGCCTTAAATGGGCTAAGGCTCATAAGGACTGGACATCCGAAGACTGGTTAAAGGTGATAACTTAATATGTCGGCTTTTAATAGATT
The DNA here is from genome assembly GCA_949715645.1 of Portevinia maculata. NCBI lineage: Eukaryota > Metazoa > Arthropoda > Insecta > Diptera > Syrphidae > Portevinia > Portevinia maculata. The sequence goes on along the minus strand of OX454528.1, from coordinate 136,561,288 downwards.
TTTATTTCATATTTTGGAGATATATTTTCACGATTTTCGTGGCAGGTGTTTTTTGTAGGTCTGATTTCCGATGCATCAACGGTTCAGATTTTGTCGGATAAGTCCGAGTTTGTTAGGAGGAGGGCAAACGAAAATTATAAAAGGGAATGCATGCACTCGGACTTATGCGACAAAATCTGAACCGTTGATTCATCGGAAAAGCAGACCTACAAAAAAATGCCTGCCACCAAAATCGTGAAAATATATCTCCAAAATATGAAATAAAGCCGACTTATTAAGTTTTCACCTTTAACCAGTCTTCGGATGTCCAGTCCTTATGAGCCTTAGCCCATTTAAGGCGTTTTTCCACCGTCGCACTAAATCCTGAAAAAATATATTTTTGAAGGTGGCCGTAATAATTTGATCACCCACTGTATAATATATAAACATGTTTGAAGACTTCTTTGTAAAGTATAATTGGCCTGAAAGCGTGGAAAAAACACGTTTCCTTTTTTGCATCAAGTGGCCGAACCTTATTTACTTAATTGTTTTTGTTGATTTTGTTTTATTTTTCTGAAGTGCAGCCTAAATGAATAAAATGCCTTTTATATGTAAAGTTTTAGTATCCAGCCATTATTTTACTGTCGTGCTGCAGTTTAAGTCCATGTTTTTCCAGTATGCTCTCATTGTTGATCAATGGACGGATTTGTTTGAATACGCACTTGCGGGACTGTCGAGATGTTAAATGTGTCGCTTGCCGAATGATTCATGGTAAAATTGCCTAAATGTGTTTTTTTGACTGGGCGCTGCTGCAGTGATATTTATTATCAGCCCTTCCCTGCGCGGGCGACATCCTTAGATATGCTATGTAAAAGGTCAAAGCAGTTGTTAGCTAAAATTTCTGACCATAAGTGGATAAACGATTTTAATGCCACAAGGGCCCAAGTGTGGTGAAGCAGAGTTTTTCTGAGTCAGCCTGCTGACTTCCGTAATGTCTAAATATTTTAGAATAAAATAACCACGAATTCAATCGGAAAACAAAGCTTAATTATTATCGGCCATGTTCTGCATTTCGATCGAAATTGATTGTCAATTTCACTGTTTTACATTTGACTTCGAATTGTCAATTGTCAAAAATGGTAATTTTTAATTGTTCTGTGCAGTGAAATTACTGAGCTTCAGTGAGTGGTTGGTGTGTTCGTGGACTACTAATCGAAGGGTCTCGGTTTCAAATCTCGCAGGCCAATTTGTTTCCACTGCCCCCACCTCTTGCAAACGTCTGACAAACATCGAAGACGCCATTGGAACAACAGAAAAAGGTATCTACTTAACCAGAAAATCACTATTTTTTTCTTGCAAAATTTTCTTAGTGTTGTTTCATTGAAAGTCCCCGGCGAGGTCACAGGCGGATCAGTGAGGTGGGAGGGTTATGATCCCTTTAGCCCAGATGCCAGGCAAGGTTAGGTTTAGGTGACTGTCTGCAGAAGCCGACACACTTAGACCAATTTAGGGCCCATTGTGATACCACGTATGTATTATCTACCTCAACTCGTAGATGGGACTGGCCCACGACACGCGGTTGTTCTCAAACGGTCCCCCATCTACGTACTAACCGCGCCCAACGTCGTTTAATTGCGGTGATCTGACGAGAATCGATTAACTCGACGTGGTATGGTCGTTGGCTAAGAAGATGCAAACTTTCCCTAAAAATGATAAATAAATCATTTTTTGAAAACAACAAAAATATTAAATGTGCTTACAATTTTGCACCGAGAAATACACTGCCAACTGTAACTGCACCAATTTCACAAATAATTAACAAAGCAGAAACAAGGTATTTGAATTCGTTCAGAACACCGAAATAATACAGAACATCCATTTCATATTCACAATTAACTTTTCTCGAATTTCCGGATCGCTCCTAGTTCTCCCAGTGATCCGTAAATGGAAAAAGGAACCGGAGATTTTCTTTATTTTCTCGATACAGGTAGACCTCACTTAACACGTACTTCTTACAGCACGGCCTCGTTCTAACACGTCTCACATTTTGCGGCATATTTTCGTTTAACACGAAAAAAGCCTCGCTCTAACACGGTGTGCGAGACACTGGGCCCTATTACGGTTGTCAAATATCAATACGCTATTTGACATTTTTTGACGAAATTGATGAACTGGTATTATCGTTGTCAGCAAACAAAGTTTTTGACGAACTGTGAACACTCTTCAGACTTTAGGTCTATTGTGAATGGTTCAAATTGACAACCTTGGTATTATGGTTGTCAAAACTATTGTTGTTTATCAAATTTTCAGTCAATCACAAATTCCTTGTTGATAAAACAGATCGCGAAATAAAACATGTCAACTATAGAACTATAATATGCAGTTTTTCTTTTTTTAAACTATAGCTTTTCTTAGCATAGTAATCTATATTGCTGATGCTTTTGTTGATATCACTAATGTTTTGTTGCACACTACTAATAATATCCACCATGGAGCTATAAAACTTTTCCTGTGCTGCAGTCTGGGTTTCTAACAGCTTCAAGCGGTGTATATCATTATTTGCGTTGAGGGTCTTTCGTGTCGGAGCTTTTTGCTGCACCGACGACACCGCGACTTCTTGCAGCAAATCTATATCCAAGTCATATGCACTGGGACTTGGCAGTTCAAGGCCAAATTCTGTGCCCGGTGGATCGACACAGGAGTCAATGTGCATTAATGCACTGACCGCTTCCTCAGTTTCTGTGAGTCGGTGAAGTTTGTTCGGACCACCACCAGTCGCCACAATTTCTATTTTGTTTTGAGTCATTTTTTTTTTCGTTTTGCACTTGAGGTCAGCCCATACCTGCGTTAAGAAGAATTTTTTAATAAATTGTTTTATATTGGAAACATAATACTTGCCCTCTGCCACTTTGTTGAGTCTCGTTCTGGTGGCCCTAAACTATTCAATTCCACCGCAATCTCCGACCACTTTTTGTTCATTAGCGGCTTTGAACAGATTCCCTTAGCAAAGTCTGGACTGCCTTCCATTATTTCCACCAATCTGGCGAGCTGGTTTTTGTTGCTTACAATTTTGCTCCTACGTAAAGAAAACACTTTAAAGTAAATACCACCATTTATTAAGTACAAAATACTTAACATTTTCAATCCAAATTAAATCAAATGAAAAATGAAATCAATGTCAGCAAAGCAGTCTGGTGGAAAATTGTTTATAAAATTGAAACGTCAAACGTCAATAGGCACTATTCACAGTAGATTTTTGATCTTCGTTCACAATGGATCAACAAATTATCAACTCGCATTCATAATACCAATCTATCAATTAATTGACAAATTGTTTCAATTGTCAATTAATTGATCTTTGACAACCGTAATAAGGCTGACTATGTCTGGTTTGCACAAATGTCACACGTATATAAATGTTTCTGGCCAGTAGACGCGTATAAGCTGTTTTTATAGGAACATACATCTAAAAAGGGACTTCCACAATTTACATGTAGAAAGCTGATGGTGGTGTGGGATCACCGGTTTCAGTCCAATTTACTAAGTTCCTTTTTTTTTTTGTTGACGAAGCTCGCTCGGTACGTACTTGATGACGATTTTTTTTTTCATCTTTAATAATAATACAACCTTTGAATAAAACATATTTGGACGATTCTGACGGTTTTCTGAAATCATGGAACAATACCACTCTTTTTACACTAGTTTCTTGTATCGTTTAACACGATTTCGTTTAGCACGGATTTATCAGGAACGTAACCCCCGTGTTAAGTGAGGCCTGTACTAATATTTTTAGGATTTGCGTTTTCACTCGCTGTGTTAAATGACTTGAGGCATTATATGTCTGTTTTCTTGGAAAATTGTGCACAAAATCTGCACAAATATTTGGATAAGAATCGGGATTTTGTGCAAATTTTGTACGGTCTTCCAGAAAGCGACAGACTTATTTAGATTTTGTTTCTTTGTTCAGGAAGACACAAATTAACTATTTTTTTTTTTATTTCAGATGTCTAAAGCTCCAGCTGTTGGTATTGATTTGGGTACTACTTACTCTTGTGTGGGTGTATTCCAACATGGTAAAGTTGAGATTATTGCTAACGATCAGGGAAATCGTACTACGCCATCCTATGTTGCCTTCACGGACACCGAGCGTTTGATCGGTGATGCCGCCAAAAATCAGGTAGCCATGAATCCAACCAACACTATCTTCGATGCTAAGCGTTTAATTGGTCGCAAATTCGAAGATGCAGCTGTACAGTCTGACATGAAGCACTGGCCCTTCGAAGTGGTCAGCGCTGAAGGAAAGCCAAAAATCCAAGTCATTTACAAGGACGAGAAAAAGACTTTCTTCCCCGAAGAGATCTCATCCATGGTTCTTACTAAGATGAAGGAAACTGCAGAGGCTTATCTAGGCAAGACTGTTACAAATGCCGTCATTACCGTTCCAGCTTACTTCAACGATTCACAGCGTCAAGCCACCAAAGATGCCGGTACCATTGCTGGATTGAATGTTTTGCGTATTATTAACGAACCCACAGCCGCCGCTATTGCTTACGGTTTGGACAAGAAGGCTGCAGGCGAACGTAACGTTCTCATTTTCGATTTGGGTGGTGGTACTTTTGATGTGTCCATCTTGTCGATCGATGATGGTATCTTTGAAGTCAAGTCTACCGCTGGTGACACTCACTTGGGTGGTGAAGATTTCGATAATCGTCTAGTGACGCATTTCGTGCAAGAGTTCAAGCGTAAACACAAAAAGGATCTCACCACCAACAAGCGTGCCCTTCGTCGTTTACGTACAGCCTGTGAACGTGCAAAGCGTACTCTATCTTCATCGACCCAGGCCAGCATTGAAATTGATTCACTCTTTGAAGGAACCGACTTTTACACCTCCATCACCCGTGCTCGGTTCGAAGAACTAAACGCCGATCTATTCCGTTCCACCATGGACCCCGTGGAGAAGGCCATTCGCGATGCTAAGATGGACAAAGCTTCCATTCACGATATTGTCTTGGTAGGAGGCTCCACTCGTATCCCTAAAGTTCAACGTTTGTTGCAGGACTTCTTCAACGGCAAGGAATTGAACAAGTCAATCAACCCAGATGAGGCTGTTGCATATGGTGCAGCCGTACAGGCCGCTATTTTGCACGGTGACAAGTCACAGGAAGTACAAGATCTCTTGCTGCTTGATGTCACTCCATTGTCATTGGGTATCGAAACTGCCGGTGGTGTCATGAGCGTTTTGATCAAGCGCAACACAACCATTCCAACAAAGCAGACCCAGACGTTCACTACTTACTCCGACAACCAACCCGGTGTATTGATTCAAGTCTACGAAGGTGAACGTGCCATGACCAAGGATAACAACTTGTTGGGCAAATTTGAACTTTCGGGAATTCCACCAGCACCACGTGGCGTCCCTCAAATCGAAGTCACCTTCGATATCGATGCTAACGGTATTTTGAATGTAACTGCTTTGGAACGATCAACCAACAAAGAGAACAAGATCACCATTACCAACGACAAAGGTCGCTTGTCCAAGGAAGATATTGAGCGTATGGTGAACGAAGCCGAAAAATACCGTACCGAGGATGAGAAACAGAAGGAGACTATCTCGGCTAAGAACGCGTTAGAGTCGTACTGCTTCAACATGAAGGCCACCCTCGATGAGGACAACCTCAAGACCAAGATCGCAGAATCTGACAGAACCACCATCATGGACAAGTGCAACGAGACCATTAAGTGGCTAGATGCTAACCAGCTTGCCGACAAAGAGGAATACGAGCATCGCCAAAAGGAATTGGAATCAGTTTGCAGTCCAATCATCACCAAGCTGTACCAAGGAGCCGGTGGTCCACCCGGAGGTATGCCTGGATTCCCAGGTGGAGCTCCAGGTGCTGGCGCTGGTCCAACCCCAGGTGCTGGTGCCGGTGCTGGCCCAACCATCGAAGAGGTCGATTAAACAAGATATTGATTTACTTCAACACGAACCCTTTGTCATTCCAAGAAGAATTCCAACTCTTCTAATGTACATTTCTGAGTTGTGCATTTGTTCTTAAATTTGAAATTAAAATAAAAACAAAATACATTTACAAAGAGCTAAATTCGTCGCCGTTGCGCTGTATTTTCAATAAATAGTATTACAGAAATTAATTTATTTTAAATTCGAAAAAGTCATCTATTAACTTCAAACATCGTGAGGATTGAATTCATCTTCTCGATTGTAACGATTCCAATCCAGTTGCTTCAGCAATCAAAGAATTTCAAATGAGAGAAACAATAAAGTATAGCACGCTTAGAGTGAATGAACAAAAAAATTGTTTTTTATTTATTTCAGACTTTAATTCCTGGTATACTTATTTTGCTATCCGATAAGTCGCAGCATTTTAAAAATATGTAAAGGGAATTGGTGTGTATATTCTCCAACCATAAACTGGCATGTTGGTTCCTGATGAAAGTAATTGCCCTGCATTTTGAAATAAGCGTATTCCGTCCGACAGATATATGGCGAATTTCTTCCGAAAATGTCACAAGAAAATGCTGCGGACTATTTTAATGTAAAATGGAAGTGTTGAAAATTGAAAATAATAAAAAAGTTTAGTTGTTTGGTATTTTAGGAAGAAAGAAAATACCGACAAGTGGTCAAGAGCCGCATTAGCTTTTACTTTAAAATTTGATTAAAGTTGTTCATACTCTAATGGATTTAAAACGGGTGATCACTGTCAAATTAACGCGTTTGTATGCTTTATTTTTATTGAGGCTGACGCCGGTGTTATGGTTAGTGTGTTAGCTTGTTACCCGTGCGGTGCAGGTTCAATCCCCAACAACATTCGCAACCCATTAATGGAGATAAAACGAATGACACCTTGTTTTCTCCAACCTCTACACCAAAAAGTGGATTTCTGCCTGGTAGTACAATGGACCGTTACCGAGTCTGGAGTGGTCTGGGATTTGGACTTGCTTTTATACAAAAAAATGCTTTATTTATTTTGTTCCGAAACGGATACCTCGATCGTAATCTGAGTTCCGATTGGATTTGTCTTTGCTTCGTGAGGGTCTCCCAATTTGCCTCGAAACAACTGTAAAACGACCTAAACGTTTGCGTATTGGTTTTTGCATAGAAATCGAATTCAAGACACACACCCACTTTCAGTTAGAGTACACTTGCATGAGGATCGCTGTCTTTTATAATCATCCCAATCATTGAATCCGACGGATTTCATCCGATCCGCATCCGCATACTTGCCCTATCATAGAAACCGGCGGATGAACTGCAGTACCGGTCCGCTAAACTTGATTATCGAAAAATTCGACATCAGCTGGTCTGCTGTCAAATGGAGATATTTTCAAAAAAATATTGTTGGGGTTTTTTTATAAATTTTAAAGACGAAGTGGGTACTGTTGGGTTTTATTTAAATTTGGAAAGTGAAAATGAAACTGATAGCAGACGCATTCGAAGGAGCATAAGTATGCGAGCAGAGGACATATTGCAGTTACCTGATACTCAGTATGTAAATTGAAAATAAAGAATTTCTTTCCCATCATTACGTCACAATTTATTTTTAGATTTATTAAAAACTTCAGGCTCAATAAATCTGCATTCCAGTACGTTTTAAGTGAGTTAGAAAGCAAACTTCCACAACTGGTTAGATTTTCATCTACACCTAAATGTAAGTTAGTGGCGTGTTTAAGGTTTCTGTCAGAAAGAGGTTACCAAACTGCAAACTGGTACTGAACAAGACTTTAATATTGGAATGGCACAATCAACAGCATCAACAACGATATCGGAAGTCTTAAACATTTTAAGGGATAGTTTATGTCCCAGTCCCAAATGGAAAAGCCTAAAAATATCAGAGGAGGAAAAAATGGAAGCCAAATACCATTTTATTTTTACGAGAAGTCAGGAATTCCAGGGATCGTAATGTGCGTTGATGATACAAATTTCAAAGCCCACTGGCGAAAATACACACCTCTTTTACAATCAGAAAGGTCCATTCTGGAACTTCCTTAGCAGGTGGCCCCAAGCTGTTCAGCTTGTTTCTTAAATTTTTCCAAAACTTTTGGATTGTCTCCGGATCATTTTTTGTAAAATTCCTAGTAATGTCAGGATTTTTTTTTCATGTGATTCACTATCACTAAGAATTGTGGACGAGTTGTTTGTTTCCTTAAAAAAAGGATGTTATTGATCTGTACTTGCAAACATTTTACACGTTTACTCACCTCCTGTTCAATTTTTTAATTAAGCAATAAAAAACAATTCTTCTTTTTTGAAATCCGCAGCTACTTTGGTGCGGATTGAAAACATAAACAAGTGTATGAGCTGCGGATGGTCTACGTTTAAAATGATACCTATGTTCGAAAACTTTCATACCGACATCCGATCACTTACATTACGGCGTTTTCAATGATAGCAAAGCATACAAATTGATGTGCTACTCCCTCCGCAGCTAATCAGCCGGATTCTATGATTGTGGTGGTGAAGTGAGGAGAAAATTTAATTTAAGAGTTAAAAGCAGAGATTGAATAGTAATCCACCCCAAGATAGTCGGTCAATCAATTCAGTGCCTTGTTCTCTTTGCAGACCATTCAACAAATAATTTTTTCTTCTGTCATAATTAATGAAAGTGAACTAAACAGTTTTTACAAAAATTTCCACAAGTTCAAGTAAACGATTATCACAAATTTTTTGGTTTGACAAATATTTAAATTTTAAATTTACTATTAAATCGTTTGCATACCGTGATCTACCACGAATAGACCCATTCACAGTTATATATATACAAAGTCGTGATATCACAAAAAATACACATGTTTACAATAAACTAAAGTTTTCTATACAACACAAACACATAATTGATCAATAATGTCAATGGTTAAAGTTTACGATGCGGCTACTGCATTTAGGCATCTTAATGGAATTCTCAATATTTTCAAACCAGCAGGTAGGAAAGTCGTCCACGTAAAGAATGCAGTTTTACACAACATTTGCAAGGGTAATATATTAATACATTCTGTATGGCTGTTTTAATACCACTTACTTGACTACTTGATAGATCTTAACCAGTTGGAAGTGCGAGAGCCTCGAAAACGTCTCATGCTAGAACCAGGAGGAGTACAAGGTCGCATTGTGCGTAGAGTAGCAGATTTATCAGATCACATTCTGGCAGTTGGCCCACGGTATCAGATCAGAGATATAAAATGTGCATCTGTTGCTGAAGTTGGGTTTTATACCAGTGGCGTATTGCGTAAGTTATTTTAGGTAAATACTTGAAAAGTATGTAATTTAAGTTTGTATTTCAGTCCTTGGTATTAACCGCGGTCTCACACAATCGTCAAAAATTCAAACCAACCGACCAGTTCGAGTATACCACGTTAAAGGCTGCCTTGGTACTGCCACAGAAACACATTTCTTTGACTCTAGAACTACGGTGAAATCAACATGTAATCATGTATACTCCGATAAGATAATTGGAATGGTATCATCCCTACAGGCCTCACATCAGCGTAAAATGTATGAACTCTGTGGCATTGATCTGCAATCCCAGGCAGCATATGAAATTGCATCGAAGGGTGCTATTCGGCCAGCGGACAGGTCACAACCTGTTATCTATGGAATTAAGTTGATTGATTTTAAGAGACCTGAATTCACTCTTGAAATTGCGGCAGTAAACGAAAATGAAGACTACTTAGCAATGTTGATTCATGAAATTGGAATTGAGCTGCGAACAGTAGCCCACTGTATAGGTATTCGGTGCATCAGGCATGGCCATTTCTCGGTTGAAGATTCCCTTTTACATAACAGTTGGAATCTGAATGCTGTATTTGAAAATATGCGAACCACGAAGAAAGTTCTTGCCGACCACCCGCAGTTGCTAAACCAAGAGCACGTGGAACTTAGAGCGTAGTCGTAGACATTATTAAGATCCAAAGCAAAACAAGAAAACTTCATTCGCAAGAAGTGAGCTCAAGGAAACATATTTAGATTGAAAAAGTAAAATAAAATTACACAACTGAATTGTATAAAAACAACAGCAACAACCAATTTATTGTATAAAACGCTCACTTTGCAAAAATGATTAAACTTAATGAAAAAATAAAATAAATGCAAATTCTCTATTAGTCTATTCGATTGCAGAAAATAGCTTCGGTTTTTGTTTCTATGGCTTAAAATTTTTGAGTGGATAGACATCTTTGTGAGCTGCTATATGATCTTCCAGTTCCTTTAGTTGCGATCTAAAAATGATAGATGTATTAAAGAGCACTGTACAGCTGCAGGAATGTTCATTTAATTTAGCTCACTTTAAGTTTTCAGGCATTTCATCGTAAACACCCTCAAACATTTCTCTCCAATTTGGTTTCAGCTTCTTTTCAGATACTGTTAGTTGCTTTAGAATCTGTTTACGTAGATTCTTAACATAATCAGTTTCTTCTGCTTCGTTGAACCAGCCTTTGCGTATCATATAGTTCTTTAGTTTGGATATCGGGTGACGGGTGGAATTCCAAATTTCAACCTCTTCGGCCGAACGGTATGCAGTGCTGTCGTCCGATGTCGAGTGGTGACCAACTCTTAGTAAAAATAAAATACAAGATACACACTACATTAAAAGGTGGAATTCAAAATATCCTACCTGTAAGTCATGGCCTCGAAGATAATAGGCTTGTTGTTCTTCAGCACATATTCTCGAGCCATTTTGGTAGCATTATAAACCGCAAAGGTATCGGTTCCGTCAACACGAATAGTGGCAATACCGTAAGCTGGTCCACGACCGGCAATTCCATCGCCTTTGTATTGCTCTCGCGAAGGAGTTGATATAGCAAATCCATTATTCCGACTATTAAAAGGAAGCACCATGTTGCATTGAGTAGAGCAAGCAACAACAGGTTGTTACTTACCAGAACATAATCACAGGGCAATCCAAAGTGGCAGCGAAATTGAATGCAGCATGAGCATCTCCTTCGGATGCAGCACCCTCACCGAAGTAACAAACAACACACGTATCGTTTTTTTCACGTTTAAGAGCATAAGCTGCACCCACAGCCTGTGACATTTGAGTGGCTATAAAAAGTACAAAATTAACCACCTTAAATATGTAGGTATAGCATACCTAAACTTTTATCGAACCTACCCAATGGACTAGAAATAGTAACGAAATTAAGTTCTCTAGAACCATAATGAACCGGCATCTGTTTTCCGCGACCTGCGTCATCTACATTTCCAAAGCACTGATCTATAAACTGACTAATGGTAAATCCACGCCATACCAGCACTCCAGCCTCTCGGTACTGACCATAGATGAGGTCGCGAAGTTCTAATGCGGCGGCACTTCCTATGTGAGAAGCCTCTTCCCCATAGTTAGTCATGTAGAATGAAATGCGTCCTTGGCGCTGAGATTCGTAAAGAATTTTATCCATTGTGTTCAACAGAACCATGTCACGGAACATTTTCTGAACAATGTCTTTACTAAGATTTGGATCCTGTGTGATATTAGGAATGGAGCCGTCTGAGTCCATTACATGATAGATGGGAATAGGAGCCACATCTTCGGGCATTGTTAGCGTAGGTGTTTGGACATAGGGCGCCCTAGCTCCAGGGAAGTCGGTTTGATTTGCAGACGAACTGCTACAGGCCTGAGAACATTTTTAGTTATATTAATGAAGTCAAACATTAAATTAATATTTTGTCTCACCCTAATAATTTGAGATTTTGAAGCTTCTTTTAGTACTTTAAATGTGTTACGAAGAATTGACATCTTGCGATTATTTAAAATAGTTGATAATTAAAAAATAAAAATAAAAATAAAATTTATAAACAGAATATACGGCAGCTTGACTTTGACGACCAGCTGATAACATGTTTACATAATCGATGAGTTGTCAGATAACACGGTACTCCATTGTGAATTAATAGATGTAGGTGCAGGGTGTTACAGTCATATGTACTTCTTCGGGTTATCTGATTTTTTAATGTTTTATAGTGGTGTTATATATGCAAGCGTATATAGGATTGCACTTGTCGCATTTGATTGACATCAGTGATGCAGTGATCCGAAATCAGGAGGTCTGCCAATAATATTTGTTAAGTATGCACATGCGTATCATTAGGGATGTAGTAAAGTTTGAAGGTTATGAATATGATCCTTTCAATCCTGATCATAGTCTCACATCCTTTTGGAAAGAATAAGTTCGTGAATTATAGGTATCGTGTTCTTGCATTTAAGATGCAAATTATGTTTTAAATGCATTCTATTGATAAATTATTACTGTTACTTTTTTTACATTCCTGGCAGGAATGGTTATTTTAGAACAACAAAAACGTTTACTGATCACTCATAAATCGATTTTAAAACTAAGAAGTTCTTAGATTTAAATCGTTGGTACGTATTTCCCAAGCACTTATAGGGTCGTGTCATTCGACTGTCCCTTAATTGCTAAGTGTTCAATGCATCTAAAACACCTTAAGCGAACCAATACATGAGTTCATTTTTGCAGGAAGCAAATGCAGTGGAGCATTATGTTCATACATATGTACAACGCGATCGCTTACCTATAAGAATCGTACTATCCACCTTCTACTTCTGACTACGCTGATTTATTTTCATGTTTGTTCCTAAAGTAGTATTTATATGTTAAGCTAGATGTATGCTTTGCAATGAATTTTATTTTTTCTTTGTGTAGCTCTTCCTGTTAGATTTTTTATGGGACCTATGGAAGAAAATTGACCTAAGATTTTGCAAAGCGCCACTCTGTCACATAGCAGTCATATACGCCGTTTAAATGCCCGAATAGAAAGATTTAATTGAAGTGAAAGTAGTACCAGGGTGAGATTCCTTACAAACGAAAAGGAAAACGTTTTTGCATTTCAGAGAGCACACGAAAACATTAGGAAGTTTCGTCTATCTCTATAGAATCCCATCCCAATTTGTTCCTACTGAATACGTTTTGTTATGGTCACCTGAAAACGTTTAAATGTACCTAATAATAAAACAAGGTTACAATAGCTGTGTTTTATTATCCATGCGGATCTGGATCTGGATCAATTTAATACGTACAACAAAAACAACACAGGATCTTGCTATTTATCGGGATCATTAATCGTGATCCAAAGTGTAATTACAAAACTCACTACCTGTTTTTTCGTGGCGTTGCTTATTTAAATTATAGGAAATTATAGGAACACAATAATATTGCCAGACCAAAATATGAAACACTATTAATAACACAAAAAATCAATTAGCATATTTTCATATTCTAATAATTTACCACTGCGACTTTTGAGACGTTTTGCTTCGTAATATAATACACAAAAATTAATGGAAATATTAGCAGTACAATACTGTTAATATGTTGCATATCGTCACATTGTACCCTATATTTGCAATATGGCTGAGTGCCAATCGAAACTTGAAATACCTGGTATCGTCTGTTATGTGTTAAAAACAACTGTTGCCACAACTTGCCACTGATGATCCAGATCGTTTTATTATCAGATCGGATCCGTATCAAGATCATTGGGATAATAAAACGCGGCTAATAATTACAAACCCATTCGAATCTAAATCCTTTTTGTGATCTGTCACTCTGTGGTTTCGTAGTGTACCTGTCCACCCGTTCCAATTTGCCCATGTATTTTTTGTCTTAACTAGTCCGAATTTATTTATGTAGTAAGTACACAAACCGTATGAGTAGAATGGAATTGTGAATCCACCATTCACATTAAATTAGCGGCTACCTAAACTCACCCGTGGCACATTCGAGGTGTAGTTTATCCGTAAGACACAGTAGTGCGAGTAGAATATAGTTTGATTTTTTTATAAAGCCCTTAAAACAAGGCAGTGGAAATAAAAACTTAAAATCAATAAAATAAATAATAAAGAAAAAGAAGAAGGGGACAGTACAATTTGAAGGTCAATTGGCGGTCATTGATAATAAATTTGATCGTGGCCGCCGAAATATTAATTAGACGCCCCTAAATAATGCACATAGGACATACATACCTACATGGAACAAACCTGTGCGAAAACGACTCATCCAACTCGCCCTTTTTGCTGTTTCTGCAAGCCTCGTCCAGATACATTTCTCGGGCGCACGGAAATCCTTGATCCCAGACAGCGAATTATTTAAGTGTCTAAAATAAATTTGCATACCCATAAGCCACATATAAACTACAAAAAAAAGAGGAATTTAAGGCATGTACTTGCGTATATTATAAGTGATCTCTAAGTGCTTATTTTATATTCATATGCTAACACATGCGTATTCGCAACTTGCTAGGCAGTTTCGCCGATAGTTAAATGCTTAAATTAGCTAATTTATTAGATTAAATTATTCTTTATTCATGGTATTTAAGTAACAAGCGACTGAATATATTATAGTTGCTAACCATTGCCAGTAGTTTAAGGGTTACATATATATATATATATATATTAAGGATATATACATATTGTTAGATTCCTTCATATATATATTTACGTATCTGTACTTACCAATTTTGTAGTGTTGTTAGATTTATTTATAGTGTTAATTTGGTTAATTTTAGTGTAGAGTTGTTAAAGTGCTTAGAAGCCCGATCTTTAGTGTAATAAGTTTAGTTTTCCCATCCCCCTCTGTTTTTTTGTTGTTGTTCGAGAAGGGCGAAAAGGTCGCCAGATACCTATTTAGAGCTCTAACTAGGTAGGGAAAAGTAGAGTTAATTGCATGGAGATGATTAAATGGTTATCAATCCATAATCAGACGGGCAAAGAAAACCGGATTTAATTTTTTTCGAATAGTTTTTTTGTTCTTTTGTATCTTACATATATATATATATGCGACATACGTACAATTAATAAATGTATTTAATGAAGTTGAATGATAATTTCTGAGCGTATTATTTCTCTATGTTTGCCATGGTCAGAAGGATCATGGTAGGTTGGTAAATTATTTTTTTCAGGGGGTGCGGTAGGGTGTGCTAAAGACCATTCGGAGGGAATGGTCTGATCGTTGAGCAGAATCCATCTCTGGGGAAATCCAATATTTGGCCACCGGAAATCCAGGTTGGGAGGGCAATGGCTACGCTGCAACTTCACCAGCAGCGCCCTTCAGTGTGGTGGACGTCCGTCCGATTTTTGGTGAAAAGGTAAGTACCTTTCTGGCATGATATGTGTTTTGTGGTAGGTCTGGTTGAATGTGGGGGCAAGATCCACCCCATTCCGGCGAGCGCAGTCGAGCATCGCAAGCATGCCGCGTCCCTTTCACTCAGCTACTCAATGTTCCCTTCTTATCCCATTCCCATCCTAAGGTCCCATCCACATCCTAGTTTCCATACCCTTACCAAATCCTTACGCCCTCTACATACCCCAGTACAGACTTATTACAGTGTTTTGTATTGTGTTGTTTGAGTGGCGGCAAACATCTTAAATGGCACACATTACACTCTCCCAAGGGGCAAAATGACAAACAACGCAAACAGAAACAAATTACAGTATGTAAAGTGACAGTCTTATGTAGACAGTGACGTCTGTTCTGTCACTAAACAAAGTGGTCCCTAATTAAGTTAGGCTGACGATCTCGTTTTCGACATTGATTTCGATAGCAATGCTCACTTAACACTTCCGTCTTATTTATATCAACTGTTAACTAGTACGTCTAACAAAATGATTGTGCTATCAATGTCAGTAGCGTTAGATGTCAAAGACAACTGAAAACTTGCACGTGACAGTTTTTAACTAGGAAAATTTTGTGATTGGATTGAGTCAATCCTGTTGCGGTTTACATGTGCGCTTACAGGGAATTGAATTCTAATTGAATCCGGATTGAATCTCTCATGTAAACGGACTTATTAATATGAAAGTTTATTCTGTTATTGGATCTGGATGAACACAGCTGACAGTAACACTACAATAAAAATAGGTACCTGGTTTTGTTATTTGTTTATCAAAACCAAAATCATTAATAAAAATATTAAAAAAGGTCGAAAACTCTCAAAATGCATCAAGCTTACAACGTTTATTCCATTCTAAAGCAAAGTGTTCATATAGAGTCTATTGCTGCTTACGGTTTGTTACTGTTTGGACTATGTTGGCAAGCTTCAATTATATATACTTCTATATTTCAGAAAATAATGTTATTCTGGGGACTCGCAGTGGTCAACTGATAATGTACTCAGTGCAAACCAATGAAGCCGATAACAAAATAGACCTCCAATTGCTGAAATTTAATAAAAATTTCAGCAAGAAAGCAATCAACCAAATGGAAGTGATTGCTGAAGAAAATTTACTATTCATCCTCACTGACGGTATGATCAATGTTTGCGATATAAGTCGATTAAATTTTGCATTCATACACAGTTCTGTAGAGACTAAGGGGAGTAGTATATTTACATTAGATGTAAAAGTAAGCTATATTTGAGTAGATGTAAGGCTTCGGATATGAAAATAATTCTTTTTGCGTAGACTTCCAAGTCACAGACCGGAGAAACAGCCACTGGGATAAGGATGTGTGTTGCTATCAAGCGGAAATTACAATTCTATTATTGGAAATTAGATCGTCTATGTCCTCTGCCCATTAATATTGAATTGAAGGATGTACCGAAGGCGTTGTGTTGGATAGATGATGTCATCTGCGTCGGTTTTAAGGACGAATATGTTATATATAACGTAGCTGCAATAATCTACTTCGCAAAAGAAAGATAAACAATTTATATTTATTGCTTACAGATTTTTTCGAAAACACCAGAAAAACATGACTTGATTGTTACTTCATCCTCGCATAGCATGGATCCGTGTATTTGTTTAATTAAAAACTACATGTTTGGTGTATCAAAGGATGAATATTTGGTTGCTATAGACCCAAACGATTTTGTAAAGGCAAAAGATTCCCAGTCTAAAACTCAAACGAGCAAAGAATCCACAGTTTCAACAACTGAGACCAAGAATTCCCTTAAACCATTGACTTGGAGCAGTTCCGTCTTGGACTTGAGTAGGATATCTTAAAAACGTAGTTTACTAATTTCAGTTTGTTATTTAATTTATTTTAGTTTGGGATGAACCATTCGCAATTGGGCGCACAGCAAATGGTGTCGAAGTCCGTTGCTTGGAAAGCAGCGCTATTAATAAGGACACTCTTGTTCAAAGCATACCAGAACTGGGTAAGGTTAAGTTTCTGGTTCGGTCTGGCAATGGGACTATCTTCGCAGCAGCGATATCTGAGCTTTGGTTCATTCAATTGGTGGACATTCCCACACAGCGACAGAATTTGTTACAACAAAAAAAGTTTCAATTGGCAATTGAGTTGACTGTAAATTTTTATATTAATTTAAATCAGACAACAGTAAAAACAGTTCCCTTATAGAATATCTCGGACGAACCTGAAGAAATTAAAGCAGACACTATTCGTCAAATTCATACTAGATATGCCAAAGAACTATTTGCTAATATGCAATTTTCGGTTGCAATGAGTGAATTTCAAAAGGCTCAAGCGGATCCGTATGATGTCATTCGACTGTTTCCCAATTTGCTGCAAGATCAGTCCAAAATTAACGCTCCAACCGATGCTCCAAATATGCCTATACTCGAGGATAAGGATTTGGAAAACGCGCTTATGGCATTAATAGACTTTCTTGCTGTTGCAAGGCAAAAGGAGATTCACAGATTAAGTGGCACAAAGGGATCTTCGAAATCATCATTGTTATCGATTATTGACACGACCTTACTTAAATGTTATTTACAGGTAAGAAAGTGGAAGGATCATAATGTATATGTTATCAGGCAGTTTTATGAATAATAGTTGTTTCTTAGAAGAAAAGAAACTTGCTATGGCTTTCTGGCCGAAAATATTGCTCTCATGTAATTAACCTTTCCAGACTAATGATTCATTGGTAGCTCCCCTGCTCCGCCTCAAACAGTGTCATCTAGAGGAATCTGAAAAAACACTTAAAAAACATGACAAAATCAGTGAATTGATAATTCTCTATCAAACCAACGGCAAGCACAAGAAAGCCCTAGAGTTACTTCAGGCACAGGCATCAATTGAAGGTTCAAGCTTATATGGACATGAAAGGACTATTCGATATTTACAAGACTTGGGCAGTGAGCACAAGGATCTAATATTTGAATACTCAGACTGGGTGCTACGTCAACATCCCGAGGACGGGCTAAAAATCTTTACCGATGATTTCATTGAAGTAGAAAGCCTTCCCAGAGCTAAAGTTCTCGACTTTCTTTTGACTAGTCACAAGAATTTAGTAATTCCGTACTTGGAGCACATTGTTTACGTTTGGAATGAGCCTAAGCCATTATTTCATAATATTCTCGTAAAACAGTATCGTGAAAAGATCCAGACTTTGATGGAGGAATCCAAAAACTGTGGTAGCGAAGGGAACAGGTATTTGTGAAGACATATTTTCATGCAATGAATATAAATATTTTAATCTCTTACCTAGTGATAAGCTTCAACAACTAGATATATACCGTTCAAAAATGTACGATTTTCTGAAGAAATCCGAAAAATACTCGCCCGAAACAGTTTTACAGGAGTTACCTTCAAATATTCTTTTAGAAGAACGTGCACTTATATTGGGAAAATTAAAAAAACACGAAAAAGTTCTCGCTATCTATATACAGATTCTGGGAAACGTAGAAAAGGCTTCTGAGTACTGTGAAGAAGTCTACCCTGAGGAAAATGATATCTTTGCAATGCTTTTGAAGACGATACTCAACCCTTTAACTTTGCCACCCTATAAATGCGTTGACCTGCATCCCGATTTTTTAAAGCCTAACTCGGAAATTGTATTGCAGTTGCTCAACAAGTATGCCGTTAACATCAATCCTGCTAAAGTGTGGCCCGTAAGTCCTTAAAATATTTTGTATTATTATTCAATGAAAACAAACTATATCCTTAGCACCTCCCCGATGAGATGCCACTTCATCGGCTACGTAATTATATGGAGACTGTAATTCGAACACAAATGGAGAGGAAACGCCATCATCAAATTCTTAAAGGCCTCTTAACTGCTGAATGCCTTCGTTTCCAGGAACAACGTATGCACCAAGAAAAAAAAAGTGTGACTATTACCGATTTTAGTATTTGCCCTGTGTGTAAAAAGCGATTCACTAATCAAAGTGCTTTCGTAAGGTATCCCACTGGAGAGATTGTGCATTTGTCATGTCATGACAAAAAAATTGGTGTTGCTTAAAGGCGATGCAATTCACTTTTTCTAGTATTGAATAACCTTTATGCTTAAGTAATCAATTATTCCAAATATATTGCATGAACATAAAATGGTGTCGTTGGTGTTTTTTATTTATTTTATTATTGTCTTATAATCGTGTCATTCCGATGGGATGTTTTTGTCCTGATGTTTTTTCCTAACTCAACTTAGGAACGCCTTTTCATAGTTCGTCTAACAGACTCAAGTCTATGCCATTTTTTTTTTGTTATTTTTTTTTTTAGATAAAAAGGAAATCCGAATCCCAGATCACTCAGGCTCGGTAGCGGTCCTGGTCCATTGTACTAACAAGCAGATATCTTCCTTTTGGTGTAGAGGCTGGAGAATGGGTGGCGTATGTTATTGTTCCCCAATGGGGATTGAACCTGTATCACACGGGTCACAAGCCAACACACTAACCTCTACACCGTCATCACCGTTTTCCTTTTCTTCTATGCCAAGTTAGTGTCATCTCTAATTATATGGACAGGCAAGTAGACCTTATCTTCTCTACTGATCTCATTAACTCTTCTGTCTCGATTTCTCCCCTTTATATATGGACTATTGATAGTTTTCACCAACTCTCTCCTTTTACGATTTTCATAAAGCCAATTTCCATTAAACTAACGCCTATCTAAGCAGGGCCTCTTTTGACTTTGCCCTGTCCATTTTTGCAGTAAATTATTTAATTCTATCTTCTCTTCTGTTCTGTTTTCTCGCCATAAGACTTGCTTTTTATCACCACACTGGTATAATCGTAGACTTCGCTCCTTACACAACAAGAAAAACCAATTTTTGACAGCTCTTACATTCAATTCACCCAGCTTTATAACTCTGTACCAGCGATATCTTAATAATGCAATGGGATATCTTATAACCGAGCCTAATAGCGATTTTCATTGCAGAAAAGAGTTGCTCTTCCCTTAAAAAGAGCAAATCCAGATGCGATCTTTTCGGTTTCGCATGTTTTATTGAAGAAAAATATGAATTCTAGATTTGCTTCTCACAAGAAAGAGGCGATCTCAAGTTATATAATGCTCTCAAACTTACCAATATATGGAAATAAGTTCAAATTTTCTTGTGTAACCGTCAAAACGAAGTGGAAAACTCGTTATGAGTTGTTGAAGAATAATGAGCAGAGTTACACATAACATTGAAAAGCAAAAAACTCTTCTACTGCTTCAAAAATGAATTTTTAAACTTTTTGTATTTTAAAGTATGTATAAGAATCAGCTTAATTAATTCAATAATAGGCAGCAATGTTCAAACTTAGTATTGATTTAATAAACTGTAATGGATTTACATAATATATCGCAGCGACAAAATTACTTCTCCTTCCTTACTGGCGGTGAGGCTATGATCAGGATCAAATTGATCATAGCCCTCCCACTCAACTGCATCCCCACAGGTCAGCGGTCCGCCTTACATAATGTTGCTAAACATAATAATTTTTTGTTTCCGCTTACACGCTTTCTCTATTTAAAATGCCAAAGTTGCAATAGTGATTGCACACTTGCATGTACTCAACCAACAGCAGAATAATGAAACGTCAGAATCAAAACATATTTCATTGGGAAGACCAAACCTTGATTTTAAGAGCATTTCCTTCGAATTTCAATAAAAAACGCTATGTCTTTTTCCGATTTGTAAACCCCAAAAAAAATCGGATGGTATCCCCCCCTATTTTTTAAAAAAAAACATTTATTCAAGCGACCCGCATACTACTGCCAATTTTTTCGGTACACTTTTAAAGAATCTTATGCCGACAACTGTCGCCCTTTCTCTCAAACCTTCGACACTGCTGTAATTATAAACAAACTTCTAAAACTTAATGATGAGTTTTCACCTGGGCCAGATGACCCGCTGTTTTTCGTAAAAACTGCAGCTCCAACCCTTTCGCGGCTATTTCTTTCACAAGAAGAAGATTTGGAAGTGCTGTTTCATAACCCCGATACACAAAAAGGGAATTAAAAGCGAAATAACTAATTACCGCCCTATAGCTAAACTTTCTCATATACACAATCTCCTCGAAAATATCTTGCACGAAGCCCTTAGCCTTGCGGGCAAATCTATTATTTTTCCCTAACCAACATGGCTTTATTAAAGGAAGATCAACTACCACAAACCCCTTTAAATTCCTATCATCCGCCCTCTCAGCCTTAGAAAGTGGCAAAGAGGTCGACGTTATTGCAACCAATTTTAGTAAGAATTTTGTTAAGATATCTCATCAATTATGCCGTTTCAAAATTCCTTCAATCGGTTTCAAACCTACATTGTTAAAATGGATACCTTCTTAGCTGGAAAACCGTTTTTATAGCGTTCGCTTTACGTATGTCTTATAGGCGCATTTCTTTGCCAACTCTGGTGTTACACAAGGCAGTCATCTAGGTCCCCTTCTCTTTGTCTTAACTATAAACGACATTGGGTGGGTCATTAAATATTCCGCCCTTTTTATCTACGCGGACGACAGCGAATTGTTTAAAGCTATTTCTTCACCACATGACTCTTGCCTTCATCACCACGATTTAGATACTTTTTCTACATAACGCATAAAAAAAGGCATCGCCAAAATGCCAGTCTGTATCTTTTTCACGTAAGTTAAATAAGTATATATCCCTATTTCTATCACTTGGTCTAGTTAAACGGTGGTCCAAAGAATTATCCAACACTTACGTGAACAGATCTCTCTACGTCATCTTGGCCAAGCATGGTCTTCATTTCATTGAGTTCATGTGTCCAGAATCGAGAGCACCCAACGTCACTTTCTCCGATTTGCCCTTCGTGGGTTTAGCTGAACCGATAATGACCGTTTCAGACTTATTAAATTGAACAGCCTAAGAAACGCAGATACGCTGTGGACATCTTTTTTATTCATCGACTATTCTCTGGCTCCGTTGATTGTGTGTCTCTTCAAAAATATTTTGTGTTCAATACTAGCCCTTGTAATTTACGATGGCCCTCGTTTCTTCTATCTACCGACCCAGCGCAGGTTATATGACTCTAGTGAACCAATCTCCCGCATGCTGCGGAATGTTAACTCAAACCTTACCGCGTTCGACTTCAATCGAAGCACCTCCTACCTTAAACTCGATCTCCTTCACCTATAAACCTTAGTTTTTGATTTGTTTTCAGCCCCCATTTAGGCTTGTGCCGCCACTAAAATTAAAACAGTACATGCATAGCAGTGAGTGGATTGATATGGTTGGGGATCACGGTTACGTTAAAGGAAGATCAAATAGCAACCAAAAACAAGAGCATGCTCCTGTATCACACAAATGACAAATGCAACAACATCAGCGTTTGATTGGTCAATGTGACGAAGTGACCGGAAATCGGTTGGCCCACAGACACTTTTTGAAGCCGAACCCGAGCAATTTGCAGTTAAAATAAACAAGCTAAATAAAATATCCAGGGGGTTATAACACATCGAGGCAATTTTACCATTCATGTGAGCCCTTTTTACTCGTACATCTTGAAACTGTGTCGCAAGTGTGCATGCAAGTCCGTGGGTTAAAATGATTGGAGATCAAACAATAATATTTAATGTGATCATGCACGTCTCTGTCTTCTTTCTTTTTTTCTTGTACGACTATAACCGATCTCGACTTAAGAGATCTTAACCCTTCCACTTCACTGCATCCATACTGGTCCGCCTGTGGCGTGTGCCGGTTGTACCTTAAAAAATATCGGCAGGCTTCCCGTTTCGAATAACTTCGTCATTGAGGCTAATCAAATGCTGGTGTTTTTGCATTAGTTTAGTTTATTTATTAAATGACATGGTTTGTACATTAAGACATAGGTCTCTTATAGTGCTTAGGCTTAATAGTTAAAATAAGAACTTAATTTAATATATGTTATGTTTAAATTAACAAGATATATAATATTAACAAGATATATAATATTTCAAAAATAAAAACAATTCATGAGATGACTAAAATTAGCAAAGTTGAAATTTTTAAAATATAATTGGTATTTACGGTATGCAAAAAAGAAAAAGAAGAAAAGAAAAGAAAGTTATCAAAGATGAAAAGTAAGAAGTAAGAGAAAGAGGAGTTAAATATAAACATTAATCTTTATTGATCTTTATTGCTGCTGAAGAGAAAAATGCCTTATTACTGCAGTTTTGAAGCTTGCGGCATTACTAATACCCTTGATATTCAAGGGCAGATGGTTCCATAACCTCACCGCGTGAACGAAAAAGAACCTTGACGAGTTAAGATATTTAAATGTTGGTAAATTTATGTTAAGTGTTCTGCGAGGAGAAGAAAACTCAAGCTTGCAAAACAGATAATTTGGCGTTTTTGTCTTTATAAGTTTGTGTAAGAATATACAATTTCTTGCTTGCATGTATTGTACTAAAGTGCAACTCAAAAAGCCTTTCACATAGAGCGATATGCGATCGTATCTGCGTAGTCCATGAATGTATCTAACCGCATCATTGAAGACTACCTGTAATTTATTACGTGACAACGAATCCATGCTACTAAAAACAACATCGGCATAAGTTATTATGGGAAGTATAAGGGCTTGGACGAGCTTTCGTAGAGTTTCAAAGGGTGTGAAGTTTGCAGCCAACCACAGTCTACGCAAGCAACCATAAATACGACCAATGACGTAGTTTATGTGGTTGTTGCAGGACAGATTGCGGTTTATTACGAACCCAAGGCTAGTAGCCGACTCCACTATCGCCAAATTCGATTCCGATATGCATATATTTGCCACCAGACTTAGTTCGAAATTGCTTTTTGATATGGGTAGAACCTGACACTTGGAAGGATTTAGCAGCAGCCCGTTTTTGTTTGCCCAGTCATTTATCGCTGACAAATCCCCGTTCAAACAAAAAACTAATTCGTCAAGTCGATTCATAGGCATAGACATGTACAATTGAACATCATCTGCGTACATATGCATACGAGTGTGCACACATATCAATGGCAAATCGTTGACAAACATGGAAAATAAAATCGGTCCAAGGATAGAACCTTGAGGAACACCTTCAAATAAGGGCAAAACAGACGAGATCCTTCCACCAACAACGACCCTTTGAAATCGGTTCGACAAGTAGCTTTGCAAAAGTTTAACAGCTCTTTCGCCAAACCCGAAAAAGTGTTTAAGCTTCCATAAAAGAATTTTGTGATTCACTTTGTCAAAAGCTTTAGAAAAATCGAGAAAGCATAGTAATGTCACGAGCCCTCTGTGATATTCATGCCTTACATCATCCAAAATCTTCACCATTGCCGACTGGCAACTATGCCCTTCTCGAAAGCCTGACTGAGAAGGAGTCAAAAGAGAGTTGAAGGATAGGTGGCATTTGATCTAACAGGATAAGACTCTCTCAAATATGAAGACTCGATGGTGCATCTGTACGAAAACAAGTTGGATAGGACATATTTACAACATAAAGACCACTCGAAGAGGCATGATCCACCAAATGGCGCGACCGGGAATCGTTATTTAATAAGTTGGCATTAAAATCTCCTAACACAATAATATTTACATATCTGGGTGAAAACTCTGACAGAGCGGAAAAAAATGGTTCAGATGAAAATCTACGGTTAGGGTTGTAACAACAAGAAACCAAACATAGAGGTTATTCTGTCGTTTCGATATACTCGTAATTCGTAACCCTCAATATCGTATACAAGGTTTTCAAACTTGGTTTTAAACCAAGTTTCGTTAACACAGATGACATCTATACTTGAATTTGTAAATAAATAGCGAAAGTAGTCTCGCTTACACTGGTTTAGACTGCGAGCGTTTATATGACAAACATTGAAACCATTCTTGTATCTCGACAGAACATTTAATAGACACAAAGTTGATCTAGCATTCAGACCGTGGTTATGATTTAAAATACTGTTGTTGTTAACCATTCTCAAATAACCTACCGCAAACAGCACCACAATCTATTAAACACACATCCTCATCCAGCAAACAAAAAGAAAATTGAAAGTAGATAGCAAGCATTAGAAGAAGGAAGGAAAGAGAAATAGAAGAGAACATTTATAAATACCTATAAGAATTTAAAAAGTTAATGAAATGCCTATAACAATTTAAAAAGTTAACGAAATTATTGAATAATAAAATAATAATAATAAAAATTAATTGAAAACTAAATTCTGTCGATGTCGGTGTCTTCTTCATGTTGTGTGTCGGCAGCAGCAGCGCGGAGATCGTTGGAGCTTTCGATGGGAAAGCACTTCCCGTTTGGAGTTTTTCTTACGAACAAAGAGCCAAATTTCGTGAACACAGCGAACAGTTGTCGTTTTCTCTTCATCTGAGTAGCGGTACGTAAAAGCATGCGAACTCTCTGTGTAAGGCTTTCGTTGATAAAGCATTTGTATGGCGAATCCATGCCGACGTCAGTAAGGTTCAACTCTCTGTGTTGACTTTTTCGGTAGAGAGCAGCTGACTTTAGTACAAAGTTTCGCTCTTGCGGGTTACCAAACTTAAGTAGGATCGGTGATGGCGATGGCGAATCGTTGTTCATTCGTGTGATCCAGCAGTTTTTAGGCCTGCCTTTGACCATAAAGGAAAACCTCTTAATTTTTCCTGTTTGTATGCGGCATACAAGTGTTGGTATCCATTTGAGAAGATAGGCCTTTTAAAGACTGGTTGCGCCAGATATATATTTTGATTTATTTGTAACATTTCTGTACATTTGAGAGTTTCCAAATTTACTTACTTACTTACTTAGGTGGCGCTACAATCCGGGGTGGACCTGAGCCTCAACCAATACGCCACTCCAGTTAGCACGATCTTTGACTAACTGCCTCCAGTTGCGCACTCCAAGTTGGTTGAGGTCCCCTTCCACTTGCGCGCGCCACCTAAGGTGAGGTCTTCCTCTACTGCATTGTCCCTGCGGGTTGAAATCGAAGACTCTTCGGACCGGAGCGTTGGTGTCTATTCGCTCTACATGCCCCATCTTAGTCGACTGATACCTACTTTTTTGACCAGGTCGATGGCGCTGTACAGCTTGTAGAGTTGGCTCCTTTTTCAAAGCCCGTCAACGCAAACGGGACCGAAAATCACTCGAAGAATTTTGCGTTCGAAACGACCAAGAAGATCTTCATCCGCTGTTGCTAATGTCTACGCTTCTGCGCCCTAGAGCAGGACCGGGATGATGAGGGTCTTATATAGAGTCTCCTTAGTTTTTCTTGACAAGGCCTTACTAATCAATTGCCGTCTTAGGCCAAAGAAACAACGGTTGGCAAGTGTAATTCTTCGTTTGATTTCAGCTGAGGTGTCATTATCAGAATTAATAGCGGAGCCGAGGTAGACAAAGCCCCTATAACTACCTCAAAATTATAGCTGTCTATCGTGACGTGCTGTCCGATTCGTCGATGTTGTGTGTCCCTTCCTGTTGACAGTACTCGTATATATTTTGTTTTGCCCTCATTCACCACTAAACCCATTTTTGCCGCTTCTGTGCTAATACTTGCAAACGCACCAGTGACAGCTCGCTGTGTTCTGCCAATTATGTCAATGTCGTTAACATAAATGCAAGGTTAGGTTAGGTTAGGTTTATGTGGCTGTCGGCTGAAGCCGACACACTTAGACCAATTTAGGTCCATTGTGATACCACGTATTTTTTTTATCTACCTCAACTCTGTAGATGGGACTGGCCAACGACACGCGGTTGTTCTCAAGCGGTCCCCCATCTACGTACTAACCGCGCCCAAGCAAGTAGTTGCACAGACTTTTGAAAAATTGTGCCTCTAGTGTTGGCTTGCGAGTTTCTCACAATTTTCTCAAGTATGATGTTGAAGAAGTCACATGACATCGCATCACCTTGTCTAAATCCTTTTTTGACATCAAAGGTCTCGGTGAGATTGTTTCCGACCTTTATGGAGCAGCGGGCGTTCTCCATCGTCATTCTGCACAATCTGACAAGTTTGGCAGGGATGCCAAAACTGCACATGGCTCTCTATAGACGCTGTCATATGCGGCTTTAAAATCGATAAAAAGATGGTGGCTATCGATTTGGACTTCTTGGGTTTTTTCCAGGTTCTGTCGCACTGGTAGGGACCAATCAGGTCGTTGACGAATGTTTTCAGGCGTTCACACAGTACAGAGATCTTATAGGCAGTATTCAAGAGACTGATGCCTCTAAAATTGGCGCAGTTAGGGGGTCTCCTTTCTTGTTAACTTCCCACAGGAAGTTCTTGTAAGGGGTCGATTTTGTGAATCGCGCATTTTGACAAATCTCCACGCTTCAAGGTCACCAGAATCCAAATCCAACGTTTTCATAGAGATGTCTGATGTATGTCTGCGTTCGGAATTATCTTTCGCCACGATTATCTCGAGAACCAAAGATGATATTGACATGGGATGTATTTACATAGCTCAGAACTGATTAAGTTTTCACTGAAATTGGTCCAGCCGTTTTTTGTTAGTAAGTAAATAACTAAAATAATTTGCCTTTATTTGTACTATTTATTGTCATTTGTCATTTAGCAAATCATTATTACATTGTGCTCCGTTATTTCGTATACATGTAAATTTACAGGTCTCCGTGTTCATAACAATGGTTGCATTAATATATATCACACTTCGCTGTTATTAACAACATTTAATTTAAATAAACAATATTAAAGAGCATTTTTTAATATTTAATAATTCTTAACCATATGTTATGGTTAACCACATTTGAATATTGCCCACTAATCGCATAAATCATATTGATCCCACTGGAAAGTTAGTCGTGTGGACCTTGCGGGTCGCACCCAGACCACTTTTTTTCAAATTTAGCCTAATGAATTTGATACCTTCTCGTACAACTTGGTATTAAAGCTTAAATTGCCTTCTGCGCCTCACCCCATCAGGAGGCCCTAGTCTCGTTCTTCCTTTAATGGTGGTAAGGCTATGGTCAGGGTTAAGGGGATCATAATTCTCCCACTTAACTGCATCCCTACTGGTCCGCCTGTGGGGTTCGGATCAGGGGGCCCTAATCACACGATAGAATTAATAATTAAGTAAATAAATGAATTGCAAAGTATCTATTGCAAGCTCATTTAGTACGAATCTATGCCCTTGCGGTTAACCCTGGTCATATCTTATGTTTCAGAACAGGTCTATAGTTAAAAACAGTAGTACCTACATACATACTTCTACTTTCATGAATATGCAATTGTAGGCATACCATTAGTTGTTGAGATTCCGAATAGAACAAACGTGTAAGTCCACGCACTGATAAGAACTTCAGAAACAGAAAGAACGTTTTTGTTATAAAATGCCAGCAACAATTCGCGAGAAGGAATAATGCTGTCTAGATATATTGCATAATGTGTAATTAAACTGTGCACATACACGAGTAAACTAGAGCAAACGAGATAAAAATTCACTTCAACGTTGGGGGAGAAAACAGTAAGCATCTGTTCTATAACTCTCAGTTAGCATCGGAGTCGTCTTGAAGAAAAACATCATGGACGAAGAGCGACCACCGGAATCATCGCAAACTGTGCAAATTTCATCTAGAATTCCAAGAAACAATGGTTTAGGAGTTCACTACCAGAATCCAGACGAATTGCATAGTGACATAACAGAGATACAGCAGAAGGTTATCACTTTCAGCAATAATCCCCCAGATGGCGGAACTCGAGCGTGGCTAGTAATGATAAGTTCATTTCTTTGCTTGGGACTAATATTTGGATTAATCAACTCATATTCGGTTATATATTCGTATTTACAGCGAAATTTTGCTGGCGATGGCCCAGAAGCTTCAAGCAAAGCAGGTAAGTGTATAAGAAGTTTCTAAATGTATCTATTAAATTGTAATGTTTTATCTATTCATTTTCTGATTTCAATGAATATCTCATTGTTTCGTTTAAGCTCTTATTGGATCGATTACTTTTGGAACGACACTTTTTTGCTCACCGATAGCTGGAATGATGGCCGACAAAATTGGCATGCCTTTCACAACTCTTCTTGGAGCCGTCTTTTGTGTAATGGGCCTTATGTTATCCTCGCTAGATCCTCGAAATGTTACTGTTCTCCTTTTAACTTACGGCTTTGTTTTTGGATTGGGCGCATCTTTGGTATATACGCCAACCCTTTCCATATTGGGCATATATTTTAAGCGTTATCTGGGAAAAGTAAATGGATTTGTTTGTTCAGGCGCCAGTATATTCACAGTGATAATGCCACCAACTCTGGCTTACATTCTAAATGAGTACAACTTAACCAAAATGTTGCACGTATTAGCGGGTTGCTTCTGTTTCTTAATCGTGGCGGCATTTGTGTATCAGCCAATGAGATGCCCAAAACCACAAGAAGTGGAGAGACGTTCATACTCAACATTTAATATGGATATTTGGAAGGAAAGGCCTTACATTATCTGGGTTTTGAGCAGTGTTCTTGCTCTCTCTGGCTACTACGTATCCTATGTACATATGGCTAAGTTTGTTGAAGTAAACTTTCCGAAAAAAAATACTAGCCTTCCTATTATGTGCATAGGAGCAGCTTCATGCATTGGTCGGCTAATTATTGGAGTCGTATCTGATATTCCGGGAGTCAACCGAATTAGACTGCAGCAATGTTCGATGATAGGAATTGGCGTGATTACTGCGATGTTGCCAGCTATCAAGTCTTATGATATATTAATATTTAGCTCGTTGGTAATGGGAATATTCGATGGAATGTTTTTTCCAGTTTTGGGTCCAATCGCCTATCAATTGTGTGGGCCAGATGGTGCATCACAAGGAATTGGGTGCTTTCTTGGCCTTGTAGCGGTGCCATTATCGGTTGGTCCAGTATTAGCCGGTAAAATCTATGATGAAACCGGATCTTATACAGTTCCATTTATCATCGCTGGTATTCCATCCATATTAGGAGCTCTGTGCATGGGATTTATAAAGCCTGAACATGGTAATATTTTAAAAATAAATTCCAAATTTGACAATCAATTTTTAAACGCTTTCAGATGAAATCGACCAAAAACCAGCATCCAGCAGTAACTTATTGAATGAAAAATCGATATCCACTAGAATTGTGATTGACACAAGTCAACCAACAAAGAATGAAGATACCAGTGCAACGATAGTTAAGCGACGGTATAAATACTCCATATTTTAATAATAAATGCACTATTTGTTATAAATGTATGTGGCTTACATTCACCACTGCGATCAGCCTAATTTATTTTAATGACGGTTGTGGTTCAGAGCAGCAAACAACGTTTACTGGCTTGAAAAGTATATACTTCTATCATCTTTGTTCTCTTCTTAAACGACAAGGTTATAATAGGGTTGGAGCAGGGCGTAGCGTGGGTTGGGGCCGCCCGGGGCACACTAAATTTATGCCGCCCCTAGTAATGTGTTCACAGACTAAAACAAAAAAAAAACTTTGTCTACGGTTGCAATCAGTTATACCTATACATACGAGTATGTATGTCAAAAAACTTGTTAAAATGTCTCTTCAAAATTTAAAATGTTCCCATATTGGTTACTTTCCGATTTCCCAATCTCTAAGCGGATACAAATTACTTACCTCAGAATATCAAATAAACAACGGTAATTCCCACTAAACTTAAATTATCTAAATTAAAATTCTTCAGCAAAACAGGATTTATTCTTTTCTTTAGCTTTTGAAATTTTTTAATTTTATTACAGTAAATTATATTGCATTAAATTGCTGCTAAAATCTTTGCTGTAT
Source organism: Portevinia maculata (assembly GCA_949715645.1). Lineage (NCBI taxonomy): Eukaryota > Metazoa > Arthropoda > Insecta > Diptera > Syrphidae > Portevinia > Portevinia maculata. The sequence continues at coordinate 136,530,477 of OX454528.1, read as the reverse complement.
TTCAGCACTGACAATTTCAATTTCAATTGCAATTTATTTAGAACCAATGTACAAATAAGACTCAGTCTTTTGTAGTACTTTACAATATATCAATCGTAAAGCTAATCCATATTAATCCATATTAATATTATAAATGCGAAAGTAACTCTGTCTATCTGTCTCGCTTTAACGCCAAAACTACTGAACCGATTTAAATGAAATTTGGTACACAGATAGTCTAGAAGAGCCTGAGAATGGACATAGGCTACTTTTTACCGCTGGAAAATGCTTCATCCGTTGTCAAGAAGCGGAGATCTAAGCTGATATCTAAGAAAAGTTGTAACTCTCAAATGTTTTCTAGCTCCTAGCTTGGGAATGACTCATCCAAATGAAATTTGATTTTTTTCAATATAAAGTCCAATTATGTACAAAGATTTTAAGGTATAAATCATCTTTGTAGGTTATCCTGAAGTTAAACAAAAAGCATTAAACTATTGAAGCTAGACCGTTGGATTTTCCAAGCGTTCAGTGGAGGAAAATTTGTGTGTGTGTGCGGCACAAATCTGTTTCTCGACCTGTACCTTTTGTGCAATGTGCTTTTTCTTTCTTTTTTTTATGCACCTTTTGCAGTTTGTGTTGTTTTTTTATGGCGCATGGCCATGGGATTGAGAAAGACAGGGTATGAAATGTAAATGAGATTGATAGGGAGTCACACTCAGAGTATATCCATATAATGAGTAGGGCAGTGGCGGATCCAAGGGGGGGGGGGGGGTTATCGGGTTATCGGGGGAGGCCCGAACCGACCTGAATCTGAAATGCTGGTATTCTGTCGCCGAAAATTTGCATATTCTATTTTACGATTCGAAAATCCAAAAAAGATTGTAATGTGCAAATAAATGATTTCTCGTATTTTGTCATGCATAATATTATTATTCAATTCATGTTACTACAACATATTAGCAATAGTGCGAAATCTAGAGAAAATCTCAATCGTTTTTAAAATTCCGCGGTTTTTTGAAGAATTCTTGCAGAATTTCGTCTTCCGTTAGTCCAATTTCAGGATGGATACTCAAAAAAGCGAGTCCATTCAGGCGCTCCCGTCCTATTGTACTTCTAAGATAGTTTTGTATTCTTCTTAGGGTCGAAAATGATCGTTCTGGAGCTGCTGTTGTTACGGGTAAAACTGCCAATACTCGTAAGATCGTGTTCACATTTTTGCAACATTTTTCATTGATAACCTAAAAAATAACGTAACCATTGAAAGTTAAGTATTCAATGAACGTAGATTGCAAGAGGAAAATGAGACCTGATATGAGCTTGTCCTCCGGTTACTTCGCCACTCATAGCTCGTGCATATATATATCTGTGTATCAAAAAATTATCGACACTGTGTCGCGAAGTAGATGTTCCGAATTAAAATTGTTTGCAGTGGTAACCGTGTGTCCACACAATCGGCACTATCGTAGTTTCATGCAGTTCTTATCAACAAGTATTTTGTTGTAAATTTGAGAAGTGGCAGACTGGCGAAGCAAGGCGAGCACGGGACAGCTATTATTCATATAATTATAAAATATAAAATACAATATAAGTTAATAAGTTTTTTTTTTTTTTTTATCGAAAGAAAGAAAAGAGTGCAGTTTAAAAATTTGCTGTACCAATTATTCTTTTAATGGCGGTAGGAAGGGGTTGCATGGACAAGGAAGAGTCGTGAAGAAGACACTGTCTAAGGAAGCAAATAATTTTCGTCGCAGTTCATTTTCATAGGATAAAGCAGCATCTACATATATTTCCGTCACCAAAAATAATTATGTTTATTTTATTTTCCTGGAACGTTCCATTAAAATTCCAAGTTTTTGACATATATTTTTAGCATAAGTAAAGGCACAGCCTATCAATTCATCTCGTTTTTCTGTAAGGAGGATCTGTAATGCATTTATTTTTTGAGCAGATTGATAAAGATTGAGTCCTTCTGTTTGCAAGTATATTTGGGCATCAGTAACTTTCTGTAGTACTGGTTTCCAAAAGCCCAAAAAAGACAGAAATGAAAATGAATGCAATGCTATTAGCAATGCTCCTGCATCTGTCCGTGTGTTTAGTCTTTCGTCTGCCTCCTTCAGTTTTTGCAAGGTTTTAAAAATGTCCTCATAATGGTTCCAGGTGGCAATGGTGCGATGGTAGTGTATTCACTAAGTGATTGGCAGGTCGTGCGTTCGAATCCAGACCAGTGCCATGATTTTTATAAATTGAATACACACAACAAAAACAGATCTCCCTGAAGCAATTTAGGCCCCACCTGTTGAGAAAAAAAAAATCCCATCGCACCAAACTTCTTTCCTATCCTTCTATTATTTCATACAGTAAGTAGCACCCAGAAATAGGCAATGAATCATTTGCTGGGAGCTACTTACAGCAACAAACAAAATGCTTGCGCTGTGGTTTCCACTATAAGGGTACTGTGTACTACAGAAAAAAGAAATCCCTTTAGCGCACGCAAATTATAAAAAAAAGAAGGTATTCTCGACTGCACCAGCTCACAAGAAATGTCTGATTACTTACTGTGAAGCAGTGGTAATGCTGGTAAGCTTGTAAATAAATTCGTTGGACTGGAAAAGGAATCCGTTTTGTAAATTTTATATATGTACATATTTAAAAAATTAACCTGCCGCCCGGGGCATGTGTCCCTTCGATTGCACTCTAACCACTGAGCCACTGCGCCCATTGATCCATTAATCATATCACCCATGTTTATGACATTATAGCGAGCGCCTATTAAACTGGTGATGCAAGGTGATTTGTAGAATATCGTCATGGCATATGCTCCCCAAGTTGGATGCGAGCAGAGAGAAATAGATGCATTCTGGGTAGATTTTCACAACCTCATCAAGAACATCCCAAAAGAAGAAATTTTGTATGTTGGAGGAGATTTGAACGGACATGTTGGGAAGTCAAACGAAGCACCAGGAACTCTCCAAGTGAAGCAATCCCAAGCATGTGCAAGTCATGCGGTCTTATCGTTCTAAATACAATGTTTGTCAAACAAAGCCGGCACCTGGTCACTTACAGCAGCGGCGGAAATGAAACCCAGATTGATTACCAAGTTTCATGAAGCCTCGGGTTAAAGATTGTAATGTGATCCTAGGAGAGGCAATCGGCCAGCAACATAGCCGCCTTCTGACAGAAATTGTTATGGTGGCTCGAACGAACAGAATAAAACAAATAAAAGTGTCTGCGAGAATCAGATGGTTCAATCTGGACAAAGAGAAAGGCGAAGCATTTATTGCAAATATGCAAAATTATCTCCATCACAGATTGCAGAGCACAAGATATGTGGAATTCCCAACAGCAACCTTGCTTGGATAGAGACAAATCACTGGTAAGGGCTTCAAAATGACATTATCAACACGGTAAAGAAACATGGTGGTGGACAGATGAAACTAAAGCTATGATAAGTGACAGGAAAGTAGCATTCAAAGCTTGGTCAAAGTGCTCCACTAATAAAGGAGATGAAAAAGCTCGCCTCGAATTCGAATACAGACTTTACAAGAGGCTCACAAAGAGAAAGTGCGAGCAAATTCAAGCAAAGTGTTTGGAGGGTCTGTTTTGGGAGTAAGAAGAAATTCTTCTTTGGCTGCTGATAGAAACCTGACTCTCCACGAACTCTGACAAAACAGGCTGGAACAGGGGTACAACCTTTTCAAAATTCCCGCTCAGATAAGGAGGAATGACCAAAGTTAATCAACAATGCTCAAGGGCTGCTTATTCTTGTGGATGATGAAAAAATACTACACAGGTGGCAGCAGCATTGTGAAGGACTTCTAAATGAATAATTTTCTCGGATAAATTTTCTGAGAGCCGTTCCCAACAATAAAGAAGTACACAATATTTCTGTCGAGGAAGTTAGAAAGGTGGTCAACGACTACAAAAAACCAAAAGTAGTCGGGCCGGACGAGATACCGTCTGAGTTCTGAAAAAAGATGGGAGACATCGGTTCCAAATGGCTCATGATTTTCTCTTCCAACTGATGAGAGGCGATCTAATGCCTATCCAGTGGAGGGAAAGTTTTCTTCTTCCTTTGTACAAAGAAAAATACGATATCCGAGACTGTGACAATTACCGTTCAATCAAGCTGATGTCTCACACCATGAAGATCGTTGTGATATAAGATAGCCGAATGCGGAAAATAATACGACTATTTGAAGACCACAGTGGGTTTGTCGCAGGTAAATCAACCACAGACGCAATCCAAAGTCTAAGGATCATGATGGAAAAACGTCGTGATTCCTTAAAGGATTTGCATATGGTGTTGGTTGATTTTGAAAAGGCCTTTGATAGACAACCAAGGGGCGATCTGTTATGGGTGGCGTTAAGACAGTGAGGTGTGAAGACAGGAGTAAGATGCCACGTTGGCGTCACCGAGGAGTTCGCAATCAAAGTCGGTGTACACCAGTTAAGTGACTTAAGTACCTTGCTGTTTATCACGGTCCTTGATTATCTGCTTGAAGGAAAGGTGACGGACCCCAGAAGAAAGAACAAGTATTCTTCTTTGATCCACTCTGACCTATTCCAGACATTTATGTGAGTGAAAGAGTGATTTCCAAGTGCGAAAAGATCAAATATTTGAGATCTATGATCAATAGCGAAGCAAGTTGGGATGACGACATTAAGCATCACGTAAGCGTAGGTTGGAGTTTGTGATTGAAAAATGTCCCCTAAGCTGAAAGAAAGGAGATGCAAAAAAAGGTTTGTTACCTACTCCTTGATCGAATAACAAGTTCCAAGATCTGAGGAAGCTTTTACGTCAAAGAACCCATCTCGACGAAAATGTCATGTTCAAAGGATAGACCCTACGAACCCTGTCAAAAAGGCAATATCAATCAACGTTTCCATACAAACGCGAAGGAGAGGCAGGCATACAAATCGTACAAATGCAGCAGCACCAGAATTTGGGAGGCCGGCGAACCAGTAGCGATATACTGAAGTGGGAGGGTTATGATCCCTTTAATCCTGATCATTGGTAACATCACTTAACTATTAATATCTTTTCATTTAAATCTACCTAGCTGAAAGCCTCTGTATTGAGTGCTTAATTATTTTGTTATTTATTAACGCCTTAATAAAATTTTAATTCTGTGGTCTCAAGGAAAAACCGCTAAAGTCGAGTTTTGACGAAATCGAGTTTTTGACGGCACATTTTTAATTTTATATGTCAAAAATTGGACCCAAAATTTTACAAAAACAAAACAACTACATAAACTCAGTTTTGCTCATACTCGCCAAGGTAAAACAACTTAACTCAAATAAAATTAATAAGATACTTTAAATAAAATCTTAAGTCAAGTTTAGATCTTTTGTCTCTTCTTGTTCCAAAAGGAATAATAACTAAAGTTGAGTTTGGTTGTTTCTCCGTGTGGAATTGATGGATTTATTTCTGTTTTTAACTTAATGAAAAAGCACTTAAATCAAGTTTAGTTGTTCTTCCGTAGTGAAATTTTTATTTATTCTCAATTTTATAGCCGGCGAAAAACAACAAAAGTCAAGATTGGTTAGAGGGTATTTTGATTTACAACAAGGAAAAACAGCTAAACTCAAGCTACGATTTATTTAAAAATGAATTCTACTAAGCCAAAACAAGTAAAGTGTTTGCTTTGCTTCCCACTCACTTATATGTTATGTTTTATAAAACACTTAATTTTATTATAAAACGGAGCTGAAATACCTTTAATTCCATACTTATTTCAGGACTATCATGTTTTCCAATGACTTTCAAGAGTAGTTTGTAATTTCAAACTTTTTGACTTTAAACTGCTCTCCTGAAAAATGTTGAAAATGGACCTTAGCGGGCCTCAGAATTATAATCTCTTTTATTTAGATGCGGTTAGTTCACTTAGTCGCCTTTTACGAAAAGCTTTTTTTGGGGAGCGCTACAGTGATTTTCGTAGACTGTCCCTGCACGAGGAATTTCTATACATACATTACCTATATGAAATATGCTCAAAGTACAGAATGTGTACCCTAATGTCATAGATGCAACGTCTACTTTGCACAGAAAAGTTTTTTTTTAATTTCGGTATAAAATTTGTAGCTTCCCAGTAATTAGTTTGAAGGTCACACTATGTTTTTCAAATGTTTTCAGAAGATTTATGTGTTGTCGTTCATGGTATCTCGCGTAAACAAAACGACGTCGACTTCGTTATTGTTCTAATCGACGCGTATTGACCCCAATATGATCTGAAAAAAAAATTGCATGAATTCGGTTTAGACGTTTTTTTTTATCAAAACAAAAAGACTGAAAAAATGGATTTTGAAAAAGATTTATTGAATCTAATTTGTGCTGGTGGCAATCCATGCCTCGAAATATCAGATATTTTTATTGAGCATTTATCAAAGATCATAGTTTCTTATAATAGGGAACAAAAAAATAAATGCAAAAAAGCAATAAGTAATCAATATCAATACTGAGGAAATGAATCGAATAATATTGAGCATTCGCTTACTCTCCTTTATTATTTTTCAATTACGAGTATATTATTACTAGCAGACCCGATGACACAAATGCATGCATGTATTTTTTTTCAAACCCACATCCTTTTACTTTTAATTTTTTATTCATATCACGCTGGGAAGTTGATGGTGTGGACCTCCTGAGTCGCATTTCCCCCACTTGTTCCGCAATTGATTGGGACTTAAGTATTTTAAATACTGTAATCAGCCAAATTAAATTTCTCACTCACTTTACTTCATTGATTTCCAATTGGTGTGGATACAATCATAATTTCATCAAAGAATTTACTATTCAAAAAAATCGTGCATTTTGTTAAATGCACATGATTGGCGCCGACATAAATTTAATTAGCTTAGTCGGTTTCTCTGTCAACCCAATTTCGCAGTGGCCAGTCCAAAGCTAGCATTTACATATTCTATATGAGACATTTTAGAGGAAAAGAACACTTCACGGTGTCAATTAGTTCATCCGACACACAAATTGAGTCCATCATCACTAAAGAAAATTTTCAATTGTAATCCCGAATATGGCGCTATGTCTATTGACAGCCGAGTGTCTCAATTGATGGTTAGCCGTCTATTCAATCTCTCGCATTATGCGCAGTTCATAAATGTACGCACAAATAACGTTTTAGTTTGAACTCGGCGACTGATTTCGCCAAAAGATTATTGATTCTTAATTAGTCGTAAATTTCTAAATTAGGTGATGACCTTTCCAGTAAATACATTGGTTCTTGGTACATTATAAAGGAACTGGATACGTTCAGGTCGAATGATTAAAATTTCTTATTTAAAATGCATAGAGATGCAATTTTTGTCATTTGACCTGAACTTATAAAGGTAAAGGGTTTTCCGGAAATAATGAATGGAAAAAACAGACCACCACAGAAAGAAGGAGTCTGATGATCGGTTGTGGCGTCCACTTCATGTGGTAGCAATAATTGTAAGATCATTCAAAACAACTCAAAAAAGAAAAGAGTAACGAATTTTAAGTCGAGACTCGTCATAGGAGCTCAAAGCCAATATTGAACGAGAAATAGCGGCCGTATCGGTCGAAATGTGCGGCCGAGTCATCGAAAATTGGGTTCTACGTATCGACCGCTGTATACGTTCCCGTGGTGGACATATGAACGAAGTCGAATTCCATTTATAAATGTTTTGACAGCAATTCAAGCCAATACATTTTTTTGAGATATCTCAACTTGTTTGCATTTTATTTAAAAAAAAGTCGTCAGGTCCTTAATGAATGACTCTTTATAAATAAATAATAAAAGTATTTCTTCGTTTCATGTATAAAGTTTTGCACAATGCCCGCTCTCTATGGCTGACAGTGTCAGGAATCACTAGGAATACTTATTTTTTTTTTTACGAACGCAACTATTACTAGATTTTCATATCGAACCGCCCCTTAAAACGGAGACTATAGTGTAGAATTTATTATACTCGTATATTTATAGTATACTATAAATAATAAATTCTACATTTGAACGGGTAGATATCATGAATGTCTCCTTGTGAATTTTAAAATAGCTAAACAAAAGACAGTAACGACAGTAACTTAACCCAGTACACCTTATCAAACTGATGAAATTGAGCTTTCATTTCAACCTCACCACTTTTGCACAACGATAGCATTGTGCAAACATAATCTATGAGTAATGCAATTTATGTAATTGAATTCCAATAAAATAATATAATTATTTGAACTTCTATTGTGTCTACTCGTATTAATTATCTGGGCGGTGTATCGGATGAATACTACCACTTTGAATTCCTTTAGTTGATTGGAAAGATAAATTGATTGGAGAAATTAGTTGTGCTCAGTGAAATTGTAATTCCTAATAGAGCCCTTTTCTTCTCCTTCACGGTGGGAAGCTATGATCAGGATTTAATTGATCTTTCATAACCCTCAAATTTTACTACATTCTTACTGATTAATATTGGTAAGCATTTCGGTTTCGGATCACTTCAAAAGTAGGGCCAATTAAATGCTGGTGGTGTTGTATTTGTGGGATCCAGATGTTTTAAGACCTGCCTACATTTTTTTACGATACATAACTATCATGTTTAACAACGTTATTCACCACAATTACTCTGAAGTTTGAGTAAATATGTAAGGCTTAATACAATAAAATAATATTCAATAGTGTAGGTTAGTATAAGATATCATTTTTGATCCCTATAGCCTTTATAGGAGTCCCTGTTAGACGGATGTTACTTAGCTACACTTACTTTACTTAAAGGGCTCCCGCACCCTGTAAGGGGTTTGCCTGAAACACTACAGCCTTCCATGCTCTGCGACCCCGAGCCTTACTTGCAATTGTCCAAACCAAGCGCTCTGGCATCCGCGATGGATTGATCCTGGATTCGGTCTTCTTTGACTTGTCGAAACTTTGGGCTATGAGTCGAAGATCTTCTTGGCTGGAGCACGTTTTCCATTTGCTCGATGTAGCCGAACAAATGTAGTCGCCGTGATTTAGCTTTTTGAACTACATTTACATCTTGTTATAGCTTATAGAGAACGCGGTTGTATCTTATCCTCCATTTGCCCTTCTCGTTTTCTTTCGAAATCACTTAATATTAGCTTCTCTTTAGTATTTATCGTCCAGCACTGGGTGTCATAAAGCAGGATTAAGCTTCGAAAGAGCTCATTTATTTTGCCAATCCGGAGTAGCAGCGGTTTCCTAAAGTAATACTTCGTCAGATCTCCTCTTATAGCATGAAATTGGTCTTGTCCTCATTGACTTCAGGCCCAACCAATTTCGCCTGGTCTTCAATCGCCGTAAAAGGATCTAAGACGGCATGCTAGGAACGGCATGCTAGGAACGGCCGATGCTGTCGCTATCGTCCGCATACCTCATTAGCTTCACGTATCAATTGACACCTGTCTTTCGCAATATTTTCTCCAGAACAAGAATGAAGACATCACACGAAATCCTTGGCAAGTTTGGAATAATTTGGAAGAGCTGCATATGATCTAAAATTCGGCCATCGCCATGTAGAGCTCCACAAGATGCATGTTATCATATGCGGCTTTCAAGTCAATAAAAATATGGTTAGTCTCGACTTAAAATTCTTGGTCTTTTCCAGGATTTGCATTAGAATGCAAATTAGGTCTTTGTCGATCTGCCGGGTCTGAAGCGACAGTCCGTGTGTCGTTCTGCAACTTGAGAAGTTCACACAGTACGTTGGATTGGATCTCATTTGCGACATTAAGCGATGATAACCTCGATAATTCTTGGAAAATATGGGATCGCCTTTCTTGAAGATGATGTGAACTGATGCGTATTCCTGGCATGACGGGTATTGCGGTTGAAATGTTCTAGGGGTGGAATGCAGCTTGCTTATTCGTTTGGGCACTTGGGCTCAAGGTATCGATCACTATCGATCACTAAGAGAATCAAGCAACTTCCCGATAGCTCGTTCGCCCATAAGTTTTATCGCGTTTTTTTTTGGCCCAGATATGAGCCGTGTGCTTAAGTTACGGGCGTATAACCGCCGTATAAGGCGTTTTTATCTTTTTTAGTCGAGAGCGAGCCCTGAACATGTAGAGCACTTAACCCAACGTACTCAGAGCGGTCTGATGTGTTTATGAAACACACTTGAGCGCTTCTAATGCATCGCATAAGGACGCCGTAAACATTTTGCAGCGCTCTTCGACATCGAATATGTGGTCAGTTCAACGAACAACATACCGAGTAACGAAAGCTGTTCGGTTTCATCGATGGAAACGCCGTTCATGGATAATGGCAGAGTGTTTGGATAATGCTTAGATGGCAGAAGACAGCATTGCATTTTGGAAGCATTATATTCCACTCTATTGGTTGTACCCCACTGAGTAATGCTGTCAAGATCGGAATTTAATGAGCTTAACATACGTTGCCGTTCCAATTCGACCCCTGAAGATCAGGGGCGTGACCCAGGAACGAAAAAATATAAGAAGCTGAGAGTTCTGTCATTAGAAGGAATGGATTGTATTAGAAGCGATAGACAGGAAATTATTTATAAAAAAAAGACAAAGAGTCGGAGATGAAACAGAGCCTTTGGAAGCGCTAGCATTTGTTGAATTGCAGACTTGAAACTATCCAAAAACAAGTGTAATTGGACGGTGATTTCTAATCCATTGAGGAAGAGTATCAACGATTGGAAATTCACGCATTTTCGACAGGAGAGCTTGGTTCCAAACTCTGTCAAATGTCTTTGAAATATCAAGCGAAACGATATCACATTCTTTAGATATGCCACCAAATCAAGTGTACCTGTTCATTAAGAAGTTTTCGGGATTCAAGACTTTTCATAAGCTCAGGGCTTTTGGTTTCCCACCATGTTTCATAAAATGGGTTAAATCATACCTTATATCACGGGATTATCTAGTCAAATTTAAAGGATCGCTATCTGTATCTTTCACAGCTCAGTCTGGAATTCCCCAAGGAAGTCACCTCGGATCAATTCTATTTATACTAGCCATTAATGATGTTAAGGCATGTATAAATCACAGTAATATCCTGATCTACGCTGATGATATGAAAATATATAAATCTGTCACTATTCAGCAAGACGGAATTTTTCTTCAATCTGCTTGCTGTCGTCTATTGACTTTAATTTTCGTGGTGGTGCCCATAATTTACGTAGTGTTGATTTATTGTTTAGCCCCCATCATAGAACGAATTATGGGAGCCTATTAGTCGCATGAGCCATGAGTAGAATCTATAATCTTAATGATCATGTGATTGACTTGCATGTTAGTAAAATTAGGCTTAAAAATGTTTTGCGATATAATGCCTGTCTTAAATTATTTGCATGATTTGTGTCTGTGTTAGTATTTTAAAGGTAGATAATTATTGTCTTTCTATATGTTTTACTTTGCGTATGTCCTTACTAACACCTGCACTAAATGATGAGCCTGTGAGAGCAATTTTAGTGCCGGCAAATTTCTGCTCGTGACAGTTGCTTGCTTTAAGCACTCCACGACACAGAACTGATAGTGTATTTAAAAAAAAATAAACTGATGGTGTATCAGCAAAACAAAGAAAATTAAACATAGCAATATACGATCTGACACGTGAAACCAAACAAGCACTCCACTTATACAAACATTCGTGCATCCTTTACATGCCCAGAGTGGCAAACGTTCAGGAAACACATAAAACTGCTAACATAGAGGCAACTACGGCTATAAACTGTCCTTGATAAAATAACTAACAGCGCGCGATATCATTGGAAACAGGGGTTAGTGGCAGAGGTGCATTTATTTAAGTCTGAAGACCCACTCCGGTTTTTGATGTCTACTATCTTTCTTAAGGAAAAGATAGTAAAATACTGGTGACCTCGATATTGACATTTCTCGAAGTACAACAAAATCTTCCGGCACATTCGACAGAGTTAGTAGCTACACTCAATACTTTTGAATATTATTTGAATTCATTGACTTCAAAATCTTAGCAAAAGCGCTGCAATTGACTGTCGTTTTCAACGGGCTTTCAGCTGGCTCTTGTATAATACATCGCTTTATAAATTTGCAATAAAAAGTGGAATAGGATAAATTAAAAACTTTCTGGTATTGGTTCAGTATCCCTTGGCATTGCACAAGGATATAATGCAAAACACCTGTCAACTTTAGCTTGACCTTGAACTTCCGTCCATCACGAATGCAATTCAAAATCACACATTCAGAGTTTATTGCAATACAACTTTCCCGAAAGCTTTCATTTCTACGTAACAATTTATGGATTATTTTTATGTAAGGACATCCGTTCCTACTAATTCACTTTACTAATATTTATGTAGTACATAAAAAAAGAGGTGGCAATTCCCAACTACACCCACTGTTAAATGTGTCGTCACACCTAACTCCAACATGTTTGATCAATTTCTATATAAAAGTAAACAAAACATTTTTCTTTCTTTTTCCATTCATTTCTGGCAGAAGCTCACATGTGCTTCGAACATTTCGGTTAGTTCCACTGATTTCGTTTTGACAAGAAGCTCATAAAAGTGCTACAATTAGCATTAGCACAGCTACTATTCGATATTACTTGAACTCCGTTAGCGAAGCGTGTTGGTTGTCTTTGAATTGGTTCCACAAATAAATTGTTTTCCTACTGTATCAAATTTTACTTTATGTTTTGTTTATTTATTTCCCAGTTAAGTGAAATTTTCATCTTAGACAACGCATCGCGAAGACGTCGCCGCGCCGGTGGGCTGTAAAAAATATATCGGAAAATTTGCGTTTCGTATTTGAATACGTTCTCTCGCACTCGGTGTGTCGCATTTTTTACGTGTTCGTTTCAAAAAATTGTGACCTTCAGTTTTTCAATTTATATTTTACACCATTTCTTTGTTAATGCATTTCGGCGTTAAAAATATGTTAATTCATCTCTTTTTTTAATTAAGAGAATTAAATAAATAAGCTTGTGTTCAAAAAAGGTGATTCAAATCCAAAAATAATTATATTTATTCGGGCTGTGATTCAAAGAGAAAGTTTTTTGTAATCAAATTTTTCGAATAAGAAAAAGTGTGTTTGGTTATTTTTTTTTAAACAGTTGTAGACGGTACATATCGGTCCTTATAGTTAAAAAAATGTTGAACTTTATAGTTAATCAAAAACATAGGGGAAGGCTGCAGTGAATTGTTAAGAAGGGTTTTCATATTTTGTTATAGAACATTTAAAGGATTTTATCGATAAAATAAAGTTTTTGTTAAAAAAGTGTGCATGGCCGAAAACTTTATACAAAGGAATTGTTCAAAACGACTTTATCTACATACTTTGCGAAGAATCAAATAAATACTAGGCATAAACGGCCAATACAGGGCCTTAAACCTAGCTTCTCCAACCATTTGCTTGTGCGAAGTGGAAGGTGCCTACAATTTAAGCCGAATTCGAACGGAAAATTTGAGAAGCTTCTCATGACTATTGATACTCTTGGATGTTTGTCAGGCGTTTGCAAGAGGTGGGACAGTAGAAAAAACGTTTTAAGTGTTACTTGGCCTAGGCGGGATTTGAACCTGAGACCTAGATTACTAGTCCAATACACTAATTTCTGCGCCACTGCGAAGAATAGGCCTTTCATTTACAATGATTTATTCAATAAAACGGTTTTTTTAAATACTGGGCGTGTCAGTGGGTGGATTTCAAAAAATCGTACACTTGATTATTTCGGAGTGTCTTTTATGCACTCCATTAATGGGTGGTGTATGTTACTGTTCCCCATGGGGATTGAAAATGCAACGCACGGGTCACAAGCAAACACAAACCTGTTCATCGTCGCCACCCCGAATGTCAGGACTTTGAAGGCTTCCTCATTTTATTAATCCTGCTGTCATGCGATTCATCTTCGTCTCAGCTGCCATTAAATTGCCCTCAAACTTTTTGTAATCACATTGTGAACCAAATGCGGTGCACAACCGCGGTAAAAAGCCTTTTCCTCTCAGCTTAGGGGATATTTTTCGATCAGAGAAGACTTCGCTCTTTAATTTATATTTATATTAATGTCTGGAATAAGTCGGAGTGGGTCAGGCAACGAGCAGATCAAGTATTCTGGAATTTTCGGGCTAATACGACACTCGTTCTCCTCCAAAACATGCTTATTATGGCTCTTGGAGTTCGTCACTTTTCTTTCAAGCAGATAATCAAGGACTGTAATAAATATCAAAGGACTTAAGACGCTTCACTAGGTTAGGTTAGGTTAGGTTATAGTGGCTGTCAGCCTAAGGCCAACACACTTAGACCAATGTTAGGTCCATTGTGATACCACACGGATCTAGGGATTTCTTTCACTCTTCGTTAAACAATTTGGAGCTTCTTATGAAGAGCGATAGACTTCTAACTTTCGATTGCAGATAGCTTGATTAAAAGTTTGCAAATAGTGATTGGTATACGTAGAGTGGTAGAGAACCCTTTTCAGGTAAAAGAGGTAGTTTGGTTCCCTTTTATCGACTTCATCAGCCCTGCAGTTTCCGGGAATGTCTCTATGCCCCGGCACCCAACAGCGGTGAATGTTAAACTGCTCCGCCATCTCCTTAAGAGATGAACGGCAGTCAAGGGCTGCGAAGGAATTTAAAGAGACTAAATCGCGGCTTGACTGCCCGAGAAGATACGGAACTCGTTTGTGGATATCACATTTCTCTTCAGCCACGTCAGGGCTTCTTTTATCGCCATAATTTCCGCCTGGAATACACTACAATGATAAGGAAGACAGAAAGAGAGACTAAGATTTAGACTTTCAAAAATAAAACCACCACCAACCCCGTCACTAGTTTTTGATCCATCACTTTAAGACGCTTCACTGGTGTCTACCAATTTTGATTGCGAACTCCTCGGTGACTCCAGCGGGGTGTCTTACTGTTGTCTTTACTCTCTCACGCATGTCATAGTTGATCAGTACTTTAGTTTCTAGAACTTCTTGTTGTATTGGTGCTACCCATAACAGATGTATTGACTGCCTATCAAAGGCAAATCCTTTAAAGAATCACTATGTTATGTTTTCCATAGTGATCCTTTTACATTGGATTGTTGATTTAGCCGCGACAAGCCCGCACAGGTCATCAGATAGTCGTATTTTTTTGCACAGTCGGCTCTTTAATGCTGCTCTGTGATTTTTATAGTGTGTGGCATTAGCTTGATAAGATGGTTATTATCAGTTTGGAGAGTAGAATCATGAGTCGTTTGGACCCGATGTCTCCCATATTTTTCCAGAACTCATATAGGGTATCTCGTCCGGCTCAACCGATTTTCGTTCCTTGGACTTGTTGACCGACTTCCCAACATCTTCGACAGTAATGCTGGGCCATTGTAAGAAACGGCTCTTTGAAAGTATATCTTAGAAAATTGTTCATTAAGATGTACTTCGAAATACTGTTGCCACCTATGTAGTATTTTTTTTACATCCGGAAGCAGCAGCCCTTGGGCATTGTTAATTAGTTTTGGCGAACGGATTTCCGGAGCATTTCTCCTTCTCTGAGCAGCTGTATTGGTAAGGGTTGTGCCCCAGTTGAAGCTGGTTTGTCAGAGTTCGTGGATAGCCTGGGCCCTGTACCACAATACAGCAAGTCAGACAAGTGAAATTCAGTTCATATTCAAACAAGTATAAATTCTATTTAAATTGAATTTTACTTGTTTAGCAAGACTTTTTGTATTGTGGTTGAGGCCCCTGGTTGTTATCAGCCACCGTCTAAGAAATTTCTTTTATCTCCCGATACAGGCTCACTGAGCCCAATCAAATGCTGATGTTGTTTGCATTTGTGTCATCCAGGAGTTTTTAGGCCTGCCTCATTTTTACGATCTCGACACGTGCGTCCATTATTGAAAGTTGTTTCTTATGAAGTCCCAGTTATGTATCTCTGCTAAGGATATTTTTTGCTTGTTGTAAAGGAACGTTGAGTCTTATTTAATTGTAGATCAGACATATTGCCGGAAAGTGAAATGTTTCTTCTTTTGACTTCAAATTGCATAAAATGCAAATGACTCTGGCTTCTCTTTAATTTCGAATAAATCTTTCGCCTTTTTTAAGTTCCAATGAATTCAAGTTTTTTCTTCTTGGTCTACATATCAAGTTTAACTGAATGTTTGTCAGACTTACGCAAATGGTGAGGCAGTAAAAAAAACTCTTCAGGTGTTACTGGTGGGATTCAAATTGGAGTCCCTCGGTTACCAGTTCAACGCTGATCCACTGCGCCTACATGTTTTACATAAGAATAAAACAAATTAATTGTTGTGAATTTATGCTTTATGACTATTTTATTTTGTATTAGCTAACAAATTGAAAGGAGGTAGGTGGGTAGGTAAATGGAAGCCCTTGTGACGGATGTGACGCCCCACTTAGACCATTGATTTTGGGTCCACTGTGTCCATTGTTGGGATTTTTCAAAAATTCTGAAACCTGAAAAGAAACAAAAAGATACCGCTGTTGAACAGCTCTATGATCCGCTGTACTAGAACCACGCGGATTTATATGTAAATCTCGCGAAAATCGACGCTGAATCCATGAGTACAACAAACCTACGTTGGACCAGCCTCGAAACATGCAGACACTCGAGGGAGCTTTGGCCAGCGGTAACTAAAAGAAATCTAAGTTCATAATCGGGCTGAACCGCAGAGACATACCCACACTGACAGGGGTCCTCACAGGACACTACGCAGTGGGCCTACACGCGGAGCGGCTGGGCATAGTGCACAACGATTACTGCAGGAGCTGTAGAGATGTCAAAGAGACAGAATCTATTCGTCACCTACTATGTGAATGCCCTGCCCTTAGAACAAACAGATTTAAGATTCTTGGCAACTACTTCTTTGAGGAGCTGGAGGATCTGACCGATATTGAGCTGAACAAACTCCTGAGATTTACATATAGATCCGGGTGGTTCTAATAAAGCGGATCACTGAGCTGTGTAACAGCGTCATATCTTTTGTTTCTTTGCATGTTTGGAAATCCCAACAACAATGGACACAATGGACCCAAACTGATGGTCTAAGTGCGCTGTGATACCAGTCACAAGGGCATCCATTTACCTACTTACCTATATGTAAATCTCAGAAGTTTCCACAGCTCTCAAAGAGGTAGCTGCCAATAATCTTGAATCTGTTTGTTCTAATGCAGGCCATTGGCATAGTAACTGCCGAATAGATTCTTTATTTTTTATCTCTTCAACGCATGGTAGGTGACGTGGGTTTGTTCTACTTATGGATTCAACGTCGATTTTCTGTGCAATTGTGCTTAGCGAAGTTCGTATAGAGGGTCAGAGATGCATCCATCTCGATTCGTATCTTGCCAACTTATCCGCTTCCTCGGTGCCCGAGATGTCCTTGAGCCCCGGTACCCAACATGGGGTTACCGTATTGGCAGTTTATATCTCCTTCAGTATTTTGTGCACCGTACCACCGCCGTTGATTCGACTACTACTGACTGCATGGTCTTTGTAGCCGCTTCGCTGTAAGAGTATATGGAGATCTGTTTGTCGGGTAGTCTACCTCCTTGGAAGCCTGAAATCGCAGCTGTCTCTGCCTGAAACACACTGCATTCATGACTGATTCAGCCAGGCCCGGAGTCTCACAGAAGATGCCTTTACCTGTACCAACGTCAATTTCGGACCCGTCGGTATATATAGCTATCCCGCTATCGTTCGTTACCGTTTTGTTGATCCATTCGCTTCTTTCGAGGATTCTGGTGACGAACAGTCACTGTACCACATATGGGTCGAATCCCCACGTATTGCCGAACGTCATTGAAAGTAAATAACAAACTTAATTAGAATTTTAAAATATGCAATGACGAAAAAATAAAAACTGCAGGCGATAATGCTTTCCCGATATAAAAACGAAACATAACTTTTATTACAATTGCTGATACTGTTGATCACTGATTGTGATATTACTATGCAAATAAATGAATTGAATGCATCTCTTCCCACATTCAAACAATCTCTATAATGTGTAATAAAACTGTAGACAAAGTGATTTAAATGCGGTGGAATGTGCCACAATCGAGAGCAATTGTGAAACGTAAACAAAACCGAGGATACAATTTAAGTATGTATGTATGCCAATAAGGAGATAACCAAATGCACTTATCTGCGCACAATTACAGTTGAAAGAAAATAATATATCAAGTGTTTATCAAGTCCATAACATGACTATTAAATAAGATTTTAAGTTTCTGCAAAAGGAGCTGGGTCTAAGTTTTGTGTTGTGTATCTTTTTCCATTTCCAGAAGCAGCCATTGAACTGATAGAAGAATCAAGTCGTGCGTAGCTCATCTTATATTGTACATAGTAATGCCTTGTTTAGTAACTAGCGCATGCTAGACCTGTTCTAACGTTTTTGAAGCATAGTGGTATTTGAAAGAGATTAAGTGTTATTACAATGACTGAAAATGAACCTCTTAACCACAAAGCCACCAGCAAAGTGCATATAGTACCTATCACAACTACAAATGGAAACGGAATAGTAGCTAATGGGCATCCAAAATCCACAATCACTAATGGAGTTAATCATAAATCGGTACCACCATTCCACGATATACCAATTGCACCTCAATTAAATTCGACGACAATACATGCAGACGAATTTAAGGAACCACCGGATGGTGGAAGTCGGGCATGGCTTGTCATGATCAGTGCATTTCTGTGCAATGGTGTCATATTTGGAATCATCAACACATACAGTGTAATTCATTCATTTCTACAGGATAAGTTAAGCGAACAACACGACAAAGAGGCATCCAGCAAAGCAGGTGAGCACTTATTGTAAACTATTTTATTAAACAGATTGTGCCTATAAAACATTTTATTTATTTATGATTTTAATTTTACTTGGATATAATGTAAAGCCACGAATAATGGCCCTAACACAAATATTCCTTAGAAAACGTAGACTTTTCTTTTTCTCACCAAGCAAACAAGTTATTTCTGTGTGCCCGTCTTATCGTCATGTCAGTACAAAGTGTATTTCTAATGAGGGCATTGTTGATGTTTGTTTTAAATGGTGCATGTTTTCGTTTCTTGAAATAAATTAATGGAAATTATTTATAGAGCTATCACAGTAAGCTGCAATCAATGTGGGCTTGCGAGGTTCTATATAATTCAATCTAAAAACAAATACAGCCAAAAGATACCTTTATAAAGAATCTTTCATTAAGGACTTGACAACTTCATTTTTTAATTAAAATGCAAGCTACTTCAGATATCTCAAACAAATTGTAGGTATTGCCTTAAATTACTATCAAAACATTTATGAATGGAATTCGACTTCGTTCATATGTCCACCACGGGAACGTATGCAGCGGTCGATACGTTGAACCCAATTTTCCATGACTCAGCCGCACATTTCGAACGATACGGCAGCTATTTCTCGTTCAATATTGGCTCTCAGCTTCTCTAACGTCGTCGCCGGATTGGCATAGACCAAGGCTGCTCAACTTTTTTTGGAGTCGGGCCAAACGAACGATTCAGACATTTTCGGTAGGCCACCGACGGTTCCTATTTTAATAACTTTTCTACTTTTTCCTTTAACAAAAAATTCAATATTATGAAGTGTAATTGTTGTTTATTAAAATAAGAAAAAAAGGGCATTTAATGTCAAATAACAAAACAAAACTGTACATACGAGTAAATGTAAGTATTTTAAATGAAAACCTTGATAAAATCAATGCGATTTCTGAAATTGTTTCTTGTAATAATTTATACTTATGTAAGGCATCAAATCGGATGTCGGTAATTTCAACAAGTCAAATATATGTTGCTCATTTAGTTATATGCGGTATTTATTTTTTACATAATTGAGATTTGAAAAACCTTTTCAACAAATATATGTCGTTCCAAAACAGCTTAAGAACTGTAAGGCCAGGTCTGTTATTGCAGGAAACTCATCTTTTGGTACTTATTTTCAAAAATCTGCAAAATCTTTTGAAGAATTTTTTGGTTTGAAAGATACATTCTCGGTAAAAAGGTTTTTTTTTTTAGCGAAAATTGGTTTTGCAGTTCAATGAGTTCCAACTGAATATCGGCAGGATAAGTAATTATTTCACTTAAACTGATTATGAAGGGATTTATAAAAGTTTGTATATTTTATTTTTTACCCTCAAAAATCTTTTGTCTGCTCTCAAACAACTGTAATAAACATAGTATTTTGGATTTGTACTTAGAACAGTTTATAGTGGCGATATTGAGCTCCTCTTTCAAAATTTTGAGTGTGGGAAAAAGATCAATATTTTTTGTAGCTAAATTTATTAAAAACAGATTTAATTAGCTTCGAATCCGATTATCAAATTTAAAATTATCGGAAATGAACAATCTTTGCCTTGTAATTTGCGATTGGATGTACTCTTCAATAAATCAGTTCCCAAAGGTAAAGCCCCTCTTTCCTCTAAAAATTCGAACACATGTTTTCCCAAGTTGAAGAAATGTTTGAAGGCCATCGCACAGCACAGTACAGTTGTAACTCTCCATATTCGCTAATTTCTTCTTCAAATAAAACTGAATTGACGTCTATGAAGAGCTTTTGCACGTATGTAACTTATGCAGCGTACTACTGGATCCATAATATCATCCAAATTCATGTCTTTGGCCCATAAGGCTTCCTGGTGGATAGTGCAATGATACGAAAATAGTGTTCGACCCAAACAATTATGTAACAAAGCTACGCAACCTTTGTTTTTCCTAGTCATTGCAGGTGCACCATCAGTGCAAAAATATATCATTTTGAGCCTCATTGCGAAGATCAATCGGCAGTTGATAATTGACTATTTTCAATGTGTGCTATTGTGAACGAACGATTCTAAAGGATTTTGTCAATCGCAGTCAATTAAAAAAATGCGATTGAAAAAAATACTAAATGAATCGTTCGTTCACAATAGTCAATTATCAATTATCAATTGTCGATTGATCTTCGCAATAAGGGTCTTTGTCCCACGATAAACCCTTTTTTCAATGCATTCCTTAATTTTTAAAAATATATCTTTTCCTTGGATTTTATTTTCCAGCTGACAGAGTTCTAGTAAATCTTGCGATACATTCCACTATTTATCAATACACCACACAAAAATAGCCAACTGAGATGTCTTGTTAAATCGCAAGTTTCGTCTATCGCCAGTGAAAAATGTTTGCATTTTGTTACGATTCACGCAAGTAGCTTTGAAAATCAATTTCCCGCAGCAGCAAAAAAAATTCTTGCTACAATTTCTCTGGAGAAAATTTGTATAGAAGATACATTTTAACATATAGGTACTTTAACAGTAAATGTTCAAATTTCTTGCGCGGGCCATCTAAAATTCGTTCGCGGGCCACACTCGGGCCGGGGGTTGAGCATGAGCAGCCTTGGCATAGACCAATGATTTATGTAGCCCCATAAAGAAAAGTCGAGAGGCGTTAAATCACACGATCTCGGCGGCCAATAGTTGGGTCCGTTTCTCGAGATACACGTTCACCGAACTGAGACTTCAATAACTTGATTGTTGCACCCGCTGTGTAGCTTGTGGCACCGTCTTGTTGCAACCACATATCACTGATGTCCAATTCATGCAATTGCTCAAAGAAATAACGTTCCAACATGTCTCTGTAGGGAATACCATTTACCCAATGATGCCACCGGCATGAAAACCGCACCAAACCGTGACATTTTGCGGATAAAGTGCTGTTTCATGAAGCACATGATGGTTCTCACCTGTCCAGTAACGCATATTTTGCTTATTGAAGAAGCCGTTTAACCAAAAATGCGCTTCCTACCTGAAGATGATTTTGCGATGAAATTCTTCAATTTGTTCCATCCTGTCCAGAACCCAATTCGAGAGCGTACGTCGCTTCATATGATCAAGTGGCTTTAGTTCTTGAGTCATTTTGATCTTGTTAGGGTGTAGGCCAAGGTCTTCACGCGAAATTCGCCAGAATGTGGTCTGGGAGAGGACCACTTCTTGAGAACGCCCTGAAATTCACTAATTTGGCTGGTTTGCGACGGACGCCTCAACGGCAGCAATATTCTCCACACTTTGGGCAAAACATAGTCTCACTGGCACGGCAACATCAAGCAGCAAATAATCTGACTCAAATTTTTTCACTAGACTATGAATGTCTACTGGGACGAGAATTAAGGCCGAAAATTGGCGTTAACGCTCTTAAAGTTGCGACCACTGACTCGGAATTTCGGTAGTTAATTTTAATTATTTGTGAGCGTTCCTTGTACTTCACGATGATGAAAATGTTGATTTTACTGAAAATTTTGGCATTGACAGTTCGGTAATCGGTTCACACTAAAAGTTTAATATTGTCAACTCGCTAATGAAAGACCCTTTATTTTCTGGAATGAAAATCCTTTAAATGTGAACAATAGCATTATTGATTATTTTTTTTAATTTTTATAAAAATGGCGTCTTTAAATCGATAACATCTTCAACGTTCGTTTGTTTTACGATACATGGTCTATTTATTTATTGTCATTTGCATTTGATGTGAAAATAAATTTTCACAGAGTCTGCTAAAATTATTAAGCTGCCTACATTCTAATGATGATTTTCTGTCGATCACAAAAAATAAGAAACAAACTCTGCCGCGTCGCAAGTCAAAAAATAAAACTTGTCAATTGACAAACAATGTGCGGTGTCAAATAAGACCAATTAATCAAAATTTATATCAGCACATACGCACGCGTGTACATTTTGTAATTGATACATAAAGGGTCAATAAAACATATCAACTGCGTTCGGTTAGTGAACGTCATATTTCTCATTTATAATTTTAATTTGTTTTGATTTCTTGCCCATAAAATAAAAAAAAAGTTCACAAAACTTTCAAAACCAGAGAACGAATACAATATCAATAGTATGGGATTTGGGTTTGATATAGGTGTTGGGTGACGGTATTATTTTACCACTCTGGATCTGTTTTTCATAGAAAAAGTAAACAAGTAATGAATATAGGAACAAATGTGACACAGTTCCCTACTCGCAGGCAATAGGGAAGCCGCAAAAATGTTGATACAACAAGTTCCACGCTTGCGAACCATTATATAGGAAGAGACATTATGAGGGCAGCATTTTCTCCAGTCGGACATTCACCCCCTTTTTGTAGAGTGTAAACAGAGAAAACATCTAGTCTAATGTAAAGAGTAAGCATTTTACTTTTGGCATAGTTTTTCCGTAACATCATATTTTGCTTAAATTGAATTAGCGGAAGTCAACCATGTTTTTTTTTTCTTTTGAATGGAAGGTTATCGTAAGAGGTGCGCATTTAATTTAGTGCTGAGTAATTGAAAGCAATAAAGAAGATGAACTAGACGAAGTAATACGACCTTAAAGAATTTGTTAAAATAAACATTTCAGAATTTTCTTAAGTTCAGCATAAATGTGCTTACGCGTGTTGAAGGCAATATGCGATGGGATTTGCTACGATTTTTATTATTTTATTATTTGATGGAGGCAATATTTTAACGACGAACAACCCAATATAACTGAAAAAAAAAAGATGATTTGAAAGCACTTAAACAAAAGAGGTGTTTTCAAAAAGTAAAAACTACTTCAAGCCTGTAAGGCGCATGAAGGCGAATTTGTGTTTTATTTTTTTAAAATACATTATCAGATCTGTGTCGTGGAGAGCTTGCTTGCTTTAAGCAGCTATGACGAGCAGAAATTTGCCGGCACATAAAGTGCTCTCACAGGCTCATCATGTAGTGCATGTGTTTGCAATGACATAAATATAGTAACACATTTATACTACTTAGTACTTATACTGTAGCCTTCCATCATCTGCGATCACGGACACGCTGCTTCGAGTTGTTCAAACCAGTGCCCATGTTCTGTAACTCTTCGCATCGAAAACTTTGGAACACAAAATTCCGCCGTTTATCGCATGTGGAAAGAATTGGTGTTCTGTAACTCTTTGCGATAAAATATACTTTGGTAACTTTTAATATCATGGGAAATTGGAAGGATTGTCAAAATACTGGAAATCGAAGGGTAGGTTGGCGTGGAAATTCAGTGTGTATTTACATGTTGTGGTGCAGCGCGACTTTTTAGCGGATTATCGGGTAATTACGTGTTTCTGTTGAATTTTCAAAAATACGATGATCGCTCGTTCTGCTAGCCTTAGACGAGATTTTTTGAAATTATTCTGATCCTAACGCTGATTTAAGATAATATATTGTTGATGAATTTAATGAAGTTAAAAATTTGCATTTATTTTGTATGTATTTTGTGTGAAATAATTTTTTATTTTTAAAAACAAGAACCTTTTGCCATCTCTTGTTGGATGTACTAAGCTGTTTGTTTTTGTAGCAACACAGTTCCAAGAATGTTCAAAATGGATCTTATTTAAGTGCTTGCTGAATTCTTTCGACAGAATGTAGATACCTACATTCTTCTCCATTAATTCTGACGTTTTTATTAGTTATTTTTTATTTCTTTTGCATTTTTTTAAACGTTGAACTTGATCAACGGACTTGTATATTTTGTTAAATAAAAAATCAAAAATGTTCACTGTCCACTATCCGTTTAAAATTGTTCAATATCCCTTTCTCACAAGCCAATTGAAATGTGATAAATTTTGACAGTTGAAGTGAATAATTTATCGCATTCGAAAGTTACAGAGCACCGATTTATCACATAGTTCCAGGGGTTTCATTTCACAATGTTCCATGTGGTATAGTTTTCGCATCGCATATTTATCACATAGTTCCAGGGGTTTCATTTCACAATGTTCCATGTGGTATAGTTTTCGCATCGCATATTTACAGAACACGCAAATGTGATATAATGATTTTTTTTTTCAATTCACATCGTTCATGTGCTAAATATAACGATGCGATAATTACAGAACACGGGCACAGTTGATGTTTTTTCCAAGGTAGGTGAACTCCTTAACTACCTCGAAGTTATTGCTAACAACAGCGACGTTTTGTCCTAGGCGGTGGACAGATGTTTCTTTGTTTACTGATAGCATGTATTTAGTCGTAGCCTAACTTACTTCAAGACCAACCAAATTCGGCTGTTCTTCAATCGCCGAAAAGAATCCACCAAAGCACGCTGGGAACGGCTGATGATGTCGATATCGTCCGCATACCCCATTAGTTGGAAGGATCTATTGAAAATAGTGCCTTCCGTGTTGAAACCTGCCCTGCTCACTGTTTTCTTTAGAACAAGATTGAATAAGTCATATGATAGCGCATTTCCTTGCCGAAATCCGGTGACGCTTTGGAATGATTCGGAAGAGCTGCTTCCAAACTGCACATTACACCGCGTATTTTCAAGTGTCACGCGACATAACTGGATCAGTTTTGTCGTAATCCCATATTCGGCCATCGTCATAAAGAGCTCCTGACGATATATGCTATCATATGCGGCTTTAAAGTCAGTGAAAAGATGGTGT
The DNA here is from genome assembly GCA_949715645.1 of Portevinia maculata. NCBI lineage: Eukaryota > Metazoa > Arthropoda > Insecta > Diptera > Syrphidae > Portevinia > Portevinia maculata. The sequence continues at coordinate 136,505,151 of OX454528.1, read as the reverse complement.
GTCTCGACTTGAAATTCGTTGGTCTTTTCCTCAGTGTGAAAAATTGGTCTGTTGTCGATCTGCCTGGCCGGAGGCCACACTGGTGCCGATAAGTGTGTTGCAGAACGGCTTGAGATAGTATGTTGGATAGGATTTCTTACAGCTAAGCCAACCACTTCTATACTGGGCGGTAAAATCTGTTCTTCATTGATAGGACGTGGGTTTTCGTCTTGCCCTATCACTCTACCTATATGAATCCCATTTAGCAGCTGTTGGAAATGCTGCTTAAAGTCATCTGCTATTCCCTGCGCTTCGGTGACTAGGTTTCCGACGCTGTTTCGAAGAGCCTGCATCCCGATCTTAAAGCCAGCAGCCAGTTGCTTCACTTTCTTGTAAAATCTCCGGATGTTGTTTCGATCGCGAGACTCTTCGGTTTCCTTGAGCTGGCAGAATCTTCTTCTCTTCCCTTCTTTTAGCTCGATACTCTTCCCAGCGTTTTTAAATTTGCGTTTTCTGTCACCTTCTTCCGGTAAATGCCTGCATCATCATACCCCGGGCATTTTTTCTGGGGTCACTGGTAACCTTCGGTGGTGTCGCTCGTCTTTGATGACGTCGGTGTTGGCACTTGTGGGTGGTGAGTGCACAAAGAAGAGTCTCTCGCTCTCTGCAGACTCTGGCTACTCCAAGTGTGCTTCGGCGTTCAACGAAAAATTTCTTCTTTTGGGTAGTTCGCAGCTATTTCTCGTTGAACATTCGAGCTCTTAATTTAGCAGCAACAAGAAAATCGTCAGAGTCGACTTTTGCCCCTCGGAATGTGTGCACGTTTAAGATGTTGGACGCGTGCTTCGCATCGATTAGCACAAGGTCGATTTGGTTGGCGGTTCGACCATCTGGAGAGCACAGGTTGCTGTGTGGGTCCTGAGCCTTGGTGCTTGAACCTAGTGCTACTTTTCACCGTACTACGAGCTGCTGCAAAGTCGATGAAATAAAACATTTGTGTGTTCGCCGGTTCTACTTCAGAAAATAACGTCAGGTCTCCCGAATTTGAATCTTTTCGTCTCTGATACCAAGCAAATGCTAGTATTGCTGCATTTGTGTGATCCATGGGTTCTTAGGACTGCCTCTCTTATCGTTTGTATTGGAACGTTGATTGAAATTGCATTTTTGACAGAGCTCGTATGATATCACCTTTGAACATGGCAGTACCAACTGAGCGCGTCGCGCTCCATTTTATTCAAGATAGTTTCTTTGACGTAAAGGCTTCCTCGGATCTTGAAACTTCTAGTTCGTTTAATCTTTGTTACTCCTGATGCTATCATGCGAAGCATCTTTATCTCAGCTGCCGTTAATTTGCCCTCATACTTTTTGTACGCTGTCCAACGTTGTTAACCGTATGTGAGCGCCGGGCGCATAACTGCGGTCTAGAGCCTTCCGTTCAGCTTAGGGACATTTTCCGGTCACAGAAGATGGCTGAGTTTTCCCGCCACTTTATCTAACCTACGCTTGCGCGATGCTCAATATCGTCATCACAGCTTGCTGCTCTATTGATAATAAATAACAGACATTTGAACTTTTCGCACTTGGGAATCACTGTTCCATTTACACATAAATGTCTGGAATAGGTGGGACTGGATCAGAGAACTGGCAGCACAAGTACCCTGTTTTTTCAGACATACGATACCGATTCCACTCTAAAACTTCCACGCATACATCAAGTGCTTGTTGCAGGGACGTTTGATCATCGCAAAGAATAAGTGATGAACCTTTGACTTTTCCTTCAAGCAGATAATCAAGGACTGTAATAAATATCACGGGACCTAAGGCGCTTCCCTGGTATACACCGACTTTGAGTGCGACTTTTGGGGGTCTACGGGTAATATTAAGGTATGTTGCAAACAATGAGTCAAAAATTATATAGGTACCCTTTGAACAGGATATAAAAAGGGTTTTTTAGGCCGAGAAAATATGCATCATATAAGCATTAACATGAGATATAATATAAAAAAGAATGAATGTATAATTTTATATTTTATCTTAATTGGGAGGTAGTGTTGTATAATATAAAATATCACCAGAAGCTCAGATTTAAGAGCATCCTAGTATGTAAGAGAACACTCTCTCTCTATCTACCTTTTTTTGTCGAGGTGCAGACGAGTTATAGTCTTTGTTGTGGCACACCTGCGATTCGTTGAGAGTGTTTATTTGACTGACTCAAAACTAACCTACTACCGAGGTACAAAAACGAGTTGTAAGACTCTTTCTCCTCAAAAGAGGACGAAATTGCTGACGTGAAATAGCGCCAAACGAAACAAGGAGTTTTCGAAATTTGCCCTTATTGCTATTTCAAAAACGAAATAAAACCAAATTTGAAGTTTGGCTTTATTTCATTTAAGAAGTCGAAAAGTGAGTAGCTATTCTCTGCATTTTTTAGTTGCAATATTTCTTGTTTTTTTTCTGTAAATTGTAATACAGGGTGGCGCATTAATTGCGCTACAATTCAAATTCAAATAACTTTTTTTTTAATCAATGTATTTCATTTATTTATTTATTTTTTGTGTAGAAAATTCAATTTTATTGTATATAACTAATTGGTAATTGCGACACCTGATCAGAAAATTATTCATTGCGGCATGAATTATTGTTTTAATGGACTACTTCAATTCAGTCAAATTCCTTCTTTTCATTTTGTACACCTCTTGCTTGACATAACCCCATAGAAAAAAGTCTGGTGCGGTCAGGTCAGGTGACCTTGGGGGAGTTTCAGGAGTTTCAGGAGTTTCGGGATATTAATAATTTAATTGGGAATTTTCGTTGGAGCTTCGCCATAACCGGTCTGCCGTCTGGCTATGTGTGCAATTGCTCCATCTTGCTGAAACCAAATGCTGTTAAACGGATACTTCTTCGGCGCAGTTCTGTGTAAAAAAAACTCCTTCAACATCTGTAAATAACGGTACCCATTGGCAGTTACTGTTGCATCATTTTCTTCAAAAAAGTATGGCCCCACAATGCAACTTAATGAAACCGCGCACCACACAGTGACTCGTTCTGGGTGCAGTACCGTCTCCAAATACGGCAATTTTGCTTATTTAAATTGCCGTCTAAATCAAAACGGGCCTCATCAGACATAAACAAGCAATTTATGAAGCTGTTGTCTTCTTCGGTCATTTTAATAATTTTTATGCAAAATTCCAGGCGAATAGGCAAATCCAGAGGGTTTAACTTTCTTGCAATTTGGACTTTGTACGGAACCAAGTTTAAGTCATCATGAATTTTCTGTTGTAATGACCGTCTGCTAACTCCAATTTGCGCCGATAAGTTTCGAGTCGAAACGCATGGATTGCCTTAATTGACGATGCTACAGCCGCGATTGTGTCTTGAACCCGAACATAGGGATCTCGATGCGGTCTTCGTGCGATGTTTCCAGATTCGATAAACACGTTTACCAGCCTCATAATGGTCCATCTGCTCGGGGGTGTGCCGCCAAACTCAAGCCTAAATTCCCTTTAAATGGAAATGAAGGACTGCAAAGCATGGTGCCGCTGTACTATCCAAATCCTCTTTTCGGTAGCTCTAGGATTCATTTTAATAAATCCAAATAGTAACCTGCCAAATAAATAACAAATAAGGAGATTACTCGTACAGAAAAAAAGTTATTACGTTTTGTTTTTGTAGCACGATTCGTGCCCCACCCTGTATGTATTGAAATAAATAAATAAAAAACTTAAATTCCTTATAGTGCTCGTCGTTGTGAAAGTTCTCTTAAATTCTGACGTTCACAGGCCAAACGATTTCATAAGGTATCCAAGGTAGTTTATTTTTATTTGAGTCTGAAAAATTATCATTGTCAAGCGATTTTGTGCTCAATATGCGATTATCTTTGTCCATTGTAAAAAAATAATTATTTAGGAGTGTGCAATAAGATTATAGAAAATATTGAATGTTGTTATCCCCAGGGTTGAGGAAATGTCAAATTTGTTGAGTCGTATAAAGAAAAAGTGCACTCAACTGAAAATTTAAAATTTATACATTGTTTCGGATATTATGCACTTTTATTCATCAGTTATTTTTTTTAATTGTATAAAATTTGCTATTGGGCTCAGAGGTGAGTGTGTTGGACTACTAATCTAAAGGTCTTAGGGCAAACATCCAAGAGTATCAACTGTCATGAGAAGCTTCTCAAATATGCCGTTGGAGTTCGGATTTAAATTATAGGTCTCCTTCCACTTCGCAAAGCAAACGGTTGGAGAAGCTTAGTCTTAGTATGGGCCGTTGATGAAAAATATTTTTTACTATTATACAGGGTGGTTCAAAAGTGACTTCCATATTTAAAGTGATAATAACTTTTATAGATTTAATTTTTTATCAATAATTTATTTTAGAATCACAAAGTATGATTTATGGAGATATTTTTCGGCTAAGTATGGTATATAATGTCCCTCAAATGAGCACCAGCTTCATGCTCACAGAGACGGGCTCTTTCTAGAGCGTTTTCCATTACACTTCGTATTGCATCTGGGCTCAGCGCCTGTATTTCAGCACGAATTTTCTCCTTCAGCTGCGGGATAGTGGTGGGTTTATTTACGTACACTTTACCGTTCAAATAACCTCACAGAAAAAAGTCTGGTGCAGTCAAATCCTTAGAACGTGGAGGACAATTAAATCCTGAATTTTTGAAAATTATTCGGTTGCCGAAAATTTCCCTTAGTAGGGCCATTGTGGCGCGAGCAGAGTGCGCAGTAGCTCTATCCTGCTAAAACCACATCTCAGGACTATCAGCAATCGGCGGCCTCAAAAAATGTTCGATCATAGCCTGATACCTTTCACCATTTATGGTTACAGTATTAGCGGCATCGTTTTCAAAGAAGAATGGCCCAATATTTTTTTCTAAAGTTACTCCAGAGCAGACAGTGCACTTAACTGAATGCAATTCCCGCGAAAGGATCAACCTTGGGTTCTCATTACCCCATATACAGCAATTTAGTTTATTAATGAATATATTTAAGTGGAAATGAGCTTCATCACTGATTATGAGATGATGAATAAAATCATTTTGCTGCCCTGCCATTTCTTGTAAACGAACTGCGTAAGCAACACGTTTTTGAGGATCTTCTGGCTTTAATTCTTGCCCAAATTGGAATTTGTATAGAAACAGCTGCAATTTGGTTCTTAAAACTCTTCGCAATGAACTGCGGGATTCACCGAGTTGACCAAAGCGCATTCGTGTCGATGTTTCTGAGCTCTCCACAACACTTGCAAGAATGCGTTCCACATTCGCTTCGGTTCGGGAACTGCGAGGTCTTCCAGCTCGAGGAAAATCAATTACAGTTCCTTGTTGATGAAATCGTGCCACCAGTGCCCTAGTCATGTGCGCAGAGGGTGGATTTCGCACATTTAAACGACGCCGATAAGCTCTTTGGGTTAAAATAATCGAGTGATTATTTATAAAATAAAATTCAATTAGTTTGGTCCTCTCTAAAGCGCTGTACCTCATTTCAGTAAATCTCCCAAGTTCGTTTTATAAATGACTTAAAAAAGAAAAGAAAAAATATTAAAAACAAAAGAGTTATGAGTTTTTCAAATTAGGAAGTCACTTTTGGCCCACCCTGTACATGTATAAAAGTGTGGATAATACTCCAAATTTGCTTATATAGATTATATATATTAATATGAGAGTTCTTTTAAGTAGTGCGCAAATTGTTATTAATACTTGTCGCACATGTTTAATCAGGAAAGCTTTTTACTCTCGTGTTTAATGTTTCATTACCACTGATTTGAGTGCTTACTTGAGGGTCATTGTTATCAAGGGGCCATGATAGGACAAAATATTATTGCATAATTAAAAAAACATGCTGTGGGCGAAATCAATGAATGAAGATGTCATGCAAGAAATAATATGTACGTAATTCATGTTGTGTTTTCATTTACTGCGATGATTGGTGACCCACAATCATCGTTTGTCCTGTGGTCTGCAATTAAAAGGATCATGATAAGTTAAAGATGGCTTTTATATTTTTATTATATCAAATGGGTTAAAGATGTTTGTGTCTTTCATTTGAAAAAGAAAAACCCCCCATATTTGCATTCCCTGTGTGTAGTGTTGAAAAGTTTAAAAATAACACGAAACCGCACTATAAGAAAAAAGTTATTTTCTTTTTTTAAGCCTTGCAAATATGCTCTCAGTTGTTAGCCTATTCTATGTCAGTGATTCAAATTGCAATCCGATTACTTGGCGAACAAGATAAAAAAAATTATCTTACAAGTAAGCTCAATTGTAAACACATTGCGGTTAGGTTTGTTTTATCACACTTCCATATTTTCTTAAGGTACCGTTACAATTAGTTAAAGCTTCATTGGGTTATGCTCCGATATGTTATTTAATGATAAAGAATAAACTTTTTAGTGCAACGAGCACAATCTAGTGATTCAAGCTCAATGTGATTGCTTTACGAATGGGAGAAACTAAAGGTAAAACATGCCAGATATAGTTTTTTATGCACACGATGTACAGTCGAAGCCATTGGTTTCCGATTTCTGGTTAATTGCCTGTTGTATAAAAGATTATCTTTTTATTTGTACTTTGAGTTTTTTTACTTGACAACGTCTTAAAACTTCCCTTAATGTAGGTTAATACCCTGCCTTCATGCGGTATTCTTCATGCACAAATTTATCGCTCCGTCATACAAGCGGTGAGCGGTTGTTGGAAGATAGAGACGAAACAAAAAGGAAACTTTCAACGAGCAAAATATTTTATTGGTTTCACAGTATGACTTTGAGGTTACTTCTTGGGTTCACGCATTGCAACTGAACTCTTTTTACTTTCCATCTTCTTATTACTTTCATATGGGAAGCTCAAATATTTGAATACAATATTATTTTTGTAATTAATTTTAGATTTAATTTGTAAATATAAATTAATTACTAACGGACCAGGTGAACAATTGGTTATCTGGGAATTCTCTCCTTTTTCTCACATTTGCTGTGCTTGTTCGGGGATCGTAATGCCTGAAACACAATCGCGATTTTGATCGTCGCGTTGAAAGACGCATTAAGGTGAACAATGAGAAATGAAACCTATCACAAAGCTACGTTCTGATTCAGCTTTAAAATTACACTCGTAAAACCAGAACGTAGTGATTCGTAACGGTGCTGTATAGCAGGTATGTCAAAGATACGCCCGGAAAGAATTAATGCCTAAGCCACGATTACGCTTTGGCGCGTGCGTTTGCTTTTGTTACGTCCAATCGATTTACGAGCTCTTTGCCATTTGACTTAAACCAAAAATTCAAATATTACCGAAGACTCGTATCCTATACCAAGTAAAAGCTTGACAGTACATACTTTTTCCTACCTTCGATTTGACAAGCGGCGCTTTGCAGCAACATTAGGTGCGTTCGCGTAGGTACTAATATGTAAACGTTAATGTATACCAACTTTCGTGCGAAACTACACAGACGCGTTCGAGTACTGAGAAAATGGTAAAAAGATGAACGAAACGAACCTTCATTAATTTTTCTTCACACAGCTGGTAAAAAAAAATGAAAACTGTCAAATGATGAACGAGTTTGTGAGCAAAAGTAAACATCGGTCTTTACAAGCCAAACTTTGACATTTTTTCATCTTTTTATGCAAACGCGTTGGCGTACTTTTCTTTTTTTTCTCTTTGAAATGAGATTTGACAGTTTTCATTTTTCTACACATAAAGTACCTACGCGAACGAACCTATTACGAAACATAAGGTTCTGCTTTTACGTGTCTCATTTTGAAGTTGAAATGCAACGCAGCATTGCGATAGGTTTCATTGATTTCCTATGGTTCAACTGGATGCGTTTGTTAACGCGTCCAAGGCGTGATTGTTTTTCATAAACAAAGATTTTAATATTATAGAAAAGTTGCTGCAGTGTATATACCTTTGAAGAGTGCGATTTATTGAGTTGCGTAAACATATTGTTACCGACCGATGGAATACAGTGTTGAATGGTGAATAATTTGAACGTTAATCTTCAAGGTAAAAATCTAATCCTTACGCAACTGTACTCAAGTGTTCAAGCACTCAAAATAAAATTAAAGTTTTGGATGTCGCATCTGCAAGAACAAAAACTTGAACATTTCCCTAGCGTTCGTGAGATCGGCATGTATAATGTTTGCTTGATCTTATTGCCGAATTTGACAGCCGTTTTGCTGAACTAGTGGATTTGCATTGTGATCTTGCTTTAAAAAGCAAATTCACTTTGACAGTTTATGCAAAATCCTTTATACCTAGAATTACATTTAAGTTTTGTTTTTAAGATGGCCCGCTGTCATGCTTGAGACGAAAAAAAGGGCACGGTCAACGCGAAGGTAGAGAATTGACATTGCCGCAAGTTGCGTTGCGCGCCATCATACTGATTTTTTAGAAGCTAGATTATAAGTTACATTTTTTGACAGATCATGTAATTCACTTAAAAAAATCGAAATTCGAAACCTAATTAAATGTTAGTTGATACTGTTATGTTCAAGGGAGAGGTCATACGAATCCTGTCCAACAGGCAATATCAATCAAAGTTTCCATACAATGGCAAAAGAGAGTCAGGTCTGTAAACTCCTGGATCACAAAAAAGCATTAACACCAGCATTTGATTGGCCTCAGTGAAGTAATGTTTAAAAATCGGGAGATCTGCCGTTATTTTTTGGCTTGGAAATGGCCTCTGGCGGGCCCATAGGAGGCTATCATGATCCATTTAGTCCAGATCATAAGATCGTCGTTATAGAGAGGAAGAATACTTATAAACAGTTTAAACAACTCTTTTACATAAATTTCTGCTTCTATTCTAATGGATTTCAATATTCTTCTTTCTCCCTTACGATGAGGTCATGATCAGGGTTATGGGGTTCAAAACCCTCGCACTTTACTGCATACCTTCTGTTCTGCCTGTGTATGAAGCGTATTTAAGCGTCAGGCACACAGCTGCGGCGGAGAGCTTTCTTTTCAGCTAAGCGCATTTTTCGGTCGCAGAAAATGGCTGACTCTTCCCACCACTTCATCCACCCTAATCTTACGCGATGATTGATGTCGTCAATACACGTTCCTTCGCTATTGAGCACAGATCTCAGAAATTTGAAATGTTTGCACTTAGGAATCACTTTTCCATTCATATATTGTATGGAATAGATCGGAATGGGTCAGAGTAAGGCCAGCACAAGTATTCTGTCTTTTTCGGACTAATACGACCTTCCAAAACATACACGAATATGTCAAGTGCTCGTTGCAGGGATATTTGATCCTCGTAATGATGGCTCCATCGTCAGCAAAAAATAACTTATGCACTTATTTAAAGCAAACATCTGCATGTACATCCATATTATTTTATTGCTTATGTTAGCCATCACCCGTAGATCAAAGATTACGTATATGTCAACGCAAATGAACATATTCCCGAACTAGCTCAAAACTTGGGACGCCACTATGACCATTAACAATTGCAAAATAATTCAACCATTGAAAAAAAAATATAAGATGTGTGCCAAAAAGCACATATAATCCTTGGTCGATTTCAGTGAACTTCAAAAATAGTAAAAAAATTCTATTATTAGATGAACATGTCAGTTCCGTAAGAAATACGAGAGTATAGGGGTGGCAGTTGGCGCTGATGATGTACAAGAAAACTGCTGGTCTATCTGCTTTAGGTTCCCGCATTTTACTTCATATACAAATTTTCGGATTATATTGCATTCACTACACATTTTTGCAAAATAGAGCAAACAACAATAAAAACAAAACAAAAAATTGCAGGCACATGGCAGATAAACACGCGATTTATTTTTAAATCAACTGCTAAATACATACATAGTCATTGACAGAATTATTTGCATATCTGAATGCTCACGCTATAACCAAATAAATACAATTAACTCAGTTTTTGAAATACAGGAGGGTGTCTTTTAACGTCGCCACGATCTCAAACTTGAACGCTAGGGAAATAATTTGCGCAAATGCAGATTTTTTTTATTATTATTATTATTATTATGCCCACGCCTTCAATCCCTGTCCAACCCGCGCGCGGGACGGTCCTTTTATTTATTTATTTATAAGTAAATGTATATTGTATTATTCCTTGATTTATGTATTTAATTTATCATTTATTATTATTTTTAATAATTCTTCCTTAAATTTGTTAACATTTGTTAGAGTCTTAAGTTCATTGGGTAGATTGTTAAATTGATTTAGTCCCTTAATCATAACTGCGCGCACTGATGACCTAAATTATGGTCTAAAGTTTTGTCCATTTCGGAGGTTATACGGTTGACTTTCACTAATGTATTCTAAATTATTTAGCAGATATCCCGCTAACAAATCATTTTTCATTTTAAAAACAAACACTAATACACTAAATTTTATTTGCTGTCTAATATTTAACCACCCTAGTTTATCTAACATATACTTCACGTGTGTTAATCTATGACACTTTAGTATTATTCTCATTGCCTTATTTTGAAGCCTTTGTAGTCTTGTTAAATCTGTTTCATTTGATAGATATAAAATTGTTGTGCAGTACTGAAAATGTGGTCTTATTATGGCATTGTAGATCTGTATTGCGGTATTAGTTGAAATCTTCTTTCTTAGCCTAGTAAAGAAATATATTTTCTTCGATACTTTTTTGCATATGTAATCTATATTTGCTTTTAAATTGATTTTGTCGTCTATAATAACTCCCAAGTATTTAAATTCATTAACAAGCTCTATGTTCTCTCCATCGATGTTCACATCTATACTTTCTTTGCTGTTCATACACATGCATTTTGTCTTCTTAATATTCTTAGTTTATTAATTTTTAGCCATTTACTTAGTGCTTTTAGATCATCATTTATTTTATTTATGCAAACTTTTGGACAGTTTCCACTAATAAACAAAAGTGCGTCATCCGCAAACATACATAATTTACTATTTTTCACAACCTTGTTAATATCATTAATGTACATTAAGAATAGAAATACTCCCAATACCGAGCCTTGCGGTACTCCTACATTGACTTCACATGCATTTGCAATATTATTGTTTACGACTGTGCGCTGTGTCCGCCCATTTAAATACGACTTAAACCAATTCAGCTCATTGTCTTTAACTCCATATTTAAAAAGTTTCTTTATGAGGATTTCACGATCCACTGTCTCAAAAGCTCTCTTAAAATCCAAAAATACAGCTACAATTATCTTTTTTTTATCTATTTGATTTTTCCAGTCTTCGATCACCCAATTTAAAGCAGTTTCACAAGAGTATCCTTGCCTAAATCCAGATTGATGTTCCATGGTATATTTTTTTTTTCTTCTACATAATTTCTGAGTTGCTTCTCCACTATTTTTGCAAATGTTTTTTCGTATAAGGGAAGCATGTTAACAGGTCTGAATTCTTCAGGTAGAACGGTATTCGCAACTTTTTCAATAGGTCTAATCATTGATTCCTTCCATCCACTGGGAAAAACACCTGTCATCATCGACTTGTTAAAGAGCTCTCTCATTACTGGGCCAATTATTTCTATTCCATCTAAAAACATGTTTGCACTCATAAAATTATAGTCTCTTTCTTTGCCCATTTTTTTGAATTCCACTACTATGTCCTTCGTACGTATGCTTTTAAACTTAAACACTGTTTCAACTTGGATCAAATCATTATCGTAAGTTAACGCCGGTATCTCTTTAATAATTTTTTCTACACTTTCTACAAAGAATGTATTAAATTCACATGAAATCTGTTTACTGTCGTGCAAAGTATTGCCACTAAATGAGACGCTATTGATTTGACTTTGTTCTTTATTTAAAATAAGTTGTTTGATATTTTTCCACGTTTCTTGCTGATTTCGCGATGAGGTAATCTTTTTTCTTATAAAATTATCCTTCAAAATTCGCAGTTCACTCTTGTATATATTTCTTGCCAGTTTATAAGCATCCCATGCAAGCCTATCATTGCTATATCTTGCTATTTCGTAACATTTTATTTTGCTATCTTTTAGACGTACTAACCTTTTATTGTACCATTGACATTCATTACCTCGCACCCTTTTTTCCATTACCATTTCACTAACGATTCCACACATTTCGTTAGTGAACAAATCTGCCAAATCATCTACACTACTATTCACAATGTCTATACCAACAAAATCACTAGACAACAGTTTAGAATAAAAAACATTTTTATTATAGTTTAGTATTTTATATTTCAGATTTGTATTTATGTTAACTCTATTTCTTAGTGTTATGTCAATATTAATTGTCTCATGATCACTTATTTTAAAATCTTTACTGTTTTTGGCTGATATTTGTTTATTATTTGTAATGACATAATCTATTAGTGTGGACGATTGATCTGTTATACGTGTTGGTTGATCATTAATAACAGATAAATTGTTCATTTAATTTTAATTTGTTTTTTATAAGTTGAATCAATGAACCAATCAATATTTAAATCACCTACTACAATCAAATCTTTATTCACCAGCATATTTTCAAGAAAATCTTCAAACATAGAACAAAATCGGGCTTTGGAAAAACTAGGACTTCTATACACCACTGTATTTACACAAGCGTTCCCGAGGAAGTATTCTCGGTGTTAATATTTTGAAATGCCGGTTTAACCTCAATATAAAAGAAAACCGTAGGCACATGGTTAAATCGAAGATTTCTGAAAATATTGGGAGATCTTCGGATGAAAATTGTACACAATTGAAAGCGACTTGAAGTGTTGTTCCAGCAGGGCAGGTTTTCAATAGGGTAATTTCAATTTTGTATTTTACTACAAAGGCACTACTAAATGTTTTTTTAGGAGGTGTTAATGTCAAAACGTCATTCAAGACTGAAATTTTTTTCATGGCAAGTAATGTTTGGAAATTATGGAAAATTACTACCGACATTCTGAGTCGGTGGTCGCAACTTTAATAGGGCTTACTCCAATTTGCGGCTATAATAATCGTCCCAACAGACAGGCTGTGCAATGTGCATGCTATAGTATTCATTATTGAATGTTTCTGTGCCAGTGAGACAACGCACCGATGGAAATACTGGAAATATCGCGGCCGTAAGTTCTTCAGTTGAAAATGAAATCAGTCGATTTCACACCGTTCAGAGGAGTTGGGAATCTCTCAGTCCACCCTCAAAAGATTAAACTAACTCAAAAACTGAAGCCTCATGACCAATTGCAGCGCCGATACTTCTCCGATTGGGCTTTGCAAAAGTTTGAAGAAAATCCTGAATTTCATCGAAAAATCTTCTCCAGCGGTAAAGCTAATTTTTGCTCACGCTATGAATTTTGGACATCAACAAACCAACGTGTGCTTCAAGAGCCTATTGCGTCCACAAAAAGTGTGGTGTGGATTCATGCCGGAGGTTTGATTGGACCGTATTTTTTCGTTGATCAAAATGTTCGCCATGTTACGGTCAATGGAATTCGCTGTCGTGCCATTTTGGAAAAATATTTTGGCCTGAATTAAGTGGACCCGACATCAGCGATATGTGGTTCCAACAAGATTGTGTCACATACCACATAGCTGGTCAAACAATTAATCTATTAAAGGGGAAGTTCGGTAATTGTGTAATCTGTCGAAAGGCCACCTCACTTATGCGATTTAAAACCGTTGCAATTCTTTATTATTAGGTTACGTTAAGTCATTGGCTTATGAATCCTCTTGCGAATGTCTGACAAACATCCAAAAGAATTAAATGTCATGAGAAGCTTCTCAAATTTGCCGTTCGGGCTTGAAATTGTAGGTCCCTCCCACTAAGCACAAGCAAGTGTTTGTAAAAGCTCGGTCTTAGGCCGCCAATGCCTCATATTTATTTTTATTTTAGGTTACGTTGTGTCGTTGGCTTATGCCAACAAGCCAACAACGTTAGATTAGGATTTCAGGAACAATATCGAACGCGAAATTGCCAACGTTCCATGCTCGCGGTGGTCATACGAACGAGATTGAATTCCATACTTAAATTTAACATTTGTTCTATACCTGGAATAATTTTCAGTCTGATATCTCAATTATTCTGTGTTTTACTTAAATACAAAATTGGTATGTCCTTATTGAAAAACCCGATACTAGATACTACCCAGATTTTTTAAATTTTTTTTTCCATGCATTGTAAGAGTTTCTAATATTTTTTTTTTGAAAATATGACTTTTGTCAAATAGTGGGATTTGAACCTGGGCCAGCGCCTCCTCATGCAAGCGCACACACTACATACTTGGCGCGGGGACATAATTATTTAACCCTCCAGTGGGACATTTTTTTTTTTTTTTTTTTTTTTAAATTCTGGGGGGTACTTCGACCTAAAAGATCTTTTGTACCGTATGGGCCAGAAAAATTTTAAACTAGTAAAATTTCCACTTTCCGTGTAAAGCGGACAATTTTACCAGTAGAAGAATTCTTTATGTCCTCGGGGCTCAATTGTTCCCTGAGAAAGATCTTCTTTCTAATTCCATTAAGGGCTGGGCATTCACATAAAATGTGTTCAGCTGACTCGTCCTCTTCAAGACAGAGTCGGCACTCAGGAGAATCTGCTATTCTCATTTTGTGTAGATGATATCTTAAACCGTGGTGACCAGTAAGGTAACCTACTAGGTTTTTGATACCATGACTGCTTAGGTTTAGACATTTGCTGGCATTATGATTGAAGGGCCGAATGGCTCGTTTGGCCTGTCTTAGACCTGGGATGTTATCCCAATGATAGATACATTTTCTATGTTCCCAGCTTTTAATTGCTGCCGTTGCTGCTGATCTAGGAGTGCAGCAGAAAGTCCAGTGGGACATAAGTCAAATACATAAGTTCCGAATTTTTATCGCCGAAAATGGGGCACAAGTCCCGAAAGAAACTCGGTTCGGCGAGCTAACGCAGCTCTGCTAAGGGTAGATGTTAGTTGTCTGTCTGGCGCCTATGACGGTTCGACCTCAGCAAACATTACCAGACTTCCCTATTTCGGATCACTTCTCTACTGAGGTCAATCAAATGCTCGTATTAATTAATGAGTATGATCGCGTGCCTGTTCTGGCTGTTCTAAGGGCGGCAGAGATAGTGCAGATGAGATCATTGTCGGGAAGAGACATTGCCATCTATAATGACAGTCAGGCGACACTTATGGATCTTGAATCTGCTAACATTAACTCTGAGATAGTCAGAAACTGTCGCACAATGCTTAAAGCAGTATGTAGACGGAATCGAGTAAGACTGTGCTGGGTACCGGGACACTGCGGTATAGAGGGAAATGAGCAAGCCGATGAGCTAGCAAGAAAGGGAGGGGAGCTGGAAAACAGCGGAGGTGTGAACATTAAACCACCCCTGGGCGTCTTTAAGGGAAAAATCAATGAAAAGATCTTAAAAATGGCTGACCTCAGATGGCAGAACATAGTGGGACATAGGGTGTCTAGAGCCCTTTGGCCCCATTTGGATAAGAAAAGATCTAAGGAAATTCTAAAATTGAGCAGGGAACAGCTTAGAACAGTAATTGGGATTATGTCAGGGCACTGTCTTCTAAGAAAGCATGCTAGGCGACTTGGTCTGGTGGATGTGGACACGTGCAGGTTCTGTGGTGATCTACAAGCCGAGGAAGACATAACACACATATTGTGTGAGTGCGAGGGTATAGCACGGAATCGTAGGAGGATTCTAGGGGAATACTTCTTCGAGGAACTAGGGGAGCTGAGCGGCATAGACCATAGGAAGCTGGTTAAGTTCTGCAGGAGGATTGGGCTCTGTCTAGGAAAAGTTTTTTAGGTTTTTAGGTTTTTCTCCAATTGAAGTTTTTTCAAGTGGTTCCCTAGGGATCGCGATGGGCCCTTCTGGTGCCTAGTGCTGTATGCAAATTGCATACCCCTTTTTAACCTATGACCTATGACCTATGATCGCGTGCCACTTTTTTTACGATTTGTTATTGAAAATGAACATGCCATTAGAATAGGGTAAACGAAATATCTTAAATAGTTTCTTGAAAATAGTGTGAACATTGCAGTGTTGGAATAAGTTTGTCAATGGCTGCATTATAAAGGGTATTTCATTAGTGACAATTTCAAACATTCAGTGTGAACGCACCCTTAAACCGATTACCGAACTGTCAATGTCAAAATATGCAGTAAAATCAACATTTTCATCATGGTGAAGTCCACGAAGGAACAACGTTTACAAATAATTAAAGTTTACTACCGAATTTCCGAGTCCGTGGTCGCAACTTTAAGAGCGTTAGCGCCAATTTTCGGCCGTAACTCTCGTCCCAGACAAGCAGTTCATAGTCTAGTGAATTTGAGTCAGAATATTTGCTGCTTAATGTTGCCGTGCCAGTTAGACTACGTTGAATATTGCTGCTGTAGAGGCGTCCGTCGCAAACCTGCCAAATCAGTCAATTTCACGGCGTTCTTAAGAATTGGGCTTCTCCCAGACCACATTATGGCGAATTTTGCGTAAGGATCTCGGCCTACATCATGACGCAAAAAAGAGTTTAGTACTTTTATGTAAGTACTAAACTCTGTTTTGCGTTGTGACCTACACCCTTACAAGATCAAGCTGACTCAAGAACTAAAGCCACTTGATCATATGAAGCGACGTTCGTTCTCGAATTGGGCTCTGGACACTGGACATGATGGAAGAAAATTAAGAATTTCATCAAAAATCATCTTCAGCGATGAAGCGCATTTTTGGTTAAACAGCTTCGTCAATAAGCAACACATGCGTCATGTGCTTCATGAAACAACCTTCATCCGCAAAAAGTCACTGTTTGGTGCGGTTTTCGTGCCGGTGGCGTAATTGGGCGGTTTTTTTTCGTCGATGAAAATGACCGTCACGTCTAGGTAAATGGTATTCGCTACAGAGACATTTTGGACCGTTATTTCTTTGAGCAATTGCATGAATTGGACATCAGTTATATGTGGTTGCAACAAGACGGTGCCACAAGCCACAAAGCGGGTGCAGTCTCAGGTCGGTGAACGTGTTATCTGGAGAAACGGACCCGTCCATTGGCCGCGAGATCGTATGAATTAACGCCTCTAGACTTATTTTTTATGGGGCTACATTAAATCCATGGTCTATGCCAACAAGCCGGCGACGTTAGAGGCGCTCAGAGTCAATATTGAACGAAAAATAGCGGGAGTCTTCGAAAATTGGGTTCAACGTATCGACCGCTGCATACGTTCCCGTGGTGGACATACGAAGTCGATCTGCATTCATAAATGTTTTGATAGTATTTCTGGCTAACAATTTTTTTTGAGATATCTCAAGTAGTTTGCATTTTATTTAAAAAGGAAGTTGTCAAGTCCTTAATGAAAGACTCTTTATATTTATTAGGTGAACCAATAAGTTTTTGGCATTTACTTTCTTACTTAAGGTGGCGCTACAGTCTGGGGTGGCCCTGGGCCTCAACCAACAAGCGTCTCCAGCTAGCTCGATCTTTGGCCAGCTGTCTCCAGTTTCGCCCGCTAAGTTGGTTAAGGTCCTCTTCCACTTGCATGCCCCACTTGAGTCACGGTCTTCCTCTACTGCGCCGTCCCTCGGATTTGGATTCGAAGATCTTCCGGGCCGGAGCATTCACGTTCATTCGCTCTACATGACCCAGCCACCTCAGTCGTTGGACCTTCACTCTTCTGGCGCTGTCGCTGTACAGCCCCTACAGTTCGTATTTGTATCTCCTCCTCCACTCACCATCTATGCAGGCGGGTCCAAAAATTACTCGAAGGATTTTCTCTCAAGATAACCAAAAGTGACCTCATCCGCTTTTGATAGAGTCCATGCCTCTGCAAAATAGAAAAGGACTGGGTTTTAGGGCGCTTAAAAACATATATTAGGCATTAACATATACAGGACCTAAAACCTAGCATCTCCATCCATTTGCTTGTGCGAAATGGAAGAGACCTACAATCTTAAGCCGAATCCGAATGGCAAGTTTGAAGAGCTTCTCATGACAATTGATATTCTTGGACGTTTGTCAAACGTTCGCAAGAGGGGCGGCAGTGGAAACAACTTTTAGATGTCACCTGGCCCCGGCGGAATGTGAACCTGAGACTGGGAGATTAGTAGTCCAACACGGTAACCTCTGCGCCACTGCGCCCTTAATTTGGAGGAATCAGTTCAGTTAAATCTTGTTGTTGTTCTAAAATAAATATTTAATGGCCAAAGTAACAAATCTGAGCAAAAAATTTTAAAATTATGAACTCGACCCTACTGATAAGAAAACGATTTCCCTTGGCACGTTTATAATTTGTTTAAAATGTAATTATAGCGTACTAATTATTTTATATTACTCATTGGGTTGTACACAGATAGGATGGATTGTTGCCAATGCAAAGTGTTTTTGATACTATTTGACACTCATTCCACGAAAGTGTTTTAATAAAAACTCAAAATATTTCCTTTCTTTTACAGCTCTGGTTGGATCTCTAACAATCGGTACAACATTCCTACTATCCCCAGTTGCTGGGATGCTAACAGACAAAATTGGTCTTCGACGAACAACCTTCATCGGCGGAGTTTTGTCGGCAAGTGGATTGTTACTATCATCCTATTGCACACAAAAAATTGAGGCACTTTACTTAACGTATGGTATTATGTTTGGATTCGGAGCAGCATTGGCCTACACACCAACACTGGCTATACTGGGACACTACTTCAAACGATACTTAGGGAAGGTTAACGGTTTTGTAACAGCTGGATCGAGTGTATTCACAGTAATACTTCCACCGGGTCTGGACTACCTTGTGAAACGATATGGACTACAGATTACACTTCAAGTGATGGGCTTGATTTCTTGTTTTATAATTGTATGTTCATTTGTTTATAAACCACTTCATCCCCTACCTACGCCACCAAAGAAGAAACCTGGCCGCTCTCAATTAAACGTGTTTATGCGATCCATAGTCAATGTGGATATTTGGAAGCGAAAACGGTACGTTATTTGGGCACTTTGCGTCCCACTGGCCTTATTCGGATACTTTGTCCCATATGTACATATGGTAAAATTTGTACAGACAGCATTCCCTGGAAAGAGCGAAAATCTCCCCGTTATGTGTATTGGTGTGACATCCGGCATTGGGCGATTAATTTTTGGAGCTATTGCTGATATGCCAGGCGTTAATCGCATTTACCTCCAGCAGCTATCGTTGTTCTGCATAGGAGTGGTAACACTTATGCTTCCTCTGACGAGTTCCTACATCCTTCTTATTGTCTTCACATTGTTAATGGGTCTGTTCGATGGATGCTTCATTTCTTTGCTAGGACCAATTGCTTACGAGATTTGTGGACCTCAAGGAGCGACACAAGCTATTGGTTTCTTGCTAGGACTGAGTTCACTGCCGCTTACGGTTGGACCACCAATTGCAGGGAAAATTTTCGACAGCACCGGGTCGTACACCATTCCTTTAATTTTGGCTGGCATTCCACCAATCATTGGGGCGACGGTAATGTTCTTCATCAGATGTGTTCGGGACGATGGCGTTGGCAAAGAACTCAAAAATGAATCACTGCCAAAGATCGTATGGAATGAAGGTGAGTACTATTCTATTTCGAATTGCTGAACAGTTTCTTATAATTCTTTTGTAGAAGGAAAAACGAATGCGCCACTAATGAATGGTTCCAGATTACAGCTGACGTCAGCCGCAACTAATGGACAAGTTGCACTTGCCACTCCAGGTACTGACCAGAATAATACTACTAGGGCTTTACTTTGCTCAGATAGCATGTCAACTGCAACCGTAGATTCTTCCACGGGCTTTATAGTGGGTAGTGGAGGTGCACGCTGTATGCCATATGAGGGTGATCTTTCTGCGGAACGTCGAAGATATAAATACTCTATCTATTAGTTGGTTAACCACATTACGCCTTTTGTTTCTCCTATTGCATAACTGAACATTAATCTCGTTCTGTTGCATTCCTCCTCATTACCTTTATAAGTATTTATGCACTTTTTAAAATCATTTCGAAAATTTGATACGCACAACGCCTATTGGGTTTTAAATAACACTCATAAGTCATAATTTCCCCCACCAGTTATTTATTTTTTTAAATAATATATTTCTTCAGTATTTATTTTGAATCCTAATATACATAATCATTAACTGCTATTTGTAATGCTTTGTATTACAGTGTTTTTTTTTTGCATATTTTTGTATATATGCTTGTAAATATATTTGAGTTTTACAATTAATATTATTCTTTTATTTTAATGTGAGTGTAGTATTTCATTCAGCTTGGCAATTATTAAATACCTCTTTCCTCAATTCGCGTTTCGCATGCGACATGTTAAGGTTCACAGTAAAGATACATATTTATTATTCTTATTAAAGAAAAGGCCATTTCATCTGCTGTATGCAATTTCGGGCTAACAATTTTACAACTTAACTATGTATACTTATTAAGACAATATATACTATCCCATTTCAATTATACTAACAATATAATTGGGAGAACTGCAATTGGAGAAATTTCAAGGCAGGCCCAAGTGGAAGAAACATAAATCGACTTCTCTTTATCTGATATAAATATTTATTATTCTAGTTATACACTGGCGATTACAAGGATGAGGCCATACTTTTTGCAATCGATTTTCAGTCTTTATACCTGTTGGAAATTGTATACCCGTAAACCTTTACTACCTGTGAACAGGTACATATTATCCCAACAGTAAGTCATAAAATTAAAGGGTAAATAAGAAACGACCACTGAAATTTCCCAAGATCAAACAATGAATTACTTGAAAAGCGTATAAAAAATGCGACACTAGGATGAGGCCACATGCAAAATCTTTGAAAAAAAGGAAAAAATGAATAAAATGTTTACATTTTATGGTTTTAAAACATTTATTTATTATGTTTTTCTACATAATTATTTAGTATGCCCGCCATTTTTCGATATGACCTCTATAAGACAGTTTGGAATAGAATCATACAGTTTTTTTTTAAATAATTAAGAGAAATTTGGGCCCAGGCATCACGAATAGCTTCGATTAAAGTGTCCTTGTCTTCAAATTGTCTGCCCAAACATTTTCGATTATGTTGAAGTCCGGGGAATAGGGCGGCCATGGCAAAAGTTTAACGTCTCCTGCTTGAATCCAACTTCAAACAATCGATAGGGGCAATGTCTTGTTGGAATATCCAAGACAGGGGTCCGAAAATGTTTTTCACTTTTGGAAATGACCGTTCCAGCAAATATTTGTAGTTGTTTCCGTTCATTGTTGTGGACAAAAACTCCAAATTGACGGTGCCATAATAATAATAATAATTAGTAGGGTATATTACACTTCGACCTATTGGTCTATTATGTCCCCTGTTTGCACCTCTTTCTCTAGATACACTTCCTTTATGATGCGTATCGGGGTATTGCTCTGATTTATCCTTGGCAGGTCACACTTCTTAGAGCACAGCGTCCAGTCCAGTTTCCTTGATGAATTTGAGAATGAGAATGAATAGTTTGTATGTCCTTGTGGGCCAGTGCCCCACAGGATTCCAGTACGTCTTCTGGAGTTTCGGCCGTTTCACTGCAGAATCCTCTGATAAACCCATTTTCCTCAGGTGATCTTTGAGTCTATAGGGCCCCGTGAGGAGGCCTGTTAGAATTCTTAGGTTGTTTTTCTTAAGGCTGATACAAGCTTTGAATATCATTTGGTTATAATTTTTTTTTTTTTTTTTTTTCCTAAGAGTTTCTTTGCTTGCCTCAGACTTTGGAGGTTGAGAAAAGTTTTGGCCCTTTTTTCTTCCTATAGTCTCCTGAACACTTCGCGTAGAGTGCGTTCTCCTATCTCGCAGAACGGTTCAGGACCTATGATGGGTTCCTCTACCCCCTTTCTTGCCAGAGAGTTCGCTGTAATGCCTGTAATGCCAACATGGCCAGGTACCCAGCAGATGGAAATTCAGTTGTTCTTGCCTAGTCTGTTCAGTCCGTGTAGGCATTCCCACTTATCGCTAGGTATGGCAAGAAGTGGGAGTTTTTTGAGTGATTCATCGTGTTCTTTCGAACCGATGCATTTTCCTCTTCCAATTCCCTCTTTTGCCATCCTTAGGATTGTTTTGTCTGCCGCATTCATCACCATGATGTGTAGAGGGGTTAATTAAAGTAACACCTCCATGGCTGCGGTTAGGCAGCTACGCATTGCTGAGTGTCTCTCTTGTCGTGGTTAGACTGGTTCGTTTCTCCCATGCTACTGCTCCGTATGTGATTATTGGTCTCACAATTGCAATGAACATCTATCGAAGGACGTTTGTGCTGCATCGTCATCCCTTCCCCGCTAGGCTCCTACATATCATAAGATCACGGGTGGCCTTCTTGGAAATTGTGCCATAGTGCGTAATAGCTCCCTACACCATTACACCTGATGTACGGCTGTGATGTCTTGCCAAAATAAGCTCCTCCTTCCTTAGATCATGTACCATCGGGGCCGTCAAGGTTAAACTTTTTTTCATCCAAAAAGACAACGCGTTTCCATTCACTGCTCCAAGCGATATGTTCTCTTGCAAAATTCATTCGATGCTCCGTGTGTACCTACTTGCCTCAAAACAGGTTTCTTTTTAAGTTTTCTTCTCTTTATAGTACCCCTTTTTTAATAACCCGTTTTTCTCGCAATGTTGTTGCTTCTGCTATGCGTCCTTTTTGACTTTTCCCAAAGTGTTGTGGATCCAAAAGATGACTGTTTATAACAGTCTTACTCTTATTTAGCCTCCTTGCAATTTCTCGGCCTGAGAGTCCCAACTCCTTGAAAGCATACATTCTCATACTCTTTCTGTCGCTGTCAAAGTCTTTCCGGAACCCATTTTTTAAAATAAATAAAAACAGTTCTTTTCAACGCTTTTTTTAAATATTCTTAACAAAACTTTGAAAAAATCGCTGATGTGAACTCCTGCAACGAAATATTCGCAATGGCCGCATCCTAGTGGCGCATCTTTTTACACGCTTTTCAAGTAGTTCATTGATTGATCTTGGGAAATTCCAGCGGTCTTTTCTTATTTACCCTTTAATTTTATGACTTACTGTTGGGAAAATGTGTACCTGTTCCCAGGTAGTAAACGTTATATTGGTTATAAAATTTCCAACAGGTATAAAGACTGAAAATCGATTGCAAAATGTATGGCCTTATCCTTGTGATGGCCAGTTGTATGTATATTTCTTATTTGTTTAACTGCTGTGTAAGTATGGGAATTAAAGGTGTCCACACTTCGCGGCGATAGCGATAATTTTCGGCTCAGCGATAATCAACAAATCATACCAGCAGCGCTGTAGCGTGTTCTGAGAAAAGAAGGTACCTACAAATTGGAACAATGTGTAAACAATGTAGCTCAAAAAATGAAGAAGGGATGCTGTTGTTGCTTGCTTTAGCAGGCGAAGAATATAGTTTGTAAGTTGAATACTCTGGATTGGATTATGCTGATCATATTGTAAACTGTGTCCACATAATTATAACACCCTAAAAAGATGATACACAAATTACGAACCCGCGCCAAAATCAAACCTTCTTTTGATTGATGTCATGGACAAAGGACCAAGGACAAAGGAACAAAATAATAATAACCTTCGATTGTTTTTGTGTACGATAAACATAGAACTAGGGTGTATATTTGATTCACGACCTGGCATACGGAAACGGAATACACAGTCTGAAATACATTCATTTTGTATAGGTATCTATATGAGGATGAGCGTAGTGGGCGCAGTGGATCAGTGGTTATTGCAATGCATTACTGAACTGACCAAGAGGTCCCAGGCTCAAATCACCCCCGTAAGACATTAAAGCTTTGCTACTGCCGCACCTCTTGTGAAAGTCTGACAAACATCCAAGAGTATCAATTGTAATGAAAAGCTTTTCAAAATAAAATATGCAGCGATAGCAAAATTCAGTCGCAGTCAGTGGCACACAGTCGCGACAGAATATCGCACTCGGTGTGAATGAACAAATCGCTATCGCGGCGGTGTGTGGATTCCTTTAATGTTTTTCTGTTTTGAAACTTTATCAAACATTTTTGTTTCAATCATTTTAGAAGTGTTCTCTTTATTTTCAGAATCGCTAAGTGATGTACTCTTTACATCCGACCAAAAATGATTATTACGATAATTTTTAAAAAATATAATAACAAGATGTCTCACATGAAACAATTATATTGCACCAGGATAATAAGCTCCAAAAAAAAATAAACTTAAAAACAATGGACAAATGACTGTACTTCATCCAAACAGTTTCTTTTAAGACTTTTTTTATATACCTTTTTATTACGATAACAGCAACACAAATGTTTTTAATTTTTGTAGTACATATTTACCTAAAATGAAAATAGTTTAAAGCATGCAAAAGTACATATCCATGTACATACGCCTCAAGGGAATCAAAACATTTACTTATAAATAGTAGTTTATACTATGTCGGAAAAAAAATATAAAGACAACAAGTTTTTATTTTATCTTAATTCTTAAATTAGTAAAAAAAGAAAAAATACTGGTTAGTTGTTATTATTTAAAAAATTGTATAGGGTTACATTTTAATATTTAAATTTCAAACATTTACAACCATATAAATAAACGCAAATTAAAGGCGAGTTATCTTTCATCAATGAGCTTAATTAAAAAACAATTGGGGCTAATTGACGTTAATAAACGTGTCATTTACTCATCCACCGAAGTAGCTGAATTAACGAGGAATTATTTTTTTGACTTACTCAGCCTTACTAATAATCACAAATAGTTGTTGCTTTAAAGAAAATCTGCACACTTTAAGCAAATCGTATACCAATAAAGAACTTAGTGTTAAGGATAGTCACAACTGAGAGGATTAAATTAAATGCACCGAAAGTCATGTTTAAGTCTCTTATTATTCACTAAAAAAAATGTTAATGCAGGTGTTGTCTTTTACGAAACGATGGTATCTAAAAAAGGTATCGTAGTTCTTTAATGTAGGTATCTATATTATTTACCAGCTGAACCCACTAGGCCTGGCCCGTGCCCAATAGGGTACCTACCCGGCGGCGTGCGTTGCTGCGCCTAACAAAAAGAAATTAGTAAGAAACAAAATTTCAAGGCAAACTTAATGGAGCTTTTTCAACCAAACTTCACAGAAACGCTTTCAGGTCGATACCAAAGATTGCCTGATTTGAGCTCAATCGACCCGACGGTTAGGGACTGCACATTTTTCTCCGCATAGCTTAGCCAGCTCACACAACTTCATTGTTTCGCTCATTATGGTGCTGGTTGTCTGGCAGGCGTCATGTCGGCTTACTTTTTCGAATTAAACATCAAAACGACAAAAAGAGACTTTGATTTTTATTTTCATTCAATCGGTTTGTTTATGCGCAGTGTTCAACTACATACAACAATTCTACTCAAATGTTAACAACGAAATCGACCAACAAATACAAAAGTGGAAATACAGTGCCAGCGCCACCTAACAGAATTCAACATAATTATCCATTCTGATATGAACAAATAAAGGGTCTTTCATTAGCGACTTGTCAACTTCGAACTTTCAGTGTGAACGCACTCTTAAACCGATTACCGAACTGCTAATGTTAAAGTATTCAGTAAAATCAACATTTTCATCGTAATGAAGTATACGAAGGAACAACGTTTACAAATAATTAAAATTTGCTACTAATATTCCGAGTCGGAAGTCGCAACTTTAAGAGCGTTAACGCCAATTTTCGGCCTTAATTCCCGTCCCAGTAGACAAGCAATTCATAGTCCAGTGAAAAAGTTTGAGTCAGAATATTCGCGGCATAGTGTTGCCATGCCAGTGATACTACGTTTTGCCCAAAGTGTGGAGAATATTATTGCCGTAGAAGGGAATTTTGCGTAAGGATCTTGGCCTACACCCTAACAAGATCAAGCTGATTCAAGAACTAAAGCCACTTGATCATATAAAGCGACGTAAGTTCTCGAATTAGGCTCTGGAATGATAAAAGAAAATGAAGAATTTCATTGCCAAATCATCTTCAGCGATGAAGCGCATTTGTGGTTAAACGGCATCGTCAATAAGCAAGATATGCGTTAGGTGAGAACCCTCATGTGCTTCATGAAACAGCACTTCATCCGCGAAAATTCACTGTTTGGTGCGGTTTTCATGCTGGTCATTGGGCCGTTTTTTTTCGTCGATGAAAATTACCGTCACGTCACGGTAAAGAGACATGTTGAAACGATATTTCTTTCAGCAATTGTATAAATTGGACATCAGTGATATGCGGTTTCAACAAGACCGTGCCACAAGACACACAGCGGTGTCTCGAGAAACGGACCCGTCTATTGGCCGCCGAGATCGTGTGATTTAACGCCTCTCGACTTTTTTATAGGGCTTCATTCAATTATTGGTCTATACCAACAAGCCGACGAAGTTAGAGGAGCTCAGAGCCAATATTTAACGAGAAATAGCGGCCGTATCGGTCGAAATGTGCGGCCGACTCATCGAAAATCGGGCTCTATGTATCAACCGATGCATACGTTCCCGTGGTGGTCATATAAACGAAGTCGAATTCCATTCTTAAATGTTTTAATAGTAATTCAAGCCAATAGTTATTTAGAATTATAGACGCCTGTACCCGGATCACTTTTCATTCATTTGCATACCTTTTAACCGAAATTACCAATTCGTGGTGAGAAAAACAACTTTAACAACAACCAAAGTTCGATTCGCGAAAAAAGATGCAACCGCAGAGAAAAGACGATGAGTTATAAACAAATCATTGTCAGACCTGTTGATAATTGTATCTCGCAACGCAATCTAAATCATTGCTATATTCTTCTATCACTCTCCCTATGAAATTCCCATACAAAATCCCATACAAACACAAATGCCGATTTTTTGATTTTCCGGCTTTTATTTGTTTTTCCGAATTTTCTTTTTTCCTAAGCCAGCCCAGTTTTAAGACGAACAAAACAAAAAAATCCGAAGTTTTTATTTTATTTTCACTGAATTTAATTTTTACAAAACAAATGTGTTTGAAATAAGCTGTCACAATTGAATTTCCTAATCACCAATAGCGTTCGGTAAGGGAGAGTATCCGACGGATCCCACGATAGCAATTTTCTGTTCACGTGAATCTAATAAGTGAAGTGAATCTCAGATCCGACGGATTCCACGATAGGGGTGGTAATTTATTTTGTTGACAGGGAAAACTTTATTTTCGTAAATATTTCCACCCCAGCGCTACTTATCGGGTTTAAATTTTGCCAAGGACAAAGACCAAAGACTTATTTAGAGGTTATATGGTGTGAATTTGAACCAAATCGGTGCATAAATAGAATTTTTGAAAAAGCGATCCCAGCGCCATCAATATTGGTTAACATAAAAAAGGCGATTTTCGATGTTCCATTAGAAGAAGAGCTGAGTTCTTGAGTGAACCTGAGCTGCACAAAAATGTACAGAAAATATCACAAAACTGCAGGACTTGGTGTGTCATAAGTAAAAATCTTGCCCAAACTGTTCTAACATCTGTCACTTTCCATTCCATGAAACTTTTTGGATCAGTTTGCACAAGATTTTCTGCACCTAGTTTCAGGCTAGAGCAAGTAAGTGAAAAGAGTCAAATTTGAAAATTCAAATTCCACTGATGTCAAATGTTTCATTTGTTTGGCAAGAAATACCGCATTTCTTAGTTTATTATATTTCAAATATTTGCATGGTAATAAAAAAAATTAGAAGAGAATAACAAGACACAAATTCAAATTGTGTTCAAATTGATATCAGGCCAAACATTGACGATACAACAATAGATAATTCAATTTCGGAGGTAAGCTAGAAAAAGTAATGA
The DNA here is from genome assembly GCA_949715645.1 of Portevinia maculata. NCBI lineage: Eukaryota > Metazoa > Arthropoda > Insecta > Diptera > Syrphidae > Portevinia > Portevinia maculata. The sequence goes on along the minus strand of OX454528.1, from coordinate 136,477,459 downwards.
CTACCCATTTGAAATATCACTGGGAGAAGAACATTCGACTCGAAACTGTACTTTTCTGTTCTCACTTGATCTGTCAGTGTTCACTAATTTGTGCTGTTCTGTTCTGTTTTGATCTAGTTTTCGTGCATTGAACACAGCTATTAGTACTTTCTTAATTTCTGACATCGGACTTTTTGTCAAAGCCATATAAGACACATGTGCATTATTTTATTTATTTTCTCAATTAAGGTTTCACCAACACACGCACAACAGTGAGCTGAAGCTATTTCCGATGTTCCATTGAAATCCACATGGAGGGAATTCTTGTTTAAACCAATGGAAAACGACATTAGTACTTAAAAAGAACTTTAAACAATATTTAAAATCACACACTAACTACATTCAGTATTTGAAAACTATCATTTAACAGTAATCTTATAAGTAATTCCATGGATAGAGTTTCACAAACTCTAAATAATGAAGTATCATTATTTGTTATTGTTCAAATTAAACAAATAAGGACAACCACTATTTATCGGGGGGCGGGAAATAAGTCCACGGGAACTAAGTCCACTGCGGGACATAGTGGGAATCAAACAGTGACCCCAAGCAGGGGGGTTGCAGGGGGGCAACATGCCCCCCATATGGATTCCAATGTTTGTGGGATTAGTTACGAAATCGCAAGTAAATTCCATAAACAGTGTAATGTATATGGGGGGGCCTGTTGCCCCCCTGCAACCCCCCTGCTTGGGGTCACTGTTTGATTTGGAGTAGGTGCGAGGTACGGTTTTGAAATGTTGGCTTTATGTCACCATGATAAGCTTAAGATTTTGCTTAAAGAGTGTGATAACTAACTGCACTTTACAGTTTTTTGTCTAGTTCTAAATGTTGGATGTTAGTTCCCTCTCCTTATTTTTGAATGTGTACTAAGTTCCCATAAACAAAATGGGCTTAGTTCCCACTTTACATGGGAACTAAGTCCACTTCGCGAAAGTGGTTATACAAGGTGGCGCAAAAATAACCTTCCGATGTTTTTTGGCTGTAATTTAATTATTGCTCAAATAAATAGTCACCAATATTCCGCGTTCTGGAGCAGTGTAGCGTAACATTGTTTATTAACGTGTATTTCGCATGTGTTTACTACACAAATGTCAAAACAGAACTGACATTAGGGGCCAATCGCAAAATTTATAGCATTTTCTGATAGGAAGATTACTTTTGCGCCACCTTGTATTTCCCACTATGTGGGAACTAAGTCCCTCAGTGGACTTAGTTCCGGTGGACTTATTTCCCTGCAACTTCTAAGCCCGCCTATGTACAGAGAATTTTTTCACATTAATATGCTTGTTTGAATTTTTTAAGTGCATACTTTTTGGCTTAACCAAAGTGAAACTTTATTAGCGTATAAGGTGTGGCGTAACTGGTGGTTGAATTTTGTGCAAACGTCGGTGATGGTTAATACATTTTTACATTCTCAGTATATGTGTTAATGATAACCTTCTTTGGAATGACAACATAGTCATGTCATTACGTCTACGCTTCTTTAAGTGATGCAAGCAATATTTCAGCCCCTCTTAGACGTTTACAGTTTAGAAGCCGTTTATTCGCCCAAAACTTAAGTACAACGCTCATGTCTGGGCTGGTGCTCCAATCACATATTTGGAGCTGCTTGACAGAATACAAAAACCTGCGATAAAACTCGTTGGCGATCGAGATATCACGAAATCGCTTGACTCTTTGAGCCATCGTCGTAATGTTTCCTGCCTATCGTTGTTTTATCGATATTTTTACCAAAACTGCTCTAATGAAATAGCCAGCTGCATTTCACCCCTAGAACATTTCAACCGTAATACCCGCCATGCAAGGAATCCGCATCAGTTCACTCTTAAGCCTACTTTCGAACGTACAGTGAAATACAAAGAATCTTTCCTTAAACGTACAATACGAATGTGGAATGCTCCATCATGCTCTGTTTTTCCTATATACATATTATGATTTACAAACCTTTAAAACCAACGTGCATCGGTTTCTCCTCCTTCCTCTTTTCCTTAATGCCCAAGCTGTGTAATTATGTACATTATAAGGGCGTTTTTTTAGCTAAGAGAAGGGAGGAGAAGAAGATCCTGCGTAGAAAGATGCGGGCGTACGCAGTCTCCCAGCTCAAGGAAATCGAAGAGTCTCGCGATCGAAACATCATTCAGAGATTTTACAAGAAAGCGAAGCAACTGGCTGCTGGCTTTAAGACCGGAGCGCAGACTCTTCGAAACCGCGACGAAAACCTACTCACCGAAGCGCAGGAAATAGAAGATGTATTTAAGCAGCATTTCCAACAGCTGCTAAATGGGCACCGTGTAGAGAGAGTAATGGGGCAAGAAGAGAACCCACGTCAATGAGGAACTCATTTCAATACCCAGTAAAAGGTAAAAGGTGGCTTAGCTGTAAGAGAACAATAAGGTCGGCGGCTCTGATGGTCTACCAGCGGAGCTATTCAAATACGGAGGTGATGTTTTGGTAGGAGGCACGCACCAAATCATGAACCAAGTAAGGGTGGAAGAAAGCATGCCCGACGACTGGGCTATCAGCTCCATATGACCCATCTCCAAAAAAGGCGATCCTATATCTTGCAAGAACTATCGAGGCATATCCCTGCTTAATGTCGCATATAAGATCCTATCCAAAGTACTTTGTGAACCTGTCGTTCTGCAACACCACCCTATGCTGGGTACCAGCGCTGGCAAGCTTGAATAAAATAAACTTGATCGTCAACAGATACCATTGTGAAGACTTGAGACCATTCAATCTACTGAAGATCAGATTCTAAAAGACTGTAATTAATGTTTTTAACGTCCCTGAAGCTATCTGCAATTAGAGGTTCACATTGAAATGTTAAATGCAATAAGTCGTGGTGCGAAAAGCAGGATGAGGATAGTTGGTTGAAGTAAAGGACTTTGCTCAAATGACTTAAAAAGAATACATCCAGTAGGGTACTTAAATCTTTACTGAAGTGAGTGAGGATTAATGTATTTACCGGATGTAAATTCAGAGTTCTCATGTCGTTTGCAAAAGTAGATTCTAAAAGAAGGTTGCTACAGTGCTGTGCAAATTACTTGGGACAGGCATGATTTTTAAACATAATCGTAAGTATAGGCTATGATTTTCGCGTTACTGTTTTAAACTTTAGTAAGGTTCTTTGCAAATTAATTATTACAAATATTTTCTTTTGGATTCGCGAAGGTAAGTTGCAGTGTTTTGTGCATTTATAAAAGTTTAGTGTCATGAAGCTGTTATCCGATATTTTATTAGTTTTGGTTGGCTCGTTTGAAACAAATTTGAAAATGGATATTTCGATGGAGAAGAGGGCTTCAATCATTGCTTTGCATGAGTACACTGACAAAAGCATACGGAAGATTTCGGATGATGTTGGAGTTCCAAAATCAAGTCTGGGTAGGATCATAGCGTTGCACAAGGCTACAGGATCCATTGCAACGGCTCGTACGGGGCATGGTGGCCGAAAACTCAAGACAACGGATCGCGATGACATAACTTTGATCCGTAACAGCGTCATTCATCCTTGGAAGACTAGCGGTGATCTTCAAAGGGATTTGGCGTCGGCTGGTGTGGTGGTGGACTCGTCCATTGTTAGAAGGCGTCTTTTAGATGTGGGCCGCAAAGCAAGAAGACCACTTAAAAAACAGCTTCTAACTGAGGCTACGATGAGAAAAAGGCTGCAGTGGGCAAAGAAACATAAAGACTGGTCTTCGCACGAATGGGGAAGTGTCATTTTCTCTGATGAGAACCATTTCGAAGTTCAGGGCTACCGGGTAAGTGTCGTGAGGAGAAGTGACAAAAAAAGCTCCGACCTGGTCACATTATACAGGCCCCTAAACACCCCCCCCCCCCCCCCCCAAAATAATGTTTTGGGGTTGTTTCACCTCCTTGGGCCCTGGAAGCTTAAAGCCGATTGAAGGGATGATGAATAGCATCAAGTTCGCTGACGTTTTAACTCACATGCTCTTACCGACCATGAGAAGACAGTTTCCGATCGGAAATTCAATTTTTCAGCAAGATCTTGCCCCATGCCACACTTCAAAAAAATGATGCGGAACAACGTATTAAGGTGCTCGAATGGCCAGGCAACTCTCCAGACCTCAACCCAATAGAGATAATAAAAATAAGGCTGAGAAAAAGGGATTGTACTACCAAAAAGAAGCTTATTTGTGCAATAATTGAAGTGTGGTTTCACGACGAAGAAATAAGAAAAATTTGCGTGGTTTCATCCATGTCAAATCGAGTAAAAGATGTAATTGCTGCCAAAGGCGGCCATATAAATTACTAAATTTAAAAAATTGACAATATTTTATAAAAAAATAAAAAAAATCATAAAAATGTTGCCTGTCCCAATTAATTTGCACAGCACTGTATTATTAGTAAATTATTATTTTTTTTAATTATTTCAATAAATAAGAAAAAATAAAAAGCTTGTCAACATGTATTCCACAAATAGATTTACAAAATTTATTTAAAAGATAACTACACACACTTGAAAAAAATCTAGACATGGAGTGCGGAACAGATCTGCATACAAAATTCAACAACGAATGTTTCAGAAGTCATCCACTTTTCAAGAGTTGTGTTTACTGACAATACATAACTCATCACTCAAGGTTAAGTAGAAAGCCACAAGGAATACTTAAATAGATAAGTACAGTAGTAACGGTCTACTAAGGGTTACCGACTCGTAAAAATGTAAGAAAAATATAAATAATAGAAGTAACAGTCTGAAATACTTCATTTTATTGTTTCATTACCTTAAATTTAATTATTTGTCTACGCAAAAATGTTTAAATCTAAATTCAAACTACGAGTACCTATTCACTTATTTTAGCTTACTGGGTCTTATGCGATCACTCCAAACTTAACTATGTTTATATCTGATTCTTAAGAAAATGTGGAGAACTTGGTAACAATATAAGTTACGGTCTTAAATATGTAGAAGCAACTATGAACAAACATACATAAGACATATCTAGGCAAATGTTATGAAGTGTATAACAGTAACAACTTGGCGTACCAGATGTTCCATAAGTAAGGTTTACCAAAGTTAGACTTATTCCGTTTTACAACAGGTGACACATAATCTGTACTAATTCTCTGCTGAGCTAAGACAGATATCGAAATGTTTCAACACGGCCTGCAGTACCATTTTAATGGTGCATTTTTAGAAATTTTAATTTTTATTTTGCAACCGCCTCAGCACACCTTCCTGAATATTTATTACCAAATTATCAGTTTTGTTGTCGGATAGTTTTCAATAAAATGTGCTACGCCAAAAATATATTTGAATAGATAGATGTCTTTTTGTGGAGCCTTCCAAATTATATTATACACTATTTATATGCAAGAGGGTACAGCTTTAAATCATATAAGCAATTTCCAAATATTCATCCGGTGGTCTGGTGCTTATGAATATAAGTTGCGTGGTTGTTGAACTAAAATGGTAAGAACAGAAATCATGACAACAAACTGTACAGCAACGGATATAGGTATTACTTAAACTAATGATACGGTAAGATATAATTATAACATATATAATCTTGAGGCAGCAACTATGACTGTTTTTATTAACATGGATTTCTGCTTCATATTTTGTGATGCAAATGTGAAAAACAATAAAATACTGTCGAAGTTAATTGGATAATTAGAACAAAAACAAATACTAAATGGAATCTTTTGGATTTATAGATATCTCCCCTTCTTTATTTTATTATCACAATTAGTAAGCTAGCCAGACAACAGCCTTCACTATGCGACGCGACAACAATCAGAGGTATTTAGTTCTTAAACAACAATAAGTAGCAAGATGTTGTTTGTTGTTTGTTCACATTCGAATGCACGAAGCAATTTGACTGAAATTAAACAAAATCATTGGATATTATTAGCATTCCATTCTACCTTTTGTTTTGTTCTGTTTTGTTTTAGGCTTGAACATTGACGCTGTCAATTTGTACTGTTGTTTGAGTTTTTTTGTTCATTCTTTAACAGCTTAAAACTGAAATATGTGAAGGGTCTTTCATTAAGGACTTGACAACTTCTTTCTTGAATAAAATGAAAACTATTTGAGATATCTCAAAAAAATGTATCGCCTTGAATTACTATCAACACATTTATGAATGAAATTCATATTCGTTCATATGCCCACCACGGGAACGTATGCAGCGGTCGATACGTTGAACCCAATTTTCGATGACTCGGCCTCATATTTCGGCCGATACGGCCGCTATTTCTCGTTCAATACCTATTGGCTCTGAGGTCCTCTTCCGTCGCAAGCTTGTTGGCATAGACCAATTATTTAATGTATCCCAAAAAAAGAGGTCTAAAGGCGTTAAAATAAACGATCTCGGCGATCAATAGACGGGTCCGTTTCTCGAGATAACATGCTCACTGAACTGAGACTTCAATAACTTGTTGCACCCGCTGTGTGGCCTGTGGCACCGTCTTGTTGCAACCACATATCACTGATGTCCAATTCATGCAATTGCTCAAATAAATAACGTTCTAACATGTCTCTGTAGCAAATATCATTTACCGTAACGTGCGGTCATATTCATTAACGAAATAACGGCCCAATGATGCCACCGGCATGAAAACCGCACCATGTTTGGTGACTTTTTGCGGATGAAGTTCTGTTTCATGAAGCACATCAGGGTTCTTACCTGTCCAATAACGCATATTTTGCTTATCATCGCTGAAGATGATTTTTCGATGAAATTCTTCATTTTCTTCCATTATGTCCAGAGCCCAATTCGGCCGAAAATTGGCGTTAACGCTCTCAAACTCGCGACCACCGACTCGGAATTTCGGTAGTAAATTTTAATTATTTGTAAACACTGTTCCTTCGTGTACTTCGATATGATGAAAATGTTGGTTTTACTGAGTATTTTTATATTGACAGTTCAGTAATCCGTTCAAGCGTGCGTTCACACTGAAAGTTTGAAGTTGTCAAGTCGCTAATGAAAGACCCGATATAATCAATGACTATGAAGTAAGGGGAGGAAAAGTGAAGAAGGACTATGAAGGCACCTAAATGCCCTTCGCGATCACTGGAAAATCAAAGGGGAAATAACCTAAACAATTTCCTTCGAGAAACAATTAATTTCGATGCAGAATTCGGGTAGTCCCATACAGTTTTTGCGGCTTATCTCATCTAATTGCTGAAAAAGTAATGTTGGTAGGAATTCCCCGGTCCAAGGAAATAACACCGGGGAAATCTGCTTCACATGGGATGTAGGCCGAAAAGTCAAAATGCGACGACTACACAGGTTCGCTGACATCTGTTTTCAGTAAAGCTCTCAGCTTCTGTGGCGACATTTTCAGCTGACCTTGCCGGACGGTGTCCAAATTTATCGATGAAATTCACTAAACCCTTAAATGCATGAAGTCGGGCCCCAGTATGGAGACCAAGCTAACTTAATGTAAGACCACTCAATAAACACGAATTGGGCATTATTTTGTCTGGAAAATGCACCATTTTCCTGGAAAAGAGAAAAAAGGACGATTTGCGATGTGTACCAAATATGGTACACTATGCATGCACTATACTTCTATACATATTTAGAAAAACACAAAACTAAAATCATGTGTTAAAATTATGTTTTATTTTTAATTAATTAATTAAGAAAATATTTAAAAAGGCGAATAAATGAATGAAAAATGAACTAAAATAATAATATGAGACGTTTTTAGTGTAATTATAATTATTATTATTCAGTCTTAGTGTGATAATTGATAATTGCGTTTATCGTTCAACCATAGATAAACATTACACTTTTCGCATAAATGGAAAATTGTTCACGTGCTTGCCGTCACCACCACATTTCGAATTTTTGCACCGAACTCGTCCGTCATTAATTGGCAGGTACCATCATGTCGCAAATCAATAGGCGGCTGATGTTCGGTTTGGCCTCGCGGGATCGACTTTGGCCGACTACCTTTCTTTCTCTTTTCTGTCATATTTCTCAGCACGTATAATACCTCTAAACGGAACTTCTTTTCGGTTATCAAAATTGAAGGGTTTGCTCTTTTGAAAAGTAACCATACATTTACCATGCAAATATCGAGTAAATGGTAGAACATTCTGATGTACCATTTTCGGCTTTTTAACCCAATCTTTAGGCGACCCAAAGAAGAATCCATAAGGTCTACACCGCCCATGTGCAGATTGTATCCTTTTATTATTTAAGGACAGGGGATCCTGATTACTTCGTGGTACTTCTTATCCCATCGTTCAACAGTAGAGACGTCGACAGCAACATTATGTTCCGCTAGCAATAGTTTCATGCCAACGAAAGTGGACACAAGGTTAACGACCTTTTTATTTTTCGAAGATATTGTTGTCAACTCCACACCTTGAATATCTGTTGTGAACTCTGCCGAAACGCCTCTATTCAATTTCATCATGATCTTTGGGTCAGGAAGTTTACAATTTGTTATTCGATTACGATTTATCGTTCCAATGCTGTGAATGCCTACGGTAAGCTGATAAATCAGTAATGGTATGGACGTCTAAAAGTTATCCATATATACTATGTAATTTAAAAAACGGGTAACTTCACGTTTCATACGTACTACAATATTAGCAGACGCCTTTAAATCAGGTTCTCCTGGCCATAAATGATGGGCTTCTCCAGTGTAAATTTCAAATTTGTACATGAAACCGTTTGTATCGCAAATAGCGAAGAATTTGAATCCCCATTTCTTTGGTTTATTTGCGCAGTTGCGTAAACATCTGCTATCTCTGGTGATTTGCTCTTCGTACAACTGTAAGTTTCCTTTTTTTCAACGAGCTCTCTCAAAATCATTGGAAGTTATGTCAATAGCAATGTCCTTATACCTACAGCATTCTTCGCGTTCGTGGCCCAACTTGTCATTCTGATCAGTGAGAGCATTTCCGGTGGCAGCTTCTCATTGTTGAGAAATACGCCAGAAATTTCCCATCACCCAATATGGCGTAACTGGTTTCGGCCAGACAAATCAATATTGTTAAGTATGCCTACCATTTCAAAATTGCCAGTATCACAAATCATATCCCCCACCTCATCAGCGTTGTACATCTTTTCGACAATAATAACGAAATCCATGTCTATAATCTACAAACACATTACAAAAAACATAGGGACGGGCTACAGTCCGCTTGGGCGAACTGTTGGATACCCTATTCTTATTCCTATCCCTCATAAGTGGGCGTGACAAAAGTCTAAGTATGGTTGAATTGTTAAGAACGCTCTACATATTTTGTTATATAACATTTAAAGGATTTTATCAAAAAAAAAAACGCTTAAAAAAATTAATTGTGGGCGTGTCAGTGGGCGGATTTTGAAAATATTTACACATGAGCATAGAGAGTATATATTATAAATTTCAGCTCCCTAGCTCAAACTTTGGATTTTCAAAAATTAATATAGGTACCCTTAGAATAGGGTATAAAAAAATTATTTTATTTATTTGTGGGCGTGTCAGTGGCCGGATTTTGAAAAATTTTTATCTCGAGCAGTTTTAGGAGTCATAGATCATATATAAAAAAATCAGCTTTCTAGCTCAAAATTCGTTTTTTTCCAAAAAAAAATTTTTTTTGAGTTTGTGGGCGTGTCTGTGGGCGGATTTCCAAAATTCGTAAACTTGATAATTTCGGGACCCTAGAGAGTATATGGTTAAAATTTCAGCTCTCTAGGTCCAGTTTAAAGGCCTAATTTTTGCCGACAGACGGACGGACGGACGGACGGACATGGCTAGATCGACAATACTATCGATGCTGATCATAAATATAGTAACTTTTGGGGGTCTACGGGCAATATTAAGGTATGTTACAAACTATGCGTCAAAATTAATATACCCTTAGAATAGGGTATAATAATAGTCAAATGCATGGTGTACCATATATGGTACCTCCAAAAACAGGAAAAAAAACTATTCGGAAATATCAAATTTGACCAAGATTCTTTTTATTTAGCTAAAACAAAGCACAATGTACTCATCAATACTTATCTCCACAGGAATAATAAATGCGATAACTTTTCTTTTCACTATTGAAACTAACTTTAGAAATTAAGTGTAAAAAGTGCATTCCACCACTTTGGCAGTTTACTGCCAAGTGAAACAAATCGTAAGCGAGCTAAAACGTTATTTATTTGAACGATAATTCTGTCTATTACGATTTAAAGCGTACGGTCGCACGCTTCAGTTTGATTTGCTAGATTATCGTATGATTAAAGATATGTACCATATAGGTATGGTACGGTATGCATTTAAGGGTTAAGCTGTGCGAGAAGGCGCATGATGATGACCAAGAGCAGTTAAACGTGCGCACTTTACGAAACATGTCCGCGATATTTTCACTATTTTAAAACGTTGTGCGATCCATATTTAATTACCTCCTAGTTTGTACTTATCAAAAATCATTCCAATGATAGTTGAATTATCAGCTTGACAGCTTGACAGCTCAACAATGGCGCGAAATTACCCTATATTTACATCTACATCTTGTAGATGTACGAACTTTCTAGCAAACATTGGCAAGAGTAAAAAAGAAATACAAGGTGGCGCAAAAGTTGTCATCTGTTTACTTCACAAATATCAAAGTAAAATTGACATTTGCCGCTATTTGCAAAAATTATAGCATCTTCCGATGGGTTTTCAGCCCTTGGGTGTGCCTTAGGCAATTCTGTGTGCCAATGTTCTAAATGATCCACGACGTTTGACATCTATCCTATGTAGTTTTCAGTCGGATTGGTGAACGCCACTGGGTGATGACTTTTGCGCCACCTTGTAGTATACTTAGATACCATTTATTGTACTTCCAAAACACCCAACATTTTTCAGTGGTATACAGAGTACGGTTATCATGATGCGTTCTCTGAAAAATGTAAACACTGAACGCATAAATAGGTTCTCTTCATGATTCGATGTGCTTACAAGCATTAATAAAAGATATGCATTCGAATCGGCAATACGTGTAATTGTTGGTAATTTGTATCTACTTGTTTCGTGTCCTCAAGTTCATTTTAGTCACGCGAAAAAGACATTAACAGACAACGCAAATGAAATTTATTTATTTATTTATTTTATTTTTTGGACTTAAGATATCACACACTTTACAAAAGTTTTTAAAAAAATATATAAGTAGCAATTTAACATTATTAGTTTACATTGATGACTTAGGAAATATTAGTATACCCGTTTTCAGTGTATATCTTAAATCATGCTTCGCGTATCTTAATTTCCAGAAGAGGATACTTCTTGAGCTTAATAGTAATATCTTCAACGTATTGCAAGTCTTGAAAGTTAAATTTTGTTGTAAAGCGATACTTCCGAAGCAACTTTGATAGAATAATTTTTATTGAAAGAAGCGCATATCTCGAACCTGTGGAAATTTACGAATTATCAAAAACAAATCGAAAACGAAAAAGAAAACACTAAATAATATATACCAATACAATTCCTTAACCCTTTAGTAAATGGTATAAACGTGAAGGGGTGTTTATCTGCAATATTAGCCGGTAGGAAATTATCCGGGTTGAATATTGTTGAATCGTCACCCCAGTATTTGGGGTCACGATGCATATTAAATATATCGATAGCCACTTGAAGACCTTTTGGTAAGATCACACCATTCGGTAATCTAAAATCTCGCATAGCTTCTCTAGCTATTACTGGAACAGGAGCCATAATGCGCATTGTTTCATTTAATACCATATCCATGTAAGTCATTTGTTGGGTGTCTTCGTATGTAACATCCGTGTTCGCATCATTTGAGGGTATAATTGATTTGACCTCTTCATAAACCTTATCCTGATATTTTGGAAACATTGCAAGAAACATAAGTGTATAGCCAACAGTATTTGCTGTAGTTTCAAATGCCTAAATTAAGAAAGAAATATTAATTAAATTTGTCTGATAAACGCGAAAGCTTATACTCCAAAAACAATGACGTTTGATTGATCCTCGACATCTTTCCAAGTGAAATCTCCAGTTTTTACCAATTCAATAGCGCGATCAATGAAAATATTTGGATTTTTCTTAATATCAACATCCGCTTTGCTCTCTGTCAATGCATCTTTACTAGACTCGACTTGATTAAGGGACAATTTTTCTTTAATCAGCTGGATAAGCATGCAATAATTAATACTGGTTCTTGATAATGTCCTATCCACGTTTAACTTACACTCTGAATAAAATCTCGTATACATCGCTTTGATATTAAATAAAAGTGATAGTTATTTGTCATTTGATGGAAAAATTTGTATCTCAACCATGGTGAGAACAGCATACTTGTCATTGTTTCTAGAACACTTTGGGCCAAAAATTATTAAAGATAATTCGAATTTTGCTTATAATACCTTTGAAAGCAATGTAAAAGATCTTTGTCATGATCCTTAATACTTGACATTTGTCTACCCATAGTTGTTTCTAAAACATCAACAGGGTTGATTTTTATTTGTGTCATCTATATTATGTGTGGGAGCTAAAAAGTGCATACTTACGTGCTGCAACGTTTAATGTGCACTTTTGTAGAATTGCTGTCAAATCGACTTCTCCCACATTAACAAGTTCACTCAACTCTTGTTTCAAATTGTTAGCCTCTCTATTGAAAATTGGAAGAAAACTCAGAAGCACTTTGTGGTTAAATGCAGGATTCAAAAGTTTTCTATGAGTATTCCATAAAGGATCTAAGGATAAACATTATTTAAATGTATCACAGTTCACTTGACAAATGTACAGCTAACTTTTCAGGCTAAATAATCCTTTTCCTGTTCCATCATCCAATACATCATAAATAAATGCTTTATTTATAAAGTCGGATGAAGTTAAAATGACCTCCGCTAGTTCTGGTTCAGCAATCACTAAAAACGGAAACGGTCCTAGCCAAGACACAAATGCCCGACCGTATTCCTTTTCTATTCCCAGAAATGTCGAAAGGATTTCTATATAATGTAAAAGAAATGTTTAAATTTATTTTAGACAGCGATAATGAATAATGACTGCGATCACATTGCTTGCTGTCATTATTGGTTTATATTTTTCCTATTCGGCCCTGGTTCACTGGGTAACACGAAATGGTTAGTACATTTTGGATGGTTAAAAATATATTTTACAATGACAGTGTTACTCTTTATAACTTTCTCGTTAACTTTAGTATACCAAAAAGGAAGACACATGTTAGTACATAAATATATGCAATTGTGCAGAAAATTCGAACTCAGAATGAGTATAGCGATTAAGGAGATGTCCAGAACGTGTCCCGCAAATCCATCCATCGTAGGTCCATCTGTCACCGGCCTCCTGGCTTAGCTGGTGAATGGATCTCCTTCTAACTTAGTCTTAGGATTTTTGTGCTAATATCTCACGGCGATTTTAAGACACTATCCTAAGGGAATATTAATGTTGGCCCCTAAAAGCTACTTCGAAATCACCGTATTCTTATAAAGGTAGTTTGTAGTAAAACTTTTGGAATTTTGCCGTTTTGCAGAAAAAACTAAGACACAGTGAAATTATTTTAAGTACTAACAGCATTTTATTTTTAATTGTGCGCCTATTAATAAAAGCAGCGATGTATTTGTTCAGAAGTAAACAATTGGTTGTTTGAACATTTTGATTCAACTTTTTTATAACAGGAGAATAAGCAGTCTACCAAACCCTTTTAGGTTTCTTATAGCAAAGTTTATATCTGCGAAACGAGAAAATACTGCACGAAAAATATACGAAGAAATTGGATGATCTAACACCAATGCACTTTGCAGTGTTTGCAGATACGCCAGAATTTATAGAATTAGAAGTAGCCACTGCGGATCTTTCAGATTAAGATAAAAGTTCCTCAACCAGATGAGCAAGATTTAAATACATTTCTGTATTCAACTTTACTTTTAAAGAAAATTTAAATGATTGAAAATAAATCTAACTGCAAATGTCATTTTTTGTACCCTCATACCCGGTCACTATAAGATCGACATTTCGGTTTTCGTGTGATGCAGTTTAAGAAAACCTTACAAAATAAAAATCACCTTCAATTGAGCATTTTCATTTGTTCGGTGTCCGTGAGTTTTGCAGGAAAAAAGTTACAATTGCCGATACCAAAGCTTTAACAAATCAATTAAAGTGATCCAATAAAACTCCTACTACTGGAGTTTTATTGGATCATTGGAGTGGAACAATGGAGAGTCTGTGTTTTTGAATTGATGCAGGACTTCCAAGGTGCGCTACTATTAATTTTCTAGCCGATCAGAGCTCAGACCAACTTTGCGATGAGAAAGATAGCATCGATAGAACATGTAGCAACGAATTTATTGCCTACTATTCGTTTCAAATAATTCAGCTTACTTCGTAAGACATGATACAGGCCAAAGGGTCGACAAATGGGAAAATAATGAGTACTCTTTTTAACAATTGAAAACAAAACACTTATAAAAAAAATTGCGAATTTTCCTTGAATTATTTTAAACAAGGATATATGCGCCATTGGACTACTAAGCGCGATGCCTCACTATCATATTCGGCAACATCTGCCACACATACGACGCAATAACTGGTCTGAGAACGCTTTCAAATCTGTCACTCATCTGCGATTTCTATTAACGTAAGTAAAAAAAAATCACTGAAGAATTAAGTTATTTTTTTTCGATATCTTTTGTCACTAGGAATGTGACGTCACTTAAAAAGGAAGTCTTATAAGTATCTATTACGAAACACACCTTCTCGCTTTGTTAACTTATGTGCCATTCCAAGAATTGGATATCCCATAGGTCCTCGCATTTTAAAAAATAACGCGTAAAACCTTCTTCTTGACCAAAGGAAATAAAGCCATACCACGACAAAGGCTACAATGGAGACCAACATTGTTTTTTGGGTTATTACTTCAATTAATTATTATTATCAATTTTTGTCCGCTATTGTTAACCGTTCAAGCTCGCGATAACTGAAGACTGAACACAATATTGAGAAATTAATTTTATGCCAAATAATACGAGTCACACACGAACGTGCATGCTCCTATTAACTGCTTATTAAAACGATTATTCTTTTCATGGGCATACGCGGGTATAATATGTCAAACAATGAATTACATATATAGTAACCTAAGTTTTGAAAAGATCAATTAGGCATAAATATGAAATGTTTATTTGCCTAAACAGGATCGATGTGAAAACATTATGTTCTGCATGAAACATTACGAAGTTTATAGTATGAGGAAGCAATCTAGGTTAGACACAGGATCGCTTTATTTAAGAGCGACGGTAAGCTTATGCTCTAGACCATTAATTCTCAAAGTGTTATCCATCGACCCTTAGGGAAGTTTCCGAACTGCAAGAGGTCCATGTCATCGAACAAAATCATGGGGGTGTTCGAGATCTAGATCCTTTTAAAGCAGGTCGTGACCGAAATTTTGGCTTTCCATAAATATTCACATAACGCCGATAGATACAATATATTGCAAGGTATAATTAATACGAGTATTTGTTGACATTCAATTGCATAGTCTTTAAATGGCACACCATGCAAACCCTAACTATCAACATGATCCGCCTTTTTTTTATAATTGGCTTACGCTAAAAAAATAAATAAATATTAGGCTTTAACGGCCCATAGAGGGCCTAAAACCTAACTTCTCCAACCACTTTCTTTGCGAAGTGGAAGGGACCTACAATTTTACGTCGAATCCGAACGTCAAATTTGAGAAGCTTCTCATGAGTCATGACAATTGATATACTCTTGGATGTTTGTCAGAGGTTCGCAAGAGGTGGGGCAGTGGAAAAAAACTCAAGATGTTACTTGGCCCGGCGGGAATTGAACCGGGGACCTTTCGATTAGTAGTCCGACACAATAACCATTGAGCGACTGCGCCCGAAGTTTACGCTAAAGGGTTTTTTTTTCTGTTGTTACACTACTACTGCACCATTGTGCTCCACTAATAATGGAGATGGAAAAGCTCACCTCGAATTGGAATACAGTCTTTGCAAGAGGTTCGCGGAATCGCTGAAAATCAGAAAGTGGGCTGAAATTCAAGCAAAGTGTGTGGAGGGCCTGTATCTGGAGTTAGAAGAAATTTATTCTTCGGTTGTTAATAGAAACCAGGCTATCCACGAATTCCGACATACTACCTTGAACAGGGGCACAACTATTTTTAAAAAAAAAACCGCTCAGAGAAGAAGAAATGTACAAGTAATTGGTTCGCCAAAGTTCATCAATATGTAAATCTCAAGGGCTGCTTCTTGTATGCTTCTTGATGAACACAATTCTACACAGGTGGCAACAGTATTGTGAAGGACTTCTAAATGAAAAAAAAACATAGGGACGGGCTACAGTCCGCTTGGGCGAACTGTTGGATACCCTATTCTTATTCCAATCCCTCATAAGTGGGCGTGACAAAAGTCTAAGTATGGTTAAATTGTTAAGAACGCTCTACATATTTTGTTATATATAACATTTAAAGGATTTTATCAAAAAAAACGCTCCCTAGCTCAAACTTGGGTGTTTCAATAAAATTGTTTTATTTAATTGTGGGCGTGTCAGTAGGCGGATTTAAAAAAAATTAACACATGAGCATAAAGGGCCCCTAGAGAGTATATATTATAAATTTCAGCTCCCTAGCTCAAACTTTGGATTTTCAAAAAAATTGTTTTATTTATTTGTGGGCGTGTCAGTGGGCGGATTTTGAAAATATTTATACATGAGCATAAAGGGCCCCTAGAGAGTATATATTATGAATTTCAGCTCCCTAGCTCAAATTTTGGTTTTTCAATAAAATTGTTTTATTTATTTGTGGGCGTGTCAGTGGGCGGATTTTGAAAATTTTATATCCCGATCAGTTTTAGGAGTCATAGATCATATATAAAAAATTTCAGCTTCCTAGCTCAAAATTCGATTTTTTCCAAAATTTTGTTTTTTTGAGTTTGTGGGCGTGTCTGTGGGCGGATTTCAAAAATTCGTAAACTTGATTATTTCGGGACCCTAGAGAGTATATGGTTAAAATTTCAGCTCTCTAGGTCCAGTTTAAAGGCCTAATTTTTGCCGACGGACGGACGGACGGACGGACGGACGGACGGACGGACGGACGGACGGATCGACATTACTATCGATGCTGATCATAAATATAGTAACTTTTAGGGGTCTACGGGCAATATTAAGGTATGTTACAAACTATGCGTCAAAATTAATATACCCCTAGAATAGGGTATAATGAGTGTGCTTAAGACCACACGACTGAAGTAAAACTTCTTTCGCTCCATCTAATTGTGGGCGTGTCAGGAGGCGAATTTTGAAATATTTACACATGAGCACCAAGGGCGCCTGGAGAGTCTAAATTATAAATTTCAGCTCCCTAGCTCAAACTTTGGTTTTTTGCCGTCCGACCTGAAAATCTGACGATGACGGTGACGCTCAATATTTCCAACTAATGAACTGCGATTCATGGGCACAATGACTTTACTCACTTCCGGTAAATTCCATCTGTCGGCAACTGTTCTCCTTTGAACCGGTTTGGATAGATGATGAGCTTAGTATTGCCCTCTAGTGAGGAGATTCGAGCTTGTTTATTCATTCCACGAACCTTTCCGCCGAAAGGTTGTGTGGCGACCTCGAAATACTGTGGTTACGCGAGGAAGCATTCCGTGGAACCACACACTAATCATAGATGTCGCAACGAACAACAACGAGAATTCAAAACAGAACCAACGGTCGGGAGAGAGAAAACAATTGACAATTCGTGTTTGTTCTTCGAGTTAGTCGCTTCATTATTTTATAGTGTTTGTAATATTCAATAATTAAATGTACATATATTAAATAAACTAATTGTTTTACTGTGGATAAATATTTGTGCACACACTTGTGCCTACAGTGGTGACCCCGACGTGATCCACAACAATTAAAAATTTATTTAATTGGCAACAGCCGAACCAACTACGCACTTTATCTCTTGCACTGGTACATACATATATTTATAAGTATGCAAGGCGAACAAAACACAAGGACGAATGCAGGCGTTTCCTCAGGACCACCAACTCCATCCGATGCGGAGATCCAGGAAATCAATGCTCTCAAAAACCTGAGGATTCCTCCGTTCTGGAAAATTAATCCAGCGCTATGGTTTGTACAGGTGGAAGCGCAATTCCACAATAATCGGATCATCAGCGACAACAGCCGATTCAACGCCATCATCGCTGGACTGGACCCAGAAGTGCTGAATGAGGTATCAGACTTAGTGCAGAAACCACCGGACACAGATAAGTACATTGCTTTTAAAAAACAAGTCATATCTAGGTTCACCGAGTCTAAGGAGAGGCAACTGAACAGATTGATGACGACCCTTGAACTTGGCGACAGACGTCCATCAAGTCTCCTCAGGGAAATGCGAAGACTGGCTGGTTCAAATGTTCCAGACGACATGTTGTCCACTCTATGGATGGCACGAATGCCCAGTCATGTGCGTGGAATACTTTCTGCCAGTCACGGAATCGACCTCACTGCGTTGTCTGAAATCGCAGACAAAATCGTTGATAACACATCCGCCCACGCTGTTTTCTCCACTGATGTTCATGAAGATGACCCTATACCACAATCCACCAACGCTGAAAGTGATCTGAACAGATGACTAAATTCCATCGAGTCCACTCTGTCAACTCTAATGACGGCTATGCAATCACTGAAAACCAGTCACAGCCATGGCAGGTCTCGACCACAGTCAAGGAATAACAGATCGCTCTCAAGAGCATCAACTCCTAACGGAATGTGTTTCTTCCATGAGAAATTCGGCAGCGATGCCCGGAAGTGTAAGAAACCATGCAGCTACAAAGCAAAAAACTAAGTGAGCTGTTGTCCTCAGAGGCGGACGGCAACAGTCAAAGATTCCACAAGGAACACCGCCTCTACATCTTCGACAAGGAGACAAACCAAAAGTTTTTGCTCGACTCTGGATCAACTATATGTGTCTTACCTCGTTCCAGGGACTGCAAAAACAACAGAGGGGAAATAACACTCCTGGCAGCGAATAACTCACCGATTCACACCTACGGCGAGAAGATCCTCACACTGAACCTTGGTCTCCGGCGAGCTATCACTTGGCCGTTCGTTATTGCAGATGTTAAAACAGCAATAATTGGCGCAGACTTGCTCGCACACTACGGACTTGTCATTGATTTGAAAGCCAGACGTGTCATAGACAAAACAACATCATTAACGGTACAAGGCGAGATTTATACCAGTGATTTGTCAAAACTTCTGACTATCAGTGGTCCTGAACCATACATAAATCTCGTCAACGAATTCGTTCTGGCCAACAACAACGCACCTGATCCAAAATCAGGAGTCAACATCGTGCAACACTGCATCGTAACCACGGGCCAACCAGTGTCCGAACGACCACGACGACTCTCCGGCGACAAGTTGAAACAGGCCAAGGCTGAATTCGAGGATTTTCAAAAGAAGGGTTACTGCCGTCTATCCAGCAGTCCTTGGGCTAGCCCCATTCATCTTGTTGAAAAAAAGACTGGCGGTTGGAGATGCTGCGGTGACTACCGTCGTCTGAATTCCATAACACAACCAGATAGCTACCCCATTCCTCACATCATGGACTTTACTGAACAGTTGAACAACAAAAACTGCTTCTCGATACTGGATCTAGACAAGGCATACTACCAGATCCCGATGACACCTGACGACATCCAAAAAACTGCGGTGACCACGCCTTTTGGTTTGTTTGAGTTTGTAGTCATGCCATTCGGACTCAAAAACGCAACTCAGACTTTCCAAAGGCACATGGATATGGTCCTACGTGGACTAGATTTCGTTTTTTGCTACGTTGACGACATCCTCATTGCCTCCGACTCAGAGGAAGAACATCGGCAACACGTCCGTATAGTTCTACAACGTCTCCACGAACATAGACTTATCATCAACATCAGGAAGTGCATTTTTGGGAAGTCTGAGGTTACGTACCTTGGACATACAATCAACCAAGCCGGATGCAGACCACCTGAAGCCAGAGTTGAGGCCATATCGAACTATCCAAAGCCATCCAACATCATGGAACTGCTTCTGATATCGCAGTTGGTGCCAAATTGGAACAAAAACAAAATAACCAATATCAACCGATCGGACTGTTTTCATGCAAACTGTCACCTGCACAAAGTCGCTACAGCACATATGATCGCGAGTTGCTGGCAATATACCTAGCTATCCGATTCTTCCAACACATCTTGGACGGTCGACACTTTGTCGTGCAAACGGATCACAAGCCGCTCATATATGCGTTCCAGCAGAATTCGGACAAGGCCCCGCAACGTCGTCTAAGGCAATTAGACTACATATCGCAGTATACTACGGACATTGTTTACCTACCCGGCGACGACAACTCAGTAGCAGATGCATTATCGCGACTCAATTCGATAACCATGCCGATCCAATTTGATCTGAGAGAACTTCATTTATCTCAGCTACTCGATGTGGAACTTCAATCAATCCTGAAGCAACAAAATTCATCGCTCAAGTTAAAGAAACTCACTTTGGAACCTGAAATTAAAATTTACTGCGATGTTTCCGACAATATGATTCGACCATATCTACCAGCTTCCCTGCGACGGAAGGCCTTTGAATCCATCCATGGTCTTTCTCATCCAAGCGGAAGAACAACCAGTCGACAACTCAGAGAGAAGTACGTTTGGCCAAACATCAGGAAAGACGCATTGGAGTGGTCACGCACTTGCATCCAATGCCAACGATCCAAAGTTCATCGACATACGAGGCTTATCCCGGATTCAATTGCAGTTCCAGAGCACCGTTTCCAGCATGTCCACATAGACCTCATTGTGCTGCCACTCTGCAAAGGCAATAGGTATTGCCTAACTATGATCGATCGCTTCAGTAGATGGGTGGAAGCAGTACCTCTACAGGACATGTATGCGGACACAGTGGCCACGGCGTTTTATACGCACTGGGTTGCTCGTTTCGGTTCGCCAACAACATTAACCACCGACCAGGGAACTCAATTTGAGTCTGCACTGTTCAACGCACTGATCAACATGATTGGAACGGTGAGGATACGAACATCACCCTACCACCCAGCCTCAAATGGACTTGTTGAACGTTGGCATCGTTCACTGAAAGCCGCCCTGATGTGCCATGAAAAAACGAACTGGACTGATGCTCTTCCGACAGTGTTGTTGGGATTGCGAACGGCATACAAAGAGGACATCAAGGCCTCCGCAGCAGAGATGCTTTATGGAACATATCTCAGAGTTCCTGGTGAGTTCTTTACGAATAATAACTTTGTTCCAGATCCACAGATTTTCGTTGAGAAACACCGAGAAGCGATGCGCAAATTCCGTCCTACAGCAACTGCAAACCATGCAAAAGAAAGAATGTTTGTTTCACCAGATTTAAACAAATGTACACACGTGTTCCTACGCTGCGATGCTGTGAAGAAACCACTGCAACAACCATACACAGGTCCACATCCAATAATCCACCGAATCAGTAATCGACTCTTCACAATTAATGCAGATGGCAGAAAATTAAATGTTTCGGTAGACCGTTTGAAACCAGCTCACATCTCTGTCGATTTTATCCCAGACGTTCATCCAGATGTCAACAAAAATCCAACTTCACTGAAGAATCTGAAAAACAAAAATCAATTGGATAAAAATAAAACAGCTGTAAAAAAAAAGTAACATTTGAAAGTTCATCGTAACTTCGTCACTGGAGAGGGAGTCATGTGGCGACCTCGAAATACTGTGGTTACGCGAGGAAGCATTCCGTGGAACCACACACTAATCATAGATGTCGCAACGAACAACAACGAGAATTCAAAACAGAACCAACGGTCGGGAGAGAGAAAACAATTGACAATTCGTGTTTGTTCTTCGAGTTAGTCGCTTCATTATTTTATAGTGTTTGTAATATTCAATAATTAAATGAACATATATTAAATAAACTAATTGTTTTACTGTGGATAAATATTTGTGCACACACTTGTGCCTACAGTTGTAACAAAAGAGTGTACGTTTGTCTACACTTCGGTATTGCTGGAAGTCTACGTTTGCTCTGGAAGTCTACATTCACTACGCATTCACCAGCTTACTCCCCAAGTCAAGCGTGCGTAAAGAAGTTTTAATAATTTCTCGTTTTACCCAAATTGAATTTTTGTAATAATGTTGAAATGAAAATGTATAATATTATCTATGCACTGTATTTGTTTACTTTTGCTGTAAAAATCAAAACAAAGAATTATTAGAAATTAGAAAAAAGGTGTGAGCCACGCTGCACTCACGGTGTAGTTGATGTGTAAACATGTAGGCACATTTGCGCGTTAGCTACCTAATTTGTTATCTTGCAGGTTGTGTAACTAAGCTCGTTAGGTTGCCAAAGTTAGTTGCGGATGACAACTAAAAGTTGGTTAGTTTTTAGCTGTAGCTTTTTAGCTGCCTAGGTAATAACTAATAACTAAATCAAAAATTTTTATTTTGCTATAATGGTGATAATTTATTGGGATTTATTATGCATATTGCGTTTAAAATAAAAATTGATTGAATGTCCCTTTTATTTTACATCAGGTTATTTGTTATGAGGGGTCCTAGGAACAACAAACATTTTGGTAAAATATCCTTTTTTCGACTTTTAAGGACCTTTTTGTTGTTGCAAGGACCTCTTAGTCAAATAACATTGAACACAGATATACCGTGTGGATTCTAAGGGCATTTTGGAAAAATATCCTTTCTTCGACTTTTAAGGACCTTTTTTGTTGTTGCAAGGACCTCTTAGTCAAATAACATTGAACACAGATATACCGTGTGGATTCTAACGGCATTTTGGAAAGAATATCCTTTTTTCGACTTTTAAGGACCTTTTTTGTTGTTGCAAGGACCTTTCAATTATTCAAAACAAATCTACTTCCACACAACTTCCCGGTGTTTCGCATGGACATAATAATCTCTAAAATTGAACATAATTAAAACTGGAAAATGTATAACGAAATAACAAATCTACTTCGGACATTTTTTCACAAAGTCCCATCACTGATTAGTAATACAAAGTCCCATCACTGAAGTCTACGTTTGTCTACACTTCCGTTACAAAGTAAGGTCTACACTGCGCCAGAAGTTTACATTGGTCTACACTTCCGTCTCGCCGGAAGTCTACATTGGTCTACACTTCCGTGTCGCATTCACCAGCTTACCCCCAAGTCAAGCGTGCGTAAAGAAGTTTTACTTCAAAAATTCCACGGACATATTTTTCGAGAGCTAGAAACGGCTCTCGAAAAATATGTCAATGGAAAAGTACCCGAAATTACTATCGAAGAAGACGAGAAGAGAAACCCTCTGAGTTCTGGAAAAAAAAGAACTGGGAGACATCTAGTCCAAATGGCTCATGATTCTCATCTCCAAACTGCTGAGAGGTGATCCAATTCCTAACCAGTGAAGGGAAAGTGTTCTTCTTCCTTTGTACAAAAGAAAATACGGCGAGACTGATAATTACCATTCAACCAAGCTGATGTCACATATCATGAAGATCGTCCGGGTTTGTCGCAGGTAAATCAGCCACAGATGCAAGCCAAAGTCTAAGGATCATGTTGGAAGAACATCGCGATTCCTTAAGGAAATCCCTTAAGTGTTGGTTGATTTTGAAAAGGCATTTGATAGGCAATCAAAGAATCTGTTATTGGTGGCGCTAAGCCAACGAGGAGTTCCAGAAACCTGCAAACAGATGGTTAGGTTAGGTTAGGTTTAGGTGGCTGTCGGCAGAAGCCGACACACTGACGAGAACCGATTAACTCTACGTGGTATGGTCGTTGCGAACAGATGATCATGGACATGTGTGAGGGAATGAAGACAAGAGTAAGATGCCCTGCTGGCGTCACCGAGGAGTTCGCAATCAAAGTCGGGGAACACCAGGGGAGCGTTTTAAGTCCCTTGATATTTTTTACAGTCGTTGATTATCTGCTTGAAGGAAAAGTGACGGTCTCCAAAGTGCATCAGTTATTTTTTGCTCACGATTTGGCCATCATTAGCGACAGTCATACATCCCTGCAATTAGCATTTGATGTATGGGTGGAAGTTTTGGAGTTGAAAGTGTTTTGTATTAGCAAATAAAAAGAAGCAAGAAGATATACATAGATTGAAACAAAACTTGATTGATTAGTCCGAAAAAAAAGAATACTTGTGCTGCTCGTTCTCTGATCCACTCCGACCATACATCTTTTTATGATCAATAGCGAAGCAAGCTGTGATGACGACATTAAGCATCGCGTTATCGTAGGGTGAATGAGGTGGCGAGAAAACTCGGCCATCTTCTGTGACCGAAAAATGCCCCTAAGTTGAAAGGAAGACTGTACACCGCAGTTGTGCGCCAGGCACTCACATACGGTTCACAATATTGGACAGCGTTCAAAAAGTATGAGGGCAAATTAACGGCAGCTGAGATGAAGGTGCTTCGCATGACAGCGGGAGTAACAATGAGTGATCTCAATCTCATCATAGGGAAAGTATTAAGAAAGCGTATAATGCCCTCTTTATTTGTAAAAGAACAATGGGTCCTGAAACCCGTCATGGTACACTGGATATATACAGTAGTGGTAAAACCCATACTTACATATGGCTCACTTGTTTGGTGGAGGGCAAGAAAAGAACCATAGTTGGGAAACTAGCAACGGTGCAGAGAACGGCTAGCATATCCATCGCTGGTGCACTCCGTACTACTCCCACGGTAGCACTGGACACCTTCCTGCTCCTTATCCCGCTAGACTTAAAAATAAAACAACTTGCTGGCAATAGCACTTTGCGCCTCAAAAATTTGGGCCAGTTTAAGGAATGCAATTTTGGGCACCGCACGATCTTAACTACCCGCTACCCGGAAATCCTATACGGACAGATGAAATTTGCCCCTTGGTCGACTTTGACATCCCCTATGAGGTGTCATATCCGGGAAGGGGAGAGTGGCAAAGAGATGCAGTCACAGTAGCAAATGAGGTTGCTATCTACACTGATGGCTCTAAGACGGGGGAGGGAACGAGTTCTAGCATTTTTTCTGTTGATCCAGACCTGAGAGAGTCTATACGACTCCCGGACACAAGTAGTTTCTTCCAATCGGAAGTTCTGGCTGTTCTAAGGGTGACAGAGATAGTGCAGATGCGACCAATGTCGGGAAGGGATATCGCCATCTACATTGACAGTCAGGCGAGACTTAAGGCACTAGAATCTTTTAACATCAATTCTGAGACAGTCAGAAAAATTTAGAGGAGCATAGGGTATCTAGAGCACTTTGGCCTTATTTGGACAAGAAAAGATCGAAGGAAATTCTCAAATTGAGCAGGGAACAGCTTAGAAGAGTAGTTGGGATAATGTCGGGGCACTGTCTCCTAAGGAAGCATGCTAGGCGGCTTATATTTTTTGATATGGATATATGCAGGTTCTATGGTGATCCCTATCTTCTAACCCTAATTTCCTTAACGCCCGCGCTGTGTAGCTAATATATTATAAGGGTATCAAAAAATCCCTTTAGTGCGTGTCCATTATAAAAAAAAAAAAATCTACAAGCCGAAGAAGACATAACGCACATACTGTGTGAGTGAGAGGATATAGCACGGAATCGTAGGAGGTTTCTAGGAGAATACTTCTTCGATGAATTAGGGGAGCTGAGCGGCCCAGACCACAGGAAGCTGGTAAAATTCTGCAGGAAGATTGGACTTTGTATAGGAAAAGTTTTTTTTAGGTTTTCTCCATTTGAAGTCTTGGTTTTAATAATTGGTTCCCTAGGGAACGCGATGGGCCCTTCTGGTGCCTAGTGCTGTATGCGAATTGCATACCCCTGTTTTAACCTAACCCAACCTAACAAAGATTGATCGAATAAGAAGCTCCAAGATCCGAGGAAGCCTTCACGTCAAGAAACCCATCTCAAAACAAATGGAGCGCGACCGGCTCAGTTGGTATTGTCATGTTCAATGGAGAGATTCTACGAACTGTGCCAAAAAGGCAATATCAACTAACGTTCCAATACCAACGCGCAATGCTTGGATTTACAAAGTACCTTAGCATTTTTCGAAAAATCGTGCGGGTTAATTGCGGGGTATTCTGATATAGCAAATCAAGGATTGGAAGAGTCAATGACATCGTTATATACATCAGCGTGAATCCTCAGTCTTGATAGAATATATAAACGAGTCTGTATTCTTATAGTTAGTCGAATGGAAGCGTTAAACTTTGTTTTCATATAGTCATAGCGAAAGTCATACATTAACCATTTGGATAGTTCGAGAACTGTAAAACCCAAATAAATAGGTTTATCGTCCTTAACCTCTCCTTTTTTTCATTTCAATAGCGCACAGATTTGAAGAAAATGTAGAAATGGTATAACAATTTGTCTAGCCATAACGAACTTATCGCACATCTCTTCTTTTTCTTCATGGTCTTTCAATAAATTTGAGGAAGTGTTTCTCAAATGAATTTGAAGCTTTTTTTCTATAATCGGTATTAAGCTTGATATATGGCCCTAACTTGCCTGATTAAATGTCCAAACCCTGCGAACTTTCAAAGGCACATGCCCATTCTTCAGACATTGCTGGAAATTATTCAAGTGAATAATATACGAGTATCTATTCTCCGAATTTAGATTAGCAGTCAACTTGAAAGAATTACTTCCAGTGGTTTTATATTTTCAGGGCAAAATAGCAGATCGTTACGGTAATCGTGAAGGCTTGAAGGGTATGCGAGATCTACTTTTAGAAGACATCGGCTCACCTGGATGTTTAAATTGCCTAGATGTGATTTTTCACCTTTAGTCGCCTGTTACAAACGCGGTTTATCGTTGTGCGCTGTAGTGATAAAAATAACTATTGTATCTAATGAGCCATTAACAGACAACGTAAATGAAATTATAACTTTAGTATTATTATTTTATTAACCTTAAGTATATCACGCACCTAACAAAAGTTTTCAAAGAATATAAAAGTAGTAACAAATGGCAATTTAACATTATTAGTTGACATTGTTGGGTTAGGAATTATTAGTTACTCGTATCCTAATATTTCCTAAGTCAACAATGTTGAATTAGAACATATTTTAACTCATGATTCGCGTAACTTAATTTCTAGAAGAGGATACTTCTTGAGCTTTATAGCAATATCTTCAACGAAATGCAGGTCTTGAAAGTTAAATTTTGTTGTAAAGCGATACTTCCGAAGCAACTTTGATAGAATAATTTTTATTGAAAGAAGCGCATATCTCGAACCTGTGGAAATTTACGAATTATCAAAAACAAATGGAAAACGAAAAAAAATAATAATATATACCAATACAATTCCTTAGGCCTTTAGTAAATGGTATAAACGCGTAGGGGTGTTTATCTGCAATGTTAGCTGGTAGGAAATTATCCGGGTTGAAAGCTGTTGAATCTTCACCCCAGTATTTGGGGTCGCGATGCATATTAAATATGTCGATGGCCACTTGCAGACCTTTTGGTAAGATTATGCCATTCGGTAATCTAAAATCACTCATAACTTCTCGAGCTACTACCGGAACAGGAGCCATTATGCGCATTGTTTCATTTAATACCATATCGATGTAAGTCATTTGTTGGGTGTCTTCGTATGTAACATCCGTGTTCGCATCACTTGAGGGTATAATTGATTTGACTTCTTCATAAACCTTATCCTGATATTTTGGAAACATTGCAAGAAACATAAGTGTATAGCCAACAGTATTTGCTGTAGTTTCAAATGCCTAAATTAAGAAAAAATATTAATTAAATTTGTCTGATAAACGCGAAAGCTTATACTCCAAAAATAATGACGTTTGATTCATCCTCGACATCTTTCCAAGTGAAATCTCCAGTTTTTACCAATTCAATAGCGCGATCAATGAAGATATTTGGGTTTTTCTTAATATCAACATCCGCTTTGCTGTCTGTCAATGCATCTTTACTAGACTCGACTTGATTAAGGGACAATTTTTCTTTAATCAGCTGGTAAAACATGCAATGATTAATACTTGTTCTTGATAATATCCTATCCACGTTTAACTTACATTCTGAGTGAAATCTCGTATACATTTCCTTGATTTTAAATAAGTGTGATAGTTCTTTGTCATTTGATGGAAAAATTTGTACTTTAACCATGGTAAAAACAGCATTCTTGTCATTGCTTCTAGCATACTATGAGCCAACAATTATTAAAGATAATTCAAATTTTGCTTGTAATACCTTTGAAAGCAATGTAAAAGATCTTCGTTATGATCCTTTATACTTGGTATTCGTCTACCCATAATTGTTTCTGAAACATGAAGAGGGTTGATGTTGACTTGCAGCATCTATGTAAGCCGCGTTTCTTTGAGAAATGTATCCACAGTTGGTCATAGGAACGATTACAAGAATTATGGCCAGCATCCATACATTTTAGTTTGCAACACAAGTTACTGTATGTATTTGCAGCATGTATTTAACGCAGCCCTGCTGTGGATGTTATCGACAGCTATCCCCAGTATTGCTGGCGAACAATGTTGTTGTTATTTAGCGTGTTAATTCGAGCTCTCCTGTTAATATATTTCTCAAAGAAACGCACCTATTATGTTTGTGAATTAAAAATTGTATACTTACGTGCTGAAATGTTTAATGTGCACTTTGGTAAAATTGCTGTCAAATCGACTTCTCCCATATCAACAAGTTCACTCAACTCTTGTTTCAAATTGTTAGCCTCTTGATTGAAAATTGGAAGAAAACTCAGAAGAACTTTGTGGGTAAATGCAGGATTCAAAAGTTTTCTATGAGTATTCCATACAGGATCTAAGAATAAATATTGATTAAATGTATCATAATTCTGTAGACAAATGTATAACATACTTTTTAGGCTAAACAAACTTGGTCCTGCTGCTTCATCGATTGTTTCATAAATAAATGATTTATCTATAAATTCTGGTGATGTTAAAACGACCTCAGCTAGTTCTGGTTCAGCAATTACTAAAAACGGAAACGGTCCTAGCCAAGACACAAATGCTCGACCATACTCCTTTTCTAATTCCAGAAATACCGAAAGGATTTCTGTAAAAAAAAATGCGAAAATGAAAAATGAAAAATGCGGTCGCATGCCTGCTGTCATTATTTGATTATATTCTTCGTATTCGGCACTGGTTAACTGGCAAACACGAAATAGTTAGTACATTTTGGATGGTTAAAAATATGTTTTACAATGACAGCGTTACTCTTTATAACTTTCTCGTTTACTCTAGTATCCAATAAGGAAAACATGTAAATACGTACAAATGGTGTTCAAATTTGACGTATTATTTAAAATTGGCCGCCACTTTTTTTACATTTATTAGATTACACATTTCGTTCAAAATACGGTAGAGAAAATGCTCCGTCAAACCGTACTATAAAACTTATCGTTCATAAATTTGAAAAAACTGGTTCGGTTCTGACGATGTTAGACAAGCAATTGACACTAATTATACAACTGTGATAACATTACTTGACTTTTCTAAAGCATTTGACTGTGTTAATCCAAATATTCTCTATGATAAACTTATGACATACTTTAACTTCTCTGACACTTCTAACAAATTAATTTATTCATATATGACTAATCGCTTGCAAGCTGTTTCATGTAATAGTAAACTGTCTTCGTTTCTTCCTGTTAATTGTGGTGTTCCTCAAGGATCTATTCTTGGTCCATTATTGTTCTCTCTATTTATTAATGATTTACCTTCCGTTTTATTGCATTGTCAGTATCATATATACGCTGACGATGTTCAACTGTACATAAGCTTTCCTATTGGTATGATTGAAGATGCTGTTGCAAAAATAAACGACGATCTGTGTTCTGTTTTCGAGTGGTCAACTCGCAATCGGCTAAAGCTGAACCCCGGCAAAACAAAAGCCATACCAATATCCAAACATCAACCACATCTTTCAGATTTTCCTCCTATCTTTTTAAATTCCTGCCAAGTTGAATATGTTAACCAAGCAAAAAATCTGGGAATTATCTTTAACAATAAGTTGACATGGGATGTTCACATAAATTCAATTATTAATAAAATATATACATCGCTACGTGGTTTATCTGTTACAAAAACAATCTTACCTACCCAAGTCAAACTGAAATTGGTAAAGGCACTAATAATACCCATAATTTCATATGGCTGTGAGCTGTTTGCCGATCCTGACTCATATTCGCTTCAAAAACTGAAGGTTGCTTTCAACTCAATTGCCCGGTATGTTTTCAATCTTCGAAGATTCGATCATATATCATCTGAAGCTCGTCAACTCCTTGGATGTAATTGAGAGACTTTTTTCAAATATCGTTGCTGTGCTTTACTCTTCAAAACAATTCACGTGAAGGAACCAAACTATTTGTTTGATAAAATTAATTTCTGCTCATCAAATCGTTACACAGTCTTACGTCCCGCTACATTTACCTGCTTGACATCACGCAGGCAATTTTTCATTTATGCTGTCAAACTCTGGAATGGTCTACCCATTCCTGTGAAGTCCTTAATCGAACGCCGTAAATTCCTAACAGTTTGTTTCGAACACCTCTCCAGTTTGAACTGATTTAACTTTCTTGTTTTATACGAGGGCGGGTCAATAAGTCCGTGACTTTTGGAATAAAACACAGATTTTTTGATAAAAAAATAATTTTATTTTCAACGTAGTCTCCTTTGAGCTCTATACACTTTGTCCAACGTTTCTCCAATTTTTTTATCCCTTCCAAAAAAAATGATTTGTCGAGGTCCTCAAAATAGGCCTCTGTTTGCGAGATGACTTCATCATTGGAGTCAAATCTTTTTCCACCAAGCCATTTCTTCAGGTTTGGGAACAAGAAGTAGTCGCTCGGAGCCAAATCTGGAGAATAGGGTGGATGAGGGAGCAATTCATAGCCCAATTCATGGATTTTTGCCATGGCAACTGCACATGTGTGCACCCTTGCATTGTCTTGGTGGAAAAGAACTTTTTTCTTGGCCAAATGAGGTCGGTTTTTTTTTTCAAATCGTCATTGAATCGGTCCAATAAGTTGGCATAATATTCCCCATTGATTGTTCTTCCCTTTTGAAGGTAGTCAATGTGGATTATCCCGCGTGCATCCCAAAAAACAGTCGCCATAACTTTATTGGCTGACAAACCCACCTTGGCCTTCTTTGGCGCCGATTCACCCTTAGAAACCCACTGTTTTGACTGTTGTTTGGTCTCTGGTGTGTTGTGATGGATCCATGTTTCGTCCACGGTTACAAAACGGCGCAAAAACTCCTCCATATTGCGATTAAACAATGCCAAACCTTCCTGTGAAGTTGTTACACGATTGCGTTTGTGGTCGACTGTGAGCAAACGCGGCACCCATCTTGCGGAAAGCTTTCTCAGGCCCAAGTGATCATTCAAAATTGAAACCACTGAGCCATGCGAGATCCCTACGGCTTCCACAATCTCTCGCACTTTCAATCTTCGGTCGGCCAACACCATATCGTGAATTTTTTCGATTGTTTCGGGTGGGCGTCCAGGACGTTCGGCTTCTTCAGTGCTTGTACGGCCACAACGAAATTCAGTAAACCACTTTTTTACCATTGAAATCGATGGTGCAGAGTCCCCATAGTATTTTTCAAGCTTAGCCTTGGTCTCGGTAATGTTTTTTTTTCGCAAGAAATAATGCTTAATAAGCACACGAAATTCACTTTTTTCCATTTTCTCCTCAAATTAGTGAGTAGTCTGATAAAAATAGCTGTCAAACACAAACTAACTGACGCAGCAAGTTTAAATTTTGACAGGAGTCAACTGACAGATGCCTGTTGACAGGGGCAGTGTTGCCGTTTCAGTAAAGAGGTCAGAAATTCAAAAAGTCACGGACTTATTGACCCGCCCTCGTATGTCTTTTTGATCTTTCTCTTCTTTGGTTGCGCTTCTATTTGTTGTACTCTAAATTTAATCTATTTTACTTATATACATGTATTTTCTTTTATTTCCATTAGAGAGGATTGTTGAAACGGACAATGAAACCAAAAAAAGTTACTGTATGCTGTGGATTTTGGTGTGGTGTCGTAATTGGTCCATTTTTCTTGATGAAAATGGCAATGCAGTAACTGTGGATTGAGCTCCATAGCAAGCGATGGTTAGACACTTTTGTGGAGTCGATTGGAAGATATTGATGTGCAGAATATGTGGTTTCAACAGGATGCCGCAACATGCCACATAGCAACGAACTCAATCGATCTTTTGAAAGAGAAGTTTAATAAAAGCATAATTTACCGAAGAACAGACGTGAATTGACCGCTCGATTTTTTCTTATGGGGTTTCTTGAAGAGTAAAGTCTAAGCCGATAATCCTCAAACTGTTCAACACCTCAAAGACAACATCATCGAGCAAATATCACTCATTGAACAATCATTATTGGAAAAAGTGATTAAAAATGTTGGTAAAAAGTTGTTAAGTCTACCGAGCTAGCAGACGAGGTCACTTGGACGACATTCTTTTTCATTATTAACCGGAATCAATGTACATTAAGTTCCAATAAAAATAAATACAGATTTCACACAATTTATGTCTTTCATTCAAAATAGAGAGATGCCCAAAGCATGTTCCGCAAAACCATCTATATCTATGATAGACGGACCTATCATCGAGCCTACTGCCTTAGCTGGTAAACGGATTTCTTTCAAATTTAGCTTTAAAGTTTTTGGCTTTATATCTCGCAGCGATTTTCATGTTATTTTTGGCCCCTAAAAGCTACTTTATCTGTGATCAGCATCGAAAGTTATGTCAATCTAGACACGTCCTTCCGATACCAATTTAGCGATCTTTAAATTCGACCTATAAAGCTGAAATTTGAAACATATTCTGTATCGTAACCCAAAACGGTGCTTAAAAAAATGTCACTATCTCAAAAACGAATGAAATGATATCAAAGTTACTCGGTCTTTTCGTTGGCACTGCCATTTAGAACGAATTTGCATATTCATAAAATAATAAATACTTTTTTAAAATACAATTCGATAATCTGTTAATAAATGCAAGAACATTTTTAAAAACTGGCATTGTGAGGTCTGAGAAATCACACACAAGCTCTTCGAAGACTTCTTGCGGGTCGATAACATTTTCCAGTGGGTAATTTTTATAAAGCTGAATATACTTATGTAGGTCTATCTGTTTTGCATTGATAGTGGTACACTCGTACCCTTACTCGCTCATATTTCTACAAAAAAACATTAAATACTAAATACGGGAGGCTTCGCTTAACACATAAGTAACGTTCTTGGAAAATGCCGTTTTCAGTGAAATCGTGTTAAACGATACACGAAACCAGTGCATGGTTTCAAAAAAGCAACCAAAAATATATTTTTTTTTAATTTTTAGTTATATTTTAGCTATATTTAAAAATAAATAAATAAATAAATATTAGGCATTAACGGCCCATAGAGGGCCGAAAACCTAGCTTCTCCAAACACTTTCTTTGCGAAGTGGAAGGGACCAACAATTTTACGCCGAATCCGAACGGCAAATTTGAGAAGCTTCTCATGACAATTGATACTCTTGGATATTTGTCAGACGTTCGCAACAGGTGGGGCAGTGGAAACAAAACTCACTCTTGGCCCCGCCGGGAATTGAACCGGGGACCTTTCGATTAGTAGTCCGACACGCTAAACATTAAGCCACTGCGCCCGACTGTAGCTATATTTACATACAAAAAAAACACAAATGCTTTTTCCTCCAATAAACTTATCAAAAAAGCTCAATAAAACGGAACAAAAACAAACCAAAAGTTATCATAACTTAACAAAAAACATTAAAGTTTTACCCGCTGTTAATATTCATTCTTCATCACTGCTTACATTTTTCATACGTGGACGAATTTGTAATGCCTTAATGTCGTTTTTTTGTTGCAAAAATCCGATACCGAACGAGGCTTTCTACCGTGTTAAACGCAAATATGTCGCAAAAAACGAAATGTTTTACATCAAGGCCATGGTATAAGAAGTACATGTCAAGCGAAGCCTACCTGTAAATAAAAACCGAACATATTTTAAATTGATTCAATCCAATCCGAGATGTGACGAAGTTTGACTCCACAAAAAATCCTGCATTGCAGTGTATTCCATTGGAAAATTAATTTCATCGCACATAAACAAACAAGTCAGTCTATTCCCTTCACACTCTGACCAAAATGGAAAGACAAATTGAATGAATTTTAACATGCCGAAATAAGCCGTTCTCCTCTCTTCGGGTGGCACAGCTCAATTATATGAGTTATGAGATAAGTTACTTCACCACATCGATCATCTACATATACCACGATAGCCGATTTTATTCTATGTATAGATTTGGACTCAGTAGTAAGTGCGTTAGACTACCGCAAGAACGATCTTAGGTTTTATAATTTTTTTGCGAAATTCTTACAAATATCCATTAGCATAAACTGTCATAAGAAACTTCTCAAATTTGCCATTCGAAATCGGCGCAAATTTGAGGTCCCTTCCGTTCATGACAAATAGATAGATTCTCACACAAAAATTGCTGGAGAAGCTGGTTTTTAGGAAATTAAACAAGCACAAAGTTTTCGTGCAGGGACGTAAAAGGCAACTAAGGGAAGAATTCATATTTAGGCTATTTCAAAATCCTGGTGAGCATTGCGACGCATTTAACATCTGGAAACTCAAATTTGTATGCAAGTCCGTGGGTTGACACGACTAGCGACCACTGGACTGGTGCATAAAAGGACGATAAAACAAAAAATAAATAAAAGGAGCATACACGTGCCAAAGTCGTAAAAAGAGTCAATCCGAGGTCTTACAAATGCAATTACACCAGTATTTGTACTATTGGCAATAGTGTAGAGTAGTAAAGTAGTGATTTGCAGACGGGAAGCCTACCGGCGAACCCCAAAGGTTGACCAGTAGGGTTGCCATAAAGTGGAAGAGCTACGATCGCTTTACTACTGATCATTACCTTGCCCTAAAGGAAAATGAGAAAAAAGACATAAAGTTTAAATTAAAACCTTTGCTTTGAAATCGCCTTAGATCTATGAGTGTAATTTGGAGAAAAACTTTTGGCATTTTGTTGTTTTGCAGAATAGAAATTAAGACACAGTGAAATTATTTTAAGTAATTAAATTTTTAGAAGTAAGCAATCCGTTATTTGAGCACACTACGATTTTTTTTTAGATTAAGATAAAAGTTCCACACTAAGATATTCATAGTCAACATTGCTTTTAAACAAAATTTAAATGATGGATAACGAATCGAACTTCAAATGTCATTTGTAAGTTGTGCCCTGCTCAATATGAGATCCTGATTTCGATTTTCGTGTGAGGCAGTTTTCAAAACTCTTACAAAATAAAATCCACCTTCAATTGGGTATTTTCCCTCGTTCGATATCCGTTAGTTTTGCCAGTAAAGAAAGCTACAGTTGCTGATACCAAGGCTTTAACAAATCAATCAAAATGATCCAATAAAACTCCTACTACTGGCGTTTTATTGGATCATTGGAGTTGAACATTGGAGAGTATGTGATTAAGAATGGATGCATGATTTCCGAATGACCGCTACTATTAATTTTGCACCCGATTAGACCAGTGGCGAACTTTGCGATTAAAAGGGAAGAAAGTCAATAGTGGATTGAACAAGTGAAATCGGATTTTTTGATAACTAATCATTTCAAATAAATAAGCGTACTTCAAACACATGATAGAGCCCGAATTATCGAGAAATGAAAAAGATAATAAGTAATCTTTCTTACAATTGAAACAAAAAACTTATAAAAATGTTAACCGGAAAATATTATTTTGGACCGACGGTATATTCAGCATTGGACTGCCTCACTGTCCTCATATTCAGCAACGACTGAAACGCATACGACAAAATAACTGGTCTAAGAACTGTCACTCATCTGCAATTTCTATTGTTTTAGTTTAAAAAAAAATTATTAAACAATTAATTTAATACTTGTTTTTTGATATCTTTTGTTACTAAGAATTTGACGCCACTTAAAAAGGACGTCTTTAGTATCTATAACCAAACACAACACACCTTCTCGCTTTATAAACTTATGTGCATATCCAATAATTGGATATCCCAATGGTCCTGGCATTTTGAAAAATAACGCGTAAAACCTCCTTCTTGTCCAAAGGAAATAAAGCAATAACACGACAAAGAGTAAAATGAAGAATAACATTGTTTTTGCGTTTATTGCTTAAATTAGTTATTATTATCAATTTTTGTCCGCTATTGTTAACCGTTCAAGCTCGCGTTTAATTAAGACTGAAGTATTGAGAAATAAATTTGATTCCAAATAAAACGAGTCGCACGCTAACGTGCTTCTCTCAACTGCTTATTAAAACGATTATACTGTTCAAGGTCATACGCGGGTATAAAAAGTCTAAGAGTAATTTACATATATAGTAACCTAAGTTATGAGAAGATCAATAGACATTAATATGAAATGTTTAATTGCTCAAACAGGATCGAGGTAGAACATTACGTTGTTCATAAAACATTATGATGAAGACAAGTTTTCAAGGTTTGACGCAGGACCGCTTTATTAAAGAGCGACGGTTAGCTTTTATTCTAGACCAGTGTTTCACAAAGTGATATATATCGAACCCTAAGGGTATTCCCGAACGGGGGTGCGCAGTATCTAAGTGGGGGTACACGCAAATATACCCTTTTTAACATCCCCTGCTCCATACAGGTCGGAAACAATCTCACCGAGACCTTTGATGTCAAAAAAGGATTTAGACAAGGTGATGCGCTGTCATTTGACTTCTTCAACATCATACTTGAGAAAATCGTGCGAAACTCGTTTCATGAAGCTTATGAGGGTCCAGTAACGCATATTTTGCTTATTGACGAAGCCGATCAACCAAAAATGCGCTTCATCGCTGAAGATGATTTTGCGATGAAATTCTTAATTTTCTTCCATCATGTCCAGAGCCCAATTCGAGCTTCATACGAGTGCGGGTCAATAAGTCCGTGACTTTTGGAATAAAACACAGATTTTTTGATAAAAAAAAAAATAATTATTTTTAACGTAGTCTCCCTTGAGCTCTATACACTTTGTCCAACGCTTCTCCAATTTTTTTATCCCTTCCAAAAAAAATGATTTGTCGAGGTCCTCAAAATAGGCCTTTGTTTGCGAGATGACTTCATCATTGAAGTCAAATCTTTTTCCACCAAGCCATTTCTTCAAGTTTGGGAACAAGAAGTAGTCGCTCGGAGCCAAATCTGGAGAAAAGGGTGGATGAGGGAGCAATTCATAGCCCAATTCATGGATTTTTGCCATGGCAACTGCACATGTGTGCACCCTTGCATTGGCTTGGTGGAAAAGAACTTTTTTCTTGGCCAAATGAGGTCGGATTTTTTCAAATCGTCATTGAATCGGTCCAATAAGTTGGCATAATATTCCCCATTGATTGTTCTTCCCTTTTGAAGGTAGTCAATGTGGATTATCCCGCGTGCATCCCAAAAAACAGTCGCCATAACTTTATTGGCTGACAAACCCACCTTGGCCTTCTTTGGCGCCGATTCACCCTTAGAAACCCACTGTTTTGACTGTTGTTTGGTCTCTGGTGTGTTGTGATGGATCCATGTTTCGTCCACGGTTACAAAACGGCGCAAAAACTCCTCCATATTGCGATTAAACAACGCCAAACCTTCCTGTGAAGTTGTTACACGATTGCGTTTGTGGTCGACTGTGAGCAAACGCGGCACCCATCTTGCGGAAAGCTTTCTCATGCCCAAGTGATCATTCAAAATTGAAACCACTGAGCCATGCGAGATCCCTACGGCTTCCACAATCTCTCTTTCTCACTTTCAATCTTCGGTCGGCCAACACCATATCGTGAATTTTTTCGATTGTTTCGGGTGTAGAGACCTCAACTGGGCGTCCAGGACGTTCGGCTTCTTCAGTGCTTGTACGGCCACAACGAAATTCAGTAAACCACTTTTTTACCATTGAAATCGATGGTGCAGAGTCCCCATAGTATTTTTCAAGCTTAGCCTTGGTCTCGGTAATGGTTTTTTTTCGCAAGAAATAATGCTTAATGAGCACACGAAATTCACTTTTTTCCATTTTCTCCTCAAATTAGTGAGTAGTCTGATAAAAATAGCTGTCAAACACAAACTAACTGACGCAGCAAGTTTAAATTTTGACAGGAGTCAACTGACAGATGCCTGTTGACAGGAGCAGTGTTGCTGTTTCAGTAAAGAAGTCAGAAATTCAAAAAGTCACGGACTTATTGACCCGCCCTCGTATGATCAAGTGGCTTTAGTTCCTGAGTCAAGTTGATTTTGTAAGGGTGTAGGCCAAGATCCGTATGCAAAACTTGCCATAATGTGATCTGGGAGAGGCTAAATTCTTGAGAACGCCGTGAAATTGACTGATTTCGATGGTTTGCGACGGCAAATATTCTCAACACGTAATCTCACTGGCACGGCAATATCAAGCCGCGAATATTCTGACTAAAACTTTTTCACTAGACTATGATTGATTGTCTACTGGGACGAGAATTGGGGCCGAAAATTGGCGTTAACGCTCTTAAAGTTGCGACCACCGACTCGGAATTTCGGTTGTAAATTATAATTATTTGTAAATGT
Source organism: Portevinia maculata (assembly GCA_949715645.1). Classification (NCBI taxonomy): domain Eukaryota; kingdom Metazoa; phylum Arthropoda; class Insecta; order Diptera; family Syrphidae; genus Portevinia; species Portevinia maculata. The sequence continues at coordinate 136,438,883 of OX454528.1, read as the reverse complement.
TTTCCCTTTAGGTAGGTACTTGACCATGATGATAATGTTGATTTTACTGAATATTTTGACATTGACGGATCGGTAATCGGTTTAATCGGTGCGTTCATACTGAATGTTTGAAGTTGTCAAGTTGCTAATGAAAGGCATTTTATAAGAAATACAGGGGATCTATGGAAAATACAAAAAATTGCCATGGGGTCTACGAAAAAAACAAGTTCAGCGACCTCTGAATATCTATACCTCTTTAGGTACAGATGAGAAATATAATTGCTAAAACTTCAATTTAGTTAAAATAACGTTGAATACAGAAATAGTGCGTGCCTTTTAAGCACATTTTGGAAAAAATATCCTTTTTATGGATATAAATGACCTTTTTTAGGGGTCCAATGACCTCTTCATAATAAAACATTAAACACAGAAATACTGGGCGGTTTAAAATGATGTTAAGGAAAAATATCCATTTCCCGGGGAGTTTAAGGACTTGTGACTAAAAGAACATTGAACACAGAAACATGGCGCGGTTTCTAAGGGTTCTAACGACCTTTCATATTATAACATTGACATTTTGGAAAAACATCCATTTTTCGGATTTTAACTTCTTTTTTAGACCTCCATGGACCTCTTGGTAATGTCAATGTCAGTAACAGAAATACTGTGTGGTGTCTTAACATATTTTTGAAAAACATCATTTTTTTCTGGTTTTAAGGACCCTTTTTAGGGTTCCAAGGACCTCATGGTAAAATAACGTAATGTCAAATTAAAGGCGATATTCTTAAATTAGCCATCAGTTTCCTTGGTACAAATTTAAATTTTTAGTCCGCCTTGCAACTAATGTATATCTTCAACAAACTATGAACAGCAAACATTTCATATCTGAGTAGAAAGAAAAGAGCATACGCTTCCAGCTCAAGGAGATCGAAAGGTCTCGCGATAGAGCAACATCCGTAGGCCACGTTTAAACAACAAATGCAACAAATTTAACTAATAATCAAACAGCAAATCAACAATAAATAAACAAATTATCTGATCCAAACGACAAACATTTGTCGAGCGAAAATGAACAAAAGCTGACATTATCTCTATAAAGCCATTTTGCTCCTGCGAATATTGTAACGTTGGGGAATTAATGGACGTTTATTTTTAGCTTAAGGTACTTTGATGAGCACTTAATAGTTGTCAGGCAGACAAAAGGTTCGCACCATGTACGCTGAGTACCAAGAAATGGATGCTTACCGCCAAACATTGCTAACATCCGCTAGTAAAATAAAACTTTTTTTTCGTTTTTACGCATTTTTACTAGGTCCGTTTGCGTACTTTAAGTGTAGAAAAATGAAAACTGTCAAATCTGCAAAATCGAGAGAGAATCCTCTCATTTCAAAGAAAAGTACGCGAACGCTTTTGTGTAAAAAGATGTAAAACGTCTTAGTTTGGCTTGAAAAAAAGCAACCGCTGTGTTATTTTTTGCCGCAAACTCATAGGATTTCATCATTTGACAGTTTTCATTTTTTTATCAGCTGAAATTCTGTGTGAAGAAAAATGCACGAAAGTACATTTTTCTTTCGTTCATCTTTTTACCATTTTCTCAGTACGCGAACGCGTTTGTGTAGTTTTGCACGAAAGTTTATATAAATTTACGTTTGCATATTAGTTCGCGAACAGACCTATTATTTCGAACAATTTGCATTCCAAATTTAAAGCATTTATATTTATTTATTTAGCAAATAAAATCTACAAAACAAGATCTACTAGTATGGTATAATTTTGGACTTAGTACCTATGTCATTTTGCAGGAATATATTAACCTACAGCTATTTTACGTATAATGACACAAGTCTAATCTTTTTTTTTCAATACAGCTTCTTTGAATAACTTTGCTATGGTACTTATTTTATTCTACGACTTCACTTAACCTTGGAACCGTGTATCCTCCGATCAACACATTTCCGTGTTTTGGGGAGCTGTACTCCCCACTGCATTTTATATGCAAATTAACCAATAATTTAAAGCAGTGAATTGCTTTTGGTTGAATATTTTTATTAAGTACATGAATATGAAAATCGATTAAATTTGTGTAGAATTCAGATATCTGATAGCTGTGTGGGGGAGCTGGTATGAGCTCGTTTGGACGGTGGTGATTGTCGAGCGGCTGGATGTAGTCTGAATGGACCTGGTGTGGACGGACCTGGTGTGGACGGACCTTGTGTGGACGGACCTAGCGTATATAGATCTAGCCTGATCAAAATGTCATCCTCGTCCAAACATTCTTCATTAGAAGGGCTGTTGAACTTTAGGAGGTAGCAGTCGCAAGCTCGAATATAATGCTTGCTGCAAGTAAGTTTGTAACATAGATCACAAACGGCGGTTGTTTTCGTGTCTTTGTTCTTCGAGCGCAGGGGCTTACATGGCTCACAGGAGTAAACGTTTCCTTTGTTGCGACCCATCAAATCCATTGCAATTTTAACGGAAGGCTTCAGTGGAAGTCCGCACAGGTTATCTAGGTACGAGTATGTTTGAACCAACTCAAGTGCCAACTCTTTGAGAAACATTTTTCGCTTCGGAGATTTGTTATTGTTCCAAACCGGATGGCATAGCTCAAACAGTCAAAAAGCTGCAAGTCCAGCCACGTCAACCATGTTGTGAAAAATCACCATCGGCCAACGATTGCTTTTCCTGTTGCAGGTGCAGCCGCGTACCATTTCGTCGAATTTGTCGACGCCACCTTTGTGTTCGTCATAATCATAAATTATGATTGGTTTCCTTGTATTTTCATGTATCTGCTCGGAAGCATGGGAAGTCGACATTAGTACAACATTCTTTTTGGAGTCAGTAGTGTAGCTCACAAGAGATCTGAGAAGCAGAAAACTGAAGCAAACGGACCTCTTTTTTCACATTCTTCGATCGATGAAAACAGCTCGCGTTTGTTGGATCAAACTGTACCCACTAGAATTGTATTGTGGGAATACATATCCATTGCCAATGGATAACTCGTAAAAAAGTTTTCTATTGTAATGTTTGCCCCAATATTCAAACTGCGCTCGGCAAGTCGAAGAACCAAGGCATGTGAAATTCCAGTTGATCTTTGTTCGTTTGTCTGAGTACCCAAATAAATCTCAGCTGATACCGGATAGTTTCTTTTTGGAATCCACAAGCCAAAATATTTTAATTCCATACTTTCCTGGCTTTGATGGTATATACTGACAAAACCTGCATTGTCAACAGATAATGAAGCTATAGGATGATCTCGACCACCAATCGCTTCGCTTGCTTCAGCCTCATTTTCGCCGATATCTCTGATGAAATAATCAGCAAGCTCTTGCTGTTCTTCATCGGTTAACTCACGTTGAATATTTGCTAAATAAATTACTCTTCTGTCGATATCGTCAAAATAGCTGCAACCAAATCAAATGACCAAACAAAATAAGATACATCTATATGAACTAATAGGAAATAGGAAATAGGTAAAAAAATAAAATATTCTATGGCAAATATATGTACCTAGAAGATCATTTAGTTTGTCAACTAAGAACAAAGAATATTGTCTTAAAACATTTGTTCATAACTTTCAATTAAAACTTACCAACTCCAACAGGATTGAAACCGCAATTCCATACAAAATGTACTAAGAAAAATAATGGGGAGTACAGCTCCCTAAACACGTATAGAGGTAGCATTGTTTCATGCGCTCTTACACGGAACTCATTGAAAATTTGAATCCAATACTTTTGCAAAGGTAACGGTACATTTCATACAATATGCTGAGATATTACGTTGGTGTGAAATAGTTTGTTGTTTGTATTCATCATTCAAAAGTGTATGGGGAGTGCAACACGGTTCTAAGGTTAAATTCGATTTGAAAATGTATTTGGATATTTATTGCGAACATGCAATATTATGTCCTTCAATTCATCAACGAAGATGAAGATGCAGAGTGCAGAGCACAAGATATGTGGAATTCCTTACAACGACCTTGATTGGATAGAGTCAAATCATTGCTAGAGGCTTCTAAAGGAAAGGATACTACCAACACGGTAAAGAAACATGTTGGTTGACAGATGAAGCCAAAGCAGTAATAAGTGATAAGAAAGCGGCGTTCAAAGCTTGGTCAAAAATAAATATAACAAAAATAAATAATATTCATTAATGGCCAATACGCGCCTAAGACCTAGCTTTTCCAACCATTTGCTTGTGCAAGTGGACGGGACCTCTAATTTAACGACAATTGATACTCTTGGATGTTTGTTAGACGTACGAAAAAGGTGCGGCACGAGGTTATTTGGCCCCGTCGGGATTTGAACCTGAGACCTTTAGATCAGTAGGCCAACACACTAACCTTTGCGCCACTGAGCCCAAACTAATAATAATGAAGATGAAAAAGCTTACCTCGAATTGTTAGAGACTCGCGAAGAGAAAGTGAGCTTAAATTCAAGCAAAGTGTGGAGTGTATCGGGAGTTAGAAGAAATTTCTTCTTAGGCTGCTGATAGAACCCAGGTTATCCACGAACTCCGAAAAACCAGCTTGAACAGAAGAATCACCATTTTCAAAATAGCCGGGCGGTCAAAGACTCCAAAAACGAAAAGCAGTTGGGTTGGAAGAGATACCCTCTGAGTTCTGGAAAAAGATGAGGGGCGATCCAATGCCTAACCAGTGGAGTTAAAGTTTTCTTCTTTTTTTGTACAAAGGAAAAGGCGATATGCGAGACTGTAATAATTCCCGTTCAATCAAGCTGATGTCACACACCACTAAGATCGTTGAGCGGGTATTAGATACCAGCGAGGGTTTGTCGCAGGCAAATCAAGCACAGATGCAATCCAAAGTATAAGGATCATGATTTAAACACATCGTGATTCCTTGAGGGATTTGCATAGGTATGGTGTTGGTTGGCGCTGAGACAACGAGGAATTCTAGAAACCTACGTTCAGATGATCATGGACATGTATGAGGGCGCAAATACAAGAATAAGATGCCCCATTTATTACAATCCTTGATTATCTGTTGTTCTCTGTTGACGATGGAGCCATAATTAGCGAGGATCAAACGTTCCTGCATTGAGCTTTTGATGAATGGGTGTAAGTTTTGGGGGGAGAACGGGTATCGTATAAGTGCGAAAAAACAGAATACTTATGCTGCCCGTTCTCTAATCCACTAAGACCTATTCCAAGCATTTACATGAATAGAAGATTGATTCCCAAGTGCGAAAAGTTTAAATATCTGCGATCTATTATCCGAATAAGCTGTTATGACGATAATTAGCATCGCGCAAGCTTAGGTTAGATGAAGTGGGGGGAGGGGGGAATTCTCAGCCATCTTCTGTCAATAAAGCCTCCTAAGCTGAAAGGAAAGCTCTACACGGAGTTGTGCGCCCGGCGCTCACATATGGTTCACAATGTTGGACAGCGTACAAAAAATATGAGGGCAAATTAACGGCAGCTCAGATGAAAATGCAGAAATACCAGTAATTGATCGAATAAGAAGTTCCAAGATCCGAGAAAGCCTTCACGTCAAAGAACGTAGCTCGAAAAAAATGCAGCGCGACTGTCATGTTCAAAGGAGAAACCCTACGAACGCTGTCAAAAAAAAACAATATCAACCAAAGTTCCCATAAAAACGGAAAAGTGAGGCAGGTCTTGAATCTCCTGGATCACACAAATGCAGCAACACCAGCATTTGATTGGCCTTAGTGACAACTTGATTTAACATAGGGAAGTTTGACGTTATTTTCTGAAGTCGTACCAGCGAACCTTTCAGGCGGACCAGTAGTGATGCAACTAAGTGGGAGGGTTCTGATCCCTTTAATCCTGATCATAGCCTCGCCGCCAAAAATTAAAACGAAGCTTTTTTGCGATTTCTTGCTTCTTATTATTATTATCAATTAATCACACTAAAAATAAACAAAACTTATTGATTTTCCGCAAATGGTGTCAAAATGCCATATACAATGAAGTCCAAGCAAAAAAACATACCTAAAAGCACTGAACCCATACTAGTGGCCCAATAAAATAACCCACTTTCCGTCACAGCAGGAGAGCAATGTAAATAAAACAAAGTGGTAATAATTTATCAATTTTATTTTTTAGCAAAAGTTTGCAAATAAACCCTCTCTTCCTACCATAGGAATGGTGAAAACGCGAAACCGGTTATTTCGTTTCGGTTAACCGGTTTTTTTTCAGTTTTTTTTTTATATCGGTTAAAAATGTTTTTTTTTTTAAATACAATAACCGCCAATTTCACACCACGAAAAATGCAGGCAACACAAAAAAAAACTTTGTATAAAAATGTTCGTTCTCTAACAAGACAAATTATCTTCTCGCTCGCGTTTATTCTCTACATTTTCGACCGCTTCCACCTTCTCTAAATCTAATTAGTCATTAGCTAGTCATGGTATGGTAAGAAGGTGGTATCGCTAAGAAACTACACACACTTCCTTCCTTAAAATTATGGCTTTCTTAGAAGTCTAATAAGCACACTTTACATTTGAATAGTAATTTTCCATTCCTTTACTAATTGGCTTGTTGTTCTTTGTTACTCTTATTATACCCTATTCTAAGGGTATATTAATTTTGACGCATAGTTTGTAACATACCTTAATATTGCCCGTAGACCCCTAAAAGTTACTATATTTATGATCAGCATCGATAGTAATGTCGATCTAGCCATGTCCGTCCGTCCATCCGTCCGTCCGTCCGTCTGTAGCCAAAAATTACGCCTTTAAACTGGACCTAGAGAGCTGAAATTTTAACCATATACTCTGTAGGGTCCCGAAATAATCAAGTTTACGAATTATTGAAATCCGCCCACAGACACGCCCACAAACCCAAAAAAAACAAATTTTGGAAAAAATCGAATTTTGAGCTAGAAAGCTGAATTTTTTTATATATGATCTATGACTCCTAAACCTGCTCGGGATAAAAAATTTTCAAAATCCGCCTACTGACACGCCCACAAATAAATAAAATAATTTTTTTATACCCTATTCTAAGGGTATATTAATTTTTGAAAATCCAATGTTTCAGCTAGGGAGCTGAAATTTATAGTATGTACTCTCTATGGGCCCTTTATGCTCATGTGTAAATATTTTCAAAATCCGCCCACTGACACGCCCACAATTAATTAATTTTTTTTTTTGAAAGTTCAAAGTTTGAGCTAGGGAGCTGAAATTTATAATATATACTCTCTAGGGGCCCTTTATTCTCATGTGTTAATTTTTTTTAAATCCGCCTACCGACACGCCCACAATTAAATAAAGCAATTTCATTGAAACACCCAAATTTGAGCTAGGGAGCGTTTTTTTTTTTGATAAAATCCTTTAAATGTTATATAACAAAATATGTAGAGCGTTCTTAACAATTCAACCATACTTAGACTTTTGTCACGCCCACTTATGAGGGATAGGAAAAAGAATAGGGTATCCAACAGTTCGCCCAAGCGGACTGTAGCCCGTCCCTATGTTTTATATTGTTTTCTTCTCGCTGTAGTTTTCGTTATCGACTTTTGACCTACGATGGCGGGTGGCATCAAGGCCGCATCAAACTCATCGCTTGTAGCGACCCAAGATCATGGAATCTCTGCCAACTTGCGATAAGCAGGCTTGGTGTGATGTGGCTAGTCCAGCTAACCAGGGAAGGCCTAACCATATGTGCAAGATGAGCAAATACACAGGGCGCCAAATTCCGGGGCGCATTGCTAGGAGTAAGAAAAATTAATTTTACATTGCGCTGATACTGTCATTTGCATTTAAAACAAAAAACGGTGGCGGGAAATAACTTCACGGGCAATAACTTCACATTTGCAATAACTTCACCTCGAGTGGGAAATAACTTCACTTTTTTTGTGAAGTTATTGCCCACAATAGGTGAGCACAATCTTCACTTTTTTGTGGGAAATAATTTCTTTTAAAATTTTATGATAATTCAAGAACCGTACCTCGCACCTACTCCAAATCAAACAGTGACCCAAAGCATGGGGGTTGCAGGCCCATATGCATTGCACTGTTTATGGAATCCACTTGCGATTTCGCAACTTATCCCATAAACAGTGCAATGCATGTGCGCTGCCCCCCTACAACCCCCCTGTTAATGGTCACTGTTTGATTTCGAGTAGGTGCAAGGGAAAATTGTTGAAAACACAAATCCTCAAAGTGTGCTCACCTGCTGTAGGCAATAACTTCACAAAAAAAAGTGAAGTTATTTTCCATTCGAGGTGAAGTTATTGCGCGTGAAGTTATTTCCCTGCACCACAAAAAAAATTGTTTAAATAAGCCCAAAATAGCAACATCCATCACACCTGTGCTGAATTTTTGCACATTAACTCATATCACTTGCAATATTGCAACTTCAAGGAGAATCTAACTCAAAATAGGGCGCTTTCTGTAAATCTTGCACAGGGCGCTTATTTGACTGGAGCCGGCCCTGCAGCTAACCCTACTTAACTGGAAGGAATCATGGAAGTCATTCGACTCAGTAAACCGTCTCTGAGACTTACAACTGGGAGGTCACGAAGCTGGAAGAACAAAGGGCTCCTACCGATGCACTGGCATTTTCATTAACCAGGGATCTTTTTCTCCAGCGAAAACAGGTGTATTTCGGTGTGGGTGGAACGAAATTTTTTTCTGAGAGTGTATAAGAAAAATGAGCTGACAAGCGAAATCCCCTTACATCTGAATCACTCGTACTAGTCACTTTCCCCACCCTGGAGATTGACAATTCCAAGACCTCCGAGGTACTCACAACGTCGTCAATCTTTACGATCGACCCTTAGCCGGACAAGGAGACTGACGACTTCCTTAACAGAGTTCGCTGAGTTCTTCTGAGTGAAGACGAGCTTCTTAGCTCGTCCTCTGTATTGGAAGGGTCGTCGAACAAGGTTCTTCTGAGTAAAGACGAACTGCTTAGCTCGTTCTCTGAATTGGAAGGCCAGAAGATATAGTCTTGGTCCAAGAACTTTGGGTTGTCAATAACTTGTTTCGAGGACTAAAGAACCCTGGATACTACTCACTATTATGTGTCCAACAAAGGTAAACCTAGGACTTGAATATTAGTTAAGAGTTGTCCTAATGTTTATTTACTCCCTAATTTCAGCGATTGGGATATAACGGCTGCCAAATCGGAAACTACTGGCTGCACATATAGGTTGGCATCGGCGTATCTTGCTCATGAAAGGGGACCTCTCCCTGGTGATAACCTGTATTAGACGTCATAGAATCCGTCAATCCAACGGATCCGTTGATTTAAAGAAGATCGACATAGAATACACGTATTCTTATGGAAGGTGGTCCGTAACCAACGGATCCAAGAACTTCGAAGGTTAAAGTAGCCATACTTTCTACTTTTCTGTCAGTTGACGTATGCAATCATACAAAAATTAAACTTCACACATTCTAGAATTGAGGTTCAGGTATAACAAAATTGAGAGAGGCAGATACATGGATCGAAATATTGGAAAATAAGAGCATTCCAATACATATAGGAAAATTAGAGAAATCATTGGAAAGTTAGAGAAAACTACTGTACCTTCCGGCATTGCCGATTGGCAGACTCTTCAGAAATTGCTTAAAATTGTACGTATGTTTTTGACATTCGACTAGCAGTAGTAGTTAGTTTAAGGAAAAATCCCTACTTGTAGGGAATTTCAGCTCAAAAATGAAGCCGTAGGGAAAAAGGGACAGATTGTTAAAATCAACCAGAATTTAGGTACTTTGCAGATTTAATTTTCAAGAAGTCCCTAGTTTTGTTTTATTAAAACTTCTTTCTCAACAAGTTTGATAACTTACATTGATTGCATTGCATTATTTCTTTGAAAGAAATTCAACAAAAGTTGTCCATAAAAACAGATTTCTCTACCGACCGAAGTCGCTCACCTCTCCCCACCTGCAGTTATTCTTATTAACCCTAAATAACGACGAATGGCGAAAAAGAAAATCGAACAAATGAGTTAGAAGTTGTTGTTGCAGATGATGATTTCGCTGATGTGGGTGCAAATGCCGTTGTGACTGCTACTGCTGGTGCTGCTGCGGTTGATTTTGTCTGGGTGATTTTGTTCTTGTTGTCGAAACTGTTGATTTTGGTGCCATTGCAGATGCATCAAAAAATCATAATCCAAACACTAGTAATTCTAAAAATCTTGTTTCCGTTTCCCTCCAACCTCTTGATGAATTATTTAATAATAATCATGTAAACATAAACAGAAATAATGAAAACCGGAATATGGTAGAAGTGGAAAAATATAATAAATCTCGTTTTCATAATGTGAAGTGGAAAAAGTAAATTTAATACGTCGACATCTTCGGTGTGGCTGTTTATGTTGAAGTTTGATGTAGATAAAAAGTTAATAAATCACTCAAAAAACGACGAAACCCATCAATCCGTGATAATGACTTAATATCTATTTACGACTTGTTACGAACGTTGATAATATATAGGTCTACCTGTTGCTACACGATACTCTCTTTTTTTCGAAAACTAAAAAAATAAATAAATTTATTTATTAAGAGGAACATAAACATATCCCATCCAACTCAAATAAAAAGATCGTCAAACGGTCAATGTTTTCACACTGAACAATATTATTCCCTCTGTGCCTTGCTTACGGATAGGAAGGATATTACGCTTCTGAGAGACCGAAAGTAACGCGAGCAATTTTTGGAGGCGGGCAATCTCTTCTCGTGCGTTCTTCAATACTCCAATATGCTTTTGACCAAAAACGAAAACAAGGTTTTATTTAAATCGTTATACAAAACGATTACCAAATTAAAATTGGTAACAGATTAACAGTGATTTAAAAGAACTGCATAAATGGTTTCAGATGAACAAATTGAGCTTAAATATAAGCAAGACGAAGTGCATGTTTATCAATGGGTTGTCCAATAGTATGATAGTGATCAATGACGAATCAGTTGAAATTGTTAGTGAAATAAAATATCTGGGTATTATGATTGATGAGAATTTAAATTTTAATGGTCATATTGCATACATAGCAAAGAAAATTGGTAAAAAACTGTTTTTTTTGGCAGAATACGAATGAATGAATGAGTTTTTATTGAGTCTTATATCTCCGATTCTTACACATTTATGTACTTAATTCTATTCACATTTTGTTTCGTTTTTTTCTTTATGTCTGGAGGCTTTCAAGTATTGCCATCTCTTTCAGTTTTTTGTTACATATTAAATGCCCGTTGGCTTTGATTTACATTTGTTATTCGGCCCTAGCGAGGTATCCGTCGGAACGGAAAATTTTTCGATCTGATAAGAATAGGAGGATTTTTGCTTCGAGTTATTTTTCCGAACAGGTATTCGAAGCCTAAACCCTCCGATTCTAATCAGATCGGAGAATTTTCCGTTTCGACGGATACCTCGCTAGGGCCGATTAGCTCTTGCTCTCGGAGCTATATATTTGTCTTCATCTGACTACAGTGTCATCGTTTTCTAATGACCTACTCTAACTATATACATTCTACTATTTACTATTTACAATTTACGGGTATACCAATGCGAACGAAAGTTCTCTCGTGACTATTTGGTAGATATTTGATAAGATGTTCTGGTTGTTTAATCTATATGATTTTTTTATGTTATATTTTACTGTGTTGTATATTTCTTTTTAATTATCATTTGTTGACCTGTTTGTTTGGCCTTTTAATTTTTAGTTTTGCGAAAGCAACATTTATTGATGGTTTTTAAATAGTGATTAATGAATTTAATGAGTTTTATGTGTATGTTAGTAAGATAATATTGATATTATACTTAGATACTAATAAACTAGTGAATTTTGTCAAACGATTATGTTTGTTTTTATTGAATTTTGTTGAATTGATTGTTTTCTTTCTTTTTAATTAATCTCTTAATTATTTAAATCTTTTTGGATTCAAAATCTGTGATTTGAGTGGTGGGTGTTGATGCGAGGTTGCTTTTGAGGATTTTTAATTCCTTTATTTGGATATTATTTTTTGGTTGAGCAGGTCCAGATATGCCAACCTCTTTTGTTGTATAGACCCCGCGTTTTTAATGTTTTTGACGAATGACTCCACCTTATTTAACAGCTCCGATACATCTACTCCAAAGAGATCTTTGGAGGGGTCCCAGAATTGACTGATATAGTTGTTTTGTGTACCCATGGTGGGATTGGGCATTGGTGTTTGTTTTTGAGTTTGGAAGTGACTTGCATAGGTGACCCTTGGGGAAACCAACCCGCCTAGAGCGATACTTTTTGAGATTGCCCTTGCACTTTCTCTCTTATTTTTGGGCTCTCTTATTTGCCTATTTTTTGCTTCTGTGTATCTAAGGTATGCCTCACACCCCCGGTAATTGGCGGGGTGGTCTTTGCCACAATTGACACAAACCGCCTTTGTGTTGTCGCTCTTGACGAGCTGGCATTCGCCTGGGTTGTGGGCATTATCGCATTTAACGCATTTGTAGTTGTTTGCACAATTTTTTGCTAGATGGCCGAACTGTTGGCACCTTCTGCATTGCAGGGCACCCAAATTTCCCCTTGGCTTCTCCCAGCTCACTTTTGTGTTAAAAATGTATTTAATTTTGTTTTTTTTTTTTTTTTTTTTTTTTTTTTTTTTTTTTACGCTGGGAGGTGGTAATCTTCCAAAGACGAAACCGAGCCCGTACTCAGTAACAGTGTGGTGATTTCTACCCACTAACCCCTTCTCCCGTCTTCCCGTTTTCCCTGCGATACATCCTTCTTGGTATTTCATTGCCGCAGGGCGGGGATTAGCCAGCTTTCCAATTATTGCACCTAGTAGTTAAACCAATCAGCAATTTGTCTTTCTAATTTTACAATTCATATTCTAAGTATTTGTCCATAGAGGATTTAATACTGTTTTTGTTTTATTTTTCGAGCTATGTAGCTAGTTCAAAAGGTTTAATTCTTCTTAACCTCCTAGTCATATTGCTAGTATTTAATAGTTCCTTCATTTCTGAGCTGACGTGATTGAGAAGCCTAAGTTTATGTCTATTAGCTACTTTTTTGACTTCATCTTCAATCATTTCTATTTCTAGATCTCTATGCAGATCAGCGTTTCTTATGTACCATGGTGCATTTACTATATTCCGTAGAACTTTGTTTTGAAATGTTTGAATTTTCTGTAGATTTGTTTTGCATGTGCATGCCCATAGCTGGAGCCCGTAGGTCCATACTGGCTTTAGAATTTGCTTATAAAGCAGTAATTTATTGTAATTTGACAAACAAGAGTATTTCCCTATAAGCCAATACATTTTACTGTAGCGCATATTTAGTTCTTCTCTTTTTTTCTTTACATGTGCTTTCCAGCGCAGTTTTGCGTCTAGTGTCATGCCTAGATATTTGGCTGTGTTTGCGTAATCTACTTCTTTATCATTTATGAACACTGGTATGTGCTGAACATTTTTATTTGTAAAATTTATATGGACCGATTTTAGGTCATTTAGTTTAATTTGCCAATTTTTTGTCCATTTTGTTATATTGTTCACTGCCTTCTGTAGTTTTTTTGTCGCTACTTCAACTGTTTCTCCCACAGCAAGTACAGCAGTATCATCTGCAAATGTTGCCACAGTTGTTTCATCACTGTTCGGCAAGTCGCTAGTAAATAAGAGATATAATACAGGACCTAACACACTTCCTTGTGGTACACCAGCTTTTATTTCTCTTAATGTGGAGTAGTCATTTCCTTGCTTAATTCTAAAGAATCTCTCTAATATATAGGACTCTAAAATTTCTGAAAATTGTTTTGGCAGATGCTTTTGCAATTTGTAGATCAGTCCTTTGTGCCATACTTTGTCGAAAGCTTGTGCTACATCGAGAAATATAGTAGAGCATATCTTTTTTTCTTCAAATGCTTTTTCGATTTTATCTGTTATTCTATGCACCTGATCGATCGTGGAGTGTTCATTTCTAAAACCAAATTGATGGTTTGGGATTAGCGATTTTTCTTCGATTATTTTGTTCAGACGTTTAATCAACATCTTTTCAAATAACTTGGACAACATAGGTAGTATAGATATGGGGCGATAGGAGGTGACTTCACTAGGCGGTTTGCCTGGTTTTGGTATCATAATCACCTCCGCGACTTTCCACATGCTAGGTACATACCTTATCCTGAATACAGCATTTATGATCTGTGCTAGTTTCTTTAGGCCTTTTTTTGGGAATTGTTTAAGGATTTCCCCTGATATTAAATCAAATCCCGGGGCTTTTTTAGTACTGATGCCTTTTTTTATTTCATTGGCAATTTCTTTAGCCGTTACCGGTTGGATGTGACTTTCCTCTTCGCACAATTCTACGCTTTCTTGACAGTCTTTATCTTCATATGGTTGAAAGACGCCTTCAAGATATTCAGCAAAGAAATTAGCTTTTTCTTGGTTGTTTTTTGCCCAGTTACCTTCACTGTTTTTAACTGGTGGAATGTGAGCCATTGGCCTTTTCATTTTCTTTGTTGCCTTCCAGAGTGAGTACTCGGTATTAGCATCATTTGTAAGATTGGTAAGGTATTTTTTAAGAGACTCATTTTTAAATTCTCTTATCGATCTTTTAAGCTGGCTGTTTAGATTATTTAGTATTGTTTTGTCTCTGGGCGCTCTTGTTTGTTGCCAACGTTTTCTAGCTCGTCTCTTTTCCGTAATTATATCACATATTACTTTTGGATACGAGTTTTGTTGGATTTTAGTTTTCATTTTAGGTGTTGCAGCCCATGTAGCTCTTTGGATATTGACAGTCAATATTTGAACAGCATCTTCTAATTGATCTTCTGTTTCTATTGTTTCTAAGAGCTGAATACTATCCTCTAGATGCTGTCTGAAGTAGCTCCAATCAGTCAGCTTATTTCCTAGCCTTGCGCTATTTTCTTTAACAGGGATTTTATCGCCAAGTGTTAAAAGTATTGTGGAGTGATCTGAGTCAAGATCTGGTCCTTCTTCTACCTTCATATTGTTAGTCGAGATATTCTTTGTTACGAAGAAGTCGACAAGATCAGGGATTTTGTTTCTATCTGTTGGCCAATACGTAGGTTTTCCCGTTGAGTGATACTTGCCGTTAATTTCGTTTATTGCTTCATAAAGTTCTCTTCCTCTTGTATTTGTCAATCTAGATCCCCAATACTTGTTTTTGGCATTAAAATCTCCCCCTGCAATAAATCTATTGTTAAATATTCGGAAGAGGCCTAAAAAGTCATTTTTCTTTAGATTGTAACTGGGAGAACAGTAAATTGATGCAACTGATATAGTTTGTCCACTTTTCGTTCGAATGTTAATAGAAATTCCTTGCATTTAATTTTGGCATTGTCAATGGCCTGTTGGCCAGGTTTCAGGCGTACTAAGAAGAGGTCGTACTTGTGCCCTTCTTTCTTTGACCTTATGGTCTCGAAGGGCGACACTTTTTCGATTGCATTTGGAGTCAATGTCTCCATCTCCTCCTGTATCTCCTCGGCTGAGAAGTCCCCTGTTAACCCCCTCAGGATTAGGTTCTGCATCCTGTTCTCTTTTAGAGTGAATGAGTATCCCTGCACTACATCACTTTTCCGGGCAATCTCCATCAAGTCCCTATGGGCCCCTGCATCGTCTACGAAGAGTTTGCTCTTCCCACCTCTCATAATCACTATTTTAAATCTAAATTCTAGGTTTTTTGATCTAAGGTCCGTGACCAGAGCTCTCACGTTCGTATTAAATAAAACAATCGGTGGACAAAACTTACCATTTTTCCCTGACATGTTAGTTCCCGTGCCACCTTCTGTGTTGATGTTGTTTTCTGATGCCGCTTTGCTGCTGGTGTTGGTGTTGATGTTACTACCGCTTCCACTTGATGACGCCGCTATCTCTGCTTCTGTTGTTTGTTCCGGAATCAGTCTCGCATACTTGGACTGTCTGTCTGGATTGTTGTCCCTTCCGTTCAAATAGAATACTCCCAGAGTTACGAATCTATTTGTGTAGTTTGTTCCCTTATTGTTGTTCCCTTATTGTTGGTTTGGTCTTTGTTTGGGGACCGCCTTCCACGTTTCACTGTGGTCCATTGTTGGGCTTCACTTTGGCTATCCATGGGTTCGCCATTTTGTTTTTCAGCTTGATGCCCTTGGTCAAGGACTCGTGCCGACACCATTTTGTTTGTCGCGCTCAGTTTTGGCACCGGCTCGTCATGATTTTTTATTTTAAGCTTTGTGAGGATTTGAGCCGCTCGGATTCCCCTGGGGCTATTTAAAATGAATGCTGAATCACTGCTCATTGATTCGTTGTTTTTAGTTTTGTAATTTTGTGCCATTTTCGGTTTGTTCCGCATCGCCTTTACGGAGTTTACCGGTTTTGAAAAAAACCTTTATGAAAAATAAAAAGACTTTTTTTTACACGTAGCACCTGTGTGAGGATGGCTAGTCTCGACGTTTTCCAATCCAGCGTGATGCCGCGAACTAAAAATGGCGTCGATGATGTACTATTTAGTTATACACGAGAGTTTGTGCAAATGGAAATTAGTAAAAACGTCAATTCCACTAGTTATTGAGAATTCCAATGGAAAACTTCAACTGCCTCCGGTGTGGACCATTGCAATTATTCACTTTTGATAGGTTTCACAAAACTTTTACCACTTTTCAGTATAAAATTTTAAATTCTCTTATGGCGAGCAGACATGTGGTTTTTCCGACGGCTCAGACCAAAAAAACCCGATCTGGCAGAATACGAAAAAGAATGTCAATTATATATTATTATTTTTTTTTTTTAATAAGCGCGCACTAAAGGGATTTGTGGTGACCCTTATAATGTATTAGCTACACAGCGCGGGCGTTAAGGAAATTAGGGTATTAGGGTGAGAAGAAAAGGAGAGATGCCGATGCACGTTGGTTTTGAATGTCTGTAGGTTACAATGTGTAGGAAAAATGGAGCGGGGAAGAGCATTCCACATTCGTGTTGTACGGCTGAGGAAAGATTCTTTGAACTTCACTGTACATCCGAACACAGGCTTGAGGGTGAACTGATGAGCATTCCTTGCATGACGGGTATTGCGGTTGAAATGTTCAAGCGGAGGAATGCAACTGGCTATTTCGTTTGAGCACTTATGGTGGAAATAACGATAAAACAACGAAAGGCAGGAGACATTACGACGATGACTAAGAGAGTCAATCGATCTCGCGATGTCTCGGTCGCCAATGAGTTTTATCGCACGTTGTTGGATCCTGCCAAGTAGTTCCAAATAAGTTATTGGTGCACCGGACCAGATATGAGCGTTGTACTCGAGTTTCGGGCGAATAAACGCCTTATAAATTGTAGCCAGATCAGAAGGGGTGAAATATGTGCAATAAATGTGTATATAATACAATGATCAAGCCACATTTTGAATACTGTTCCACAATTATATATTTAGCGAACAATGCTATGTTGGATAGACTGCAAAGGTTACAAAATAGAGCGATGCGCATAATTTTAAAATGCCACTGGCTGACTCCGATTGTGAACATGTTGAATGTGCTGAAATGGTTGAGCGTGCGACAAAGGACGATTATGAATGTGTTGTTGTTTGTGTTTAAAATGAAAAATGATTTGTTACCCAGATACCTCTGTGATAAAATAATATATGTCGGTAGTGTACATACCTATAATGTCCGTAACAGAAATAACTTTCGTCTTCCATACTTTACAACAGTAAAAGCACAGAATACAGTTTTTTATAAAGGCTTTAAAATGTTCAACGAGCTACATAATGAATTGAAGTTAGAGAATCGACTTTTAAGTTTCAAGCAAAATGTTGTAAATTATCTTAAGACCAACTATGTTTAGTGTTTTATACTACTGGTTTAAACTTTCTTTGTATTACAATAGTTAAATATTGCTAGATAAACTAAAACTACTACTAACCACTACAAATTGAACACCAGAGCCTAGTCCCTTCTAGGGCAGGTGAATATATCCAACTTAGAGAAAGTGCGTAGTAAATCTATATAAAATTGCACAAATGATCAAACCATAATCCGAAAGGTAATCGCCAGTAACCAGCAGTACTATAATTTCAGTTAAACATACCACCAACATTGGATTAATCGGCAAATAATTCTCTCAACGACAAACAATATACATAAGTAACCGGTCTATCATTACCGACTTGACAACTTCAAACTTTTAGTGTGAACCGATTACCAAACTGTCAATGTCAAAATATTCAGTCAAATCAACATTTACAATTACATCATGGTGAAGTAAACGACTTAACAACGTTTACAATAATTAAAATTTACTACCGAAATTCCGAGTTGGTGGTCGCAACTTTAAGAGCGGTAGTGCCAATTTTCGGCCGTAATTCTTGTCCCAGTAGACAAACAATTCATAGTCTAGTGAACAAATTTGAGTCAGAATATTCCCTGCTTGATAGCCAGTGAGACTACGTTTTGCCCGAAGTGTGGAGAATATTGCTGCCGTAGAGGCGTCCGTCGCAAACCAGTCCAATCAGTCAATTTCACGTCGTTCTCAAGAATTGAGTCTCTTCCAGATCACATTATGGCTAAGCTAAGATTATGAAGCGCATTTTTGTTTAAATGGCTTCGTCAATAAGCAAAATATGCGTTATTGGACAGGTGAGAACCCTCATGTGCGTGTGCTGTTTTCATGCCATTTTTTTCGTCGATGAAAATTACCGTCACGTTACGGTAAATGGTATTCGTTACAGAGACATGTTGGAGCGTTATTTCCTTGTTATTGCATGAATTGGACATCAGTGAAATGTGGTTCCAACAGGACGATGCCACAAGTGTTATGTCGAGAAACGGACGCCTCTAAACTTTTTTTATGGGGCTACATCATTGGTCTATGCCAACAAGCTGGCGACGTTTGATGAGCTCAGAGTCATTATTGAAACAGAAATAGCGGCCGTATCGGTCGAAATGTGCGGCCAAGTCATCGAAAATTGGATTCAACGTATCGACCGCTGCATACGTTCCCGTGGTGGACATATGAACGAAGTCGAATTTCATTCATAAATGTTTTGATATTAATGCAAGCCAATACAAAATTTTTTGAAATATCTCAAGTAGTTTGCATTTTATTTAAAAAATAAGTTGTCAAGCCCTTAATGAAAGACCCTTTATATGAGTGGATTGCATACACCGTCGATCTGCAACAAGAAAACCAAGGCGATTTTTGGAAATCCCCTCCTGAGTTTCGCATCACAAATATTTGTGAGCCCGATCCCCTGACCACGGATGGCACTCTTTCAAATCCATCATAAAATTGTCCGTTCCGCTTGAATGAACCATCGCATCATAGACGAGAGTTGCGGAAAAGATCTCCTACCAACAAACCACACAACGCGGTATACGAGAAATCTGCCACGATCAGCAACTACCACAGCCAGCCAAATAAATGCAAGCGCATTAGCCACCACACATGTTTTTTAACTTGATAATTTTAAGTTTTATTTCGTTTCTAACCGTTGTCATTTTTTTCTACTTTTTTTATCATTATACGATAAATTATTGTAAAGATTAATAACCTCAGTAGAAGGTTATTCTAAATCGAATTGGAGAAGATATTATATCGATAACTTGTTTAAGAAAGTTGAATAAATCAATGCGTAGGTACATTAGAAAAGGTATGGATCGTACGAAGGAATAAATATCACTATTAATATTGCACGGAGTTAATAGATGACTTTATAAATTAACCAATATTTATTATCAATACCTAATTATATGTTTGTTCCTAAAGTGAGAAATGCATTAATTGCGATCGGACCGTGTAATGAGCTTGTGATCACAGCTTCGACGAACGACGTTTAATCAAAAAACAGATGACTAGGGCTGCTTCAAGAAGTACGAGTAAGTGTTACTAATTCTAATTATTGTAGAGATCCCATACGTATTACCAAATCTTAAATAATATATAATAAAGTATAGAGTCAATTAGATAACCGGGGAGTGTAATATTTTCCTTAGTAATAGTAATTTCGATTAACGTAAAAGAACCTAAAGTAAAAAAATTAATTGCTAGAACATAAGATTAAGAGTAAATATTGAAAAAAATAAAAATAGAACGAAATTAATAATTATAGTCCCTTATTTCAGAAGTTAGTTGGCTAATGATGTATCGCATTACATATCATATTTATAGTGTTAATAAATGAATTTGTAACGTAATGTCAGTGAATTGAGTTAACATGGCAATCAAAGAAGCCTTGTTGTGGCTTCTTTATATCCACTAAGGACATCCGTATCTTCTCGGATAGTCAAGCCGCGATTAAGTCCCTGGACTCAGTCTCTTCGAACTTCATCTAGACTGCTAGACTGCCGATCATCTCTTAGAGAGATGGCGGTGCAGTTCAACATGCACTTCTGTTGCGTGCCGGAGCTGAGAGACATTGCAGTGAACTGTAGGGTAGAGGAACTCGCCAAAAAAGGAATCACATTACCTCTTTTACCTGATAGAGGTTCTCTTGGCATACCAAACGCTAATCTCACTAAACCGACTGAACATTAGCTGTATAATAGGTGTCATTGCAGGGTACTGTCTTATAAGCAAGCACAAATTAAGGCTTGGCGTTTATTTAAACGACTTCTGCAGACGCTGCGTGAACGAAGAGGAGGAGGAGACTACGCTTCACCTTCTTTGCACATGTCCTGCTCTCTCTCATTAAAAAAATCTCTATCTAGCAGCCTCTTTGTTTAATGATCTTAGCCACCTGGCTAACACTGGCGCTATTGGGAAATCTAAATGGTTTAACGGGTAGAGGGAAAAACTCCCTAGATCCACGTGGTATCACAATGGACGGCACGTCACGTTGGGCTCACTGTAATGACTGTAGCTGACAGCCACCTCAACCTCAACCTAACCTAAGGTAATAACCAAAAATAAAAAGTAAGTCCCAGTTATTTTGCAAAACGCGCCATCCCTACATTCAATGCCTAATTTTTATTATTATTTATAAATAATAATAATAATACGAATTACTGATTTCTAATACCTGATTCACTGTATATTTTACATAAATCCACTGTAAAAAAATATGTGGTACACAGTGAATCACTCAGAAAGTTATTTTGAAATTAATTCGTTTCCTTTTTAAAAGCATTTAAGCATTAAAATTCGCTGTTTATTTTAAAGCTTAAATGTTGAATAAGCAATCAAAATCAAAACACGTGCCAACAAGACCAATAAGCAAAAAATGATACAGTGTTGGATAGTTTACCCCCCTGCACCTGAACAGAACGATTTGTGTCCACCGCCGTGTGTCATTTCTTCGCGGGGGTTGGATTAAAGCCTTAGCTTTAAAGCATTTCCTTAGCTTAGGTCATTCGCACCCTATTCGCCTTGCGCAAATAAATTTCGTTAGTATTCTCAGGGCCAGAAGTCATACTTTTGCAGAATGATTTGAGACGTTTACACAATAGTTGGGTTAGAAGCAGTGGCGGATCCAGGGGGGTATCGGGTCCGGACCCCCCCCCCCCCCCCCCCCCAGGGAGGACCGAACTGACCTGAATCTGAAATGCTGGTATTCTGTCGCACCGAAAATTTGCATATTCCATTTTACGATTCGAAAATCCAAAAAAGATTGTAATGTGCAAATAAATGATTTTTCGTATTTTGTCATGCATAATATTATTGTTCAATTCATGTTACTACAACAGATTAGCACTAGTGCGAAATCTAGGGAAAATCTCAATCGTTTTTAAAATTCCGCGGTTTTTTGAAGAATTCTTGCAGAATTTCGTCCTAAGATAGTTTTTTTATTCTTCTTAGGGTGGAAAATGATCGTTCTGGAGCTGCTGTTGTTACGGGTAACACTGCCAATACTCGTAAGATCGTGTTCACGTTTTTGAAACATTTTTCATTGATAACCTAAAAAATAACGTAACCATTGAAAGTTAAGTATTCGATGGGTTATAGAAACTGATTCTGGAAGTAAAAATTCCGATCTGAAGTTACTCACTGATAGTGCATCGAGCGCATTTTGAATATCTTGATCAAAGTTCCCTTGCCTCCACATTCTGATCTCTGAGATAAAATTCCTTTCTGAACAGTCCAATATTTCGTCACAAAACTTGTAAAGATCTGCGCATTTTTCCTCATCAAATTCCTGCTTGGAAGGAAATAGTTGTCCGAAACTGTGGAAGATCGATTTGTGTTTTTCGAACCGACTTTGGAGATGAAAAATGTAAGTATCAAGGAATGGAATGTAGAAGGCAATTATGCAATAATCTTCGACATTTTGTGTTTCAACGTTGCAACGGTTTTTCTGTTGACTGCAACGACGAGGCAATTTCATATTAAGAACAGATTTCAGCTAAATTGTCGTAAATGATACAAAAATTTGAATCAACGTTTTCCCGCTTTTCCTTGATATTGTTACATCCAGGCTAGGATTCGAAAAGATAAAACGTAATTCTATTTAATTAATCTTTATTAGTTCTCTTTCAATTTAATTCTTGATTATTATTCTAATAATTCACGTATTCACAACAATTCACTTTCACAATTAATCACTTTAAATACACAATCACTTTTCTCTTACTCAATACTTAATTTTTCCCTATACTTTTCACTACTGTCACCTATCGCACTTCTTAATCGCGGTTCACAACTCGAATGTCTTGGGTGCTCCTGCGACATCTATTTATATCTCCTAGTGACACCTCTCGAAATTTCCAGATTCGTTGAGTTTAGAAGGTTCGAGAACAACATAACATCTATTTGTGGCAGCACCGGACAGCACAACCACTACCGCCGCCATCTGCCAATGGATACCGCCACCATCGCACGGATTCAAATAGGCAAAACAACTGCCGACAGATGTTCGTTCCGCTGTTGGTTTTGCATTCCGGGAAGATAATTACTGTCGTATTCTCAGTCTGCTTATTTTACTCAATAAATTAGTCGAAATAAAAAGGTTGACTTTTACTTTCTACAATTGGTGACCCCGACGTGATGGAGTCGACGAGCCGTCGATTTTTGAGGAGTCCAAAATAAGCAAGGAAATCAGCGCCAATTATTGACGTTTGTATATCGGCTATGATGAAGGACCATTTCAGTGAACGCCGAATGCCGAAGTCGACGCTAAGATGGTGTTCACCGTAGGTATTAATTTCAGTTTGGTTTGCGCCGAATAGTTTTAGGGGGCCTTTTGAAGTTTGATGTTTGACAAAGGAGCGGGGTACAACTGAGACCACGGATCCTGAGTCAATTAAAAAGCGTGTGTGTGAGATTCTGTCGTGAAGGTATAAGCAGCGTTCTATGATACTGTTGATATTTCTGGTGCTGCCGTCAAGCGCTCGCATTAACGACAGCTTCGCTGGTTTTCCTGATTCGAAACAAAGTTGCATGGCTGCTCGCAATTGTGGGCATCGGAGCCGAACTTGTTGTGAAAGTAGCAGAAAGTATTTTGGTTGCGATTTGGTGATCGAGAGCTACTCGCAATCTACAGGGCCATAAAATTATTTTGTTACATCTTAGAAGGGCGTCCATTTGTCATCAAGACCAGTGCCATGGAATCCTGAATCGTCGCAAGCTTTTGAGACCTGCAAACGAAGTGTAGCCGAAGCGGCTTCACTGGTACATCCAGCTCCCAACGCAGAGCTCGCACTCACTACGGATGCTTCGGATCAAGCTTTAGGAGTAACACTCGAACAAAAGGTCAACGACACCTGGCATTCACTTGGGTTCTTTTCACGCAAACTCAGCACAACCGAAGCAAAGTATAGCACCTATGATCAAGAGCTACTCGCAATCTACAGGGCCATAAAATTCTTTTGTCACATCTTAGAAGGGCGTCCATTTGGCATCAAGACCGACCACAAGCCTCTGGTCTATGCCTTTTCACAGCGGGCAGACAAAGCCTCACCCAGACAATTTAGACACCTGGACTACATCTCCCAGTTTACCCCCGAAATTATCTATATCGAGGGCACCGAAAACACAGTCGCAGATGCACTGACTAGGCTTAACCAAATCAACATGCCCAGCACAATTGAGGAACAAGAACTTCAGGAACACCAGGAAAAAGACGGTGAGCTGATAAACCTCATAGCAAATAAATCATCTCTAAAACTACAAAAACTGGCAATCGGTCGCTACAAAGAAATCTACTGCGACGTATCAAGTGGTCAACTCAGACCTTATATACCCAAGACACTTCGTAACAGAGTTTTTGATTCTGTGCATGGATTCTCTCATCCAAGTGGTCGCTCATCCTGCTTACAGATTCGTCAAATATATTGTTGCATGTTTGCTTGAACTGTGTCATTAATTAGTCAACTACGCCATCTAGTAGAAAGTGCCCATATTACCGATTTTGGCAGCATTGGAATAGCAGTTTGAGTAGCTGTGGTATAACTTGGTATGTTGTTCTCGAACCTTCTGAACTTAACGAACCTTCTCAACGAATCTGGAAATTTCGAGAGGTGTCACTAGGAGATATAAATAGATGTCGCAGGAGCACCCAAGACATTCGAGTTGTGAACCGCGATAAAGAAGGGCGATAGATGACAATAGTGAAAAGTATAGAGAATATTGAATAAGAGAAGTGATTGTTTATTTAAAGTGATTAATTGTGAAAGTGAATTGTTGAATTAAATAAGTGAATTATTAGAATAATAATCAAGAAGTAAAAGACATGGAAAGAGAACTAATAAAGATTAATTAAATAGAATTACGTTTTATCTTTTCGAATCCTAGCCTGGATGCAACAATATGTCTGGCCCGGAATGAAAAAAGACATTTTGGAATGGTCCAGATCATGCATACCCTGCCAACGAGCCAAAATATGCCGCCACAACAGTCGCATTCCTAACAAAATAGATGTCCCAGACAACCGCTTCGACCACATCCACATTGACCTTATCGTACTGCCTAGAGTTCAAGAATACAAATACTGTCTCACTATGATAGATCGTTTTTCCCGTTGACCTGAGGCAATTCCTCTCAAAGACATGACTGCAGACACCGTAGCTACAGCCCTCTACACCCACTGGATATCTCGCTTCGGATGTCCCAAAGTCATTTCGACGGACCAGGGTGCGCAGTTCGAGTCGGCACTATTTCGTGCTCTAACGAATCTCATCGGTGCGAAACGAATTCGCATGACCTCTTACCATCCTGCCTCCAATGGTTTAATTGAACGCTGGCATCGGTCGTTGAAATCTGCCTTGATGTGTCACAAACAAACTGCCTGGACTGAACTTCTTCCTACGGTATTGTTGCATCCAGGCTAGGATTCGAAAAGATAAAACGTAATTCTATTTAATTAATCTTTATTAGTTCTCTTTCAATGTCTTTTACTTCTTGATTATTATTCTAATAATTCACTTATTTAATTCAACAATTCACTTTCACAATTAATCACTTTAAATAAACAATCACTTCTCTTATTCAATATTCTCTATACTTTTCACTACTGTCATCTATCGCCCTTCTTTATCGCGGTTCACAACTCTAATGTCTTGGGTGCTCCTGCGACGTCTATTTATATCTCCTAGTGACACCTCTCGAAATTTCCAGATTCGTTGAGAAGGTTCGTTAAGTTCAGAAAGTTCGAGAACAACATACCAAGTTATACCACAGCTACTCAAACTGCTATTCCAATGCTGCCAAAATCGGTAATATGGCCACTTTCTACTAGATGGCGTAGTTGACTAATTAATGCTGAATGACACAGTTCAAGCAAACATGCAACAGTATTAATAGGACTGCGCACTGCATACAAAGAGGATCTTAAATCACCCGCTGCTGAGATGCTTTATGGGAGAACCATCCGTATTTCAGGTTAGTTCTTCATTAACTCTGATCAACTTGCAGACCCGCAAATATTCGTGGAGAAATTCCGGGAGCATATGAGAAAGATTCGTCCCACAGCTACTGCTCATCACATAAAGCCCAGCATGTTCATCCTCAAAGGCCTTTACACATGCTCGCACGTCTTTCTAATGACAGATGCAGTGAAAACGCCACTGCAACCACCGTACACAGGTCCTCACAAAGTCGTCCACCGCATTAACGACGACATTTTCACTATATTGTTGCACGGAGAGAATTTTAATGTGTCTGTGGACAGACTCAAACCAGCATTTATTGTCCGAGAAGACAATGAATGTGCAGATTCCTCAGCGACAAGCATTTCGTCGGGATTTTTGCGAAATTATTCCAAGAAACCAAAAACTGTCAAAACTGTCACTTTCACAGACGATACTCGAACGAAGAATTTGGAGGGGGAGTATTGTGGCAGCACCTGACAGCACAACCACTACCGCCGCCATCTGCCAATGGATACCGCCACCATAGCACGGATTCAAATAGGCAAAACAACTGCCGACAGATGTTCGTTCCGCTGTTGGTTTTGCATTCCGGGAAGTTAATTACTGTCGTATTCTCAGTCTGCTTATTTTACTCAATAAATTAGTCGAAATAAAAAGGTTGACTTTTACTTTCTACATATTTATATCTCCTAGTGACACCTCTCGAAATTTCCAAATTCGTTGAGTGTACTAGTTATTCCACAGCTACTCAAACTGCTTTCAAATGCTGCCAAAATCGGTAATATGGCTACTTTCTACTAGATGGCAAAACTTGACTAATTGATGCTCAATGACACAGTTTGAGCAAACATGCAACAATATCATTCGTAGCATCATCAGCTAACTTTGTGGCTTCTCCTAGATCTTGATTGTTCGTCTGCAATTCCCGACTCAGAGGCAAGACGATAGTGTTACATTCAGGCTAGGATTCGAAAAGATAGAACGTAATTCTATTTAATTAATCTTTATTAGTTCTCTTTCAATGTCTTTTACTTCTTGATTATTATTCTAATAATTCACTTATTTAATTCAACAATTCACTTTCACAATTAATCACTTTAAATAAACAATCACTTCTCTTATTCAATATTCTCTATACTTTTCACTACTGTCATCTATCGCCCTTCTTTATCGCGGTTCACAACTCGAATGTCTTGGGTGCTCCTGCGACATCTATTTATATCTCCTAGTGACACCTCTCGAAATTTCCAGATTCGTTGAGAAGGTTCGTTAAGTTCAGAAGGTTCGAGAACAACATACCAAGTTATACCACAGCTACTCAAACTGCTATTCCAATGCTGCCAAAATCGGTAATATGGCCACTTTCTACTAGATGGCGTAGTTGACTAATTAATGACATAGTTCAAGCAAACATGCAACAATATCCCCCTCTTAAACTTGTTCGTCCCGAACAAGCACGTCAATATTTTCCCCATGGTAGCGATGGAGACGATCCACATGGACAACTTTCAGCTTGCCTCTTCCTCGCTGGATCCGGTAGACAACATCGTTGATGCGCTTCACTATCTTATAGGGTCCTTCCCAATCCTGCTGTAGTTTAGGTGACATACCTTTTCGGCGATGAGGGTTGTATAGCCATACCAGATCTCCTTCCTGGAATCCTGTGGTGGTCGCTTTTGTATCGTACCTCGTCTTCATGCGGTCGCTGGATATCCGAATCTTATCTCTAGTTTTCCGATGAATGTTTCTGATGATTTCTCTGAGATCCGCCACATAATCATCTTCATTCGTTGCTTCATCAGTCGGAGATCCAAACATCAATTCACTAGGTAACCGGATGGTTCGACCAAAAAGGATTTCGGATGGAGTATGTCCTGTTGTGTTATGAACTGCGCTTCGATAAGCTAATAGGAACATGGGGATGTGCTTGTCCCAGTCCCGCTGGCAGTCGCCAACAACCTTAGAAAGGTGTTCGTTTAAGGTTCTATTGAAGCGTTCCACCATTCCGTCCGATTGTGGATGAAGCGGGGTTGTTCTTGTCTTCTTAATCCCTAGTAGCTGGCATACTCCTTGAAAGATCTTCGACTCGAAGTTGCGACCTTGGTCCGAGTGCAATTCCATTGGTACGCCAAATCTGCTTACCCAGTTGTGCACAATCTGCTCTACCACGGTTTTAGCTTCTTGGTTAGGTATAGCAAAGGCTTCAGGCCATTTAGTGAAGTAGTCCATCACTACGAGGATATAGCGGTTTCCACTGTTGGTTTCTGGAAACGGTCCTGCGATGTCAACTGCAATCCTTTCAAAGGGCGCTCCAACGTTGTATTGATGCATCTTGCCTTGCATTTTTACTCTCGGGCCTTTACTGGCTGCGCAAGCGGCGCATTTTCGGCACCAGTTTTCGACATCGTCTCTTGCGTGGATCCAGTGAAAGTGTTCTCGCACTTTTTCGAGTGTCTTATTTACTCCCAAGTGACCTCCGGACACTCCATCATGTAGTTCCCTAAGTACTTCGTTGACTTTCGATCTGGGTACCACAAGTTGCATCACGGCTGATGTTCCATCCGAACTTTCCCATTTTCTTTTCAAAATGCCATCCTGGACATGAAGTGAGTCCCATTGTGCCAAGTATGCCTTCAATTCCGGACTCCTATTGGAGATCTGCTGCCAGTCCGGCTTGCCCTCATGTTCCTTCCAGGCGAGAATCGGCTCGATATCCGGATCTTCCTGTTGAGCATTCCGGATCTCCCGTGCACTCCAGCCGCTAATGGGCTCAGCTCTCAACCGTTGGACTGATAATTTATCTTTTTCCTCCTGGCGTACGCAATGTTTACAATCAGCCTTGCAGGGTCGCCGGGAGAGGGCATCTGCGTTGGAGTGAAGAGTTCCCTTTCGGTGCTGTATCTCGTAGTCATACATCTGCAGCCGCTCAATCCACCTCGCGACTTGTCCTTCAGGGTTCTTAAACTGCAGCAGCCACTTTAGAGACGCATGATCTGTACGCAGGATGAATTTCTGCCCATATAAGTACTTGTGGAAGTGCTTTGTTGCCAGGATCAAAGCCAGGAGTTCCCGCCTGGTTACGCAATAGTTCCTCTCCGGCTTGGATAGCACTTTACTGAAGTAGGAAACTACTCTCTCTTGGCCATCATGGATCTGCGAAAGAACGGCTCCGATCCCAACATTACTAGCGTCGGCATCTACAATAAATGTCTTTCCTGGAGTAGGGTACGCTAGAATTGAAGCATCACACAGTTGGTGTTTGAGACTCTTGAAACTCGCTTCGCATTCACCTGACCATTTAAATGGTTTTCCCTTTTCCGTCAGTTGATGCAAGCTCTTTGCGATCCTTGCGAAGTCCTTCACAAACCGTCTGTAGTAAGTTGCAAGTCCCAGGAAGCTTCTCAGTTGGTGTTTGTCTTTGGGAACGGGCCAATTTTTCACCGCATCGACCTTCTCTGGGTCAGTCCTTACTCCTTCGGACGAGATGATGTGCCCCAGATATTTTACCTCAGATCTAAAGAGATCACACTTTTTCGGGTTAAGCTTTAATTGTGCACTTCGTAGTCTCTGGAACACTTCCTTCAAGTTATCTCGATGTTCTTCAAACGTTTTTCCAACCACGATGACATCGTCCAAGTAGACCAAACACGTTTTCCATGTTAGCCCCAACAAAACACGCTCCATTAGACGCTCAAAGGTTGCCGGCGCGTTACACAGTCCAAATGGCATTACTGTGAATTGCCAGAGCCCGTTTCCTGCTGTGAAAGCTGTTTTCTCACGGTCTTTCGGATGTATCTGCACTTGCCAGTAGCCACTCTTCAGATCTAGAGTGGAAAACCATCGAGCTCCGGACAGTGTATCCAGCGTATCGTCAATCCTTGGTAGAGGGTAGCTATCCTTTTTGGTGACATTATTCAGTTGGCGATAGTCTACACAGAACCGAGTGCTGCCATCTTTCTTTTTGACTAGGACAATTGGAGATGCCCATGGGCTTTTAGAGCATTCGATTACTCCTTCCTTCTCCATCGTCGACACCATCTCTGCAACCTCCGTCTGCTTAGCCAATGGTAATCGTCTGGGAGGCTGACGAATCGGTCTCGCATCTCCAGTGTCTATCCGGTGTTGTACAAGGTGTGTTCGGCCATACTCGCAGTCCCGCGAAGCGAATATATCAGCAAACTCGTTGATGAGGTTCCCTGCCAAGGCTTGCTGCTCCTGATTCAGATCGCAGTGCTGGAATAAAGTTCTTTTGACCTCAGTCATTCCCATTGGTGAACGAGTCTTCGCAACACCTTCCTGTGATAGTTTCGTGATGGCCGTAACCGGTACACACTTTCCAACCACCTCACCTTGCTTCAATTTGACGCTTTTGTGTTCCGCATTAAGAACTCGTACGGGAACCATATTGTTCTTCGGCTCGACAAGCATTTTTCCAACCACGCAATTTCGGCAGTGGTTGTCTTCTGGCTCGACTAGAAAGAATCGGTGGGCCCCAGGATCACCTTCCAGCTTTGTCCAAATCAGTGTCTCTGAAGAAGGTGGTAGGACCTCGTCCTTACTAATGACTGTCCTCAGGAATGCGACGTTCTCGTTCCCGTACACCATCGGGATTTCTACGTTTCGATACTTGAGTACTTGCATACCAATGTCCAATACTACATCATGCGCCTTCATGAAATCGATTCCAATGATGCATTCGTCACATATATCGGCTACTAGGAAAGCGTGGGAGAATACTAATCCTGCCAAATTTATTGTTAGTATGACCTCTCCATACACTTTCGCTGTCGCTCCTGTTGCTGTTTTCAGACAGTAATTGCTGGTGTTGTGCAGCCAAGACTGACGGACGATGTC
Source organism: Portevinia maculata (assembly GCA_949715645.1). Taxonomy (NCBI): domain Eukaryota; kingdom Metazoa; phylum Arthropoda; class Insecta; order Diptera; family Syrphidae; genus Portevinia; species Portevinia maculata. Next base: position 136,408,350 of record OX454528.1, on the reverse strand, counting down.
CCTCCTTATGATGGAAGCGGTGGCACCGGTGTCGATGGTTGCCACGCACTTATTTTGTCCGATATAGGCTTCCACTGTTAGACTCTGGTTTCCTCGTTTGGTTTGGGATACTTGAATTGTGGTCCTGGGGTCGTCGATTCCGGAAACCAACTTCTGCCCCACGAAGCTGGTCCTTACACGTTTCCCGACTGCTGGTTATGCGAAGCTATATCTGCAGGATGGATGTTATCCCTGCCAGATGCTTCTTCGTTGCGCCTCCTAGGCCCGCAATGTGGACAACTGCCTTGTCTGGGTAGAGCTCTGCACTGTCTCTGTAGGTGCCCTATTTTGTTGCAGTTCCAGCAGCGCATTTGACCTCTGTTATCTCTGCTCCGGTCTACGACGTCTGCTCTTTGACATGAACATTCAACGGCTGTCATTTCCCTTACGCGGTGGAACACATGCGATGCCTGATCAGCAGCTTGCATTGTCAAGGCAAATGCTAGGGCCTCAGCGAGAGTTCTCTTTCCAGCCATTCTTACGGCCATTTGCAGTTGTCTATCTTCAATGGCTTGGATAAACGCCTCCACAGCCATTTCATTGATGAGAACCTCACCAGCATTAGGATATGACAAATGTGCCAGACGTTCGATATCTGCTTGCAGCTGTTGAAGTGTTTCTCCCCGCTTCTGGACTCTACTGCGTAGCTGGACCCTGTACACTTGTTGCATATGCTCATCACCGAAGCGCATCTCTATAGCCTTGACCAGGGCGTCGTAGTCGTGTTGCTTCTCTTCTGAGACGGTTTGGAGTAACTCCGCAGCTGTACCTCTTAGTGCGAGCGTTAGCGCAATCCACTTTTCCTCGTTGTCCCAGTTGTTCGCCATTGCAGCTGCTTCAAACTGTTTCTTATAAATTGGCCATGATGTTTGACCGTCGAAAACAGGAGGCTGCATCTCTTTCCTTCTCGGGCAGCCCGCAGAATTTTCTCGAGCCTTCTGCTTCTTCACTTTCTCCAGCTCTCTAGCCAAGTTCTCGAAGTTTGTTTCATGCTTGCAAAACGTCTGATGGATTTCGTCGAATTTGGTTTCAACCTTCTCGAACTTGTGGTCAATTTCTTCGAGTTTTCCTTCGAGAACATTTTTAAAATCTTCCACAGCGCTCTTTTGGGCGGCAACTATGGAATTCTTTTGTTCTTCGAATTTAGAGTCCATTGACTCCAATTTCGAATCCAGAGAATTCTTCTGTTCATTGAACTGAGAGTCTATAGAATTCTTTTGTTCATCAAATTTAGAGTCCATTGATTGCAATTTGGAATCTAGAGAATTCTTTTGTTCATCAAATTTAGAGTCCATTGATTGCAGTTTGGAATCTAGAGAATTTGTCTGTTCATCTAACTTAGAGTCCATACAGTCGAATTTCTGATCGAACTTGGCCAGAAGTAGTTCCATCATAGCAGTCATATCAATGGCTGTACTTACTTGTTCTTCTGCTACGTCGAACAAAACGGACTTGGGATTTTCTCCTTCGTTTTCAACAGCTTCCTGCAGTCGAAGCACCAGATCACTTTTTCCTCCAGCTGTGGAGAGATTCCGCTTTTCTAGCTCAGCTTTTAACTGCGGTATACTAAGCTGTAGTAATTTCAATGTGCGGCCCATTTTTCTTTCCCTTTTTTTTTCACTAAATACGTTTTTTTTTTTTTTTAAACTAATTCGCTTCACTTTAATTTCACACTGAATACGTTTTATCCCACTTCTGACACCAATGTTACATTCCGGCTAGGATTCGAAAAGATAGAACGTAATTCTATTTAATTAATCTTTATTAGTTCTCTTTCAATGTCTTTTACTTCTTGATTATTATTCTAATAATTCACTTATTTAATTCAACAATTCACTTTCACAATTAATCACTTTAAATAAACAATCACTTCTCTTATTCAATATTCTCTATACTTTTCACTACTGTCATCTATCGCCCTTCTTTATCGCGGTTCACAACTCGAATGTCTTGGGTGCTCCTGCGACATCTATTTATATCTCCTAGTGACACCTCTCGAAATTTCCAGATTCGTTGAGAAGGTTCGTTAAGTTCAGAAGGTTCGAGAACAACATACCAAGTTATACCACAGCTACTCAAACTGCTATTCCAATGCTGCCAAAATCGGTAATATGGCCACTTTCTACTAGATGGCGTAGTTGACTAATTAATGACATAGTTCAAGCAAACATGCAACAATAGAATTGTTCGATTCCATTATATGACAGAAGATTTGAAATTCGATTGTCAAAATCGCGGTCAAAAGCTGAGAAGTCTTTTGTGAAGTCTCTCGATCTTTCCACTATTTTATTTCTTCCAAAGCTTCTATAACGGCCGGTTGAAGGTTCGAGGTAAGTTGAAACTGCTTCATGAGACTGAGCCCATCTTGTAACAACGAAAGAATTCAATTTTTCTTTTCTCCGGTCACTCTTTTCGGGCATTTTCAAAATGTCTTCCTTTAAAATGCTTTGTCTCTTCGGCCAGTGGAAAAATGCTTCTATTGCTCCGATAGTTTCTAACGCATTTTTTAAACCCGAAACTCGGCAAGCGGCATTGATGACCAAACTGAAGCCATGCGCGGCACAATGAACGTAGATTGCAAGAGGAAAATGAGACCTGATATGGGCTTGTACTCCGTTTACTTCGCCACTCATAACTGGTGCATATCTGAGTATCAAAAAATTATCGACACTGTGTCGCGAAGTAGATGTTCCGAATTAAAATTGTTTGCAGTGGTAACCGTGTGTCCATACAAGCGGCACTATCAGTTTCGTGCAAAATGTATCAAAAGAATGACAAAATGAGGTTAAGTCAGGTCATGAAATATCCGTGTGACTGAAAGGGACAGCATTACCTAACATGCAAAAAAACTTGACACGTATTCAGGTCGGCCATCTTGTTTACGTGGTAGGAATTATGGGAAAGCTATGCATGTTGATATTTTTATAGCGATGGCTTACGACATTTCGATTTCCTATAAAACAAAATGGGCGCTGCTATCATATGTTTTAATCGCCATAATACATTTTTGACATTTATCTGCTTCACATCGCCGATTGTACCTACTCAAGATGGAAAACACTATTAATACGGCAGCCTTTACGAGATCCATGTTTTTATTTATTTTTTAATTCTACCACAACAAAACCGATGAAAATAAATTTGTTTGTTTACATGTGATCTGTCAAATCTCCATAAAAATGTTATAGCAAGTTAAAGTATGTGATCTCACTCTTACACCTTATTAGCATTGACTGCGGATAAACGGATCTCTCTTTTCGGTTTTGTTGCAAAAATGCGCGTGCGTGATGATGTAAATGCGCTATTACAGATCCGTTTTCTCACAAATCTGAGTAGAGAGCTATTTTGCTATTGTGAATAGGTATCATATATTTGAACTGCATCCAACTTAACATACCAATGTCAAATTAAAAAAAATCTATCAGAGATCGAGATGGAAACTGATGAAGTTAAAGGAAAGCGCGTTTGCATTGCAATTTGATAGAAGGAATTTCTTTCGTGTTCTATAATTTATTGGATCACTGGGAATTTAAAGTTTAATATCGTCGAAATTTCAAGAAATGCTAAATCTTTAACTCATTTATTAATTATCAGAAGAACGGTTAATATATGAACATATTGTAGAACACTGCCAGAAAGTGATATAAATAAAAAAAAAACAAAGTGTCAAAATTCGTTTACAAAAAGCGGCCCAGCAATTTTCTGAAAGCTAACGAAAATTCTTAATTTAGGTCGCTCTAAAAATGTCTGCATTATCGATAGAACTTAGTTCCTACAGGGATCAGCACTTTAAGGTTCGCATTATTTAGTCCAGTTTTGAGCCAAAATTTCAGCTTGCACTATTTTGTATTGCAGGGCACCCGGGTCGATCAAGAGCGCTCATTAAAAGATTCAACCACGCTATACGTGGGCAATTTATCGTTCTACACAACAGAAGAACAAATTCACGAGCTTTTCTCGCGATGCGGCGATGTTCGTCGTATTGTCATGGGACTGGACAAATACAAAAAGACTCCTTGCGGATTCTGCTTTGTGGAATATTACACAAGGATAGAAGCAGAGTATGCTATGAGGTAGAAATAGCTGTATATAGTAAATAATTATCCAAGTAAAAACACCATTTGTTAGATATGTTAACGGAACCAGATTGGACGATCGCTTGATTCGTGTGGATTGGGACGCAGGCTTTATAGAAGGACGTCAGTATGGTCGAGGAAAGACGGGCGGCCAAGTGCGTGACGAATACAGAACGGACTACGATGCCGGACGAGGTGGCTACGGAAAGCTGCTACAGCAAAAAATTGCCCCAAATACGGATAATCGATGAAATGGCTTCTACTGTGTGCTTAGATTTTCAAAAATAGGTTTAAAATATATTTGTACAATACGAGGCGGAATTTTATTTATTCTATAATTCAGTGTTCGTCAGTCTTGGACCTTTTTTAATTTTTTTCCGTTGTTTAGACTTTTTTGCAATATTGTCATGGGTTTCCACTTTTTGATAGTAAGGATTGACAAAATCAGCGCTCCGTTCAGACTCATTAATTTCTTGGCGTACTAGATACATCAGCTCCACAATTAACTCGTCGGTGATATGAGGAAAGTGGTTGACAAATTCAATACACCAGTTTATAGTGTCTCGCCAATTCTGGATTTTCCTCAAGACTTTGTAAGCAATTTCCGGGAAATGTAGGAGAATGTCGGCAGCAAGACACGAATTCTCTAATAATAGCGTAACTGCTTCTTGTTTACGTTGCTCCATGGGGAATCCTTCACTGGGCTTGTAATTGCCTTCAGTGAGGGTTTGATTGCTCAGTTTAATAACCTGAAAAGGTAGTTTTTTATGAAGCTTGGAGCCAATGATTATACTCACCTGAAATATTTTATCCATAGCCAAAGTGATCATCTTGTAGTTTTTCGCATAATCCGCTTTGAGCATGTTTTTAATAAGATCGGAATGCTCTAGTCGCCGCGATTGAAGTAGTTTTACATCTTAAAGAAAAAAAAATATTCATCTCAATGCGTTACCTCTTTGATTTCAAAATCTTACACACATTCGGTGATAGTGGTATCTTGTTATCAATAGAGTTTTTTGTGTCACTAGAACTGACGATGGTGGACATTAAGAGAAGAGCGACAAGTAGTATCCCAATGTAATTCATGCTGAATTTTATCGACCAAGCAACTGGAGTATCGAGCTGTTTAGAATTTAGGATGTTAAATATGCAACTGTTTCTGTTTGTGCCAAATGTAAATAGTACATAATAATTTAGGCTAACATAAACATAAGGTTTTGTCGTTTGTATAACACTTAAAAGCCGGCAAATGTCAGTTTGCTCCCGATGAGTATTCCATGAGTATGAGCGTATTCAGCAAACGCTGACATGTTTAAAATTCCAATAATCCGTCGCCTATACCAAATATTGACGTTCGACTAGTTTTAGCTTTGTATATAGTTTTAGCATTGTTATACACACTAGAGTGTATATACAATGGTTTTAGGAAAACACAATCAATGTTCCGAAATTTGTATCTCCAAACCTTGCGGTAGTTTATTTTTAAAACAATATGATAATTTCAGAAAACATGTGGCACAGCAATTATGTTGAAATCGAGTGAATATTGCAATTAAGAGAGCAATGAACATAAATGTTTCCGAATTGGGCATTGTCATAAGTGACGTTTTGAACAAAACTATTTGTCAGTCAAACGCATACGAAAAAAAAACAAATAAGTACGACAATACTGCAATGCAACACATACGCCAAAACTAAAATAAATCAAAAACAAATCGAATAAAGCACATAAAATAAGTTTATTAAAAAGTAAAATACACTAATCCCCCACATACGCGAGGGATGCGTTCCAAAAAAACACCGCGTATGTCGAATTCGCGTATGTTGAGACTAGAAACTGTATGAAGATACGTAAGGCAAGTAATTTCAAAATAAGTATTTTATACAGTTTTTTTAAGAAACAATTCTACATAGGAAGAATAAAAGCAATGATAAAATTTAATAACAAAACAAAAGCTAAGAACAAAAACAATTCATAACAAAAAAAAGAAAAAAATGTCACATCTTATATTCAAGGAAGGAAAAGAAATATCCACAACACCATTTTTTGAATCGCGTATATGCACCGTGTATCTAGAGGGAATTTCGGAAAAACGTAATCGCGTATAAGCGAAATCGCGTATGCTGAGACCGCTTATGTGGGGGGTTCAGTGTATATGAAAATAAATACCTACACGAATACTTACATTTAAAAAATCCATTTTTATTCACAGCTTTTTGTAAGAAATAAAATTGAATTAAGGGCCACTAAGCGCAAATCGTTCCCTCAAAACAGGCATCGATGCCCTTCAAGTGAGAGCTGTTGCTTCTTGCTGTTGGAACCAAAAAATCCAAAGTCAATTTCATCAAATTGTGAAAAAAACGACCAAAAAGTTGAGAGATTGAAGCTCTCACTGCCTTAATGTTCTCAGGTGATATAAAGGGCCAAAGGACTTCCATTTCTTTGTCAAACCACACTTGCGGTTTCTCTGAACGCAGTGACTAGTAATTTCCCATTCGGGACAGGGCCCAACAGGACTACATTGAAACGATTTCGTTAGGCGCGCTGGCCCGCGATCACAGAACATCCGTTCGAAAAGTTAGCTTCTATGGCAAAGGCAAACGCCCGCTCCTCACTGTTCCAACACATGATGACGACTGACCCGAATGGAAATAAAAGCTTCAGTACCACGACTGTCAAATGAAACCGCTTTTGCCCACTACAACCACTACAGCCTGAATGGTGTGCATTTCAGAAAAGGAAGTTATGTTGCCGAACCCTGTATAACACGGATCCTTTACCGATGTTTTTGATCCTATTTTTCAGATTTCTTTTAAATGAAAAGAAAATTAAATGTTACTGGAGGTAGAACTCACAAAAGTTGCACCTAATGGATCATATCCCATTGTTTCCTTCTGCACGCTTAAAAGTTGAATAAAGCAATTTGAATAATGAATGTCGTCTGTGATTATTTTCTCGTATGCGCAACTAGTTTATTACAGATTATTTTTTCAGCGTGGAAATTTATTCGACTGTGGACTTTCCTTGACTAAAATCACACGTAACTTTACCGACGATTGTCGTCCATGCGATTGCACTGAACGCTTTCGTCAATAGTTTGCTTCACGAAACGCAATCGCTCTCGTGTCGTCTATCGCTCTCGTTTGCTTAAATTTGAGCATCACTGAAAACAACACCTAATTGTCAAAAACATCCAATCTGAGATTTGTTTATAGCTGCCAGCTGCGGTTTTTTTTTTTTTTTTTTTAATATTTATTAGTATTCTTACTTAATTAAAATGTAAGTAAACTCTTAATGAACAATAACAAATATAATAGTGAAACAAAACTTTAGGTCTGTTACGCCATCGCAACTGCAGATTTTGGTTGAATTTATGGAGGAACACCCGGACGTGGCCAAAAATTACGTGCCTAAAAGCGCACAAGGGAAAAAAGAGTTGAATAGGCTTTGGGCAAATTTGGCTGTAGTTTTAAATGCTGATGGTTTGCCCACAAAAACCGTCACTGCTTGGAGAAAAGTAAGTAGATAAACATTTTTTTTTAAAAAATCGTTATTAACTACATATTTTGTTTTAAAGGTTTGGACTGACTTCAAGTATAGAGCAAAAAAAAAATGCAGCCAGAATTTGCTCTCGGCTAAGAAGACGGGTGGTGGGCCATCGGAAGAAGTCCCCATTTCTCCAATGGAAGAGAGGGTTATTGAAATGACATCTCTCCGTGCTGCAGTAGCTGAGAGTAATTATTTAAATTGCTACGAGGTTTCATACATCAAAGAAGAAAAAGAAGAATCGCTGGAAGATGTTGAAAGTTCCGCAGATGTTTTGTCAGTTGTGGTTGCATTTATAAAATAATTTCTTTGTATGCTAATTACATCTCATTTAGGTACTCTAGATCGTCAACACCAACGTCACCATACATGGGTCCTTCGACATCAAAGCAACGGTAAGTTGCATTTATAAAATAATTTCTTTGTATACTAATTAGATTTCATTTAGGTACTCTAGTTCGCCAACTCTAACCAAACCTTCCACCTCAAAGCGGCGTCGAAAAATTCCGGTCGACGAAAACACCGACGTCACAAATATATTAAAAGAGCAAATATCAAATGACAAGGTGTTTCAAGACAGTTTGCTCAAAATACTAACTGAGCGAAATCAGCAAGAATTAGTTTTCCATGAGAAGATTATACATCTCATTGAAAAAGCAGTTAAACATTTGGAGAAAAAGTGAATTTTAGCTGCTTGATTCCTGCTGATTTCCGTATGTGTTAAATCTTGGGCAAATTGTCTTGAAACATCTTACTATTATTATTTTTAGTTATTTTTAAGGCTTCAGTTAGATTAGGTAGATGGATGCCCTTGTGACGAATGTCACGGTTCACTTAGACCAACAGTTTGGGTTTATTGTGTCCATTTTGGAATTCTTTAACATTTTTTGGGAACCTGAAAAAGAGAAATAAAAGAAACCACTGTTTAAAAGCTCAGTAATTTGCTTTAGTAGAACCATGCGGATTCATATGTGAATCTCAGGAGTTTCTTCAGCTCTAAAGGAAGTAGCTGCCAAGAATCTTCAATCTTTTCGTTCTAAGGGGAGCTTCGTTCTATGCATTCGCTTAGTAGGTGACGTATAGATTGGTATATTTCCTAGCACCTACATATTTCGGTTTGTTTTTGTAGTTTTAAGTTAGAAGTATATTCTTGCTTCTTTTAGTTCTTGTAGTTTTAAGTATACTGAATTCATTGTTTTTGTAGTTTTAATATATAATCTTTTGTTTTGAAAAGAGAAATTCTGTCTTTGATTCTATTATAAAATATTAAATGAGCAATGCATTTTTTATACCATCCTGTTTTGTCTGCGGTAGTTGTCAATCAATTCAGGATATTAGTTTCGGAATTCTATTTGTTTCCACTTATTCGTCATCCCATGTTTCCATTGCTGGAAAATCATTTTGCTCATTTCGATGAATACAAATATGTATTATGCAATGCCTCACAAATATTTGCAAAAGCCGCAATTTCCTCCGAGTCTTAGCTGCTTTTTGTTTTAATAAGATTGTGTAGATAGAACCCATTTGTTTTTCCAAAGGCCACGGCAAAATGAAGACATTTTTTTCAATTGGAAAGTAAGACACAGTATAAATGTGATGGTTGTAGGTACAACAGGAATATTGAAATCATATCTATCTATCTAAAATCCCTTGATTTAAGATTTGCGACCACACAACGGGGGTATCGGCAATTAACCCCAAATATGCTGGCTCTGCCTTAGTTCGGAAACACTCCAGTCAAAGAGCTTTTTCGATAACGGATTTTACAAACATGAACATAACTGTTGAGCTGAAAATTGCATAAATATACAATCATGTAAACACGTTTTATAAACAAATATGAAGTTAAGATAGATGTCTTTACAAATGCATCTTTCGACTACATTACTTGCTAAGCGTGGACTTTCATTGAAATTTCACTTACTTGGGTCAGTAGAAATGCGGTATGGGGAAGCAACCCAAGCTTAAGTGGATATCCGCTATCACCTAGAAAGTTGTGCATTTTTATTTGTGAATTCAAGTCAATTTTGTATGTCGTTACCTAAAAGCCAACAGTTATGTTCATGTTTGTAAAATCCGTTATCGAAAAAGTACTTTGGCTGGAGTGTTTAAGAACTAAGGCAGAGCCAGAATATTTGGGGTTAATTGCCAATACCCCCGTTTTGTAGTCGCAAATCTTAAATCAAGTGATTTTGGATAGATAGATATGATTTCAATATTCCTGTTGTACCTACAACCATCGCATTTATACTTTGTCTTGCTTTCCAATTGAAAAAAAATGTCTTCATTTTGCCGTGGGCTTTGGAAAAACAAATGTGTTCTATCTACACATCCCGCATGTACCTATAAAGTGAATAGAGGTATGGCGATTTCAATTTCCGGGCACCAGTTTTTTTTTCTTAAAAAGGCCTAAAACAAGCATAAAAGTGAAAAACTTTGGTGGCGGTCTCATGTATCTTAAGAGTTATAAGCTTTTGAAAACCCAAATTTTCCAGGATAAAATTCATGGATTGATGCTGATTGATTTATGATTGTTTTTTTTAAGACTTTGAATGTGTGAGTATAGTAAAGGATCACAAGTAGATCCCATCAATAGTAATCTGTATATATGCTTGCAACCTCCGTGCCTGCTTGAACTCACTTTTATATTTGGAGTAGGTGCAAGGTTGGATATCCAATTTGTTTTTCTATTTGGGTTTATTTATGATCCTTAACAAATAGCAACTACCCATACAATATATATTTTTTTTAATTGGCCAGAAGCATGTATTGTACTAAATGATGGACAGTGTCTATGTTGGCTTGACCTATTGGTATTAATTTCCGGTTAAACCATTGTTCCTGCTTTTTGACTCTGGCTGTTAATTCTACATTTGAACCATAATGAACAAAATTTCGCTTATAGCTACTTTTTGGTCTCATTAATGAATGTTCAACGACACTGGGTCTATCTCACAATGTAAAAGAAAACAAAGTTAAGGACTTTACACATGAGCGCGACTTGCGCATACGAACGATTATACAAACTGCGGAGAAGACTACTTTTTATGCATTTATAAACAGAAAATTGCAAATACTAGTACTCCAAGAGCAGGATATGTAACAGTTCGTCCAAATATATTTAAAAAGAACAGGGTTCAGCACGGTTTTATTAACCAAATGTCGCGAACAACATCCTTGGCGCGATTTGTCAAGGTTTTTTCACAATCCTTAAAATTAAATTAAAAAATCCCTCGAACTTAACTTATAAATCCGAATACAAGGATTTGCTTGTAGTTTTCCAATTGGAATTGGAACCAACAAATTGTGTTATGTGAATTAAGCGCCTGCCTAACTTTAGGCGTTTTTCTTTTTAAGCTCAGAGCAATGCACTGAAAAATGGGAATCTGTCCCTCCAGATTTTCTCGTTTTTTTTCTCACAAAAAATCATTTCAAATGAATGGACTGTTGTAACAATTCGTGAAGTGAGAGTGACAAATATCATAAGGCGCGTTTTTTCGCAAGCGTATATACGATTATTCACATTTGCATGTTAAATACAACAAAAACTTGGCCTATATACGCTTACTTTAACGGGATAACTGTCGCCGTAAATCGGGGGGAAATCATAGTTAGGCAATTTTAACATCCAGATGAGCCTAGCCACATTTAAAATCTCAAAGCTGTCCCGCAAGTGTGTATGCAAATCCGTAGGTTTGCACGACTTGGGATCACCGTTTTCGTAAAAGGTAATTCAAACAATAATCAATCAAGGGAGCATGCACGTGTCGAAATCGTAGAAAATAGGCAGTCCTATTATCTCCAAAAGGAACAACACCAGAATTTGAACTGATCTGAAACCAGGAGAGCTACCGACGTCGATTGAGGTTGAACCGGCGAACTCCATAAGCGGACCAGTAGGGATTTAGTAAAGTGGGATGGCTATGACCCCCTTATCCTGGACATAACCTTGCCGTAAAGGAAGAAGAAGAAGATTCGTAGAAGTAGATACAGACAGCAGCTGAAGAATATCGTCTGTCGATTGTCGTCCAATTCATATAACCACCAATACGTGATCTTCACACAATTGTTGAAGAAAGTATTCGTTGCGATACGACTAGCTATCGATACATTTGATTTATATATACTACTCAATACTCAATGATGCCTATTATGGGTACTGTAATCAGTATCGAATCAACCCTAGGTACATGAAGATTATAATCAATTTCCCCACTTTATAATGCTGCCAAAATATGTATACTCACGTTCGTATTATTCATTATTCATTAACACACCTTTTCGTCAACAATTATATGTATGCTTTTAGTTTTTATTTTCTAACATCGATATGCGAACATTATTACAAATTAAAATGAAATTGCATCATGATACCAGTCCGCAATTAAAATTAATTTAAAAAAGGAAAAGGAATTGGAGAAAGGTCCCTTCAGACACGCAAAGTTAACAATTTCCTCTAAATGGCACCACATTAACTATTGATACGCCGCCTTACTTATTTCCAATTTTGTTGGCCAGTGAGCAACTTAGACCGGTGCCATCAGGCTCGACATTTAACTCCTTTACTTGGCCATTTTCCACGACCATTGAAAAACGTTTTGCACGAACTCCACCCAGAGGAGGCAAGTCAATTGTCAAATCCAACGCCTTAACAAAGTTTCCAGCTGGATCAGCTAACATGCGAACTTTACCAGTGGCAGAATGTTCTTTTCCCCATGCCGACATAACAAAGGGATCATTAACTGACACGCATATAATTTCGTTTACCCCCTGGGATGATTTAATTTTATCGGCATTTTCGATGTAACCAGGCAAATGAGTCTGAAAATAGAATGAATAAGCGAAAATGTTTAGTTCAGAAATACACTTTTATTAGTTTAGTAATGATGGCATTGGCATGCAATTGATATTTGGATTCTTTTGAGTTATAACGCTTCAATTGGATGTGCCATTGATTATATTAGCGGGCTAAGAATATGACTGCAGACAACCCAAAAAAACAGCGTAAAAGTGGACAAATTTAAAGTAATTTGAACATTCAAACAAACTAGCGACATGTAACGCCTTGAAACTCTCTTACATGTGCGCATGTACGACGTTGGTTGACACGCCTATAGAATACCGGTGTCGTTAAAGGACCACCAAACAAAAATCAATAGCGGGAGCATGCTTATGTCGAAATCTCAAAATTGCGGAAACGCACAAATGCAATAACACCAGCGCCTCAGTAAAGGCGCATCCGAAACAGGGCGGCCCGCTGATTTTAATGAGAACAAACTGATGAATTATAAAGCGTGAGGGTAATGGTCCTTTGGATTCTGACCATAACCTCAACGTTGAAGAACTCTATCATTGACCGGTCTAGCAGTATTTCATTCGTTTAAATAAAAAATTGTTGAATAATTAAAAATACAAACCTTAGAACAGCCTGGTGTAAATGCCCCAGGAACACCGAAAATCACAAGTTTTTTGTTGGAGCCCAGTTCAGCGATGTTGATTTTGTTTGCTGGGGAATCTTCAAAGAGATCGGCTTGTGGGAGTTTATCACCAACCTGTTGTCAAAAAATAATGTTAATTATTATTGGTTCTATAACGTCACTGCAAAAAGAGAAGGCTGTTGTCTGATGCTTATTAATCAATAAAAACACCAACGACCTACGGTCATACTTATATAATAATACATATTTAAACGTGTTTCAAGAAATATTGTTAAATACTTATTACTGACCTTGATAGGGGCCATTGCGGAAAGATTAGTTGAAAATCCACAAGACAGGTTGTTTTTGTTTAGTCGAAGAGAATTCCTTGCGATTACTGTAGTAACTGAGCGAAAGAAGAAAGATTGCATATTAATAAACAGGTTTTTTTTCTGTTTGGAAGGCAAACGGAGTTGGCTTGAAATACAAGAAAAAAAACGAAAAGCACAGACTTCAAATAAAAATGTACTATGCAGTCATGTCACCGACAACGACAACTAATCTGTCAATTTTGAAGGAAGGAGGCCGACACACAGTGCTATCGACATTATGCGAATGGTAGCGAAACTCGTACCTCGTGGTTGTATTATTGACAGCTTTTGCATTATGAAAACTTATAAGCGTTTTTCATTGAAAATCGAAGGGATTGCTCTCTAAATCTAGAATTGCTCTTTTCAATGAAATATGTTTTTTTTTGATCAGTTGACTATTTGCTCTTTTAAACAAAGAGCAAATCTTTTCTTCAATGAAAAACGCCATTAGCCAATTTTTTTGTTAAAGATGACTTAGTAGATGTTCTGTAAAAAAAATTTTTGACGAAACTTGTTTTTTTTTATTTTTAAACTTTTTATTTAAACTAGTGCATATATTTTCAGGTGTTGGAACAATTTTACAGCGTTTTTTGTTTTTATTTACTTGATCATTGCAAGCACGAAAACGATAATTTGCTCTGATAGCAGTTATAATGCACTAAAAAAAAAGTTACCAATCGAAATCGAGGTATGTATTTTGCCTAACCTAAGTTCAACTGCATGAGCAACCTAACATTTTAGAAAATGTCAGACAAGTTAACCGTTATCATCAACGGGTTTTGTGTTAGTCTGAAGAATAAAAATAATTTGTTTTACAATTGATGATTTTGAAGATGAAGTTTTAAGTAATTAAGCTTTCAATCATGAATTCATTTGCGGTGTGATACAAATGTTTTATTTTTAATTTTATTTGTTTTTTGATCTTCAGTCGCGTCAAACCTCGGATTTGCATGCACACTTGCGGGAGAGTTTGAAGATGTTAAATGAGTCACTATGCATACTTGGATGTTTGAAATATTTGATTTATCCGCTCATCATCTTTGCCGATTTTAATTTGTTCACTCACATCTACTGTAATTTTGTAAATTTCTTTTTTGGTGCTCCTCGAAATGCATTAAAAATGAGAAAACAATTCATAAAAATATAGAATCATATCAACATTATTAGTATGTATTGACGATTGAAAGTTCACTGTTGGCACGTCCTCTACGCTTTTATTGTGTTCGCCACCCTCACCAGGAATTTGCAGATTAATTTACTAAGAGGTTTGACAGCTTAGAACGTCCTCTATGCTATTTTTATGTTAGCTACTATACCTATCAATCCTCATAGTAAATTCTTCTGCGATACCTGGTGGCGAACGCAATAAACAAATAGAGGACGTACAAATTTCAATCATCAACTGGGGATGGGTAAAACCTTTCTGCAATACCTGCTGGTTAACATAATAATCTGCATCTCCATAGTAAATTCATCTGCGATACCTGATGGCGAACACACTAGGCGTTTTTCTTTTTTAGCTCCGAGCGGGGCACTGAGCTGTCAAAAAAAGAACTGTGTTACTTTTTTAACTCGGAGCGCTCTGAGCACAAAATTTGTATTTCTTTTTTATCTCTGAGCTAGCTCAGGGCTCGCTCGATGAGCTCGATTGAAAATGACCGAGCACATCGAGCGAAAAGCTGAGCGCGGCTGACTTCATTCATTATATGTGCTTTTTCCATAGTTTATTTACTAGAAATTATAATTTAAATGGAACAATCCTTGACAAACACCAATTTCAGAAGCAAACCTGACTATTTTGAAAATTAATAAAAAAAAAAATTATCTAATGACAGTTCAGTGCTCAATTCTGTTTCTTAATTAGCTCGGAGCGCTCAGGTTACGTTCAGCTCGGAGCGAGCTATGATCGCTCGGGCCCCGCTCTGTTCCCCGCTCGGGGCTAAAAAAGAAAAACGCCTACTGCAGCACATATAGGACGAAAAAATAATAAACTTCCAATCCTCAATTTAATACACATATACATATACTCCGCCACCAAACGCGCTCACTCAACTTTTAATTGCGGAGAATAAAACACCATTGGAACATAGCCTGCCGCTCAAACAAATAAACACAGAAAACACATGTGTCAACAAAGCATCAAAATATATATGAAAAATATGAACAAATAATTCATAAATACAGAAATGAATGAAGATAGTAAGTAGAAGAAGTAAGCAATTAAATTGTTTTTACTAATTCTATTTTCCCCAGATTCCACAGACCTAATAATAGAAATCCTGGAAGTGTTTACAAATCACATTATGTATCTTCGTGAGGTCTACCCACCAGAAATATTTCGCAAAAGAAGAATTTACAACTGTCCGGTGTTTGTATCAATCTATCCACCTTTGAATAGTTATATTACTGAAGTTCTGTCTACAGCTCGTCTGCTGAAAAGAAGCAATCTATTGCAGAAGATCGAAATCATATTATACCAAAATGATTCGTGTATTTATGAAAAGTATGGATTTGATATATCCAACGATTGCCCTGGGAGTTTAAGGAATGGTGACGATGAGTACCTTATGAATTTTGAACAGCAGCTTCGAACTTCATTGTATACGTTTTCTGAGCGTGCGAAATCACTAGAAAAACTTCGCAAAGGTACCAAATTCAAAATGCAGCTGTACACAAGTCAAACAGGATATGTGAAATCATGTTGTTGCCCTAAGAACGAGGTAATTTAAATGACAAATCGAAGTATGTTCCCATATAAAAAAAAATGCTTTTAGGACTTTCCATGGTTACAAGTATCACCGTTAATCGACAACGACAATAATTTCAAAGAGATCACACTACTTCCCCTTAGTATGATACATGCAACCGGTATAAAGATTATTGCAGAAATTCAACACAACAAATAACATCAGCGGTCGAAATGTACAGTCAGTTTGAACGTTTATGAAATAAAAGCTATTTTCACGAATTGTAAACTGTCTGTGATGCATATTTGTGGATACGTACCAAGCTGACTTACGCAGAGAGCTAGATAACCTGCTCAAGAGGAAGACCCAGCTTTAAAACGCTGTGAACAGTTCATTGGAGTCGATTTCGAATAATTTCTCTTAGAACTACGGGCGAGTTACCTTAAACAACATGTAGAAAGCTCACTCAACAATTTAGTTTGATGCATTTAATTGTTGGCCTTAAAATGTATCTTACGTTAAGTTAACAGGTAGCAGAGCTTTGCCAAAACGATCAAACGGAGTAAAAAAATTTAGTAATCAAATTTGGCCATATACATCTTTTCTTAATTCTTATCAAAAGCCATACATTATGTACTCGCGTGCAGAGACGGGATAAAAAAAAAATCTAAATTGTTCTGTTTTAAAAGGCGTATAAATCCGTCGGTTAACACGACTGTAGATCACCTGTGCCGGAAAACGACTATCATACAAGGAGCTTACACTTGTAGAAATCGTAAAAATAAGGCAGCAATCAACCAAAACTGGCGAACCGCAGATTTTCATTATTTATTTTGTTTGAAGCTTGCATAATACTACAAGAATCTGATTCTTAAAATTAAGTATCGAATTTTGTATTAATTACAGATGACTAATAATGAATGATAAAAGTAAGGTTTTAAAGATTTTATGTTTATTGATATAATACGGCTATATTGCGACATGTGTAGTAGTTTTTCCCGAAATACGTACGACTACGACTGATGAACTTATTCTTTGTAATTGAAGTGGAAGAAAATTTCACAATCGAACAGCTCTGACCAAGAAAGATCGCTCTCCCACTGTGTGCGTGAATCGCGGTAAAAGAAGCCTGACGCCTGACCGCTGACCTCTTTGTGACTGGGAAAACGTAAAATACTCACTCGAATATTCAGGACATTTGTTATGAACGATTCCAGATGTTGAGATTGACAGCTCAGAATGTCCTCTATTTGTTATTTTTTTTTGTAGCCGCCAGGTGTCGCAGAAGATTTTAATGTGGAAATAGACGGCTCGAAACATCCTCCAAAGTTGACAATTGAACGTTCACTATTTGTACGTCCTCTTTGTGTTGCATTGTGTTCGAACTCAGTTATTGCAAATGAATTTACTTAGTGACAGCTCACAACGTCCTCTATTTGTTGATTATGTTCCCCAACAGGCAGATGTGGCAGAGTAGTTTACGTCAGGTAGTCTACTCGATTAACGTAGTTAATAGGGTAAACTACACGGCTCATTTGTTTCATTTACTACCTACATTTGTTACATTTGCTATCTATACAAAAAACGTTATATTAAATTTAAATTACAAAAAAAGAAAAAATCAATTCACAGCAGAAAAAAGCGAATGTACGAATATGCGACGAAATCAAATCTAAAACCATTTCTAAGAAGCTTAACTAATAAATACGGACAGGCTAAACCAAATTACAAATGAATAATACCTAAGGCAAATTCAAAAGAAATAATTTAGGTATCTAAATAACAATCACAAAGATAATGAAAAACACTGAATCTGAATGTGACACTGACATATTTCCTCGCAGTTTGGTGTTTGGCGGTTGAACTGACAGCTTAAACTACATTTTGACAGTTAAAACTACGTATCCTACATTGACAACATTAACTACGTTAACTATTTTTATTTATGTATCAGACGTAGCAAATGAAGTAAATCAAAAAAAAAAAATAAAAATCATTTCTCCACATCTGCCAACAGGTATCGCAGAAGAATTTTACCAATCCCCAATTGGGGTTCGGAGGTTTATTGCTTTTGCGTACTCTATGTGTTGCAAAGTTCTGCGATACCCGGTGGCAAATATAAACAACAAATAGTGAACTTTTAGGGCTCTGAATCTCCACAGTAAGTTCATCTGCGCTACCTGGGCACTGTACCAAAATACACCAAGTATTGTAAAACAAGCAAATTCAATTCAAATTAACAAGAATAGTGGTATTGTGGTATAGGCCGCACGTGGCGAACACACTTCAACCCATGTTGGTTAGGTTAGGTTAGGTTACTGTCGGCAGAAGCCGACACACTTAGACCAATTTAGGTCCATTGTGATACCACGTATGTATTATCTACCTCAACTCGTAGATGGGACTGGCCAACGAAACGCGGTTGTTCTCAAACGGTCCCCCATCTACGTACTAACCGCGCTCAACGTCGTTTAATTGCGGTGATCTGTCGAGAACTGATTAACGGACGCAAAAATAATGAACCTTCAATCTTCAATCGTCAATATTGAAATTACGAAACTAAATTGAAAAGCAAATCCATTATTATCTAGTGCCTGGCTACACGTTCCTGAGAATTTAAGTCACTTCCATGAACATCGTGGCTACATACAAATTTGATTTCTATAGCAACTTGTTCTTCTCTTATCCTCAGTAAGAGGAGAACAACAGTTTTTCGTAGAAGTTCTTTTATACCCACAACGAGAATTATTTCCAAAAATGGATTTTCGGTGTATTTTCTACCTGCCTCGCTGGACATGATTTTCATTCCCAAGAACGTGTGGCCTGGCCTTTAGATAGCAACTTTTCCAAATTTGTTGCTATTTTTTTGTGATCCGTATCAGAAAAAGTTTTGTTACCGGGATTCTCACCCAGCCTAACCCCTGTGCGGTACGAATATACTTTAACACAAACATTACCTTGTTCGCCACAGCTCTGTTCGACAAACAAATGGAACTGTCAATTTTAAGGCAAACAACACAAACTCGCCCGAAACCATGAAAGTTTTTTTTTTCGCCGCACTAATCAAAATGGCCGTGTGTCTCGACAATTTTTTCCCCGAAAGCGTCTGTGTTACCAATTATCGATAATTTTTTATAAAATATTGCAAAAAAATCATAAAAATAACTGCACAAAACTATTACGTATATCAAAATGCAAAATGTAAACAAATTGTACTGCATTCCTAAGTGATTTTACCATGTATTCCCGTTGAAAAGTTAAATTTTTTCAATTTTTTTTTCATGTTTTATTGAGTTTTCCCTTGGGGGAAAAGCAAGTTTGTGGTTGCAATGCAAAAATAAAGAAAATTCTTCTTGCAGTGAAAGTTTCGTGGAAAAATATTTAAATGTAGAATTTAACGAAATTTAATCAATGAATTTTGAGCACTCTTTGTGAAACGAAAGAAAAGAAAAAAAAACATACTTGCGTACATACGGCATATGTATGTATGTGTAAAAGAAAAATCGGAAAATTTAATTTAGCAGACAAAATTTTAACGAAAATTCCTTCGCTATGAACTCCGCCATGGAGTTGGATGATTTGGAAAATATAAATAAAAATGATTTCCTTCCTCTTATGCCGAATATAAAACAGGAGCTAGTTGAAATCAACGAAATTCCAACCACAGGAACCGTGACTGGGAATCCTTGCGATAGTGCAGAGAAGCGGGTAAGTTATTAAATTATATTTATTCTTCTTTTTTTTTGTCGTTCCGCATGTATGGTGGTCGAGTCAAGTAGCGCGATGCGCATAGATACCTCGACCGCTTCTTTCATTTCGATGCAGATTTTACTCGAGGTAAACTTGCGTGAATTTAAAGTCACACTGTTAATCTTATCGGCTGAATGGATTTTAAATTAAAGAAGAAGAAAAAACCGGACATATTTTTATCTTATCTGATAGGTAAATATGGATTAGCGCAATAATGTTACATTCTCAATAAACAATAAATAGAAAATGTATGTAGTGCAAAAAACAAAGATGCCTCAGCGTCTGAGTGTATACATAGATACTGCACCGGCCATTAATAAAACACAGTAATGACCGCTTAAAGCGACCTTTTGGTTAGAACGAGCTTTTTAAATCGGATCTAATCAAATTTCTAGAGAAAATCAGAATAAATTCTATGACTTAACTGTTATTTCCAGGGCTTGAATTTTTAAAATTGAAAATGTGCCTTTAAAACCATATAATGTACATATTTCACCTTGACGTTAGACTGGCTCAGTTGGTACTGTCATGCTAAAAGGGGAAACCATTCGAAACATGTAATCAATATCAATCAACCTCCCCCTAAAATCGTGAGAGAGGCAGGCAAAAAACGCTTGGACCACACAAATGTAACAACAACAGCATTTGGTTGGCCTTAGCGACAAAGTGATTCGAAATCGGGAAGCCTGTCGATACTTTTTGAGGTTAGACCGGCAAACCCTACGGGCCTTGTCGTTAAATGAAAATGGAAACAATATTTTATTTTGTTTCTTCTTTTTTCCTCAATTAAAAAAAAAAACAAAAACGCTTTTTATCCAGTCCTTACAACGCGTCTCCAAGAGCAATATTTCATAGCTTACCATCTGTCACTTTTCATAGTAAGAAAGAAAGATACATAGAATGCCATAAAATTAACGGTGGGCATTTGATAGGCTACTATTTCCAGAGTGAAAATGTCGCAGAGTGAAACACTTCATTAAAATGACAAGCTATAGAATACTATCCATAGAAAGCTATGAACAGAGCAATATATAGAATGCAAATTTTCATACATACTTACATACATACAGAAATAAAAAAGCTATCTGGGTGCAACCCGCAAGGTCCACACGACTAACTTCCCAGTGGGATCAATAAGATGTTTTTATTAGTTATTTATTTACTAAGGAAAACGGCTGGACCGATTTCGTTGGAAACTTAATCAGTTCTGAGTTACGTAACTAAGCTTTGAATAAACCCGGTCCCATGTCAATGTCATCTTTGGTGCTCGAGATAATCGTGGCGAAAGATAATTCCGAACGCACATACGAACATACGCCCATGCGTACATACACACACACATACATCTCTTTAAAAACGTTGGATTTGGATTCGGGTGACTTTGAAACGTAAAGATATGTCAAAATCCGCGATTCACAAAATCGCCTCCATTACAAGAACTTCCACTGGGAAGTTAACAAGAAACAACTTCCAAATGGAAGTTATGATAGAAACAGATCCACACAGCCACTCCGACTTTGACAACCACGCCGATCATTGGCATCAAACTTCAACTTCGGCTTCAACGTAAGACCTAAATTCGATGTGTTTGATTGGACTTTAAACGCTGAAGTTTTCACTCCTGTCAAAGTGAAAGTCGGAGTGGCTGTGTTGATCTAAACCAACAACCATACCACGTCGAGTTAATCGGTTCTCGTCAGATCACCGTAATTAAACGACGTTGGGCGCGGTTAGTACGTAGATGGGGGACCGTTTGAGAACAACCGCGTGTCGTTGGCCAGTCCCATCTACAGAGTTGAGGTAGATAATATACGTGGTATCACAATGGACCTAAATTGGTCTAAGTGTGTCGGCTTCTGCCGACAGCCACATAAACCTAACCTAACCTAACCTGTGTTGATCTCTGCCATTACCGTTTAAAAATTGAAGGCGCCTTTCCTTGAAAAGACGTTGTTTGGTCACTTATGGTGTAATGGACTACAAAAATAGCTATCATAATAAAACAATGATGCTGTTATTCAGTAAGATTATATTTCAAAGATTCTAGATTCAATGATTTTTAAGAGGGCTACCTATTCGATTTTAAATCTTTTGAATAGCAACATTGTGTGTCTTTGGTATCCAGTCCGAAAAATTATTTTACTTTCATGAGCCAGTATGGAATAATACCTTCTACTATACTGATGCCTAAAAAGCTTGTAAATGCCATCACAAAAGCCGTTAAGCAGGATTGTCAATACTCAGGAATGCAGGCACAAAGGGGTAGTAAAAGTGGGATATACCCTTGTATATAGTGACCTTCTGTAAATTATCAACAACAAAATACCACTACTCTTGTCCCGTGCAGGGCCGGCCGAGAATATCACTGAATTGCCCCCTAAATATCAGCGCTTGTGGCAAATGGCGGCTAATGGGGAGAAATTACATCTAGACAATTTTAGCTTTCTAGCTTCAATTTCTATTTTTTCTATAAACCGGCTTTTATTTTGAAATTGCGGGCGGATTTTTAAAAGTCTTACATTTGATTATTGCGGGTCCCTAAAGAGAATGGTCCAAGAGTCAGCTTGACAACGATCGGACGGTCGGAAATGGGTAGATCGGCATAGCTTTCGTTGCTGATCACAAATAAAGTAACTTTTAGGGGCCTATCAGCTATTTAAGGTATGTAACAGACTAGGTATGTGCCAAAATTATAACACCCTAAGACTAGGATATAAAAAAATGTTGACCTACAAATTTCCGAATTTACATTTCGATCGTAAAAGAGTTTTTGGCATAATTTCTATTAAGGTGAAAAAAGACCGGATCAGTACAAAACGTTTTACGAGTATCTAGACTGATCAAACAACAATAATACATTGATTCTTACGGTGCAACACGCACGGCATCAGGCAAAACAAAAAAACATTATGACCGGGGCCTGTACCACAATACAACAAGTCTTGAAACAACTGAAATTCAATTCAAATTTAAAACAAATTCAAATTAATATTGAATTTTACTTGTTTAACAAGACTTGTTGTGTTGTGCTTGTGGTACATGGCTTTGGATATGGTCAACACACACACGTACGTTAAATGAATCCGTAAAAGTTGGAATGGGAAAGAAATAATTTTTTTACCAAAATCCATCATAGTCTGTCAGAAAATCTGGCTGACACTTGTCCAATCAGAAATTGAAGTTTTACTGATGCAATTTCATCAATAATTTTTTTCTGACAGATAAAACAGAAAAATAACCGAACACATCAGTGGAACGATTTGTTTCATTTTTGTGAATTAACTGAGTAGTTAAACGGAAAAATAAATTAGTTCATATTCTAACCAAATTAATGTTCAATTTTGCAAGGTTTTGTTACAATTTAGTTTAATAATTCATAAGCAGCAAAGATTCTATTCATTTAACTGGACCAAAAAAGCAAATCAACATTTTTGCGTTTTCGTTAAAAAATACCTGGATCTCAGAATTGCAGCAACACCAGCATTTGATTGGCCCCAGCGACGAAGTGATTCAAAATCGGAAAACCTGCCAGTTTATTTTGATGTCGAACCGGCGAATCCCACAGGCTGACCAGTAGGGATGCAGTTAAGTGGGAGGGTTATGATCCCATTACTCCTGATCATAGCCTCACCGTCTTAGACACAGCAAGACACGCCGTAATACCGTGTAGTCTTCTCAAAAATATTGGCAAATAAAATTCTTGGGCAAAGCCGGGCGGGTGCAGCTAATTTTTGTATACAATTTGAATTATTTTGTAAATGAAAAGTGAAGTGGAAATTAAAAATTAAAATTAAATTTATATGCTTGACTAGCAGACCCAACCGTGTTTAATCACCAAAAGCGCGCGTACTCAACAAACTAACGCATTTGACTTAATATTTCTTCATTTTGTAACAATTTGTTATGTTTTCAAATAAAATTACCAACTTTTTCACATTTGAATCAATTTTATCTTATATACCTAATTGGGTTTTCTAAAAACTTCGTCTGATGCAACGCAACTTGTGGGGTCACAAAAGCAAAAACAACCTACAGTACAAACTCGATTTACGAAGCTAATAGAAATTAAGGCAGTTGCAATAACCAAGGTTGTTGCACTTACCGGGTAAATTTTTTTTAAATGAAATATAATTTGATTTGATTTATTAGCTGTGTAATGCTATTTACAATATTTACAATTCAATTATTTAATTTTTTTTAAGTACCTACATCTATACTAATTCATTTTATAAAGAGGAAAGATTTGATTGTTTGTTTGTTTTGAATAGGCTCCAAAACTACTGGACCAATTTGAAAAATTGTTTTACCATTAGAAGCCGACATTATCCCTGATGAACATAGGCTACTTTTTACCACGGGAAAATGCTTCATTCCTACGGGAAAACGGGTAATAGGAAAATGGGTAGGGTTGTGACCGATATATTAGTATTTATTAAGATATCCTTACTATCTACGAGTATAATAAAACTGTATTTTTTTCTGGCTGTAAGGTGTTTGACCCGATTTGATTAAAAATGTACTGCACGAAATGGATTCTTGTTTTCACAGTTGCATTAAAAAATGTCGAGATTACAAGATAGGATATGTTTTACCATTATCCGCTGTCCGGAAGCGGAGATCTAAGCTGATATCTAACAAAGGTGGAAGCTCTCGAATGCTTTCTAACTCCTAGCTTTGGAATGACTCATCCAAATGAAATAGATTTTTTTTTAAATTAAAGTTCAATTATGTACAAATATTTTAAGATATAAATCATCTTTGTAGGTTATCCTGAAGTTGAACAAAAAGCATTACTGTAAATTTTATACAATTCAAAAAAGTAAAATGTTCGATTGAAGCTAGATCGTTGGATTTTCCCAGCGTTGAGTGGAGGAAAATTTGTTTGTGTGTGTGCGGCATAAATCTGTTTCTCTCTCTGTACCTTTTGTGCTGTGTGCTTTTTCTTTCTTTTTTTTTATGCACCTTTTGTAGTTTGTGTTTTTGTGGCGCATGGGATTGAGAAAGATAGGGTATAAAAGTCACACTGAGAGTATATATATCCATATAATGAGAAGGGACACTCTCGACGTTTTCTTTATCAGTTCTTATCAGAAAGTATTTTGTTTTAAATTTGAGAAGTGGCAGACTGGCGAAGCAAGGCGAGCATGGGTCAGCTAGTATATAATATATCTCTATGCAAATATTAAATAGAAAATATCATTACAATCAAGCATGTTCTTTAACATAATTTACAACGTTTCTTTTAAATTCATGGATATTTGATATTTCTCTCTGATTTTATTCTATTTGGAAGCGAGTTAAAAAGTTTAATTTAAACCCATTATAAATAATGCTATTTTGCGATCTATTAGGTATTTCTAAACGAAACTAGTCTTAAGTCATCTCTATTCCACAATAAATATGGCTGCACATCTCTTACATACATAGCAGGAGGCAATGGGAAAAAAAATGCCTTTAGCGTAAGCAAATTATATAAAAAAAAAAAATTGAATATATTTTGACAAATACTCAGGCAAACATTTATTTTTAATTTCGAAACATAAAGCAAAACATTCGCATATATTCTTTGTTTTACACTGAGCCACATTATTTATTTATTTTTTTTAATTTAATTTAATTTATTTCATCAATAGAGTACATTTCTCTTAGAAACTAATAACAATATGATTAATATTGCGCATTGCCTTAATTTGCAACCTTTGCAATGAGTTAAGAGTGGTTTGGCTCATCAAAAAAAGTATTGAAGAACAGTACCTATTCAAAATTAGGCTTGATTATTCCATTGTATATATCTATGGCCGTAACCGTACTAATAGATCTTCTAACACGTTTTAAAAACCCTATTTTCTTAGAAATTTTCTTGAAGTTGGCATGTACAATGTACATAGGTACATCAAATCTTAATTTGCTATCAATGATAATCCCCAAATATTTTACTTCAGTTACCTGCTCGATTGTTTCATTATCAATTGATAAATTCAAATTTGCATAATCGTTTATAATTAGACATTTCGTTTTCTGGACATTTAGTTTTAATTTGTTGCTTTTTAACTAAAGGCAAATATTTTGGAGGTCTTACTTACTTACAATGGAGGAGGTCTTCCATCATTAATCGTTGACATTCTTCCGCGGAGTTTCCTTCGATGTATAAAAGTGCGTCGTCGGCGAATAAAGCAAGTGTAGAGTGAGTAACAACTTTCTGCATGTCATTAATGTAGATAATGAAGAGCAACTGCCCGAGGATAGAGCCTTGTGGTATTCCTAGCATCGCTATTGATTTTCAAAAATTAGTTTGTTGTCATCAAAATATTTTTCCAGCTGCCCGTGTACTATCTTCTCGATTATTTTTTTCATACACATTTATTTGAACATTAAACTTTTACGATCCGGAAAGATACCGTTACGATACCTGAACGAAAAATTTTTATTTACGTTTGATTCTATACAGATACAGATATATGATGAGACAAAGCCATTTTACTATGTTTCCGTAGAGATAATGACATGAATGTTCTAAGTGACGCAAGAGTCATCACCATATCTAAAATTTAAGACATCAATAAACATAATCCAAAGCAGAACAGAACCCACGTTTTTATACCCTATTCTAAGGGTATATTAATTTTGACGTATAGTTTGTAACATACTCGTACCTTAATATTGCCCGTAGACCCCTAAAAGTTACTATATTTATGATCAGCATCGATGGTTAGGTTAGGTTAGGTTAGGTTTATGTGGCTGTCGGCAGAAGCCGACACACTTAGGCCAATTTAGGCCCATTGTGATACCACGTATGTATTATCTACCTCAACTCTGTAGATGGGACTGGCCAACGACACGCGGTTGTTCTCAAACGGTCCCCCATCTACGTACTAACCGCGCCCAACGTCGTTTAATTACGGTGATCTGACGAGAACCGCTTAACTCGACGTGGTATGGTCGTTGGTTTATTACTATCGATGCTAATGATGATTTTTCTCATCAGCATCGATAGTAATGTCGATCTAGCCATGTCCGTCCGTCCGTCGGCAAAAATTAGACCTTTAAACTGGGCCTAGATAGCTGAAATTTTAACCATATACTCTTTAGGGCCCCGAAATAATCAAGTTTACGAATTTTTGAAATCCGCCCACAGACACGCCCACAAACTCCAAAAAAACAAAATTTTGAAAAAAATCGAATTTTGAGCTAGAAAGCTGAAATTTTTTATATATGATCTGACTCCTAAAACTGCTCGGGATATAATATTTTCAAAATCCGCCCACTGACACGCCCATAATTTAAAAGCAACTTTTTTTGCAAATCCAAAGTTTGAGCTAGGGAGCTGAAATTTATAATATAGGGGAAGGTCGTGTACCTCGGTCCGGATTTCAGTTTTTTGCCAATATTTTATATGTCGTTTTTTCTTTAGTTTTTCTTTTTTTTTGTGTTACTACCTGAAGTCTTTTCTATGATATGGCGAAACTACCAAAAGGATATTGCTTACCATTCCTTAGAAAACTTAACTTTTATATGCTAACCTCAAACGGTCCAAGGTACAAGACGTGGTTGTACCTTGGTCCACGGAGTATTGTACCTTGAACCGAAAATATTATTAAACGTTTTTCTTTAGTTTAAAGGTGAAAACTTTAATTTATTTCAATAAAAAGTAAAAATGGTACCATTTTTAATTTTTTTCAAAAAAAAAACAGCAAAAAACAAACCATTATCTTAAAGTTTTTGGCTTGATTAAAAAAAAATTATTTCAAATAATAGTATTAAATAAAAAAAACTCTTTTACTAAAAAAAACTTAACAAAGGACTTCAATATTATTTAAAAACTTACTTTAAGGGAACACATAAAAGAAAAACAAATTTATCACTTCAATATTATTTAAAAATTTTCATTAAAGGGCAAACCAATGGTCCAAGGTACACGCGCTATGATAGGTCCAAGGTACACTTACACCAATTTAGCCAAACAAATTCGATTTTAACGTAGTATTCAAACCACATACGAACGACAATGTGTTCCTACCAAAAGATTATTAATACACTTTCCGAAATCGATTAAAGTAGCGGAAAAAAGACAGAAAACTAAGCACTACATAACTTCAGAAAAGAGATAAAAAAATACTTTTTTCATTGAAAACTATGTTTGTTTGTTTTCCTGCCGACTCGTAGCAGCTGTGCCTTCAAAAAGAAACTGAGAAGACAAATGAACAGAAGATCAACATTTCACAGAAATGCCGGTTTTTGCGTGCTTTGTAGTTTTCTGGATATTGGCACTCGGACCAAGGTACAATCGGACCAAGGTACACAACCTTCCCCTATACTCTCTAGGGGCCCTTTGAGCTCATGTGTAAATATTTTCAAAATCTGCCTACTGACACGCCCACAATTTAAAATAAACTTATTGAAAAACCAAAATTTGAGCTAGGGAGCTGAAATTTATAATATATATTCTCTAGGCGGCCCTTTATGCTCATGTGTTAATTTTTTTTAAATCCGCCTACTGACACGCCCACAATTAAATAAAACATTTTATTGAAAAGCCAAAGTTTGAGCTAGGGAGCGTTTTTTTTACAAAAGCTTGGTTTTTTTTTTATTAAATCCTTTAAATGTTATATATAACAAAATATGTAGAACGTTCTTAACAATTCAACCATACTAGATACTAAGACTTTTGTCACACCCACTTATGAGGGATAGGAATAAGTATAGGGTATCCAACAGTTCGCCCAAGCGGACTATAGCCCGTCCCTATGTTTTATTTTTATAAAACATATTACAGCCGGGTGACAACTTTTGCGCAACGTTTCATTTACAAAGAAAATGTTCCAGGTCCAAACAAAACTACATGACTCTGAAATAACGGCATAAATAACTAACCAACAGGAGATGCAAGTAAAAAACAGGTGAATAAACGCAAGATGTTGCCCTTATCGAGGTAATTGTTATGAAAAGTTGCACTTATAGAGTCAAGAAGTTCGATGACTTTAGTGTTGCAAAATCGAGGAGTTGTGCGAATCGAGGGTTGCGTTAATCGAGTTCGTACTGTCACCCATGTTCTGCATTTCGATCGAAATCGAATTCTATTCACTTTTCAATTTCACTCGGAATGAAATTTGGTGTTATGCATTTCGATCGTTTTAGGTTTTTTCGAATTCACTTTCGAATTGTCAAAATCCTAAACAAACACAATGTTTGCTTTTAAGTCAACATGGATGCAATAGTTTTAGCAATTTTCAATGAAAAAATGCTGGATTCGCACTTAAACAATTCGTAATAATTCCCTACTCCAATTCACAATATTCATTTCGATCGAAATGTAGAACACACAATTTCACTTTCACCTTGCAAATTCACAAAAAGTGGAATGCAGAATGCATGTATGTACATATTTTCTCCCGACGACGCTTTGTTGGGATCACTGACGTTTCGGATGATTGGCGCTCGACTGTATTTGGAAGAACATTTAAAAACAACTGGTAATTGCCAATCGCCCTGTGGCAAATTTGGCAGGCAGCTCAAATATTCCAGTTCGCACTTTGTCTTCACCTGTGCTTCTATGCGTACAATATTCAATTGGAAAATTCACTTTTGAAATCGCACAGTTGCCAAAGCACTTAAATATCTCAAAATTATGAAAGGTGTTCTTCGATGCTGGCAAAACCCTGATTAAGAGTCGGCTTCTGAGATATGTTGAAACATGCTGATTAAAAATTTGTGAGATTTAACCTCTTTACCCGTTTGGCGAAACGCAAGCTCCTACGCCTCATATTTTTGGTATATTTGACTGAGTTTGACATCAAGCTCTCTACATTTATGTTGGACGTATCTTTAATCACTGTAGGTACACTTGGTTCTCTGAGTACCGCTATTGTTTGTTATGCGACTAATCTTGTAGACAAAATCTATTAATCAATTAAAAAACAATCAATTTGTCACTATTGGGAAGCTCATCAAACATCCATTAACGAAACGCGTATCTTGTGACTTTTTTTTGGTGTGGAATCGGTTAAAGGGATTTGTCATATGTTATAGAGTGATAGTCACAATCGACAAATTTGGTTTGCGTAAAGTGATTTGTGATATTTTCTTTCAATTTTAATTATATATATTATTTATATGGCCCTTCGATGTTGAGGATAGTGCCGTCGGGATAGGTTCCTTAACACGTAAATAAATGAAGCAGTTATGAGAGAGACACCAGACCCCCCTCATTTAAGACAGAGAGAGTAAAAGGGCAAGAAGAGAACCCAAGTCCAGTCAATGAAGAATCCGTTCCACCACCCAGTATTCAAGAGGTTGGTGTAACTGAAAAAAAAAGTTAACGGTCAACAAGGCTGCCGGCTCTGGAGGTCTTCAAATACGGAGGTGATGTTTTCGTAGGGCGCTTGTTTTCTTGTGCGCTTGCACCAAATCATCAATCAATTATGGGTAGATTGCCTTGTTCGTATCCACGCTGCCATTTGACATGCACTGCCACAGTTGCAAGAAGCCACTCTAGAGAAGAAAATCCATACCAAACTAACTCGCACTTGGCAAAGACTTCTTCGACGAACTATCAAAATTTTTATATATATAATTCTGCAATATGTATCAGCCCTATTCTAAATATTCCTCGGAAAAAGAACTCCCCGGGAATTAAATTCCCTTTTACGAATTCTCCGGGAATGCGGGAGTTTATATTCGAAAAATTTTTTTTAGAGAATCCTGTCAGATATCAACATATATGACTGCTTGAAATATGTAGCTAAATTTTTGAAATTTTTGACATTTTAAATGAAATTGCCGAATATATATTTATTATTGTTTAAAAACGAAATTGCTAAAATGTGAAAAGGTGAATAATAAAAAACAAAATAAAATATAAATTCACTGATTA
Source organism: Portevinia maculata (assembly GCA_949715645.1). Classification (NCBI taxonomy): domain Eukaryota; kingdom Metazoa; phylum Arthropoda; class Insecta; order Diptera; family Syrphidae; genus Portevinia; species Portevinia maculata. The sequence goes on along the minus strand of OX454528.1, from coordinate 136,377,593 downwards.
GTTTGAAATCAGTCTTAATCACATTGCATACGAGTATTTAACAAAAAAGAATACTGAATGGGAAAGTTGTACCCAATTGTGTTTAACTTGATATATGGCTTTTTAAGTCCTCAATTTCTCGAAGCAGACGATTTTTTTCAATGCTGTCTTCTACTTCTCGCTTTCTTAAGTTTTCCATGACCCAGTTGTGCTACTTGGCTTCTTGGAAGTTTCTCGTTTTCGATTGTCAACATTTCTTTGTACTTTTTCTTTTGAACATCGTAGATTCTGTCAAGGTAATGATATATTTTTATAGCGTTTCGGTGGTTCTCTTCTAAGTCTCTGACTACATCCTTATCAGCCTCTGACTACATCCTTAACAGCATCACACAACTCCTTTTAAATAACGAGTTCCTTTTCTATAATAGATTTACTACGCACTATCTCTACATAAGTAGGATAAAGTGGCGTGGAAAATGTTAAATGGTAAGTCGGAAAAAATATGCACCTGCAAACGCTTTCTGAAATTATATTGTGTACTGCAAATCGCATAGAAGTAAAGCAATTCAAGCCAATTTTTTATACTTCAAGTCATTTAAGCTTAAATTTACAATGAACCTAAAGTATAATAAAAGTGGCTTCGAAAGAAACCTTTTTGGCAGATGCAAATGCTGTACCTTAAAGAAAATTGATAGTAAGTAATAAAAAAAAAGGCACATCATAAATCACGGTTTGTTAAATAAATAAATAAAAATTTAATTTAAAAAGCTTCACGCATAATATTTACAAAAATGTATAGATTTTATATCTACAAGGTGGCGCAAAAGTAATCCTCCTATCAGAAAATGTTATAAATTGTTTTGACATTTGTGTAGTAAACACATGCGAAATACACGTTAATAAACAATGTTACGCTACACTGCTCCAGAACGCGGAATATTGGTGACTATTTATTTGAGCAATAATCGGTCGGTGACTTTGGCACAACGTGAATTTCGTCGCAGATTTCCTACCCGTCCAACGCCTACTGATGAAACACTGCGACGTTTAGCCGCTCGCCTCGAAGAGACTGGCACAACACGAGATGCTGCCAGGCGTGGCAGACCCCGGAGTAGCCGTTCTGCAGAGAATATTGCTGCTGTAGCTGAAGATGTCATGGAAGCGCCGTCGACATCGACCAGACGACGTGCCACGCAAATGGGTATATCAGTCGACGGTCTTTACAGCGAATTTTGGTACAAGATTTGAAGATGTTTCCGTACAAAGTCCAGACGGTGCATCAGCTGTTAGCTGCTGACCGCCAATCGCGTCTAACATACGCTCAAGCCATCCTAAATCACCACCAAGAGGAAGATGATTTTTCATCAAAAATAATCATGAGTGATGAGGCCCATTTCCATCTTAGCGGGTACGTAAATAAGCAAAATTTACGCTTCTGGGGCACTGAAAATCCGCGTGTAACCCACGAAGAGCCATTACACCCGCTCAAAGTCACTGTATGGTGTGCTGTTTTCGCTGGAGGAGTCATCGGACCTTTTTTCTTCGAAGACGTCGCGGGCCAAACGGTTACTGTGAATGGTGAGCGCTACAGAGCAATGATCAACGAGTTCTTTTTGCCGCAACTTGATGAATTGGGATTGGAAAACATGTGGTTCCAACAGGACGGTGCAACGGCACACACTGCACGTGCCACAACCGATATGCTGAAGGATGCATTTCCCACGTTTTGGCGATTTGCACTGGCCAGCAAGATCGCCTGATTTGACCGCTCCAGACTTCTTTTTGTGGGGCTTTTTTAAGTCGCGGGTTTATGTCAACAAGCCTCAGACTCTTGCAGCTCTTAAAGACAATATCCGTCAAGAATGTGAGGACCTATCGCCGGAAGTTTTGGCCAAAGTGATGGAAAATGCCATAAAAAGGGCTCAAATGACAATCAACTGTGGCGGCGGCCATTTACATGACATCATATTCTCGACTTGATGTAAAAAAAATTAAAAGACCAAATAAAAATAATCCACAAGAAGAATCAAAGTTTTTCATTTTTTTTTTTTAAATTACAGCCAAAAAACATCGGAAGGTTATTTTTGCGCCACCTTGTATAATATATAAAAATATTTTAATATATAAAAATATTTTAAAAATAGTTTTTGTACAAAGTTAAAAAGAGAAAATATTAATGATTAATATTTTTTTAAATCAAAAACAGCAGAATTTGGAAAAAAATGTGAAAAGTTTTGTTAAATATTTTTTTTTATTTGTACTCTATTGTAGTCTATTCTTCTACCTTTTTTCACGTATTCTGCAAGAACTCTTTCATAAAAGTTAGGCCTACTTTTTATTTTTAAAAGGAGTCGCTTTTCTATGGATAAAAGTGCTAAATCAGAAAGCCTGTCTTCTCCTTGAGAATTTCTCAAATATGTATGAACTCTTTTCAGAGTGGAAAAAGATCTCTCCACGGAAGCAACAGTCATTGGTAGTGTTAAAAATAGTCGACTTAATTTTAAGATTTGGGGAAATGTTTCACACAATATTTCACTTCTTAAATGTTTATAGAGGGATAAAACGTCAAGTGGTTGAAGTGAAGAACTTTCAGTTCATTTTTTAAACCTGCAAAATCGAAAATTCCAGGGAAAAAGTTAATCACCGAAGATATTTTATCATCTGGGCTTGACTGAGCAAAACGACTGTATTTTGATTTATTGAGTAAATCCAAAAAAATTAAATCCGTGAAAGATTTATATCGTGTCTTAATTTGAGATATAATATTGTCCTTTATTTCTACAAAAAGGCGCTTATAGTGAGTCTTTAAATCAAAATCAAGTAATTGGCGTTTCCGTGGAGGTTCAGCACAATCATTTATACTTTCAAAAATTAAATCAAATTTGTTTAGAAACTCAGTAGAAAGCCAAGACTCAAAACACTCGATTTCTCGCTTAGCAACTTCAACATCTGTTTGTTTATTTTGTATTAAATTAAACAATACATCGATTTTAGCAAATATTTCGGAAACCGCGTGCAGTAAAAAGCAAAAATCTTTCCCTTCTAACTTAAGCAATAAACTTTCGCCCATTGAAAGTGCGTCAGTGTCCCATTCTTTTGGATGGTCTAATATTTGCTTAAAAGTTTCAATAATATCTAATCTACAGTTAAAAATAACGTTAATTATTCGGGAATGGTAATGCCAGCGAGTTTCTCATACTCCCGGCATGCGTCTGTTTGCTATTTGTTTTAAAATATTTGAACGTTTAGTTGATTTATTAAAGAAGCGTACTATTGTGTTTATATTGCCAACAAAAACTTTCAATTCAGGTATAATTTTTCGTGATTGAGATAACACCAAATTTAATACATGTGCGTAGCAAGGTATAAAATAAGCCATTGGACAAGCATCCAGGACTTTTTTTTTTAACACCACCTACTTCCCCTGACATAACCGTGGCCCCATCGTAAGATTGCCCAACTAATTTCTCCTTGCAACCGTATACATCAAGTATATTGAAAATGTGTTTTGAGAGCTCATCGGCATTTCGACTCTCACTCACGTCAAAAAACCCAAGAAACCTTTCCTTTACTCCTTCCTCCGATAAGTAACGCAAAACGGCACTAAGTTGCTCCCTATGGCTCATGTCTGGTGTTTCATCAATCATGATGGACACAAATCGTGTTTCACTTATTTCTACTTTAATTTCGCATTTTATCACTGCGGCTATACTTTGTATTAAATCGTTTTGGATGTCATTTGATAAACCCGAAAAAACCGGATTACGTGCACTTGAACACTGTTCCAAATGAGAGTCTATTAACTGGTCATACTTAAATAAGTATAAAAGTGTTTCCACATAATTGCCACGATTATTAGAATCTGGCTTTTCATTATAACCCGAAATGCTTGTTCCTGTTTGCCTAAAAGAACTACCGTATCTATAAAACGTTCCATTAGTTTACGGTTTCTATCAACTTTTTTGTTGTGAGCTACAAAGGAATTACCTAACGAGGTTTCAATACGATCAGTACCGAATTCGTGCAAAGATAAACAGCTACGAATGTGTTTTTTCCGTCTTGACATGTTTATTTGCCGAATTAATTAAATTGTTTATGTCAGCGTAGCCCGTGCGACTCCAAACACTAGGAGAATTAGAAAAAAGGAGGCAAGGAAAACAAAACATTTTATTGAGCTTACAACTACCAGGCAACCAAGTATATTTTTGATATATGGATGCGATGAAATGCGAAACAAAACCATCCTTGCGCTTATAATCTATTTTCATAGAAGGAGTAGAGCGTCCTATCTCTATAACTTTTTTTTTTTAAGAAAACTCAACTTACAAAAATATTTTTCTTCTTCCAAAAGCAAATCTACTAAACAACAATTTACTGTTAATAATGCCATTTTCTCCTTTGCTGAATCTAACTGAAAACAAAACAATTTAAACTTTTCACACTTCTCACACTTTTCACTGTTTTCGATCACTTTAAATAATTATATATTGCACAACAATAATTCCACTCAATATTACTTTAAGTTACACATCGCAGTCTGCTTCACAACTGAATTTTTCAAACAGAACTCACCTCAGCTACATACAAAACTCGCCAAATAAGTCGCTGAAAAGCGGGTTATATTTTTGCATAAGGAAGCGTGTATCAAACAGAGAGGAGTTAAACGCGGTGAACGATAAGGGAAAAACAAGGAAAGAAAGCCAATTTGTTCTAACCAGCCACATATTTCATAACGCGAAAATTTCCGGGTTACTATGCTTTGTTTTGCTATCGCTTTGCGTATGTGTTTCTTATGGGGTATGAAGAGGAGTATGTGATGTTGGAGAATAGGCATGCAATGGTGTGAGTATTTGTGTGCGTTCTTATGTTTATATACACACATTAAGATGCATGTTGCTTGTTAGATTGAAACATTGTTGAAAGGTAGAATTTTAAAAGGTAACCCGGCGTGAATCGAGTTATATGGGCGCCTCGCCACTGTAGGATACTTTCACCTGACCTAGAAGGGACTAGGCTCTGGTGTTCAATTTGTAGTGGTTAGTAGTAGTTTTAGTTTATCTAGCAATATTTAGCTATTGTAATACAAAGAAAGTTTAAACCAGTAGTATAAAACACTAAGGGAATCTAATCATAGTTGGTCTTAACATAATTTACAACATTTTGCTTGAAACTTAAAAGTCGATTCTCTAACTTCAATTCATTAGGTAGCTCGTTGAACATTTTAAAGCCTTTATAAAAAACTGTATTCTGTGCTTTTACTGTTGTAAAGTATGGAAGACGAAAGTTATTTCTGTTACGGACATTATAGTCATGTACCTACACTACCGACATATATTATTTTATCACAGAGGTATCTGGGTAACAAATCATTTTTCATTTTAAACACAAACAACAACACATTCATAATCGTCCTTTGTCGCACACTCAACCATTTCAGCACATTCAACATGTTCTCAATTGGAGTCAGCCAGTGGCATTTTAAAATTATGCGCATCGCTCTATTTTGTAACCTTTGCAGTCTATCCAACACAGTATTGTTCGCTTAATATATAATTGTAGAACAGTATTCAAAATGTGGCTTGATTATTGTATTATATACATTTATTGACATTCTTTTTCGTATTCTGCCAAAAAACCAAATTTTTTTTTACCAATTTTCTTTGCTATGTATGTAATATGACCATTAAAATTTAAATTCTCATCAATCATAATACCCAGATATATTATTTCACTAACAATTTCAACTGATTCGTCATTGATCACTATTCTACTATTGGACAACCCATTGATAAACATGCACTTCGTCTTGCTTATATTTAAGCTTAATTTGTTCATCTGAAACCTTTTATGCAGTTCTTTGAAATCACTGTTTATCTGTTCGATACATTCTTCTAAATTATTACACGAAACATATAAGAGACCATCGTCAGCGAAAAGTTGTAATCGTGAGCACTTGACAACTTTTGGCATTTCATTAATATATATTATAAAAAGCAACGCCCCCAGAACCGATCCCTGTGGCACACCCAAGACTACATTTATTGCCTCCGAGACTGCATCATCTACCCTTGTCCTCTGTGTGCGTCCTTGCAAATATGACTCGAACCACCTTTATTTATTGAGCTTATCTATTAGGATGTCCCTGTCAATTGTCTGAATGCTCGTCTCAGATCGATAAAGACTGCCGCAATTTTATTTTTTGAGTGAACTTCATTTTTCCACTCCGCCAAGATGAGATTTATTAGCGACTCACAGCTATGTCTACCTCTAAACCCCGATTGGCACTCCGCGAATAGATGATTTTCCTCCATATATTTTTGAAGCTGCTGCTGCACAATTTTCTCCAAGATTTTCGCTTCGTTGAGCAGCATATTGATTGGGCGAAAGTCTGCAGGTTTCTTAGGATTCTTTAATTTTTCTATTGGAACAACTATGGACTCTTTCCATGTTTCTGGGAAAATTCCATCTGCCATTGACTTATTTATAATTCCGCACAATTTCGCACCAATACTGCCCATTACATCACTAAGCATTTTCACACTTAACTAAGAATTAGGGTCTTTTTTATTTTTCATATTTTTTAAAATGACCCTAAGCTCATTTAGTGTTATTTCTTTAAATTTAAAAGTTTTGTTCACTGGCTGAATTACGTTCACATATTGAATACTGGGAATAGCATTATTTAATTCACACACACTGTTAACAAAGGAAACATTAAATTTGCTAGACAACGTTTTACAATCGTTCACCGAGACATTTTCAAAAAAAAACGCCTTTTATTGTACTTTTTTGTTTATGCAACACAAGTGTTTTTATAGCTCTCCACATCGATTTTTGATTTCTAGCTGATTGAATTTTTTGTGAAACATAGTCACTTTTTGCCCTATCAAGTGCTGATTTAAAATTGTTCCTAGCTAATCTGTAGTTTTGCCAGTCATTTTGGGAATTTGACCATACCGCCATTCTATATTTATGTAGTTTGTCCCTTTTCATTGACCTAAGCATGTTATCAAACCACTGATTTGCACCAGAACTGTTAACTTTTCTTTTACATTTAAGAGAGTCAACAACCTTCTTTAAACACTCTGTTTCATTTCTCGCTGAACAGCTCACGTCACTTTCATCATCTTCAACCGATTCTATATTGCGCTGAACACGCTCGCGAAATTTTCGTTTATCGTATTTTAGTTCTTCTATTAGTCTTCTTTCCCTTTTTACGACAATGGTCATTTGAACGCTGATTGCGATACTTTCATGATCACTTATTTTCAGACTATCCACAACCTTGGCACTTACGTTATCATTATTTGTTATTACGTAATCTATAATACGAGTAGTTCGCGAGGTAGGGGTAATTCTTGTTGGTTCATTCACTATTTGTTTTAATGCGTTATCACTTAATAACTGCTTAATCCTTGATGCATACGTATCACATTTCAACCAGTCGATATTCACATCTCCACACATCTCTCTCTTCTAAAGCTTCACTCGCATCTGAAACTTATTTGTCATTTTAGACCTAAACAATTATTTAATTTTTAATTTCAATATGCAAAAATGAAAAACTTACATTTTTTTTATTAAACTCCCGGGCAAATGTGTGGGGAAGAAACTCCCGGCAAATGACATTACATTCTCCCTTGCTTTGACATTTAAAATCCCTACTTTTTCGCGGAGTATTTTTTCCCATTTTCGAAGTTTGTTTAGAATAAGGGAAAAGTGAACAAATTCCAAGGGAAATTTTATTTAGAATCGGGCTGATTATGTATTTAATTCTCCACACACAGGATGGATTTGAAACCCCAAGTCACTCGAGCAATGGTATCAAACCGGCGCATGTGCGCTAATTGTGCCTTGGTGTTGTACAACCAGGCAGCCACTCCTACTTTCTTACCTATGGGTAGATTTGAAAAGCAATCCTATGCCTTGCAAGAATTATCGAGGTATATCCCTGCCAAATGCCCAAATGTCGCATATAAGATCCAATCCATCGTACATTTAATGATTTAATAAAAAAAAAAAACAAGTTTAAAAAAAACGCTTCCTAGCTCAAACTTTGGGTTTTCAATAAAATTGTTTTATTTAATTGTGGGCGTGTCAGTAGGCGGATTTGAAAAATATTTAAACATAAGTATAAAGGGCACCTAGAGAGTCTATATTATAAATTTCAGTTTCCTATCTCAAACTTTGACATTTCAATCACCCCTATCGTAGAATCCGTCGGATCTGAGATTCACTTCGCTTATTCGATTCACGTGAACAGAAAATTGCTATCGTGGGATCCGTCGGATACTCTCCCTTACCGACCATTATTGGTGATTAGTAGGGATCGGATTTCCATGCAAATGTATATTTTTTTTAGGAACACCTTGGAAGCAAGACAACGAATTATCTATACGAATCAGGAAATTTCCTTTAAAATGGCATTCAATCGTTAGTGCATATTTGTGCATATTTTACTATAAATGCATATTTTTATAGTAAATTCATATTTCTGCAAAGTTTGTAACAAAAGCGTTCGCTTTGAAAAAAATTCAAGTGGATCAGCATTTGAAAAGTGTTAACCACTTAAAACTTGAAGAAAGATCTGAAGTTTGCCAGAAATTTCAACAGCTACTGTCCTTTACCAATGCATCTAACACCTTTTCAATGTATTTATATGAGGCATTTGTTTCAGCCGATATACGAGGGCGGGTCAATAAGTCCGTGACTTTTGGAATAAAACACAGATTTTTTGATAAATTTTTTTTTTTTATTTTTAACGTAGTCTCCCTTGAGCTCTATACACTTCGTCCAACGCTTCTCCAATTTTTTTATCCCTTCCAAAAAAAATGATTTGTCGAGGTCCTCAAAATAGGCCTTTGTTTGGGAGATGACTTCATCATTGAAGTCAAATCTTTTTCCACCAAGCCATTTCTTCAGGTTTGGGAACAAGAAGTAGTCGCTCGGAGCCAAATCTGGAGAATAGGGTGGATGAGGGAGCAATTCATAGCCCAATTCATGGTTTTTTGCCATGGCAACTGCACATGTTTGCACCCTTGCATTGTCTTGGTGGAAAAGAACTTTTTTCTTGGCCAAATGAGGTCGGTTTTTTTTTCAAATCGTCATTGAATCGGTCCAATAAGTTGGCATAATATTCCCCATTGATTGTTCTTCCCTTTTGAAGGTAGTCAATGTGGATTATCCCGCGTGCATCCCAAAAAACAGTCGCCATAACTTTATTGGCTGACAAACCCACCTTGGCCTTCTTTGGCGCCGATTCACCCTTAGAAACCCACTGTTTTGACTGTTGTTTGGTCTCTGGTGTGTTGTGATGGATCCATGTTTCATCCACGGTTACAAAACGGCGCAAAAACTCCTCCATATTGCGATTAAACAACGCCAAACCTTCCTGTGAAGTTGTTACACGATTGCGTTTGTGGTCGACTGTCAGCAAACGCGGCATCCATCTTGTGGAAAGCTTTCTCATGCCCAAGTGATCATTCAAAATTGAAACCACTGAGCCATGCGAGATCCCTACGGCTTCCACAATCTCTCGCACTTTCAATCTTCGGTCGGCCAACATCATATCGTGAATTTTTTCGATTGTTTCGACTGGGCGTCCAGGACGTTCGGCATCTTCAGTGCTTGTACGGCCACAACGAAATTCAGTAAACCACTTTTTTACCATTGAAATCGATGGTGCAGAGTCCCCATAGTATTTTTCAAGCTTAGCCTTGGTCTCGGTAATGGTTTTTTTTCGCAAGAAATAATGCTTAATAAGCACACGAAATTCACTTTTTTTCCATTTTCTCCTCAAATTAGTGAGTAGTCTGATAAAAATAGCTGTCAAACACAAACTAACTGACGCAGCAAGTTTAAATTTTGACAGGAGGAGTCAACTGACAGATGCCTGTTGACAGGAGCAGTGGTAAAGAGGTCAGAAATTCAAAAAGTCACGGACTTATTGACCCGCCCTCGTAACTTGAAGAAAGCTTAGTAACCCTGAATTAAGAACTTTTTTAAAAAATATGCAAAAGCAATTATACCGGATGATTCCATTTTGCGGAAAAATTACATTGAAAAAATGTATATTTCGCTATTTGAACAAATGAAAATTGATCTAAAAGATAAGTATTTGTGGGTTTCTATTGATGAAACCTATTGTTACAAGATGGGGAACTTATTTGAAGGCTGTTGAGTATTATGCAAAACATTATGAAGCGTTTGAAAGCATTGCCAATGGGTTCGATGACTCCGATGCAGTTACGATAAAAATGTAAAAGAAGTAATGAGTCAACCAGCCGTTATTAAAAAGCCAAATAATATTTATAAGTTCAAATTTCAGTTTCCTATGTGACACAATCACAAAGCTAGAAGTGTCCTGCCTTCTAGCTACCCTACCTTAAAAAATCAAATTGATTTAGTTGAAGATGTTGTTGCAAAGATAATTGCGGTTGAAATAGTTATGTGAAAAGTCATTAAAAAAATTAAGGATTTTCAATAATGCAAAATGTAAGTAAGAGTTTCACATTGGACTGCAATGACGAAAATTACCCCAAGAACTTTACCGTCGATGAGATTTGTTCTTTAAAAAATGATCAACTAACTTTAGTTGACGTCGAGCGATCTTTTTCGTTGTATAAGGCATTCTTAAGAACGAATCACTAACGTTTTGATTTCGAAAGCTTTAAGAAACATTTTATGATCTATGCAAACAAAACTTTTCAAAATCAGAACAATTAAGGAAACATGATTGTATGTTATTTTGAATTATTTATTTTAATTAAAAACATGAAGGTGTTTATGTTTACGTTAAATTAACTGAAGAAAATTTGTTTTCAAATTTAACCGAAATTAAGTTAAATTGGTTTTAAGTGCATATTTTAAATGCATATTTTGCATTTTTAAGTGCATATTTTAAGCGCATATTTTCAGATTTTAAGTGCATGAAAATCCGAACCCTAGTGATTAGGAAATTCAATTGTGGCAGCTCATTTCAAACACATTTGTTTTGTAAACATTAAATTAATTTTCATTCACATTACCGACATGTGGATGGTTCACGTCTGCGGATTACACGATGCAAATTGTTCACTATTAGCGGATCGTTCCCCCCGGCGGATTCCACGATAGGGGTGATTAAAATTGTTTTTACGGATTTTAGAAATTTTATCTCCCGAGCAGTTTTAGGAGTCAAAGATCATATATATTTTTTGAGTTTGTGAGCGTGACTGTGGGTGGATTTCAAAAATTCTTAAACTTGATTACTTCGGGCCCGTAGAGAGTATATGGTTAAAATTTCAGCTCTCAAGGTCCAGTTTAAAGGCCTAATTTTTGCCGACAGACGGACGGACGGACATGGATAGATCGATGCTGATCATAAATATAGTAACTTAGGGGTCTACGGGCAATATTAAGGTGTCAAACAATAAGTCAAAATTAATATAGGTATCCTTAGAATAGGGTATAAAAAACGAGTGTGCTTTAGACCACATAACTGAAGTAAAACTTCTTTAGCTCCATCTATATGTATGTTTATATATGTATATATATAAAGAAGAGGGAGAAAAAAGACAAGGAAAAAGGAACGCTACGTATTAGTAGAGGGGAAAAATAAACAAGGAAAAGGGAAGGGTGCATATGACGCTACGACGCCAGCAACTAGTATGAGATACGCACTCACCTTCGTTATTCATTATCAGTTGATTGGATCTCACTAGGTTTAAATCTTGACTTGAATATGTTGTCACACTCTATGCACAATTTCACACTCTATGCACAATTTCCGTACGTAATTTTTTCTTAGTTGATGGTCCTGGAGCACCACATTCAGAGTCTGTGTCACTTCCTGCCATAATTTGTTATTATTCACCCGAAAATTCACAAAATATGAACTTTAAAATGAATTTACAACATTATTCACTTTAAACATATTAATATTTTAATGTATTGAATATTGAACAAAATATTAATTTATAAAATTGTTCAAGAACGAAATAAAATTACGAAATAATCAATCGCAAACGAACTACTGACCCGAAAACGTGGGGAATATATATATATATTTCATGCACTGGCTATGAGAGGAAGAGAGAAAGAAAATGTGCCCGCGCACTGCTCTCTCTTGCTCCTACAGTAATATACGAAACGTAACTCTCTCTCTCTTTCTATCTTCACTAACTTATATCTCCCTCTCAACTTCCGTTCGCCTCGCCCGATCACACAGTTCGTAACGCTCTCGTCACGCATTTACCAGCTTACTCCCCAAGTCCCTTAAAAAAATAAAACGTTGTTCGTTGGTGAGTGCATCACTTGAGAATGGCTGTAGCGATTTGACTCTTTTTGTTTTTCTAAATGTTCGTTATATTCCGAATAGCTTTTGCAAGGCAATCCAATAATAACTGATGAAATATCCCCTTTGGTCGCCTTAGACATTCCGTATGATGTGTCATATCCGGAAAGGAATGAATGGCAAACAAATGTAGACCTGAGAATGTCTATAAGACTTCCGGATACAAGCAGTGTCTTTCAAGCGGAGGTTCTAGCTGTTCTAAGGCCAGCGAAACTTATGCGGATGGGATCAATATCCGGTAGGGATATCATCATCTGGAATCAGTTAACTTCAATTCCGAAATAGTCAGGAGCTGCCGCACAATGCTCAAGACATTATGCAGTCAGAATCGAGTGAGACTGTGTTGGGTGCCAGGTAACTGCGGTATAGAAGGTAACAACCTAGCCGAAGAGCTGGCAACAACATGGAGGGGACTTAGATAGCAGTGCGGTAGTGGTTATCAGGTGGTTGATAATGCGTAGTAAAGGGCATTATAAGAGAGCAAATTACAAAGGCGGCCGACCCGAGGTGGGCGAGCCTGTACGGACACGAAATTAAAGGAGTTTCCTAGGAAGGAACTTCTTTGAGCAGAATTTTTGTATGACATCGCGACTATAGATAGACAATAATAATAGTCTATACAAAAACATTGGGCAATACAATTTTTGGGCCTGGTCAAAGCCGGGCGGGTGCATCTAATATGCAATAAATACGCTGTACGACTAATTTAGTTTTTCAGAATTTATTTTTTTATAGATTTGTTTGAAATGGTGTTAATGGCTTTTACGCCTTGGGAATTTTCAATTGCAGGATGTGCAATTTTGTAAAAAAAAATCGTTTCCGGGAGGGTATACGAAGAGATGAACGAAATGAATTAGTCGTATAAATTGCCCTTCATTATTTACAATTTACTCCTACATGATATAATTTCAGCAAAACGTTTTTAGGTAATTATGTTAAGTTGCGCGGTTTCTGTACCTGCAGCAAATATATAAATTATGTACATGTACATTTATTGACCACAAGTTTTATATGAGGGAACATGGGGTGGGTTTTTACAAAACCACAAGCTGAATTCAATAGTTAAAAATTTTCTAAGTGCAACATATAGATTTATGACTATGTCATAAATGCTTTGTTCTAGATATTTGTATTGTTTACACCGTAACAAAGGGCTAAAGTCATAAAACAATCACTATCCGCAATTGTTGAAAGATTCTTCAGTTGTGTTTGTAATTGGGATCGCTGTTGCTGCCATTATTTCGTCAAATACTCTCAATTCTGTTAGTGGTACATTTTCCTTGTCATCAACTGCAATATTATGCAGCACATATTCATCCCAATCATAGAATCCGGCGGATTGAATGCGACGGATCTCATCCGATCCGCATCCGCATACTTGCCATATTGCAGTTACCCGGTACTCAGTACGTAAATTGAAAATAAAGAATTTCTTTCCCATCATTACGTCACAATTTATTTTTAGATTTATTAAAAACTTCAGGCTCAATAAATCTGCATTCCAGTATGTTTTAAGTGAGTTAGAAGCAAACTTCCACAACTGGTTAGATCCTCATCACTTACACCTAAATGTAAATTAGGTTTCTGGCAGAAGGAAGTTACCAAACTGGTACTGGACAAGACTTTAATATTGGAATGGCACAATCAACAGTATCAACAACGATATCGGAAGTCTTAAACATTTTAGAGGAATGTTTATGTCCCAAATGTATAAGCCTGAAAATGTCAGAGGAGGAAAAAATGGAACCAAAATGTATTTTGACGAGAAGTCAGGAATTCCAGGGATCGTAATGTGCGTTGATGGTACGCACATAAAAATTTCAAAGCCCACTGGCGAAAATACACACCTCTTTTACAATCGGAAAATTTCTACAGCTTAAATACTATGATAGTAAGAAATTCTACAAATTAACACAATGGAATTGTGGACGAGTTGTTTGTTTCCTTAAAAAAAAGAATGTTATTGATCTGTACTTGCATTTTACACGTTTACCCACTTCCTGTTAATTTTTTTAATTAAACAAAAAAAAAAACAATTCTTCTTTTTTGAAATCCGCAGCTACTTTGGTGCGGATTGAAAACATACACAAGTGTATGAGCTGTAGATGGTCTGCGTTTCCAATGATACCTATGTTCGAAAACTTCCTTACCGACATCCGATCACTTACATTACGGCGTTCTCAATGATAGCAAAGCCTACAAACTGATGTGCTACTCCCTCCGCAGCCAATCCGCCGGATTCTATGATTGGGGTGATTAATTCTTTCTGCCATTTTGTATTGTCTACGTTCGATGACAAGTGTATTTCTGTCGTCATCACTTAAATCTATCAAATATTCAAGAGAATTGTCCATAACGCACTTTCACATTGGAAACGCACGAACAAAATGTAAATCGGCCGGCTCAGTTTGTACTGTCCTGTTCAAAGGAGAGATCCTACCAATTCTGACATAAAGGCAGTATCAATCAATGTTTCCATACAATCGCAAAAGAGAGGCAGGCCTAAAAACTCCTGAATCACATAAATGCAGCAACGCCAGCTTTTAATTGGTCTCAGTGGCGAAGTTATTCAAAATCGGGATAAAAAGATAAAAGACAAACTGACTGTCAACGCTAATGGAGAGTTAATAAATTGAATCGATCCATTAAATCTCGCATTTGCTCTAAAAACCTTAAGAGGGGTTGGAGGAGTTGAATTTCGACCATTTAGCTTATGTCAGTTTAATTTAATGCGTCATTAGTTAATAAAGGCAGCTTGCATTAAAATCTTTAATAAATAGTGAATAAAACGAATTTCCAAAAATGTATATTGTTGCCCTTTTTAATGGCGCTTTAAATTTAAATGGGAGTCAATAGTTGGGCCTTGTTTTACACTCTGAAAGCAAAGGAGATGCAGACGAAAATAATGACTACAAAATGAATGCCCGGCTCTTGATGAAGATGTGTTCTAGGACAAATTTCACAGCAGTTACAAATCACATTATCACAAATTATTTGAATTAGGTGGGTTCTTTGAGCTACTAAGAAAACCTTTTAAAACTTGCTTGTGGTTTTCCATTCGGTAGTTCTGCTTTCAAGATTTTTGCTCCTAATGAAACACGAAAATTTAATTTAATATTGTTATTGAATTAGGGACACTTTTTTGCAGTTCAGCTGTGTATTGTTTGTGAGTGTAGTGTACCTTGCATATTATTCTTTAAATGTCTATTGGAAAGTACATAATGTACATAGTTTTTGACTTCTGGTGACGGAGGCACGAAGTCGTCGGATGACATAAAGTAATACAATGATGACTTAAAGAATTTCGATTGATTCTGATTTATATCCTCCATTATTGTTTTTTTTTATGCATGTTGAAAAACAAACCTCAGAGTGTAAAATTTCTGACTAACGAAAGCAGTTGTTAAATATATTGTTATTCTTTTCCATTGGTAACCATAATGCTTGCGGGCCTTTCTGAATAGTCCAGGAGCCACCAATCATGAAAGCTCCGTGATCACGCTTACTAAAATTTTAAATAACCTTAAGAATCTGCGACTGTTTGACTGAGGAGTTTATGATCCTGCAGTCTATAGTTCATTTTTTTTTTTGATTTGCGAGTGTAATTGCGATACAGGAACAAACTAGATTTAGAAGAAAGACATGACTCGGAAAGAAATGTCTTGAATGAAGTAAAATCCATGACTGTATAATCTAAAATCTGGTATGCGCGATACTTCCGGCAGTTTGTATGCACGCATACCAAGATATTTATGAATCTAACATCAAAACGCGTAAAATGAAAAAAAAAAAGTTTTCCGTGAAAATGGATAAATTTGACCCCCTATCACACCGTTTGAATAGATATGCGCGACCTTTCCGGCTAAAAAAAATTGTCTATGATTTTTTTTTTTTTTTTTTTTTTATTTTTCAATCAAATGAGTACATCTACTGTTCTCGCTAGATTATATTGATCAAATTATATTGATCAAAATATGAGATTTAATAATATATAATTTATTGAAAATGTTTTCGGCCAATTAAATCCACGCCGACCAAGCAAATCTTATTCGTCTGAGTGTTAACTTTTATTTTTTATTTAAAATTTTAGTAAGCGAGTCACGGAGCTTTTAGGATTGGTGGCTCCTCGCCTAGAAAGAGTTCCATTGGCACTCGATTGACAGTTGAAAATAAGAGAAATTTACTCCTAGATTTAAGTTCAGAATCAAAACCAGAAACACTCACACGTTCAAAGAATACAAATGTCTAAATCGGCAAATGTCTTTTTTGTTATGCTGCATTTGATAAATGTGACGAGGGGGCACTGAAAATATTTAACAAGTAAAGCAAACGAACAAATAGTTTTATGATGGATATTCCATTGACTTATATTTTTTTGTTATCAGTTCTTTATTATCTTAATCGTCATCAGCATCTGATGTTGATACAATTGTTTTTTTTTTGTTGATCGATTTGAATACGCACTATCTCTACATAAGAAGGAAACTTTTCACCTGCCCTTGGCGGGAACTAGGCACTGATGTTCAATTAATAGCAGTAGTATTAGCAATTCATATACATATACATATATTAGTATAAAAAGACTTCAAAATTTTAAGTTTATATATCAAAAATATTATTATTGCCTAGACTAATCCTTTGTTTGCAGTTAAATTTTTAAGTAAGTCACCTATTATGTTTTATAAAATGTATACATCTAGATTTAAATACTCTGTAATTTGTTTCGTTTCTTATTTTATTTGGCAAGTTGTTAAATAAAAGCATTCCCTGGTACAAGAGCGTGTTGCCAGTGGCTGCTGAAATCTGGCGATTTGCCTTGATGTCATTGAAGTTTCTCAATTAGTACGGTTGTGCTTCTCCAACCCTTGTCATTCCACTTGTTAGGTAGCTTGGCGCAGCACCCTGTTTCATTTTAAAAAGTGCTATTAGCGCGTCTAGTTCCAACCTTTCTCTTACGTCTAACCACTTGAGCGCATCCAACATGTATCTTATAGATGTGAATCTATTGCATCTAAGAATACTTCTCATTGCTTTATTTTGCAGTTTTTGGAGTCTCTCTACCTGACTTTGATTGCAGCATGAATATGTTATTTTAGAACAATATTCGAAATGTGGCTTTAAAATGGTGTCATATATTGTTATCGCAGTTAGGCAATCCATTTTTCTTTGTATCCTCTTGAAAAAACCTATCTTTTTACCAATCTGTTTGCACATGTAATCGATGTGCTCAGCAAATTTCATCTCCTTGTCGATAATTATTCCCAGGTATCTTATCCGACTCACATTTTCTATTTGTTTAGTATTAATTTCTATTGCTGTTTCGTTGTAAGTGTTTATCTCCATTAATTTCGTTTTGTTCTCGTTAAGTTTCAACTTGTTCATTTTCAGCCACTAGAGTATTTGTTGGATGTCACATAGTAGCTTTTCTCTACATTCTTCTGCATTCTCTCCTTCGGAATAAACCAATGTGTCATCTGCATAAAGTGTCATCTTAACTTCACGTATTATATGCTCGGCATGTCGTTGATGTAAATTATTGGGAAACTGCAGGAATTTCAAAAACAGATCCGCAACTGCAGAACTTCCTTGTTTGTTTGACATACTCCCAAATACAACGACATATAAACTTTGAACTAAAATAAGATGTGTTGTTGTTCTATTGGTATCCTGGATCACTAATGGAAAACGACATTACGTAGATATGTTTTTTTACTCAAGCGCTCAAGCGTATTTACGCTTATTCATATTAATTTGCATGTTAAATACAACAACAACTTTAGTGGGTACAACTATCGCCGCTAGCCCTTAAACCTGGGGAATCTCTCCAAAGATCGTCCATTGGATCTACACAGTGATGATAAGACCCATTATAACATACACTTCCATAGTACATATGGTGGACAAAATCCACACAAAAGATCCCAATAAAGAAACTCAAAAAGGTACACCGGCTTGATTCGCAGTGCAACAAGTCTAATACTGTTAAACGAGATAAGGCTTAAGGACCATCCGGAACTTAAAACCCTTCTCGAGGAACTGCCAGAACTTAACATGAACTGCGCGGTCACAGACCGCATTCAGAAAACACTATGCTTCAACAAACGTTTCTCCACGGAGATCCGGAAGAGAGAAGCATGGGTTCGTAATAACCCACCAAACAGTCACAACGGCATAAAGTGGTATACGGACGGTTCTAAAATGGAAACGGAGGTAGGAGCGGTAATATACGGACCAAATAAACACTTTACGATACCCATGGGAAAGAGTCCCAGCGTATTTCAAGCAGAGCTCCACGCCATTCAAGAATGCGCTAGCCACATTTATTCATCTGGCATAAAAGGCGCGATCATCCATATGTTCACGGATAGTCAAGCAGCTATAAACGCCCTTAGCTCGCACATTGAGTCCAAATCAGACATGTACGCTTTAATACCTTTCAAACACTAAGAAACAATACCAAACTATGGTGGGTTGCGGGTCATGTCGGGGTAGAAGGTAACGAAAAGGCCGACGAACTGGCCAGAAAGGGTTCAGAAACACATTTTATTTTTATTTATTTTTTATTTATTTATTTATTTCAACAATGTCTTGTACAGAGCTTACAAAGAACTTTTAATCTATAAAATTAATTAAATAATAATGTTTCACATGAAAAGAAAATTTACAGACAGATTAAAGTTAAGTGTTTTTCATAAAAATACAAATAAAACATTGTTGTATATCTTTACATTCTATAGAGACTAAGGATAAAATCCTTTAGTCAACTAGTGGTGAATGTAGTGATTTGAGTAAATAAATACTACACAGCAAACATTTTTTAAAAAGAGATGGTTGTGGGGTGATACGAGAGGCGTTCAATATATTCTCGGTATCGATATGAAGGAAAATGCGTATTCAATTTAAATTGTCTTTATTTTTCAATATAATTTCCCCTAGCATCAATGCATTTGTTACATCTTGAGAGAAGCTTTTTTAAACCCTCAAGAAAATAAATTTCCTCTTTCTCTGCAAAATACCCATTTATTGCCGACTTGAGTTCTTCATCATCCGAAAATCTTTTTCCACGAAGACATTTTTTCAAATCCGGAAACAGGAAATAATCACTAGGGGCAAGGTCTGGACTATAGGGTGAGTGTTGGATTTCTTCGAAACCACAATCTCCCGCAGCAGCCTTGGAAACTCGCGACGTGTGAACAGGAGCGTTGTCATGAAGAAGCAACACACCCGCTGCGAGTTTACCCCGTCTTTTCTTTTTAATTTCCTCCGGCAAATTATGCAAAGTGGGAGCGTAGGATGTGGCGTTGATGGTTTCGCCTTTTTTTTTGTACTCTATGAGCAAGATTCCCTTTGAGTCCCAAAAAACTGTGGCCATGAGCTTCCCGGCAGACGGAGTGACTTTGAACTTCTTCGGGTGGTCTGTTCCTTTTTTATGCCACTGCATGGACTCTTGTTTGCTTTCAGGGTCATAGTGGTGGACCCATGTTTCGTCCCCAGTAACAATTCCATCCATAACACCGTCCGCGTTCTCACTACACATCTCCAAAAGCTCTCTACAGCTTGCGATTCTCACTTTTTTCTGAGGCGCTGTGAGCATTCGTGGCACCCACCTTGCACTGACCTTTGAAAGGTTAAGATGGTCATGAAGAATGGTGTGAATGGTACCAATTGAAAGCTTGGTGATCTCTGCCATCATTTTCACCTTTATTCGGGCATCCTCAAGAACAAGTTTTTCGACTTCTTTGATGCTTTCTCCCGTACAAGCAGTAGCCGGGGCGCCGGAGCGGGGGTCGTCTTCAATGCTCTCTCTGCCTCTCTTGAACTCACTTGACCACTTTTGCACAGTTGATAATGACGGTGCGGAACCCTGGTAAACAGCCACCATCTCTTCATGAATAGTTTTTTGACTTTTTCCCTGCTTAGTGAGAAATTTAATTACAGCGCGATGCTCAATTTTCACCATCATCGTCTCAGTTGCCATTATGATTCTCTTTAACTAGAGATAAAACGCGAACTAATAATCACATTTATATGAAATTTTACATGAATGCACTAAAATAATAGTATTACTTGATAAATAAGTCAATTTATATATACAACCACAGCTTCATCCCGATACCGAGAATATATTGAACGCCCCTCATAAATGAGCAGAAAAACTCGGTGAGTTTTATATTAAATTTTACAAAATAATTCTGATCAGAGTATTGATCTGAGCATGGTCAAAGTTGAAGAGCCATTATTTTCTAACTTGTTTATTAAATAAAAAGGACTGTGAAATGTGCCGAGTTACAAGCGGTAATTAATGGTATAATCTAGGCGCTATCGATGAATAGAAATTTAGAAACTGTTGGGTACTATGAGGTGGAGTGAAAGCGATTCTCCTTTCAGCACTCCGAAGTTGATAAATAGGAATGTCTTGCTTTGGCAAGTTACCACTCCTTCGAAAAAATATTTTCAAGACTTTGTAAAAGTAAAGATGTTTCAAAGGCAGTATTTTTGACTTCAGGAAAAGCGGAAAAGTATGTTCTCGACGCCTTTTTTCCATATAATTCGGAGCGCATGTTTTTGTGATATGAACAAAGGGTGCAAATTATAGTTTTAAGTGCCACCCCAGCGGACCATATTGCAATTTTGATTGTATTAAGGCATAATATACGGTTTGAAGGAGTTTTTGGGAGCACAACCTCTTTAGATGATACATTATATAAGTAGCTCCGGTACAAAAGATCTTTTAGGTCGAAGTACCCCCCCTTTTATAAATCGCCTTGGCGAGCCAGAATTTAAAAAAAAATATAAGTAGCTCTCAACATATACAGTATAATCCCGATAAATCGTAGTGTCAAGGGACCTAGAGTTTATTGCGAATTATAGGGGTTTTCGAATTAGCGAGATTACGAATTATTGAAGGTTTAAAAAATAAAAATACGATTTAAAGGGATTTTATGTTTTAAATTCAAATTCAATATTTAACACAATATTGGATATACTATGCACAAAAAACCAATTTTTCTACATAGGTACTTACATAATACATATGTATGACTTATCAACAGAGACTTACGAATTGTAAGACGTTTTATATGACTGCATATGGAAATTATTGCCAATTACCGAGGGGACCGAAATGCACTGTTTTTTACGAATAACCGGGATTTTTTCAAGGGACCTGCATTTTATTACGAATAAGAGGGGTTTACGAATTAACGGGGTACGAATTATCGAGATTATACTGTAATTTTTCAACAGCAGGGTATGTGAATTCCAATTCATTTGAGAGTCAAAAAGAAGACCTAGATATTTAAAAGTAGATACACCTTCTATTAGAAAACAATTTGGCGAACAAGCTTCGTCAATATCAAAAGAAGTTGTTTTATTTGGACTTGTAACACAGGTTTCTGTACTTAGCAACATATTCTTGCATTCACAACTTTGAAATATTAAAGGTGGAGGGCAACTATTTAGCTGTGGGAGTTTAAAATACATAACTTTTGTTTTAGCACTGATAACCAGCTTGTGTGTTTTAAACCAGTGTCTTACTCGTAATAGCTTTAGATCATGATTGATGTCGGCAACCAGATTTAAAACTGAAACAGTTGAATACGAGCAGGCAATTTCATCAGCGAAACCGGTTTTCTTGCCTTTTAGTGGGAGGCTAAAAATAGAATTAATACAAATTAGAAAAAGGATGGGTCCCAGGATCGATCCTTGTGGGACCCCCGTTTCAATATTACGGTAGTTACTAAAAGATTGACCTATTTTCACAACTTGCTTTCTGTTTTGAAGAAATGAGGAAAACCAATCCAGAATGAAACCACGAAAGCCAGCTTTCCTTAATTTTGAGACTAATAGAGTATGATCTACTGTGTCGAAAGCCTTCGTAATGTCTATAAACAACGCAGCAGTGGTCTTTTTTTTTGTCCAAGCTTGTATAAACTTGTTCACAGAAATCTAAAAGAGCATCTTCTGTTGACTTACCAGCTCTAAAGCCAATTTGACGAGCTGAAAAAGGAATGCTTTACCAGAAAACCCACCACTCTGTTTTTGATAACTTTCTCAAATAATTTGCAGAAAACGGGAAGCAGGGATATGGGTCGATAATTATTAACATCTTTGCAATCACCTTTTTTTAGGATTGGAATAACTTCCGCGATTTTCAAGCTCTTAGGAAAAATGCCATTGTATACACTTTTTATAAAAATATGTGCCAGCTATGTTTCTAGTAAAAGCATTAGAGTAACTATTTCGAGTGAAAGATTTTGATTTGTTTAGGAGCATAATCTGCTTGTGCAATTCATTTTATATGTCCTGAACCTTTCTGCTGCACTCCTAGATCAGCAGCAACGGCAGTAATAATAAGCTGGGAACATAGAAAATGTATCTATCTTTGGGAAAGCATCCCAAGGGTAAGACAGGCCAAGCGAGCAATTCGGCCCTTCAATCAAAATGCCAGCAAACGCCTAAACCTAAGCAGGCATGATATCAATAACTTAGTAGGGTACATTACTGGTCACCATGGTTTAAGATATCATCTAAACAAAATGAGAACAGCAGACTCTCCTGAGTGCCGACTTTGTCTTGAAGAGGACGAGTCAGCTAAATACATTTTATGTGAATGTCCGGCCCTAAACGGAATTAGAAAGAAGATCTTTTTCAGCGAACAAATGTGCCCCGAGGACATAAAGAATTTTTTCTACTAGTAGAATTGTCCTCTTTACACGGAAAGTGGAAACTCTACTAGTCTAAATTTTTCCGGCCCATACGGCATAAAAGATCTTTTTAGGTCGAAGTGCCCCTCCTATTTAATCGCCTTGCCGAGCCAGAATTCTAAAAAAAAAACACCTGTTAATTGCGTCTAGTCTTATTTTAAACAAAAAAATATTGAACCGCTGCCATTTCCAAACCACTCGTCCTATAGGGGTCAACAGTATACTTTTAAGTTGCAATTTTCTCGCCCTCTACGGTGATAAAGTTAGACTTTTAATCAGAGCAGTATATTGCAATTTAACTTCCAGGTTCAATGCACACTTGTCTGACTGCAAATACAAAAATCGTATATTAAAGCCCATGCCATTACCGAACCAATTGTCCTATCAAGGTTTGTATTGTTAAGTTGCAATTTTCTTGCCCAACACGGTGGTGGAAATTTGAAATAACAGCCAGCATAGTGCTGCAAAGTCACAGCCGGGCGTTTTTTTTTTACTCTTTATGTAAGCCTTTCTACCAACGCTTGAGTAAAACATAGGAAGGGGCTGCAGTCCGCTTGGGCGAACTGTTGGATACCCTATTCTTATTCCTACCCCTCATAAGTGGGTGTGACAAAAGTCTTACTCTCTCTAGAGAGTATATATTATAAATTTCAGCTCCCTAGCTCAAACTTTGGATTTGCAAAAAAAGTTGCTTTTAAATTATGGGCGGATAGATAGAAATAGTGGGCGGATTTTGAAAATTTTATATCCCGAGCAGTTTTAGGAGTCAGATCATATATAAAAAATTTCAGCTTTCTAGCTCAAAATTTGTTTTTTTTTTTGAGTTTGTGGGCGTGTCTGTGGGCGGATTTCAAAAATTCGTAAACTTGATTATTTCGTGACCCTGGAGAGTATATGGTTAAGATTTCAGCTCTCTAGGCCCAGTTTAAAGGCCTAATTTTTGCCGACGGACGGACGGACGGACGGACATGGCTAGATCGACATTACTATCGATGCTGTTCATAAATATAGTAACTTAGGGGTCTACGGGCAATATTAAGGTATGTTACAAACTATGCGTCAAAATTAATATACCCTTAGAATAGGGTATAAAAACACACCTAATAGTGTAAGTAGTCTTCAAGTGATGTCAGCTTTTCAATAATTTGTTGATATCCATTTACGCAGATGGTTTATTTTATTTGATCACATGTGATTGTCACTTTAGGCCTCTGCGCATACTTGCAAATTCGTAAAAAAAAATTCACAAAATCGAGATGTGTGATTCTGTAAAAAAAAAACAATCATTTCAGCATTTGCTGAATTAACAGAGCAATTGTTGGCTCAGACGAAAGTGTCCCAACCCTGTTTCTTAACCCATTATTTGTAAAATCACACTTTTACTGAGAATCGCGCTGCTTATCTCTTTGCAATTTAATTTAATAGGAAGGGCAGATTTGAGGGAAGAGGTGCAGCGATTGATAATGACTTAAAGCTAAAAACTTAAATTGATGGTTAAGAACTAGAGCTTATAACTAAGGAGTAAATATAAGGATGCTTAAGGAGATTGATTTTTAGCGAGGGAGTGCTGCGGTTGAAATCAAAAACCTTAAGGTTTGAGTTAACCTTCTATTGCATACGTGAGATGGATTCGTTAGAGCCATACGCGGTACGGTGGCTTGGAAGATAGAAAAGTCGTGGGAAACGTAGACTACGAGGATTAGTGTTAAGGCAGATAGAGTTGTAAAGAGACACGCGATCGACAGAGCCTGAAAGGAGTCGGTGAATGAAGAGAATGTCTGCTGCGTCCCTGCGTCCCTCAATGGTATTTATGTTAATAAATTGATTGAAGAACAGGCGAAATCTGGTGGCCTTGTAATAAATGAGGACAAGACTTAATACATGCTATCAACAAACAAACAAACATCTGTCCGCCGCCTAGGACAAAACGTCACTATTGATAGCAACAATAACAAAATAGTTAAGGAGTTCATCTACCTCGGAGTAAACATGAGCTCCACGAATGGCTGCTACTTCGGTTTGGCAAAACAACTGGGTTCAAAACTGCTAACCCGGAGGACGAAATGTATGCCTTACAAAACCCTTATCCTGCCAGTTCTGCTTTATGGCGCCGAGTGCTGGACGATAAGCAGGAGGGGAGAGCTGATACTGGGCTAGTTCGAAAGAAAATTCTTCGGCGGATTTGTGGTCCTGTGTGCGAGGAGGGAGAATGGATGGAGGAGAAGATACAACCGCGAACTCTATGAGCTGTACTAAGATGTGGATGTAGTCCAAAAAGCCAAAATACGTCGACCACATTGGCTCGGCCATATCGAGCGAATGGACAATAATTCTCCAGCTAAAAGGATCTCCGAATCCCAGCCCCCAGGTTCGAGAAGGCAAGGAAGACCGAACTTCCGTTTCAAAGACCAAGCCATCGCGGATGCCAGAGCGCTTGGTCTGGACAACTGGAAGCGGCGTGCCCGATATCGTAGAAAATGGAAGACTGCTGTGTCTCAGGCAGAGACTCTTTAAGTAAGTAAGTATTTATGTTAATAAGTTTAAGACGGTCGCGATAAGGAGTTAAGAGTAGAGGATCGTTCCAAGACCATCGAAGAAAACGACGTTAAATGCTTCGATTCTGGACACATGAACACGTTGAGAGGGACACCACGCTTGGCTAGCTTACTCTAGGAGGGGCCGAACAAAAGTTATGTATAGGGATCTGGTCACGTATGGGTCGCAGAATTCTTTTGACCATCTTTTAACGAAGCCAATTTATGAGTTTGCTTTAGTAACTATCTCATCAATATGCGAACGGAAGCTTAGTTCCCTGTCGCATAAAATGCCAATGTACGAGAGATATAGGTTGATCGTTGAGTAGGTAAATTGGGGGAGGAGACTTGTTGCTCTTATCTGAGAAGGTTATAGACTGACATTTGGATACATTAAGTTCTAGGCAGTTCTTAAGGCACCAGTTGGAAAAACTATTTAGATCTATTTGAAGGAGGCTGAAGTCATGTTGTGAAGAAATTTTGAAAAATTTGGTGTCGTCAGCATAGAGAGACAGTGTTGAATGATCCTTTCAAGATCGTTAATTTTTAGAATAAATAAAAGGGGATATATATGACTGCCTTGTGGAACACCAGAGCTGGCTAAGATGCAAATAAATACTTCTAAGCTGAGTCCTCAAATCGGGGGAAATTTTTATTTCAAGTGTAAAGGTTTTTTCTGTGTTACAGAAGAAAGACTAATATAACCCTACAAGTGACTGTAGACTTGTACACTTGTAGCTTTGTGTTACAAGCCCTGGTGTTCCCCTAGGTCTGTTGTGTCTCCGTCCCTATTTCTTATTTCTTTGAAATAATGGTCGTTTTGCAAGTGTGCTTTTCTTATCCACTCCTTCGCTGGTGATGGTTCGCTCAGTTTCTCATATTCTATCGAGAACTTGGGTCTTTGCACTTCGGCGCAGAGCTGGAATTTAGTGCTTCAAGAACTGCGCCTTCATTAAATCGGAACCTTACTAGTCTGACAATATCCGTGAATGGAACTTATGTATATCCAATACATGCTTGGTTTGCGTGTTAATGATTCTCTCTTTTGGAAATACAAACTAATTCGCAACTCGCCAAGAGCGCCGCGAAATGTCTCCTCTACCGTTGCAAGGAACTCCTTGGTTCTTCTGATATGCCCACAATTGATAAGGCTACATTGGATTAGCTCCACAAGATACAAAAGTGTGCAATGAACCTGAAAGGTGAAAGGAACACACAAAGCACGAACAATTAATTCACTTCAACATCGTCGTAACGTTTTCTGTCCTTCCTACTTTTGCTTCCTTTCTATTTTGCTACCACTATGCAGAGTAAAGCAAACGCATGTTAGAGTGGCTAAAAATGAACAAGTTGAAACTTCAGCAGAACAAAACGAAATGTCTTCTTCTTTTTCTTCTTCCTTCTTCTTTCTTTACGACGAGGTTACGTTCAGGATCAAGGGTATCATAACCCTCCCACTTAACTACAACCCCGTTGCTGGTTTCGGATCGCAGCACAAAACTAAATTAATGGCGATAAACACTAATAACGAAACATCAATAGAAATAATTAACCAACAAATAGAAGACGTTACATACATATACTAATTATCAACAACGACATGCAATTTTCTGAACACAGCGATTATATGTGTAAATAGATTGGTAAAAAGATGTTGTTTTTTTTAGAAGATATGAAAATAGTAAACTGCGATTAAAGTATATAACACTATTATAAAGTCGCATTTTGAATATTGTTCGACAATTTCATTATTCATATTGCAATCAAGGTCAGGCATAGAGAGACTCCAAAAAATACAGAATAAGGCAATGAAAGTATTCTTAGATGCAATAGACTCACATCAATAAGATACATGCTGGATGAGCTCAAGTAGTTAGATGTAAGAGAAAGGTCAACACGCTAATAGCAGTTTTTAAAATGAAACATGTTGCCGCACCAAGCTGCCTAACAAGTGGAATGACAAGGGTAGGAGAAGCACTACCGTATCAATTACGTAACTTCAGCATCAGGGTCAACTGTCAAAAATCGATGAACCGCTGGAAACGCTCTTGTATAAGTGCCTGGTCTGGCCACACATTCATGGGAATTCAAGACATTTCCATGAGCACACAAATTTGATAGCAATTTGCTGAGCATAGAAGGAAAAAAACCGGTTTTTGTAGAAGTTCTTGCATACTCACGCCGAGCACCTTTTCTTTTCAACACTCTTAAAATGCATCTGTCGCGCTGGACATGACTTTCATTACCAAGAATGTGTGGCCAGACACTATGGGAGTGCTTTTGTTTAACAACTGCCCAATGAAATAAAAAACGAAAATATTTTTAGATTATTCGAAACTAGATGCACACATTTTGAAAAAAAAAAAAAAAAAAAAACAGTGAATTATTAAAAAAAAATAACAACAATAATAATATTTCTTCTTCTTTTTTAATGGCTCTACATCAAAAAGAGGATTTCTGTCCGGTAGTAAGATGGACCGTAATCAAGTCTGAGAGCTCTGGGATTTGGATTTCCTTTTTTAATCCGCACACTTTGTCGTTTGTTGAAAAGAAATAAGTGCATTTCATTGGAGCGGTCTGAAACAGCTATGAAATAACAATCCTTAATGTATTGCGCAAAAAAATGTAAAGTTTCAAGTAAATTAACGATCTGCTGAAGGAGTTAAGCACCTGTTAGTATCTGAGCTCTTAGAGAGCGCTAGTCGAGGCTGTTTTCTGTCCAAACAAATTAGTGCGACCATCTATAACGGTATGTTTTTAAGCACTATTTAATATTCTTCTTCCTTAATGACGGCGATGCTATGATCAGGATTAATGGGATTAGAACTCTCCCACTTAACTGTATCCCTACTTTTACGCCTGTGAGGTCCGCCGGCTTGACCTCGGAAAATAACGGCAGGCCTCCTGATTTTGAATCACTTCGTCACTGAGGCCTATCAATTGCTGGTTTTGCTGCATTTGTTTAATCCATGAGTTTTTAAACGTTGATTGATACTGCATTTTTGAGAGGGTTCGCAGGATCTCTCCTTTGAACATGACAAAATGAGCCGGTCGCGCTCCAGTTTTTTCGAGATAGTTTCCTTGACGTGAAGGCTTCCTCGGGTCTTGGGACTTCTTGTTCGATCCACCTTTGTTAATCCTGCTGTCATGTGAAGCATCTTCATCTCAGCTGCCGTTAATTTGCCTGTATACTTTTTGTACGCCGTATAACATTGTGAACCGTATGTGAGCGCCGGGTGCACAACTGCGGTATAGAGCCTTCTTTTCAGCTTGTAGGGCATATTTTGATCACAGAAGATGGCTGAGTTTTCCTCATCATCACCCTACGCTTACGCGATACTTAATGTCGTCACCACAGCTTGATTGATGCGAAAGGTTCCAATAACTGGGATCTAGATATTTGATGTATAAATGTCTGTAATAGGTCGAAGTGAGTCAGAGAACGGACAGCACAAGTATTCTATAAAAGCGTTTGGGGTACCTCACTTTTCCTTCAAGCAGGTTATCAAGGACTGTAATAAATATCAAGGGACTTAAGACACCGACTGTGATTGATACAAACAGAAGCGTTGCTAAAAAAGAGCCTTGCGGTACTCCTATTTTAACATCATTCTTCTTCTTCTTAAGTAGCGCTACAGTCCGGGGTGGACCTGGACCTCAACCAACACCCCTCTCCAGTTAGCCCGATCTTTGGCTAACCGCCTCCAGTTGCGCGCTCCAAGTTGGTTGAGGTCACTTTCCACATGTGCGCGCCACCTAAGGTGAGGTCTTCCTCTACTGCGTAGTCCCTAAGGGTTTGAATCAAAGACTCTTCGGGCCAGAGCGTGGGTGTCCATACGCTCTACATGTCCTAGCCATCTTAGTCGACTGATTCGTACTTTTGTGACCAGGTCGATGTCGATTATAGGAGGAAAAACATCGGGATTTTTAAGCTTACCCCAGGGTGTCCCTCAGTCCTCTGTTTTGGGACCCCATTCTTTTCTCCTTGTATGTAAATGAAATTCCCGAAATCGCTGATCAATCGTTAATTCATGTGTATACCGATGATGTTCAGTTATATAAAAGTTGTCCCTTGGGATCTTCAGAATATAAATAACTGGTCACGAGCCAATAGCTTAGTAATAAATCCTGAAAAATCGAAAGTCATTGTTATATCAAAGAAATCGGTAGACTTATCGTATTTTCCTCGAATCTATCTAAATAATGCTCCTCTCGAATTTGTTGACAATGCTAACAACTTGGGAATTATTTTTAATAGAAATTTAACCTGGAACGACCACGTGAATTCAATTGTTGGTAAAGTTTACGGTGCTCTTCGAGTACTTTGGGCTACAAAAGATTTTACTCCCTTAAAAACACGTAAAATGCTCGCAAAGACATTGGTTATACCAATCCTTACGCACGGATGTGGTTTTTTTGTAAAAGCGATTCGGTAAGCCAGAGAAAACTTAACGTGGCATATAACAATGTAGCGCGATATATTTACGGGCTAGGGAGATACGATCATGTTTCGAGATTCTCTAAAAGTATCTATGGTATGTCGTTCAATAACCTCTTGAATCTGCGACTAGTATTTAGTTCTTCAAACTTTGTCTGACTCTGAACCAACATAACTTTATGCCCTTCTGTTACAGATTTTCTTTCTTTAATCTTTTTTACTTGCTGATTTTTTTTTTCTTCTTTTTCTTTTTAATGAATTTAAGTTAATGAAATGTCACACCAATCTTTTATTAAATTATTGAATTGTACCTCTTTGTACCATATTTTTAATGCTTATTTTATCAAGCTTTACAAAATTATAAGATATTGTATCTTAATGTGTATGCATTCAAAGAAATAAATAAATAAATGTCGCTGTACAGCTCGTAGAGTTCGCTGTTAAATCTCCTCCTCCAAAGCCCGTCAATGCAAACGGTACCGAAAATCTCCCAAAGAATTTTGCGTTCGAAACGACCAAGAATATTTTCATCCGCCTTTGTTAACGTCCACGATTCTGCGGATGATGCGGTTCTTATACAAAGTGTCCTTAGTGTTTCTTGACAATGCCTTACTAGTCAATTGCCTTCTTAGGCCAAAGAAACAGCGGTTGGCAAATGCAATTCTTCGTTTGATTTCTGATGCGATGTCGTTTTCAGAATTTATAGCGGAGCCAAAGTCCCTAACTACCTCAAAGTTGTGGCTGTCTATCGTGACTTTCTGTCCGATTCGTCGATTTTGTGTGTCCCTTCTTGTTGACAGCCTTGGTTTTGCCCTCATTCACCACTAAACCCATTTTTGCCGCTCCTGTGCTAATACTTGCAAACGCACCAGTGACAGCTCGCTGTGTTCTCCTATTGATGTCAATGTCGTCAGAGTATGCAAGTAAAGGGTTTTTCAATAAGAGCGCTACAAAAGTTTTTTTTAAATAAAACAAAAACGGTTTTGGATATCAATGAAATTCTTTATTCCTGTGAAAGTACGTTCGATGCATGGAACTCGATTTCTTTTGCATGGCCACCACGGGCACGCTTGCAGAAGTCCAGACGCTGAACCCAATTTACGACGGTTTTCAAGCATAAATCGGCCGATACTACTGCAATTTCACGTTCGATATTCGTACGAAGTTCATCAATCGTCGCTGGCTTGTTGGCATAGACCATAGACTTGACGTAGCCCCACAGGAAATAGTCTAACGGCGTCAAATCGCACGACCGAGGCGGCCAAGCGGCTGGACCATTTCGTGAGATAACACGGTTTCCAAACTTGGTTTCCAATAAATTGATTGTGGTATTCGCTGTGTGGCTTGTGGCGCCGTCCTGTTGGAACCACATGTCCTCCGAGTCCATATCATCCAATTGGGGCCAAAAATATTCGGTTATCATTGAACGGTAGCGATTCCCATTCACAGTAGCGTGCCGGTCTTGATCATCACGGAAGAAGTACGGCCCAATGACGCCGCCGGCCCATAAACCACACCAAACCGTAATTTTGTCGGGATGCAATGATGACTCATGGAGTACGTGTGGATTGCTGCCTGACCAATACCGCATATTGCGTTTATTGACGAAGACATTCAGCCAGAAATGAGCCTCATCGCTGAAGATGATTTTTCGATGAAAATCGCTCTTAACGTTGAGGCCACTGACTCCGAATTTCGGTAGTAAATTTTAATAATTTCGACTCGTTGTTGGCTCGTATATCTTTCCATCATGAAATGGCAAACCTTACTGAAGAGAAATGTCAAAAGAGCGGCAAGAAATTCGGCGTCGTTTTCTGTCCCTGTTTCTCTAGTTTTGTAGCGTCCCTGTTGAAAAACCCTTTACATAGTTGCACAGACTTTTGGAAAATTGTGCGCCTGGTGTTGGCTTGCGAGTTTCGCACAATTTTCTCAAGTATGATGTTGAAGAAGTCACATGACAGCGTATCACCTTGTCTAAATCCTTTTTTGACATCAAAGGTCTCGCTGAGATTATTACCGACCTTTATGGAGCAGCGAGAGTTCTCCATCGTCATTCTTCACAATCTGACAAGTTTGGCAGGGATGCCAAAACTAGACATGACTCTTTATAGCTCGTCTCTATTAATGCTGTCATATGCCGCTATGATATCTGAATTTGCATCATTATAAATTGTATTTATATTAACTAGATGTCGCTTAAGTATGAATTGAACCAGTTCCACTCAGACCCTCGGGATCCATATTGGTACAGTTTCCCCATCAATATTTTACCCCATCGGTGGAAATAAATATCGATGCTAACACCGACGTCACCCATTAGGCACTGCAGCAACAAATTTGTATTTGTATTTTCAAATTCGTTGCTATTTTCTTCTAATTTTCTTTATTTAATTTATTTGATGGACTTGGTGGTTGTTGCGTTGGACTGAACGAGGTTTCAGGTTTTCTTGGCGGATTCTGACAAACATCCAAGACTATCAATTGTCATGAGAAGCTTCTCAAATTTGCCGCTCAGAGTTGGCGTAAAATTGTTGGTCCCTTCGATTCGTGCCACGAAAATATAACGTCGCACACGCAAAATGGCTAACGATGCTTGGTTTTAGGCCCTAAATGGGCCGCTAATGCCTTAATGTGCATGTACAGTACATTATGTATGTTTAATCTCTAATGTAAATTTTCTTAGAACGATGTCGATGTTTATAACTTACTTTTGCTGTAATTAAACAGCAGTCAAAAACGTTCTTGTCAGCATTCAGTTTATTGTCAGGACCAAAATACAAACATACATATAGGTACTTCAATTTAAAAATGTATCAGCGACTGTGCGATTTGCCTTAAATTAAAAAAGCATGATAACGTGCATTGCAATCCGTTTTACTTTATCTATTTACAAAATTTCTAAAAAGAAGGATACAATGAAACAAACAAAAAAAACCGAGTACACAAAACTCTACAGATCGCTTAGTTACGATAACCACTCGACTGCACATGGTCCTCCAACTTTCAACAAAGTTTCACGCTCACTCCCACTTGCATGTCGAGATGAAGTTATAAATAAAAAGAAACTCGTTTGCAAACTTGGTATAAACAAAAACACAACAAATGTAGAGAACTATGTATAGTATATGCAAGAGCAAAAAATAAAAAGGTATACGAAAAACGGGTCACGAACTAAAGCGAGGATCTTTTCGGTTTTTAAGACATCACGAAATTGTAAAACAGCACAATGAAGGAAGGAAAGTATTATACATAGAAACGAGAAACCAACAATCTCGACCAGCTTTTGTTTGGGGTTGTGTAGCATAAATCACTCCTGTTGCAAAATCCATTAAAAAGCTACATGCAAAGTTAACCTTGGTAGTCTCCTTCGTCCTTATGTGAATGTCCTAGAGTTTTCATTTAAGTTTCCCCTTTTTAAGCGAAAATATTAACCACCCTCCTAAGCGTACCTTATCCCTTATATTGCTTAAAATTATAGAAAATAAATCATGCTGTTACGATTTATATTACCAAACTGGAAAACTA
This sequence comes from Portevinia maculata, assembly GCA_949715645.1. NCBI lineage: Eukaryota > Metazoa > Arthropoda > Insecta > Diptera > Syrphidae > Portevinia > Portevinia maculata. Next base: position 136,344,077 of record OX454528.1, on the reverse strand, counting down.
GTAGGCTCTGGAGGCTGCTCGACGTGAGATCGATAAATTGTATACGATGCCAACAGTAGATGGCTTAGGTATATCTCGAATACCACCAACAGGGTAAGAAACCATGTGGAGCAAGGAGAGTATAATGATCACATTTATTTTCTTTGGTTATGTTTTTTTTTTTTTTTCTTATTATTTCTTTTTTGTTGTTGCTGTCATGAGCAAAAGTGAAACTTAGCAACGTTGCTTTACACTAAGTACTCTCTGTTGTCAGGTTATGAAAGAACAAGTATTAGAAGAAGATAAGTATAAAAGGAATCGTAGAGAAGTTTAAGTGCTTTTGTCACGTTTCTTGTCTTATGTTGATGCCAGATCCATGTGTTCAGTGGACACAAGACTTCTACTCGTACCACTAAATGAATCGTTTTTGTTGCTGTCATAGCGTTCCAAGAAATTATTGCAGTGAAGCGGTCCTTAAGTGGGTGAACTTCAATGGCACTTTAATGCTTGGTATTTCAATTTTTCCTGAAACATACATATTTGCGCTCGGAATTGGTTTCAAGCCGACGACTTTTATGTAGAGATGAACATTTATTCTTCTCACCAAAAGGCTAACCTATAACGCTAAACTAGATTTTATGTCACTTCCGGATGATGAATTAGACGGGGGTTGTCTCTGAATAATGTCGGGTATGTTTTTTTATTTTTCAATTCTGGAAATGGAAATCTAATTGTGGAAGCAATACGCAATCCAAGTGCTTTAAAAAAGGAAGAGGAGCTGCTTTGGAATAGAGTAAGTCTTTCCTCTCAAAAGTAAACTCTTTTTCACTGAAGCAGATTAAGCTATATTTGTTTGGTTGTTATGCCAAGCTATTTTTGAGCTCACACGACATCATTATCACTAGAATTAATGGATTGGTGAGCTATTTGAAGGATTCTATAGAGATATCATCGTTAGTTGGTTTTTGATTTCACATTGAATGGACCAAAATTGGTTCTACACCGTATTGGTTAAGAGAGATGATTTGTTTGCATCTTTGACGATGAGCAGTGCTGACAATCACTGGCTAATCATAGGAAACGAAGATACATATATCTGTATTTACTATTTGTCGCCTCCAGTAGGTCAGTACTCATTAATACAGACTTGTTGGAAGTTAATAGGTGTTATTAAATCGTAAAAAAATATGTGTAATTTCTATTTGTGACCACTGCCTAATTAAAAACACATATTCGTTTTTGTTACCAACACTCAACCAACGACCATACCACGTCGAGTTAATCGGTTCTCGTCAGATCACCGTAATTAAACGACGTTGGGCGCGGTTAGTACGTAGATGGGGGACCGTTTGAGAACAACCGCGTGTCGTTGGCCAGTCCCATTTACAGAGTTGAGGTTGATAATACATACGTGGTATCACAATGGACCTAAATTGGTCGAAGTGTATCGGCTTCTGCCGACAGCCACATAAACCTAACCTAACCTACCAACACTCAAAAAAGGAAATTTACACTTTCAAATATATAAACTCTTGGGACAGCTTTGTCCTTGACGTGATGGGTAGTTTTTGCCAAATGCCGTCCATAGAATACATATCCAAATGAATTGGGGGAACATTTCCGGGACATGCCGCTAGTATGTAATATTACCCTCGAAAAATCTAAAAAAAAGGTACTAGTTAAACAAGTTTTTATTTTGTTCAAAATGGCGTCAGAATGCCTTTTATGAATCTCTTACATGTACATACATGATTCTAAGAAACAAAAAGGTATATGTACTGGATACTGTGCGCAACAACAAATTATATAATCCTAGCTTAATGTCTTATTACAGACCGGCGTTATATTGCACTGGATGGAGTAGGATTTCGTTAAGATTTTATTTTTTGAAAATCATAATCTTATTAAAAGAAGTGTCAGTAAGGTCAGCGTGAAAGGTTGTGTGGATGTGGTTGATCTGTGAAATAGGATTAGGAATTCACTCCCTTGCATTGAGGAACAAAATTGGAAATATGTATGTTCATTTTAAGGATTAAAACGATTTTGGTGTAGCTATGTGTACGTAGATACACATTCGTGTGCTTAACTTGGTGCAAATAATCTAATTAAGTATTTTTGTTCTACATTTTTAGCTACATTAAAAAGAAAGCTTGAACATGACCAAAATAATGTTACATATTATATAAGGTGTGTTTTTTTTTTCAAGTGTATATAGGCTAAGATAAAAAGAGTAGAAAAACGCTCGACTGTGACTTGGCAGCACTATGCTGGCTGTCATTTCGGCTGTTTGCTCCGGTCAAATTAGAGCACATTGAACCTGAAAATTGAGTTCCAAAATACGTCTCTTGCCCGTGTAGGGCAATCGGTTGGAAATGGAAGCGGTTCAATATTTGTTTGGTAAAAATAAAACTTAAAACGCAAGTAAAATTTGGTCAGAAACGTCAAAGATTTGACATTCGATAACATATGTTATGGAAACGCTGATAAACTGTCAGCTCATGAAATATCTTGAATCCCGAAAACTTCTGGATGACCGGCAGTACGGTTTTCGCAGTAAAAAGTCCACTGCTGATTTGAAAGAAAGATCTTTGAGCTTAATATTTCAAAGGCATTTGACAAAGTTTGGCAACAAGCTCTCCTGTCGAAAATGCGTGCATTTGTAATCTATGATACTCTCCTTCAATGTATGAGAAATTAAATTTCGGACGGTTCAATTCAAATTGTATTTGGACGGTTTCCATGATGGTGTTCCCCAAGGCTCCGTTTTGTCTCCGACTCTCTTTTTAATTTTTATAAATGGTCTGCTGCCTGTAAATTCTAATCCAATCCACTGTGCTGGGTACCGGGACACAGCGGTACAGAGGGGAATAAGCAAGCCGACGATCTAGCGGGAAAGGGAGTTGAACTGGAGAGCAGTGGAGGTGTGGACATTAAACAACCCCTTGGCGTTATCGAGGGAATAATTAATGAGAGAATCTTAAAAATGGCTGACCTTAGAAGGCAAAATTTAGAGGGGCATAGGGTGTCTTAAGTACTTTGGCCGCATTCGGTCAAGGAAAGATCTAAGGAAATCCTCCAATTCAGTAGGGAACAGCTTAAACCAGTAGTTGGGGTTATATCGAGGCACTGTCGCATGGAAGGAAGCATGCTAGGCGGCTTAGACTGGTAGATGTGGATACATGCAGGTCCTGTGGGGATCTATAAGCCGAGGAAGAAATAACACACATACTGTGTGAGTGCGAGGGTATAGCACGGAATCGTAGGAGGTTTCTAGGAGAATACTTCTTCGAGGAATTTGGGGAGCTGAGTGGCACAGACCACAGGAAGCTGCTAAAATTCTGCAGGAAGATTGGATGTTTTGTTTAGGGAAAGTGTTTTTTTTTATAATTCGCTTACGCTAAAGGGGCTTTGTTTTTTCTGTATTTTATTGTCGAACAGTAAGCAACCTAGCAATGAAGTATTGTATTGCATGATTTTAGGTGCTACTTAGTATTCGAAAGAAAGGAAAGGTGTTTTGGTGCTTAATATTTTTTTCTCCGCGGGTGGCTCCGAGGATAAGTTAGGGAGATGAGATCTCTATTTATGTGAATTCAATTAAAAATCATGGCCCTGGTCGGGATTCAAGCTCACGACCTGCCAATCAGTTAGTGAATACACTACCATCGCACCAATGCCACCCGCAATCCGTTCTGGTGCCTAGTGCTGTATACGAACTGCATACCTCTGTTTAACCTTACCTAAACTAATCCAATCCATTCCTTCGCTGAGATGATAGTAACCTCAGCTTCTCGTATGCGTTTCTTGGGTCACACCCCTCATTTTCGGGTGTGGAACTGGAACGGCAACGTATGTAAAGCTTTTTAAATTCCGACATATACAGCATAAATCAGTGCGTTACAACCAAAAGAATAGAATTTTATGCTTCCAAAACGCAAACCTGTCTTCTATCATTAAAGTTAAATCCTCATACTTTGCCATTATCCATGAATGGCACTTGCATCGCTGAAACCGAACATGACAACATTCTTTGGAATGACCTCATATTCGATGTCACTGAGAACGCTGCTACTGTCTAGCCTTAAGTGGTGCAAGAAATATTTTAATCCATCTGATCTAACCGCAATTAATAAGTTTATATCTGGAAAATACAAAAACGCGCGATAAAACTTATTGACGATCCAGACATCGCGGAAACGTTTAACTCTCGTAGTCATCATCGTATATCGCTGTTTTATTGATATTTCCACCATAAGTGCTCAGACGGAGAAGTCATCTACAATCCACCCTTAGAACATTTAAATCGTAATACCCGCTATGCCAGGAATGCGCATCAGTTTACGATTAAGCCTATTTTCGGAAGTACAGTGAAATGCAAAGAATCCTCCCTTAACCGTACAACACGAATGTGGAATGCTCTTCCCCGCTCTTTATTTCCTACCCATCATAATTTAAAAACATTTAAAACAAACGTGCATCGGTTTCTCCTCTGTCATCCTTAATCCCATTTCCTTAATGCCCGCACTAGTAAATATAAGTATGTCTACATTATAAGGGTACTAAAAATCTCTTTAGTTCGCGTTAATTATAAAAAAAAAAAACTTGTTGTGGCCTATAAACTATATTTATGCATACAAATTGTCAATTTTATGACACTTCAATCCGATTTGAAATGCTGCCTGGCAAAACTGTGTCAATCTTTTCGGTTTTTTTCTAAAGTTGTGTATATTCAATCCAGCAGATAATGAGATAGATACTGGTCGAAGAAAGTATAAACAGTTTGAGCCATTTACTGGTGACAGTCAGATGATCAGCATTAGCTTTCTGCTTAGTAGGGCTAAAAAAATTATGTGTTTCCAAGAATTATTTCCCATATAAGTATCTATGGAATAGACGAAGATCAGCGACAAGTCTCGAAGAAAACATAATCGACTACTTTCAATGTGTGGCTATTATTATCGGAAGATTTTAATTGGTATTTTTGTTAATCGAATTTTTTTATTAACTGCGATTGGCAAAACCGACCAGAATCTTTTATGGACATTGCACATATTCAATAGCAATTGCCAATCTAAATACGGATGAAGGTTTTGGTCATAATGCCATATCTGAGGAAAACCAAAACGAGACATAAATGACCGCAGTGCTCACATTAACCGCGTTAAATTTTCCTATGAACAAAAGTTGAGGCAAAAAATACCACAAAGTCCCACAGGTATAATAAAAATAGCAATTTGGCTTCGTCATCTTTTCTGACAGCTATTGAAAATTACATTCCAGCTATGAGCTCTTAGCCATGTTGATTGTGGTTGACTTCCACGTGCCCCGTCCCCTAAGAACCGCAAATGTAAGCTACCTAACTCTCTCTCGAAATTCCCTATCGGCTAAATATGTGTGAAACATAGAAATTACATTACCTGACGTTTATTTGCAACAGTTCTATCTAGATATGGCTGAAATGAGATTTTGTTTGAGGTGTAACCAAATGTATTTATTATAAATCAACGAAGTTGAGGATGAAGAGTGCTGAGGAGACATGTCGAATTCTCTAGAACGATCTTGCTTATATGACCAAAATCACTGCTATGGGCTTCAAAAGAACACTATCAACACGGCAAAGGAACATGTTGGTGGACAGATGAAGCCAAAGCAGTGATAAAGAACAAGAAAGCGTCATTCAAAGCTTGGTCAAATTGCCCCTCTAATAATGCAGATGAGAAAGCTCAACTCGAATTAGAATATAGACTTTGTAAGGGACTCGCGGGTAGAAAGTGATCTCAAATTCAAGCAAGGTGTGGAGGGAGGATCCTTGTATCGTGAGTTGGAAGAAATTTCTTCCTCGGTTGGTGATATGAACCAGGGCGCACGTAACTTTAGATCATTCTCGCGTCGTCATGGCGATAGAACCGAACTCGATTGCCTTTAGTTTGCTTTATGTAACACAATCACTCTCGTCTCGGCCATCGTTTTTATAAGCAACAGTTGATGAAGATACAGAAAAGAAGAAAACATTTGATGGCTAGACCTACACTATAAAAATTAGTAAACAAGAAATAATACAACAAATAACAATGAAAACACTATTGCAGGAAGGTAGAAAGGGGAAAAGAGTAGAAGAAATTTAAAGAAATTTGAGGGTTGTTGCTTTTTTAAGAAAAGTACTCCAACGCAGACTTTTTGAATTGAGTAGCTCCAGTTATTTGTTTTGTTGCATTGGGCAAAGAGTTCCAAATTCTAGTGGCATGGACGAAAAAATGACGAGACGTGATTAAATAATTGGATGGGGTGTAATTATGGTATCGTGACATAAGACCAAGCGTCGAAATTTCAAAATGTCAAATTTCCAGATTTGGCCTTATGTCGCATTGTAAAAGTGATGTAAGGCCAAATTCTAGCATTAGCATTTGAAAACGCGTCATAAGGCCACACTTTCGCTTGGTGCTGTTTTCAACAAAGTGCCCTTGCACCTACTCCAAATCTAACAGTGAGCCCAAGCAGGGAGGTGGGGCACCATGCCCCCCATATGCATTGCACTGTGTATGGGATTACTTACGAAATCGCAAGTTGATTGGAGGGGGGGGGGGGAGGGCATGCTATCCACCTGCAACCCCCTGCTTAATGCTAGAATTTGTGATTTGGCCTTATGACGCTTGGCCTTATGTCACGGCACCGTAATTATATTAAAAGTTCTCGAAGAGCGGGCAAATTGAAGATTTTCAAATAGATATGGTGGTGATTGATTGTGAATTACTTTGTGCAGAAAGACACAACATCTAACATCTAGAAACTGCTGAAGTGAACAAACGAGCACTTTTTTAACCATATCGTTGAAAGCAGCGGTAAGTTTATGCAGCGATAAAGAATCACACTTGCAATAAACAGCGGATGCATACTCAATGTAAGGCACAAGAAGGGATTTTATATGCCGGAGCTTCGTCTCAACAGGAGTAAAGCTTGCAAATAATCACAGTTTACGTAACCCACCATAAATTCGCCCTAATGTGCAGTTAATATGGTCAACTGGGGATAGCGAACGATTGATGCAAAAACCCAGATTAGTTACAACTTCCATCAATTTCAAATGTACACTGTTAGGAACAATTGGAGGTAGTTCTTTAGTGTCATAAGGTCGACCATTCATCGATTTTTGAAAGATCTTCATTCATATTAAAAAACAATGTCGTCTACTAGTCCTATTGATCTGGACAAGTAAATTTGAACATCATCTGCATACAAATGAACGTTAGTGTTTAAACATACACCGGGCAAGTCATTAATAAAAATGCAAAACAAAATAGGACCTAGGATTGACCCTTGTGGTACTCCGGCAAGTCTCTCTCTCTCTCTCTCTCTTTACTGTGAGAAGATTTGTCGCCAACCTCAACCCTTTGAAGACGATCACTCAAATAATTTATTATAAAGCGCACAAATCTTTCACTAAGTCCAAAATAAGCACTTAATTTTCGGGAAAGAATGACATGATTAACACTATCAAAGGCCTTAGAAAAATCGAGCATGCAAAGCACAGTAACATAATCCATGTCATAACAAACCCGTATATCATCAAGAATCTTAACCATAGCCGTAGAACAACTGTGTTTTGCTCTAAAGCCAGACTGGACCGGAGATAGCAAACTGTACTGATCAAGGTGCCTAGAAATCTGATTAGCAAAAAAATTTTCCAGAACCTTTGATAGGCATGGCAAAATGCTGACTGGTCGAAAATCTGTTACCGAAGATGGATTTGGTTTCTTGGGAATTGGAATGACTTTGGCAAACTTCCAACTTAGAGGAAACGAGGAGGAGGTGATACAGAAATTCAATACATGCGTAAGACATATGGATCAAAATCATTTTTACAAAACGAGTGGTAACACCATCATCTCCAATCGCATTTGACTTCATAGAACGAATGTAATTAACCACATCAATTTCAGATACAACCTCAAAGTCGAAATCTGACAACGGTTCAAAAAAGAGCTGATCGTTAGGAGTAAATGATGTACCACTTACTGGGTTAGTCAGGAAAGCGTTATTTAATTCATCTGCATCCGGCATTATGATTAAAACATCTTTTTTACCAACTCCAAACACAAGTTACTCCAAAGTTTTTTTCCACTTTGTTCTTTTCCCAGCTTGGACAGAAAATGTCTTTTTTTAGCTCTCCTCGTAATGAAACTTAAATAAATAGGTGCACGACAAAAAAATTCCCAATTATGAATTGTTGTACTTTGCTTCCACCTCAAAAATGTCAAAATGGCATTTTCCTCTGTGTCCTGTCTTCACTTATTTTAGGTTGAATTTGCAAAAATGTAAGACGGTAATTGTTATTAAAATACCTCATTAATTATTTAAACATTAAATGTAATAAAAAAAATATCAAGGTTGTAGCTGCCCAGCGCAAGTTGAAATATTGGTAAATTTCATGGAAAACCTATGATCCACAATCGATCTAGGGCAGACATTTTAGAAGCACGCTTTGAATGATTTGGGCGGACTACTCAAAGCATTTGGGTAACCTAACAAATCGGCGACTGCATGGAGAAAAGTTTATTAATATGCCTTAAAACAAGTATCAAGCTCTGTTACTCCTGCTGTCATGGCATCTTCATCTCAGCTCCCGTTAATTTGCCCTCATACTTTTTGTACGATGTGCAACATTGTGAACCGTATGTGAGTGCCGGGTGCACAACTGCGGTGTAGAGCCTTCATTTCAGCTTCGGGGCATTTTTCGGTCACGGAAGATTCGTTCGCTGATTAAAAAAGGGTACTACTAAATTCGTTTTCTATTTCACGCCCCTTGCCTTCGGGCTTGAAACTGGGACCAACAGTCAACCCCAACGTGTGTTAAGCTTATTAGTTTCTCACCCTGACAGTATACTTGATTAAGGAGAATCAATAGAGTGGAATTTATTGTTTCCGAAATACGCATGAACGCGAAATCTTAATTGTTTGCCGTTGTTCATGAACGGCCGAAAGACATTCCATTCTCAGTACGTGTGTTATTGACAAATTTCCATTGGAACGACTCGATGTCACCTACAACGTTGCAAAATGTCTAGACTTTTGTGAACGTACAATGAAATACAAAAAGCGTATTCATGCAACTTCGTAAAACCATCGAAATAGTGGAAATGAACTGTCAAAGGCATTCACATTTTGACAGCTTTACGAAGTTTACGAAGTTTTAAGCGGTTTTACGACGTTGCATGAAAATATTTCTGAATGTGAAATCTTTACAACGCTCTGTTTTTCTGCCCATTGTAATTTTCAAACATTCAAAACCTAGATATATCGGTATCTGCGTTGTCAATCTGCATTTAATTACTCGTAAATATGTATGTATGTACCAACGTTATAAGTGTGCTGAAAATCCTTTAAGTTACCAGTTGTGCGTGTGCTTGTTTATTAATGTCATTGTGCTCTGAACTATACTGGGTCTTTTTTTCAAGTAAAAGTATACTGCGTTAGAGTAGCACTGTACATTATTTAGTGCCATTTCATTTGGCAAACTATTTGATGCGAAAACAAAAATGTTGACCCTTCGAATTCGAAATTTTTACAATATAGTGTATTACACGCGTGTGCCCGCGGTCTTGCCATACAACTGATTAGATTGAACAAGTACCATTCATTTTATGTCATAAAATCTAATTGTAGCTTTCGTAGTTCGCGAGGTTTGGATCAATGAAATTTTTTTGTTTTTTTGTTTTATAGGATTTGAACTTCGAACTTCTCGATCAGTTCAGCGCTACGAATATAAAGAAATATGTATACAAATGTTTTAAAAAGCTGTGAACATCATTGTTTCAAATCTCTGAATCCATGCTACTTTCTTTTATGGATAATAATAAAGATACGAGTATTTTACTTGAGAAATTTCATTTTTAAACAATGTTACAGCTGCAATTTTATCACCTTGCAATTAAGTTTTTTATGACTGAGTTGAGGCATAAATGGAAGGCTATGTTCAGCTTACATTAAATAGAATCGTAAAGATTTACGATGGACTCTCGTAAAGATAATTACGAGCACATTGTTATAACATTTTTTAAGGGTTTGGGTACGGAAATTCCTTAAGGATTCTTTTTTTAAGACTGCTATAATATTTGTATATAAATACACTTTTATTAAGGATGTGCTTAGTCGGTTATCAAAAAGTGCTATTGCAGAATCAATCTAAAAGAAAACATGAAAAAATGGAATAAAGAGGATCGAACCATTAATATGTTTGAAAATTATTACTTGTCATGACAATTTGAGTTTTGGTAAGTACATGTTGGCCCTTTCACTCCTATGCAAAAAGAAATTGAAAAGAACGAAACCAGTAATTTAAGCATGTAATTAAACTTGTAGATAATCTAATGTATGTATTTACACTGCAGGTCAAAAGTTTAGGATCACAGTGACCATATTTTGAAACTGAACAAAAATTACCTAAAAGATTGGCTTAACACAATACGGCTGCAGCGCATTACGTTTTGACAGCTGCTATGGTTGCATTACGTCTGCAGCACCATTGTGTTTAGGTAGTAAGGGTTACTTTTTTGACAGAAGAGTTGACCTGCACAAAAAGTTAAGTATTTTTTACTTGAATGGTGAACAATAACAACAGTTGTAGGGTTTTTCTCCACGGGTGGTGTCTAAGTTGCTTGCTGGAGTTGGCCGGAATCGATGGCAATCTGGGTGCACAATTTTTCGGCAAGACATGGGGTTATCACCAAAAAGAGTTCTATGGATTTGCAGGGCTATGATGATGGCATTTTTAGAATATGCGTCGGTTGTTTGGTGAAATCATTTTCAACGTACACATTACTGCTGCTTTCGAAAAACTACAAAGGAAGGGATATCTTGGCTGCACTTGATGAAGTTGCGCGACGATTGTCTTTCGACTCCTGTCTTATGGATATGCAGTCCGTGCAATGATACGGAACTTTGGCTGATGCGCTATTACGAAGTCGACTTTCCTCGTGTTCAGGACTATATCTGACAGACTCTGAGCCTGGAAAGGAATGCCATAGAATCTTCACGGTAGGCTCCAAAACCGATCAAATATTTGGTGCTTGAGTTTTCATTGAGAGCTATAGACTTTTCTTCTCATAAGGCAAACATGCGTCAGTCTTCCAAACGGAGACTTATGCTATCCTAATGGCTATGGACTATGTTGTGAAGAACAGGTGGAGGGAGCGGAGTATCTGCTTCTGTAGCGATAATCAAGCTGCGCCTAAGGCCAAGCTCAACCCTTGAACCAACTCCAAAATAGTTCGTGAATGCAATCTCTCTAAATTCGGTCGGAAGGCTGAATTCACTTAGACTTATCTGGGTCCCGGTCATAGACAGGAAATAAGATCTCCGATGAACTTGGTAGACAGGGCTCAGAGGAAAACTTCTCAGGACCTGAACCGGCGTTATGTCTAGGGCTTCCATTGACGGTTTTCTGAAGACGTGCTGTCTCCGGTTCTCCTCCTCTCTATACTGCAACGGCGAGTCGCGGTCTCAGCATCTTCTCCAATAGTGTCCAGCATACAAAAGGGCCTGTATGCAGAATCTGGGTCTCCTTTACCTTTACTAATCATCACAAAACCTTGTGTCTTTCAACTTCTAAGGAAGATTCCTTCTCCCAGACAGCTGTTGTACATATGCGGCAATAGTTGGGGCATGGGTGGGCGGTGCCCTTTAGCACTTCTGACGGTATCCCGTCGAGTCCAGGGGCTTTTCTGTTCTCTTTCCTTTATCTTTTCTTCTTTAAGGACAGGATTGGCCGTCTGCGCTCTAAGTTTCCGCATTACAATCCTGTCGCCTAGTCCTACTTTTGTTTTTTGTTCGAATTGAAGGCCTTCTTGATATCGGATATTTTGCTTCTGAGCTCCGCTAGGGCTTCCTGCATAGACTCAGCGCGTCTGTCCCTTCCCCTGGTAACTTTGCGTCTACGATGTAAGCATGTTCTGCGAAGCGCCGCTTTATCCTCTGGCCACCAATACACTTGTTTCGTTTGGCACCGTTCTTTCGTGGCACCGAGGCGTCACATACGAGACGTATTAGTTTCATCCTGGCTTCAGCTTTTGTTGTTTTGGGCGTGTTCCTACGTTTACTACGTTAAGACCACGTCGCGAGGCCATTTCAAGTATTTGCCTTCCTCGTGAGTCTGATTCGGATAGTGAATTTGAAAATAATAATAGAATTAAAATCTATAAAAAAATAGACTTTGAAATAAAAGACCACTTGTTTTGCGAAAAATGTCGTGCCCAAAAATCCGTTATCGCAAATCTTGCGCAACAGCTCGTCAACTAATAGGAGCAAAGCTCTAAGCGTCAAGGAAAAAATATTAATCGCATTGCACCGCTTCGGTTTGGTGTCACAGTACCACACCATAGGTGACACTTCATTTTCCGCTTTTTATTTGCTTTGTTAAACTATCGGAAAATGCAACAAACAGAATTTTTTTTCCGGATTTTCTCTAATACGGCCATTGCGATCACGCTGCTTACGAGTATCTCTTTTTCAAATCAACACTTGTAAGCTGAGTCTACAAGTCGAGGGAAATTTTTTTTTCTTACAAGTGTATAGATCTTTTCTGTTTTACCGAAATAATCTACACTTGCCAAACTAATAAAGGGTCTTTCATTAAGGACGTGACAACTTCTTTTTTAAATAAAATGCCAACTACTTGAGATATCTCAAAAAAAATGCATTGGCTTGAATTACTAGCAAAACATTTATGAATGGAATTAGACTTCGTTCATATGTCCACCACGGGAACGTATGTTGAACCCAATTTTCGATGACTCGGCAGCATATTTCGACCGATACTGCCGCTATTTCTCGTTCAACATTGGCTTTGACCTCCTCTAACGTCGCCGGCTTGTTGTCATAGACCAATGATTTAATGAAGCCCCCATAAAAAAAAGTCTACAGGCGTTAAATCACACGATCTCGGCGGCCAATAGAAGGGTCCGTTTCTCGAGATAACACGTTCACCGAACTGAGACTTCAATAACTCGATTGTTGCACCCGCTGTGTGGGTTGTGGCACCGTCTTGTGGAACCACATATCACTGATGTCCAATTCATGAAATTGCTTAATAACGTTGTCTCTGTAGCGAATACCATTTACCGTAACGTGACGGTCATTTTCATCGACAAAAAAAAAAACTGCCCAATGGCGCCACCGGCATGAAAACCTCGCCAAACAGTGACTTTTTGCGGATGAAGTGCTGTTTCACGAAGCACATGAGGGTTCTCACCTGTCCAGCTACGCATATTTTGCTTATTGATGAAGCCGTTTATCCAAAAATGCGCTGAAGATGATTTTGCCATGAAATTCTTCATTTTCTTCCATCATGTCCAGAGCCCGATTCGAGAACGTACGTCGCTTCATATGATCAAGTGGCTTTAGTTGTTGAATCAGCTTGATCTTGTAAGGGTGTAGGCCAAGATCCTTACGCAAAATTCATCATAACATGGCCTAGGAGAAGCCCAATCTTGAGAACGCCTTGACATTGACTTATTTGGCTGGTTTGCGACGGCCGCCTCTACGGCAGCACTAAACACTTCGGGCAAAACGTAGTCTTACTGGGACATCAACCCGCGCATATTCTGACTCAAATTTTTTCACTGGGCTATGAATTGCTTGTCTACTGACGAGAATTACGGACAAAAATTGGCGTTAACGCTCTTAAAACTGTTATCACCGACTCGGAAATTCGGTAGTAAATTTTAATTATTTATGTAATGAAGAAAATGTTGTTTTTACTTAATATTTTGACATTGACAGTTTGGTAACCGGTTTAAGGGTGCGTTCACACTGAAGTTTGAAGTTGTCAAGTGAAATGAAAGACCCTTTATAATCCTACAAGTGACTATAGACTCGTAACTTTGTGTTTCAGGTCCCAGTTTGATAGAAAGATTATAATGACTTCCTGGCTTTTCCTTTGTACAAAAGAAAAAGATAACTTTCCCCCCACTGGTTATAATGTAAGCTTTTTTTTCTTCATACTAAATTAGGAAAAGACTTAAAAATATTTGAGATTGTCATTTTGGAAGTTACGACGCTTGTCATCTCGGTTCTTATATTTCGGGTGTTAAAGTATTTTTTTTTTTTTTTTTTTTTTATAATTTGCTTACGCTAAAGGGATTTTTTTTCTGTTACAGTACCCTTATAATGCTAAGAACACAGTGTAAGCTACTTGGTATTAGAAAGAATAGGGAGATAGGAAAGAAGTGTTTGGGTGCAGTTGTAGGGTTTTTCTCCACGGGTGGTGGTCTAAGTTACTTAGGGAGATTACGATTTCATGTATTCGGTATAAAGTAATGGACTTGGCCGGGATTCGAACGCACGACCTTCCATTCCGTAAGCGAATACACTACTACTGCACCATTGCCACCCGTATGTTAATTAAAATTTAAAGGAGAATTTGGCAAAATAAAAATATGCTAGTTGTATAGAGTGTATTTTTTTTCGCCTTTATTTTCGGACCTTCGCTAATGACCCACTTTTATCTTGGCTTCGCTTCAATAAAAATTCGTAAAATAAATATACAGTCAAAATCGCTTATAACGACATCGGTTATAACGACGTATCGGTTACAACGACCAAATTCTTAGGTCCCGAATCAGCGCCATTGTAATTCCATTGAACGACAATCGCTTATAACGACATATCGCTTAAAACGACCGATTTTGCCCTTTTTTAGATTTGATATCGGTTATAACGACTAATCGATGCAGCTGTTGGCGCAACTGATTTTTTTTTTTTTAGAACGGTAAACTGATTCTCTGTAGATGCGATGTATCTAAGTTCGTAGAATCTGGGATATGTGCAGTTATCGTTTGTAAACGTTATTTTTTGCTTTTACGTTTATTGAGTTTGTTCTACGTTGGGGAAGTTTTACTCAGTGCAAATTTTTCAATGTGACAAGTGGTTGTAGAAGTTTAATTTAATTTTGTGAGGCGAAAAGTTGTACCTTCTTATCGGAAAATGAGTCAAAAAAGAAAAATCTGTGCTAAGCAATTAGATATTTTCCCTTTTTTAATAAACAGTAAACGTATATTTGTAAATGTGTATTCCTATTATTTTATGGCTCAAAATCAAATCATGGCTTGATATCGGTTATAGCGACCTATCGCTTATAACGACCAAATTCGTCAGTCCCTTGAAAGTCGTTATAACCGATTTTGACTGTACCAGATTTTCCTTAATTATCTACAATCGACTTCCTAGGCGCTTACCACAAACTTTAAATGTATTTGCCCACTTGTGGTACGAGTACGAGTAGGGTATAATTAGGCAACGTTGCCATTTTTAAGAGAAAGTATGCGTGACTAAGTTCAATTTTATTTGTATAACTTACATTTAGAAAATAATTACACTGTTGATACTTTTGGCATCATGCGACATGACATGTATTGAGTACATTTTACTAAAATGTTAGTCTATTACATTGCGTTCTATATACATTTATGTAGCTACACGATATTTGGGAATAATGTAGGTACGGCAATTGCAAGCAGACATTTTCTCCCAACAGTTGGTCCCTTTGAGTGTTATCTTTTTGTACTTTTTTATTTTTGTGCGGTACAAGAGAAAACTTTTTTGCAACTCATAATATAATAAAGTCGGTACCTACCTACCTAAAAAAATATTATTGCATTAAAAATAGTTTTTTACTTGCAGCTTTACCTGAATGTCTAAAACTTTTCGGAGAAACTCAATAAGTGTCCAGGAGTCAAAGAGGGGGGCAATTTGTCTATACATTGTATACCCTTTATAAGGCGATTAGAGGATGCACGAACAAGAGTACTATTTTTGTTCATGCTTCAAGCCAAGCTGAAATGGTTTGATTGAATGAATAAAAGGAAGCCATGAAAACAATCTTAATAAATGCTGGAGAATACCTCGTCATTCCCTTCTATGATCAATGATGTTTATGTACATTGGATCATTTATATACATACATAATGTAAATTGGCCAAAGAAGGGCTGCTAAGCTAGACATAAAGGCAACATGAATATTCAGCATATATTTCTACCTTGAATTAAAGTCGCTATTATGGATTCAATACTTGCAAATTAATAAAATTTTGCTAGCGTTGCCGTACATACGAGTATATAAATGTATGCATGTAGATTGTAGATGTAGAGAAAAGTAATGAAAACTTTGCAGAATCATAAAGTTTCTTCACTTTGCAATGGAATGCACTTTCTGGCAGCTATAATGAGTTGCTGAGAAATGGTCTTTCCTCTTTTACCTTGTCGGCATTTGTTGCAATATGTATGAATGTACAGAGAACAAATTATTATATTTCTTTTAAACATTTGTTATGTGCGTACGTTTTTTTATACCTTTTTTTGTAAGCGTTATTTCGTTCTTAAGAAATAATAAAACTAAATTAGAGCTTTTCGGCTATAAATTGTGAATAAAAACTATGGTTTGATATGTTTGTTATTTAATAGCACTAAGATTTCAGTGTCAGTCCCAGATGTTAAGACATTTCTCAGTATGATTGCAAAAACGTAGTTTAAAAAAATAATGTTGAACATTTGGAACGGAGCAGTCAGATGTATAAAAATCTGTTAGTTGTGTATACATAATTACTTAGCGGGTTCTCGACCCGTAAAGAGTACAGCATTCCATCCGCCACCATTTGACGGCGCTTCAAGTTTAAAACTGAGGTGTCGTCTTTCTTGTCGTCTCGAATTTGTGGGCTAGGAATCAAAGATCCCAATCGCAGAAGCAATATTTTCCATTCGCTTTATGTGGCCGAGGCAATGTAGTCGACGAGTTTTAGCTTTTCGGACTGCATACATATCTTGGTATAGTGTCAGTGTTTTGTGAAGCTTTCATTTGCTCTTCCGGGTTAAGAGTTTTGAACAAAGTAGCAGTAGCCTGAGTAGGGAGTGTATCGAAAATACAAGTCTGGAAGCAAATCGTGGCAGCAGAAGCGTGTGACAGCGCATTGAATATGCGGCATTTTTCACAATAATAAAAATAAGTGTAACCACTTGATTATAGCCCTAAGCGACAGAGTAGATCAGCTTAAACATGAAAACATTGGTTCAAGACGTTTTGCACGCAGCGAAGTCCTTGCCAGACGCTACCAAAGTCCGGGATCAAACCCATTTTTTAATATTTGACGTAACTCTATTTAATTTTCAATAAAAACAGATCATGCCCTCTTGAGCATGAAAACATAATCCCAAGACGTTTTGCACCCAGCGAAGTCCTTGAAAGACGGGACCAAAGTCCAGGATCAAACCCATTTTTTTAATATTTGACGTAACCACCCAATTATTTTTTCTAAGTCTATTGAAGACTCTGCTGAACTCAGATATGTAAGCCCAAGACGTTTTACACACAGCGTAGTGGTTGCCTAAACTCTTTACTAAGGCCATACAGTAATGCAAATATCTTTCGGTTACATCTCAGACCGAAAAATTACTTTGGGCTCTTGGTCTATTTGTAGGATGTCCACTAAAGTGTCGTTGATGGAGTTGATGATGAGGTTTGGAATAGTTCGGAAGATCTGTTCCAACACTATACATTGGATTGTGTGTTTTCTATCGACACAACTGCATCAGTTTGGCCGGAAACCTGAATTCGGTCATAGTCACGTAAGGCTCCTGATGATAAATGCTACGAGTATCATATCCAAGGTATTGGGTCTTGACTTGAAATTCATTGGTCTTTTCCAGGATTTGCCCAAGTGTGAAGATTTGGTTTGTTGTCGATCTGCCGGGCCGGAAGCCACACGCAATGTGTTGCAAAGCCTTGGATAGGATCTTGCGACTTTTGGCAGTGATATGCCTCTATAGTTCTTGGAAGGCATAGTATCGCCTTTTTTTTGTAAATAGGGTATATCGTATATGGGGCTGATAATCCAGTCATCAGGCATGTTTTCTTCCACCCATACCTGGTTAGGGTTTTGGGGCCATGCGTCCTACTAAAACATCACCTCCGTATTTGAGGAGCTCCGCTGATAACTGATAAACCATCAGAGCGGGCGGCTTTGTTGTTCTTTTGATTTTTTACAGCTTTGCCTACCTCTTCAATGCCAGGTGTGGGAATCAGTTCTTTCAACAGTTCAGACAAATAAAACTCAAATAAAACGTCTACTTTAACAGCGAGGTTATTATCTGGATTAGAGAAAGCTTAACCCTCGCACTTTACTACGTCCCTACTGGTCGTCCTCTGTGCGGTTGGCCAGTTCGACTTCAAAAAGTATCTGTAGACTTAGATCACTTCGTCACTGAGGCCAATCAAAAGCTGCTGTTGTTTCATTTGCTAACGATTAGGACACGTGCATGCTCCTAAATGTAGATATTATGTTTATAGTGACATAGTGAGGGCATTAAGGAAATGGGGATAAGGATGAAAGCGGAAAACACGATGTTTTGAATGTTTTTAAATTTAAATGTGTAGGAAAAACAGCAGGGAAGAGAATTAGACATTCGTGTGCCCGTCAGGAAAGGGGCTAACGGGTGAACTGATGCCCATTCCTGGCATGGCGGGTATATCGATCGAAATGTTCTAGGGAAGGAATGCAGTTGGTTATTTCTTGTGGTGGAAATATCGATAAAACAGAAATAAGTGGGAGACATTACGCCAACTACTTAGCCAGTCAAACGATTTCGCGATATCTCGATCGCCTATGAATTCGCGTTTTTGTATTCTGTCAAGTAGCTAAAACTTTGTGATGACACCGGCCCAGATATGAGCGTTGTTCTTAAGTTTGGGGCGATTTGTAAATTGTAGCCTGATCATAAGGGGTAAAATATTTCTTATGCATCTTGTAAGAGCGATTTTCATGTCCCTTAGTCGCCTTATGCGACAGGCACTGTTCATCAAGGGGCTAGTTAGGTATGTATTATTTATACATAATGTAACATGTGTTATGAGATAACGGTTAGGCAACACTAATTTTGATTAATAAAATATCCTTTTGAAAATATCTCATTCATTACTTTTTATCATTTTAGATTGAACATACATCAAGTGTCGGCGAATCAAATTCAACAAAATGCGTCTGGTGTTCGCAATTCCTCGCAGCCAGCGATCGACCCAAGCTATTAGAGTGTCTCCATGTCGCATGTTGCCAGTGTGTGACAACGAAATTCTCCGAACTCGATCGTACAATGCCTCCACTTATCCATTGTCCTGTCTGCAATATGGCTTCTCAGAACGAGTTCATTATCGACAACCATTTTCTAATAGAACAGTGCAATTCAGGAGATTTGAATACCAGCAACGTAGCAGGGGATCCAGACAACAAACAAATCGCTATATCCGCTATGATCAAGTGTAGTAGTTGCAGTGATGACGCGAATGCAACGTCGTGGTGTGTGGATTGTTCGGAATACATATGTGATAGTTGCGTGCAAGCACATCAGCGTCTGAAAATCACTAAGGATCACACAATCAAACCGAAAGAAGAGGCAAACTGCGAGACAGCGGTAGCCTCACAAGCTGATCGCAGTCTCATGTGTCAAATGCATCCACAAGAGAAACTTTCCCTATTTTGCGAAACATGTGACAAGCTGACATGTCGTGATTGTCAGCTTAGTGATCATCGTGATCACAAGTACAAGTTTGCACACGAAATCGCCACGGAGACCCGGAATTCCCTTGGAGCGCTTCTCAGCGAAATAAACTATAAACGCTTCCTTCTAACCAGCGCGAGCAAAGTAATTGACGATAGACAAAATCTAATAACAGATAAAAAAAAGGAACTTATCAAGGATATTACCGCAATGGTTGTGAAGATCACAAATACAGTGAATATGCGCGGAAAGCAATTGGTAATGCGATTGAACGAGGTTTGCGACAGCAAACTGAAAGTACTGAACGAGAAAAAAGAGGCGTTGCAATTGCTTTCAGAAAACACAGATCATTGCATTGACTTTGTGCAGGGAGCGCTAGACAAAGGTAGCGATTGTGCGATTTTGAGCAGTAAAAAATCTCTTGCCAGACATTTACAAAAACTTAAATGTCAGCGGGCAGACATCCCCAATCCAGAGATTCCGGTTAGAATACAGGTACAGCTCAATCAAGTAAACGAGCTACAAAAAGGTGTGTGTTACTGTACCAGTTATCGAACGTTTTGCTAAATTCAGTTAATGTCTGCTTATTTCAGTTATTTCTCAACTTGGTACAATAATTGTTGACGGCAAACCATATCCTCCACCGCCAACAACAAATGGGCCACCCCGCCAACAACCAAGTCCAAATATGGCACCACCACTACGGCCAGGATTACCACCTGGCATGACAACAGGAATGTCCCCTGGTGGACCAGGACCCGGTGGATATGTTCAAAATGGACCACCGATGTACACAAGCACTTCACCGCAGCAGCAATTTAATAATATGCCAATGAATAGACCTTTTCCTACAGATGGGCCAGGTAACGATAGAAGTAATTTATTCCTTGTTTTTCGAATGCAGTTAAATATATGCCTTTTGTTGGTGTTTTTTGTTTGTTGCAGGGGTCAGATTTGCAGGGATGCCACCAGTGGGTATGCAAAGACAAGGCCAGCCACATGTCAGTTCATCAACGCACCCACAAAATATGGGTAAGTTTATGTCAATTGGATCAAAGTCCCGTCAAGATGTCCGACACCCAGTTTCTTTTGCTATAAAATTTAGTTATACTCACTTATTTCGCAAGAATCGAAGATACTATTGACCAGTTCCATTAAAGAATGTGACATTTGGCTTTGACTGTGCATATCTTTGGTGGTATTTGCCCTCCTAGGTATATAAATCGAATATTGCTTGAGAAACATTTTCAATTCAACAAGAGTACATTTGGAAAAGTTGAATGCTTTCTTCAGTCAATTATAATAATATTATGCATGTAGTGTTGTTTTGTAAAGCAAAAGGATATATGTATTGATAGAACTCTGATAATAATTATTTGTCATGCGTGATCTGCTCAAGTCGCAATATTTTTGTTTTCTGTGGTTTGAGAGTCAACAGCATTTACATTGCTCCTTTCATCAACATCAGTTAGAGAGATGATGACCAACGATCATAAATCATAGTGTAGCATTCGATCATCACGATGTGATCAATTGGATAAACTTTTGATTCTTTTACATGAAACCATTTTCCCATATATCTTTTGTATCGAAGGGTTCACATTTCTAAGAGACGTCGCTTATGATAGCTGGTGTGTCTTTATAAACACAATTCCTTTTTCTCTGTGGAAAACACATATTCTTACCCAATATAGTGCCGGACATTCTGAAGAGTGTGTTCAGAGGATTCATTATGTGAGACAAGAAACATTACGACAACAGATCAGAAATGGTGAAATATTTCTTGCATCGCTTAAGGAGGTCTAGTCATTTCGCAGACGGAATCCTACACAGCTTCATGGTGCTTTCCTTACTTTATATAAAATTTCCTTGTAGGTGTAAGGCCTGATTATTATTTTGGGTTGTCTGCATCCCAGAACATTTTGGCAGTCGACTATAGGAATTTATTGTTCCCAATCGTTAATCATTCCTAGTCCAGTTGACTCTGTAATAAGAATGTGGTCCTAAGAACGCGAGCTATTTACCAGCCAGTAGCTAGTTTATCAGCAGATTCGTTGCCTGTTATTCCTTGATTGACAGTGACCCCTTTTTAAGTTTAATCCTGGCTAAGTATTGCAACGCATCGCAACAACATTCGACTATGATATAGTCCACTGAACTGGACGATGGTTTTGTAGGCCGGTTTTGACAATCAGAGAAGATATGAATTCTGGTGCGCTTAATACCCTTTTCAAGACTCTACTTACGCTGCAGGCACTCAACTGTTTATTATGTATGAATTTTTTTTTTTTTTTTTTGTAACACAGATTATGTTAATTTCAACCAAAACCGTTTTATTTCAAAATAGTGCATACACATGTGCCAGAGCACCTTAAAGTAGATTTATTGGATTTTGAAAAGAATTATGTATGTGAATTTTGTTCATCATGCAGCTTTACTAATTTATAAGATCTTACCTATCGATTTTCCATTATTTATTTAAGATATAAGCTTACGTGGTCTTCTCAATAATCAAGCAGCTGGACAAAGTCCCAACCAGCCTCACATGTCGTTTAACGGCCCACCTAATTATCCCGGTGGGGGTCCTCAAGGCGCTCCTTCACCACTACAGAACATTGGACCACAGATGAGGCCGCATTTTATGGCAGGTCCACCGGGACAACAACATCAAAATTTCCCTCAAAACCAACCTGGTGGACCGAACACTCCAAATTTTATGAATAATGGGCCAAGATTTCAGAGTTTCCAACGCATGAGCAATCACCAACAAACGATGGGCGGCGGAGGACAGATACCATCACCAGGTGCCATGCCACGGCCCACAATGATGCAAAATCCAATGCAGAATGTAAACAAGTGCTGTTTGTTAAAATTTCGTTTCTCTTTTTATTCGATTTGTTTTGGTTTTAGAATTTGGGGTTTCCTGGGAGCCAGGCTGGCTTTAACGCCGGTCCACAACCACCAAACCAAATGGGAGGAGGAGGCGGAGGAATGGTAATGCCAGGGATGGCCAAATGGCATATACCACAATCCGCCCAACAGAGCAATGGTAAGAAACAAACAAATGGTTTTTTTGTTAGTTTTTTTTTGGTATATATATCAAACTTTTTTTGTATTATTTTTTAGCATGTCAACCACATGGACCTTTGATGCAATTTGCCAATGGGAGGCAAGGTGAAAATTTTAAAATATCGCTCAAATCACCTAATACCCTAAAGAATACTACACCTAACGGCCAGATACAAGGTCCAGGGAGTGTTTTGCCAAATGTAACGTCAACAAATCCCAAAACACCAAGTCCCAGTACAAATGAAGTTAGTACAGAATATTTTCTTCTATCACCAAGAAATGCATTATAAATTTTTGCATTGCAGAACTCAAAAGACTTTACCGAACCAATTGATAAAGTTCGCGATGATTCTATCAATGATTTAATGGCAACCATAGCCAAACTAGATTCCAATGGAGTGCAAGTTTTGCCAGAGGGTAGAACGAAAACAACTTCACCGCAAGTTCATAGCTCTACAGACCTCTCCAATACCCAAGAAGGTAAGTAAAAAGTATTTTTGAATTTACATTACAAGAATTAGAAATAAACCAATGGGTAGTAGAACTTTCTTGTATTCAAAACCAAATTATTGCCCTAACCGTTTTGGAAATTAAATAACACGAACAAATACTCTTTTCTGCTTTTATACTTTCTTGTGGCAACTTTTCAACTATTTATCTCTGTCAACTTAAAACAAAACAAAAAACAAATCAAACACTAACGTTCAGTTAATAAAAATGATCAAAAAGATGACCCAAACGAGGATTGGTGTGCTGTTTGTTTGGATGGCGGTGAGCTGATGTGCTGCGACAAATGTCCAAAGGTTTTCCATCAGAATTGTCACATTCCAGCAATAAGTTCGTTACCAGACGAAAGCGAAAGTTGGCAATGTCTTCTATGTGTCAACATGGGCGAATTGGCAAACAATGTACAAATGCAACATAAACCGATGGGAGCTGAACTGAGTCCAAATGAGTTGCAGATCATTCAGAGAATTTGTTTAGAATTGTATTGTCAATACGAGCAGAGTCTGCATTTCCGAGAACCAGAATCACCATCAAATACTGCCTACTATGAGATAATTTGCAGGTGAGCTTCAAATCGAGTATCTAATAAGAATAATTTTCTTTTTTATGCGTTGTTGGATGAAGATTTGTTTGATAGGGTTGAAAACTTGTGAAGTCTACATAATGCCGTATAGTTTTGTGGGTTTGTAACCAATCTGTGACAGGACAAATCTGCTGTTGTTCTCAATTTGGGGAGTTGAAAACATGAGTTCTGCGAAACATATACAACAAAGAATTAAAGCGAGTAATGCCTGGGACAGATGTACAGCAGGGACGCAGACGTAAGCAGTAGTGCATGCAGTGGCACACATGAAACACAAGTGCAGTAAGAAATTGCCATCATTCAGTATGCTTTTTGTCTAACCTAAATATCAATGAATGAACATCGAACAGACTAATGGCTGAAACAGATGTGCAGAAAGATGATTTTGTATGTAAAATGAAACTGTACATATATTGCATGCCAATTATTGTTGCAAGTTGTCTCTCTCTCTATCTTGATTCACCGATTGTAGTAGAACAGCACAATTTGGTAGAAACAGATCAACACCTTAACTATGACTTTGACAGGAATGAGAACTTCAGCGTTTGAAGTCGAGTCAACTTCGAGAATGAAACAAAAGAGAAAATTATGTCAAAATACAAGCAAGAGAGAAAATTCGCTTATAATAGGCGTTTTTCTTTTTTAGCCCCGAGCGGGGAACAGAGCGGGGCCCGAGCGATCAGAGCTCGCTCCAAGCTGAACATAACCTGAACGCTCCGAGCTAATTAAGAAACAGAATTGGGCACTGAACTGTCATTAGATAATTTTTTTTCTATTAATTTTCAAAATAGTCGGGATTGCTTCTGAAATTTGTGTTTGTCAAGGATTGTACCATTTAAATTATAATTTCTAGTAAATAAACTATGGAAAAAGCACAAATAATGAATGAAGTCAACCGCGCTCAGCTTTTCGCTCTATGTGCTCGGTCATTTTTAATCGAGCTCATCGATCGAGCCCTGAGCTAGCTCAGAGATAAAAAAAGAAATACAAATTTTGTGCTCAGAGCGCTCCGAGCTAAAAAAGTAACACAGTTCTTTTTTTGACAGCTCAGTGCCCCGCTCGGAGCTAAAAAACAAAAACGCCCAGTGTTGGTGGGACTTGCACTTTCACTTTGAATTTAGGATTAATGTGTAACGTTGAGGTTGAGGTGCTAATGTGTTCCATCCCATTAAAAGCAAAGTTATAAAACGTGCGGCGTGGTTGTCTAAGTTAAGTCGAAGTTGAAGTGTTGATCTGTTTCTAACATTAGTGCTGTGAAATTC
This sequence comes from Portevinia maculata, assembly GCA_949715645.1. NCBI lineage: Eukaryota > Metazoa > Arthropoda > Insecta > Diptera > Syrphidae > Portevinia > Portevinia maculata. The sequence goes on along the minus strand of OX454528.1, from coordinate 136,319,144 downwards.
AATGACAATACTTAACATATTAGTGTGTTTGGTAGTTCAGTGATATTTAAAATATCGCAATAAGCATATTAAATGAAGGCATTTTCTTACTGCACATGTTGTCATGTGCGTTGATGCATGCATTCCTGCGTTCGTCCCTGCTAGACATCTGTTTCAGCCATAATAGCCCATGTTCTGCATTTGCATTCCACTTTTTGTGAATTTGCAAGGTGAAAGTGAAATTGTGTGTTCTGCATTTTGATCGAAATGAATATTGTGAATTGGAGCAAATCTGTAGGGAGTTATTACAAATGGTTCAAATGCGAATCCAGCGTTTTTTCATTGAAAATTGTTAAAACTATTGTTGACTTAAAAGCAAACATTGTGTTTGTTTAGGATTTTGACAGTTCAAAAGTGAATTCGAAAAAATCTAAAAAGATCGAAATGCATAACACCAAATTTCATTCCGAGTGAAATTGAAAAGTGTATTAAATTCGATTTCGATCGAAATGCAGAACATGGGTAAGTAAGTAAGCACGAAACGTCAAACAGGAAAAGTTGTACCAAATTGTGCTGTTCTAATACAATCCGTGCAGCAATATTAGAAATAGAGACAAATTACAGCAAGAATTAAAATGCATTAAGCAATTTGTCATTTTACATTCAAAATCATCTTGCTGCACATCTGTTTCAGCCATAAGATTATTTTGACGACTGCAAATCACCATCTGGTACACCACTGACATTTTTTTGTAAATTGTATTTTGGGCATTTTTACTGATTGAGACATTCTCAATAAAACTGCAAACACCCAATCTTATTCTTTTACCTTTGTTTGAATGTGAGCGCCTAAATATAAATGAACAGAATGTACAGAAAACAACAACATGCGAATTAAAAATCATTGTGCTCCTGTTTTGAAATAGTTTCCAATATTAAATATCATTTCAGCCCAATGTCATTGGATGTAATTCGAACAAGGCTGGATCCATCAAGTCCTAATCACTACAAAGACATTGCAGGCTTTGTTGCTGATGTTCGATTGATCTTCAAAAACACCTATCTCTTTTATCAGGTAAGAAATATGCGCTTCGGTTGTATTAAATCCAATTCTAATTAAAAAAGTCAATGCAGGAGGATTCAAAGACATACCAACACGCCCGCTATTTAGAAATCTTCTTCGAGGAACAGCTCTTAAAGTGGTTGCCTAAATTCGCACACAGTAACCATCCGAACATAAATGGAACAACGCCGAATGCAGCAGCAATAGCGGCGGCGGCAGCAGCAGTTGCCGCAGCAGCTGCCAGCCTTGAAAATGGCGGTGGTGCAGGCACATGTAGCGAAGATGGATGTAATCCACCAAAACGTATCCGAAAACTGACCGAATAAGAGAAAAGATTTTTATAATTTTTAAAATTGTATACACTTAGGTACTATTATAAATCATTGTTGTTGATATTTTTGTTGTAGGATTCTATACGTATATATTTGTGTATATATACGAGTACATTATAAATACATGCATATTTCATAAGTGTATTCTACTTAATTAAGCTGCGAGATTTTATTTGTACATTTTGTTTTAACGCAAATTTGATTTCAATTAAGCCCACACTCATAAACCACGATAGTTTATTTTCCAGATTATCAATCTAAGACTACGCCTATTTTTCTGTACTCATGCATTCTTGGTTATAATTTTATTTTTCTTTCTTTTAAGTTGTAATTTATGGAAAGACACTTACATTATAGTTTTTAAATATATAAAACAAATCAAACAAAACATGTTTAAACAATGAAATTATCAGTAAACTGTAGATTTAAGTAATTAAGCATTAAAGATCAACAAATACACATACAAAAAATATATGTTGTAGAATATAATTTAAAATGTAAATAAAGATAAATAACTAATATGAATTAATGACACTTCAAATCAATCATTGAAGGATAATTTTCGAGCACAATAAGTTATGTATTTATTTTTGATCTGATACCGTTACATTGTTGGAGATTTTTCCTTTATTTTTTTTTAACGAAAGCAACATGATCATATTTTTTTTGTTTTATTTTGACCATGAAGATTACCTAATAATTTACCCATAAATTTGTGATATTGTTACATCAACAGCGTCCATCCAAACATTCACACTATCCAAACAGCTCACTTGCATGGGACTATTTGTTGTTTACAACATCATATTTTTTTTTACAATCGACAAGAAAAGAGATGGACATGTATGTACCTATGTAATTAAGTTGTACATGGAAAATGTCTATTTACTATAGTTTGTTGCGATGTGTAAATCCTTATTAAATGGAATTTGTTTACTCAAAAGAACTATGGTACGCAACAATTGTACTGGGAAAATCAATCTTCGTTTTGTAAGCAAATTTTCATTTCACACCAGTAATATAAAAGTATATTTTCCAAAGTTTGCTGATCATTGTTGCAAAAACCTCTTCCAAATAATTTTATTTTCCCTTAAAAACAAATACATAATGGAATAAACTTTATTTTTAAAAAAATAAATTCAATGTAAACGTTTGTTGAGCTATAAAACTAATAAACGATAAGAAATTCAATTAAGAATATATTAATCATGACACTATTCAGATATAAGTTACACATATTCAAAACAGAAAACACTTATTATAGTTTATCAGTTAAACTAGTATCATTAGCGTATAGTGTATTTATACAGAATAAAAAAGGAAATGAAATTAAAAATTAATCTTAGGAGGATAAATAAAACAAGATAAGATAAAATACGAAACCGTAAATGTAGAAAATATGAAAATAAAATTTTAATCATACTCCAAAAAGCGTTGGTTTTATTCTTTTAATAGGTACATAACGCGTTGACACACCAATTCTAATGCAAACATATCAGGGCTGTCGGCAATTTCGGAAGAAAACAGTATGCCCTCCAAAAAGACTTATTCCCTGAAAAGCTTTTTTTCCATCGTCATATATGGCATTATTCATTGTGGTTTCACTTAAATTCACAAGTCGTCAAATGTAGACCAGTGTGTACGGCGTCGTATGGAACAAAGTGAATTCAAGGAACTCGCACTATGCGCCGATAATAGTGGATTTCTTTGTTGCGTCCAGTTTCGGTCACTTTGTACGTCCGAAAATAGCAATCCCATTCGCACTTTAAAACCGTCGATTTGACAACGATTTTTTTGTATGTGAAAGCAGTCGTTTTAGTTTTTTCCAGGATCACGACGAGAACGTGGTAGACTTAGGTCCAATTTTGTTTTTATTTCATTTTTTTACTTTTGATTATTTAACTATCAGCTCCATATGCCCCATCTACAAGAAAGGCGATCCTATGTCTTGCAAGAACTATCGAGGCGTATCCCTGCTAAATGTTGCATATAAGATCCTATCCAACGTACTCTGTGAACGTCCCAAGCCGTTTCGCAACACACTAATCGGCACGTACCAGTGTGGGCCGGAAGCCACAGATCGAATATACACTAAATTTTCACACCGATGCAAATCGTGGAAAAGACCAACAAATTTCAAGTCGAGACCCACCACCTTTTCATCGACTTTAAAGCCGCATATAATTGATTGATTTGACTACGCACTATCTCTACAATAAGTAGGATACTTTTCACCTGCCCTTGTCGGGAACTAGGCTCTGATGTTCAATTAGTAGTAGCAATTCATATATATTAGTATAAAAATACTTAAGAATAATTAAAATGTTAAGTTTAAATATCAAAAATATTATTATAGCATAGACAAATACTTTGTTAACAGTTAAATTTTTAAGTGAGTCACCTATTATGTTTTACAAAATGTATGCATCTAGATTTAAATACTCTGAAATTTGTTTCGTTTTTTATTTCATTTGGCAAGTTGTTAAATAAAAGTTCCCTTGTACAGTGGCTGCTGAAATCTGGCGATTTGCCCTGATGTCATTGAAGTTTCTCAATTGGTACGGTTGTGCTTCTCCAAACCTTGTCATTCCACTTGTTAGGTAGCTTGATGCAGCACCCTGTTACATTTTAAAATCTGCTATTAGCGTGTCTAGTTCCAACCTTTCTCTTACGTCTAACCACTTTAGCTCTTTCAACATGTATCTTATAGATGTAAATCTATTGCATCTAAGAATACTTCTCATTGCTTTATTTTGTAGTTTTTGGAGTCTCTCTATCTGACTTTCATTGCAGCATGAATATGTTATTGTAAAACAATATTCGAAATGCGGCTTTATAATGGTGTTATATTGTTGTCGCAGTTAAGCAATCCATCTTTCTTCGTATCCTCTTGAAAAAACCGATCTTTTTACCAATCTTTCTGCACATGTAATCGATGTGCTCAGCAAATTTCATCTCCTTATCGATAATTATTCCAAGGTATTTTATCCGACTCACATTTTCTATTTGTTTAGTATTAATTTCTATTGCTGTTTCGTTGTAAGTGTTTATCTTCATTAATTTCGTTTTGTTCTCGTTAAGTTTCAATTTGTTCATTTTCAGCCACTCTAGTATTTGTTGGATTTCACATAGTAGCTTTTCTCTACATTCTTCTTCATTCTCTACTTCGGAATAAACCAATGTGTCATCTGCATATATAGTGCCATCTTAATTGCACGTATTATGCTCGGCATGTCGTTGATGTGAATTATAAACAGCAGCGCTGTAGAACTCCTATAATAGCATTCACCGTCAGGATCAGTAGCTCTACATGGCGATGACCAAATATGGGATCCCGTCGAAACTGGACCAGTTATGTCGTGTGACACTTGAAAACACGCAGCTCTTCCGAATTATTCCAAACCTGCACCGGATTTCGGCAAGAAGATGCGCTATCATGACTTCTTCAATCTAGTTCTGCAGAAAAAAGTGCGCAGGGCAGGTGTCAATACCAGATTTAGGCAAGATGGCGCTGTGATATGACTTCTTAAATCTTTTTCTGGAGAATACAGAACACGAAAGGCACATTCTTCAATAGATCCTTCCAGCTACTAGGGTATGCGAACGATATCGATGTCATCGGCCCTTTCGAGCGTGCCGTGGTAGAAGCTATTACGGTCATTGAAGAAAAGTCGAAATTTATTAGATTTGAAGTCAATAAAGGCAGACCAAGAACATGCTATCAACAAAAAAACATCTGTCCACCGCCTAGGACAAAACGTCACTACTGATAGCAACAACTTCAAGGTTCTTAGAGTTCATCTACTTGGAGTATACATTAACTCCACGAACGACACCTAAGTGGAGATCCGACTTAGAATGAAAAGGAAGAGAAACAGTCTAAAGACCAAGCCATCGCGGATGCCAGAGGGCATGGTCTGGACAACTGAAAGCAGCGTGCCCCGTACCGCAGAGGATGGAAGGCAGCAGTGTCTCAGGCAGAGACTCCAACCCCTATTCAATAAAAACCGGTTTTAATAACTTAGCCGGCATAAATACTAGATTTTATTTTATTATTTATCTCACAGTAAGGGTAAATTCTTTTATATTTTTATTACAATACTTTTCGAGGCAATAAAACAGACAAAAGCTAAAACGGTCAGTATACTTAATCATGATACGTTGAAAACGATAAATTCCAACAAGATTTCAATTAAATGAATAGTATTTCATGTAAAATTACAATGGCTTCTTAAGACTACATCTTACACATATACATAATTAATTTAGTTAATATTATTGCTTACGAATAGTCTTAAAATAATTATTTTTAATTTCTCTCTCTCTCTCTCTTTTATTTATGATGAATAAAATGGTTTTAAATGTCAACACGGACAAAGTAATAAAACATTTTCTGTTTGATTTGTAAACGAAGTTCATTTCGTTAGTCAAATTTTAAACTCATAAAATTTGCTTGATAGCCGTCTTAGATAAATACATTGTTGTAATTGTGATCATCTGCGGACCTCTTGCGATCTGCAAAGGTTCTCGGCGTCGATACTCCCGTCTGACACATCATCTCACTTAATTGGCTCTTTAGCTCGTCAGTTGATGGCCGGTTCGCAGGTACAGAAGATAACATTAACTTCAGTAATTCATACTCCATAGGAAATTCAGTTGAGAAGCCTTTTGGAAACTTTCCGTCTCTGAGATCTCGTAGTGTAACGATTCGCTCCATTTCAGTGCTAAAATATACGAGCAGTTCAAAGAAAATCAGACCCAATGAATAGATGTCCACTTTAAAGTCGTAATGTTGGCCACGTAACTGTTCTGGGGACATATACAAGTGGGTGCCAACTTGTTGAGTGTGCCTAGCGCATTGCGGCAATCCAGTACCATCGCCGCATGATGTTATTAAATTAGGTATGTCAGACATATCGGTCACAAGCCCGAAATCGCCAATTTTAATCTGTCCATGTTGCGAAAAGAAAATGTTGCTGGGTTTTAGGTCACGGTGGATTAATCCCTTAAAGTGGACATAATCCACTGCGTCTACAATCTGCTCGAATATACTTTTGATGTGAAATTTACGAGTTTCGAGTTTATTATCACGTAACCAATCGCGAAGACTTTCCTTTCGACAGAGTTGCATCTGAATGTAGAGAAAAACTTTGGTTTGTATTTTAGGGAGTGGAGCTTGAATAGTTTTGACCGGCAAAAGTGACTTGGAGCGACCGTTGAAATCGAGAGAAAGACTACTCTTACGCTTCCTTAAAGATGATAAATTATCATTCTCGTTATTAGGCTCTTCAACATTGTTCGCAGAATGAACAAACTCGATTTGAAAAGAATCTGACAAGCTGCTGCAATCCAAATCACGAAACATCCTTCCATTGGAATGAATGTCAATAGCAATCTCATCACCACCAGCGCCTGCCTCTTTCATTGCCATTGATTGGCTTTCAGAACGAAAAACTATACAAGAATCGTCATCTTCTTCTTTTATTATATCGCAATCATAACCAATATAACTGCTATTCTCATCTTGTCCGTTTGTGGTTGTACTACATTTGGTACTAGTGACATTCGAGATCCATGACTCCAAATGTTGGTTCTTCTCTTTGGCAGAATTGAAATAGTTGGTAGGGTTAGGAATAAGCGGTGGCAGTGTTGTCCCATCAGGTGTTTCGATTTCAATCGAATGTGACATGCCTTTTGCCAACCATCTGCTATCCTCTTCCTCTTGCCAGCCTGGAGGAGGTGTTTCTACCCAAGCTTGAAAGTATCGCACAATATTGTGATGTTCACAATTAGCTAGAGTTTTAACTTCACGCATGACTCTATCTCTGGACTCTTTCTTATTGGGCAGTGTTATTCTTTTAATGGCATACCGGCAGTCGTCGAGTTTATTTTTCGCCTCAAATACAACTCCAAAACCACCGCGGCCAAGGCATTGTTCCAAATCAAAATCGGCTTGAAAACGTGACGAGAAATGCTCTCCGGAGTGTGATGTCGATTCAGATAGTGATCGATGCGCTGACATGGCTGATCTAGTGACAGATGCTTCTGTTGCTTCAATGGCAGTTGGAACGGGAATGTGCCGCTCAATAACAACAATTTCTCGCTCGGTACGATTTCGTGGTCCAAGAAAAAAGTTTACCAGCACAGCCGTGGTAAATGCGATCATAGCTATTTCCTTCCACCAAAACCAAAGCGATAAGATAACCACTTTGACGGGAGCATCCACGTCGTCGAAGCTGAAACCAAATTCGTCGGTTATTGTTTTATTGCTTTGGGAAGATGTGTTGTTAGATGCTGTGGTTATTTGTGAACTGCACGTGGAGTCATTGATTTTATTATATTCTTCGTCGGCATAGAGGTAGAAACCATTACCATTGACGTATTCAGAGGCATAGAGTACAGAAAGCGCAGATACTGCGTTGTTTTCATCATCAAACGGCACCAGTTCCTTGCCAGTTACGAATGGTTGCGAATCGTCTTCAGTTGGGGCAATCACACTCTCATCACCAAAGATAACTAGCGAACTAGCACTTGCTGCTATTGGTTTCCATGGTATTTTCGGAAGCTTCGATTCGTTACTCAAAATGTGATTGGATAAATATGGTTTGTCAGCAATTTCTTTGCGCAACTTGATTGATTCCTGTAAAAGGCAAAATTTCTCGATTGACGTGTGAAAACAATGAAATAACTCGTTCCCAACCTGAATATATAATTGTTTTTCATACATTCCTAGATATATAGCAGGATTCATAGGCAAGGGGGGTTCAAGTTCTTTGTCGTCTGCATTCCAAAGCCATCGGGAGGTTGCTAGAAAGTCAATAGATTGAAGCATGTCATTGGAATTAACTTGCCAGCCGCTTACAATGGGATGATCAAACTGAAAATGCAAACAAAAATAATACCCAATAGAAATAGGATGGTGATTATACACGTAGTACACATACCTTATGCTTCCACAGTAGATGTCCTGGATTTGATTTGCTAAAGGCACACACAATCCCCTCCGGTACTATCACTTTAACATCTAGATCCAATATTGCCATATCCAAATCAGTAAATGGACGATCATGGCATTCAGCACTTTTAATTATATCCAATTCGTGTTGACCAACACTAAAGTTCCAGCGTTCGCTGCCGGTGCGTGATTCAACTGCTCGCACTGTCTGAGTTTGCCTTCGAACTACGACGACATCATCCAACAACGGGTCATGTTCCGAGATAAAATCAGTTTCAGAATTTGGTGGCGGTGCACTTTTTTTCATTGAATCTGAGTCTGTGCTATTAATACATCCATTCATTGAGCACTCGTACAACAATTGACCCGTACGAGCTGATACACCATACGAACGTGTTTCTTTCCCACCCGATATTACTAAATCTTCAGAGAACTTAAACGATGAACTTAAAAGATTTTCCGTCGTTATTGGAATGGGATCGATGGTGTCTCCATCAAATTTGTAAATGCCACCACTAAGCGAGGGAATCATCCTCACGAACTGACCGTTGTTGGTCAGTTCCAAGCGATGAATGCTGGATGAAATCAAAGGTCCTGGTCCAGTGCGCACACTCCATCGCACTTTACCGTCTCTGGTTATATCAAGCGCTGACAATGTTCCGTCGAGGGTTGTTATATACAAAAGTCTGAAAATAGTAAACAAATACGTAAGTAATCGAAAGTGAAACCGTGTGTACTCGATTGATAAGAATGCTCCATTTTATTGATTAATTAGATATTGTGTTTGGGTGCCTACAGCCGTGCAAAATGAAATATTTCATCGACCCGGTACAGCATTATTTTCGCGATAAGACAAAAGTAATAATTGCATACTTAGCGACACCCCTTTTTTGCTTAACAATACTTTATTTGCCTTTTTTAGTATGTGTAGGTATCAATTAAATTGCGTACTTATCGGATGGAAAAACCAATGTTATTTTTTCATGATAACAATTAACATGAAAACACCATAAATTGATTTGCTTTTGTTGAGTGTGTCGTCAGCAGCAATATTGGATAACCTGGCAGGTATTGGCTGAGAGGTCCATATCCACCAGTACTGTATCGAAACCAGCGAAGAGTCTCAAAAATCTACGTACAGATGATCATAGACATGTATGAGGGAGCAAAGACAAGAGAGGCAATATCAATCAACGTTCCAATACAAACGCGAAAGAGAGGCAGGCGTGAAAACTCCTGTATCAAACAAATGAGGCAACACCATCATTCGATTGGCCTCAGCAACGAAGTGATTCAAAATCGGAAGGTCTACCGCTATCTGAGGTCAAACCGTCCAACCCCACAGGCGGACCAGTAGGGATGCAGTTAAGTGGGAGGTTTATGATCCCTTTAATACTGATCATAGCCTCACCGCGATTAAAGGAAGAAGAACTGTAGCGACACCAAGTTAAATGCCAGATTTCATTGTTACTGCTTCAACCTCTGCGCTTGAACATTTATTGTACAAAGTAGGTGCTTTTTGGTAAAAGTTGGTGTCCCTATAACTGTAAATTGGCTTGGTACCTGCCGTTTCTTCAATATATTATTTAGAGCTATTCTACTAAGCATCTGGAATTTTTTTCGATTAACTATAAAACAGTTGCCGTCATCGAAATTGCCACATCGATTTTGATTCATTTTTATTGCGTTTAGTTTCTGATTTGGTTGACTTTTAGTTCTACTGCTTCAAACTCCCAAAATATACCTTTCATCAGTTTACTTGTCCTTTTTCAAACTTAAGATTCCTTGCTATGAAACTGGCCAAACAAGTATCAACACGTATAAATATGATATCATACACAAATCAAACGTAAGTATACACAAAATATAAAAACAGAACTTGAACTATAAAAGAGAAGAAAACGACCAAAACGTAAACATACAACAGGTGACAGCTGAATCATCGCAAATGTGGCTTGCGCGCTACATAGGTAACTGTGTTATCAAAAAAAATAATTTTAAAAATTTTTAACTTTACGCTTGTCTGCACGCATTGTAAATCAAACAAAAATTAGACACAATATTGTATTTGGTAACCTTCAAATACATCTGTTACATTCGACTTTGTAGAACATTTTAGAAGTTTCGAATGAAGCCCCTGAGTAAATTTACCTGCGTCCAATGGTGCGTTCCAGTTTCTCGCCACAAAAGGGCAATTGTTCGATAGATCTTAAATCCTGTCCAGAAACCAAAGCAGACGCCGCTACAATTGATGTTAGCATGGCTAGCGAAAGCAAAGATTTTTGATAATTTCTTATTACATTTAAATCACATAATATTCCCATGATACGTTTTGAACCGACGATTGCAACGACGAAAACAACGATTGATAAGCGCCCATTAACTCTTGCTTTACACTGATCCACATAACTTTTTCGAAGTTTTTGTTTTGATGCGGATATTCTTTGAAGAATCACAGCTAATAAAAAAATATAGATAATTTTTTTTGATGTAAGTTGCAAATTATTTAGGTTTTCACGACGCGAAGGAAGGTTTTGGAAAGCCACACGAAATGTCGTCAAACGTCAAACGTTTACCAACGCGAAAGACAAATTTTATTGACGAACTGAAACTGACATGTTGGCCTTTCGTATTTGCAAGATTTTTTTAAATGTTTGAGAATGAGCTCGTGGCGCTGCTATAGCTTGGGAAATGAAAATCACTCTACAATACCACTCGCCCCCGAGTAGGAAATAGCGGCAAAATATAATAATATCTTTGTGTCTGCCTTTTTGTACATTCTTAAATATATAGTAGCAAAGTCTTTTTTTATATTATTTTTTATGGCCGTGTTTTTGTGCCTTATGATCTGCACAGATCTGCCGACGATAAAAAAAACACTATGGATCAACGAACCCTTGCGCTAAATACACAGCTGAATTTCCAGTCTAAAATCTAACCCTATAAAATTTAAAATTTCCATTAAATTAAATAGACAGTGTATACTTCAAGGCTTGAATCGAATTTATAAAAAAGAGAAAAAGAAAAAGAAAAAAAACTTCCCCAAAACTGGATGACGGCACATCAGTTAACCCGCTGTACAACAACTCTACGAGTTCCGAGATCCAAAATTTAATTCCAAAACTCACCGCCAGACCAAACAATTTTTACTTTTCAAAGTTTTTTTTTATTCTGTGGAACTGAAACATTGCAAAATGACAAAATTTAAATTTATTACGATGAATTTAATGTCCAAATTACCAAAAACGCAATATGCCACCTTAATACAAAATTAAGTAAGTTTAAAGATGATGTACCCGATGTGTTTTTTTTAGAGATTTAATATTCATCCTCGTTTACGACGAGGTTGTGACTGGAATTAGGGGATCATATCTGCACTTCAAATTGATGCAGATTGGTGTAATTCAAAATGTTGAATATGAAAAGATAAAACACGAATGGCAAAGCAAATAAATTATGAATAAAAGAAAACATCATTCACACGTGCCAAACTTGCAAAAGAATAATGTTTGATTATCTGGATCATTTTATTTTCATGGGATGATGTACATAGATGAGTAGCGATAGTAAAACGCAGCTATGCCTCCAATTTCAAACCCTTAGAAGCAATCACAGCTCCAGCGGAAGCGCGTAGCGGATGTTAGCTGAAGTGCCGATTCTATGTAGAATTATTCAATGACACAAACAAAAAAATCCTCAAAAATTCAGCACCGTCTGCAATTAGATTGATGTACTATTGCTATTAAGCAACTGTTATGGTAGAAACACATCAACACTTAAGCTTCGATTTCAATTTTGACAAGAGCGAGAACTTCAGCGGTTAAAGTCGCATCAAACACAACAAACTATTGGCACCTAAGACACATAGTGGAAAATAGTGAGAACTAATTTATAGAGCATAAAATGTAGTCCTGATGATATAAATTGGCTATCGCAGAGGTTGGCACAATTGCTGAGATGTACATACATAAATAAAAGGGTGACCAAAAGCAAATGTCATCCCACATCGGCTAGTTAATGCTAGTATCTTCCTCTTCTTCCTTAACGGCGAAGTTATGATCACGATTAAATGCACCATAACCCACTTTATTGCTTCCCTACCGGTCCCACTGTGGAATTCGCCGGTTTGACCTCAATAAACATCGACAGGCCTCTCGGTTTCAGATCACTTTTTGACTGCGGCCAACCTGTTGTTGTTATCGCACTTGTTTGATCCATTACTCTTTAAACCTTATTAACTATCGTTTGGTCGTTCTTTTACAACACCATTGATCTTAAGTCGTGTCAATTCACAAATTTGGGTGCACTCTTGTGGGAGAGTCGCTTTGCTAGGCTCACCAGAATGTTATGTCGTTTTCCATTGGACGACTCGGAGTCTCTTTTTGTCATTTGTAGGGGAAAAGAATTCCCAAAATATTTTAGGAAAACCAAAAAAGAGTACTCCGAGTGAACCAATGAAAAACGACAAAGGTTTTACCTTCAGGGGAAAACTTACAATCCAAATCAGGGATGTTGTTGATGCAGATTTTTGAAATCCGCGTATCCGGAAGCGGATGCAAACATTTTAATGCCTGAAATACATGTGCTGAATTTCTGGACGCAGTGACGCGCGCAGTACAGCAAGCAAGATACACGAACAGAAGTTTTATTTGACGTAATTGCAGTGAGTTCTGTCATTCAATACCTAAACGTCATTCTTTTGCTGACAGCTGTGTTGTGTTTTGTGAAATTTTGATTTAAATACTTATTACATTTTTCAATGAATATTGTGAAATACAATAAAGTTCGAAAAATTATTTCGCTGCTACCTGCTTTCCAATCGTATTGGAAGTTTTTGTATTTGTGCAGCCTAGCGCAAAGGAAAAAAAGAAAGCGCATATGGACTAGGTTCATATATTCGGAGCACGAAAGGAAACTCCATGGATTCTTCACTAAATTATTCACTGTGATAAAAAATCAAGACACTGAAGAATTTAAAAAAGCAACGCGAATGGATGTTAAAACTTTCATGTTACTCAAGCAGTTAATAGAGAAACGCATACAGAAAAAAGATTTCATACGCGAATCCATTAGCTCAGAATGCCGACTAGCAATTACTTTGGTGTAGAATACCTACATCTTTAGTTTATTGAAAACAAAATAGGTAATTGATTCGTTCTTTCAGATATTTGGCACATGGTGTTTGTCGACAAATGTTGGCGTGGTCATTTCGAGTTGGAGTTTCAACAATCCGTAAGATAGTTCTGGAAACCTGTGAAGCGATTTGGGATGAACTAAATGGCATTTACTTGGCTCCACCTAATGAAGCTGAATGGCAAAAAATAGGAGATGCATTTTTTATTAAATCGGGAATGCCCCACGTTGTAGGAGCAATCGATGGGAAACATCTTCAAATAAAGTGTCCACCAAATTCCGGATCACTTTACTATAATTATAAGCAGTACTTCAGTATCGTCCTGCTGGCATCATGTGACAGCAACTATGCCTTTACCGCAGTCGACATTGGAGCCTACGGTAGCCAAAGCGATGGAGGTATTCTAAGGGCAAGTGGATTTGGAAGCCGCATTTTAGCTGAAACGATTAACATTCCCAAACCAAAACTGTTGCCGAATTCAAATCATGAATTTCCGTTTTATTTTGTTGGGGATGCAGCCTTTCCATTGAAATGCAACATAATGAGGCCTTATCCGGGAAGAAATCTTTCTCCCGATAAAGAGAATTTCAACAAAACGTTGTCTAAAGCCCGTGTAAGAATTGAGAACACCTTTGGAATTCTTGCGGCCAGATGGAGAATTTTGACTAATTCACTAAACATGGTTCCAGAAAACGCTGAAAAAATCGTAAAAGCTACACTTGTTCTTCACAATTTTGTCAAATTCCATGACGGTTCTATTTATTGCCCTGAAAATTACGTTGACCAAATAACGGAAGCAGGTGAAATAATTAGAGGAAACTGGCGGCTGGAAGTTAACCCATTAGATCAGAGCAGGCTCTTTACAAGATTTAATGCCTCGCGAAACGCATTTAACATGAGAGATTTTTTAAAAGATTACCTGAATTAATAAAGCTTTTATTATTATAAAAAGGAACAGGTACTTATTTTTTATACGTAAATGTATGAAAACATTGGAGAATTTCCAGCTGCAGCTCAGAAATTTGTTCTGCCGACAGGTTTGCCTCGTTCGTTTGTCTTGCAAGGCCCTCAAAGAATAGATCAGCCAACGTCTTTGGCGGGTCGACTGCTGAGTCAACCAAAGATTCTTTGGCCAAATTTACCAAATCGGACATTTCTTTTTGGGCTTCATACATCATCCTTTCAATGGAACTTTCTTTTTTCTTGGTTTTTGGTATGGATGTGGATGATGCTGCCGTTTCCTCGTCTATACCTGGCGGACAAAAAAGGACTTCGGATTGTACGTTATCTTCCTCGAATTCCGAATGAAAATGGTCTTCTTCGTACGATGGCTCTAACTGTGGAAAGTTTCCTGAAGTACTGAAAGAAAACAAAAACATTTATAGCACTCTTTAATATAGGTACTAATTCTAGTTTATAAATAAAGATATATGCATGCATTTCTCATAGGAATAAACTCACTTTTCGTTCATATAGTCGGCATCATTGAGGAACATCAGACTGTCCATCCATTTCCATTTTTTCTTGGGAGTAAGTGCCCCACTTCCAGATGGAAGCTTCATTGCCTTTATGTCCCTGTAGAATTTATCCTTAAGGCTTCTCCACCGGTCTTTTAATTTCTTGGCTTGATTTAAAGCATAATAAAATAGGTAAATGTGGTAAACGTACAATTCGTAAAAAACATTCATATTTACCTGGAACATTTATTTTCTTTGAAAGTTCCTCCATTTTTTTGTCCTTCACATAAATGTTTTTATAATATTTATTGCGCTTATTATAAAATAAATCATTTTCCTTGACAAATTCGATTAGTTTTTCCTCCATTTCGTCACTCAGCGGTTTTATTTGATTTGAAGATTTGAAATCAACATCAAAACACAATGATGCCAAACACGTTCAAATTTAGTTGTTTTTTTTTTGTGTTGTGGTGGCATTATCTTTTGCAGTGGATTTAGAAATAGAGACAACTTGCAGTACTGCAAGGCATGCTGAATTTACATGTGTTCTCTCCCATTTAAACGTGTGTGTTCTATTTCCACTGCATGAAAAATTCAGCACATGTATTTTGGGCATTATAAAACCGCTGAGTGACGAAATGGAGGAAAAACTAATCGAATTTGTCAAGGAAAATGATTTATTTTATAATAAGCGCAATAAATATTATAAAAACATTTATGTGAAGGACAAAAAAATGGAGGAACTTTCAAAGAAAATAAATGTTCCAGGTAAATATGAATGTTTTTACGAATTGTACGTTTACCACATTTACCTATTTTATTATGCTTTAAATCAAGCCAAGAAATTAAAAGACCGGTGGAGAAGCCTTAAGGATAAATTCTACAGGGACATAAAGGCAATGAAGCTTCCATCTGGAAGTGGGGCACTTACTCCCAAGAAAAAATGGAAATGGATGGACAGTCTGATGTTCCTCAATGATGCCGACTATATGAACGAAAAGTGAGTTTATTCCTATGAGAAATGCATGCATATATCTTTATTTATAAACTAGAATTAGTACCTATATTAAAGAGTGCTATAAATGTTTTTGTTTTCTTTCAGTACTTCAGGAAACTTTCCACAGTTAGAGCCATCGTACGAAGAAGACCATTTTCATCCGGAATTCGAGGAAGATAACGTACAATCCGAAGTCCTTTTTTGTCCGCCAGGTATAGACGAGGAAACGGCAGCATCATCCACATCCATACCAAAAACCAAGAAAAAAGAAAGTTCCATTGAAAGGATGATGTATGAAGCCCAAAAAGAAATGTCCGATTTGGTAAATTTGGCCAAAGAATCTTTGGTTGACTCAGCAGTCGACCCGCCAAAGACGTTGGCTGATCTATTCTTTGAGGGCCTTGCAAGACAAACGAACGAGGCAAACCTGTCGGCAGAACAAATTTCTGAGCTGCAGCTGGAAATTCTCCAATGTTTTCATACATTTATGTATAAAAAATAAGTACCTGTTCCTTTTTATAATAATAAAAGCTTTATTAATTCAGGTAATCTTTTAAAAAATCTCTCATGTTAAATGCGTTTCGCGAGGCATTAAATCTTGTAAAGAGCCTGCTCTGATCTAATGGGTTAACTTCCAGCCGCCAGTTTCCTCTAATTATTTCACCTGCTTCCGTTATTTGGTCAACGTAATTTTCAGGGCAATAAATAGAACCGTCATGGAATTTGACAAAATTGTGAAGAACAAGTGTAGCTTTTACGATTTTTTCAGCGTTTTCTGGAACCATGTTTAGTGAATTAGTCAAAATTCTCCATCTGGCCGCAAGAATTCCAAAGGTGTTCTCAATTCTTACACGGGCTTTAGACAACGTTTTGTTGAAATTCTCTTTATCGGGAGAAAGATTTCTTCCCGGATATGGCCTCATTATGTTGCATTTCAATGGAAAGGCTGCATCCCCAACAAAATAAAACGGAAATTCATGATTTGAATTCGGCAACAGTTTTGGTTTGGGAATGTTAATCGTTTCAGCTAAAATGCGGCTTCCAAATCCACTTGCCCTTAGAATACCTCCATCGCTTTGGCTACCGTAGGCTCCAATGTCGACTGCGGTAAAGGCATAGTTGCTGTCACATGATGCCAGCAGGACGATACTGAAGTACTGCTTATAATTATAGTAAAGTGATCCGGAATTTGGTGGACACCTTATTTGAAGATGTTTCCCATCGATTGCTCCTACAACGTGGGGCATTCCCGATTTAATAAAAAATGCATCTCCTATTTTTTGCCATTCAGCTTCATTAGGTGGAGCCAAGTAAATGCCATTTAGTTCATCCCAAATCGCTTCACAGGTTTCCAGAACTATCTTACGGATTGTTGAAACTCCAACTCGAAATGACCACGCCAACATTTGTCGACAAACACCATGTGCCAAATATCTGAAAGAACGAATCAATTACCTATTTTGTTTTCAATAAACTAAAGATGTAGGTATTCTACACCAAAGTAATTGCTAGTCGGCATTCTGAGCTAATGGATTCGCGTATGAAATCTTTTTTCTGTATGCGTTTCTCTATTAATTGCTTGAGTAACATGAAAGTTTTAACATCCATTCGCGTTGCTTTTTTAAATTCTTCAGTGTCTTGATTTTTTATCACAGTGAATAATTTAGTGAAGAATCCATGGAGTTTCCTTTCGTGCTCCGAATATATGAACCTAGTCCATATGCGCTTTCTTTTTTTCCTTTGCGCTAGGCTGCACAAATACAAAAACTTCCAATACGATTGGAAAGCAGGTAGCAGCGAAATAATTTTTCGAACTTTATTGTATTTCACAATATTCATTGAAAAATGTAATAAGTATTTAAATCAAAAATTCACAAAACACAACACAGCTGTCAGCAAAAGAATGACGTTTAGGTATTGAATGACAGAACTCACTGCAATTACGTCAAATAAAACTTCTGTTCGTGTATCTTGCTTGCTGTACTGCGCGCGTCACTGCGTCCAGAAATTCAGCACATGTATTTCAGGCATAAGGCTTACATCAACGGATGCGGATGCTGATTTTAATACCTATTTTTTTTTTAAAGAGATACCACATGAATAAATGAAAAAGATGGTACCTAATTTTTAATAACCTTTATTTAATATTCAAATTTAGTTTATTTGGACAATCCAAATGACAAATACACAAACAAAAACTAATTCCTATAAAACAAAATACATTAGAGAACCATGAAAAACCCAAAAACAAATTTAAAACAAAGCTTGTTGTGCTTATACCCTATTCCAATGCATAAACAACTAAACACCAGCAACACCCAGAGTGCGAGTAATAGCAAAATAACTGCTGGGGTACATTAATTTACTTGTAAATTAAAGATTAAAATAATGATAGTACATACCACAAAGTACAAAATGTATTATTTATTGATAGGTGCGCATAGCCTTGTTGCTAATTTAAATTTTTCGCTGAGGCACCACAGGTGGAAAAGATAACATGGCTCATTTAAAATAAAGTTCTAAATAAAAATACTGAATTTCTAGAAGTTAGTGAGTCAACAAACATGCTGAGCTCTATCTTAGCTGTTCTGTTAAGCAGTTGCCTTCTGGAAATATTCACCAAGTCAAACTTTAGCGAAGAAGATCTTCTCTTAAACACGATGAATTTAAGAGAATTGAGATCTGAGATTTATGGGAAACCGGATTTTAAAGTTGGGCTGCTATTGATAAAATGGACAAATTTCAAACAAAATCCCGAAGAACTTGGCACATATTTCGAAGGTGATATCCTCCATCCAATGGGGGTTCTTAGAAACGGACTTATTAGTCAGTCATTGCGATGGAAAAATGCAGTTGTTCCGGTTGAACTACGTGGAAAGTTCAGTAGGTGTTTTGTTTTCGTTTTAAATTATTGTTGCATTCTAAATAATAATTTCAGATTCTAAGGAACTTGACATTATAAATACCTCCTTTGAGATGTACCACAACTATACTTGCATTAAATTTATCCAACATTCCACGGAAGTTGACTATATTTCAGTTACAAATAAACCCACAGGCTGCTGGTCAAGTCTGGGCCGAATCGGAGGCAAACAAGTTTTAAATCTTCAAAGTCCAATGTGTTTGTATAAAATAGGTACTTCACTGCACGAGCTTATGCATGCATTAGGTTTTAACCACGAGCACACACGTGAAGATCGGGACCAATATGTAGAGATAGATTGGGAGAACATCCCGATCGAGACTTACGGTAATTTTGGGAAAGCATTGCCAAATACAACAAATGATTTTAAGGTCGAATATGATTACGGCAGTGTTTTGCATTACTCACCTTACGCCTTTGCTCTGAATTCTTCCAAACCCACAATCCGAGCGTTGGTAAGAAATATCCTCTTAAGCAAGAAAATTTATTTCTCAAAATTTGTTTAACGTTAGAAAAAATCTCGAGCTGAGGATATGGGACAACGTGAAGGACTATCGAAATCTGACATTCAAAAGATTTGGAAGATGTATAAATGTACGGCTACAACTAAGCATACTATGGACATGAGCGGAAAGATTAATTTTAATTAATGATAATATGCTATAATACGCACATAAAAACTGTTTTTCTTTATAAATGCAAGTCTCTCAAAGCAACACCAATTTCTGTCAATTTCCATTGGGCTATTTTTGACAATTCTATAACATTTTTTTGGTCTGACAGAAAATTTTCGGTTTCCAGTGCACTTTTGCGAATCTCGAGTAAGATTCACACCTACTAACTCCACAGGATTTGACACAACATTTGACAATTGTCGCTAAAGTTTATTGTTATTGCCATTTTCTGTTGTTTTTGCTTCTGTGGAGCAGAAACTTAAAATTTGTGTTATAACTTGCTTTTGTGGAAAATAAAATAAGCTAACAATAATGTGTTTCTGTTTCTTTCGAAAAGGAAAAAATAATAACACGTTTGGTGAAAATTCTCATATATTCAACTATTTGTGTTTGCTTGCTTCTGTGAAAACATAAATTATTTAACAATAAAATAAAGCGTTTTTGTTTGCGTCTGAGAAAAACAAAGCAAGTGTGTATCACACACTGAACAAAAAAAAAAGCAATGTTTACTTTCCTTGGCCACAACAAATCTGAAAAATCAAATGCAAAACGTCATAATTCAACCAATGTGGTCCAGTCCATTTCAAACGTTGTTTTCTGTTTCAATTCTAAAAAAAATTCCCACGACCAGCTGGTTTTGACACTGCAATTTGTTGCGAAATATGACATAACTAAAACACAAGAAATAAAAAATTAAATTATAGTTAAATAGCGCCATGAAGTTACAACTTAAACCAAATATCTGATCATTTTAATTGTGCGCACTTAAGCTAAATATTGTCTTCTCTAGCCAGCTATGTATTCTGCGCGATGCCATCCCATAATTCGCTCGCTTTTCCATGTTCAAAATGCTATAGCTGTAGTTGCAAGTAACCACAGAACGATTTCAACTTCTGATGCCCTCTACGATAATCACTATGCATCCCTTGGAATACCAGCGAACTCAACACAAAATGATATTAAGGCAGCGTACTACAAGCTTTCAAAGGTTTATCATCCCGACAAAAACCAAGGCAGCGAATCAGCTGCTAAGAAATTTAGAGAGATCACCCAAGCTTATGAGATTCTTGGCAACTATCGATTGAGGCGACTTTATGACAAAGGTAAATTATAAACAACAAAGTGTAATTTATTGTATGCTTCTTTTTTAGGCATAATTCACACTGCTGGTTCTCAATATGCTCAGGCGGAAACTGTCAAGGAAGATATCGTTGAGGACGATCCACAGACAAAGTTTTACAAATCGCGTTTTAGCAAATCAAAAGTAACCCACACCCAGGGTGGACAGGTTCCTATATACAACTTTGATGAGTGGGCTAGAGCCCACTATGGGCAATCATTCGAACGCAGAAAGACTGCCAAGGAACGCCATGATCGCAAATCAGCTCGTGACAAAGATCGCGTTATTAGTCTTCAGCTCGAAATTTGCACATTCGGGGTGGTCTTTATGTTTGTTTTACTCTATTATATTATCTATGAAGAACAGTCGCACGACACCCCAAAGAACAATAAAACGAGAAATAACGATTCAAATGTGCGGCCATTCGAAAAGTGATTAAACAAAATTAGCAAATTTGTATGAGGTGTTGTAAAGAACTAATTTTATTAAAGCAATTACATGTGATATCTGGGTTCAGAATCTGTCACTCCTCTTTCGTCCAGTGTATTTGCTATCGGGTCGGGTGTCTCTACCTTGTCGACGTTGACGTTCCTTTTTCGCCAATATCCAATCTCTCGACTTTTTGGGTGGCTTTCCCCGAATATTTTTGGTCATCTCTCGCTTTTTTATGTACGCTATTCGCTTTTCATCCTCATCCGTTCCTGAATAGGAAATGGCTATTTATGGAAGGTAAATAAAAGTGAGCAACTCACCTAACGCTTCCGGCATCGGTGCCACTCCGCCTGTCATAAGCACTAAGAAGTATTTTTTAGCTTTTGTGGAGTTGGGAAAATCCACTACAAGACCCCCATAAAATCCAGCTTTCATAGCCTGCTCCGTTACCATTTCAATTTGGGCAGCGTTCTCCGGGTAAAACTGGAAAACTGCTCTGGCGGTTCGTGTTAAAGCAGAAAATAGCGTGGAAAAGAATTTATAAAGCCTTTTATGGGGTTTATGGGAAGTTTTATCTGCGTTACATAGCCACTGAAGAGCGGAAATAGATATGGCTCCATCAAATGTTCCTGGTTTAAAGGGTACACCTTGTCCCATATCACTCAGCACCAAATCTCCATCTACTTCTCGTTCGACCGCTATATTAAGCATTGCTTCGGAAATATCCATACCAATCCACAGATGGTCATTATCCTCAAGAACACTGCCGGATAGGCCAGAACCGCAACCGATATCTAGAATCAGACAAGTTTCAGATTCGGGTAACATAAGTAATTCCACAGCTCGCTCTGACATTTCAACTTGAATCTCAATGATCCGGGTATTGTTAGAGTATTTCTTTGCTTCATTTTCGTTGTAGTACTTGGTGAATGAAAATAATATGCAATGAAAATAGAGAATTCATCTAAAAACAAATATGTATTGTGTGCACTTACAATTTCTGGTGGTGCTGAGTGCTCTGGTCTTCTAGCCATTGTGTTTAAATTCTTGGTAAGTTTTAATTAAAAGTTATGAAATGTTATGTTAGTTATGTTATGAAAGTTATCATCGGAGATTGTTTCACTTTGAGGCAAGCAAAAAAACAAAAACACGTGTCACATTGGGAATAGATGTCAAAAGGTGCCATAACTGTCAACACAAATGCAGTTGGAAACGAACCAACTATGCCTCTCAAACACGTTTGTTTTTGACGGAATTACTGTTTTCTTTTATTTTTTTTTCGCTACATCCATTTAATTTAATTGTCTGTCATGTCATTACGGCCGGCGTTTCTACGAGCAATATTTCATAAAATGCAATCATTTTATGGTAATTGCTCATATTCTGACACATTTCCACCATTAAAATAGTAAGCTATGAAATGCCCACCATACAGTTTATAGTGTTCTTTATTATTTTCTTTCTATGAAAAGTGGCAGATGGTAATCTATCTATCTTGAACGTCAA
Source organism: Portevinia maculata (assembly GCA_949715645.1). NCBI lineage: Eukaryota > Metazoa > Arthropoda > Insecta > Diptera > Syrphidae > Portevinia > Portevinia maculata. The sequence continues at coordinate 136,296,572 of OX454528.1, read as the reverse complement.
AAAAAATTTGATGGATACAATTTCAGTAATCGTATGGAAAAATCAATGTGATTGTTAATAAAGTGTTTATTTAAGTGATAACAAAAGCAATTGAAGAATAGAAACTATCAAATTAAAGGGAAAAAACTTCAGAAAGTATGTTAAAGCAAAAAAAAAAAACACTAAACAACTATTTGACCCGGCAATTGATGCAGCCGATGTTTTCTTTTTTTTCATTTGGCACTGATTGTCGCGAAGTACTCTATTCTTCTGTTCTTCTGCGATACCTGGTGGTTAACAAAATCAACAAATAGAGGACGTGGTGTGCTGTCAATCTCTATAGTAAATTCATATGCGATACCTAATGGCGAGCACACTGCAACACATAGAGAACCTACAAATAATGAACTTCTTCAATTCAAGTATCTATATTTTGAGTGAATATCCTCATTTGTTTGTATTTTTGTTTGGGAGTCCCCACTATTTTTGCCCTTTGTGATTAACTCATCATCATCATTTGGCGGGTGAGAGCTGAGAGAGGGTTAACTAGCGGGAACCCGCAGTTGTCTTGCAAATAGAACGTTCTCATGATTTGTCTCTCATATTGAAGCATTTTCTTATATCAGTGTGTGCTGCAGCAGCGATCACGCGCCGTTTCCACGCACTATATATTTCCATCAGACAGGAGACAGCAGAAGCAGAACAAAAAAAACAAAAGCAGACCAGCAGTCAAATTTTGTTTGTATAATTTTGAGAGAGAGAGGCAAGGAACATCCCCTCTCTTATGCTTTTCGAATGCTATAAAGAGTATGCAAACGCAGAATGCTTTCTCTCACAAACCATCGAAATATAGTTGCGAGAATGGTCTCCACATGAGATAATGGCAGCTATCAATTTATCGCAAGTGGAGACCGACTGTCATGGCTGTTATGGTTGCTGCTTTCATATTTCGCGTAATGTTGAGGAGCACTGTTATATTCGATTTCTTGCGAACGACAGTTTCCAGCTGACACTGGCATTTTGACGGCTGTCGTTGAAACTGTTTGTTTTCTTTCAATAATTTCATAATACTATCTGAAAAAATGCAATAAAGTTCGAAAAACAAAGCAACAACTACAAAATTATACAGGAATTAAAAGTCCGAGTTACATCATGGCTCATATGCTACGTAGGATCATAGCGCCAACACTGCAAACGTGAGTAATACCAAAACCTCATTACCAGTTCACCTGCAGTATAAGAGTATACGATACGACTTTACAAACTAGGGGAATCTCTACAAGACGCTTAACAAACCACAGCGCACAATTTGAGAAATCCAAATCGAACGCAGCATCGAACCTTAAAATTGACCTCAGTGACGCATGCATTAAGCACTTGGGTGAAATCTGCAAAGATGGATCTTTCCTTCGGATTACAGTTGAAGGCGGAGGTTGTTCGGGATTTCAATACAAATTTGATTTGGACAATAAAAGGAACGAGGATGATATAGCATTTGGAAAAGAGAATGCCCAAATCGTCATCGATACTACGTCTTTAGAATACTGCTCTGGCGCAATCGTAGACTACCACACTGAACTTATTCGTTCGGGTTTTCGAATTATTGCTAATCCAAAAGCCGAGCAAGGTTGCTCTTGTGGATCCTCATTCTCCATCAAGTTGGATTAAATAAATGCAAAATGATTGACTATATAAGAAACAATCGTGATTAAGATTTATAATTAAAAAAAAATTACCATATTTTTGAACATTAATAAAATTTTATTAATATAATAAATACACATAAAAAGTTTTCTTTTTTTGCTCAAATTATATACACAAATATATATGCATCTATTTATGGCGAAACACAAATAAATACATGTACAAATGTAAGTATATAGTTTTTCTGTACCTGTTTACAGAGAAACAATTTTCTATTACTTTAAAAACAAAACATTTATGTACGAATAAAGTCAAATTGTTTACTCCATTTTTGGTTCAGAATAAATATATTTTTTTAACCATGTTTTTAAGTTGTTATAAATTGCATTTTAACACGGTTAAATCTGTTTATTTTCGGTTTTGAACAACCTTATATCGCACACAATAATTTCTTTTTGCTTGCTTTTTTAAAATTCAAAAGAAAAATATATATAAAATTTCTCCTAGTGTTGTTTTTCTTCTTTATTAAGAATTTATTTGTTTTTATTTACACGAAGCCAGCTGCTCGCTCAGACTTATAACTTGCTCCGTAAGGATACTGATTTGTTCTTCATAGTTGATGCGGGTAGTAGCCTGAAAATGGAGTCGGTGATTTTTAAAATGTTCAATTAATGACAATATTATAATGTACCAAATCCTCTTCGAGGGTTTGTATTGTTTGGCCAGCGACCATCAGCTCAGTTTCTTTGTCTTTAATCTCCTGCGTAGAGTTTTCCAGGCAATTTTGCAAGTGCTCGCTTTCCACTTGATAGGAGGACAAACGAGACTCTGACATACATTTGATCTTTAAAAGATCTTCGAGCTTCTTGGAGAAGTTATTGAATATAAGTTGCTCCTTGATTGTTGTTAGTGGTTTATTGTTATCACTTTCTAGGCTGAAAACCAGTTTTTAATTTGCTACCAACAAAGAATTTTTAAGAATGTATAAAAAAACATACCCCTTATCACTTCCAACAGCATTAGCTGAAATCACAGTCAAACCAGCTGCTGCTGAGCTGCAGCAACTACCAGCAGTTGTCAATGGTCCATTGTAGTGTTGCTTCTCCTTACACAGTCGAGACATTTCAATAGGCAGAGAGTCGCTTATTCTTAAGATTTCATATTGTGTTCGCCAATGTGATACCTCTTTTTCTAAATAAGCAATTCTGTCTTCACTTGTTGTGGAAGAGTTTGTAGTTGTGTGTAATGGAGTATTGTCACTTCCTGATGCGCTCAGGGCATCTTCACTACCAATCTGAAATTAAATCGTTAATTTTAATCCTAACAAACGTTTATCAACGTTTCTTTTACCATGCTGGCTGCTTCAACAAGCTTAGTTTCTAGCTCTGAGATTCTTGTTTGGAATGAATCGATTTCCTTACGCAGTCTTCTTTCTGTTTCCATATTTTCGGTGTTTCGTTTGTCTAATTGCTTTTCTAGTTTGTGAATGCGTTCAGCATGGATTTGAATTTCTCGATCTTTATCATCAATCTGGGGATCAAATTATCATCAAATTATAACAATGGTATAGACATTTGATTTGGAAAATATTTTAGGTAAATTCATTTATATTTTGTTGAGAAGTTATCAAATTACCCATGTTTATCCGCCTTCTTGTTATTTAAAGAAAATTTACTCACTTAAATTATGTACAAAAAAATTCAACGAGAACGATTTTTTAGCCTAATTCCAAGGGATGCAAGTCCCGTTCCAGTGGGACAATTTTGTTAAAACCAAAGAAAGATAGCTTACCGATGAAGTCAACTCGGCATTTTCCAAAATTTTCTTTTGCAACTCTTCAAATATCAGCACTTCTTGCGTATTATCAAAATAGTCGGAAAATCTTGATGTGGAACTGTTTGTATCTTGCTGGGAACTTGATGTCCTTGATTTGGTTGAGTCAGACTTTTGATTTTTATTTGACTTCCGATTCTCTTTCGCAGCAATGTCATCTTGCAACGAGGCCACTCGGCGCTCCAATTGCTTATTTCGAAAGCCCAAACTGTCGACTTCATGCTCAGACCGGCGTAGCGATGTCTCCTTCTGTCGTAATGTTTCACGAAGGGAAGAGTTCTTGCTTTGTTCTTCGAGCACTGCTGTCTTCAACACACTAGCTTGGGCTCTCAGCTATTCAAAAAATAACAATAAAGGACAAATAAATTGAAACATAATTTAACCTGGCTGGGGGGCGTACACAATATTGGAATGAAGAAAAAAATACCTTGGAGTATTCACTAGCAAGTTTTCTATATTTGGCTTCCAGTGAGTTGCTTTCCATGGTTTTGCTGTCGTTGATAAATGTTTATGTACCAAAATAACGATGAGTAATGTTATCTTATCGTATAGAGATAGTACCGAGTTGTTTCCTTGCAATTTAATGTATCATATCGAACTGTTGCGGATGGTCGCAGTGCGCTGAAAAAAATGTTTGTTTCGAATACCTTCACTCAAACTATGTTAGTTCTAAGAGGAGAGTTTCCATGCTTCACTACTTCCAGGTGTAATGATTTTCTGCTTTACCTTGCTGATAATGTTAGTTTATTCCACGCTTTTTATTAAGTTTAAACGCATAAATAATGAAACCGTACCACAGGACAGAAGCAGTGATATCCATTGCATTTCCAAATGACAAAGCTCAGTGGGTGAATAATTTTTATGCAAAATGTCAAAGAGATTGAGTTACGTACTTTCACAGGTAGATGATTGTTGTAAGCATTTTAAAAATAGGGTGATGCTTTATAAAAAGTTTTGAGAATTGAACTATGTACTGCAGTAGCGAGAATTGGAACCCGTGCAGATATATGAAATTCAAATATCGAATATTGAAAAGTCTGTAATTCGGGTGCTATTTAAGAAAACAAATTACAAGTCTTAATTTAGACGACCAAAAGATCAATACCTCTTTTTTATTAAGACCGAAATAAAAAAAATAAATAAAAATATATATATTAGGCATTAACGGCCCATAGAGGGCATAAAACCTAGCTTCTCCAACCACTTTATTTGCGAAGTAGAAGGGACCTACAATTTTAAGCCGAATCCGAACGGCAAATTTGAGAAGCTTCTCATGACAATTGATACTCTTGGATGTTTGTCAGACGTTCGCAAGAGGTGGGGCAGAGGAAAAATACTCAAAATGTTATTTGGCCCCGGAATTGAACCGGGGACCTTTCGATTAGTAGGCAGACACACTAACCATTGAGCCACTGCGCCCGACATACCGAAATAGGCTTATCTGGAAATTCGCTGAAAATGTGTTCTCATCTCTCTTTGCAAATTTTTTTTGACAGCTTCGAAATTTGTCTTAAAGCATTTAGGAACCAACGCACAAGGTCGGAAACGGAAGCAGGAATAATCGATTCGAACCAAATGCACATATGTTTATTAATAAATGTATGTGGTGGGTCTACGAAAGCATGCCAGATGACTGGACCATCAGCTCCAGATGCCCCATCGTCAAGAAAGGCAATCATATGCCTTCCAAGAATAATCGAGGCATATGCTTTCTTAATGTGGCATATAAGATCCTTTCCAACGACACCAATGACACCTTAGTGGAGATCCGACAAAGAATTACCTCTGCTACTTACGAACAGTAATCCTACCAGTCCTGCTGTATGGTGTCGGGTGCTGGACGATAAATCGAAATGGGGAGGTTCTCTTGAAAGAAAAATACTTCGTCGGATTTTTGTCCTGTGTGCCATGAGTGCGAACGGAGGAGAATATACAACCGCGAACTCTATGAGCTGTATGAAAATAGGAATGTAGTCCAAAATCACGGCGCCTACATTGGCTCAACCACATTGAGCGAATGGAGAATAATTCTCCAACCAAAAGGATCTTTGATTCCCAGGCCCCGGGTTCCGTTTTAAGGACCAAGCCATCGCTATTGCCAGAGCGCTTGGTCTGGACAACGGAAACATTAATGCTGGTATGATACTTTCTATTTTTTAATGCATTAAAATTTCTTTAATGTTAGCAGAATATAAAGAAGACAAATAGATATTGAGCGAAAAAAACTGTTGCTTTGGTTTATTTACATTTTTAATTTATTTAATTTTGTTGGTTATTTTTCACACTTCATTACCTACTTGGGAATACTATTCTGATTGACATTGACACAGTGCAATTGTATTCAGTTTAATAATGTTCGATTTTGTTTCACCTCATTTGAGACTTCATTCACGCAATTTAGTACACTATACCTCATTTGGAAATGCGAATCTGTATAGGAAATGAGGTAATTTTTAATCAATGTATTAATTTGTTGTTTTTATTGTTATTATTTTTTCGATTTCTCATATTTTCGAAAATTGACATAGGAAAAGATAGAACTCAAGTGACGGTCTAGAAGTTTGTCAAATCGAAAAAATCAGTTTGATATCCTCGGAGACGATATTCAGTGCTCTGATACACAAAAATTTGGAAAGAAAACAATTGTTTATAAATAAAATAAATAAAAAAATGAGAAAGTGAACAGACAAGAACTCAAATCAAGTCACTCAATTCGTCCTTAGGTTCAATTATTTAAACAATCAAATATTTTCCCATTATCACTTCTGATAGAAAAAAAAAAACTACTTCCAAAAATTGAATCTTTAAATGTTCCAAAACTCACATAAAAGGCGGTAGCATTTTCATCACGCCTGAAATGTTCTCCGTTTCTTCTTCTCCAAAAGTTGATTTCGGGTCGCTACAGGGCATTAAAATATATTTTAAAGAAACTCACCTTAAATTATATTGAACTTTGCGGCTGCCGCTGAATCCACAATCATTCTTTCTCGCTCACTCTTCCTGTATTTCGTATTAAAACGTCAAACATTATACCCGCGATAGCTTGTGGCCATTTTTTATTTCAACCCTCTTCGCTTGGAAGTCTTTTTACAATTTCAGTGGTCTAAGTTATAGAAATCCAGTAAAAGAAATAATTGAAAATGTAAGTGCTTTATTAATTTGCATGGACCAGTTTATATTTAATTTGTTTTCATCACAGGGCTAGAGACCGGTCTGCTTCGCCTGAAGCCGAAAAAGAGAAGGAGAAAAAACAAGCCAGCCGTGGACGAGAGCGCGATCGAAGGCGCCGCGGTTCTGCATCTAGCAGCAGTGACACAAGTGCCAGGTAAACCCGTTGTATTGTGTCATTTTTAAAGGGTTAATTTTAAATGATTTAATTAGCGAACAACACTACGAACACTCGCAAAATACTAGAAATTATTTGAAAAGTTTATATTTCGTATAGCTTTAGAAATCAACCCTTTAATAAATTGAAATTTAATAAAATTTGTTTAAACAAATGACTAATTTCATCTAATGAAGCTCGTCAGACAGTAGCTCATCACGCAGTAGTTCTGGGTCGGGGTCGCGGTCTAGTTCATCAGACACATCATCATCAGGATCATCATCGTCTAGTTCTTCTAGCGGTTCAGACCGGGGTCGTGCACGAAGGAAGACTGCATCTCGCTCTAAATCGCCAACTACAAAAGCTCCGGTCCGCAAGGATTCCAAAGAAAGGGATGCAGGTCGTTCTAAAGATCGGCCCCGTGATGAAGACCGCAACAAAAAACGCAGTAAGACTCGCTCAAAGGAACGTGTTCGCTCTAGATCTCGAAGTGGATCACGGGCACGCAAGCGCCGTGAACGTTCTCCAACACCAAAGCCTACACGGATTCATATTGGTCGACTAACACGCAATGTAACCAAGGAACACGTTATGGAGGTTTTCAGTTGTTTTGGTGAGGTAAAAAACATCGATTATCCAACTGATCGCCTTCATCCGACGTTTGGACGTGGTGTCGCCTTCGTTGAGTTTGCCAAACCCGAAGAATGCGAAGCTGCAATGAAGCAAATGGACGGTGGACAGATAGATGGACAAGAGATATCCGTGGCTCCAGTTCCACAACAAAAGGCTCGTCCCCCAATGCGCCGAATGTCGCCCATGATGAGAAGAGGACCAACACGACCATGGCGTTCACCATTCCGCTTTCAAAGAAATCGAAATCGCTCACCAATAAGGCGCAGAAGCCCTCGTCGTCGCTCTCGCAGTCCAATCCGGAGAAGAAGACGCAGCAATAGCTCAGACAGTTCACGTTAACAAATGGTCGAACGCAATCAGCGGATTTAACATTTTACAAGTAAAAGATGATCATTACTTATTATTCACCATAAAAATACTTTGACCTTACAAGCTGTTCTTACAATAGATAAGCTTATTGAACTTTTAATAAAAATACACAATATTGAAAGTTTGTTGAATATTTTTTTTAGTTACAAACGAAAGCACAAACAAAACACGACCTTCCCAATGCGGGTTAGACATTTTTGTCATCAAACTACTCTAAAAAAGTAGAAATAAATAACTTGAGGATTTTATTTTTTATTGCTTATTTTCTAAATGAATAAAAGTACAAGTGGCATCCGAAAGGGGGCATCCGTCGGGATGATTGGACTGAAAGAAACAAACCCTTTTTTTCAACGTGAGTTTAGCTGTACTCGGACCTGAATCTCTTTCTTTAGGACGACGAATTTTTATAATGTCTCCCGGATGGAATTCGAATATCTCGTGTTTGTTCTTAAGCAGAGTTTTAATGCCTCCACACTCCGATTTGATGCTATTTAAATCTTCCTGGGAGAGATGGTCCGCGATCTCCTTAATTGTTCGCTGTTCACCTTTATTCCAGTTGGAACTGCTTCCTTCTTTTTCTGATCCAAGGAGATAAAAGAAAATTTTCCGAGTCAATCCATTGATCACATCGCTATCTATTTGCGTGCAATTGCGAACAAGTTCAACTTTTTCTCGCAGTCTTATTGGATTTTGCTGCATCTCTATTGTTAAAAACTCGTCAATTCCTGAGCATATTTGCTTGTGGCTCAATTCGGCATAGGTTCTTGCAATTCCTATTATGGCTATTCGTTTAGTGCTAGGAATTTTCAGACGGTCTCTGAGCGTCAGAAACCCACATTTCTTGGAAATCGTTTCAACATAATTTAAAAAGTCATTATAAGAACTCACGTTTGAGTTCCTACGTTGGAACTTTCTCCCAGAAAACTCAAAAGGACAACAAGGTAATAGGAAATATTTCATTCTGGTAGATCCGACGGCGGCCATTATCGGGATCCATGCTGACAGCTCATCTGAGTGATTCCCAATAATCCAATCCACCTCGGAGGGAAGTTTAAATTGACTAGGCACAATTGTCTTTTCAAATAGAAGCGTTGTTTTCGGAAACAGACTCCATATCTTTCGACTCCTTACATCATAACCGCAGCCCTTATAGCCTTCTTGGTTGAGAATATAAACTAAAAGGCCATTACCACAGCCAAGATCTGCGAAAGCCTTTGGATTGCAATGGTGTTCTCTCCACAAACATATGAGATATGCTGCTATGGCCAAATCTTCATATACAAATTTAAGAGGATCTGTACTCTCCTCCCATATCTGCAAATAGCCGTACGCATTAATATGTTTTAAAGGACATACCCTAAGAAAATTAACTTGAACTCACATCGACCAGCTGCCTTGCGTAATTCTCTTTTAACTTTTTGTACAAATTGTTATAGTATTCGACATCAATGAGACGCAGCGATTCAAATGCATTTTCAGTTCTCTCTGCACAATTGGCCCATTTCAAAAGTTTCGGCCTCAAAACAAAATCAATCCACCTATCAGGATCTTCCTCTTTTCTACGGTTTGACAAGGAATTTACTATCAGTTCTCCATCCCTATAAGCAACTCGAAAATCATCAAACGTAGCCGATACAAGTGTGCATGTGTACTGCGTGTTGACAAAATCTGGGGAAAAAAACTATGTGCGTACCAAGTTAGCGGCTTTGCTTTTATTTGTACCCACCTACTATACCAACTGCTATTACAGTTTCATCATCGTTTTTTGTTAGAAATTTCATTGATAACATATAACCTTCGCATTTTTCTATACCGTCACAAGTAGTTAACACTTTCAATACCTCATCCTCCGAGGTTTCTTTGATTTTTAATTCCGGAAGCGAAGATTCGTCGATGCCTTGGTCGTGTTGTGAATCAATTTGATAGTTAACTCTGTCCATCCCTTGGTATATTCGGTTAACTACTGTTGTTTTACATGCAAATATTTTTTTATTCACTGTGTGGTAGTTTTTTATTAGAATTGAAATGCACTTCCAAAAATCGGCAAGATCCATGTTGTTATCCATGATTTCTGGCAAGATGAATCCAACCAAATCCATACCTACCTAATCTACATACTTAAATGTCAAATTTGCGGTTTGTGATCAAGTCACAATATAATGTTTTTTTTTTTTATTTTGGGACTGTTCACAGTGCATTTAAAGTTTGAGCAGTTTAGAAAGTTTGTTTGTAAAAGGCTTCCGGTTATTCCTAATGCGTTTGAATTTTGTCACAACTGCAGTAAAATTAAATTATCATTTAATTTGCGTGTACGAATAAAAGCAACCTACAATTTTTCACCCACTCCGAACGGCTAATTGGAGAAGCTTCTCATTGATACAATTGATACAGTTGGACGTTTTTCAGACGTTCGTAAGAGGTTTTAGTTGGCCACAGAGTGATTTGAACCTGAGAACCTTAGACTAGTAGTCCTGAGTACTCGTTGCCAACAAGTGGTCCAAATCTAAATTGCATTTTGTCCAGATCCTGCAGTTACTCAAAGAAACAACTGCCCAAAATCTTCATTCTAGTGTTTATTATAAACTCTATTTCTTCAACGTTCCTACAGCTTCTGCAATTGTGCAGTATTCCTAGCCGTTCCGCATCGAACCACACTGCACAGTGTCCTGAGACTACTCCCGTCAGTTCGCGAATGTTATTGCGGTTAAGTCCGAGTACAGAGCTCTCTTGCATATCTGCACGATGGAGATTAGTCCAACGCAGATTTGTTCTACTCAAAGACTCTGTCGATTTTCCGCGCAATCTTTTTGACTTTGAGGGCCACAGATGCATGCAACTCCGATTCATGTCTTGCCAGCTTCTTCATTGCCCGGGATACCATTGTGTCCAGGCACCCAGTAGAGGATCTTGTCAGTGAATGATATCTGGTCCAAGTATTTTCGGCAGTGCTTCACTGCCCTTGACATTCATCACTTTCCGCTTGGCTTTCAGAGTATACGGTGATGATTTTTCTGACAAAGTTGCGTCTCTTCTTCTCCGAAACGAAACACAACAATCCGCTATTATGGCCACGCAAAACAAATTCCTGGAATTCATCGCTCCGACTTTTGTAGTTCTACCTTAACCCAACTAAAGTTGAGAACTAAGCGTTATTCACTTAAGACCATTATGCATTTGCGGCCTAATGCAAGAAATGTATATGTACGTACAAATTAAAAAAAAGGTATAAAAGGCATATGAATATAATATATTTAACTTTTTTCTTCTTTTATATATGATAACAAATGAAACAAAATATGACATTTATTTGGTATAACAAATTAGTTCAAAAACTGTTTACATACGACGAGACTTGTTACAGACTATGCAGAATACTTTATAAACAATAAATGGTATACGTATGTGTGAAAGAAAAATAGAATCGATTATTTATTCATATTCAATTTCTTCTCGCACAATTTCTTAATATGCAATTGATTTGTAGCTTCGGCCTGGCGCAGAATTTTTCGAATATCATTCAGTCGGTTGTGTTGTATCGCCAGTAAATAAGCTGATTTCAGTTGTCCAATAAATATGTGATTTGATATTCGTATCTCAATGCTGGTTATCATTTTTGCCAGATTGTCCAATGTAGTCTTGACTTCGGGCTCATGAGTTTTTGTTGCCGAATTGATGGCAATTGTCAAAATTTCGTCAATGTCTCGACTCGTTGTGCCATTGTTCCCCGTTATGCAATTGAGAAGTTTTTCCACTTCAACGAGTCGATTGTTTCGAGCCAGATATTTAGCAGTGGCACCAAATACTTTCATATGCGGTAATTTATAATTTTGAATGATGCTGGAATAGAATTATATAAATATTTAGATTTTTGAAGCAGACATCGTAAATTGAATAGTTTCGAACCGATAAGCCAGCCCAAATCCTTCTTCGATATTCTTTCCGCTAAGTAAGATCAAAATACAAATCTGAATTTTCTCCTGAACGGAATCGAAAAGTGTTGGCAGGTTTATGGCATCCATACGAATCTAAAAAAAGAATACTGTAGAATTTTAGCTGATAGGATAGCGTTGTTGTTAACCTGTTTTAAAATTTGTTCTGTGATTAATCGACCATCTTCCGCTGCTTGTTCCCGCTCGCACTGTGCTAAAAACTTAGTCACCTCTATTTGCCTGAGAATTGTATTAATGTGAGCGTTCAATGATTTCGCGTCCATAAGCATCAGAAAAGAGCTTTGTGTTGATTGCCGCTTGCCGTCCATGCTTACATTCTCCCACTGACACAGCTCCAGTTCGGATTGTAAGTGACGATGGGCGTTGCGAAGGTGAAACGTATTGTCATGTAGCTGCTGAAATGTCTGACAATTCATCAAATAGAACTTGACACACGTCATACTTGCTCGAACAGGATCTTTAAGAAGAATTTGAAGTTCATAGAGACAATGAAGTAAGTTTTTAGTCTCCAAATATCGACAAGTGCCAAGAATGGCTTCCTTCCAAATGAGCAATCGTTCATCGATCTCCAACATATGATGGATTACTTCGTTAACAGAACCAGTCTTGAGAAATACCAGAAAGATGTGATGGATAAAAAGGTCTACATCCTGACCTTGCACTAAGAAATACTTGAGCGCAATTGATATCTCTTTTTGACGAATGAAGAAGTTAATAACATCAACATGGGACCCATATGTGAACACATAATGAAGGCACTCTTCGTACACTCGCGACTGTCGCAACAGTTGTTTTTGGTTATCTAAGCAGTTCAGAGTAATGTTTTCACTATAATGACCCTTGCTCAACTGCTTCAAATTGGCAAGTGTATTCAGAATATTGATTGCAGGCTCATGCAATGGAATGTGTTCGCGACGTTTGGACAATAATGATGTGAGTGATGTGTTTGAGTTGCGAATGATAGAGGCTCTGGCAAGTGTTTCAGGTTGCGGCTTAAAGGATGGAACAGACTCGATGATTTTCAGCACTTCTTGCAGCAATGGTGGACTTCGACTTGGACGTTTGATTATCGGAAAATCAATTTTCTTACTGAGGTCTATTGATTTCGTATCATGAAATATAACTTTGGCAATCATTGCATTCTCTTGTTCAGAACAGAGTTTTGTCATACAATGCGAGAACTTGTCCCTAGCTGTTTCAAAGCTTCCTGCACGCAGGCAAGCTAACCCATGTGCGGCCATGACACCAGCCGTTGGAAACCCACATTTCCAATGAATTTCTAACGCCAACTGCCACTTTTCAACTTGAACTAAAGAATCGGCCAATTTTCTTAAATTGTGATTGTTGATTGGCCCAGCGGGGATAAGTGCCTCGCATCCATTTTGAACCACTGACATAATGATGTCGGAATGTTCGCGAATGGTCTCAACTTCAGGAGGTCCTCCCCGCACCTGTAAAGCATTTAATTATTGGATCTGTTGCGTTGTATGCAAATACTTACCTTGGCAGCCAACGCCAAGCAGTTCATCATTTTAGCGATAAGCTCATAATCCACCTCGGGATTCGGAACCAGCAATTTTTCCAACTTTCCGCAATGGTATAGCAACAAATCCACACACTTGCGATTATTAGTGTGATATGAAAGAATTGACAAGCATAAAGCCACACTGGGAGCATGCTCATAACAGAATTCTTCTCTCAAAAGTTTGTCGTGTGTGATGTTGCCGCTCAATATCCACCTACAATCATCGTCCTCATACTCTCTACACTTAATTCGTTTTTCTGTGACCGCAATGGACGATTTTACTGCAATGCTCTTGGCCTCTTGTTCCCGTGTTTGATTTATGCATTCACTGCAAACTCTGACTGCAACATCCTCATACAATTCAGGAATCTGCATACGATTCGAGGAACACGCGAAGCATACTACCCTTCCACACCGACGGCAGTGATGACGTCTCATAAGCATGGTAAATACTGCACGACGACAACACATACAATGGGCAGCTTCGCAATCTTGAACCCATTGATCCTTGGTTGGTGGATTTTTCGGCATCACGAATGCCTCACACAGAGAGTCTAACGAAGCCATATCAGTTGATTGCGAGACTCGTTCCGATGAGCTTGTCATTTCTCGAATCTGATAATCTAGAGCTTTTGTCGCATAGATACGCAAGAGCAGATCAACACACTCCAATGTGATGACATGATTTTTTTGATACAGATTAAAATTAAGCAATATGAAAGCGGAACTGCTATCATTGCCCAATGTGAAGTTGATAGAGTTCTTCGAATGAATGTCATAAATATTCCCGCGCTTATCAAAGCAAAACTTGCACAACGATACTGCAGCTACAGGATCGGCTTGATTATCCTCGAGCAGGGGTCGGATGGAATCTAAAACCCTAGCTAACACATTAAACTTAGAATTCATAATCAACTGCTCAATTATTAATAACGGATTGGCCAACAGTTTCCAATTCTGATCACGCTCATCTAGTGTCAGCTGCTCGAATATCCTAAGCGAGACCTTGTAGTTTGTAATATTTGCTGTATTCCGAACATGTTTATACAGAAATTCAATTACATAGTTGAGCAAACTCACGGAGCGGAACTTGTCCTTATGAGCTTCGTAAAAGTGGCAGACTTCTATTGTGGGAAACGTCTCAATTGTTTTTAGCAAATGCCAATCAAAATCTTCCCCCAACTCAACTAAAATGTCGAGAAATGTGGCAAAGAAGGAACGCATCTGGTGTGCGAATGAACTGGCCAGCTTCACAACGTTACACCACTCGTAACACAGTTTGAAGTGTCGCTGAGAAAGTAATTTTTCGAGAATCATATTCGGGGTCTTTAGACCAAAATCATAAGCTTGTGGCCACGATTCCAATTCGAGCACTGATGAAACTTTGGAATAGATGTTGATATCTTCTAAAGTCTTACCCAAGTTGGTCTTGAGCTCTTTGTCGATATGCTTAGCATCGCGATGCAGAAGGGTGCTTTCAATAAGATCTTTCGCTAAGCGCGAACTTTGTACTCTTGTAAAATTGTTATAGATCAAAGAAGCTCGGACGTTAATGTTAGCTATATCTCCAGCAAAATAAACATATTTTGAGTCCTCTGATATAAGATCTGCGATTATTCGATCTTTTTCGTTTTGGTAGGCTCGCTCATCTTGCACTTTTTCTCGCCAATTCTGCAAAATATTATAAATAGCCATTTTATTCTGCAGCTTCCTGATGCGATCTGTGTCAAGTTTATTCGAAAGTATCGCTGCGATTACATCATTTCCATTGTAGATTTCTGACAAATAGTTAACGCAACTGAACTGAATGAATCTTTGAAGATATTCATCGTTCATGCACTGATCTTGAGTAGATCCCTTTATTTTCTGCAACAGATACCCTAAAAGGGCATTCTGACTCGATATGTAATTGAAGATCGACCGATATTTCTCTTCGGTGATCTTGTACCGACGTTCCTTGCGTTCCTTTCCGCATATTTCTGGACAAATATTTAAGGCGATAACATGAATGAGATTGAGATTAAGCGATACGACATGTGATTCAATTTCCAAGGGAGTTAGATTCTCCTCAAAAATCAATTCGCCAATTACATCGCTCGGATCAAATTTCAACAGAACACTGGTATGAAACTCCACATTCTTATCCCTCATTTGCAAAAACTTTGATAGGTTTCCAATGTACGAGAGAAATCTGACGAAATAATTAAACTTGGACTTGAGATCGGCAAAATCATTGGTTAACAGCTTCAGATCATCGATTCGCTGCAGATCAGATTCGGGTTTGTAGAATATATTCTGAAAGATTCTTCCACGCTGCAGCTCTATGGACAACTTTTTAGGCTTAAGTGAGTAGAAACTGTTGCAAAGTATTTCTTTAAGACCGATTTCCGATCTACTGATGGTCTTTATCAGTCGCATACATTCACAAATATTCTCAAGGAAATTGAGGCAACCCATGTCGGGGGGAAGACTCGAATTTGCACTTAATGATGAGGATATTTTCGGCAGTTTGCACATTCTACGTATAACCGGTATAACATTCGCTGTAATGTCATAGTTAATGTTAAGATTTAGTATAAGATCGGCAGCGATGACTGCCTGAATATTTGAACCTTGGTAATGATGCAGGAATGGGTAGTTGTTTGAATACTTTTCCAAAAGTGTTTGAAATTCTTCGCATAGCTCAACGGTATTTGCGTTAGCAAAGTTATCAACGATACTGATTATTTTTGAAGCTTCAAAACCCTTTGCAGCGGCTTTTTTTATCTGCTCAACCGTTGCTTGACAATCTTGTGAGTTCATTTCTTGTTGCAAGTAGCTGTCATATATATTTTCAAGTTTCTTTTTAACTTGCTGCTGATTTTCGACAAAACTAAGTTCGCGATCCAATTCGGTATTACGCAGGTTAAATGTCTGTCAAATACAAATATTTATTAAAAATAGAAATTGCTTTTGCGGCTGATTTACCTGTATTATGTATTTGACGTCATTAAAATTCTTCATTGCAAGCGCCATTATAGCCAGATTCTCCGGAGTTGCCAACATATTGGGAATAATACTTCTCCGATTTGTTGCCTCAGCCAATTCGTTTGATTTGATGTCTTTGCTTGCAATTCCCAAGGCAATCCGCTGATCACCGTTAGCAAAAGTGGCTCTTCTTCGCTTTTTAGCTTTTCGTCTCGTTAAGCTCGCGTAATTGATTCTTTCCTTACTTTCGTCGTCGCTGCTTGTCTTTTCAATATTTTCCCTATGCAACTGAACCAACTGCAATAAATCTTCTGGTTCCATCTGAAAACTCCCCACTTCTGTGTCAGATATCTTTGCCAATATTGAATACTTCCACAGACCGTCATTGATGCAGTCCATAATACGGGTAAAACGTCTCTTAATTCTCTCCGAACAAGTCTTGTACTCTTCGCTGTGTAGTTTTTTCATGATAAAATTTTTCAAGAAGCTAAAAATGCACTTAAGTGCCGCGCCTCGGCAAATGAATCCATGGCGACAAAACCCATACTCAGAATGCGTCTCTAATTCTGTACTAGATGGAGATTTTTTTTTTATATACGCAAGATGCGAAGACGAGTCTAGATGTTCCCATCTCAGAAAGACTAATTGGAAGATATCCTCTATCAAGTTACACAGAACATCTATGTTTTTCATTTGCCGAAGCATTATTTTCACACGGTTTATCTTGTCTTGATAGAAGTGATTAAAGTTATAATTTTTGTTGTGATTAATTATTATTTCATAGATTGCAGCCAAAACGAAGAAGTATGTGAGCGTTTCCAGCTCAAAGTCTCTCATCGACTTCAGCACATTCGATTGGCTTTCAAATGTATGATTGTTTTCGATTACTTGACGAATCTCTTCATATCCAATGAAAATTATGTTTTTGTGATCGTAAATGAATGGAAGAATGCCATTTGTCTCGACGAGGGTTCCAATCGTCACCGCAGAACTGGTATACTTTCGCAAAAAATGAATACTACTATCCAACCGTCGAAAATCATTGAAGAACAGCTTTTGAATCTCTGAAGCATTCTGTAGATCGAAACATTCAAGCATTTTTTGTAAATTGCCCAATTCCGCTATGGACTGGCTTACTGAATTGAATTCATTTGCAACTTTGGCAAGAACCAATGCATTTCGCATGCAACTATTGATTACATCAGTAAAATTCCTATGCTTCCGAACAGCTAGACTAACAAAGTGTTCATTGTTCTTGATCATTTCATAGAGAATTAATTCTTTTGAAAAGTAATCAACCGCCTTGTTGGAGTGTGCGCTATACAGCGCAGAATACAGGTCAAGGGAGCCCTTGGCTAATAGACTTATATAAAAGTTATCACCCCATTTCTTTCCGATTTCCACTATTTTATCTGCGCAGTCTTTTATCAGATCTGCCGGTAACTCTAAATTGGCTATGAAGTTGGTAAATTTATGCACATCTTTTTCTTCTGCGGATTTTTCTATAAATTTATGTAGGGCTAGAATTTTGGCGTGTGTAGCACACTCTAGTCCGTGTGGTTGTTTTACAATGAAGTCCAACAATTTCAGACACGGAAAGGGTTTTTGGTAAATATATAACGCCAAAGAATTATGAAGTTCTTCATTTTGTTTGTAACTAGAAAAGTTTCCAACAAAATTCTAAGAAAACAATTTTGTTAAAATAAAATAAAATCGCTGTAAATATCAAGGTTTTACCTCAAAAAACAGAGCGATATCTGTTTCGAGAATACTTAGGTATTCGCTCGGGTGATTTTCCATTTCTTATTGAATTGAACAGACCATCGCAAGGGAAATATTCTTCTTGCTGATATATCTACATAAATCACCTCTTTCCTGCAATTTTATTCGAATCTTGATAAGAAGGCGATTGTAATAATTGGAAAATCATATATAATTATAAATAAGTAAAAGGCAAAATGCAAATAAATAACAATACAAAAAACAAAGGAGATGGACTTTTGATTTGAATGTTGATTTTAAACAGCTGATTGGTTCCACCTGCATACAGCGGCTGTTTTTTTTGTTTAAGTTCTGTTGGCTTTTAAGAAAGATTGTTACCACTTATGTGTATCCGAAGAGTCTAACTTACTACTACGGTTTCATTAGGGACGAAATGAGCTGATTTGAAAGTTTGCTGAAAAAGTATTTTGATTTGAGTTTTCGCATGTGGTTTGACAGCTTGCAAATTTGTCATTTTAATGCATTTAGGAAATCAATGCGAATCTTGGAAACAAGTGGGAGTGCTATCAATTCACACCATAAGCAATTTTATTTATATGTATATGTATGTATTTAAAATTCAGCGCAGAAGTAAACAGCAGCAAAATGGTACATTCTTCAAATGATTTTGTTTTTTATTTGAAAAAATATAATGTTTAAATGACTTGCTAAGTCCCGTCCCATACTTGGTGTACTGAACCGGACAACACACTACACATACAGATATTTGAGCACTGCTATTATTTTAACGCAATTCTATATTTATTTCATAAAATACACACAACAGAAGCATTGATTTGCATTGTCCCATATTCCACTTCCACGCTGTATTTATTTCTGTTGTCAAATTTGCTCTTGCTGTATTCCGGTTTAGTATATCTCCTTATTTAAAAGTCCTTTGTTTGCTTTCCGATTGACGTCTAAAAGCTTCACACCTTCTCTCAGAACCTCAATTCAATTTGGGAATGTTCGATTGGGCTTCACCCCCTTTACCACAAATGAGGTAGACACTATCTCATTTCCAAATGTGACTCTGTATGACAAATAAGGTATTGAATCGCAATTGGAAAAGTTCATAGAAATTAACTAATTTGTCTTAACAAAAACCTAGTATCCTCAAAAGTTCGGTATCAAAAAAGTAAAAGTAAAAGTGAAAAATAAAGTTTTTTAAGATAAGAAATATATTAATATTAATTACGCTTTTGAGCTTCGCATTGACAAACGCAGCCAATTGAACCATAGGAAATCAGTGAAATGTAGCACAAAGCTTCGTGGCGTTTCAACTTCAAATTGAGACTCATAAAAACAGAACGTAATGTTTCGTTACGCTGCTGTTGAGCCAAGTGTGTCAACGCAAAGATAGGAAAAGGTATGTACTGTCAAGCTTTTACTTGCTATTGGATACGATAACAAATTGGCTGTCCAATGCCAACGATGTAAATGTCAATTTTAAATTGATAAACAAAATATTACAGTTGTCAACAGCGATGGCTGATAATAATTGTGGATGAGTTTAATCAAACTATATTGAATGTTTTATTCATCACCAATTAATGGGGTTCATTTATATTTTGTCTTGAGGCACAGTGACACAGTCGCAAATAACGGGTGCGATTTTGCTTAGATAAAACGAGTAAAATAACTCTCGATTGCTACTTGGCAGCACTACACTAAACTGAAATTTTATTCCCAAAATACTACTCCAACTTAAAATATAAATTTGACCTCTTATAGGACAAGTGGTTTGGAAATGGCAGTGGTTCAAAAATTTTTTTGTCAAAAAGGGAACTTTACACGCAAGTAACATTTGGAGGAATGTGTCAATTCAGTAGGTGAGAAATATCAAAGCTTCAACACATTGGATAAGAAACGTTAATGGAACACGTAGAAATCGGTGTTTGGAAGCATTCATCTTTATCCGCTAAGGACCTTAGGGCCAACTATAATGAACTTATGGGAGCTTAAGATAGTTTCAAAACCGAACGATAAGCTACCAGAGCATCGTCAAAACGAAACGTGTCCATATTTGCGCCTGGAAACAAATAGCTGTTATAGACTGAAATAATTCAATTGGCCATTCTACTGCGAAGGCTTACTCAAATTTCTCTCAAAAACTAAAATTTCTGAAAAAAGATGTGTTTACGAACGTTGTTTTCATCGTCACAGATTCGATGTGACTAGAGGGTGTTTTGTTTTTTGTTTCTTGGCAACAAAAAAGTGGGACACACAAAAAATGTCAAATTTGAAACTTCCGTACGTAATGAGCCATTTCAATCTCTTTCACCTAAGTTCGTGAAAGCGAACGAACGTGAACGCTGTAATGGTCAATGGTATACAGCAACTTGTATTCGCTCCGTTGATTAAACTAACTTCAGCACCCAGAATCAAATATGGTTAAGCGTTTCGCGGCTATGGTTATCCCGGCTAAATTTAGCGTATATAGGCTAAGTTGCTGTTGTAACTAACATGCAAATGTGCATAAGGTTGATTAAAAATAAAAACACATAATAAAAAACAAATAATTTTGTGATTTGGCTGCATTGACCGGTCCCACTAAGACAGCGGCAAGCGCTTAGCTTGGCTGACATTCTGCTGCTAAGAGACGTTTTCACACGGTCATGTTGGCCACAGCGCTTGGCTATGAGTTTAGCCGAAAACCGTGAGATGTTGTAAACTGCGAATAGCCGACCGAGTTAAAAAAAATACACCTTTTTCACAAAAGGAATTTCTCAAGTAATTTTATATTTTTCGTGTAATAATTTTCAACCAAATGGATTTAAAACAATTTTTCTACAACCCAGTTGATATACTCGATCGTTTAGTGTGTGTTTCTATTTAACGAGCGTGGAAATTAAAACAGAAAATCGCGACGCAAAGAAGCAAAAAAAAAAAAAATTGAAATTCCCTTTCCCAGTGAGCAAGGTGAAAAGTCATGTTCTAATAAAAGTAATCTCAATAAAAAACATTATTTTCAAACAAGAAAAACAAAAAAGGCAACAATTTGAAATTATTTTTTCGCAGTAATCAATTGCATAATAAAAAAAAATTAAAAATTACGAACACAACATAGAACTAGGACAAGAAATTGTATATTTATGTTTTCAAATCTAAATCGTGGCAAAGAAAGATTTAATAAATTCTTTCATCTACTAGCGGTGCGTAGCAATTGATCGTGTTTGTTGAATGTTTCTTGTAATACAAAAGTATTCCTTCCCTCTTCGTATGTAGATGTTTTATTATTTCTGCACGATATCTGTGTGCGCTCGTAGGCATTTTGTGTAAAAAAAACTCTGAAACTTCTTCTTTTTCGTGTTTTTTATTTTCCGAGCTAAGTTTTCAATGTTTGTCTTATTTTTCCGTTATAAGATTCTCCATTCCCAATTCCATTCTCTGCTCACTTAGTCGTATGCTGTGCTGCGTAAAACCATGTTTTTTCGTTCCTCTTATTAGTTTTATCTCTCTGTCAGAGGACTAGCGCAAAATGTCAGCAAACAAGGAATGAAGTCATTCATGTTTTCTAATAATAATAATAATATTGAAATTGAAATTGAAACTAGTTTAGTGTAAATTTTAAACGAAACATTTGTCAATCCCAAATGTAGATACATACCTGGTTTCTTATTGAATACTTTGTGATTAAAATAAAACCAAATGAAGGAAGGAACACTGGGTAAACTGCACGTTAAATTGACTTAAACCTATCCATCATTATGAGGTCTTATCTTTCAGATAGGCACCGCAATGTGATACAAAATATTAGTACCTATTTTAGGTTCTCACATAGTTGTTGCTGCCTAGTCTGCGTTGGTACATAATGTCGTCGAAACATGTACACATCGGAGTAACACAACTCGCACATCTTTCGCTTGCTTCTATCATTCTTTAGTACAAACGAAACAAGGGGGAGACAAACAATGCATTAATTTTAAGACAGATTTTCCTACATTCTCTTTGCACACACCTTCCAAGACTTTTGGTAGAAATAGAAACAGTCTTGTGTTTTATTTAATGCCATCTTGATTTTTGTACTGGATAAAATATTCTGTATAAGAAATCCGCCTCCGTGTAACCTGCAGTGTTTTGCAGCTTGTGAATGAGAAAAATACTTCGGAACTTTGGACATATTATTCCTATTACCTCTACCTGTAACATAGATGTTCATTAAAACAGTTACCATAACTATGTGTGATCGTTTGGACACAATAGTTTTTTGGCCACTTGTTTCAGTAAAGGTGCTGCACGAATTTTCGCTCTGAGGCGCAATGGCAAGTTTTTACTTGTTTTGTTGGGAGCTGTATGCCACCACTGATACTCAAGAAATGCTCCATGGAATACCTCGGTGCTTTTAGTGTAATAGCCACTACGGTGTTAAAGAAGCTGATTATTTAATGAGTAGCTTGCTACCCAAGCTGGCTCATTGGGATGGTCCTGAGTTGTGTTTAAGCTTTTCGCTTGTGACAGCTTAGTACAAACAAGTTTCGTTTTTATGCAGCCCTAGGGAATTCTCAAGTGATCGAATATTCTGTTAACACAAATAATCATGAAAAAAAGTCTTGTCAAAAATGCTTGTAAAATTAGATTAGATAAGATTGTTAAGGAGGTGGGATTTAGTGGCCCTATCACCGCGACCACACTGGGCCAATTGCGATGTCCTCGTTTTAGCTTAAAGCCCACTCATGAGGACGGATTTCTTAATATATTGGGCTATGTCTTTGGGTGAGCTGACAGATATGTCAACTGTTTCAAGGTAGGGATTACCTAGGATGCGCAGATGTGTTTTTGTTAGGCAGTAACAGTGGCATAGAATGTGCTCTGCTGTTTCTTCGTCTTCATTGCACATTCGACAGACATTGTCTTCAGCAACTCCCATGGCCAAGGTGGCAACGGTGTAGAGGTTAGTGTGTTGGCTTGTAAACCCGTGTGGTGCAGGTTCAATCCGCATGGGGAACAACAACATACGCCACTCATTCTCCAGCCCTACACCAAAAGAAGAATTTCTGCTTGGTAGTACAATAGACCGCTACAGAGTCTGAGTGCTCTGGGATTTGAATTTCCTTTTTATAAAAAATAAAAAAAAACTCCCATGGCCACCAAGTGTTGTTTGGCTCTACTGTGCCCCGTCAGGAATCCGGTGATGTATCTGCGCTCAGGGTAGTTGTAGGAGTTGCTTTGTTCTTTTGTTGGATGAGGTTAGTAGGAATTGTTTGGCCTGTCTATTACCTTTGGTATTTTTCGGGTAATGCAACTTTTAGCAGAGAGGTACGCACAGAAAAAATTTGGCATCATGAATGATGTTGCAGATCATTTTCCGGAAAGCTGGTCTGCGTTTTCATTGCCGTCAAAGCCGCTATGGCCAGGCACCCTGATCTTTACTTACTTTACTTAACGGGTTTGCGACCCGTAAAGAGTCTCTGCCTGAGACACTGCAGCCATCCTCTGCGATCCCAGGCACGCTGCTCCAGTTCTCCAGACCAAGCGCTCTGGCATCCGCGATGACTCGGTCTTTAAATGGAGGTTCGGTTTTCCTCGCCTTCTCGAAATAGGGGGCTGGGAGTCGAAGATCCTCTTGGCGGAACATTATTTTCCATTCGGCAATGCAGGCGACGTGATTTAGCTTTTTGGACTACATCCACATCTTGGTATAGCTCATAGATTTCGCGGTTGTATCTTCTTCTCCATTCGCTCTCTTCGCACACAGGACCAAATGTCCGAACGAGTATATTTCTTTCAAAAGAACCCAATATTAGCTCCACTTTTTCACTTATCGCCCAGCACTCGGCACCATAAAACAGTACTGGCAGGATTAAGATTCGATGGAGCATGCATTTTGTCCTTCGAGTGAGGAGTTTTGAACCCATTTGTTTCGCTAAACCGAAGTAGCAGCATTCCAAAAGTAATTCTCCGCCGGATGTGAACTTAGGTGTCATTCGTGGAGTTGATGTTTAGTCCTAGGTAGATCAAGGCACCCAGATCAGGTGGACTCTTTTTGTGTTGGCTAATGCCTTGTGTAGCTTGAGGCAGTCCCAGACTAGTTTTGAGGTGGTTTCAAAGGCGTTAATGGCAAGCAGTGCCACTCTGCTGTCAGAGAGGATGTAAATGAACTTGTTGGTGATCTATTTTCTCCCTGATGCAGTGTTCTATTGCGTGCAGCTTGATATACGGAGTTACTTTTCTCCATACTCGCGTATAGAGAGGTCTTTTTGGTTGCTCTGTGTTCTCCTGCCCCAACTCCTTCATCTGTTTTCGATCCAGCCGTGTACCACACGAGTGAGCCTTTAAAAAATGTAGGTTTATGACGCTCCTAATTTTCTCGTTCGGTAAGGGCAACCTTGAAGTTGTGATTGAAGTTCTACCTTTTCA
This sequence comes from Portevinia maculata, assembly GCA_949715645.1. Lineage (NCBI taxonomy): Eukaryota > Metazoa > Arthropoda > Insecta > Diptera > Syrphidae > Portevinia > Portevinia maculata. The sequence goes on along the minus strand of OX454528.1, from coordinate 136,272,226 downwards.
GACAGTTGTCCGGTAACGGTTATTCCTAGTAATTCATTCCTTTCGAGTTCGTGAACCAGATTTGAGTGAATTAGTTTGGAGTTGCTTTCATACATTGATATAAGCGTGTAGGCGTTTGATATTACTTCCCTAAGTATGTATAGATGAAGAGGGAGAAAGTCCAGTTGAACTTCCAATGACTGCAGGTGCTGTTCTCATTGCGACCGATGTACACACACATCATAAACGTTGCAATTTGTTGATTTTGGCTTGTGTAGACTTTTGTTTTGTTTTTTGCCTCTAGCAAGGTGCTGCATAGGTAACAACGGATATAGCAATAGCTGTGTACATCCACAGCATCATACTGGGGTTCAAACATTCATTTTTTTCGCATTATACTTTTTGGTCGATCTCACATCGCTTGAAAGCTCTTTCTTTTCACCGAAATTGCAGCCCTAAGGAACTCTCACGCGATCGAATATTGTTTTTTAGGAAATAATCATTTAAGTCTTGCCAAGGATGCTGGTAAAATTCAGATATTCAGAAAACATCCTTAAGCTCATTTTACAAAAAACCCAGACCCGTTTCTCGCTGTATTGTTCCTTCTTGCTTAGCGGACGACAGGCTCATAAAACATTACAACTTTCAATCCTCTATGATCCCAGCCAGACAAAGCGGCATTCGCGAAAGCTTGGTATTTAAAATTGAGCTTTGTGCCTACTTCTTTGTGGTGTCAAACCTGAGGACTGACATTTTTTTATATTATCTTATTGGACTACATCCAATTATTGGTACAGCTCATACAGGTTGCGGTTGTATTTTTTTTCCATTCGCAGGACCAAACATCTTACAGTTTTTTTTTTTGTTTTTCCAAAAAAGGTCCGTATCTGCTGTTCTTTCATCTAACTGTCGGGATCATTGTTTTTCACAGCTGGAACTTTGTCTCGTCTGCCGGGTAGGAGTTTTTAACCTTATCCTATAATTTTAATTACTGAAACAGATGTGCAGCAAGACCCGTTCAGGAAGATGCTTTCGTATGTAAAATGACACATTGCCTACTGCATTTTTAATTCTTGCTGCAAGTTGTATCTATATCTAATTTCAGTGCACCTACAGCTTTGTACAATTTGTTCGGTTTGACGTTTCGCGCTGTGAAACTTTACATTACGTAGCACTAAGTCTGTTTCGTTGTTCAGTCATATTTAGGTCAGGCAAAAAGCAAACTGAATGATGGCAATTTCTTTCTGCACATGTGTTTCGTGTGCGTTCCTGCATGTAATGTTGCGTGCATCGTTGCTGCACATCTGTTTCAAGCATAAGGTATAACTCTTTGTCGGATCTTCACTAAGGTGTCGTTCTTGGTGGACTTTTTTGGACGTCGAAATTGTCGCTAATAACAGTGACGCTTGGGCCTACTTTGTTGGAAGATTCTTAACGTATAACTATAGGTACGGCGCTGTAAGAAACAATAAATATTTTGCAAACGTTTCGTCCAATTCCGTTTACTTTTTCTTACGTCCGAAAACAGCCATTTTATGTGCGTGGATGTTAAAATACAGACGGGAACGGTGTACAGACTCCTTTCATGGGCGCTTCGTTCAAATATGATATTAGCTTCAATTCGCATTTACTGTTAATGGTTGGACATTTGTCCTTGTTAACTCCCAGACCAATCGGTGAGCTCGGAAAATAATTAAAAACATTTACCAGCGAAATACTGCTTTTATAGATAGACATTGGACAGTTTTGGTTGTATGAAGACAGGTCCTAAAACATAGGTCAGATTAGCCACTCGACTTTTAGTTAATTTTGACGACTTTAGTCTATCGATAGGTAGATCTCTTGGCCATTACTGATAACACAGAGAAAATATGTGGGGAAGTGAAAATTATTGACATTTTAATTAGGTTCAAAAAAATTTCATAATACCAGAACGGCGGCATGTCGTTCAATGACTTTTGCCGAAGGTGTATCGCTTTCTCAATACTTAAATTTTAGATAAGTATGTTGCCTGTTTGATAACCTGATTATGTTCAACTATACCGCCATCGTACAATATACAAATTCTTGTTATTTAAAAATATAAACAACACGTACGTATGTAGGCGTACGGATATCACATACAAAAATGGCTCGGTATGCTGTACAAAGAAGTTTAATTCATATTCTAACTAAATTAGGTATTTCTTTCAACTCGCTAAAAATATAAATAAATAAATTGGTACTGTCTACGTAATGTGTGTGTAAATAACAATAATTTATTTGTTGAAATTTGTTTTCCTACATATCTACTCGTAACTGGAACTTGAATTATTTTCATTGTGCTGGGGAACTGATTTTTTTTTGTAGAATAATTTGACAATAAAAAAAAAAGAAGAGTTTATGTTGTTGTGCGTCGAGTTTTGAGTTTCTCCCTTATTCTGTTTTGTTTATATAATTTTTCATTGCGTTTTCGTTGTGTGTGTTGGAATATTCGATAAGAAATACGAAACCAAAATATAATAACAGCAGCCACAGCAGCAGCAAGAAGGAGAGAAAAGATTAAAAACTATGGATAACACGACAACGACGTCAGATCAACAGCAGCAGCAGCATCAACAGCAACATAACGGAATCAAAGAGAATAGTAATAGTGGCATTCCAATAATAACAACTACATCAGCAAGTGAGGTGAGTTCTATTCACATATCCGTGTACCTACCTACTAACAAATATTATGTGAACGAGTTTAATCTAAAATTGATCTTGAACGTCAAAATTGTTTTAATTATTCTTTCAATTGAACTTTAATTTAAATAATTGCAAATTAAGTATGTAAATTTGTGAATGGGTGAAAAATCTATTTTGGTGAGGTTGTATTTCTACTCAAATGGTTGGTAGTTAATTCATGCTGCCTACAACGCTTTTATTTCTGTTTGTTGGGGGTTATTTCAACCTTATTAAAAGCGTTAAAAATATTGTAATTGTTATTTATAATACGTGTAAAATCCTACTTCACTACAGACAGCATCCCAAAAAAACAGGTATGGTTCATTGGTCGCGTTTAGTATGCCTTTTGCCTAACCTAACCTAATCTAAGTCTGACTGAATGACCAAACACTTTGAAATTCTAGGAAATGTCAGACGAGTTAACACATACCGAATAAATTTCGTCACTGTCTGATTTTACGTTGTATGCTGACGAGTTTCTGTTACACTGAAGAATAAGAATAATTAATGTTTTATAATGGATGATTTTGAATATGATGATTTTGAAAAGTAAGTAAGCTTTAACTCATGAATTTACTTTGCGGTGGGGAAAAAATGTTTTTCTTTATTTTGTATAATTTTTTTTTAGGTTTGTTGTATCCTTTAAAAGTGTCATTCACTTCAAATTTGTAGTTTTCGTACTTTATTGTGTATTTTATACCCACTCATGTTTTTAACAAAACAAACCACGGCAAACACGGCGTAAAATTTGTTTGTTTATGACAAATGCTTTGAAATTTCTCGATTGCCTTTCATTGCAGGCCGAATTTCTTTCCTAGGCTCCCTAACGCACTTGTCAAAAATCAAATTTAAATCAACCTTAAGGTAAGTTTAGACTGTATGCCGAGTTGACATTCAAATGACCACAGCCAAATGACAAGATTATCTGTCAAATGACCAAAAATTCAGCGCTGTCAAGGTAGTATATTAGACTACGTGACCACAATGACCATTTTGGTCATTTTTGCCCTACTGGTCATTAAAGGCATTTGTTGATATATTTTCAGAGTGAGTTGTGGTAACGCCGTGCATGTTAAAGCGAAACTTAATTTTTCAACAAAATAAATAAAACAGATAATCGGAAACATTAAAGTAATACCTAGGTATTACACAACAAATACTAAACCATGCACATAAAAATAACAAGAAAACCACTAATTAACACTGAACAAAAGTACAATAAAAATGTAATTATTAAAACAATTTACATCAAATGTTATCCAAAAATATTATTATTATCATGCAAAAATGTTATTATTGAAGTATTAAATAACTGCACGTTTGGAAAAGATGACAATTTTCAGATGACAAAAATTACAGCAATGCCATAACCAAATTTCAATAAATTGCATATGGTCATTAGGTCATTATACTGGCATTCGTGTTTATTTTCCGATTACACTGCATGCAATTTTGTCATTTTTATCTGTCAAAATCAGCATGGTCATTTGTGGTCATTTGGTCATTAGGTCATTTGAGATATGCCGATTACACTGCATGACCCTATTTTGACAGCGAGAACTGTCAAAAATGGTCATTAAATGCCAACGTGGCATACAGTCTAATCTTACCTTTAGTTAGGCTGTGGCATACTGAATGCGCCAATTGATTAAGTTAGGGTGCATCAATAGGCGTTTTTCTTTTTTACCCCCGAACAGAGCTCGCTCCGAGCTCAGCGTAACCTCAGCGCTCCGAGCTAATTAAGAAACAGAATTGAGCACTGAACTGTCATTAGATAATTTTTTTTTTTTATTAATTTTCAAAATAGTCAAGTTTGCTTCTGAAATTGGTGTTTGTCAAGAATTGTTCCATTTAAATTATAATTTCTAGTAAATAAATTATGGAAAAAGTACAAATAATGAATGAAGTCAGCCGCGCTCAGCTTTTCGCTCGATGTGCTCGGTCATTTTTAATCGAGCTCATTGAGCGAGCCCTGAGCTAGCTCAGAGATAAAAAAGAAATACAAATTTTGTGCTCAGAGCGCTCCGAGCTAAAAAAGTAACACAGTTCTTTTTTTGACAGCTCAGTACCCCGCTCGGAAAAACGCCTAATGAAACTTGTCAATTATCCCGTTTACATGAATTCCATGCAAACGCAGATTGAATAAAACCCGTATTCACTCTACCTATCCGATCACAAAATAAGTTTGGAGTGGATTGAAAATCAGCATGTAATCGGGAATTAAAAGTTCGAGATAGACAAGTAAGAGAGTGTGTGTGCGCCATTTTTGTTTTTCCCTGTTGTGTCCATTTGACTGCGATTTTTGTCGCCACTAACACAAGGCTATACAAAACACGTATTCAGTATGAACCGTGAAACTCCGAGCCTTATTGCGAAGATCAATCGACAATTGATAATTGACTATTTTCAATGTGTGCTATTGTGAACGAACAATTCATTTGGTATTTTTGTCAATCGCATTATTTTTAATTGACTGCGATTGACAAAATCCTTTAGAATCGTTCGTTCACAATAGCACACATTGAAAATAGTCAATTATCAAGAGTTGATTGATCTTCGCAATAAGGCTCTCAATTCTTCTTCAGTTCAATCTCTCAATTCGATGACAGCGAATCATTTGGATTTCCAGAAAATTTCATACAAGCAACCTCGCACCTACCCCAAATCTAACTGTGAACCCAAGCAGAGGGGTTGCAAGGCAGCATGTCCGCACATACACATTGTACTGTTTATATGATCTACTTGTGAGTTCTCAATCTTTCATAGACTAGTTAATACATAAACCCACAATTAATAGCTCTGAATGCTGTAATTTTCGGAACGTATTCTCAATGGAATTTATTGACAGAGTGAGGCGAAAAACGAATATTTTGAACACTTTCGGATTTTTACGCATCTTCTTGATCGATATTTTGTGCAAACGTTGTTGTATGGCCTTTTTTTACTTAAAAAATAAGTTTCCGTTAGAACTGCGTCCGTTAGAAATGGCTCCGGCGGGATAAAACCAGTCCGGAGCGTACTCTCTATGTACCTTTCATTGTGGTAGTATGCCTAAAAGACCAGACAATTGTCGCTGGTCATCGCCTTTCCAACGTGCCTTCGAGTCAACTTAATGATGAAATTGCCAATCTCCTTGTCGGAGCATTAGCCTTCTTGGCCCCAGGAAGATAAGCAATCGAAATATAGATACTGGTCAAGCCAGATACCCAAATATCTAGCTACGCTTCTCACCGCCAATGGCTCCCCATTTTATCCAATAATGGCCAATTTCTTCCAGCTTTTTCTAGTATCCCTAGAGGCCCCAGTTAATGTCGTTCTGAACAAGATTGTTTCGGTCTTCTGAAAGTTGATTCTCAACTTGCAGTCATCGCAATATCCTTCTGACATAGTGCCATCAACGTCAATGTACCATCAACAAGTATATATTGGTGGCGCGCGAGTGTAGAGAAGACTTCAAAGGCAAATCTTCTTCTTCTTAAGTGGCGCTACAGTTCGGGGTGGGCCTGGGCCTCAACCAACACGCCTCTCCAGATAGCCCGGTCTTTGGCCAACCGCTTCCAGTTGCGCACTCCAAGTTTGTTGAGGTCTTCTTCCACTTGTGCGCGCCACCTAAGGCGAGGTCTTCCTTTACTGCGTTGTCCCTCCGCGTTGGAATCGAAGACTCTTCGGGCCAGAGCGTTGGTGTCCATTCGCTCTACATGTCCTAGCCATTTTAGTCGACTGATTCGTACTTTTCTGACCAGTTCGATGTCGCTGTACAGCTCGTAGAGTTCTCTTCCTCCAAAGCCCGTTAACGCAAACGGGACCGAAAATCACTCGAAGAATTTTGCGTTCGAAACGACCAAGAAGATCTTCGTCCGCCTTTGTTAACGACCACACCTCTGCGCCATATAACAGGACTGGGATGATGAGGGTCTTATACAAAGCCTCTTTAGTGTGCCTTGACAAGGCCTTACTAGTTAATTGCCTTCACGCACTTGTGACAGCTCGCTGTGTTCTACCAATGATGTCAATGTCGTCAGCAATGCACACGTTGGAAAATTGTGCCTCTATTGTTGGCTTGCGAGTTTCGCACAATTTTTTCAAGTATGAAATTGAAGAAGTCACATGACAGCGCATCACCTTGTCTAAATCCTTTTTTGACACTAAAGGTCTCGGTGAGATTGTTACCGACCTTTATGGAGCAGCGAGAGTTCTCCATCGTCATTTTGCACAATCTGACAAGTTTGGCATGGATGCGAAAACTAGACATGGCTCTTTATATCTCATCTCTATAAATGCTGTCATATGCAGCCTTAAAATCGCTGAAAAGATGGTGAGTATCGATTTGGTTTTTTTGGGTTTTCTCCAGGATCTGCCGTAGTGTGAATATTTGATTGGACTTTGACTTACCGGGCCTAAAACCGCACTTGCAGGGACCAATAAGTTGACCAATGGTTTCAGGCGTTTCTTCTAACCAAATCTTGGAGACGAGTTTGTGTATGCTCTCCACCAAGTCATCTTCCGCTGCCTTAAAAATTAAAACGCTCGGCAGTTAAGCTGTCCGGCCCAGCAGCCTTGTTGGACTTTATCTTGGATATTGCTATCCTCCCTTCATCTTGGTCAGATGGGCGGAAGTCTTGGTTTTCATCGTCCGGGTTGAATAGTTCGTTCTACATGACAGCGGAATTTGTGTCGTCTTCGCCGTTCAACTGTCTGCAGAAATGGTTTTCCATGTCCTCAAAGGTAAATGTTAATGTAAAATAATAAAGAATAATGTTCTAATATGTTAGTCTTGTTTAGCAGTTCGGTTAACAACAATATGGCATTTATTTATTTTGTTTGTGTAAATGTGTCTGCTTTGTATTTATATCTGTACCAACTTCACACAATTTACAAAGCAATTTGAAGAGACATTAAAACGTGTGCCCCGGGTACTAGCTAGTCATTTATAGATTTTTAAATTCAATTTTTTTTCGCATTTATAAACTACAAGATTTTATTAAAGCATTGTGCAAATTTCGATCTCCTGGTTTTTAAACTCGTGAAAGTACTCGTATAGTTTAAAATGGCAAAAGATGACAGTTTGGTACATTCCTACATGTAAACCTATATTTATAATAACGTATGTATATGATTCGCCAATAAATGAATTCAAAGTAAGTTTCCTATAGGAACATCTCATTCTTAAAGCATACCAACAGTATTGAACTCAAGAAATGATCCAAAACTCAATCATGACAACAGAACAAACGATGGTGCACGTGAATTCTCGCGCGTCACATTGAATCTTAGTATTTACTTTCACATCCACTTATTTAATACATGTGAATGAAAACAAAAAAAAATTAGAAGTCAAAACAAAACATAAACAAATCTAATTGAATTCTAAGTTATTTTTATTGTTTGTTCGTCATGGATATGGATGCAAAATGTTTTCTTTTTCGGACTACAAACTAAGGTAGCACTTGCACTAGAATTTAAAATTGAACAGATAAATTATTTATGTTGTTAAAACATCGGAAAGCACTTTTTGTTTTTACAAAAATTAAAATTTGTTTAATTAATTTCGTTTTATGGATTTTTCTTTTCTTAAAAAATTCCATTAAAAATTCCTTATTCATAGGATTGAAAGAGACCGTAAATGTATGCTTCAGACAAAATTTGTTATTGGTACCTACGGGCCGTTATGTTTTATAATAAAAGCAAAGGCAACGGGCTCAACTTGGAATTCGATGAATTCTTCGAGGTTTTGTCTTTGAGTAAATATTTGCTCGATAGTCGAACTGGGTGAGTATCAACCAATTAGTGTGGCTCAGAACTGCTTTAGACGTTCAAACAATTCTAGATGTTTATTCGGTTGCAACCAGCTGAAAGATATTTTTGACCCTATTCGCTCTTGTTGTGTTTTTTTCTTTTGTGAAACATTTTACGCGAAGGCGGGTTCTAGTTTTAGCAGCAGTAACACTCGGAGTGAAACGAGGCATGTATCCCATCATCATGGTATCTTTATTCGAATTAATCATGCATGTAGTATAAATTATCGTCACCTTTATTCCCTGAAGTAGGTAAATCGATTTGTATGATTTTTGAGATACCTTCTGTCACCCGAATTCAATGGAAATGGAGCGCAATAATTTGTTTTCCGTAACACAAGAAGAAATGTCTTCTGTTAAGGAAAATCTACGGAGGGTGCTCTTCACTTTGGTTTAAAAGATTGAAGTACTTATATCCAAGGAAATAGACCGTTGTGTACTTCTTAGACGTTGAGGGCGCTTTCGATAAAACCGGTTCCTGCAAATTCGATTCATAATTCCTCTGGAGGAGTGTCGGTTTCTTTAAGGGCAAGCAAAGGCTGCCCCAAGGAGGAGTAATCTCCCATCTATTGTGGTCAGTAGTAATCGACAGCCTTTTTTAGTCAGTCTGAACAGACTAAGTTTTATCGCCAATAGTTATTCTGATGATCTTTGCGGTGATAATCGCCTTTATTACGAGTGGCGTTTTAGTTGATCGACTATTGTCGTTTTTTGAGTCGTAGCGGTTTGGTGTCGTTTTAGTCAAAGTCCAAGTTATTTAATAAGTATAACCCTCCTCAATAAGTTAGACATTAGTTGTCAAATTGGCAGACGGCGTTTTTTTCGCCATGCCTTGTAATCTTTTCTGAAAACCATTGAAACTTTTTTGGATAAATAAAAAAACATATTAATTATTGATAATACTCGTATCTCGGAGTCAACCTTGAAAAAACTTAACATCAAGTCGGTCTCAGAGCATCAAGTCGGTCTCAGTTATGTGGGCTAGCTGGCGCATGTATGGCAGATCCGGGGGTCAAAGTCCCAAAGTGACGCACTGGTTTTGTATCAAACCTATTATCACTAACGCGGTTATTGTCTGGGGGCCGACATTTCTTGCTCAACTGCATCACTGGAGACTATAGTTGGGCTTTTCCCATTACAAGTCTTCATTGGGAAGATGGCTGCTAGATGCATCATTAAGCTTCAGCTAAAATACAAGTTTACCCAAGGTGTGTAAAACTACTTACTTAACTTAACGGGTTCCCGACCCGTAAAGAGTCTCTGCTTATGAGACTGCAGCCTTCCATCCTCTGCGATCCCGGGCATGCTGCTTCCAGTTCTACAGACCAAGCGCTTGACATCCGCGATGGCAGGCTTGGTCTTTGAAACGGAGGTTCCTCCTTTCCCTCTCGAACGTGGGGGCTGGAAGTTGAAGATCCTCTCCGCTGGATCATTATTGTCCATTCGCTCAATGTGGCCGAGCCAATGTAGTCGACGTGATTTAGCTGTTAAGATTACATCCACATCTTAGTACAGCTTAAGACTCGATGGAGCATGCATTTTGTCCTTCGGGTGAGGAGTTTTGAACTTATTTGTTTCGCATAACCGAAGAAGCAGCTGTTTCCTAATTAATTCTCCGTTTGATCTCCACTAAGGTGTAATTAGTGGAGTTGATCTTTACTTCTAGGTATACGAACTCCCGAATTCGGCCATCGCCACGTAGAGCTACTGACGATGAATGCTGTCATATGCGGCTTTAAAGTGGTGGTGGGTCTCGACCTTAAATTGATTGGTATTTTCCGGGATTTGCCTTAATGTGACGATTTGGTCTATTGTCGATCTGCCGGCCCGCTAGCCACACTGGTACGTGCCGATTAGTGTGTTGCAGAACGGCTTGAGGCGTTCGCACAGTATGTTGGATAGCATCACACCTGAAAATACTTGATTCAATTCCAACAACGGACATGTTATGTTCCATCCCGGATACTATTGCTCGGGAATATTGTTTGGAAAGACTATTTGAGATTGAAATATAGGACCGCGCAAGCTGGGCCAATTGTGTTCGGCACTGGGCCCTAGAAGTCTGGTCTGATTTCCCGACGTATCAAAAATGGAGTTGGATATGGCGTCTTTGGACCCAACACCAAAATCTCGGTGCCTATGGGAATGTGTCCCACTTTGTTCCAAGCCAAATCGCATGTCATTGAGATCTGCACCAAAATAAATCTTGAAAAGGGTATGAAGTGCTGCTACAATGCGTTGCAATTTCTACCAATTTTAAGCTTGCCCACCGGGGTATCACGGGCGTGGAATCTTAGGACAAGCTATCTAGCTCTGGCTCAAAATCCGCGTTCTTTTCACCAGAAACTTACTGCAGAGTCAACTGAACTTCAGCTCTACGACTGATTATACTTGCGAACACCAACTTCGTTTAGCCCATTGGAAATATGTTTTGGGGCTTAAACAGTCCAAAACGCTAATCAGGTCTTACTCCTTACTTATTAGGAAATTCTTATATTAAATAAGACACGGTTTATAAGCTTTCTGTCAGGCCATTGTGCCTTGAGATGTCATGTTAACAAATTGAGCCTGTGCTTAGAGGCAGAATTTCGATTTTGTCTGGAGGAGGATGAATCTTCTGAACACATTCTATGTGAATGCCCTTCACTACATTGGTTGAGAAGACGTATCTGTCACAGAAATAAAACGTTCATCATCACAGTTGAGAAACTCTTCCATTAAAGATGTGTTGACCTTTATAAGGAAAGCTGTACGTGTCTTGGAGTAGTAACCCTATAAATTTTGGATTTAATCCTTGAAAAGTTTTCAAATACTTCAGAATTGTGGGAAACGAAAAGAAAACTTGCCAAGTATAACATCGTACATAGAATAAGCTAAAATCTCAAGATTCCGCGATGATTTGAGGTTCTCTATAGTTTACGTGAGTATATTGAAGCCATACGGGGCTGGACATACTTCAGTTAAGCCATTGAAATTTCTATGGTGCCTGTTTGTGTGTTTAAAGAAATTCTGATGTTCTTGTAAATAGGGGTTTAGCTAGAGAACTTTGCTGGTCTTTTCCAAATCGCTTGGCTATGGAATTATTGCGCAAAACATTTATCAGCTCAAGTGGTTTTTGATAACACACGTGCAGTTAGGCTGTTTAGCTTTGCCTTCTCCTTACATTGGCCTAGCTCCGTCAATAAATAACAGCAACTTGTGAAATGCTTCCACGTGAAGTGGTGGCTGGAGTAACTCATTAACTCTTAAGTCTTAACTCCAGCCCTCACCCCACGTGGTAGCAATCATAAATCCTGCGGTTGAAATGTTCTAAGGTTAAATTGCAACTTGCTATTTCGTTTGAGCACTTATAGTGGAAATAACGATCAAATAACGAGAGGCAGGAGACATTGCGACGATGACTAAGCAAGTCAATCGAGTTATCGCTCGTTTTTGAATCCTACGAGTATCAAGAAGCTCCAAACTAGTTTTTGGTGCGCCGGACCAGATATCAGCGTTGTGCTCTAGTTTCGGGCGGAAACACCTTTTAAATTGAAGCCACATCAGAAGGGGTGAAATATTTCTTACATCGCTTAAGGAAGTCCAGGCATTTCACAGCGTTCTTGGCGACATCGAATATGTCGTCGCTTTAAAAGCAGAGTGACATAAGTCAAAAAAGGCAGTTTTTCAGAAAAGCTATTTGAAATAATTTTTGACACAAAAAAAATTATTTCATTGTGAATTTAAACGAAAACCCAAAAGTTATTTATGGTAAAAATTTTCTTTTTTTTTCTTCTTTCAAGTGGATTAGTCAAACTATCCAAAATTAAGTAATTTAAGAAAATTGATTTCGACTTATGTCGTTTAGCACAAAAACGGTCAATAATATGTAATATTATAAATTTAGACAGCGATACGGAAAAGTGTCGTTTTGTTTAGACATAAAACCATTTTTTTATTTTGAGTGTAAGAGTTAAAATAAGAGTTTCTGCTTAAATATTTTTTATTGTGTTGATATAGGAGTACAAATGTAATAAAAATATTAAAGATAAAAAACTGTTCAGCAGTGCATTGTATTTAGCTCAAAAAATGTCTTTACATACACAAAATTAAAATATTTTTTTTTTATAAAAAGAAACAAAGAAAAGTATATTTAATATATTTTACCTTAAATCAATGTTCACCTGCCCTATTTCTAAAACTTCTTAAGTATTACTGTCGGCTTATATTTGATTTAAACCATTTAAAAATTAAGTTATACATAAACTTAAAAAGTTAAATCACTGTTCAGCAGTCTTTTAAGAATAGTTGAACTTATACTTACAAACAGGACCCAGTTCTCTTTCTACGATAACCTTCATATCTTTTCCGCTTGAAACGTAAGCTGTTCCTAAATACCTTAAAGCTTTTGCCTTGCTTTTGGTCCACTCACTGGTACGACATTTTCCTTTTTTTACCTTGTAACTTTTCCTTGGCATCGGAGTTCAGGTCGACCGGTATCTCATTTGAGACTGGCAAAATGTTGAACTTCCTGATGAGCTACCAGACGAACAGTAGGTTAGGTTAGGTTATTTTAGGTTATAGTGGCAGTCGGCAGAGGCCGACACACATAGACCCAATGACAGTTCCATTGTGGTACCACACGGATGTATCACCCTCCTACTCGTTGAACCAGTTGGAGCTTTTGATGAAACTTGACAGACTTTTGAAGTTGGTGTTAATGAGATCGCTAAGATCATTGTAAAAGAAAGATCCTAAATGGAGTTTACGTCTTTGAGAGAGTGCAGGGCATGTGCAGAGAAGGTGGAGAATTGTTCCCTCCTCCTCCTCATCCATACAGCTTCTGCAGAAGTCATTTGTGTGGACGCCAAGCTTTGTTGCATGCCTGCTTATGAGAGAGTGTCCGGTGATTACATAAATTATAGCACCGATGTGAAGTCTGTTCAGAGATATCAAACACTTAGAGCGTTTTAGATCCAGCTTTGGCCAAATCTGTTTTGTCGCTAGACAAGTGTTGCCACTTGTCCACCTAAGGTTAGATTTCTCATAAACATGAGTTTGCATGTAGCAATTGGGATGCCTAATGGACCTTTACCAGGTAGAAGGGGCAGTATGGTTCCTTGTCTGGCGAGTTCATCCGCCCTACAGTTCCCTGGAATGTCTGTTTGTCCCGGCACTCAGCATAGGTGAATGTTAAGACGCTCCACCATCTCCACTAGAGATGATCGACAGTCACGGACTATGATAGAGTTTGTGGACACCGAATCCAGGGATTTTAACGCAGCCTGACTATCTGAGAAGATCCAGATGTACATAGCGGATATCACTTTTCTCTTCAGCCACGATAGGACTTCTTTAATCGCCAAGATTTCCGCCTGGAACACGCTTCAGCGATCAGGGAGGCGAAAGGAGTGGCTGAGGTTCAGCCTGTCAGAGAACACACCACCTCCAACCCCTCGTCGGTTTTGGATCCATCGGTATAAAAGTGGATTGAGTGACAGTGATTTCATCCCTTACGTCATGAAGTGTATTGTTACTGCAAGTCGGACTGGACGAGGGGCTTACGATGGAGTTTGTGACTGTCTGGGGTTCTACGCTTGAAACTGCCCATTCTTGAGCGTTTATATTCCCCTTTCGCCTTGCCAACTTCACAAGCAATAAAAAGTGGTTAAGATGCAATCTAAAAAACCAATAAATTTGGCTTAAAGAATAGTTTTAAAATTAAAACAGAGTACGAGTATCTTGCTTTTGAAAAGTGACACATCTTACAGTAATTACAGAAAATTAAACACTGCCATCGCTTCAGTTTTTGCAGGCAATATGTCATTTTTTGAACTATGACATTTAGAAGCTTAAGAAATAAATATGTTTTTTGACACAAAAGAGAAATGTCATTTTTTTCCGTATTCAAAAAAATGCAATACTGCTTTGGTTTCGCGGTAAAATGACATAATACAAATGTGACGTTTTGCCAATAAAAAAATTATAAAGCAGAATGACACAAAGAAGGAAGTGTCACTTTTCCGAAATTGTTTGTCAGATTTTAGGTGTTATACAGAACGACACTTCGCCTTCACCCTGTCAGTTTAAAAGATAGAAATATGACGATTTGGCAGAAAAAATAAGTTTTTTTTTTTTGAAATTTTCTGTGTACTTTACTCAAAACGACCAATTTTTGACTTATGTCACTCTGCTTTTAAAGCGACGATGTGGTCATTGAAACGAAGGTTGGCCTTTAAAACACACATACCGAGAAAGGAAAGTCTTTCGGTTTCAGCGATTGAAGTGCCATTCATGGATAATGGCAGAAGGTGTGAGTTTCGCTTTAATGACAAGACAGCATTGCATTTAAGAAGCATTAAATGTCACTCTATTGGTTTTACCACACTGAGTAATGCTGTTAAGATTGGAATTTAACATACGTTGCGTTCCAGATCCCCACCCAATAAACGAATATGAGAAGCTGAGGGTACTGTCAAAATAAATAAAAAATATTAGCCATTAACGGCCCATACAAATCCTTAAACCTAGCTTCTCCAACCACTTTCTTTGGTTGGAAGTGGAAGGGACCTACAATTTTAGGCCGAATCCGAACGGCAAATTTGAGAAGCTTTTCATGACAATTGACACTCTTTGATGTTTGTCAGACGTTCGCAAGAGGTGGGGTAGTGGAAAAAAACTCTAGATGTTACTTGGCCCCGGCGGGAATTGAACATTGGACCTTTCGATTAGAAGTGCGACACACTAACCATTGAGCCACTGCATCCGACAAAGGAGGGTACTGTCATCAGCGAATAAATGGATTGAATTAGAGCTAACTAACATTTCTAAAAATGAGAAAGAGAGTCGGAGACAGAACAGAGCCTTGGGGAACACCAGCACTTATTTGGTGAGTTGCAGATTTAAACCATCCAAAACAACTTGAATTGAACTTTGTAATTTCTAATGCATTGAAGAAGAGTATCATCGATTCCAAATGTAGGCATTTTTGACAACAGCTTTATGCCAAACTCTGTCAAATGCCTTTTAAATATGTATCAAGCGCAACGATCTTACTTTCACCACCTTGGTGAAGTGTTTCATTCCACTTTTAGGTTGGATGTGTCGTCAAATCACCAGTGGACCTGCTGCTACGAAAACCGTACCTCCGGTCATTAAGAAGTTTTCGGGATTCAAGATATGTCATAAGCTGTCAGCGTTTCCATGACCTTGGAGAGAAGGGCCGTAGGTGCAATTGTATCGTAGGAGGAGGGAAAAGAAGATTCACCTTTTTTTGGTACAGGCTGGACAAATGCTGGTTTCCATCTTCTCGGAAAGACCCCCCTCGGAAGAGAACAGACAGAAAAGCTTACGCAGTGGTTTTACCAGCGTAGAAGAGCACCTCTTCAGAACGATAGGGGAAATACCATCTGTACGAGTGCGGAAGTGGATTGGCCCCATGGAGTATTCTACGCGCTATAGTACAGAGGGAGATAAAGCACAATCTGGGAGAGTGAGAGCTAGCTGCAAAGTGAGCAGTAGGCAGATTGGCTTTATCTAGAGAACTAACAGCTGGAATGTCATTGTAAATGAGTGTCGGGATAGATGATTAGGCCGAATTCTTGATGTTTTTAACAAATGACCGAAAGTTGTTACTACCCGTGGGACTTTGAAATATTTTTTACCTCAACTTTTGGTCATATGAGAATTTGACACGATTAATGAGGACATTGGAGTCATTTTGTCAATAAAACGTTGGAGTTTACTATTTGCTGATTCAACGGTATTACTGACCGCTAATATAGCTGTATCGTCTGTAAACGTGGCTACTGTTGTGCCTTCTTCTTGCGGAATATCACTAGTGTATATTAGAAATAGGATCGGTCCAAGAACGCTTCCTTGGGGAACTCCTGCCGCGATTTCTTTGAATTCAGAGTAATCATTTCCGTGTTTTACACGAAAGAGTCTGTCTGATAAGTAACAACTAAGGATATCAGATAACTGTTTCGGAAAAGCTTGTCTTAGCTTATGTTTCAACCCTGTATGCCATACTTTATCAAAGGCCTGAGAGACGTCGAGAAAAACACTAGAACATATTTTTTCCTCCTCTAGGGCTTTTTTAATTACATTGGTTATTCTGTAAAGGTTTACAGATTGTAGAGTGCTTAATCCTGAATCCGAATTGGTGGTCAGGTATTAATCGACGTTCTTCGATAATCGGATGTAGGCGCTTTAACAAAAGTTTTTCGAATACCTTCGACATTATCGGTAAGAGCGATATTGGCCTATATGATTTTTTGGCATTTAGTGGTTTACCGGGCTTTGGAACCATTATAACTTCAGCTACCTTCCATTGTCGTGGAACGTACAATAACCTGAACGATGCATTTATAAGATATGCAAACTTTATTAAAGCTTTCCTAGGTAACTCTTTAAGAACCTGTCCTGTGATTAAGTCATATCCAGGAGCTTTGTTTAGTTTTAGTTTCTCTATTTCGGCTAGCGATACACTTTTTATTCTATAATTGTCAGGTGCCACGGTTAGGACAGGAAATTCGAGCAACGCTTGACCATCAAATGGTTTAAATGTTTCTTCAAAATGTTCTGCAAATATTTCGGCGTTTTCCTTGTCACTCTTCGCCCATTCTCCATTGATTTTCCTGATGGGTGGCGCTTGCGTTTTTGGTTTTTTAATGCCTTTCATGGCTTTCCAGAGCGAGTAATTTGTTCTTTTATCCGCAGTTAGGCTTCCAAGATATGTAGAAATTTGACGATTTTTAAAGTCTCGAATTTCTCTCTTAAGTTTACTACAAAGGTAGTTAAGAGTGGTTTTATCCTGTGGAGCGCGAGATTGTTGCCATCTTTTGCGCGCTCTCCTTTTCTTCTTTAACAATTGAGTGATTTCCAAGGGATATGTTATTTCGCAATTTGTGGTTATTTTCCGTTTATGGGGAGTATTTTTCCAGGCTGAGCATTGTATGACGTTAATAAATTGATCGACTTCGTCTTCAAGTTCGCGGGGTGTTCGAAGAGACACTTTGAGATCGATTTTACTTTCACAATATTTTTTAAAGGATTCCCAGTTTGTTTTCATGTTAGTTAGTCTGGGCGGGCCTTCTTTTTTTCGTAGACAGCCGTTAATTGTCAAAATGACCGGTGAATGATCAGAAGAAAGATCGAAGCATTCCTCAACTACAATAGAGTTTGCCGACAAACCTTTCGTGATGAAGAAATCGATGAGGTCTGGTGTTTTTGCCGTATCCGAGGGCCAGTACGTCGGTTTACCTGAGGAATGAAAGTCTACCCCCAATTCCATACCGGCTTCGTAAAGAACTCTACCTTTTACTGAAATGCATCTCGATCCCCAGAAGGTATGTTTTGCGTTAAAGTCACCTCCGATGACGAAATTTCGTCCAAGTGAGTCAAAGATACTTATAAAATCGCTTCTTTCCATCGTTGCACGTGGTGGGCAATAGATAGCTGCAAAATCATATTTTATGTGTTTAATTTTTACGCTCACCGTGCATAATTGCAGTTTGTCAATTTTACTTACAAAATGTAGACAACTTACCCATTTTCATTGATTCGGTACGAATTCCGTACGCAAACGAGGCAAAATATTTGGGAATGACAGTCGATGCGAAACTAAAATGGAAACCGCACGTCAAAAAGAAACGCGAAGAGCCCGCCATTCGATGTAAACAAATGCACTGGCTGCTTGGTAGATTTTCCCAACTCAGCATGCAGAACAAGCTGCTTTTATACGAGCAAGTACTAAAACCGGTTTGGACATACGGTATACAACTTTGGGGTTATACCAAATCCAAAATTTTACAAACTTTTCAAAACAAAGTGCTGAGAAAAATAGTAAATGCACCATGGTTTATCAGAAACACTGATATCCACAGAGACCTAAGTATAGCTACCGTCGAAGATGAAATAAAACATTTTGCCCGCAAACAACAGACACGCCTTCACGGTCATTGCAATATCACCATGCTACAAATTCGAGACGATACTAACCTAGTGCGCCGATTACAAAGGATAAAACCATTTGAATTAGCGCAATAAGATGTAACCGCGTGCTTATGGCGGTATTAGCAGGTGCCTCCACTGGGAAGCTGCCTGCCAAACGCGTATTTTACAGTTTAAATAAAACTACTAGATAGGAATAACCTAGTTGTAGTATGCAGGTTTCGAAGGGAGGTGGTTTTTGTTTTCTTATCTTAAGTGAGAAAGAGTCGCATGTACGATTTTCCACCTACCCCTATTATTCGTCCGAGCCTAGTTCTATTTTCAAGTCTCGTGCTTTTAACCAGGGTAGGTAACTCTCAGATTGCTGAGAGTAACGTTAATATTACTATGGCTTGGGAGTAATATTAAAAACTCTATAAAAAAAAAAAATTGGAGTCATTTCTGGCTCGTTTAAACTTTCTCCGGTTTTCCTCAGATGGGTTGGCCTTATATGCCCGAAAGCCTACCTCTTTTAACCTGATAGCCTCTTCGCAGCTCGTGTCAAACCATGCGTTTACCTTGGGTTTGATACTTTTTATCCTGGTTGGAATGAAAGACTTCATGCCCAGGCATCCACGTCGCTGTCAAGGAAGCACAGCGACCAGTTAAGACTCCTAAAGAAACCGTTTAGTTTTTCCAAATTGTTACGTCAACTTATCAAAGCGCAAGGCCTCTTTATCGTTAGCAAAACGCTTGTTTCTATTCAAGTGACGCGCAGTGTAATTGCAACAGCGAGTCAAAAAAAAAAATCCAGTCACTGCTGCTCCTAATATTTTATCGCAAAACAATTAAGTTGATATTTTCAACCTAAATAAATACGCGTATCTTATCTTATTTTTTTGTTGTTATGGTTATCGTGCATCATTTGAAGTACTCTTCGAAGCCAACCACTATCAGCGCGTTGATTAAAATAAAAGATTTTTATGTTTTGCACGAGTACTACTTTCAATGTGCAAAACAAATTGCTAAAAACTACGCAGACGTTTGTATTCATTTGTTTTGCATATAATAATACGCCAAAGCAATGCCGTTGGTAGTTGGTGAAAATGAATGGTGATTAGCGTAGATTCGTTGAACAATTGTGTCTTAAGCAACTTTAAAGCAACTTTTTTAATATTTAGCTCATTATTTATGAATTTACAGGCATAAAAAAACAACAACAAATAATCGTGCTTCAAGAAATGCACAGTAATTTGCTTAAGGTTTGCCGGTTTTATGACTACGAAAGCAGAGATTTTCGATGCGTGGAAAAAAATAGATTCATTGGCATTGGCTTATGGTCTTGTCAATGAAAACGATGGGGAGAGAGCAACTTGGCAAAATTGGCGCCGCAATGCTATGCTGAGCTAGGTTGTTTGTTTACTTTTTTTCTTCTAAAATCCAAATTCCAGAGCACTCAGACTCGGTAACTTTCCATTGTACTACCAGCGGACGTCATGGAGACTCTTCTGTGGAAAAATAGAAGAATCCTCTGAGGCATCTAGGCTAAGAAAAATCCTTGCTTCAAATCCTACTATGCCTAGCTGCCTTAAGAAGGCAGACGGCTCTTGGACGACATCTAGCGAAGAATCGCTCAATCTGCTACTTGATACTCACTTTCCAGGTAGCTCCAATATTACCGGCAATTATAGCCTTAACAGGTCACATGCACAGGTAACTTACCCTCACGGTCTGATAACTAGGGACAAGCTGACTTGGGCGCTACAAAGCTTCAAACCCTTCAAGTCTGCAGGACCAGACGGCATAATACCTGCCGAACTACAAATGTCAGCGGATATCATCCTGCCTGTGCTGGAGATGATCATGATAAGCTGTCTAAATCTGGTACATATCCCCCGGGCTTGGAGAGAAGTAAAAGTGGTTTTTATACCCAAGGCCGGCAAAT
The DNA here is from genome assembly GCA_949715645.1 of Portevinia maculata. Taxonomy (NCBI): domain Eukaryota; kingdom Metazoa; phylum Arthropoda; class Insecta; order Diptera; family Syrphidae; genus Portevinia; species Portevinia maculata. The sequence continues at coordinate 136,251,886 of OX454528.1, read as the reverse complement.
ATTCCCATGTCAGTCCAAAGGACCTCAGACCTATTAGTCTATCTTCATTCCTCCTTAAAACGCTGGAGCGATTGATTGATATCCACCTCCGTATGCACATAAACCCGCAATTGCTGTCTACAGCTCAGCATGCGTACCGTAAGGGAAAGTCGGTGGAAACCGCTCTTCATTCCTTAGTACGCACAATCGAATACTCCCTCCATCACAAGGAGTATACCATGGTTGCTTTCCTTGACATAGAAGGCGCCTTTAACAACGTTAACACATCTGCAATCGCAAACGCACTGGCAGAACTGAATGTGGATAGCTCGCTTGGTGAATTGATCAATCTACTGCTAAATAGTCGGATTATCAATTCAAAACTGGGCGTTACATCTGCTAGGAGGTCTGTCAGTCGAGGGACGCCGCAAGGCGGTGTTCTTTCTCCCCTTCTCTGGAACTTGGTGGTGAACAAACTACTGATAAACCTGGAAGGGGAGGGCTGCAGAGTGATTGCCTATGCGGATGATGTTGCTATTGCCGTCTCTGGGAAACACCTCAACACCATAAAGGAACTCCTGCAAAACGCTCTTAACAAGCTAACGAGATGGGCTAATCGGTGCGGACTGGGCGTTAACCCCCACAAAACCGAGCTTGTCCTCTTTTCCAGGAAATATAAAATCCCATATATTGACCCTCCCTCTATTAGCGGTACAAGCTTAACTTTCTCTGACGAAGCAAAATTTTTGGGTCTAATCTTCGATAGAAAGTTAAGCTGGAAACCCAATATACAAGAAAGAGTCAAGAAAGCTACAGTAGCACTTTTCTCTTGTAAAAAAGCCATTGGCAACAAGTGGGGTTTACAACCCCGCATTACGCACTGGTTATATACATCGGTGGTAAGACCAATTCTTACTTACGGGGTGGTTGTCTGGTGGACTGCTCTAGAAAAAGCTATTAACCGCGACAAGCTGGGCAAAGTCCAGCGTTCAGCGTGTCTATGCATTAGCGGAGCACTCCGAACTACTCCCTCCGCTGCTCTGGACATTCTGCTACACCTGATACCCCTTGATATATTTAGCATGCAAACAGCGGCATGTTCCGCTGTCCGCTTAAAAACTACCTCGCAGTGGACCAATAACAATATTGGCCACTCCATTATTCTAGACTACTTTAAGTCTCTACCTGGATACGCTTCAGGGAGGAATTAGGGAAAACTCTCAAAACTCCAACCAAACTCAGGACGAGACAAAAGGTAGAGGAAGCTGTTCAAGACCTGAATAGTGCCATTACTAGCTGTTTTGAACTGACGTGCCCAGTAAGCAAACCCCCTGGCAGAACACCGGTTCCCTGGTGGAGCTCGGAACTGCAAAGAATTCGTAGAGAAGCTAGAAAGCTTCTAAATAGGTCACTCAAGACTGATTTGGAGACAGACTGGAATCTCTACCGATCGAAGCAGAAGGAATATAAGAGGCTAATTCGGGTATCGAAAAGTGCTTCTTATAAGAATTTCTGCGAAAAGATTGAAAAGCTGGGTGAAACTAGTAGGTTGGTTAAAGTTCTGAAAAAGGGCAAACCAGCCAAACTGGACTCACTTAGAAAACTTGATGGCACCTTCACTGAGACGAAAGCGGAAACTCTTAGTTATCTGCTGGAGTCTCACTTTCCGGGTAACCAGATTACAATTGGTTCACAACCAGCCCCGATTACCGAGACTATGAGTGAGCCAAGACAAACAACTCGGCGTAGCTGGTATATTGCGAAGGCCGTGGTGACGGACGAGGCCATTAAATACGCATTTGCGTCTTTTGACGGCTTCAAGTCGCCTGGTACGGACGGAATATACCCAGCCATGCTGCAACAATGTACAAACCAGCTGCTACCGACTATGAAGAAAATCTTCACCGCTGTCCTAGCACTGGCATACATTCCAACACCCTGGCGTACAGTTAGAGTGGCATTCATACCAAAAATTGGCAGAAGTGACTACTCGCTCGCCAAGAGCTTCAGACCAATCAGTCTGACTTCTTTCTTGCTGAAAAGCTTGGAAAGGCTGGTCGAGCTTCACGTGCGCAAAGGTGCTTTGCGATTGCACCCACTATCTCCGATGCAACATGCCTATCAACGCGGAAAATCCTGCGAGACTGCGCTCCAAAATCTAGTTGGTAGAATTGAAGGCGCGCTTGACAGAAAAGAATACGCGATGGGCATTTTCATCGATATTGAGGGTGCTTTTGACAATGCGACTTTTGATAGCATGTGCAGCTCCGCCAGACAACACGGAGTAGACGAACCATTGGTGTTGTGGATTAAAGCAATGCTAATGAATAGAACGTTGGTTGCGGATGCGGATTGTGGCCGCTATGTTATGGCGGGGGTAAACAGAGGCTGCCCGCAAGGCGGCGTCATGTCTCCACTGCTGTGGTGTATGCTGGTCGACTCTCTGTTGAACGCACTCAACAGTTCTAATATTTACGCTCAGGCGTACGCGGATGATGTTGCCGTGCTTTCTGTTGGATCATGCCTAGCGACTGTATGCGCCAAGGCGCAGGCGGCCCTTGACGTGATCGACGAATGGTGCACTAGGAATGGGCTCTCGGTTAATCCTCTTAAAACTGAGGTTGTTCTCTTTACGAGAAGGAGGAAGCTGGTCGGGTTGACTCAGCCAGTGCTAAAAGGCGTCACAATCCAACTCTCCAATGAAGCAAAGTATCTGGGAGTCATCCTGGATAGCAAACTTCTTTGGTCCAAACATGTTGAGCTGAAGACTGCCAAGGCGCTGTCTATTTTCTGGCAGTGCAAAGGCATTTTCGGCAAGACATGGGGCTTATCACCGAAAAGAGTCCTATGGATTTATACGGCTATGATAAGACCATTTATAGCATACGCATCGGTTGTTTGGTGGAATAAGCTTTCACGTAAATACGTCACTGCTGCTTTTGCCAAACTCCAAAGGCAGGTATGTCTCGGCTGCACGGGGGCCTTCCCCAGCACGCCTGGCTCCGGCCTAGATGCACTATTGAACCTTCCGCCCCTTGATGTTTACATCATGGGCTGTACAATCAAGGCTATCTCACGTCTTACAAGAGGTGGCTTTTGGTATAACTCGCACTGGAGTTTTGATGAACTTGCGCAACGGTTGTCCTTCGACTCCTGTCTTATGGATATGCCGTCTGATGCGATGACACCGGAACTTCGGCTAAAGCGCAAATACGAGGTCGACTTTCCTCGCGTCCAGGACTGGCTCTGGCCGGACTCTGAACCTGGAAGGGAATGCAGTCGAATCTTTACGGATGGCTCCAAAACCGATCAAGGATCTGGTGCTGGTGTCTTCGTGGAGAGCGATAGCGTTAGACTTTTCTTTCCGTTAGGCAAACATGCGTCAGTCTTCCAAACAGAGACTTATGCTATCCTAATGGCCATGGACTATGTTACGAGGAACTGGTGGAGGGGGCGAAGTATCTGCGTCTGTAGCGACAGTCAGGCTGCGCTTAAGGCCTTACTCAAACCCTTAACTACCTCCAAAATAGTACGTGAATGCAAGATATCTCTGAATTCGGTCGGAAGGCTGAATTCACTTAAACTTGTCTGGGTCCCGGGTCATAACGGGATCACGGGAAATGAGATCTCCGATGAACTTGCTAGACAAGGCTCAGAGGGGGACCTCTCAGGACCTGAACCAGCGATCTGTCTGCCTGCGTCCTCGGTCAGGGCTTCCATTGACGGTTGGGTTTCCTATGAACACAATCGCCGTTGGCATGACTCTCCAGGGTGCAGACAGACTAAGCAAATGCTCCCCGACGTCTGTGGGAAATCCGCGGCATTCTTGTTGTCTCTCAACAGAAAAGACTGCAGACAGACTACTGGCGTTCTTACGGGACACTACGTTTTTGCCAAGCACCTTAAGGTGCTAGGCCTAAGCGACACCACCAACTGCGAAGCCTGTGGAGAAAGCGACGACACTGCGGAACATTTCCTCTGTGATTGTCCTGCTTTTGCTCGTATCAGGTGGCAGGTATTTGGTGCGGATATGGTGAGTGCTGTAAACCTAAGCTCCTTATCATTGAAGCGCCTTCTCGTTTTTCTTAGAAAAACGAGTAAATTCCCACAGTAAAATGTGGTGTGTCTGCCTGGCAGTACAATGGACCAGTATTGAGTCTGAGTGCTCCAGTGCAGAAAGTTTCACACATCCCGACAAAAAAAAAAAAAAAAAAAAAAAAGTCTCTACCCAGAAACATAGACTACACCATACCCCGTTTGCAGTTCGGAAAAAAACTTCCAAATCACCATTCCTTCCAGATCTTTCTGGGATGATGATGCATTTGCGAATGATCAATCGATCCACTTTTACACCGATGGATCAAAAACTAGCGATGGGGTAGGTGGTGGAGTCTTCTCAGAAAAGCTAAATCTTAGCCTCTCTTTCCGTCTTCCTGATTACTGTAGCGTGTTCCAGGCGGAAATTTTGGCGATAAAAGAAGCCCTGACGTGGCTGAAGAGGAATGTGATATCCTCAAAGGATATCCGTATCTTCTCGGTCAGTCAGGCCGCGATTAAGTCCCTGGACTCAGTTTCTTCAAATTCCATCATAGCCCAAGACTGCCGATCATCTCTTTCGGAGATGGCAGTCTTATGAACGAAAGCGACAAACTTGTGGGATCCCAATCATAGGATAAAGAATATGATTGGTTAAATTTGAACTTTAAAATTAAATTTAAACTATATTTATAATGCCGGTATCTGCTGACAATCACTGTTACGTAACGTAACGTAATCTATTTCTTTTTCAAATTCTTAAGCTCTTAAAAAAGCTGTTTATATATTTGCAATTATTTGTGGTCAGTGGCATTTTTGCATTGAATTGCAGTTTTTTGAATCTGTATTTTTACTAAAAAGTCATAACAGGTAGCGAAAAACATTGATTGCAAGACCACAGCTAAAAGATCACCTATCTAAAAGTATGAACACAATGAATAGAATAGAATATTTAATTTAATTTTTTCTTCCTTATGTTTCAGTTACAAAAATTCACAAATTATAAGTGGCATTGACATTTTTGCCGTCAGCCAGCAACGAGAGAATTAACAATACGATAACATAACATAATTTTAAACTGTTATGTTATCGTATAGTATACAAAATATACAGATACAAAATAATTCAATAAATATGTTTATTTTGCTGTCGATATTTTGAAGCACATTTAGGATAACTATATAACAACCTCGAATTTCGCCCATTTAATATCGTGATTACTTCCTCGGTCGATAGCGCATTTTGCCCTCAATGGTTTCTTCTTATTGCGTTGAGTAATTGACACATTCCGATAAAGTGCAGTATATCTTCTTTTGCTCGTAGATTGCACAGTGTGTACTTTTCATTTTGGCCAGTTCTATAAGGGGTGTATTTCAACTGCAGAAGCTCGCCTCTAGCTTTGCAAAATCGTAGATATTTTGTTCACACTATTCCGGTTGTCGCAAACAGAGCAACTATATTATAAAAACAAATCGAAGATAGCTGCCACAGATAAAAATAAATAGAATAAAATTTATTACAAAGAAATTTCATTCAAATAGGTTCCTTGGAAGTGAAGGGAACTCAACTCCCAGTTCCCAACCTGGGTACTTAACCCATTTATGCCCATTGGTGCGTTAACGCACCAAAATACATAGTTTTCATTTTTGAATTTCATTTTTTTTTTATTATATGGCTAATTTAGTTTTGCAAATAGTAGGCTTTATCATTTGCGTCATTATAACTTCATAAAAGTGCTGAAAAGTTGGAATTTTATGTTAAAATAAAAAATATATATTTGGAAAAAAAACTCAATCTACATAGCAAAATGGCAGAGTAAGTAAAATTCAACAGTGAAAAGTATATAATTTAAAATTATTTGTTGAGATAAAATGTACCCAAATATATCAAAACAATAATAAGACAATAAATGTAATTGTGGAACATGTTACAACAAATGAAATTAGCATGGTGCGTTAACGCACCAATGGGATATGCGGGTGAATAGTCGCTTAAAATTCGGGACCAAGTGGTAATAACTCCGCCAGAAGATGATTACCTTACCGATGAGGAATCAGGAGAGGTGGAAAATTTGGATGCCAACCGAGTGGGCTGTAAGCAGCTTAGAGCTTGTGGAGAAATTGAGTTTTTGACTGAAAATGACTATGTAGAAGCTATTCCGGAAGTACCTTGTGGATCAACAAAAGCCAAAAAAGTGATTCAGGAATGGAAAAGTGGAAACGAATATAGTCTCCCACTCAACAGTCTGATAAATACCAATGGTTTTGCTGAAAACTTACGTTGTCTTCTCAGAGGCATCCGATAGAGTTTTTTGAGCTTTTTATTGATAAGGAAATCATCGATCTCATCGTTCAATACTCAAAGCCATATTCCCTGGTAAAAAGGAATATAACTTTTGATGTTGATCTAGATGAGATCTAGACCTAGTTGTCGAGGCAATGCGCAGAAATAAATTTGAAGACATTTTCTCAAATTTATATTTCGTAGATCCAAACACTCAATACTCTCCAAAAGATAAAATGAAAAAAGTAAGAGAAATAATGACAGAGAAACGATTAAATATACTTATATTTCTAATACATCATATGTATTTTATATCATTTAACAAGTAAGGCCATTGGTGGAACACCTAAGTAAGAAGTTCTTAACTTATTGCCCAATGGAAAATAATATATCAGTCGATGAATCAATGATTCCATATTTCGGCAAGCATAGTTGCAATTTATACGAAGCAAGCCTGTCCGATTCGGTTATAAGGCTTGGGTTGCTGCATTGAAATATGGATACTGTCTACAGTTCCAAGTGTATCAAGGAAAAAGCCAAGATCGAGAACTTTCTTTGAGTTTGGGCGAGTCGGTGGTTCTTGATTTTAGCAAAAAAATGCATCTAAGTTTGCATCTTCGACAACTTTTTTTCAAGCCCCCCGACTTGCTTGCTAAATTATCTTCAATGGACTTCGGTGAAACAGGAACGCTACGTGAAAACCGGGTCAAAAATATATCTTTTGAAGAAAAAAAAAAAAAACAGTTTTAAAAAAGGGAAAGAGGCTATTTTGATACCTATTACGACAAAAGAAACTGCGAAATTTTGACTCGAAAAATATCTTTTCCTTATAGGTCTGAAACTAAAACGTTGCAGACTATGCAAAGCACATACAAACAAAATATGTGATCACTGCAAAATAGCACTCCATGATAAATGTTTTGCGGAATACCACCACCACAATATTAAGAAAAGACTTGCGCTATAAGAAATTTAATTATTATCGTTTTGTGGTGAGAAATAAAATGAAATATTAAAAATATATATATATTTTTTTTTATGCCGCTGTATGCCCAGTGGTGCGTTAACGCACCATTCTTAAGACCGCGATATCTCCAATACTACTAAAATAAAAAAAATATTTTTCTTCGCAATCGTTTAAGCTCATTCGCTACTATGTGGAATCTGCAAAAACGTTGTACAAAATAAGAAAAAATATAATCTGGGCATATATGGGTTTTAAGAAATATTTCATTAATTTTCATTCTTCCATTTTTGTTAAATAAACATTTCGTCGCCTTAGTGACACAAAAACGTATGTCAATACAGTATAATCTCCATAATTCGTATCCCGTTAATTCGTAAACCCCTCTTATTCGAAATAAACTGCAGGTCCCGTGAAAAAATCCCGGTTATTCGTAAAAAACAGTGCATTTCGGTCCCCTCGGTAATTCGCAATAATTTCCATTGCAAAGTCATATAAAACGTCTTATAATTCGTAAGTCTCTGTTGATAACCCCGTTTATTCGAAAAAAGGTCTCATTCCTTATCTTCAATACTCTGAATCACGTTTGTTACAATATGTTTATGTTTAGTCGCAAAGAAAGGACTTGGAGTAACATCCGGTGGCGAAAGGGGACTTTCTCACCCTTGCAAATGTGTGCAGCTGCAGGTAATGGCAGCTGTTTCTGTTTCAATATAAGCACGTGCATTCACAGACTTTCTGGCAAAAACGGTTACCGTTATGCTAACGTAAATTTCCTATGACATTGCAGACCTCTAACCGTATACGTATAAGTGTCTGTCCATTTGTGAAAATAAAAATTTTATTTTTTTTTGTAGATACATACATATTATATTATGTAAAATTGGTTTTTTGTGCATAATAAATCCAATATATTGTGTTAAATATTGAATTTGAATTTAAAATATAAAATCCCTTTAAATCGTATTTTTATTTTTTAAACTTTCAATAATTCGTAATCTCGTTAATTCGAAAACCCCTATAATTCGCAATAAACTGTAGGTCCCTTGACACTACGATTTATTGGGATTGTACTGTATTTGCTAGTTTTCAGGAGAGACGATTTTGTGATTTTTTTTTACTATTTTTCCTACTATTTTTCAAAAAAATGTTGATACGGCAAGTGCTAACTTCTAAACTACTTCACCTAGAGGTACAATTTTTTGCCACAATATATAGAATGATATATGAAGAAAGGTGTCATATAACCAGTCCAAAATCGTAAAAAATGTAGTTACGTTTTTGTGTCACTAGGGCGACGATTTAATTTCGACCATAAAGGAGACTTGGCCAATTTTAATTTTAACACCGGTCGATAAAATCATTTGTCCCCCGAGGTCGTATTGTAGCACACGATATGTACACCCCGTTTGACTTTGGTGTTTTTTATCTTTGAGAGCGTTACGAGAGGATAACTCCATATTCATCATCCGTTGTCGAAGGCTGGATTTCCACGTAGGTTCGTTAAATTCTGTTAAGACAACAACGTTTTCGTTGCTTAAGCTGAAATACGATTTACCGTAACGTTACGGTCATTTTCATCGACGAAAAAAACGGCCGAATGACGCGGGCATGAAAACCGCACAAAACAGTGACTTTTTGCGGATGAAGGGCTGTTTCATGAAGCACATGAGGGTTCTCACTTGTCCAGTAACGCATATTTTGCTTATTGACAAAGCGGTTTAACCAAAAATGCGCTTGATCGCTGAAGATGATGTTGCGATGAAATTCTTCATTTTCTTCCATCATGTCCAGAGCCCAATTCGAGAACGTACGTCGCTTCATATGATGAAGTGGCTTTAGTTCTTGAGTCAGCTTGATCTTGTTAGGGTGTAGGTCAAGATACTTCGCAAAATTCGCCATAATGTGGTCTGGGAGAGGCCCAATTATTGAGAACGTCGTGAAATTGACTGATTTGGCTGGTTTGCGACGGACATTTCTCCGGCAGCAATATTCTGCACACTTCGGGCACAACATAGTCTCACTGGCACGGCAACATCAAGCAGCGAATATTTTGACTCAAATTTGTCCACTAGACTATGAATTGCGACCACCGAATCGGCATTTTGGTAGTAAATTTTAATTATTTGTAAACGTAATTCCTTCGTGTATTTCACCGTGGTGAAAATATTGATTTTACTGAATATTTTGAAGTTGACAGTTCTTTAATCGGTTTAAGGGTGCGTTCACACTGAAGTTTGAAGTTGTCAAGTCGCTAATGAAAGACCCTACAGATATTCTAAAAGTGAAATTGACTATGTTTCTGACCATGACCTACTATTTTTTACTTATAATATCAATTTTACTCACTCTGCAGTTGCCTTTTCTTTTAAATTCAAGGATTTTCGTTCTATTGAAATGCGAGCATTGCAAGTCGCCGCCTCTTCCGCCCCTTGGAACAACTGTAGGTTGATTTCTGATCCAGATGATAGTGTTTTACTTCCAGGAAGTGGTTATACAGTTTTATAACCAACATGTACCAACTAAAACTGTAAAAAATCGTAATAAAAGCTGTCCATGGCTTACAGCTGATGTTATGGATACTATTAAAGCTCGCAACAAGCTTTATAGTAAATGGAAACAAAATCCGTCTAGTTCTAATTGGCTTACTTACAAAGCGATGCGAAACCATTCGACAGTTTTAGTAAGAAATGCTAAAAGTATGTATTATGCCTCTAAGCTAAATACGTCTCTACCCTCAAAAAAGCTTTGGAGCAATCTTAGAGAGATTGGTATTTCTAGTGCGAAAAATTGCTCTAATTGTGAAATCGATCCTGATCAATTAAATAATTATTTTCTTGGAGGTGGCAGTAATGAAATTAATTTTGATTTTGCCAATCCTAATCAATCCGTACACTCAGTGGGAGGCTTGGAAATAGTTGCAGTGAGTGAAATCGATGTCATAAATTGTATCTCACAAATAAAATCGAACTCAACTGGTGAGGACGGAATATCTTTGCGTTTTATCAAGATTATTCTACCTTTTATTATATCCCACTTGACCCACATTATAAACCACTGCATTACAACATCAACTTTTCCCAAATCCTGGAAAATTGCTCGAGTTATACCCGTTGCTAAAAAAACTTCTCCTGTCATCGTTGCGGATTTTATGCCAATCAGCATATTGATATGCTTGTCAAAGGTCTTAGAGAAATTAATAGCAAAGCAGATCCTCCTTCACTTGTCTTATCATAATTTACTCTATGAAGGGCAATCTGGTTTCCGAGCTAACCACAGTTGTTCCAGTGCTATGGTCAACATATTAGAAGACATAAGGCAACATTTTGACAAAGGATATGTTACGCTCCTTTGCCTGCTTGATTTCTCTAAAGCCTTTGACAAGGTCAACCATGAGATTCTTTGTTGGAAATTAAAGAATATGTTTCGTTTTGGCAACACTGCAGTAAGGCTCTTAAATAGTATTTTAACCCGTTTTTAGCCATTGGTGCGTTTTCGCACCCTAATTTTTCCCCCCACTAAGCTGCTACAAAATAATTATTGTAGTAAACGTTATTTTGTTGACATGTCTTTTGAACATTTTCTGCAATGATTCTAGTAGGCGATTCCGTAAAATTCAAAAAAATATATGACATTTTACCAGTTTTCCTTTTAAACGTTTAGAGTTTCAAAAGCAGTTGCAGTAAAGTGAGGCAGTATTTGTTTTTTAAAGATTCATAAAAAAAATTGTAGCAACGTTTTAGAAAGCTGATTTATAAAAGAAAACATTTATCTAAATGTAAGTAAACTGAGAATTGCAGTAATTTGCAAATTTTGGAAGAAATGTTTGATGGTGCGTTTTCGCACCATTGGCTAATAACAATATAAAATACTTTGGCAGGGCAAACAAAATTTACAAAACTATGGAGGAAATCCGGGCCTTATTAGATGGGTTAGATGATGGCGAAGTTCCAGATGTTGTAATCTTACCACCAGATGAAACAGGAGGGCTAAGCGACAATGAAGATCACGAAGATTACGCAATGGTGAATGAAAACGATTGTGACGAATTACCTCAGGAAATTGCTGGAACAATTGAGCTTATGCTGGGCGGCGAAGGCGGCGATAGTGACTTTTCTGACGACGACGATGTCCCATTATCCCACATCGCACAAAAATGTCATAAAGGATTTCCGCCTTCATGGGGAGACTATGAAATAAAGTATAGCAGTTATCCGGAAAATGCAGAGTCCGAAAAAAAAGCTCATTTGGAAGAATTACTTGCAGGTAAAAGCCCGTCTGACTTCTTTTTTGAATTTTTTGATTCAAGTGTGCTGGAATTGATTGTGGACCAAACAAATCTATATGCCAGTCAAAAGAACTCAACTTTTCGTCTGAATGTACCACTGCTCAAAAGATTTATTGGTATACTAATATTTTCTGGCCATCATGGCGTACCCCAAGAAAGTTTGTATTGGACTAAGGCACCTGACTTTAATTTTCCGATTATACGGGATGCAATGCCCCGGACCACGTATCGAAAAATTAAACAGTTTCTGCATTTAGCAGACAGCAATAAAATTGACCCTAACGACAAGTTTTTTAAAGTGAGAGAGTATCTAGACAAAATATCTGCTAACTGTATGAAATTTGGGGTTTTTTCACATGCTTTGTCCATCGATGAATCAATGTGGCCATACTTTGGACGACACGGTTGTAAAATGTTTATACGTGCTAAGCCAATAAGATTTGGATACAAAATATGGAGCTTATGTTCAAGTGATGGCTTCGTGTACAAGTTTTTCCCATACGGTGGTAGGGATGTTAAAACTAATAACAAGGAAATGGGTCTCGGACAGAATGTGGTTTTTAAGTTGCTCAAGGTGTTAGAAAATCACAAACAGCACATTATCTATTTCGATAATTTCTTTACATCTTATAAATTACTAACAGAATTGCGGAAAAAAGGCATACATGCAACAGGAACAGTGCGTGAAAATAGGATGGAAAAATGTTCAATTGAATCAAATAAAGATTTTAAAAAACGCAGCCGTGGTACTTTTGTTTATAAATTCGATAAGAAAAATGAAGTCCTAGGAGTCAAATGGAACGATAATGCTGTTGTCTCACTACTTTCAAATTTTGAAAATGTCGCCCCTCTCCATCAAGCAAAACGATTTTCGAGAAAAGAAAGGAAGCATGTTACCATCTCATGTCCACAACTAATCAAAAATTATAACAAATACATGGGAGGTGTGGATTTGTTGGATCGATTCATGTCTCAATATCGTATTCACATAAAAGGCAAGAAATGGTGGTGGCCGCTTTTCAGCAACTGCATTGACTTAGCAATATCCAATTCATGGCTTTTACATAGAAAAGTGAATGATTTGCATAGCAATTTATTGGATGTGCGCCGTGAAATTGCAATTTCTCTGTTGACGCAACCGTTGGAGACTTTGGAGCGAACATGTCATACTGGTCCAGCATCATCAAATTTATTGATTACTGTAGCCCGTACTGCACAGCCTCACAACATCGAAAAAATTGGTTGCAACATCAGAAGACGATGCCGGCAATGCAAGAGTCATACCTATTTCAAATGTAACACATGCTCAATAAACGGTGTTGTATTACCACTGCATTTGAAATGTTCTGCAGAGTACCACAAAAGTGTGTAAAGTTTCTTATTTTTTTCTTTATATGTACCTACTAAAAACTGTTCCTTCCGAAAACTTTTAAATCTAAAATTAAAAAAATTGCTTAAATTTTGAAAACAATTTTTTTTTGCATATATATTTATATCGTTTTCAGCCAATGGTGCGTTTTCGCACCAATCCATAACACACAAATTACAAGATTTGTAAATTTTTTTTTATCAAAATATGATGTTTGAATCAAAATAGAATGTATTTGAGAAAATCAGGACCAAGGATACAGGAGCTCTGGTACTGGTCAAAAACGGGTTAAGTGATAGACTTCAAAGGGTTATTACTTCTAAATCCTCCTCAGCACTACTACCAGTGAAGCAGGGTGTACCACAAGGATCAATTCTTGGTCCAATTCTGTTTTGCATGTTCGTAAATGACTTGCCATCTGTCTGTCAACACTCTTCGATACATCTTTATGCTGACGACGTTCAACTCTACTTAGCAGGATCAATTGTGGAGCTTACTAACAAGATAAATGAGGATCTTTGTAGCATTCAGATATGGTCTGACGCTAATGGTTTGCTTCTAAATCCGACTAAATCCCAAGTAATCCCTATATCAACCAAATTACCACCTCTTTGCAGCTTGCCCGAAATACTTCTATCTAGTAGTAAACTTAAAATTGTAAAAACTGTAACAAACCTAGGGTTTGTAATCAATCACAACTTGTCGGGATATGAACATACTAATTATGTAATAAGACGAATTTATGGATGTCTTCGAAAACTGTGGATAAATGCAAGTTTTACTCCCACTGATACTAGACGAAAATTAGTGATAAGCCTAATTTTGCCTTTAATAACATATGCTGAAACTGTTTACTGTAGTATTGATTCCCTATCGCAGCGTAAATTACAAGTGGCATTTAATGATGCAGTACGATATGTTTACGGTCTACGCAGGTATGACCATATTTCACATTATGCAAATAGCTTACTCGGGACCTCTCTTAAACACTACATCGACGCATTGCTTACATAATATTATAATCAACAAGACTCCTAGTTATTTATATGACAAACTTAATTTTTCGCTTTCGCCCAGAACCGTTTGCCTTATTCCATCCTATTATCGATATTTGAACTCATGCCGTCTATTTTTTATCTACGCAATTAAATTATGGAACTCATTGCCGGTAAATATAAGAGCAATCTCGAATTCAAATCGCTTTAAGAATGCTGTCCTTCTCTATTTCTCCCTTCTACTATAAACTATTATCTTTGTCTTTCCGTATCTTTCTCTCTACTCACTTTATTTTACTTAATAATCTAATTTAGTTTTTAAGTTGCTCCTTTTCTTATTGTAATCATTTCATTGCTGTATAAATTGATTCTAAGTACTATAAAAGATAAAAATCTTAATGTACCATGTATTTATATATTTTAATAATAATAATTGAATTGAATTGACCCACCTCTTTTGTTGGTATCTCGGTTACACCACACCTGATTGTGTGCGTTGGTGTCGCAACCGATGATATGATGTACCTGCTGATCCTCGCAGTATTGGACAAGTTCTTGTACTGGGGAGGGAAGCACTTCTTCAATGTCTACGCCGATCCGCATACAAATGTATGCAGCTCCAAGGAGTATTTCATATCTTTCGCGAAAGAAAGAATCGGCCTTGGTCTGAAACTATCTTTGGCGAAAATAGGCCCTCTGGTTTTACTGTTTTATCCAAAAATCGTACCATTTGTTGTCCATGGTTCTTGGATTAAACCAATACCGTCATTCCCTTCGGCACATCGCTGCACATCAAAGGTGTCTGAGGCACTCAAAGCCCGGTGCAGGTTTGCCAGATCGTCCAGAAACAAGGAACATAGTAATGGAACACAATGTACAAACATATTTTTTCTCAAATCATTTACTTTATGAACAAAGTCAACGTGCATCACTATAGTTAACCCTACTACTCACTCGCCAAGAGCTTTAGACCAATCAGTCTGTTTTCCTTCTTGCTGAAAAGCATGGACAGGCTGGTGGAGCTTCATGTGCGCAAACCTGCTTTGTGATTGCACCCACTGTCTCAGATCCAACATGCCTATCAACGCGGAAAATCCTGTGAGACTGCGCTCCAAAATCTAGTTGGTAGAATTGAGCGCGTGCTTGAAATAATACGCGATGGGCATTTCCATCGATATTGACGGTGCTTTTGACAGCATGTGCAGCTCTGCCAGACAACACGGCGTAGACGAATCATTGGTGCTGTGGATTAAAGCAATGCTAATGAATAGAACGTTGGTTGCGGATGCGGATTGCGGCCGCAATGTTCTGGCGGGGGTAAACAGAGGCTGCCCGCAAGGCGGCGTTCTGGCTCCACTGCTGTGGTGCATGCTGGTCGACTCTCTGTTGAACGCACTCAACAGTTCTAACGTAAACGCTCAGGCGTACGCGGATGATGTTGCAGTGCTTTCTGTTGGATCATGCCTAGCGACTGTGCGCCAAGGCGCAGGATGTCCTAGACGTGATCGACGAATGGTGCACGAGGAATGGGCTCTCGAATAATCCTCTCAAAATTGAGATTGTTCTTCTTACGAGTAGGAGGAAGTAGCTGATCGCGTTGACTCAGTCACTGCTGAAAGGCGTCACAATCCAACTCTCCAATGAAGCAATATATCTGGGAGTCATCCTGGATAGCAAACTTTTTTGGTTCAATCATGTTGAGCTGAAGACTGCCAAGGCGCTGTTCAAGGGCATTTTCGGCAAGACATGGGGCTTATCACCGAAAAAGAGTCATAGATTTATACAACTCTGATAAGACCATTTCCAGCATACGCATCGATTTTGGTGGAATAAGCTTTCACGTAAATACGTTATTTCTGCTTTCGCCAAACTCCAACGGAAGGTATGTCTCGGCTGCACGAGGGCCTTTCCCACCACGCCTGACTCCGGCCTAGATGCATTTTTGAACCTCCCGCCCCTTGATGTTTACATCACGTTTAAGAAAAGGTGGAGTTTTGATGAACTTGCGTGACGGTTGTCCTTCTACTCCTGTCTTATGGATATGCCGTCCGATGCAATGACACCGGAATTTCGGCTGAAGCGCAACTACGAAGTCGACTTTCCTCGTGTTCAGGACTGGCTCTGGCCAGACTCTGAGCCTGTAAAGGAATGCAGTCGAATCTTCACGGATAGCTCCAAAACCGATCAAGGATCTGGTGCTGGTATTTTCATGGAGAGCGAAAACATTAGACTTTTCTTCTCGTTAGGCAAACATGCGTCAGTCTTCCAAACGGTGACTTATGCTATCCTAATGGCCATGGACTATATTGCGAGGAACAGGTGGAGGGGGCGAATTATCTGCGTCTGTAGCGAGAGTCAGGCTGCGCTTAAAGCCTTGCTCAACCCCTTAACCACCTCCAAAATAGTTCGTGAATGCAAGATCTCTCTGAATTCGGTCGGAAGGCTGAATTCACTTAGACTTGTCTGGGTCCCGGGTCACAACGGGATCACGGGAAATGAGATCTCCGATGAGCATGCTAGACAGGACTCAGAGGACGACTTCTCAGGACCTGAACTAGCGATATGTCTGCCAGCGTCCTCGGTCAGGGCTTCCATAGACGGCTGGGTCTCATACGAACACATTCGCCGATGGCGGTGCAGACAGACTAAACCATTTCTCGCCGACGACGTCTGTAAAATGTCTGCGACATTCTTGTTGTCTCTCAACAAAAAAGACTGCAGACAGGCTACTGGCGTTCTTACGGGCCATTACGCTTTTGCCAAACACCTTAAGGTGCTGGGCTTAAGCAATACCACCAACTGCGAAGCCTGTGGAGAAAGCGATGACACTGCGAAACATTTCCCCTGTGATTGTCCTGCTTTTGCTCGTATCAGGTGGCAGGTATTTGGTGCTGATGTGGTGAGTGCTGTAAACCTAAGCTCCTTATCATTGAAGCGCCTACTCGTCTTTCTTAAGCGGCCCTTACACGGTCAATCGGTTGACATCATGCATCGTGTATGTGTGGATTGACGTTACCCCTTACACAGTTCAATCGATTGACGTGAAATTTTTAGTTTTTGTGAGTTTTCATGGTGTACGGATGCGCGATGAGTGAAACGGACGATTGTATTGCATATATTGCTCTTGCACATTGTATTAAGAGGAAAAAGAAAAAAAAATCGAGAAAAAAGAGAATTTGGATGAAGGAGTGGTTAAAAAAAGGATTCAGTTCACACATGAAAATCTTTTGAATGAATTGAAAATATCTGCACAGGACGATTATAAAAATTTTATGAGAATGGATAACTCCAATTACGAGGAATTGCTTAAAATAATTTCTCCTTTGATTATGAAAAAAGATACATGCATTCGTGAAGCGATTTCCGTAAACCAGAGGCTTTCTACAACATTGCGATATCTTGCAGACATGTTTTCGCTTCCGTGACACAAAACACAATGAACAATGAAGTAATTACGTCAATCCAACCCTTACACATATCAATCAGCATGACGTTCATCATGCAAAATCAAACTTGCTTTGATTTTCGTCAATCAGACTTCACCAAATGCGTGTGACTCATACAGATACATTTTCACAAACACATGCTAGTGATTGATGTCATTCGATTGACCGTGTAAGGGCCGCTTTAAGAAAACGAGTAAATTTACACAGTAAAAGTGGTGTGTCTTCCTGGTAGTTCAATGGACAAGTATTAAGTCTGAGTGCTCCAGTGTAGAAAGTCTCGCACTCAGAAAAAAAAATGTACCCTTAAAAAAGAATATGACATTACACCCACTATAATTTGCTATCTTACCCGAGAAGCCACATCTTGCTATATTTGGTGTTGTTTTTATCTTTCAGAAATAAATTTTCAAAATATAATTGTTTGCTTGCATATTCTTCATGTATTCGTATCGTTCGTGTACAAACATTTCACGAAATTTACTGCTTCTCACAGCAAAGTAAGAGGAATTGTCTCTGTGTATTTTTAGAAAATCGCGAATGGCTCTCACGAAATGTTTAAAAACATACAGCATCAAACAACAACTCGTATGCATAATTTATTAATGTACATTATAGATTACTATGCCAATTGTATTTTTGAACTCAACAAATTGGCGCTCGAGATTATATTTAGCCATCGTGAAAGAGAAAGAGAAAGAGAGAGAGAGATTGAGAGAGAAGAAAATTTTGTTTTCTAATATTTATATAATTTACCTCCTAGCCTCAGCGCTCTAGTGTGGTTATTGTTTATTTATAAAATGTAAACATTTTATTGTCCACTGCATCTACGATCAGCGCCCAGAAGAGATTCGTGATGTAGAAACGTCCAAATGATTCGACCTGCCAAGACAAGTAAATCCAAGACATTGACACAATTTCTAGAAAGACATTGACGGCTATAGGCTGATGCTAGATCCTGATGTCGTCGTCAAAATAGCTTGGCTTTAAAATATTTTTAATTTTTTCGAAGAAATTTCCGTCTTTTTTGCAAGTTATTTATATGCGTAGGCGGGACGTGACTACACTCTGAAATGAGGAATTTTGAAATAAAATTGGGGCGGGCAAAAGCTACGATATGACTGCCGCATGCGAAGCTCCAGACAGCGACAGTAAAATGCATTTGTAGTTAACGAAAGCGGAAAGTGTAGTTTGCATATACAATCGACTGGGACAAGAGATCAGTTAGTACATATTTAGATTTATTTTCGTTGTACTCACGACGCTATTAGTTATGACACTGCAGGAATACATATATTTAACTATTTAAGTGTTGTTTATTTTTGATGATATTATTTATAGACCTTGTGTATAGATTTATGAATCAGAACAATGTAGGTGTTTTATGTGATAAATTTTGCATTGCATACTCACCTAAATCGGTTGCGCCATCAATGGATGCATACGTAAATACCCAGCGAGAAATGACGCGTTTCAGAAGGATAAGCGCAAACAAAGATGCTCGGAGCTCCTACTCACTATATGTAACTCCGTTTCTCTTTTACATTACGATGTCCGCAGATGTAAGCACATACGCTTACTATGTGCTTTTTAGACGCTTCACGGGAAGCCAGCGTGCATACGCAACGATTACTATGGAACGCTACTTTATCGCTTAGGGGAAAGCAAGATGTAAGCATTGACCGAGTGGATACATTTTCAATTTCCTGCATAGATGAAAAGTGTGTAGCTGAAACCATCTTCAAATTTAAATCAAAAGCTGCTGGTTTGAATGATGTTTACCCAAACTTCATAACTACCTCTGTTTTGCCCGATGTTTGCAAAATTGCGAAAATTATATCCTTGCCCAAACCATCTTGAGCCAACAGTTCTGAGTATCGTGAAGAGTCTCTGCCTGAGACACTACAGACTTCCATTCTCCGCGATCTCGGGCACGCGGCTTTTACTTCTCTGGCATCCGTCATGGCTTGGTCTGTAAAATGGAAGTGTCGTATTCTTTACCTTTTCGAACCTGGGGGCTGGAACTCGAAGACCTCTTGGCTGAAGCATTTGCACAGATCATATGTACAGCTCATAGATTTCGCGGTTGTATCTTCTCCTCCATTTAGCAGGACTGGAAGGATTAAGCTTACATAGAGCATGCAGTTTGTCTTTCGAGTGAGGAATTCCGAGCATATTATACAAGGTGGCGCAAAAGTAATCCTCCTATCAGAAAATGCTATAAATTTTGCGATTGGCCCCTAATGTCAGTTCTGTTTTGACATTTGTGTAGTAAACACATGCGAAATACACGTTAATAAACAATGTTACGCTACACTGCTCCAGAACGCGGAATATTGGTGACTATTTATTTGAGCAATAATCGGTCGGTGACTTTGGCACAACGTGAATTTCGTCGCAGATTTCCTACCCGTCCAACGCCTACTGATGAAACACTGCGACGTTTAGCCGCTCGCCTCGAAGAGACTGGCACAACACGAGATGCTGCCAGGCGTGGCAGACCCCGGAGTAGCCGTTCTGCAGAGAATATTGCTGCTGTAGCCGAAGATGTCATGGAAGCGCCGTCGACATCGACCAGACGACGTGCCACGCAAATGGGTATCAGTCGACGGTCTTTACAGCGAATTTTGGTACAAGATTTGAAGATGTTTCCGTACAAAGCCAGACGGTGCATCAGCTGTTAGCTGCTGACCGCCAATCGCGTCTAACATACGCTCAAGCCATCCTTAATCACCACCAAGAGGAAGATGATTTTTCATCAAAAATAATCATGAGTGATGAGGCCCATTTCCATCTTAGCGGGTACGTAAATAAGCAAAATTTACGCTTCTGGGGCACTGAAAATCCGCGTGTAACCCACGAAGAGCCATTACACCCGCTCAAAGTCACTGTATGGTGTGCTGTTTTCGCTGCAGGAGTCATCGGACCTTTTTTCTTCGAAGACGTCGCGGGCCAAACGGTTACTGTCAATGGTGAGCGCTACAGAGCAATGATCAACGAGTTCTTTTTGCCGCAACTTGATGAATTGGGATTGGAAAACATGTGGTTCCAACAGGACGGTGCAACGGCACACACTGCACGTGCCACAACCGATATGCTGAAGGATGCATTTCCCGGGCGCCTAATCTCCCGTTTTGGCGATTTGCACTGGCCAGCAAGATCGCCTGATTTGACCACTCCAGACTTCTTTTCGTGGGGCTTTTTGAAGTCGCGGGTTTATGTCAACAAGCCTCAGACTCTTGCAGCTCTTAAAGACAATATCCGTCAAGAATGTGAGGACCTATCGCCGGAAGTTTTGGCCAAAGTGATGGAAAATGCCATAAAAAGGGCTCAAATGACAATCAACTGTGGCGGCGGCCATTTACATGACATCATATTCTCGACTTGATGTAAAAAAAATTAAAAGACCAAATAAAAATAATCCACAAGAAGAATCAAAGTTTTTCATTTTTTTTTTAAATTACAGCCAAAAAACATCGGAAGGTTATTTTTGCGCCACCTTGTATATTTCGAGCAAGGTAATTCCTATGGGTGGCGACGGTGCAGAGGTTAGTGTGTTGGCTTGTGACCCGTGCGGTGCAGGTTCAATCCCCATGGGGAACAACATACGCCACCCAATCACATATGCCTCTACACCAAAAAGAAGGATTTCTGCCTGGTAGTACAATGGACCGTTACCGAGTCTGAGTGCTCTGGGATTTGGATTTCCTTTTTTTATAAAAAAAAAAGGTAATTCTCCGTCGGATCTCCACCTGACGTTTTGTCCTGGACAGATATTTGCTTGTTTGTTGATAGCATGTTCTTGATCTTGTCCTCAATCGCAGTAAAAGCCTCTAATACGGCACGCTTAGAACGGCCGATGATGTCGATATCGTCCGCATACCCCAGACGCTGGACGGATCTATTGAAGAGATAGTTCCTTCCGTGTTGATACCTGCCCTTCGTACTATTTTCTCCCGAACAAGATTGAAAAAGTCACATGATAGCGCATCTTCATGCCGAAATCCGGTACAAGTTTGGAACAATTCGGAAGAGCTGCTTCCAAACTTCACATTACATCACGTGTTTTCAAGTGTCACGCGACACAACTGGATCAATTTTGCCGGGATCCGGAATTCGGCCATCGACACGTAGAGCTCCCGACGATGTATATGCGCGGCTTTAAAGTCGATGAAAAGGTGGTGGGTCTCGACTTGCAATTCATTGGCCTTTTCCAGGATTTGCCCAAGTGTGAAGATTTGGTCTATTGTCGATCTGCCGGGCCGGAAGCTAGACCGATTAGTGTGTTACAGGACGGCTTCAGACGCTCACACAATACGTTGGATACGATATTATCTGCGACATTTAGCAGGGATATACCTCTAAATGTCGCAGATAAGATCGTATAGTTCTTGTAAGACATAGGATGGCATTTTTTGAAGAAAGGGCGTATGAGACTGATAGTCCAGTCATCGGCCATGCTTTCTTCCACCCACACTTGGTTGATGATTTGGTGCATGCACTTTACCAAAACATCACCTACGTATTTATTGTTCTTAAGCTTTCTTATAGGTAAGCTAACGTCTTCTATACTAGGTGTTGAAATCTGTTCTTTATTGACAGGACGTGGGTTCTCTTCTTGCCCTATCACCCTATCTACATGATGCCCATTTAGCAGCTGATGGAAATGCTGCTTAAATACATCTACTGTTCCCTGCGCTGCGCTTCAGTGAATAGATTTTCGTCGCTGTTTCGAAGAGCCTGCGTTTCGGTCTTCAAACCAGCAGCCAGTTGCTTCGCTTTCTTGTAAAATCTCCGGATGTTGTTTCGATCGCGAGACTCTTTGATTTCCTTGAGCTGGGAGACTGCGTCTTATTCTCTTCCCTTCTCTTGGCTCGATACTCTTCCCTCGCTGCAATTGTTTTGGGCTGCAGCGTTTTTAAATGTGCATCTGCTCTCACCTTGTCGAAAAGCGTATACATCATCATACCACGGGCTTTTTCTCTGGGGTGGCTGGTAACCTACGGTGGTGGTAGTACAATGGACCAGTATTGAGTCTGAGTGCTCCAGTGCAGAAAGTCTCACACACCCCGACAAAAAAAAAAAAAAAACCTACGGTGGTCTCGGCTACCTCCTTGATGATGTCACAATATCGATTCCACGTATTGTTGGCGCTTGTGGCTGGTGAATGCACAGGCTACTCCAGGTGTGCTAAGGCGTCCAACGTCGAGTTTGTTCTTTTGGGCAGTGCGCAGCTTCTTGTTGGACAGTCGAGCTCTAAATTTAGCCGCGACAATAAAATGGTCAGATCGCCAGGTTGCTCTGTGGATCTTGAGCCTTACGAGCTGCTGCAAAATCGATTAGTCAGTAGCCGTTATCTGTTGTCGTGTTGTGAAGGCTGTGCTTACCAATTAATCCGCCGAGGATGTTTTCCTTACCGACTTTGGCAATAAAATCCCCGAGCATAACTTTGGCATCGTACTCCGGATAGGCTCCGTAGGCTCCGTACAGGAGATCATGTACCTCCTCCTTGATGGGATCTTAAGCCTCGTCGGTAGGGGCATTTGCACATATTCGGCAAATGTTTTTAAATGTAGCTTTGATGCGGCGATCGCTTATCAGCTTGGCGATGGTATAGAGGGTAGTGTGTTGGCTCATCATCCGTACGGTGCGGGTTCAATCCCCATGGGGAACAACAACATACGCCACTCATTAAAAGCAGAGAAACGAATAACACCTTGTTTCACCAACCTCTACACCAAAAAAAAGGATTTCTGCGTTTTAGTACAATGGACCGTTACCGATTCTGAGGGCTCTGGGACTTGGACTTCCTTTTTAATTTAAAAAAAAAAGAAAAAAGAAAAGGATTTCCCAAGAAGAATCCGCCCCCTGACACATGCATTCTTTTATGGCAGCTGTAGTAATTGTCGCAATTTTTTCTTTTCATCATACCTGATCCTATCCATCGTATCTCTTGGATCGCCGTAATATCTGCTTTGTAGCGCTCGAGGACAGACTCAAGTTTTTGAGTAGCACCTGGGGTGTATAGTGTGCGCACGTTCCAGGTGCATATGAGGGTATCCATTATCCGAGGCTTCATGACTGTACATGTTATACGTTGTAGTCGGTATCCCACTTGAGCGCTGCCGTTGGTCCATTTAGGACTCATCCGCCACCAACTCTTCCAATATCCTGGCTCAATATTGTAGACCCCAAAAGACCTGGGATTCAAATAGGTCGAAGCATCTCATATAGGGATAACACTAATTGTTCAACCTGACTAGAACTGGTCGACGCCACGGTTGAACTCTTTTAGGAAATTCCTCCGCTGCCGTCGGAAGCATAAGGATGTGTCTAAGTGTATTTTTATTATTTTTATAAACTTTATTAACTTATAATTAATTACATAAAATATATACAATTAAAACTAATAGCACTAGCTGCCAGGGCTTTCGGCTTAACAGTCTAAGTGTAAAAAATCACTCCTCCTCCCTCTCTCGTCCGCTGCCACTCAAAGGGCAGGAATATATGACCACAGTTCACAAATGTCAAAACATACGAGTACCTGGCAATGCAGGGGAAGCCGTCACCAAAATAAACATTTGCGAAGTTCTGAAGCTAGTGTTGGAAAGCTCGGATAGAAGTGAAATAATCAAAAAACCTGATGCCATCGACTTCTCGAAATGCGTGCGAAACGTACTGGAGAAGCTGCACCTAAATATGGAAAACATAGTAGTCACAACTCATAGTTTTGATGAAACGAAGAAAGTTCCAGCTTTGGCAAAGGAAGGTTGTTTTTTAAAAACAACGTTGACTATGAAGTTGTGATGAAGATAGTGGAAAAGATGGAGCGTAGTCACCTTAGTCAATCTGAGTCAAATGACACCATGACGGCCATAGATGGTACGATTGAGCTTCCTACGGATATTGCGGCTTCCTTGCCATCTACATCAACACCATCGGGCCCATCTGAGCTAGATGGAACCATTACCGGCACCTATATCTAATAGCCAGTACAGGAGAACTCCAATTTGTTTTTTTCGTATAATAATGTCTGAAAGAGCCATTTCTTTTAATTTTCGAAGGAAATTATTGTGTTTTTCGTTTTTTTATAAGGTCAGGAAATGGCATACTTTGTGCAATTTATATCAAATGATATTTAATGTAATAAACATTTCTTTTTTTAAATGAGTTTATGAGTATTAGAGGTGCCACTCCAGGAACGATGTTCGCAAGTTTTACCAAAGTGTAAAACGTCAAAGCCAAGGATACAAGGCTCGAACAGAATCCTGTCGAGATGAACAAGGAAATATTGTAGTTGAGACACAGTCGATGCTGAGGATATGGAAGAACGACTTCTGCAGACTGTTAAACGGCGATGACGAACAACATTCCGCTGTCAGGCAGAACGAACCATTCAATATTGGCAACGACAGCGAAAACTGCCAACCACCCGACCTGAGTGAAGTGAGGATAGCAATATCTAAACTCAAGCTTAATAAGGCTGCCGGAAATGACGGCCTTCCCGCTGAGCTCTATAAGGCCGGCGGAGATGACTTGGTAAGTAACTTGGTAAGTAACATCCACCAACTCATAAGCCAAATCTGTTCGGATGAAAATATGCCTGAAGAATGGAACCTCAGCATCGTTTGCCCGATCCACAAAAAAGGAGACCCTCTGAACTGCGCCAACTACAGAGGCATAAGTCTCCTCAACATCGCCTACAAGATCCTATCTGCCGTAATATGTGAACGCCTGAAACCGTTTACCAACAACCTGATTGGCCCTTATCAGTGTGGTTTTAGGCCAGGAAAGTCCACAACCGATCAAATTTTCACACTTCGGCAGATCCTGGAAAAAACTCAAGATGTCCAAATCGATACCCACCACCTATTCATCGATTTCAAAGCCGCATATGACAGCATTTATAGAGACGAACTGTACAGAGCCATGTCTAGTTTTGGTATACCGCCCAAACTCGTCCGTTTGTGTAGGATGACGATAGAGAATTCTCGCTGCTCTATCAGGATCGGAAACGACCTCACCGACACATTCGATACCAAAAAAGGATTTAGGCAAGGCGATGCGCTATCATGTGACTTCTTTAATCTGATTCTTGAGAGGATTGTTCAAAACTCCAAAGCCAACACCAGAGGCACAATTTTCCAAAAGTCGGTGCAACTACTAGCATACGCTGACGATATTGACATCATTGGTAGGACTCAACGTGATGTCATAGCCACGTTTGCAAGTATAGAGAAGGAAGCGGCGAAAATGGGTCTAGCAGTAAATGAGGGTAAGACTAAGTATATGCTGTCATCACGAAAGGACTCACAACATCGACGAATTGGACAGAACGTCACAATTGACAGATATAACTTTGAGGTAGTACGGGACTTTGTCTACCTCGGCTCCGCTATTAACTCTGACAACAACATCTCGTCAGAAATTAAACGAAGAATTACTCTTGCCAACCGCTGTTTCTTCGGGCTAAGAAGGCAATTTAGTAGTAAAGCCCTCACTCGAACTACTAAGGAGATCCTATATAAGACCCTGATCATCCCAGTCCTGCTCTACGGCGCTGAAGCATGGACCGTATCAAAAGCGGATGAAGAAATCCTTGGTAGATTCGAGAGGAAAATTCTTCGAAAAATCTTCGGTCCCGTTTGCGTTGACGGGCTATGGAGACGAAGATTCAACCAAGAACTATACGAGCTGTACAGCGACATGCCCCTGGTCAAAAAACTCCGCATTGGACGTTTAAGATGGCTAGGACATGTAGAACGAATGGATACCAATACTCCGGCTCGCAGAGTCTTCGATTCCCAGCCAGACGTCGGACGCAGTAGAGGAAGACCTCGCCTTAAGTGGCGCGCACAAGTGGAAACCGACCTCAACCAACTTGTAGTGCGCAACTGGAGGCAGTTAGCTAAGGACCGGGCTAATTGGAGAGGCATGTTGGTTGAGGCCCAGGTTCATTCCGGACTGTAGCGCCACTTAAGTAAGTAAGTAAGTAAGTAAGAGTATTATTATTTTATTATTAAATATTCTTTATTTCAAACAGTTTTGTTTACAGAGGTTTACAAAGAATCTATGGACATGGCATGTTGCCGTCTGCCAGATAATGACATTTCATTTAATATAAAATAAAGCTTAAAATATTTGATTGGTAGTTCATGATTTAACAAATTTCACAAATTATAGTACTTAAATTAAGTAAAAGGTTGAATAACTTAAACAACTGAGATTCCAATACTTCAAAAACTATTTCGATAGGTAAAAGCATGGTCACAAAATTTTGAGAGGTTTATCCACCCTGCCGATCCATTTAATATTTGTATCGCTTGTGCTCTAGAAAGGACACTATGTTGGAAGTAAAGCCTTCGGATCTCCTGCAAGATTTGGCATATAGCTATTAAATGGAAAACATAATCTCGCTCGGATCTGTTGCAGAAGTCGCACAAGGTTGGTAGGTCTGACCGATGAGGCAAATAATTTAAGTTAAGAATTTCCACTCTTGCTCTAAAAATAGTGCTTATAGCTTTTACAGGGAGATCGAATTTAAAACAGATATCAGCTTGACGGCGATGGTTTAATTCTCTATATGTAACCCTTGTTGTGGATGCCGATGCACGATTCAAATGTTGAAGATAAATTTATTCGTCAACTTTTGAAATTACATTTGAGAACAGCTCCTGCCAATTATCTAGATTGGACTCGGAAAGATTGAGAGGGAGGCCATGAGAGCGTGCAAGTGCAACTCATTCTTTAAACGGTGACGCTTGTGTGCGCAAAAGGTTAGTCATGATAGACTTGTGGAGACTAACCCCGGGTTTTTTCATAGTTTTTAGCAAAAAATCGGAATTAGCCTTTAGGTTTTTGATATACACGGGGGAAATACCAGACTCTACGTGGATCGCATATGTTGGAGTTGAATTCGGTAAACGAAATAGACGTTTGAAAAAGGAGCTTTGAACTTGTTCAAAATCGTCGAAGTATATATGGCCGAAAGTTTGAACACCGTAGCACATACAGGTGTTGACAGTTGCTTCAAAAACACGATATTTTGATCCCAGGTCTATATTCTGGTTGGGGAAGAAATTCGGCCACATAACGCTAAGAGCAGTTTTCGCTTCCTTGCTCTTTAATTGTACGTGCTTCGTAAAACTGGCATTTGCCGATTACAGGACTCCCAGGTATTTGAACTCCTGCACAACCTCTACATTCACTGCCCAGAAACCAATTTTCTTCTCTAGATCTTTTACATTTCCGAGCTTCAAACACCATTATCTTTGTTTTAAGAGCATTTATCCTAAGGTCCCAGGAGCTGCAATACCTCTGAAGCTTGTTGATTTGAAGTTGAAGAGAAGAGGGGTTATCTGCCAGCATGACAAGGTCGTCCGCGTATAGAAGTACTTTGATAAGCGTGTCCGCAATACTGACGCCCCCAGACAGGCTCTCACAAATATCGTCAATAAAAAGAGCAAAGAAGATCGGACTCAAGATACACCCTTGAGGAACACCTGCCGTCGTTTCAAAACAGGTTGACGTCTCTGATCCATCCCATACCACCACCTTAGTTCCACATAGAAATTTTTCATACATGATTAGAAACTTCCTAGATATACCAAGGGAAGCCATTTTGTAGATCAAAGCTTGGCGGTTAACAGTGTCAAAGGCTGCTTTAAAATCAACAAAACAGGCATAAAGCTTTTTTTTCTTTTGGGTGTATTTAGTGGCAATGCTTGACAAGGCGAAAATGTGGTCAACAGTTGAGAATCACGCACGGAAGCCGGCGCTTGAAATATACTTAAACGTTGGTTTGATTCTATCCAATTTGAGAGTCTGGTATACAAAATTGTAGCAAACACCTTCCTACATGAATTAAGTATTGATATGCCTCTATAGTTTTCGGGCAAGTTTGCATCTCCTTTTTTAAAAATTGGAAATATAATAGCTTTGTTAAAGCTTTCAGGAACACAGGCATATTCGTATATATAATTATATAACGACACCAGATAGTGTTTGAATTCCAATGTAGAGTTTTTAAAAAACTCAACAGGAATGCCATCAATCCCCGGGGCTTTGCTGTTCTTCATTTTTAGAAGAGCCGTTTCCAGTTCAGTTAGAGCTATAGGCGAGTCAAGCTCGTCAGCCATTACATTCGGCAAGGCGTAGTGAAATATATGCAAATCAACACTTCCTGTCTACAAAGCTCGAAAATGAGAAGCTAAAAGTTCGGCTTGTAATGAGCTCCCCGATAGGGTATTGCTTCCACCCAACACTCTAACATTGCACCAGAATGTCTTAGAGTCCTTACAATTTTCCAAATTTCTAGCTAGGTTTTTTGCGAAGTGTAGTTGTTTATTTTTACAAGTTTGCTTATAAAGTTTGTTTGCTTGTATATACGCACTTTTAAAGTAGTCAGACTTCGATTTCCTAAACAAGTTAAGAAAAGCAAATGCTATTTTTCGGAGTTTGATGCACTCAGAATCAAGTATTATTATTGTTTTTATAAAGTAAAATATATGTATTAAAAATTAAAAAAAAAATCTGCTTTCCTAACTTGGTCAAAACATTGAAAACACAGAAGTGAAAATGGGGGCCGACTACTGAATACTTATGTGGCCGACTACAGTTAGGGGGGCCGACTACTGAAGAATGTGGTTTTCATTTACATTTTTGTAAATAGTTTAACTTGGGTAACAATTATACTTAAACAACCTAGAAATACCTAATTTACACATTTCAAATATTTACTTAAGCCAAATAGTCTATTCACTTTTTGAATAACGGATTTTTAAAAGCAAGTCAAACCTAAAATTAAAGTTAAGGGGCCGACTACTGGTGCCATCACCCTATAGAATAAACAAATACAGACTGAATTAAGTTAATAAAAGTAATAACAGGAGAGGTCAGAAAATAAGCATCTGACTGGGGCGCTGTATAGCCTTTCATGAGAGAAGAATACAGGCAGCCACTTGAATTTATCGTCAGTTAATCTACTCGAACTTTTCAATCGCTCCTTAAAATTGCCATTTGGGATTTATCCTAATAAAAAAAAAACATTTTATTTTTTTTCCTGTTGCCAACATACTCGTAGAACTAAAACTTACTAAAAATTTAACTGTGAATGAGCCAGCTCCAATTTCCATACGTTTTCTCGCCACCAGCAGTAAAATCATCATTATTTGTCCAAGTATTATGTCCCTTACAGCGAAATGTAATTTATTCTTTGTACATTGAAAAACATTGGAAAATGCAAACTGTCAGAATTTGGTGATGTATTTGATTTGTGTTTAACATTTTGAATAAGGAACTTTACACCGTTAAACAAAGAAAGAAGAAAGAAAGACTTCCTAAATTTAAACATAATTAACTTTGTCAAATATATGAAGGAACATTCATTATTCATTTATCATAAGGCGGAGTTCCACTGAAGGATCCTCCGAGATTTTCCCCCGCTGTCTCAATAGGTATTTTTTTATTAAGTGGAACAACATTTTCACTGGAGGAAGGACGTATCTGTCAACACCTACACATTTTTTTCACTTTCTGCCACAGGAAAACAAAAGAAATCTTCTTCGCTTTCTCTGTCGAATATACATGCTCTAAAAAGCATGCGATGACGAAGCTTCGCCGCATAAAAGGATAAAAAGTTGTTCAACAGTTGTTTGTCTCAGGAAATTGAAAAAAAATCTCTGGTTGCTCCAGTGAGGAATAAACAGGGACGGGCTACAGTCCGCTTGGGCGAACTGTTGGATACCCTATTCTTATTCCTATCCCTCATAAGTGGGCGTGACAAAAGTCTAAGTATGGTTGAATTGTTAAGAACGCTCTACATATTTTGATATATAACATTTAAAGGATTTTATCGAAAAAAACGCTCCTCAAACTTGGGTGTTTTAATAAAATTGTTTTATTTGATTGTGGGCGTGTCAGTAGGCGGATTTAAAAAAAATTAACACATGAGCATAAAGGGCCCCTAGAGAGTATATATTATAAATTTCAGCTCCCTAGCTCAAACTTTGAATTTTCAAAAAAAAAAAAATTAATTGTGGGCGTGCCAGTGGGCGGATTTTGAAAATATTTACACATGATCATAAAGGGCCCATAGAGAGTATATATTATAAATTTCAGCTCCCTAGCTCAAACTTTGGATTTAAAAAAAAAAAATTGTTTTATTTATTTGTGGGCGTGTTAGTGGGCGGATTTTGAAATTTTTTTATCCCGAGCAGTTTTAGGAGTCATAGATCATATATAAAAAATTTCAGCTTTCTAGCTCAAAATTCGATTTTTTCCAAAATTTAGTTTTTTTGAGTTTGTGGACGTGTCTGTGGGCGGATTTCAAAAATTCGTGAACTTGATTATTTCGGGACCCTAGAGAGTTTATGCTTAAAATTTCAGCTCTCTAGGTCCAATTTAAAGGCCTAATTTTTGCCGACGGACGGACGGACGGACGGACAGGACATGGCTAG
Source organism: Portevinia maculata (assembly GCA_949715645.1). Classification (NCBI taxonomy): domain Eukaryota; kingdom Metazoa; phylum Arthropoda; class Insecta; order Diptera; family Syrphidae; genus Portevinia; species Portevinia maculata. Next base: position 136,221,073 of record OX454528.1, on the reverse strand, counting down.
ATCGACATTACTATCGATGCTGATCATAAATATAGTAACTTTTAGGGGTCTATATTAAGGTATGTTACAAACTATGCGTCAAAATTAATATACCCTTAGAATAGGGTATAAAAATAAATATTAGACATTAATGGCCCATACAGGGCGGCCTAAGACCTAGCTTCTCCAATCATTTGCTTGTGCGAAGTGGAAGGGACCTATAACTTAAAGCCGATTCCGAAAAGCGAATTTCAAAAGTTTCTCATGACAATTGATACTCTTGGATGTTTGTCAGGCGTTCGCCAGAGGTGGGGCAGTGGAAAAAACGTTTTAGATGTTACTTGACTTTGTAATAAGTAGTCCAACACACTAACCTCTGTGCCATCGCGCCCACTAAAAACATCCAAACACCGACGAAATTTTGAAATCGACGAATAATTGTCGAAAAACAAATCAAAAACATTAATGAATTTTGGTGAGCCCTTGTTTTTTCCTCCATTCTCCTGAACTCTTCGCGTAGTGTGTGTTCTCCTATCTTGCAGAAGGGTTCAGGTCCTATAACAGGTTCCGCCTTTTCTCGTCAGAGAATCCGCTGCCTCGTTAGCTGTTATGCCAACATGGCCAGGTAGCCACCAGATGGTAACTCTGTTGTTCTTGCCTCGTTTATTCAGTCTGTGTAGGCATTCCCACACGAGTTTTGTCTTGATGACGTAGGCGTCAATGACATTAATTGCTTTCAGACATAAATTGTTTTGTTGTACTTTCTGTAATTTTTCTCGAGACTTATTCGAACACACCTGTCTTTGGCACATTTTTCTGCCTGAAAGATGCTGGTACCTTTGCCCATGGATTTGTAGTCCTTTTTTTTATAAAAGGAAATTCAAATCCCAGAGCAATCAGACTCGGTAACGGTCCATTGTACTACCAGGCAGATATCCTCCTTTTGCTGTAGACGCTGGAGAATGGGTTGCGTATGTTGTTGTTCCTCATGGGGATTGGACCTGCACCGCATGGGTCACAAGCCAACACCCTAACCTCTACACCGTCGCAACCCTTGTAGTGCTTAGTTCCTGGCCCAAACTCTCCTGCACCAGTTCCTTCATCGGTCCTCGAGCCGTATGTGCACCACTTTGTTGTGTGGTTGCTCAGTCCATAAGTTGTGGATTCATCGCTCCAGTCTTCCTTGATGCTGAGCTTAGGGAAAGGCCTGCAAATTCTGGGATTACACATATGCATCAACAACCGCATTTGATTGGTCTGGTGATACTTTTACAGGCCGAACCGGCGAACCCCTCATTTGACCAGTAGGAATGCAGTGAAATGGGAGGGTGGCCGTTAAACTAGAAGATGAAGTTGATTCGAAGATTCTCACACCAATGCAATGCAATGAACTAACACCTTCCCTAAGATATCATTTTATTATCTATACAACTTAAAACAGGAACTTGATCTTTAATTGTCAAAAGTAACTCAACCCCTCTCCTGATAAAACAAGAGGCTGTGTCGGTATGTCAATGTGGAATCGAGAAATTCCTATTTTGTATAGCAAAGCGAATCTGCACACGATTTTTCTAATTATGTTTCATCTCATCGTATGTTACATTCATTTGAAACAATCCATCCGTTTAGAACTTAGGCACATTCAATGGACAATAGGTATAAATCAACCTTCAACAAAGGTATGTTATCACATCATTAATTTCATGAAGTGCCTATAATAAATTTTCTAATTCCCTACAGATCAGTCAAAAACAGGCTGACGTAATCCACTCTGATGTATGTATGTACTAAGGTTATTTATTTTGTCTACGAGATTATCCTGTGTCAGCTATAAGAATAAACAAGAAAACGGCCATAGACAAGTTAGGCCTTTTATGTAAATACATATGTGCCATTTTAACTTGTTTCTTGGGACAAACCGTATTGATAAGATTTCGATTTCGTATTTGAGACATATTACAGTGACACCTGTGTAGCTAAAAATATATTTTAACTATATACATTTCGACGGCAAGTTTATGTATTGATTTTACCGCCGATGTGGTTATTAAATAAACAAAATTAAAACACATAAATATGCATAACTTGTGCTTTCGGCTTGTGCAGGTCCTATTGATTTACCTAAATAAATAAGGAAATTTCAAAAATTAGTCAGTAAAGCAGTTTATTTTAAAATATGTTAGTCATTTAGGTTAGAGTGAGATGAAAATTATGCATGACCTATCCTACTAATAAAAATACAGCGTTGGATATTTTTAATAAACGACCAGTTTTATTTCTAAATATAAAGTTTGACAATGAATTTTAATTAAATCATTAAAAAAACACTTCTTTATTTATATTATTTCTGTTTGCGAAAAGTTTAGGTGATATAGGATCCGTATGGGTTTTTTTTTGTCTGTAATATAATAGAGGTTAGTGTGTTGGCTTGTGACCCGTGCGGTGCAGGTTTAATTCCCAAGGGGAACAACAACATACGCCACCCATTAATGGATAGAAACGAATGAAACATTTTTTTTGTCTAACCTCTACGCCAAAAAGAGGATTTCTGCCTGGTAGTACAATGGACCGTTACCGAGTCTGAGTGCTCTGGGATTTGAATTTATTTTTCTACAAAAAAAAAGAAGGATTAAAAGGATCATAACCATCCCACTTAACCCTCAGAATCGATCTCAGAAAATAACCGCAGGCCTTCCGATTTTGAATCACATCGTCACTGAGGGCAATAAAATGCTGGTGTTGCTGCATTTGTGTGATCCAGGAGTTTGTAGGCCTGCCTCTCTTTGGCGTTTGTATTGGAGCGTTGATTGATATTGCCTTTTTGACAGGGTTCGTAGGATCTCTCCGTTGAAGATGACAGTACCACCTGAGCCGGTCGCGCTCCATTTTCTTCGAGATAGGTTCTTTGACGTGAAGGTTTCCTCGGATCTTGGAACTTCTTATTCAATCGATCTTTGTTACTCCTGCTGTCATGCGATACTTTTGTACGCTGTCCAACATTGTGAACCGTATGTGAGCGCCGGGCTCACAACTGGGGTGTAGAACCTTTCTTTTAGCTTAGGGGAAATTTTTCAATCACAGAAGATGGCTGAGTTTTCCCGCCATTTCATCCACCCTGAACTTTTCGCACTTGGGAATCTCTCTTCCATTCATATAAATGTCTGGAATAGGTGGGAGTGTATTCTGTTTCTTGCGGACTAATACGATACCGATTCCCTTCCACTCATACATCAAGTGTTCGTTTCAGGGATGTTTGATCCTTGCTAATGATGGCTCCATCGCCAGCAAGGAATAACTGATGCACTTTGTGGTCCGACACTTTTCTTTCAAACAAGTAATCAAGGACTGAATAAATATCAAGGGACTTAGGACGCTTCCCTGGTGTGAACCGACTTTGATTTCGAACTACTCGGTGACGCAAACGGGGCATCTTACTCTTGTCTTTACTCTCTCATACATGTCCATGATCATCTGATAGGTTTCTGAAACTCCTCGCTGTCCTAGCGCCACCCATAACAGATCGCTTGGTTGTCTATCTAAGGCCTTTTCAAAATCAACAAACACCATAATATGTAGATCCTTTAAGGAATCACGATGATTTTCCATCATGATTTTCATCCTTATACTTTGGATTGCATCTGTGGTTGATTAACTACTTACTTAACGGGCTCCCGACCCGTGAACAGTCTATGCCTGAGATACTGCAGCCTTCCATCCTCTGCGATCCCGGCACGCTGCTTCCAGTTCTGCAGACCAAGCGCTCTGGCATCCGCGATGGCTTGGTCTTTAAAACGAAGGTTCGGTCTTCCTTGTCTTCTCGAACCAGGGGGCTGGGAGTCGAAGATCCTCTTGGCTGGATCATTATTTTAAATTCGCTCAGTGTGGCCAATCCATTGTAGTCGACGTGATTTAGCTTTTTGAACTTCATCCACATCTTGGTACAGCTCATAGAGTTCGCGGTTGTATCTTCTCCTGTATTCGCCCTTCTCGCACACACGACCGAATATTCGACGGAGTATTTTTCTTTCAAAAGAACCCAATATTAGCTCCCCTTTTCTACGTATCGTCCAACACTCGGCGTCATAAAGCAGGACTGGTAGAATTAAGGTTCGATAGAGCATACATTTTGTCCTTCGAGTGAGGAGTTTTGAACCCATTTGTTTCATTAAACCGAAGTAGCAACGGTTTTCCAAGGTAATTCTCTCCGGATCTCCACTGAGGTGTCATTCGTGCTGTTGATGTTTACTCCTAGGTAGATGAACTCCTTAACTACCTCGAAGTTATTGCTATCAACAGTGACGTTTTGTCCATGGCGGTGGACAGATGTTTGTTTGTTTGTTGATAGCAAGTACTTGGTCTTGTCCTCATTTACTTAAAGACCAACCAATTTCGCCTGTTCTTCAATCGCGGTGAAAGCCTCTAACACGGCCGATGATGTCGATATCGTCCGCATACCCCAATAGCTGTACGGATCTATTGAATATAGTGCCTTCCGTGTTGACACCTGCCCTTCGCACTATTTTCTCCAGAACAAGATTGAAGAAGTGACATGATAGCGCACCTCCTTGCCGAAATCCGGTACAAGTTTGCGATGGTGCAGGGAAATAACTTCACGGGCAATAACTTCACCTCGAGTGGGCAATAATTTCACTTTTTTTTTGTGAACTTATTGCCCACCATAGGTGAATAACTCCACTTTTTTGTGGGAAATAATTTCTCTTAACATTTTATGATAATTCAAGAACCGTACCCCGCACCTACTCAAAATCAAACAGGGACCCCAAGCAGGGTGGTTGCAGGGGGGCAGCATGGCCCCCCAAAGGCATATCACTGTTTATGGAATCTACTTGAGATTTCGCAACTAATCAAATAAGCAGTGCAATGCATATGGGGGGCCATGCTGCCCCCCGCAACCCCCTGCTTGGGGTCACTGTTTCATTTGGAGTGGGTGCAAGGGTCTTTAATTATAATAGACAAATTCCCAAATTATAGGTGGGAAATAAGTTCACAAAAAAAAGTGAAGTTATTGCCCACTCGCGGTGAAGTTATTGCCCGTGAAGTTATTTCCCTGCACCGTTTGCAATAATTCGGAAGAGCTGCTTCCAAACTGCACATTACACCGTGTGTTTTCAAGTGTCACGCGACACAACTCGATCAGTTTTGCCGGTATCCGGAATTCGGCCATCGCCACGTCGAGCTCCTGACGATGAATGCTATCATATGCGACTTTAAAGTCGATGAAAAGGTGGTGGGTCTCCACTTGAATTGGTCTTTTCGAGGATTTGCCTTAGTGTGACGATTTGGTCTATTGTCGATCTGACAGGCCGGAAGCCACACTGGTACGTGCCGATTAGTGTGTTGCAGAACAGCTTCAACCGTTCATACAGTACATTGGATAGGATCTTATATGCGACATTAAGCTGGGATATGCCTCGATAGTTCTTGGACGACATTTTTTTTAAAGCTCCTGACCAGAATACGCGAAGAAAAACGGTACGTCGACCTGGGTAGATCTATTGTACCATAGGTCAGAGAAAATTTTAGGCTAGTTCGTCTTCCACTTTTCTAGAAAACGTAATAATGCTTCTGGCAAGATATTTCTTCAAGTCTTCAATACTTAAGAGTTCTTCGAAGAAGATCCTCTTTCTGATTCCGCAGAGGGCTGGGCATTCGCACAATATGTGCTCCGTGGTTTCGCCGTCCTCGAGGCACAGCCTGCACTCTAAAGAGTCGGCTAAATTCATTTTGTTAAGGTGGTATCGTAAACCGTGGTGACCTGTAAGGTTTAGGATCCTGCTGGCATTGTTTTTAAAGGGCTGGATGGCTCGTTTGGCCTGTCTTAGACCTGGAGTGTTTTCCCAGTGTGAGATACATTTAGAATGTTCCCAGCTTTTTATAGCTAAATTAGTAGCTGATTTAGGTGAGCGTGATTGGTGAGGTGATTGTTTCTGTGGCTCACTTTCTGGAGGGTATTGAAGCAGTGTAAAACTGATTTGGAGTCAATTGTGTGTGAGCTAAGGACTTTTATAGCTCCTTGACTGTCCGTGAATATATGGATGTGAGCGCCTTTGATACCAGTGTTAAAGATGTGGCTCTGCGTGGAATACACTAGGGCTTTTTCCTATTGGTATTGAGACGTTGAGATTTGGTTCGTGAAAAACAGCTCCTGTTCCCGATTCCATTTTAGAACCATCCGTATACCACTTTAACCAACGACCATACCACGTCGAGTTAATCGGTTCTCGTCAGATCACCGTAATTAAACGACGTTAAGCGCGGTTAGTACGTAGATTGGGGACCGTTTGAGAACAACCGCGTGTCGTTGGCCAGTCCCATCTACAGAGTTGAGGTAGATAGTACATACGTGGTATCACAATGGACCTAAATTGGTCTAAGTGTGTCGGCTTCTGCGCCACCTAAACCTAACCTAACCTATACCACTTTAATCCGATTTGGCGGTTCGGTGGACCATTACTAGCTCATGCTTCTCTATTTGGTATCTCCGTAGAGTACCGCATGCGAGACGTTGTTCCCTTGTGAACTTTGATATGGCGGTTTTTTGGTTTGATTTGGTCCACCATATTATAGAAGCGTATGTAATGATGGACCTGACCATCACTCTGTAAATCCAATGAGTGATCTTTCTGGAGATCACCCAGGTTTTACCATACATGCGACGGCAATACCACAAAGCTTTTGTTGGTTTTGTTATTTTGTTCTCAATGTGGGAGTTCCAGTTTAGTCTTTTATCTAGGGTTACTCCAAGATATTTGACTTCGTCGGAATACTCAATTGTCTTACCATTCAGTGAAATCTGAGATAAGTTCAAATGTCTTCTTTTAATAAAAGGATAGCTTTACTGGGGTTGATTTATAGATTTTCCTTGGTGCACCAGTCTAGGACTATCTTAAGGGCGTTTTCATACGTAAGGTAACTACGTGTGACTCTTTACCCCTACGGTGACCAAGTCATCGGCTCTTGCAAGACATAGGATCGCCTTTTTGATGATGCAGTCACGGGCATGCTTTTTTTCACCCATACTTGGTTGATGATTTGGTGCATGCGACCTGCCAAAACATCACCTCCATATTTGAATAGCTCCGCTGGTAGACCATCAGAGCCGGCGACTTTATTGTTCCTTAGCATTCTTATAGCTAAGCCAACCTCTTCTATACAGGGTGGTGAAATCTGTTCTTCATTGACAGGACTTGGGTTCTCTTCTTGCCGACTTGGACAACTGACGGACGAAATTGTTTTCGCAAATATTTTCCTGTCGGCAAACAAGGAATTGGCCAGGTATTTTAAGCGTCTTACCGTATAATATCACGTCGGCGTCCAGGGCCGGCCCAACCATATGTGCAAGATATGCAAATGCACAGGGCGCCAAATTCCGGGGCGCATTGCTAGGAGTAAAAAAAAATTATTTTACCTTGCGCGGATACAAAAAACTTGTCCAAATATGCCCATAATAGTAACATCCATCACACCTGTGCTGAATTTTTGCACATTAACTCACATCACTTGCAATATTGCAACTTCAGGGATAATCTAACTCAAAATAGGGCGCTTTCGGTTATGGTTTCGCAAATAGGATGTCGAATTTCGAAAAACTGTTGATGTGGAAATGTTTATTATAATTTTAGAATATTTTTACTTAAGGGAACTAATATTTGCAAATTTAAGGTTTTTCCATACAAATTTATTTAATTTATCACTGACAAATGTCAAAATGGTTGCATGGGTGGGTGTATATGATAGGTGAAGTTGATAACAAACTATTTGAATGGAAGTGTTCACACTTGAGCATAAAAATGTTTTGTTTTTTACATACATACATATATTTATACATATATTGATTATATCTATATATGTTGGTATATATAATTGATACAAAAATGTAAATAGAGTTTGTTATTGATTATTATGTTTTTGAAAATTATAATTAACCTCGCACCTATCCCAAAGCTAACAGTGAACCCAAGCAGGGGGGTTGCAGGGGGTAGCATGCCCCCCATACACATTGTACTGTTTATGGGATCTACTTGTGATTTCACAACGTAACTAAGCGCATTCTCAATCTAGAAAAGAAAAACCCAAAAGAAACACGATTGCCTCTAAAGGAGAGTATCCTAAATGCTCAATCTAACGTTCACAACATTACATTTTAGTCAATACTGTTTCGATTCGATTTGCATTTTAATTCGAATTGAATTCGCATTCAATCTCTCATAGTCTAGTTAATACATGAACCCACAATTAATAGCACTGAATGCTGCTTTTTTCTGAATGTCTTCTCAATGGAATTTATTGACGGATTGAGGTTAAAAACGAATACTTTAAATTTTTTTTTCGGATTTTTACGCGTTTTCTTAAGCTAAAATTTGTGCAAACGTGTTTTTAGGACTTCCTCTACCTACAAAAAAATTTCAGTTAGAAAAGCGAAATCCTATTTGGGAAAACAGTTCCACAAAAAATTTTGTCTTCGGGACTAAACTCGGGATAGCAAGAGGCGTGTGCTCGCAACGATGAAAAAACGAAGACTGCTGTGGTTATCGCCGCTGTTATTCATGCTACCGTTTTTCAGTCCGTGATTTAATGAAATACGGTTAATGTGAGATGGTCTTATGCGTGGGATGACTCAGCAAAAGAATAAAAGGTGTTCCAGCAGCGATTTGTTTTGCGTGAGGCTACACGTTAAATAAGCTTCTACATACATATTTGCGATTCTAATAAGTAATAACGATTTAATGATAAAATTTCTAGTAGAAATATGTTCACGACTTGTCCAAGTACATATTCGATTCTCTCGCAATTACATTGGTAACGATTTTCATTCTCTTATGCATGTACATTAATTTTTCAACTCTTTCTTTAAATAACTTTTGTTTTATACTGTTTTCTTTTTTTGATATAAATTAACTTGCATCAGCTGGCGAAAATAAGACGACGAGGATTCGCTTCAAAGGTATGAGGATCTTAAATTCTTCCAATGAATGTATCCTAACAATTGCGCTTTAAATTCACGCGTCATACAGTAGCTGAATTCCGAATGTAGACTACCAGTTACCAACCAAAAGAAGCCTTCATAACTACAGCAATCGTGTGTCCAATTTTCGCCTGTGTAGCGGCTAAACAGCAAAGTAGACAATAGATTCCAGTGTAGAAAAAAAGATAATGTCCTGTTTTCACTCCATTTAATTTGAGGCAGAAAATAAATAGTCATTAGTGGGAAATGTTTGTATCCAATTGTTGTAAACCTAAACCGCATTGTTTATTTTCTCTTTTATTTGTTTTTATTTTGTATTTTAATCTGAAATTCAACTCCATTTGTGTTTTAACGAATGCAATAAAAAAAAACCAATATCCATAGATGCATATCTAGATGTATGAATATTTTTTATATCATTGTTCTTATTGTTTTTTTTTCTTGTTCCCGAATATGATGTCAAATCAAAAATATAAATATGTATGTCTTTTTTCCGTAGGCAAACAAAGAAAATAAAAGTACGCCGCCACGTGATGCTCCACCACCAACGTCAATCACTAAAGGTATAAATTTGAGCACAACCCCCGTCATCAAAAAAGAGAAACGTCAGAGCAGTGCCCGATATAATGTTTCGAAAAATTGCGAATTGACAGCTCTGAGTCCTTTAAATGAAAGTAAGTAAAATACATACATTTACATCTGCATCTTTATACATATATTTGTCTTCTGTATAAATGTTTATTATAAGTTATTCAATTACACATTCAATTCACGCAGTTTATAGGTTTCTTTTCCATTTATGTATATTGTTTGTTCTGCATTTTATTTATTATTTGAGCGGTTATTCCTCGCGACACTCTTCTTCCTTTTTTGTGTGACTTTTTCACTTCAAGGATTTCAACAATTGTTTTTTTTTTATAATTGCAAATTTTGTTTGTCATGCGCAAGGTTTTGTGAGTAATTTCATCTTACTGGCGAGTTTCTGACTTTATTGAGTGACGGTTGTAATTATCCTTTTTTATAATATCCACGGTTAAAATATCCCAGGAAAATGTCCACGGTCAAAATATCCCAGGAAAAATCCACGGTCAAAATATTTTTTTGTGAGTCGAAGAGGTGTCCAGAGTTTTCATTTTTGTGAGTTGAAGAGGTATCCCGAGTTTTAAACCTTTTAACCGGCGAAGAGGCCTATGATGGGATCAGGGGAGATTTTTTCCAGATAAATTTTTGCGGGGGATATTAACTGTGTGATATTTTGACCGTGGATATTATAAAAAAGGATATAAACAGAAGTAATCTTTATTTGTCATTATTATGGAGATTCTTCCTCTCTCATAGAAAACATCTTCTTTGTCTTCAACGAGGTGGTTATGATCAGGACCAAAATGATCACAACCCTCCCTCTTCACTGCATGATTCGCCGGTTTGACCTCGAAAAATGACAGCAAACTTCCCGATCAAATGTTGGTGTTGCTGCATTTGTGTGATCCAGGAGTTTTTAGGCCTGCATCTTTTTCGCGATTTTATTTGAACGCTGATTGATATTGCCTTTGTGACGGGGTGTGTGTAGGATCTCTCATTTGAACATGACAGCACCAACGGAGCGAGATAGGTTCTTTGGCGTGCAGGCTTGCTCGTCCCAGAAAATGGCGATGCTTATAAATAACATCGTTCGTACTTATGCGATTTATTGGTTCTTTGCAGTTTTCCTAGCATTCGGAGGTTTACTTCAGAACGAGATTGTTGGCTAATTTGTTTGGTTTCGATTCCTTGACATTTTTCAAATAATAATTGGCTCCGCCAAGCGCTCTATATTTTAAATTTCAAAAAGGAAATAGTACATATTAGGTTTCAACGGCCCATATAGGTCCTAAAACCTAGCTTCCTTTTTTTTTTTTTTTTTTCTTTAAGTTCTGGCTCGCCAAGGCGATTAAATATGGGGCACTTCGACCTAAAAAGATCTTTTGTGCCGTGTGGGCCAGAAAAATTTAGACTAGTAGAGTTTCCACTTTCCGTGTAAAGCGGACAATTCTACTAGTAGAAGAATTCTTTATGTCCTCGGGGCACATTTGTTCCCTGAAAAAGATCTTCTTTCTAATTCCGTTTAGGGCCGGACATTCACATAAAATGTGTTCAGCTGACTCGTCCTCTTCAAGACAGAGTCGGCACTCAGGAGAGTCTACTATTTTCATTTTGTGTAGATGATATCTTAAACCATGGTGGCCAGTAAGGTAACCTATTATGTTTTTGATATCATGCCTGCTTAGGTTTAGGCATTTGCTGGCATTTTTATTGAAAGGCCGAATGGCTCGTTTGGTCTGTCTTAAACCTGGGATGCTTTCCCAAAGATGGATACATTTTCTGTGTTCCCAGCTTTGTATTGCTGCCGTTGCTGCTGATCTAGGAGTGCAGCAGAAGGGTTCGGGACCTATGAAGGGTGGTTTCCGAACCTTTTCTGGCCAGTTCGTCGGCCTTTTCGTTACATTCCACCCCGACATGACCCGGAACCCAACATAGCTTGGTCTTGTTACTTGTTCCGAGTGCCTGTAGGGTGTTGAAGCAGTACATGACTGATTTGGAGTCAATCGTATGCAAGCTAAGGGCGTTTATAGCTGCTTGACTATCCGTGAATATATGGATGGTTGCACCTTTTATACCAGATAGATTTATGTGGCTAGCGCATTCTTGAATGGCGTGGAGCTCTGCTTGAAATACGCTGGCACTTTTCCCCATGGGTATCGTAAAGCGTTTGTTTGGTCCGTATATTCCCGCTCCTACCCCCGCTTCCATTTTAGAACCATCCGTATACCATTTTATGCCGTTGTGGCTGTTAGGTGGGTTATTACTAACCCATGCTTCTCTCTTGGGAATCTCCGTGGAGAACCGCTTATTGAAGCATAGTGTTTTATGGATGCGGTCTGTGACCGCGCAGTTCATGTTGAGTTCTGGCAGTTCATCAAGAAGGGTCTTAAGTTCCGGATGATCGTTAACACTTATCTCGTTTAACTGTATTTGACTTATTGCACTGCGGATCGCCACTTTTTGAATGTATATGTGGAGAGGTGTAATACCTGTTATTGCCTCTATGGCAGCCGTTGGACAGGTTCGCATGGCTCCGGAGATACCAAGGCACGCAAGCCGTTGTACCTTTTTGAGCTTCTCTTTTGCGACCTTTTGTGTGGATTTTGTCCACCATACAATGGAGGCGTATGTTATAATGGGTCTTATCATCACTGTGTAGATCCAGTGGACAATCTTTGGAGAGATTCCCCAGGTTCTGCCATATGTGCGTCGACAGGCCCATAAAGCTCTGTTAGCTTTAGTGATTTTGTTGTTGATGTGAGAGTTCCAGTTTAGTCTTTTGTCCAGGATTACTCCAAGATATTTGACTTCGTCGGAATACTCAATGGTCGTGCCATTTAGTGAAATCTGAGCTAAGCTGAGATTTCTTCTTTTTGTGAAAGGAACTATGATAGCTTTACTGGGGTTTATGGAGAGATTTTCCTTGACGCACCAGTCTATAGCTATCTTAAGGGCGTTTTGCATACGTGAAGTAACTACGTTTGATTCTTTGCCCCTAATAATGATGACCAAGTCATCGGCATACCCTATTATGTCGTAGCCTAAATTACTTAATTTTTGAAGTAGGTCATCTATGACCAAAGACCACAGGAGGGGTGATAAAACTCCTCCTTGTGGACAGCCTTTTATAGCTTAAACTGATACTGAAGTCTGTCCTGACGAAGCAGTGATTTTCGGACTTTCGAGCATCGCTTTTATCCAGTTTATGGTGGGAAAGTCTACCTTTCGGTGAATTAAAGCGTTTGATATTGAATCATAACCGGTGTTATCAAAAGCACCCTCTATGTCAAGAAAAGCGCATAGTGCAATTTCTTTGCAACGGTAGGCGTTGTTTATGTGATTTGTTAGTTTTAACAGGGCGCCTTCCGTTGATTTGCCTTTTTGATACGCATATTGACCGGGGTGTAGAGGCATGCTAATAGTTACGCATTCTCTGATATGAACGTCAATTATTCTTTCCATTGCTTTCAGGAAAAACGATGTCAAGCTTATGGGACGATAGGATTTAGGTAGTTCACTAGGTTTGTTACCTGGTTTGGGGATAAATACTACATTGACCTCCCGCCAAGTGCGTGGTATGTAGCCCCATTTGAAACTGAACCTAAATAAGGCAATCATGTTAGGTAGGAAGAATTCCATACCCTTTTGAATGAGAGCTGGAAAAATTCCGTCATTTCCTGGTGCCTTGAATGGTTTAAATGAGTTTATGGCCCATTTTACCTTATCTGGACTAAATAATTTACCAGATAAACTATTATTTCTGCTGAGGTTAGTTGGATATGAAACCTCAGTAGTGTGATCAGTTGTGTGATCGACAATTAGGGAACCAGGGAAGTGAACTTGCAGCAAGGTTATGAGAGTTTCTTCCCGGTCGCTTGTGATTGTTCCATCAGGTTTGATGAGCAATCCCATGCAGTTTGAAGGATCTGTTGAAAGTGGTCTCTGGAGCCGCGCCACTGCTGGGAGTTTTTCCAGCTTTTCGCAGTTTGCGCGCCATGAGGCCCTTTTAGATCTTCGCAACTCTTGGTTGTATTTGGTTAACATGGATCGATATTGATCCCATACGCCGGTGCGTTTCGATTTATTGAATTGTTTTCTCACCTTCTTGCGGATAGTTTCCAGGTTTTCATTCCACCATGGTACGCTTCTTTTTACCACGGTGCGCTTTACCTTACAACTATTCCTAAAGGATGAGATAATGATGTCGTTAAGCTGACATTGTGCAGCGTCCGCATCACTCGGTGTTAGTGGTGAATCTGGTAGCAGATCGGTTCTGATTGCCAGATTTTCACTATAGGTTCTCCAGTTAGTTAATTTATTATTGTATTTGACCGGCGCGCACTCGGTGTTGCATCGCAGCCTGAACATAATATGCATATGATCAGACAGAGAAGCTTCATCAGACACGTGCCAGTCCTCTACAATGTTTTGTATAAAAGGAGACTAGAGAGTAAGGTCTAAAACTTCTTCTCGTATACTGTTCCTAAAAGTGGGCTTATCACCCTTATTTAGAATAACTAGGTCTTTACTATATAGGTAATCTAAAAGTAACTCACCTCTTTTGTTTGTGTCTCGGCTGCCCCAAATCTGGTGATGTGCATTCGCGTCGCAGCCGATAACAAGATGTACTTGCTGAGTTTGGCAGTACTGGACAAGTTCCTGTACTGGTGTAGGTGGTACCTCCTCTATGTCCCCAGCAAAATACGCCGATGCGCATACAAACTTGTGTATCACATGGCCATTGTGGCGTTCAATTAAAACGGCCACCAGGTCCCTAGTATTGAAACCTGGAATCCTAGCTTCCTTAGTTATGTGTGCTTAGTTTTAGTTTAAGCGCGAATGAAAGGGACCTACAGTTTTATGCCGACTCGGAACGGCTAATTTAAGAAGCTTCTCGTGGCAATTGATACTCTTGGATGTTTGTCAGACTTTTGTAAGAGGTAGGGCAGTAGAAGAAAACTTTTAGGTGTTACTGGGCCCGGAGTGATTTGAACTTGAGACCCCTCGTTAAGTAGTCCAACGCATAACCACTGAGCCCACAAATTTTAAATGTTATGTGCTAGCTTATACAACGGATCTTTTAATAAATTGTCTTTCATTAAGGACTTTTCACCACGGGAACGTATACATCGATACGTTGAACCCAATTTTCGATGACTCGGCCGCACATTTTGACCGATGCGGCCGCTATTTCTCGTTCAATATTGGCTCTGAGCCCCTCTTACGTCGCCGCATTGTTGGCGTAGACCAATGATTTAATGAAGCCCCATAAAAAAACGTCGAAAAATGCATGGCATTAACAGACCCATAAAGGGCCCGGAACCTAGCTTCTCCAACCACTTTCATGGGACCTACAGTTTTACGCCGAATCCGAAGGGCAAATTTGAGAAGCTTTTTCATGACAATTTGATACTCTTGGATGTTTGTCAGACGTTCGCAAGAGGTGGGGCAGTGGAAAAAAACTCTAGATGTTACTTGGCCCAGCGGGAATTGAACCGGGGACCTTTCGATTAGCAAGCCGACACAAAAAACTTCTAGAGGCGTTTAATCACACGATCTCGGCGGCCAATAGACGGGCCCGTTTCTCGAGATAACACACTGTTCACCGAACTGAGACTTCAACAACTCCAACCTAGCGACTGTCTGGGCCGGGCGCAGGCAGCTCTAGAAGTGATCGACGAATGGTGCACGAGGAAATTGCTTTCGGTCAATCCCCTCAAAACTGAGGTTGTTCTCTTTACGAGAAGGAGGAAGCTGATCGGGTTGACTCAGCCAGTGCTAAAAGGCGTAACAATCCAACTCTCCAATGAAGCAAAATATCTGGGAGTCATCCTGGATAGCAAATTTCTTTGGTCCAAGCATGTTAAGCTGAAGACTGCCAAGGCGCTGTGGGTTTTTTGGCAGTGCAAGGGCATTATCGGCAAGACATGGGGCTTATCACCGAAAAGAGTCCTATGGATTTACACAGCTATGATAAGACCAATTCTAGCATACGCAACGGTTGTTTGGTGGAATAAGCTTTCACGTAAATACGTAACTGCTGCTGCACCAAAGGAAGGTATGTCTCGGCTGCACGGGGGCCTTCCCCAGCACGCCTGGCTCCCCCATTATTGAACCAACCGCCCCTTGATTTCTACATCATGGGTTGCACAATCAAAGCTATCTCACGTTTAAGAAGAGGTTGCTTTTGGTATAACTCGCACTGGAGTTTTGATGAACTTGCGCGACGCTTGTCCTTCGTTTCCTGTCTTCTGGATATGCCGTCCGATGCAATGACACCGGAACTTCGACTGAAGGGCAACTACGAAGTTGACGTTCCTAGTGTTCAGGACTGGCTTTGGCCAGACTCTGAGCCTGGAAAGGAATGTAGTCGAATCTTCACGGATGGCTCCAAAACCGATCAAGGATCTGGTGCTGGTGTTTTCATGGAGTGCGGCAACATTAGACTTTTCTTCTCGTTAGGCAAACATGCGTCAGTCTTACAAACAGAGACTTATGCTATCCTAATGGCTATGGACTATGTTGCGAGGAACAAGTGGAGGGGGCGAAGTATCTGCATCTGTAGTCAGGCTGCGCTTAAGGCCTTGCTCAACCCCTTAACCACCTCCAAAATAGTTTGTGAATGCAAGATCTCTCTGAATTCGGTCGGAAGACTTTTTGTTTGGGTCCCGGGTCATAACGGGATCACGGAAAATGAGATTTCCGATGAATTGCTAAACAGGGCTCAGAGGAGGACTTCCTAGGACCTGAACCGGCGATATGTCTACCTGCGTCCTCGGTCAGGGCTTCCATAGACGGTTGGATTTCACGAATTCTTCCCGACGACGTCTGTAAATAATCTGCGGCATTCTTGTTGTTCCTGAATAGAAAAGACTGCAGACAAATTACTGCCGTTCTTACTGGCCATTATGCTTTTACCAAGCATCTAAAGGTGCTGGGCTTAAGCAATACCAACAACTGTGAAGCCTGTGGAGAAAGCGATGTCACTGCGGACCATTTCCTCTGTGATTGTCCTGCTTTTGCTCGTATCAGGTGGCAGGTATTTGGTGCTGATGTGGAGAGTGATGTAAACCTAAGCTCCTAATCATTGAAGCGCCTACTCGTCTTTCTTAGGAAAACGAATAAATTTACACAGTAAAATTGGTGTGTCTTCCTGGTAGTGCATTGGAATAATATTGAGTCTGAGTGCTCCAGTTTAGAGTCTCGCACCCCGACAAAAAAAAACCGACTATTTTAAATATCACATCAAATTTGTTATTGGTAAGGCCCAGTATCTTTCCGTAGCCCGTAGGTAGGTTAAGTGTTTCTTGATTACAATAAATTATAACTTATTAATATGTTTTTTACTATTCAGCCTACTTAAACATTTTTAAGTTCCAAGGAAGGTCATTCAATTGTCTACTCGGGCAATACTCAAGTAAATTAATAAACTTATCATGGAATGGCGACAAGGCAAACATACTGCGCCAATACAAATGTACATACATAGTTGGACAAGTTGTTGCGCTGTTTTCTTTAATGTTTGGCAAAGAAAAACAAGTAGCGTTTTTATTTGTTTGCATG
Organism: Portevinia maculata; assembly: GCA_949715645.1. Lineage (NCBI taxonomy): Eukaryota > Metazoa > Arthropoda > Insecta > Diptera > Syrphidae > Portevinia > Portevinia maculata. Next base: position 136,203,963 of record OX454528.1, on the reverse strand, counting down.
TTTTTTTGTTGTTTTATTATGCACACTATGCAACGAGTGTATGTGTACAAAGCCAGTTGCCGTAGATATGGAATGTTTTTGTGTCGGCCGGCGTTATCACCTTACATTCCCCTTAACTGTGAGCTTCTACATTTAGAACTTTATTTTACACTTCTTTAGGAAAAAATTAAACAAACTAAATTTAATTTATTTGAATTGAATAATCTCATCTGAAGTCCATAGAGAAAAATCTGAAAATCCCTTAACTTTAAGAGAGATGTGGGTACTGCAGTTATGTATGTAGGAATGTATTTTTTGTCTCGCTACTAATTCTTGACACACATTTTTTTGATAACGATGGATGATTTTCTTGTTTGCTTATTTGTCACACTTTAAAGAGTTCATTAGTTCAGTCCATTAGGCCAAATCCGCTATTTACTGCAAATATTTGAATTGATGAGAGGAAGAGCAGGAGGAACATGTTCATAAAAGCATTTTGGAGAAAAACAGAAACAACTATTTCACAGAATTAATAATTAAATAGTCTTTCCATATCTAACAATGTAAAATGGAATTGTAGTACATATAAATGTTGCCCATGCAAGGCCAAGAAACCATTCAGACGGTCTATTTGAAATCAAAAAAAAAAAACAGTGTGTATTTGAAAAGTTCTGATGTTTAAGGTAACGCAAAAGTCATCACCCTATCGGAAGATGCTATAATTTTTGCAAATGGCAGCATATGTCAATTCAAATTTGACATTTGTGAAGTAAACATATACAAAATACACATCAGCAAGACTCGAATCAGAATACTCTGGAGCAGTCGTTCTGCTGAGAATATCGCAGCTGTGGCTGAAGATGTAGCAGACGACCCCGGAGTATCGACCAGACGTCGTGCCACGCAATTGGGCATCAATCGGCGGTCGTTACAGAGAATTTTGGTGAACCAATTGCAAATTGCAAATTGCAGACATTTTTTATGAGCTGTTAACTGTTGCTGTAACCTACGCTCAAGCCATCCTGAATCTCGACCACGAGGAAGACAACTTTTCATCGAAAATCATCATGAGCGACGATGCCCATTTCCATCTCTGATAGAGATAGATAGATAGATAGATTCTTTATTTTTTCATCATAAAGTTTACAAATTGGTATACTTAAGAATAAGGACATGGCAATACTGCCGTCTGCCTAATTTCCATCTCTGTGCTTATGTGAAAGCAAAATTATCGCCACTGTTGCACCGAGTATCAAAGGTACATACTGCATAGTGTGCTGTTTACGTGGAGGCGTCATGGGGCCTTATTTTTTGAAAATGCCGCGGGCCAAACGACTACTGTAGATGGCGAGCGCTACAGAGCCATGCTTAACGACTTTATCCATCTGGAGAATATATGGTTCCACCAGGATGGAGCAACGAAAACCGAAATCCTGAGGGCCGCATTTCCGGGTCGCCTAATCTCTCGTTTTCGTGATTTGCACTTTCCGGCAAGATCGCCAGATTTAACAGTTGTAGACCTCTTGTTGGGTTTTTTTTTTAAAGTCACGAGTCTATGTCAACAAGCCTCAGAGTCTCGAAGCCCTCAGAGAGAAGTTGCTCCATCTTCCTGGAACCAAATGCTATTGGAATGTATATTTCTTCGACGCAGTTCTAGAGTACAAAAAAACTCACCTCTCCCACTGTGGCACTCCAAGCCATGCTCCACCTTCTCCAGACTGACATCGTCGGCAAACAGGTGGCTGCCATCTCAGCAATAAGACTGAGAAGCTCCAGACAATGGAAAGAGCAACACACTGGACATGCCAATATACTATCGATGTATCGACATCTTCCTAAGATCACCGACCACCTGCCCACTGAATACAATTTCAACCTGGGCTACCAACATTTAATCCCAGACAAAACCGAGTGGACACAACGTCACGTCTTACACCACGAATCGCTATACATTTTTACGGATGGGTCCAAAACGGAGGACGGAGTCGGTGCCGGAGTCTTCTCTGAAGACCTGGACATTCACCTCTCCTTTAACCTTCCAGAACACTGCAGCGTTTTTCAGGCCGAAGTCACCGCTGTCCGCCAAGCCGCTGACTGGCTGTCGGTTAATACGATATCGAAATCAGATATTGTAATATACATCGACAGTCAGGCGGCCATCAAATCAATTGCATCCAGCACTACGAGATCCAATAAGGCAGTGAAAGACTGCCGCGCATCTCCTAACGAGATAGCCGGTCAGTACATGTTACATACCATCGAATTGTGCAGCTGACGAACTGGCTCGACGAGGCTCTTCTGGTCTAAACAGCATAAGCCTCACCGACTTCGAGGCCCCAACGTCTTATGTTAAACACCTCATAGACACCAATGCGGTGAGCGGAGCCAACCGTCGTTGGCACCAACTCGACCAGTGCAATACCGCAAGGCTACTCTGGCCGACATTAAATAAACCCAGGTCCATCGGACTTCTAAGGCATAAGAGAGGAACCCTCTCCAAATTAGTAAACGCCCTCACCGGGCACTGTGGTATAGGAAGACATGCTCAAAGGCTGGGTATTCCCTACAATGACTTATGCAGAAGCTGTAGGGACGAGGAGGAAGAGGAGACGTATCAGCCACTTCCTTTGCACGTGTCCTGCATCCGCCAACATTAGGAAGGCTACACTGGGTGAATACATTTTCAATGAGCTAAACGATCTCAACAACGATTAGCTCCTTCATTCAGAGGAGCAAATGGTTCCCTGAGTAAGAGGGTGACCCACCCACCTTACACATCGGCAGCACAATGCACCTACCTCTGGTCTAAGTGCATCCTCATCGAGGGCCGGTTTCAACCAACCAACCAACCAACCAACCAAGAGTATAATAATTTTGTCGCGAAGTTTGTAACATACCTTAATATTGCCCGTAGACCCCTAAAAGTTACTTTATTTATGATCAGCATCGATAGTAATGTCGATTTGGCCATGTCCGCCCACCCGTCCGTCTGTCGGCAAAAATTAGGCCTTTAAACTGGACCTAGAGAGCTGACATTTTAACCATATACTCTCTAGGGGCCTGAAATATCCAAGTTTAAGAATATTTGAAATGCGCCTATAGACACGCCCACAAACTCAAAAAAACAAATTTATCGAAAAAATCGAATTTTGACCATCGCCCACTAACACGCCCACAATTAAATAAAACCATTTTATTGAACAGTAGGAAACTGAAATTTAAAATATATACTCTCTAGGGGCCCTTTAAGCTCATGTGTAAATATTTTTAAAAATCCGCCCACAGACAGGCCCACAATTTAAAAAAAATACTTTTTTGAAAAACCAAAGGTAGAGCTAGCTAGCTGAAATTTATAATATAGACTCTTTAGGTGCCCTTTATACTTATATTTAAATATTTTGTAAAATCCGCCTACTTTCACGCCCACAATAAAATAAAAATATTTTATTGAAAAACCAAAGTTTGAGCTAGGGAGCGATTAAATCCCTTAAATGTTATAAAACAAAATATGTAGAGCGTTCTTAACAATTCAACTATACTTAGACTTTTGTCACCCCCACTTATGAGGGATATTGCCGCCTCAGGGAAGAACCTAAACACCCTGAAAGAACTTCTCCAAAACGCTCTTAATAAGCTAACCACATGGGCAGATCGTTGTGGGTTGGGTGTTAACCCCCACAAAACCGAACTTGGGTCTCATTCTGGATAGAAAGCTTAGCTGGAAACCTAACATTCAGGAAAGAGTTCGTAAAGCTACAGCAGCACTCTTCTCCTGCAAAAAAGCCATTGGTAATAAATATGGGCTCCAGCCCCGCATTACCAACTGGCTATACATCTCGGTAATAAGACCGATACTTATGTACGGAGTGGTTGTTTGGTGGACTGCCCTAGATAAAGCGATAAATCGCGATAAGCTAGGCAAAGTCCAACGAACAGCTTGTCTCTGCATGAGTGGTGCACTGCGCACTACCCCGTCTGCTGCAATGGACATTCTGTTTCACCTGACACCCCTGGACATCTTTAGCAAGCAAGTGGCTGCTAGTGCGGCTATCCGCCTCAAAACAACGTTCCAATGGTCCGAGAATGAAATCGGCCACGCATCTATTCTGAAAAAATTTAGAATCCTCCCCAGTAACATAGACTACACCACCCCTCAGATCCTTTTTGACAAAAACTTCAAGGTCAAGATCCCTCCCAGAACATTCTGGGAAGGGCCACCCGTCGAAAATAAATCGATCCATTTTTATACCCATGGATCCAAAACTGACGCGCGGGTAGGAGGTGGTGTGTTCTCTGACAGGCTGAATCTCAGCCTCTCCTTTCGACTCCCTGATCACTGCAGTGTGTTCCAGGCAGAAATCTTGGCTATTAAAGAAGTCCTGTCGTGGCTGAAGAAGAACGTGATATCCGTTACGGATATCTGGATCTTCTCAGATAGTCAAGCTGCATTAAAATCCCTGGATTCTGGGTCCACAAACTCGTGGACTGTCGATCATCTCTAGTGGAGATGGCGAAGCATTTTAACATCCACCTATGCTGGGTGCCATTACATACAGACATTCCAGGGAACTGTAGGGCGGATGAACTCGCCAGGAAAGAAACCACACTGCCCCTTTTACCTGATAAAGGTTCACTCATGTTTATGAGACAGACCATTGAGAACTGTAACCTTAGGTGGACAAGTGGCAACACTTGTCTAGCGACAAAGCAGATTTGGCCAAAGCTGGATCTGAAACGCTCTAAGTGTTTGATATCTCTAAACAGACTTCACATTGGTGCTATAATTGGTGTGATCACCGGACACTGTCTCATAGGCAGACATGCAACAAGGCTTGGCGTCCACGCAAATGAGTTCTGCAGAAGCTGTATGGACGAGGAGGAGGGGGAGACAGTTCTCCACCTTCTCTGCACGTGCCCTGCTCTTTCTCAAAGGCGTAAACTCCATTTAGGATCCTTCTTTTACAATGATCTTAACGATCTCATTAACACCGACATAAAAAGTCTGTCAAGCTTCATCAGAAGCTCCAACTGGTTCAACGAGTAGGAGGATGATAAATCCGTGTGGTATCACAATGGGCCTGTCACTGGCCCAAGTGTGTCGGCCTCAGCCGACTGCCACTACAACCTAACCTAACCTATGAGGGATAGGAATAAGAATAGGGTATCCAACAGTTCGCCCAAGCGGACTGTAGGCCGTCCCTATGTTTTACATTGCAGTTTAGATCAAAATGGGCCTCATCGGACATAAGCAAGCAATTTATAAAGCTGTTGTCTTCTTCTGAGGGTTTAACTTGCTTGCAATTTGAACTTTGTACGAAAACAAGTTTAAGTCATTATGAATTATCCGTTGTAATGACCGTCTGCTAACTCCAACTTGCGCCGATAAGTTTCGAGTCGAAACGCTTGAATTTGCCTGAATTGACGATGCTACATCCGCGATTGTGTCTTCAACTTCCAGATTCGGCAAACATGTTTACCAGCCTCATAATGGTCCATCTACTCAGGGAGTGCCGCCAAACTCCCGCCTGAATTCCCTTTGGACAGAAATGAAGGACTGCAAAGCATGATACCGCTGCACTATCCAAATCCTCTTTTCGGTATCCCAAGCATTCATTTTAATAAATCTAAATAGTAACCTGCCAAATGAAAAAAAAGCCGATTACTTACATAGAAAATAAGTTATTACATTTTGTTTTTGTAGGACGATTCGTGCGCCACCCTGTATTAAAAAAAAACAAGTTTTTCCCCAATTAACAATTATTGGCAATGTTGCCATCTGGTTCATTCATACATTTATTAGTTACTAAAAGTTATTCTTTTTCTCACAATATGTGACTGTGATGCGGCGAATCATCGCCTCCTTTTGTAACTAACAAGCTTTCTCCCTGTTGCCGTTGAAAGCTTTCTCTCTCTCTGAGAGGATAACAAAAGCATTTCCGTTTCGATTGCTGGCAAAGGCCCCATTAACTCGATGTCGATGACGGTAGTTTTACGCCCGTCGCCTGTTGGTAGGGTGCCTAAAAGAGGTTACTCACAACTTTAGTTTATTGATTTATTTTATCAAAGAAAATGATATAATAAATTCATTTGATTGGAAGTGTGTTAGAAAATGAACTTCCAACATGTTTTGTTCCGGCCTAACAACGCAAAAGTGAATTGGAGAAATCGGTTAATTACGTAGTGCCGTGTTAAACTCAACAAATCGGCAAAGTGAAAAAATCCTCGGTTAACTTCGGCTTGTGAGAAGGTTAGCTATCTAGAATCAAATTAATTTACAAAATAAAAAAAAATCTGGTAAAATTGCAAATAAGTTCAAGGTCGTTTTAACGCACGGCAGCGGCATCTTTACCGAATCGTTTTATTATACATTTTACACTCAATGCATCTTCATTCAAATATCTAATCAAACCTTTAATTAAATTATACATCCAAGTAAGAATAAATCGTTTTTTTTTTGTGATTGCCAATGCCTTCCTCGGCTAACTTGCTTTATCGATTTTCTGTGCTTCCTCAAAAATTGTTCTTCCCAGATTGTACATTACCAAACATTCACAGTAAAAAAACAAAGTCTATCCTCTTCTTCCCTTAACTTTTACTTGGTCTTGTTCGTCTCTGTGGTTGCTTGTCTTCAGTTTATTTGCTTTTCCTTTTATATATGTTTTCTTTATGTTTTGTATTTATTTTTTTCTATGGAAATTATTGTCTCTGTTCATATTCATATGATTTTGTTAGTTTCCTTTCGTGTTGCGATTTCTTTTCACCTGAAAATGCACCTGTATGCAAGGATGATCCTTTGTAAGAATATTCATGTAAAATAAATAAACTCGAAAATCGATAGCGTGTGACTAATTCAGAAGGAAGTAGTGCGGGTTATTTCCCAAGGGAGGGTATTAGTGCCTTTACTAAATTGACTTCTTTGTTCTGTTTGTACATATATTTGACCAACTTGTAGGGCTGTGACATCCTTATAGTCTATATGTCTAATAGCTTACCGCCGTTTTATCACATACACCGATTAGATTCGGTTAACTACATGAATTTAAGTTGTGGGTGGTCGTGGTTCAGTAGCTATGTTTTCTCCTTCTATGAATTAGTCATTATGATCAAATAAATTTTCAAATATTATTCGATTTTCCTATTTAATAATAGCTTTCTGTCTTCTGTGGTCGGTTCGCAATTTTATTCCTTTGTCGCATTCAAATTTCTCGGCTTAATTGAGACATAGAAAGCTGAAATTTCGCTAAGAGATAGCATACGATTCGCAGAAGGGCACGCATTTGTTTGGTTCCTTGATTTTTAAGGGGACTTCGAAATTCGTAATCCATTTTTTTTTTGTCGGGGTGCGAGACTTTCTACACTGGAGCACTCACACCTAATACTGGTCCATTGTACTACCAGGAAGACACACCACTTTTAATGTGTAAATTTGATCGTTTTCCTAAGAAAGACCAGTAGGCGCTTCAATGATAATGACTGAGCTTAGGTTTACAGCACTGACCATATCAGCACCAAATACCTGCCACCTGATACGAGCAAAAGCAGGACAATCACAGAGGAAATGTTCCGCAGTGTCATCGCTTTCTCCACAGGCTTCGCAGTTGGTGGTATCGCTTAGGCCTAGCACCTTAAGATGCTTGGCAAAAGCGTAATGGCCCGTAAGTACGCTAGTAGGCTGTCTACACTCAGAGAAAAAAAATAGTCATTAATGATTATTTTTTGACTATTTTTATAGTCCGAATCGTGACCACTATTTTTATACCCTATTCTAGGGGTATATTAATTTTGACGCATAGTTTGTAACATACCTTAATATTGCCCGTAGACCCCTAAAAGTTACTATATTTATGATCAGCATCGATAGTAATGTCGATCTAGCCATGTCCGTCCGTCCGTCCGTCCGTCCGTCCGTCCGTCCGTCGGCAAAAATTAGGCCTTTAAACTGAACCTAGAGAGCTGAAATTTTAACCGTATACTCTCTAGGGTCCCGAAATAATCAAGTTTAAGAATTTTTGAAATCCGCCCACAGACACGCCCACAAACTCAAAAAAAAACAAAATTTTGGAAAAAATCGAATTTTGAGCTAGAGAGCTGAAATTTTTTATATATGATCTATGGCCCATAAAACTGATTGGGACATAAAATTTTCAAAATCCGCCCACTGACACGCCCACAATTAAATAAAATATTTTTTTTGAAAAACCAAAATTTGAGCTAGGGAGCTGAAATTTTTAATATATACTCTCTAGGGGCCCTTTATGCTCATGTGTAAATATTTTCAAAATCCGCCTACTGACACGCCCACAATTATTTTATTTTTATTTTTGAAAGTCCAAAGTTTGAGCTAGGGAGCTGAAATTTATAGTATATACTCTCTAGGTGCCCTTTATGCTCATACTTAAATTTTTTTAATTTTTAAATCCGCCTACTGACACGCCCACAATTAAATAAAACAATTTTATTGAAAAACCAAAGTTTGAGCTAGGGAGCGTTTTTATTTACAAAAGCTTAGTTTTTTCGATAAAATCCTTTAAATTTTTGTCACGCCCACTTATGAGATATAGGAATAAGAATAGGGTATCCAACAGTTCGCCCAAGCGGACTGTAGCCCGCCCCTATGTTTATTATTTAAAAAATAGTTACTTATGACTATTTTGGTTGTAAATTTATTTTTTTGTGGAACTCAACTTTTTAATAGTCAATTTTGACTATAGAAGCAGTTACATAACTTTTACAGTAGTTGTTTTAAACTATGCACATAGTAGTTACACAATTTTTACAATACAATTTGACTACATCAAACTGTTAATGGCTTTGAACATAGTTACTTTTAACTATACGTATAATTAAACTTGAATATTTCTTATTGCTTTTAAATGAACCTATTAATAGTTACTTTTTGCTATTCAGAATTAAATTTGTCTAAAAATAGCTGCTAAATCACTACAGTACTAAGAAAGCAGTTTTCAACTGCATATTATCAATATAGTTAACTTTAAATAATTGAATGAACGCTTTTACTCTTAACTAGGTGTGAATATAAAAACTCTGATAAAGAATAAACTTTAAGGCAAGTCCATGACTATACTTACCTTAAAAAGTTTTACTGTGCGAATATACTTGGTATAGGCAAAACGATTTGTTTCCTGAAAATTTCCCTGTGTCTTATAAGCAAAAAAATGCAGTATATAATTTTTTATTTATTTTAGTTTATATTTCACATAGGTATAATGTTTTTAAAACTAAACAAGTTTATAACGCAAATAAATACTGCCATTCATTAAAGGCTTACGTTAAAAATATTTTATTCTAATTAAAGTTTTATTTTATGAATATGCATGTGAAGTGGTGGGGTGTTTATCTTAGATATCTCAAAAACTAAAAGTTTTTCACGTTCTAAGCAATCTAAAAGCGCTTCCTATTTGGAATTAAATTGCCAGCGACCACAACTTTGTAAAAGAAATGTTCAATGAAATTCCAAACCAATTCGCTTTCTAAAGCATATTTTAAATTAAATACAAAATACATTTTAAAAAAAAGCATCAAGTGCTTTCAAAAAGGTATCGAACATATACGAGTATTATGTTATCTAAAATTACGAAGAATTTTGTTAGCTCACCAAGAGATTTACCAACGGCTATTAAATATGGCTGACAGCTAAGACCCATTTCCATGTACATTTTTGCACTTCTTTCAGTTGGCAGTCTCGATTTCAGCTTCTAGTTTATTAAGAAAAAGATTTTAATTTACTGTATTAAAAATACCGTTTAATGTGCAAACTGAGGATTCTTCTTCACATAAAGTGACTTCAGAGTCATTAGCTAATTTCCATTTAAGTGATGATCTTTGATACAATTCCTTCTTTCGTAGAATCTTCAAGAATCTTCTTTTTTAATTTTTTTATATTTTACTGAAACACTTTCAACGCATATGTAGAACTGCGAACATTCACAGCATAATAATCTAATCTCAAAATTAGTTGCTCACTTTAACTTTTTTTCGCCACTTAAATACTTAATAAACACTTTCAACGCATATTTAGAAATGCACGAGACTAACATTCACAGCACAATGATTGCATTTCAATCAACTGAGGCGTATGTAACTGTTGCACATATTAAATAACTACACAATAGTCATTTTCAGCTATCTTGTTGTGCTGTTTAACAACTAAAATAGTGATAGTTGAAATTCTGGCGCGCGATTCTTCTTAAGTAACTACAGAGTAGTCATTGTTGACTATTTTGTTGTGATTTTTGACAATATAAAAGTCATAATGATACATTCGACGCGCGCGATTCTTATTAAGTAACTACGCAATAGTCATTTTTAACAATCTTGTTGTGCTGTTTGATAACAAATAGTCATGGTTGAACTTTTGACGTACGTCTTTATTATTGAATAACTAAGCAATAGTCATTTTTGACAATTTACATTACTATTTCTAACTATGTATTTTCAAATTATTTTTGTTCTTTAATAGTCATTCCGTAAATTTCGTAGAATATTATCAAATTACTAAGACAATAGTTACAAAAATAACTATTTTTTTCTCTGAGTGTACAGTCTTTTCTGTTGAGAGACAACAAGAAGAAGGAGAAATCGTTTAGTCTGTCTGCACTCTGGAGAGTCATGCCATCTGCGATTCTGTTCATATAAAATCCAACCGTCTATGGAAGCCCTGACCAAGGACGCAGGCAGGCATATCGCCGGTTCAGGTCCTGAGAAGTCCTCCTCTGAGCCTTGTCTAGCAAGTTCATTGGAGATCTCATTTCCCGTGATTCCGTTATGACCCGGGACCCAAACAAGTCTAAGTCAATTCAACTTCCGACCGAATTCAGGGAGATCTTGCATTCACGAACTATTTTGGAGGTTAAGGGGTTGAGCAAGGCCTGACTGTTGCTAGAGGCGCAGATACTTCGTCCCCTCCACTTGTTCCTAGTCCATAGCCATTAGGATAGCATAAGTCTCTGTTTGGAAGACTGACGCTTGTTCGCCTAACGAGAAGAAAAGTCTAATGTTGCCGCACTCCATGAAAAGACCAGCTCCAGATCCTTGATCGGTTTTGAAGCCATCCGTGAAGATTCGACTGCATTCCTTTCCAGGCTCAGAATCTGGCCTGAGCCAGTCCTGAACACGAGGAAAGTCGACTTCGTAGTTGCGCTTCAGCCGAAGTTCCGGTGTCATTGCATTAGACCGCATATCCATAAGACAGGGATCGAAGGACAACCGTCGCGCAAGTTCATCAAAACTCCAGTGCGAGTTATACCAAAAGCCACCTCATCTTAAACGTGAGATAGCTTTGATTGTGCAACCCATGATGTGAACATCAAGGGGCGGTTGGTACAATAATGGGGGAGTCAGGCGTGCTGTGGAAGGCCCCCGGGCAGCTGAGACATACCTTCCTTTGGAGTTTGGCGAAAACAGCAGTTACGTATTTACGTGAAAGCTTATTCCACCAAACACCCGATGCGTATGCTAGAAATGGTTTTATCATAGCTGTGTAAATCCATAGGACTCTTTTCGGTAATAAGCCCCATGTCTTGCCGAAAATACACTTGTACTGTCAGAAACCGACAGCGTCTTGGCAGTTTTAAGTTCAACATGCTTGGACCGAAGAAATTTGCTACCCATAATGACTCCCAGATATTTTGCTTCATTGGAGCACTTGATGTATTGGTGCCGTTGTTTTCTGAGGTCGAACCGGCGAACCCCACAGGCGGGCCTGTAGGAATGCAGTTAAGTGGAAGGGTTATGATCCCTTTAATCCTGATCATAGCCTCACCGCCATTAAAAGAAGAAGAATATCACAGATTACCTTTCCGGCCGTTGAATTCAAGTCGTCTTGGATTGCCATACGAAGCTCAGTTCTGTCTCCGACATTCTTTCTCATTGGTCTCCTGTCTGCCACGTATAATCTGATGCTGTGGTCATTGAAACGTAGTCCAAATAATATGCCATTATCTTAAATACTTTTTCCATATTTTTTTTAATGATAAAAAGGAAATCCAAATCCCAGAGCACTCAGATTCTACTACCAGGCAGAAATCCTCTTTTTGGTGTAGATGTTGGAGAAACAACAAGGTGTTATTCGCTTCTCTGCTTTTAATGGGTGGCGTATGTTGTTGTTCCCCAGGGGGATTGAACCTGCAGCACACGGGTCAAAAGCCAACACACTAACCTCTAAACCGTCGCCACCCGAATACTTACTTACCGGGCTGCCGACTCGTGAAGAATCTCTGCCTAAGACACTGCACCCTTCCATCCTCCGCGATCCCAGCACGCTGTTTCAAGTTGTCTAGATCAAGCGCTCCGCCATCGGCAATGACTTGATCTTTAAAACGAAGGTTCAGTCTTCCTTGTCGTCACGAACCTGGGGCTGGGAGTCGCACGATTTTGGACTACATTCACACCTTGGTACAGAATTCGCGGATGTCCTCCTTTCACCCTTTTCGCACACAAGACTTAATATCTGACGGAGAATTTTTCTTTCGAAATAACCCAATATTAGCTCTTCTTGATTATCGTCCAGTCCAGCACACGGTGCGATAAAGCAGATCGGGCAGTATCATTGTTTTGTGGAGCTAACCCTTGGTCCTCCAGGTTAGGGGTTTTGAATCCAATTGTTTAGCCAAACCGAAGTTGCAACGTTTTCCTAGGTTAATTCTTCGTTGGATCTCCGCCAAGGTGTCATTGGTGGAAGGTAGGTCAACTCGATTTTGGGCAGGAATTAGACGAACTCTGGCTTCATAAAGGAAGTGTATCTAGAGGGGGCTCTGAAAGAGGGCATGAACCACTCCTAGGTACACACAGGGGAGACAATAGACCAATAGGTCGCAGTGAAATATACCCTACTAATTATTATTATTATTATATTAAAACGAAAATTCTTTCAACTATGTTAGAAAATACAGTACCTTGCCATATTATTAGACCCAGCATAAAAAAAATATTTGTTTGTCTTAAATGGTTGCTGTGACTAAATTTGTAATAAATATGTTCTAGATTGAATTTGTTTACTATAATATATAATATCAGGAATAAAAAAAAGACGGAAAGGTTTTGCTAGTTAGTTAATATTGATTTATTTTTTTTTATTTAAGAGTTGGGGATGAATGCTTTTCCTAAAAATCAATATTTGGTGTGCTCTTCTTTTGCAGCTATAAGTGCCTTAATTCGCCGTGGCATGCTTTCTATGCAAGATTGCACGGTTACTTGGATATGTGGGTTGTGATTCCACTCGAAAATGATCTTCTCCATCAGCTGCCTTTTCGTGGTGATGGCACTTTTAGCCAGCGCCCGCTTCAAGAGCTCCCAAACATTCTCAATCGGATTCATGTTCGGGGAATTTCCTGGCCAATCCAAAACGTTGATGCTCCTTTCTTGGAGAAAGGCAGTTATGCTCTTGGCTTTGTGGCAGGGAGCCCCATCATGCATAAAAATGGGTTGCTCGCATACAGAAAACCATTCTTGAAGCTGCGGTAGCAGCCTTGTTTCCAGGACCTTCTTATATTGATCCTGCCGCATAGTCTTTTCAACCAGATAGAGCCGCCCTGTGCCTTTCCCAGAAATAACTGACCAAATCCTGATGGATGGGGGATGTTTAATTGTGGGCACAATGCACTTTGGTTTATTTTGTTCACCCGGTCTCCTTCTGACAAACTTCGTTTTTTCCATCATTACTTGGAAAACAGATTCGTCAGAGAAACAAACCTGCGAAGTTAAAGAAATAGCGATTTTAAGGTTACAAATTAGTTGTACTTTTATGACCTTATTGGCTTTAAGTTTGTCTTATTTTATTACCTTTTTCCAATCTTCAACAGTGAATTTTTTGTATTTATGAGCCGAGTCGAAACGCTTTCTAATCATGGTGGCAGTCAGCTTTGGTTTTCGAGCTGGTTTTCTGGCAAAAAGACCGATTTCAGGCAATCTACGCTGCACTGTTCGCTGGGACATTCCAATTCCTTCATCGGAAAACTTTTTCGCCAACAGGGAAACTGGTAATTTTCGATTTGCCGTGCAAATATCCCGAATTTTGCGGTCTGTTCTGGGGGTTGTGTTGCGAGGCCTACCGCAATTACCCTTCCTCTTCTGGCTTAAAGACACCCCAAGATCAATTTTTTTTTTTAATATTCTTAACAGAACTTCGCGACACTCCAACTACACCCGCAATATCATATTGGGATAGGTTGGATGCCTTTAATAGGCCAACAACTTGGCCGACTTTCTTCGGGGAGAGGTCTGACCCTTTTCCCACCTTTCGAACAATTGAATACTAAAAAAAATTTTTTTTTTAATATAATGACTATCTGTATGTATAGTTTTACCCATAAACAAAAGTAAAACATCAGAACTTACCGAAAAACACGAGCTTTATTTGACAGAAATAACTTTTATATGCAAATAATTTTAAGGCACTTTTTGAACTTTTTAGTCACACAACCATTCACTACTTATTAGAAACTTCAAATGTTGCATAATATACCGTAAATAAATATATATACCTCAAAAAAAGCCTAATAATTACCTAGGTAACGCAAAATATAAATGAAAAATAAAAGAAGCCTACTTTATACTTTTTAAATAATTTAAAAAAAAAAAATTTGAATTTTTTTACTTGGGTCTAATAATATGGCAATGTACTGTAAGCAAAACTAAACAAATCAAGTCAACAAATTCGTCTCATTATAAACCTCACCCAACCACCTGACATTTTCATTAAAACGGGCTGCTGTTTTTTTTTATTTATTTAAATTAACTCGTACTTGGAATACATACGGTTTTTATTTTAAATCTATTACGCTTTAAACTATCCATTTATCCCGCCTCCTCAAATTGATTTGAATTCCGATTGAGGAATGGAACAGAACCATGATCCACTTACGCACTAAGACATAATGTTTGCTCTTTCAAAAAAAAAAGGAACACGTTTTTGTACTCTACAATTGGAGTACATCCACAGAGGCAATTTTTATTCTTTAAATAGATCGAGGTCAAGCAACTTTGATCTAATAAATGAAGATATATATTTTCTGAGGAAGGCATTTTTCGTTTCAATAATTAGACAATCGCAGTCGATGAAACACGTACATACGAGTACATTATATGCGCTTCTAAAAAACATTCTACCTAATGCATTCATTTGTGATAAGCGAAGTTAAAGATTGGTTGTTTTCAAAATGGTGGGTTCAACCCGTTTTAAATGCTTTGATTGAAAAGAATTTTTGCATGAAAAACGTGTAGGAGAGACTCATTGTTATTGGAGAAATTCCAGTAAACACATAATTTAAAAAAATAATGTTTTGTTTCCTTTAATGGTACAACATTTGATTGACATTAAATATCCTGTAAATGTGGCTTCAAAAGTCGAACCTACACTTCGATGTTGGATAAAAAAGTATATACTTAATATACGCCGAAGCGCAGATGACGAGATCGACGAATGGTGCACTAGGAAAGTCTCCAATGAAGCAAAATATTTGGGAGACATCCTGGATAGCAAACTTCTTTGGTCCAATCATGTTGTACTGAAGCCTGCCAAGGCGCTGTCGGTTTTCTACCAGTACAAGGGCATTTCCACCGAAAAGAGTCCTATGGATTTACACAGCTATGATAAGACCATTTCAAGCATACCTATGTATCGGTTATTTGGTGGAATAAGCTTTCACGTAAATGCGTTTCTGCTGTTTTCGCCAAACTGAAAGTACAAATTTCTCTCGGCTGCACTGGGCCTTCCACAGCACGCCTGCCTCCGGCCTAGATTCATTATTGACTTTCCTTTCCTTAATGTTTACATCATGGGTTGCACAATCTATCACAAAGCTATCTCACGTTGAAGAAGAGGTGGCTCGCACTGGAGTTTTGATGAACTTGCGCAGCGGTTGTCCTTCCACTTCTGTCTTATGGATATGCCGTCTGATGCAATGACACCGGAACTTCAGCTGATGTGCAATTACGAAGTCGACTTTCCTCGTGTTCAAGAATGGCTCTCACCAGGCTTTGAGCCTGAAAAGGAATGTAGTCGAATCTTCACGGATGGCTCCAAAAACGATCAAGGATCTGGTGCTGGTGTTTTCATTTCGTTAGGCAAACATGCGTCATTTTTCCAAACGGAGACATATCCCCGGGTCATAACGGGATCACAGGAAATGAGTATGAAATTGCTGGACCAGGCTCAGAGGAAGACTTCTTAGGACCGGAGCCAGCATAATGTCTGCCTGCTTCCTCGGTCAGGGATTCCATTGACGGTTGGGTTCCACATGAATACAATCGCAGATATGTAACATGACTCTCCAGGGTGCAGTCAGACTAACCAATTTCTTCCCGACGTGTGTAAAAAAACCTGCGGTACTCTTGTTGTCTCTCAACAGAAAAGACTGCAGACAAATTACTGGCAATCTTGCGGGCCATTACGCTTTTGCCAAACATCTTTAGGTGCTATGTCGACCAGTAAGATAACCTTAAAATTTTGATGTCATGTCGACTTAGATTTAAACATCTATTGGCATTGCTGTCAAAGGGCCGAATGGCTCGTTAGACCTGTCTAAAACCTTGGTTGGTTGTTCTCCCAATAAGCGATACATTTTATATATTCCCAGTGGTTTTTGCCGATCTAGAAGAGTAGCTGAACGATTCGGGACCTTTGATTTGAGTTTCTTAGCCCTTTCTGGCCAGTTCATCGCCCTTTTCATTACCTTCAAGTATTTTAGGTCCCGGAAGCCGGAACCCACCATAGGTTTTGTTCCTTAAGCCAGGTGTTTGAAAGGGTGCTTAAACAATGCATGACTGATTTGGAGTCCACGGTGAGCGAGCTCAGGACATTTTTTAACAGCTTAACTGCCCTTTACTTTATGGATGATGCCGCATTTAATACCAGATGAATAAATGTGGTTCTTGGAAGTCGTAGAGCTGTGCTTTTCCCATAAGTATTGCCATGTTGAAGTTCGGTCCGTTTATACTTACCAGCTCGCAATTCCATTTTAACGGTCGGCAAGCAGGATAATTTAATTTTATTGATACAAACATTTAAGCGTAATTAGAAGTTTTGCATTACAAGCAACTTACAAGCATAGCAGCGGGTACTTTCTGCCCGGATGTTGGTCATCAGGTCTTGTAGTGTCCTTGGACGATTGACATAAACGAGGGACTGAGATGCGCCGCGTTCTTTCAAAACAGCCATCGATGCCCTTGAAGTCTAAGCCGTTGCTTCGTCCTGTTGGAACCAAATGTCCCCTAAGACCAGTTCATAGGTTAGGTTATGCTATACTGGCAGTCGGCAGAGGCCGACACAATTAGACCAATGAAAGGTCCCTTGTGATACCACACGGATATATCTTCTTCCTACTCGTTGAACCAGTTGGAGCTTTTGATGAAGCTTGAGAGACTTTTGATGTTGGTGTTAATGTGATCGTTGAGATCATTGTAACAGAAAGATCCTAAATGGAGTTTTTGTCTTTGAAAGAGAGCAGGGTATGTGCAGAGAAGGTGGAGAATAGTATCCTCCTCCTCCTCGTCCATGCAGCTTCTGCAGAAGTCATTTGTATAGACGCCAAGCCTTGTTGCATGCTTGTTATGAGACAGTGTCTGGTGATTACACCAATTGTAGCACCAATGTGCAGTTTGTTCAGAGATATCAAACACTTAGAGCATTTCAGACCCAGCTTTGGCCAAAACTGTTTTGTCGCTAGACAAGCGTTGCCACTTGTCCACCTAAGGTTAGTTCTCTCAAAGGCCTCCCTCATAAACATGAGTTTGCATGTAGCAATTGGGATGCCTAGGGGACCTTTATCAGGTAATAGGGGCAGTATGGTATTTCCTGGCACCCAGCATAGGTGAATGTTAAATTGCTCCGCCATCTCCACTAGATGATCAGTTCAATCAAGTCAATCATCAATCAAGTCGTGGAAAAAAATGCCTCCAACATGCTCACACCGATCTGAATTCAGTGTCACTGTGGCCCCATTTTCTTCAAAATCCCTGCTAAGGACACAACACCAACGGAGCAATATTCAGCTCCATAAAGTTTTTTGGCAGCAAACCGAAAAACTATTGAGGTTTGTTGAAGAAGATCAATGTCGTGTGGCGAACTAATTCTTTTAAAGAATTAAGCGTCTTCGGCATAAAGGGAGGAGAACTTAACCATGTTGTCAAGATCATTTATTGTGAGAATAAAAAGCAGAGGGCCAAGGTGGCCACCTTGGGGAACACCGAGGGTGGCTTTGAAAGGCAAAGAGAGAACATTGCGAGAATAAAAACAGAGGGCCAATGTGGCTGGCTACCTTCGGGAATACCGCGGGTAGTTTTGAAAGGCAAAGGGGGGAACAGAGCGAAAACCAATTCAATAGTCAAGGTACGAAATTGTCAGGATCATTTATTGTGAGAATAAAAACAGAGGGCCAAGGTGGCTACCTTGGGGAACACCGAGGGTGGCTTTGAAAGGCAAAGAGAGAACATTGCGAGAATATAAACAGAGGGCCAATGTGGCTCCAACCTTGTGGAACACCGAGGGTGGCTTTGAAAGGCAAAGAGAAAACAGAGCGAGAATAAAAACATAGGGACGGGCTACAGTCCGCTTGGGCGAACTGTTGGATACCCTATTCTTATTCCTATCCCTCATAAGTGGGCGTGACAAAAGTCTAAGTATGGTTGAATTGTTAAGAACGCTCTACATATTTTGTTATATAACATTTAAAGGATTTTATCAAAAAAAAAACGCTCCCTAGCTCAAACTTGGGTGTTTCAATAAAATTGTTTTATTTAATTGTGGGCGTGTCAGTAGGCGGTTTTAAAAAAAATTAACACATGAGAATAAAGGGCCCCTAGAGAGTATATATTATAAATTTCAGCTCCCTAGCTCAAACTTTGAATTTTCAAAAAAAAAAAAAAAATAATTGTGGGCGTGTCAGTGGGCGGATTTCAAAAATATTTACACATGAGCATAAAGGGCCCATAGAGAGTATATATTATAAATTTCAGCTCCCTAGCTCAAACTTTGGATTTTCAAAAAAATTGTTTTATTTATTTGTGGGCGTGTCTGTGGGCGGATTTCAAAAATTCGTAAACTTGATTATTTCGGGACCCTAGAGAGTATATGGTTAAAATTTCAGCTCTCTAGGTCCAGTTTAAAGGCCTAATTTTTGCCGACAGACGGACGGACGGACGGACATGGCTAGATCGACATTACTATCGAAGCTGATCAGAAATATAGTAACTTTTAGGGGTCTACGGGCAATATTAAGGTGTGTTACAAACTATGCGTCCAAATTAATATACCCTTAGAATAGGGTATAAACAGAGGGCCAAGGTGGCTGGCTACCTTGGGGAACACCGAGGGTGACTTTGAAAGACAAAAAGAGAACAGAGCAAAAACCAATTTAATAGTCAAGGAGCGAAATTGTCAGGATCATTATTTGTTAGAATGAAAACAATAGTCAAGGTTCGAAATTGTCAACATCATTTATTGTGAGAATAAAAATAGAGGGCCAAGGTGGCTACTTCGGGGAACACCAAGGGTGGCTTTGAAAGGCAAATAGAGAACAGAGCGAAAACCAATTCAATAGTCAAGGATCTAAGCCGAGGAAGGTGAGAATCTACTGAATTGTACAATTGTACTCTTGAAGAGACTTTAGCTATGATACGCATTTTGTCGTGTTTGTTCCAACGGAATGTGTCGTATAGCTTTTTTATAGGAAATATTCATATATGTATCTGTTTGCCTTTAAAATTAAATCTTTACACTTGAATGACGTCTTTTTAGTTATGTATACTTTGTTTCCCCAAAAGTTTGTGAAATGACACAGTACAAAATCACCTAAACGATTGATGGCATGTCTCCACTATCACTCACATACAAACATTACTTTGTGTATCTATGAATATTGTTAATTGATACATTTGTATGTCCAATGTGCACACAAACACTTCAATTATAGTAATTTGTGTTCCTTCTGTTATTATTTGTTTTTATTTACACTGCGCTGATGAATGTTAAACGACCTTGTATCTTTTTTCTTGTATTCCAAAACAAATCCGTTCGAGCAAATCTCTTTTATTTTAACAATTTACTTACAGATTATAAATAAAATAAAACAGTGTGCAATATTTTATAATGAAATTAAATTGGATAAACAAGATAGTAACACAAATTATCCATTGGAAATTCACTTCTTTTTTTTCTAATCAATTAAAGTGCATATCAGTAAAAGAAAATAAGATGTCATAAATTTATCATATTGATTTTTTTTAGTTAAATGAACCAAAAAAAAAAAAGAATAATTGAAAGAAAAGAAAGAAAAAAAAAAACAATGAAAGGCCAAAAATAACAATTATTAAGGCGTGCAATGAAATTAACGATAATCACTAAGAGTGTGCTAATGAAATGGTTGTCAGTGCTATGTTATATTCCGGCAATGTTGCCGGCAATAATAATAATACTAACACAAAAATTAACAACAGCAACAATAACAACGGTTACGGTCTAGGAATACCAAAGTCACCGTCATTTCACAGTGGACTAGATTTATTGGCTGACGATCACGACGACAAAGACCAACATTTTCGAATAGCAGAAAAACACCAACAAAAACAAAAACACGACGACCCAAATATCGACCACTACGACGACAAAAACGACGAAGACGAAGATAATAAAGAAAAACATTCACTAATCTACGAGCATTTTAAATTTCCAAAAATAACATCACGTCTGACAGGTATTTTTACAAATATGCCATCATTACAACAGGATCAGATCACATCATCACCATCAACTGCATCATCTGCTTCATCTGCAAATAGTAGTAATAATAAGGTTAGAATATTTTAACATTTGTTGAAAAAATAGTTTTTTTGTTTTTATTTCTTCATTTGTATGCCAGTGAGTGGGTGTGTTTTTTATATCACGTGAAAATGTTATTAATTATATTATATTTTTGAATGTAATTGCTCAAAGATTTGTTGGAAATTTAAGCAAATTCATTAAAAAAATGCATATACAATGAGTCACAAAAAAAAGGTGCTCAGTCACACTACCTCATATTTTGTTATTACATATTTTGGAAAGACACGGCTTTCTTTTTGCAGTGGTCTCATTGTTTACCTGTTTGCATTATGTTGTTCAATTTTTCTGCGAGAAACAAACTCGTGTTCCCGATGATCCTTTGTCTGTTCACTTGATGTGACCGAGTCAGTGTAGTCGACGTGCTTTAGCTTTTCGCACCGCATCCACATTTTGGTACAGCTCATGGAATTCGCTTTTGTATCTTCTCCTCCACTCGCCCTCCTCGCACACTAAACCAAATATCCGATGGCGTATTTTTCTTTCGAAGTTACCCAATGGGTGCTCTCCTGTTCTGCTTATCGCACAGCAATCACTTGAGCCAACCATTTTATTCGATAGATAGATTCGATTGATCATTTTATGACACGAATGATGGAAAATAATTTCGTCTCAGGAACTACAACCTGGAGGTCCAATTTTCGAGCATTTGAGGACGTATCTCACAAATGGTGCCCACGATGTTGTCTTCCAAGACTGAACACTTCCTTCAATAACTCGATGGTTTCGCTGGCAGTATGGCATATGGCACCATCCTGTTGAACCTTTTGAAAACAAAACATAAGGCTACGTCCGCTTGGGCGAACTTTTGGATACCCTATTCTTATTCCTATCCCTCATAAGTGGGCGTGACAAAAGTCTAATTATGGTTGAATTGTTAAGAACGCTCTACATATTTTGTTATATTTATAACATTTAAATGATTTAATCGAAAAAAAACGAAGCTGTGTTTGTCCACACTATCGCTATTTTATTGGGAAAGCTATCCATAGTTAAGCAGGATCTCCCACAAAAACCATCCGGAGCAGCCTGGTTTTTATATTTGAAATTCGGTACTCTTACTAGGTTGGAACTGTCAGAATAATTTGCAGAACAAATCAACAAATGAAACAAATATATCCGTGCCAAGCCCAAACTAGCAAGAATTGATGGGGGTAGGAAATTACGCCCAAGGAAATAACGCCCGATAGGGCAAAATGAAATAAATCCCAATTTTGTCTGTGGAAATTAAGCAACAAAAAAAAATTAAATAAAAAAAGTACTTTCGTATTTTCTCAACTGTTGTGAAATAACGCCCGAAAGGGCCAAATTAATAGAGCTGTGTCAATCGTTCAAATTTAATGATCGAATCGTTCAAGTATTGGTTGAAAAAATGATTCGGTCATTTCAATCAATCATTCAATCAATCAATGACAGATGGGACATGGGAGTATTGTATTGCTCCATTCAATTTCAATACAATCAAAAACCCCAATCATCATTCGTTCAATTTAGTTTCGATAGAGACAGATACATTCGAATGGATTGTAAGAGTGAATACACTCAATAACAACAAACTGCTGATTGTATATATAGATACCAAAACGCCTTTGAATAATTAGGAAATGGAGGTTATTGCACAGAAGCAATATTTTTGTAGAACAAATATGTGTTGGTAAAACGAAATAAGTCGAAATAAATAAAAATATTTTGATATAAATATTAACACATTTATTGGTTCAGTAGATAAGAAATCAGTAATAAAGAAATGAGTAAGTCAGAACAGAACAAAAGTATTGACTCGATGAACGATTGACTTCGGGCATTGTGATTGCAATCACCAATACTTTATTGTGATCGGGTCAAAAAGATCGAATCAATCACGATTGACACAGCTCTACGAAATTAAAGAAGGCCCTAAAATTATACACGCAGTGCAACAAAAATGAAAATATGACGTATTTTGGGTGCGATTTCACTTTTTGGCGCTTAATTTCATTTTGGTGTTGGGGTGTTTTTCCATTATGAAAAAAACCCAAATTTCTGAGAATGAAATTAGACCCAAAACAGCGCTTTGTGTATGGGGGAGGGCCCAACTTTTTGGCGTAATTTCCTGCCTCTTCAAAATAGGTACGAGTATATACTCGTCGAATAGTCGACCATCGCAATGGTGCGATGGTAGCGTATTTACTAAGCTATTGGCAAGTCGTGCGTTCGAGTCCTGACCAAGGCCATGATTTTTAAAATTGAATACACGCAACAAAACAAGATCTCCCTAAAGCAATTTAGGCGTCACCTGTGGGGAAAACACACTTTCGCACCAAACTTCTTTCCTATCTTTCTATTCTTTCATGCAGTAAGTAGCACCTAAAAACAGGCAACGAATCATTTGCTGGGTGCTGCTTGCAAAGGTCTTGAAGGTGCGTCGAGTTGAAATTGGTTTCGTACGATTGCATGTAAATAAATAAATAAATATTAGGCATTAACGGCCCATAGAGGGCCTAAAACCTAGCTTCTCCAACCACTTTCCTTGCGAAGTGGAAGGGAAGCCGAATCCGAACGGCAAATTTGAGAAGCTTCTCATGACAATTGATACTCTTGGATGTTTGTCAGACGTTCGCAAGAGGTGAGGCAGTGGAAGAAAAAACGCAAGATGTTATTTGGCCCCGGAATTGAACCGGTGATTAGTAGGCAGACACACTAACCATTGACCCATTGCGCCCGACAAATACACGATTGCATGTATTTGTGTGTTAATGTTTGTGTGTGCAAATACGTTTATATTTTTATAAGCACGCGTAGTAGGTACTTTATTGCGAAATGAATGCAGGAATATCATTCCTTTTCATTTCTATCATTTCTAGTAATTTTCGACTCCCTAACTCATGAGTCGAAAACTTGCATCGATATATATCAATTGTACCACCAAATACGAATTTACGAAAAGTTTATTCAAGTTCATTCGATCTATCCGCAGCAGTCACTTCACAGTTGTCGGCAGTGGGATATTGTAAAGGGTCTTTCATTACGGACTTGACAACTTCTTTTTTTAAATAAAATGCAAACTACTTGAGATATCTGAAAAAAAATTTGATCGACTTGAAATTTGAATTACTATCAAAATATTCATGAGTGCAATTCGACTTCGTTCATATGTCCACCACGGGAACGTATGCAGCGCATATATTAAACCCAATTTTCGATGACTCAGCCGCACATTTCGACCGATACGGCCGCTATTCCTCATTCAATATTGGTACTGAGCTCCTCGCCGGCTTGTTGGCATAAACCAATGAGTTATTGAACCCCCCCCCCCCAAAAGTCTAGAGGCGTTAAATCACAGATCTCGGCAGCCAATAGACGGGTCGGAGATAGCTTTCCCAACAAAACAGGGGTGTTCTGTTTAATTATAATATTTGGTTTTAATTTTGTTTGTAGGTAATCGGAAATTCAACGTGATTATACAATGTTGGCAATTTCTTATTAACAAAATTTAATAAGAAGCTAAGGTGGGACCCAAGTTACCCCAACATTTTTTAATATTGTTTGTTACTTATAAGTCTATAACCTATAATAAAATAAATAAATAAATAAATAACCTAAATAAAATAAACTTGAATACAGTAAAACACTGACATATTGGGGGGACAAAGGGTATCCCATTCCGTCTCTTAATTTCTCAAAATGTACTCGGTTAACAAAGCCACTGAGACAGAAGTGAGCCTCATCTTATATTCTTTATCGACGAGATTTTGATTAAGGCCCCCACGACCTTACAGCTTTAACACTTTGCAAAAGTTTGCGAAGAAAACAGGGAATTTCGCAAGGTGATAAATGCAAACTGCTGAATGAAAAGTTGCAAAGTCGTTTGTTGGAATAGGGCTCTGGACTAGAGGGATCATAGTCCACCCACTTCACTGCATCACTACTTATCCGGCTGTCGCCAATCAAATGGTGGTGTTGTTGCTTCTGTGTGATTCAGGAGTTTTTAGGCCGCCTCCCTTTCGCGATCGTATAAAAGCGCATCTCATCACTAAACGAAATTTTTTGGTAAAAAACTGGATTGATTTCCAATGCGTTGAGCCAGGAAAACGGATCTGCACTTTTAAAGACACTCAGTGGCTTAAGATCTGCTCTCACCGAGGAATGCAGAAACATGAAAAAAAAACATTTTTTTAAATCTTGTTCAACGTATGCCCGATGAACTTTGGATTAAAAAAGGGGTTGTGGAAAATCATTTAAGCCCAGGAGCACCGGCGAAGTTAGGGATATATGCATTTTGAGTTAACGTGTTTTTTAAGTTCATTATATCCCTTCTTTACGTTAGTCTGGATACCTAACTTTTGTTCAAACAAAATACTGCACTAAGAAACGCTTTAGTTCAAAATTTCTTGCAAAATTTATTTTCGAGGTGCGTCACAATTTTTTTTTGTAACTCGGTGTAATAGAAGTTGGGTAACGAATGTTTGAATTCATTTTATACAAAAATAAGAAGCAGTTACTCGGAGAGGGAATCAAAACTCGTACAGAATTATGTAGAGCTCTATAACAGTGCTATCGATTTGTTGCCGATTCAATTGATGTAGAATTTCACATAATGTTTTTGCATCACATTTTGTCATCCGTTGTGGTGCCAGCTTAGGGGTTAGATCTTTTTCGATGGATTTCATGCTTAGAAGAAACAAAAATGAGTGAGTGGCATGACTCGTGGAACCATATCATTAAAGTAAATTTCAATGTAATACTCTTAGGCAGATATTATTTTAATAACTGCCGCGTTTAATTCTGTGTAGAATTTCTTCGCAATTGTATCTGCATAAATCACCCTTGTATCGATGTTGTTCCCTTTTACAAATGAAGAAATTTCGGAAAGATTTTACTTCCATGGCACCAATTCAAACTACAGCCTTTCATCCCCTGCGATCCCAGGCACGCTACTTTCACTTGACCAGACTGGCATCCGCGATGGCTAGTCTTTAAAATGGAGCTTCTTACCTTCTCGAACCTGGGGCTGGGATTCGAAGATCCCCTTGGCTGTGGCCGAGCCAATGTAGTCGACTTGATTAAGCTTCTTGAACTACATCCACATCAAAGAGTTCGCATTTGTATCTTCTCTTCCACCCGCCCTCCTCGCACACATGACCAAACATCCGACAGAGTATTTTAAACAGCTATGTGGATCGGGTGGCAAATTTGAACAAAATAAACCTAGAAATTAATAACCAAAATATGTAAACGCAAGCTTTTCTTCAAGCTTTTTATAATGATGGCAAAAAGAAAATACCATGAAGACAAATTGTAGAAATCAGATAATGCATGAGCAGGAGCAGAAGAGAAGTCGAATCCATTTTATCCAAAATTGAAACAACAATATCAAATGTTTCTTATGAAATCAATACCATTCATCTGCATAAGGTTATTCTTATAGCAATTATCCAAAGAATTTAAAGAACTTTTGCAGTTGTTTTTATAACAAACTTTTTCTTTCTAAACGACGAGGTTAGAATCAGGATTTAGGTGATAATAGCCCTCCCATTTAACTGCTTCCCTACTGGTCCACCTGTGGTGTTGGCCGATTTGACCTCAATTAACACCGGCAGGCCTCCCAGTTTCAGAACACTTCTTAACTGAGATTAGAGGCGTACCCCGGTTAACGTCGTTGTCCCTGGAAAACACGTCGTTAAGCAAAACAACGCTGTGCGGGGCAAAAAAAAAACATTATTTTAAGGCTGATTAACCCTCGGAAAAAATACAAATTGTTTTATAAATTTAATTAAATACATTTTTTTACATATTTTTTTTTTTTTTAATGAATCACCTTACATTCCTTACCACGTTAAGTGGACGGCTGGAGTTACAGCGCTGTTTCACGGTTAGCCACAACCGATCATCAGACTCCTTCTGTGGTGCTGGTCTGTCTTTTTCCTTCATTTAATCCCGAAATTCCATTTCTTCCACTGGGATTCGAACCTAGACCAGCGTCTTCTCAGGCAAGCACTCATGCACTGTGCCATTGAAGCCACGAGTTTATCTAGTTTTTATTTCAATTTTCTTGGACAAACTTTGCTCCTGTAAGTATGTTATGTTATTCATTCTGGTTTTTTCTTTCTATGTTTTCTCTAATTCTAATTTTTTTACAACAAAAAACACAAATAAATCGTTATGTTAGGTCTCGCTTCTACTTCTGGCTCGCCAAAGCGAATTAAAGGGGGCACTTTGACCTAAAAGATCTTTTGTACCATATGGACCAGAAAAAGTTTAAACTAGTAGAACCTCCACTTTCCGTATTAAGCGGATAATTTTACCAGTAGAAGATTTCCCTGAAAAAGATCTTCGTTCTAATTCCATTAAGGGCTGGACATTCACATAAAATGTGTTCAGCTGACTCGTCCTCTTCAAGACAGAGTCGTTACTCAGGAGAGTCTGCTATTTTCATTTTGTTTAGGTCATATCTTAAACCGTGGTGACCAGTAAGGTAACCTACTAAGTTTTTGATATCATGCCTGCTTAGATTTAGGCATTCGCTGGCATTGAAGGGCCGAATGGTTCATTTGGCCTGTCTTAGACCTGGGATGCTTTCCCAATAATAGATACATTTTCTATGTTCCCAGCTTTTCATTGCTGCCGTTGATGCTGATCTAGGAGTGCGGCAGAAGGGTTCGGGACCTATGAAAGGTGTTTCTGAACCTTTTCTGGCCAGTTCGTCAGCTTTTTCGTTACCTTCTACCCCGACATGACCCGGAACTCACCATAATTTGGTCTTGATTCTTACTCCGTGTGGTTGAAGGGTATTGAAGCAGTACATGAATGATTTGGAGTCAATGGTATACGAGCTAAGGGCGTTTATATCTGCTTGACTATCAGTGAATATATGGATGATAGCGCCTTTTATGCCAGATGAATAAATGTGGCTGGGACATTCTTGAATGGCGTGGAGCTCTGCTTGAAATACGCTGGGACTTTTTCCCATGGGTATCGTAAAGCGTTTATTTGGTACGTATATTCCCGCTCCTATACCCGCGTTTCCATTTTAGAACCATCCGTTTGCCACTTTATGCCGTTGTGGCTGTTTGGTGGGTTATTATTAATAACCCATGCTTCTCTCTTAGGGATCTCCGTGGAGAATCGTTTGTTGAAGCAGTGTTTTTTGAATGCGGTCTGTGACCGCGCAGTTCTTATTAAGTTCCGGAAGTTCATCGAGAAGGGTCTCAAGTTCGGGATGGTCGTTAAACCTTAACTCGTTTAACTGTATTAGACTTGTTGCACTGCGGATCGCCACTTTTTGAATGTATATGTTAAGAGGTGTTAGTCCTATTATTGCTTCTATGGCAGCTTTTGGACAGGTTCGCATGGCTCCGGAGATACCTAGGCACGCAAGCCGTTGTGTTTTCAGCTTCTCTATTGCGATTTTTGTTGGATTTTGTCCACCATACTATGGAGGCGTATGTTATAATGGGTAGATCCAGTGGACATTCTTTGGAGAGATTCCCCAGGTTCTGCCATATGTGCGGCGACAGGTCCATAAAGCTCTATTAGCTTAAATGATGTTGTTGTTAATGTGAGAGTTTCAGTTAAGTCTCTTGTCTAGGATTACTCCATGATACTTGACTTTTTCGGCATACTCTCCGACCGTGTCTTTAATTGTGATTAGACCTAGGTCTAATTTCCTCCTTTTGGTGAAGACGGCTTTATTGGGATTTATGGAAAGACTCCTTGATGCACCAGTCTATGGCTGTCTTTAGAGTAACTCTAGATATAACTTGGTCCCGGCGGGAATTGGGGACCTTTCGATTAGTAGTCCGACACACTAGCCATTGAGCCCCTGCGTCCGGTACAGGCTCTCCACAAACTTAGCTTGAATTTCAGCGCACTTTCTCTTCTTGCAAAGTCTGTATTCTAATTCGAGGCGACCTTCTTCGTCTCAATTATTAGTGGGATACTTTTACCAAGCTTTAAATGCCGCTTTGTTGTCACTTAGTATGGCTTAAGCTTCATCTGTCCACCACCATGTTTCTTTGCGGTGTTGAAGCCCCTAGCAGTGATTTGGCTCTATACAATCAAGGACGTTGTAAGGAATTCCACATATATTGTGCTCTGCACTCTGCAGATAATTTTGCATATTTGCGATAATTGTTTTTTCTTTGTCCATGTTCGTTTAGTTCTGTTCGTCCCCGCCGCCATAAAAATTTCTGTCATGAGGAGGCGGTGTTGCTGGGCGATTGCCTCACCTAGGATCACTTTGCAACCTTTAACCCGAGGCATCATGAAACGTGTTACCAAAAGAACTTTGTCTTCTTCGTCTTCTTTTTTCTTTAATGGCGGTGAGGCTATGATCAGGATTAAAGGGATCACAACCCACCCACTTAACTGCATCCCTACTGGTCCGCCTGTAGTGTTCGCCGGACCAAAATAACTTTGTAAAGAGATTAAATAACAACCAAATTACAAGATTTTATTCAAATTTCTTGAACATTCCAACGCAAATCTTTGAGGAAAAAATATTTATTTTTCTACTATAATAATTTTTTTTCTTCTCTTATATATCTAATATATTAAATATTTCTAATTTATCATATCAATTAAAATTACATCATCATCTGCTTTTCTTTTTCTCACACACTCGCGTTTTATTTAATACAAATCATTAAAACAACAAAAAAAAAATAATTTGAAAAAACTCATCGTCAACCTCACAGAATATTGTTATAAAATCCAATCAACAAATAAATTTAAATTCAAAAAATATCGGCGAAGGGGGCAACGGTGAAAATGGCAACACCGCTGGAGCAACTGGAATAAATCATATAAAGAACATTTTACCTTGTGGTGGGATCGTCGGCAATTTCCCAAATGGTAATGAAAGCGTCCTAACACCTCAAACGTTGCAGCAAATTAGTGGAAGTCCTGGACGTGCCCGTGATCGCAATCTTTTCCATTCGCCATCAGCCGCAGCAGCTGTTTCGTTGGCATTGCTCAGAGGTTTCATTTTTGAATACATTTAGACATGAAATCATATTTTGCATTTTTTTTATGAATGGTGAATGTGTATATTAGATACTTGTTATAGACAATTTTTATGTTTGTTCTTATTTTTAGGTTAACGAATGCATGAACTGGCGATTTATTTTATTTTTAAATGTCTTTTTTATGCAGATTGCCTTTGAATCATTTTTTTGTCTGCACTATGATCATAGGGATAAATACGTATGTATGCGTTATCCTCATATTTGGTTATGACTAAGGAAGATATGTTCCTCACTTTTCTTCGACTAAAATAAAGTCATCTGCCATCACCTACTTTCCAAATTGTAAGATGGATTCTGGATTCCGAATCCAAAGGGCAAATGTTTTAAGAAACTTCTCATGACCTACTGTTGGATGGTTTGTCGGACTATCGAAAGAGGTGGGCCCATACGGTTCGGGGGCCTAAAACCCAGCTTCTTCTACCATTTGTGTATACGAAGTTATAATTTTTGACACGACTCGAAGGGATCTACAACTTATCGCAGACTCAGAAGAGTCGATATGCCGTGCCGGAAGCCACACTGGTACGTGACGATCAGTGTGTTGCCGGACGGTTTGTGAACACACAGTAATGTTGGATATGATTTTAACGTATGCCAATTATAAATAAAATGTGTCTATTTTAGCTCTGAAATAAATTATTAAATTTGTATGACATGGAGGAGGGCAGTTCGCTAGATCAGTGGTTTCATGAAAGATGGAGCTCGGATCGCTGACAACTATCTAAACAACAAAATTCAAATAGATCTGCCAAACATTGGGCTTCTTACAGTGATCGAAAGAAATTTTCTCCAGTTGTCCAGACCAAGTGCTCCGGGAACGGAGTTTCGGTCTTCCTTGCCTTCTCGAACGTGGGGGCTGGAAGTTGAAGATCCTCTTGGCTGGAGCTTTATTGCCCATTCGCCCAGTGTGGCCGAGCCAATGTAGCCGATTTAGTTTTTTTGTACTATATCCTTTTCTTGGTACAGCTCATAGAGTTCGCGGTTGTATCTTCTCATCCATTTGTCATCCTTGGAAACGGGACCAAATATCCGACGGAGTATTTTTCTTCCAAAAGAACCCAATATTAGCAGGACTGGCAGGATTAAAGTTCGATAGAGTATGCATTTTGTTCTTCGAGTAAGGCGTTTTCA
Organism: Portevinia maculata; assembly: GCA_949715645.1. Classification (NCBI taxonomy): domain Eukaryota; kingdom Metazoa; phylum Arthropoda; class Insecta; order Diptera; family Syrphidae; genus Portevinia; species Portevinia maculata. The sequence continues at coordinate 136,173,015 of OX454528.1, read as the reverse complement.
ATCCATTTGTTTGGCCAAACGAAAGTAACAGCGGTTCCCTAAAGTAATTCTCCGTCGGATATCCACTAAGGTGTAGGTAGATGAACTTCTTAACTACCTCGAACTTAGTGCTATCAACAGTGACGTTTTGTCCTAGGCGGTGGACACATGTTTGTTTGTGTTGTATGACGTGATAGCATGTATTTGGTCTTGTCCCCATTAACTTCAAAATCGACGTAAAAGCCTCTAACACGGCACGCTGGGAACGGCCGATGATGTCGATAACGTTCCCATACCCCAAGTTGGACGATGATTTGGTGCATGCGCCAAACCAAATCACCTCCGTAATTGAAAAGCTCCGCTGGCAAGCCGCTCATTGTAGACAATGGCTACTCCAGGTGTGCTAAGGCGTCCAACGTCGAATTTCTTCTTTCGCAGCTTCTCCTCGTTGGACAGTCAAGCTCTAAATTTAGCCGCAACAATAAAATGGTCGCAGTCGAAGTTTGAAGGTCAGAATTTTTGTGCACGTTTAAGATGTTTGATGCGTGCCTCGCATCGATTAGCACATGGTCAATTTGGTTGGCGGTTCGACCACCTGGAGATCACCAGGTTGCTGTGTGGATCCTGAGCCTTGTGCAACGGAAGAAATGGTCAACGAAATTCACGATATTGTGTTGGTTGATCGTCACTTGCATGAAAATTTAAATGGTAACAAATTATCAGCAAGGTTGGTGCCTAGTTTGCTGAGAGTTGATCAGAAACGGAATCGAGTTAAAATTTTAAAACAGTAATTGGACCGCTTCAAGTGCAATTCAAATGATTTTTCGTAACAGTTGATGAACCCTTGATACACACACATACACATGCTAGAAATGAGAGAATAATCGAAACAGTCGGACGAACATGCTCCAAAAAGGTCAAAAACGCTTTCGTCGGCCGGAAAAGCCATAACAACGGTGTACTGGTAAATCCCACGGCATAATCTTCATTGTGAAAGACAAAAAATAAGCTGAATCGCCTGCTCCCTCTCCACACTATTATCCAGATTCGGCTCTCTGGGCTTTGTTACTGCTTCTAAATAATGGAGAAATGGCTAGGCGCCAAAAGATTTAAATCAAATTACAAAATTATCGATGCAACAAATGTCTATTTTGCAGAGTTTGGGAAATCCTATTTTTTGGAAGGGTTAAAAGAGTTGAGACATCTTTGAGAAAAGTGAATCGCCCTAACAGGAGACTTTGTTTAAAAATGAATTTAATTTTGAGATAAAAAAAATCTTTCATTTCAAAGTCCTTGACTTATCGAACAGCCATTTCGCAAACAATAATTTTTTGTTGATGTAAACAAATATTTTTATTTTTATTTGGCCACCCCAAGAGACTGGTATCATGCCGCTAACTCCTTTCCTCTTCTTCCTTAATAGCGGTGAGGTTATGATCAGGATTAAAGGTGAGTTTCGCCGTGTGTGATCCACGAGTTTTTAGGCCTGCGTCTCTTTCGCGTTGGTATGGAAACGTTGATTGCTATTGACTCTTTGACAGGGATCGTAGGATCTCTCCTTTGAACATGACAGCATCAACTGAGCCGGTCACGCTCCATTTTATTCGAGATCCTTCGAACTTCTTATTCGATCAATCTTTCTTCCTCCTGCTGACATGCGAAGCATTTTCATCTTAGCTGCCGTTAATTTGCCCTCATTTTTTTTAAATGCTGTCCTACATTGTGAACCGGATGAGCTCACAACTGCGGTGTAGGGCCTTTCTTTTTTGCTTAGGGGGAATTTTTCGATCACAGAAGATGACTGAGTTTTCCTGCCACTTCATCCACCCTAATACGCTTACGCGATGCTTAATGTCGTCGTCACAGCTTGCTTCGGTATTGGGAATCACTCTTCCATTCATATAAATGTGTGGAATAGGTCGGAGTGGATTAGAGCACGGGCAGCACAAGTATTCTATTTTGTCGGGCTAATACGATACTCATTCCCATCCCGTTGCAGGGACCTTTGATCCTCGCTAATGATGGTTCCATTAGCTAAGAATAACTGATGAATTCCGGGGTTCGTCGTTTTTTCTTCAAGCAGATAATCAAGGATTGTAATAAATATCAAGGGACTCAAGACTCCTCACTGGTGTACACCGACTTTGATTTCGAACTCCTCGTTGACCCCAGCGGGGCATCTTACTCTTGGCTTGAATCCCTCATACATTCCCATGATCATTCTTTACGTATTTTCTGGAACTCCTCGTTGTCTTAGTGCCACCGATAATAGGCATAGGCATGGACCCTATAACCCCCTCGTATGGGCCCTATAACCTAGCTTCTCAAACCATTTGCTTGTTTTCACAGTGGAAGGGACCTAAAATTTTAAACCTAGTCCGAACGGCAAAGTTGAGAAGCTTCTCATGACAATTGATAACCTTGGATGTTTGTCAAACTTTTGCAAGAGGTGGGGCAGTGGAAAAAAGTCAACGTGATTTTAAACCTGAGACCCCTCGATTAGTAGTCCAACGCACTAACACCTGAGCCATTGCGCCTACACCTTTGAACCTTGGAACTGGCATGGGCATTTATTTTGTATGCATGTTTTGATTCCGTTTACGAATATGAAGAATAACGAGAAAATCTTTCTGTTTAGGCACAACCTTGCGCTATATAACTCTCATCATCTGTTAAATTCAGATTTATTTAAGTGTGGTCCTTGTTAATTTTTCGATGTCAAAATTTTAGTCAATATTCATAATATAGTTCTCCATCCATAGGTCAGAATAAAAGCACTCAGTCAAATTTGTTTTCAACTATTCATAGTTTAGAATACAGTTTATTTTGATCCTACCTTCGCATATCTAAAATTATTTGTCTTAATTCCAATTAAATAACTAATGAAGTATAAATGTGTGTTCATGCATACAGACATACATTATGTAAATGTCTTTTGATATTGATTTGCAAATTTATGTATATTTTACTGTGTATTATTATTTTCGCGTGTAGATACTAGATGTCTTTTTTCTTTCATTCTTTTCTAGATGACTAGATCTGTTGAGCTATTGACGTATACACAAATAGACATAGTGTAAGAGTCTGTATTTATAAACAGCTGGTGAATGATAATGATTAATGACTAATGTTTTCAAGCTCTCTCAATATGTAATACGTATAGGTTAAAGGTACTCGTATGTGTTAAAATGAAATACTTTTCTTTTGACTGTACTATAGTTTCACAAAAGGCTGTTTTTTCACAACAAACAGTTTTCTTGTTAGTCAAAGTGTCAAGTTCAAGTTCAGGGGTACCATATTGAACTTGTTTGTTGCGTCATTATATCCGTGAGTTAGATCTGAAAATATATAAAAAAAATGCTCTCTATGAAACAGAGAAAAAGAAAAAAAAAAAACAATTTGTCATTGATAAATCAATCCAAATCAATTTTTGTTGTCAATTTGTAAGAAAATAAACAAAATTCGTTACAAAATTCTGTAGACCATTATGGCGTTGTCAAGTTTGTTGATATACAAATATTTATTATTTGTTGCTTTATTTACACAATTGAGAATTTAATCTTTTAACTATTAACAATGAAGACTTGAAGGCTGCAAGACCGTTTGAAATAATTTTTTTTTTAGGAAAAACAGAAAAGTGAGGGGGAACAAAATGAACAAAATACCGGAAAAAGCTAAATAAATTATATACTCAATTTTAAAATGAGTGTGTTTTTTTTTATTTATAGCCTATATACGCTAACGTTAGCGGGGATAACTATCGCCGCACAGTCCTTAAACGAATATAGATCAGTGCTTCCAAAAACTGTTCTCTGCGTATTCCGATAACATTTATTATCGAATGTCAAAACTGACATTTCTCACCTACTGAACTGACACATACCCCCAAATTTTACTTGTGTGTGAAGTTATATTTTTACCAAAAATGTATTGAACTGCTGCCATTTGAATTCTAGGTTCAGTATACACTTGTTTGACTGAAAATACCAAAATTTTTATATAAGCCCGTGCTATTTCCGAACCACTTGTCCTATCGAGGTCAACTTTACATTTTTAAGTTCAGGCCTCCCAGTTTTAAATAACTTCGTCACTGAGGCCAGTCAAATATCGGTGGTGTTGTATTTGTATTATCCAGTTTTTAGACCTGCAGGACGCTAGTCGTCATTTAATGCGGCGCCAGCGTCCCTCAACCTTGGATAACGTTTTCTAGCTTAATTTGTTATATGAGCTTATATGTATATATGTTTTACGTTTGTTTCATTAGTTGTAGTCAAAAGATCTTTTTGTTACAAATTTTTTGCAGAGTTTTATTTGACTACGTTTTCTATTTTAAGTATCTTCTTCTTCCTCACCTTCATCTTTTTCTTCTCCTTCATCTTCTTCTACTTCTTCATCTTCCTCTTTTCGTTTCTTCTTCATCTTCGTCTTCTTCCTTTTCTCTTCGTTTCTGGCAAGAGGTAATGATCTGGGTTAAAGGGATCATAACAATCCCACTTTGCTGCATCGCTACTGGTTCGCTTGTGGGGTTCGCCGGTTCGACCTCAATAAACATTGGCAGGGCTCCCGGTTCTAACTCCTTTTTTTTACTGAGGCCAATCAAATACTGGTGTTATTTTTTTTGTGTGATCCCAGAGTTTTAAGTCCTGCCTCTTTTTTTACGGTTGAGGAGTGCATGTTCCTTACTGTTTTTGTGTGGTCGTCTTTTTACGACACACTGTGATTTGTTCCTTAGTAGCCTTTTACCGTAAGCCCTTTTTTCGGAGGCGCTGCAGTCATACTTTTAGCCCGTCCCTGCACGTTTTTCTTCTTCTTCTTTTTCCTTAAGTAAAGTGAGTGAATGATCAGGATAAAAGGGATCATAACCCTAAGATCCGAGGAAGCCTCCTCGTCAAAGAACCAATCTGGAAAAAATATTGAAGCGCGACCAGTTCAGTTAAAAGGCGAGATCCTACGAACCCTGCCAAAAAGGCAATATCAAAATCGAGAGGTCTGTCGTTATTTTCTGAGGTCGATCCGGGGAACCCCACAGGTAGTAATGCAGTTAAGTTGGAGAGTTATGATCCCTTTCATCCTGATCATAGCCTCATTGACACAAAAGGAAGAATAAGAACCAGAAGCAGTTAAGTGGCTGCTTCCCTACTGGTCGGCCTGTGGTGTTCGCCGGTTCGACCTCATGTATATGTACGTCCCTACACGAATCTAATTAAAAAAATGTATGTATTTTCGTCACAGAGCTCAACACATTTATTAGGTAGTAAAGGAGGGTTGATCGCAATATTTTCATTATAGCACATGGTAGGACATGTGACTAACAAAACCAATCGGATGTGTTAATGAAACTTTTAAGACCTGACAAAGATATCCCTGCTCCCATTCATCGGGAGAATATCATTTGTTAGCCCAAAACACACGGGTTATGTCACTGCCGCTTGTGTTGTTTAACTTTTCCTTAGAAAAATGACACCATCAAAGAAGCTCTTAGTGTTTAAAACTTGTATTAACTGTCTGTCAGCTAATAGCATGTCTAATACAGAGACGCAGCTGGCCAGTTTATCTGCTGCTTCGATTCCTTCCACACCAGCGTGTCGGGGAACACAGCAAATCAATATCGTGTGATTTTTTCTAGCTCTAAGTGACGCTCTCCCACACATTCCGTTTGCATTTCCGTGATTGAAGTTAATCGCTTTAAGGGCTCTGCCTGGCCGCGAAAATGATTACTTGCGGTTTTAGTTGCATTCTTAACTGCGAAGATCTAACCTTCAAGAACACTGAATTAACTGTTAGTCAATAGGACGGCATACTTGATACTTAGCGCTTCTGTGAATATGAGAGTGTTGGAGGAATCGCAGTTCCTGTTGAAGTCATATCTTAGTTTCTTATAATATGTTAGAGGCTTAAGTCCCCTTTGATTAAAGATGTCTAGTATCTTCGAGTGTCGTAAAGAGCTAGACCTAATCATATAAATTAAATCCAAACTTATATATTGATAAAGACTACACAAAACATGTGAGTCACGCAACCCCATTTCTGTGGATAATCAATGAACGTCACTTAAAATAAATACCGAACTAAAAATCATTCAATTTATTTTTGTATAAGGGTTGTTCTTCAAAATGTTGCAATAATGAAAATATTTTTTTTTTTTTTGTAAATGAATCTCAATGTTGCAATAAAACATTTTTTTTTTTTATCAATGAACTAACAAGTAAATTCCGTTACCGGCAGAGTAGTTTTCCTAATATTTTGGATGATATAACTTAAAATTTCGGCCAAACTCTGAGATCCTGTCATTTTCGTAACGGACTTAATAATTGAAAAAAACATCGAATAAACGTCGATTTTTATTGTGATTTGTTACATACTCTCTTAATCAGATAAAATGCAACTTGAGTATATTTAAATTTGGAAATAATTTAAATAATTTTTAAATTTCTTCCTGATCTGAATGTCATTTTCGTCACGAAAACCAATTTAGAACATTGTATTTTTTGGATAATTGCTAGTTAAAGAATGTGTTGAGCCTTACCGTTATTTTCACCTAAACGAATTTCATTATGAAGTCGATTCCTAGTTTCAAGAAAGATAAATAATTTTGTAGTTAAAAGCAAAATCAAGTATACTTTGTTTTTTTTTGGGGACAAAGTGTGATGAAAATGACAACAAAGTGACGCAGTGGACAATATTTGCCAAAATGAATTTATTTTGCAATAAAAACGTTAAGCACATTTATTAAAATACATGAATTCATTAAAAAAAAGATAAAAAAAACGAAAACCATTCAAAAACTTAATTTTTTTCACAAACATTTACAGCTTTGGAAAAAACATAGAAAACCCGGCTTCCTTTCATTTTGATATTGGGATTTGAAAGCTTTTCAATGATGTCCTTACACTTTACATCAACTACGTCATTATTGTCAATTTTATATGAGGTTTTTGTACTGTCAGTGGACTTAAGGAACATAACTTTGATTTCACCTTCGTTGTCGACTTCTGATTGCGCTACTGCAACGTAACGATAATTCGTCAGATTTTTCTTTTGGTAGGATGTGATATTTATTAAAATGTGGTTTCCGCATAAAATTTTGTCATTTGGGTCGTCTTCATCATCCGTTGTGTTTGGGGAATAAATCAGGTTGTATAGACTTATTTTTCCATTCAAAGCCGTTGCTGAATAAATTTTTGGGCGCAAACATTAGCAGAATCCTATTCCAAGCGAACTTAATCCATTGCAAAAACAGCTGCTATCACGATACTCCAAAATGCCCCTTTCTCTAAGGATTAATTGATGCAGCTTCATGGTTCCTGTAAGAACCGGAATGTTGTCAGGTAGCTTTTTTTTTCATTTCATCAATTTCCTCCGAAGAAACCATGAAAAGTTTCACACTCGTTTCCGTCTCAACCAAATTTACAAATGTTTCAGCATTCGGAATGTCTCTTCCATTTGATACTAGGCGATCTGCAGTTCGTTTTAAGACGCCTCCAATTCCATCCGCTGCTCCCTTACCATGACCTGATTCAAAAAATGACCAAATTGCTTGCTTTATCCCGTACTCGAAAATTTGATTGCTGAAGAAGTAAAAATTTTGCTTCTGACGATATTGGGTAGCTGGACCGTCAGAAAAAAAGTGAATAGTTTTTGTGTATGGTTTTTTTTCTTTGAGCAACAAGAAAATGGGGTTCAAATGAGCCCAAATTGCAGCAGGATCATGTTCGTTGTTCGATGAAATGGTCGCAAATGAAATGGGATCCTCGCCGGCAAGATACATGACACCTGTATGAATAGTTATTTGGTTTCTAGCACCCCCGAAATGATGGGCTTGAATTTCTTCAGCGAATTTGCAGTTATAATTTTCACTGAAATCTATGTGCAATACAGCGGAATCTTTAGACACATGATCAACGCAGGTCCTATAGGCACGATACTGTTTTTTAATATTAAATATGTGTCTTTTTGCAGCAATCATTTCAACGTTAAGTTTTTGGACAAAAACGTTTGTGCTCTCGGATAATTTTACTTTTGTGGCTTTAAATGTTCTTATCATTTTCCCATTCCTCTCGTAGCTTTCTTCTTTCCTAATCCACTCGAACCATTCCATGACTTTGCAGTCCGTTCCCATTGTTAGAAGTAGCGGTTTATCTTTACATGTAATGCATTCGTTATACATACAGTTCTTTTCGTCAAAATCACACACGATTGACCTTACAAGTTCCACTATATCAATTGAAGACACCGCATGAATTTGTTGCAAGGCCTCAATTTTTAGTTTAATGTTGCAGTGTATTTTGCATGTACAAGTTTCACGAGCTGAGATCGATGGGTTAATGACATAGAACGGCCGGTTTCGTGTAAAATAAGAGTAGGAGCAATTACCACCCTCAACAGTATATTTCTTATACAAGAATAGTTGTGTGTCCATCAAATACCTTCTCTGCACTTTATTTCCAACGTTTTAATTTTTTCTCCCAAGGCCAAGTTTTCCCTGTAAACTTTTGTTCTATCACGACGGATTCTCTTGCGGCCACGGGCTGAACTTGGTCCCGCTTCTGGAGCCTGCGGAAAATTGACCGGAGATGATGGTGGCGTGTCACTTAAAAGAGCAGATAATCTCTTATTTTTTTGTCTTGAATTAGATTGAAGCTTTCTCCAGTTTTTTCTAGTAAGTCTTTGTTCCCTTTTGGTTTGCTCATGAATCGGGCGTTTCGTTTTATGGTAACGCTCCCGGGCCTTTTGTTTTTGTAAAGCTGCCTTTTCCGGGTCTGCTTTTAACCGCTGTCGATACAATTTGGCTCTTTCTGCCTGCGTTAATGGCATTTTATCTGAAAGGTTTAGTCAAAATAATATAATACACTAAAGAGAACAAGAAAACAAAGTTTATGTTGTACTTTGCAACCGCAATGTCATTTTCGTCACTATCACGTCATTCGCGTCACTTTTAAAACGTGACGCTGATGACTTGTGACGATAATGACAATTCACACTGATCACAGCAATAACTTATTGGTAATACAATGTATACACTCAATTATTTATTAATTAGCTTATCGTTCACTTTTTCCTTCTTTCTGAAATACTTATAAACTTATTTTTTAATGATTTGCTTTAAAAAACGTTGTGACACTAATGAGCTCCAATAAGCATACAGACCGTACTCATGCAACAGCTTTGATGTAACTGACGGTTTTTCCCCGTTTTAGTTTTTTCGCTACGCTTACTGCGTGAACATTTTTCGGAGAAATATAGAGCAGTTACCATTTGAAAAAGAATGAGAATTTTAAATTCAAAATTTTAACGGAAAGCGGTTGCGTGACGCGAATGACGAAATATGGGGACACGTTTTTCTTGAATAAAAAAAAATACAAGATAATATTATTCTTAAATATTGATTAGTATTACTATTAAAGAACACATGAATCTTGTTTATTAGCTGTGCCCGTGTTGTTAAGCTCGTCTAGGAGCTACTGATATTTAATCGGAAAATGCAAATTACTGCGTTGGGGACAAACGCCATTTAGTACAAAACTATTTGTAGTGCTGAACGATATTTCAAAATTTTTCAAATTGAAGTAAAATAAATATATTTGAAGCTATGCTAATTTATTGCCAATAAATACAGGTTCTAAGTAGTATTTCAGACATAAAAAATGTTAAGTAAATGTGGTTTTATAAAGCAAATAAACTTAGGGGACATCTTATTGCAACATTTTAAAAAACGACCCATAAAAACATTAAGCAACAAAGTCCAAAAAGCATGGGTAAATTGCCATATAAGCTTTTAGCGCTTGTGATATATTGGCGATAATAAAAACACCTGCTTTCTCAAATACCTTTGCTTGTGGTAGGACGATAACCCATTAATTTGCGCTGAAATGCCACCTATAGCTAGCAACGCAAAAAATGTTACCACGGTCAGCTAGGAAAATCTAAGACTTTAATGCCAAGGATTACCTATATTAAAACAAAACAAAAAAACAACAACACTTGATACATTTCCCATGCCTTAGCTATCAAACCAATAAAGTTCTAACTTTGACCTTCTAAAGCATGCAATCCTTTCGTTGTCATTTCAGATAGGCACTATAGCTATCAGACTTATATAAATACAGTACCGTACGATATAATTACCTTTTGACCACACTTACTCCTAGCACCTTGGTTTACGATTTCAAACGTTGTTTTTGTGTCTGACTCTGAGGTGCACTATTGTATTTACTTTTTTTTCTTGAATCCGTGCCAAATTATGTTTGTGGTGTCGATAGTCTTTACTTGAAATAAGACAAATTGAATTTTCTTTTGCCTCGTCGCCGTAGCGGTTGTGAGTATTTGTTGTGTTGTGGATTTGTTCGAAGTGCATTTCTCTTCCGTTTTTATGAATTTTTTTTATTCTTGTGTTATTTTTTTGTATTTTTATTGCCTGTCCAAATAAAAAAATCTGTGTCTGATTTTTTAATTATAAATAACTGCGTGGGAAGAAAACGAATGGATAGCTTTCGTAGATTTTCAATTGTTCCAATTTTGTGTACTCAAGAACAGTCAGGAAGTGAAGGTAATTTTATTTAAGTTTATTTGGGTTACAACTTGAGATATGGTTTATGGAATTGTTTGTTGATGGCAGATTATTTAAGTAAGGATAAATCATCATAATCATGTACACAAAAACTTCTTAGCAATTGCTTTAGTTGGTGATTAAAGTTGTACTAAACTTTAAAAAACAATTTTAAGTTAAACTTGAAGAAATTTGGGTTCGACAACGATTCGATACCTGAAAGTAAAGTTTTCTGTCAGACGAAATATGTAGACACATTTTTTTTATATATTTTGTTCATACTGTTTTTTTTAACTGCTAGAGTTCTTTCCGTTATATAAAGAGTTTCTTAGAAAACAAAAATTTTGTAGTAATTCAGAAATGTGAATGTGTTCCTTTTCTCTTGTGGAACATCTCAATCGACAAGATTCTCAAATCCGTGATCAGTAAAGGCATAAAGGTAGTTGCATACGCAGATGACATAGTCGTCAGAAATCACAGAAAAGTTCATTTCCACTATAAGTGGGTTCATGGAGTCGCTATCAGAACTATCAAGATGGACGGATGACAACGGACTTGCGGGCAACCCCAAAAAGATCGAGCTCTCGAGCGGAACACTGAAGAGAAAATGGAAAAGGGACTAAATGCCCTTTACGCCCGTAGGAAAGCTGTTGGGAAGAAATTGGGCTTACAGCCGCACATTGTGCACTGGTTTTATACCTCGATTGGGAGACCCATTCTCAAATTCGGCTCGATCATATGGTGGGAGGCGACTAACACGAAATCCTACCTCAACAACCTGAATAAGGTATAAAGGATTGCTTTTCTCGGGATAACTGGTTTAATTAAATTCACTCCCCAACTGGGTCTGGAAACATTACTGAACCTACAACCTCTGAGGCTCTTCACGAAGAACGTGGCATCCAAATGTGCTCCCAGACTGAGATAGATCGAATTTTGGAGGCCGTACACCTGTATATTGGACATCCTTAATCAAAGGGCTAATGCCAATAAATGATTATGACTTTTTAATAAAAACTTCAAAGTCTATATACCCTTCGACTTGACTGGAATTCACCCAGCACGGTCACCAAAGGTATTTCTATCTTCACAGATGGTTCAAAGACGGAGAAGAGAACAGGAGTTAGAGTCTTCTCAGCGGCACTTAGTATCAACTAATCCTACCGACTGCCAGGTTTTTCAAGCTGAAATCTATGCGATTAATTGGTGGCGTATGTTGTTGTTCCCACGGGAATTGAACCTGCACCGCACGGGTCAAAAACCAGCGCACTACCCTCTACACGTCATAAAGATGAAACTTCCAGCAATGTAATTAACCATCTGCATGGAAAGAGGCAGTTCTTAAGGCGATCGACTCCAACCTCATAAACGCGAAATGCGTCAAAGAGCAATTAGCTATCATATTGCTACTACTCTGCTGGGACCCCATGCACGTTGGTTGCAGGGAATGAGACAGCAGATATGCTGGCCAGATGCGGCTCGGATATGAACCCACTCGAGGCTGACGTGTGTACGTACTGCCTGCCTTAGCCATAGATAAGAGCTTCATCGACGGTATCACGACAAGATTAGCTACGGAAATATAGGACAACCCGACATGTTTTGTCATAACTCATAGTCGGTGGCCCGTCATTGATAAAAAGAAGTCTCAAAGTAACTACTGCCGTTTGACAGAACTACAATCCGGGTGCTCGTCGGGGTACTGCCTATTCGGGAACATGGCTACAAGGCTATGAATCCCCACAAATTACTTCTGCAGAAGCTGCAGAGATGACATATATGGAATCTGTAAAACATCTCCTGCGCCACTGCCCGACACTCCACGAACGACGGTTCTCCTGCATGGGTGCACGGTTCTTTAACTGCTTGGGCGACCTAACAGAGATACCTCTAACGGATATTAATCGATACATTAACAGTTCCAAATGGTTTTGTTAGCTGCATGTTCTACCATGTACTCCCCTTGAACGTTCACCCTCAAGCCTGTGCTCGGACGTACGGTGAAGTTCAAAGAATCTTTCCTCAGCTGTACAACACGAATGTGGAATACTCTTCCACGCATTGTTTTTCCTTCACATTATAACCTAAAAACATTCAAAACCAACGTACATCAGCATCTCTCCTTTTCTTCTCACCCTAATTTCCTTAACGCCCTCGCTGTGTAGCTATTACATTATAAGGGTCCCAACAAATCCCTTGTGCGTGCATATTATAAAAAAACAAAAAGTACTACAAAGGTAATGGGCCTCTTTTAGCCTCTGGGTGATACTTAAACAGTTGTGTATGCAATTCTCCTAACCTAACCCAACCTAATCTACCTACGTGGTCTTTTAGAGCTATTCCCATAGGCAGTTGTGTTAGATCCTTAAAACTTGAATCCTTCTCTTACTTCGGTACGTATGTTACATAGATAATCATTATATACTTTATAGACCGATATTTTCTTATTGATTTTTAAATTTGTCTTATGTTTCAGTTGTTTTATTCTTTGATTGCTTGCTGCCTGCTAGTGCTAGTTATCAATTTTTTGTATGTACATTTTTTAGTTGCCAAACACATTGTTTCATATTCACTATTATAGCGGGAACAAAGCTAAACCTCCCCTCGTCTAGTGGATTATGTGTGGGTTATGTATATATACAACATATGCTACATGAATTTCTCAAATGTGTTGATCTACTTGCACTTACACTCTTAGTTTATCATTAATTTCTATAAAGCACCTTGTATATGTATTTAAAACTTACCAATTATTAAATTACCAATGAATTAAAATAATTTTACATTCACAGAAACCTCCAACAGTGAACGTGAGGAACTTTTCATCCAAAAACTAAGACAATGCTGTACCCTATTCGATTTTTCCGAGCCATTAAGCGACCTAAAATGGAAGGAGGTAAAGCGTGCTGCTTTGCACGAGATGGTCGAATATCTAACAAATCAAAATGGTATCATCACAGAAGTTATCTACCCAGAAGCTATAAATATGGTGAATGCATCAAACGAATACATTTTTGTGAATTTCTTAGACTTATTTATTTTTTTTTTTTTTTTTTTACAGTTTGCAGTGAACCTCTTTCGAACACTACCACCATCCTCCAACCCGAATGGTGCTGAATTTGATCCGGAAGAAGATGAACCCACATTGGAGTCGTCATGGCCACATTTACAATTTGTATATGAGCTGTTCTTGAGATTCCTAGAATCGTCAGACTTTCAGCCGAACATTGCCAAGCGATATATTGATCATCAGTTTGTTCTACAGCTGCTAGACTTGTTCGATTCAGAAGATCCCCGAGAACGTGATTTCCTAAAAACCGTACTGCATAGAATTTATGGGAAATTTCTTGGACTGAGAGCATTTATTAGGAAGCAAATAAATAACGTATTTTATAGGTAAATTTACTTTTTTTCTACTAAAGCAGTTACAAAGTATTTATTTTTATTTTTTTAGATTCATCTATGAAACAGAGCACCACAATGGTATTGCTGAACTTTTAGAAATCCTCGGCAGTATTATCAATGGATTCGCTTTACCTTTAAAAGAAGAGCATAAGCAATTCTTGCTCAAAGTTCTTTTACCGTTGCACAAGGCAAAAAGTTTATCGGTATATCATCCACAGTTGACTTACTGCGTGGTGCAGTTTCTCGAGAAGGATCCAAGTCTGTCAGAGCCTGTTATAAGGTAAGAAGTCGGCCGTTCAAGAGCTACCGCGCTGTCTTGTAATTATATACATTCTTTACAGGAGTCTGCTAAAATTCTGGCCAAAAACCCATAGTCCCAAAGAGGTTATGTTTTTGAATGAACTAGAAGAGTTACTTGATGTGATTGAGCCGGCTGAGTTTCAAAAGGTCATGATACCTTTATTTCGACAAATTGCCAAATGTGTGTCGAGTCCGCACTTTCAAGTTGCCGAGCGTGCGCTATACTATTGGAATAATGAATACATCATGTCGTTGATAGCGGATAACTCGCAAGTGATCTTACCAATAATGTTTCCGTCACTGAATCGAAATTCGAAAACGCATTGGAATAAAACTATCCATGGACTGATTTACAATGCATTAAAATTGTTTATGGAAATGAATCAGAAACTATTCGATGAGTGTAGTAAAAACTACCGACAGGAGAAACAATTGTGAGTATAAAAATAAAATTTGTGTTTCAGCACGCTGCACACGAATGGGCAAGTGAAGATTGCTTTTCTTTAGGAATATATATAGAAACATATGAGGGGCATTTTAGTATCTAGAAAGTTCTAAGGCCTCAAAGAGATGACTTCATTCCTGTGGACTCAATCATATTGAAAGTTAAATTTTCTATGGCGCTCTTGTCACTGTTCACCTATATTTATCCTTGCCTGCTTCTTTTTGGATTGTAGATCCTGCGAGCTAACAGTTTCTCTTGGTTGCGATTCGGATAACTTTATTTGCATAATATTATATTTATTTCTGATAATTTTGTCTTTATCTGTTACTTAAGTAGATGACCCCTGTTTGGTGCTTCTTAATCACAGGATAGTTCGCGACAATTTCATTGTTAAACCAACGCAACTGGACGCTTTTGTGTAAAAACACAATTTTATTTTATGAGTGAAAGTGTCCCGTGCTAAGAATGTCACTGCATCCCCCTCCCCCTCCTTAAAAAAAGGGCTTGTCGTAAAAGGCGACTTAAGGAAGGAACCGCATCTAGGCAATTTCAACATTCATGTGAGCCTAGCGACACATTCTACATATAGAAACTGTCCTACAAGAGTGTGCATGCAAATCCGTGGGTGGGCATGACTGGGGATCACCGGTGTCATAAAAGGGAGATAAAACAATAAAAAAAACTATGGGAGCATGCACGTGTCTATATCGTTAAAAAAAAAACGGTCAGGCCTAAGACCTCCTGGATCGTACAAAGCATTTGATTGGCTTCGAAACCGGTAGGCCTTCCAATATCCATTGAGATCGAACCGGAGAAAGCGATGCAGTAAAGTGGGAGGGTTATGATCCATTTAATCCTGATCATGATCGTGGCTTCGCCGTTAAGGGGGAAGAAGGAGAAAAAGAAGATTTAAGTGAAAACAAAAGCTCTGACGAAGCAGCCAAAAAAAACATACATACATAAGCTTGAGCTACCCGTTTCGGGACAAAATAAATTAAGCTAACAAAGGTTTTTATTTAACATATATTCCGTTGTTAAATGCATAACATTGTGAGAAACTTTCTGATAAATTTAATACAATTTCAAAGTAATGGACAGCATGACAGCTGTTGGCCATTTGTCGTTGTTTTATGTAATATGTGTAATAAAAATTATATTTTTTGTTTTATTGCTGTCAACTTTGATCACTTATATTTCACTTGAAAACATCCGCAGCAATTCCTTGTCGCACAGCGTCATATCGCACCGTGGGAATGTGCTTTGCATTTGATCGGATAATTAGTCCGAATAGAAAGAAAATTTATTCCGAACGGATAGGTGTTTAATTAGTGACAAGAAACCGTAGAAAGTGCATAAAAGCTAAGAAAAATAACAAAAATTACGAATTTGTAATCTGTGTTCCTACAATTTTAAAAGAAAATGAGATCACAAATTTGTGATAGAGATAGGCTCGCGAAATACCCTTTAAAAACATGTAAACAATTTATTGTTTAATTCTCGAAAATATTTTTATTTCGTTTTAATTTACCCACTAACTGTAGGGAACGGGATCGTATGTCACAACGCGAAGAACTTTGGGCACAAGTTGAGAACTTGGCCAAAACCAATCCAGAATGGCCAAAACTTTCCGGTCGCATGGAGAGCTTAAGCATTTCTAGCAGTCAAATCGAGTTCGATCAATATCAGGATAATTGTGATTTAACCTATGATAAATTTGATCAGGAAGCTAGGCAGGAACCCAGAGAGGTAAGTTCAGTCATTACTCTATGACAGACACACATTTACTTTTATGTTTGTTGTTTAATTAGTAAACAATTCAGTTCTCGTTCATACAGTCTTTTTATATATTATTTTAACTAATATACTACAAAATATCTGTCATTCGATTTTTATATTCACACACACTACTATCGGTTTATTGTCTTTCTTATTATCCCTTCTTTATATTAAATTTAATTTTCTTTAGATGAATAATTGTTTGTGGAAAGCAAAATGTTTTCAAACAAAAGTATAAGACACGAATCTCGAATCGAAAACCGATTGGAAAATTCATGCAAAATGAAGACTTTTTTAGTTTTGAATATTGGAAATCTTCCGAAGCTTTGTAACTAAAATTCATGTTGTTCAAAATACATACATACCTATACATATTATGTTGATGCACTTTTTATTTCTGTAATAAATAAAACTAAATGTATGAGTGGATATTCTTATCCTGTTCTTTTTTTATAAATGTAGTGACTTTTTTGGTTTAGCAAAAATAAATCATACATACATATTCACGTTTACATCACAATGTTTGGTTGCTGTTAACTGTTTTGAAGATTTTTTTATTTCTATTTGTTTGTGTGTAGACCGCATCTATTGATTTTGCCACTATTTTTATTTGCATAATATTAAGGTCTAGGCTGCAGACAGTCTAACGACAGAAAACAGCGATTTCTTTCGGATATATGTATATCACGGAATATTCAATATAAACAAATAGTGTACCATTGTACTAGAACATTCAAGACGTTCTCATTGAACTGGATATTAAGGAAGTCATGTCTTATTCATTATTGCAGTTGCATTGGCACACACTCGTACATAATGTAAGGACCCTTTACCGTTGATTTGTTTGACTCAACATGAGTGCTCTATATTGCGACAGCAAAAATCGAATGAAAATCTCAAAAGTCACTGTAGTATATTCTTAGTCGTCTCATGACTAAACTTGCAACACCCAAACAACTGCAAAACAAAAAAATAAAATAGAATGGTAGAATGAGACCGTGTTTGTGATGTGTTACGATAACACGTAGTTCACTCATTTTGAGCAATCATTCATAGTCCTCTTAAAAACTCTACCACAACCGCCTAATTTTAAATCAAATAAACCATCCTCATCAACTTGGACAGTTTCACCTCCTATGGCAACAATTTGTGAAATAAATGCATACTGATTTTTATCTTTCTGTATATACAACAATCAATGTATGTTGGTGTCGGCGAACCCCACAGGCGGACCAGTGGGGATGCAGTTAAGGGGCTATGATCCTTTTAATCCTGATCATAGCCTCACTGCCATTAAAGAAAGAAGAAAAAGAAGAAGAATGTATGATTGTGTCTATCCTATGAACTCTGAAACCACCAATCTTAATCCGACTGAGTTAATAATTTGTACAGCTGTTGATGGGAGTGGCGTGAAAGTTTCTAATATAGTACCATAAACATACAAAAGGGCGTGGCGCATGTCGTGTCGGATAATTTGTCGTCTTCTATGCGTTCGCGCTGTTATTAAATTTAGTTGAAACTTGGTACAGTTGCTGTTGTATTAGGCATTAACGGCCCATATAGGGCCTAGAACCTTCTTCTCCAACCATTTGTTTGTGCAAAGTGGAGGTGACCTACAATTTAAAAGCCGAATCCGAACGGCAAATTTGAGAAGCTTTTCATGATGTTTGTCAGACGTCCGCAAGAGCAGTGGAAAAAACATTTTTTTTAGTTGTTACTTGGCCCCGGCGGAATTGTCATGAGAAGCTTCTCAAAAAACCTGAGACCTTTAGATTAGTAGTCCAACACACTAACCTCTGCGTAACTGCGCCCATTCGAAAAAGTAAGCTAACATAAGCTCTGCCAGGAAACTATCACCTATCCATAGCGGGTAGGCGCAGCAATGCACGCCGGGTACCCGCTGAAATGTTGTTATTCGTATTTTAAGATAAGCGAAATAAAAATTCTTTATTTACAAATATAGGCTAACGCGAAACAAAGTTTGAAGGGCCCCGCTAGTACCTCATAAACCCCTTCAATTATCTCCCCTCGGTTGTCTGTTTATCGATTGTGTAAAAAGGAAACTTTTGACATATGAAGTGGCGTGCTCCAGTCTTTCTGAGCGATTTTACAACGTTTTAGTCGAATGTTAATCTACAAATTCGACAGGTCGTTTGCGCTACGTAAAAAAGAGGGATTGAAACGAGATCTCTGGCGTCGTATAAGAAGGTCAGACAACAAGTGAATAATAGGAGCATGTATGTTTCGAAATCGTTAAAAATAGAAGCAGGCATAAAAACTCCTAGATCCCTACTGGCCGCCCGGCCAGGGATCACTTAGTCTCTAAGTCATCAAATTCTGTTATTGTTGAATTTGTGTGATCCACTAGTTTTTATACTTAACGGGCTCCCAACCGTGAAGAGTCTTTGCCTGCAACACTACAGCCTTCCCTCCTCTGTGATCCCAGGCCCGCTGCTTCCAATAGTCCGGCATCCGCGATGTCTTGGTCCTTAAAATGGAGGTTCGGTCATTCTTGCCTTCTCGAACCTGGGGGTTGGGAGTCGAAGATCCTCTTGTCTTGAGTGTTATTGTTTACTAGCTTTTATACCTGCCTCTGTTAACGATTTCGACACGTGCATGCTCCTGATTCTTTGCATCAGATTCTTTGCAATTCTCAAACAAATACATAATACAGAACACAATACAAATAAACAAATAATTAAGTGTATTTTTTGGAGCTAGTTAAGCTGGTTTCAGTATATTTGAATGGTGAAAGGGGGGTTGTTGTCTACAGTTGGTACTTTGATATATGTAGCTATGAACATAATGCAGTTTATGAGGCATGATTGATGCTCGCTGAAATGATTGTATTCTTAAATCTTCATATGGAAGAAAATGTACTATGAACGAAAAAGTTCTTGAAGAAATTTTAAATTTCGAATACCAAATTAATCGAGTATCAGAAAACGACAAAACTCGGTTCCCATAAACATTAACGGTGTTTAAATTGATTATTTCAATGATTCAAATTTAAACTGCAATATGACTGCCACTAACTGGGATATATGGTCTATAGCGAAGCAAGCTGTGATGACGACATTAAGCATCATGTAAGCGTAGGGTAAATGAAGTGACGAAAAAATGCAGCCATCTTCTGTGATCGAAAAATGCCCTCTAAGCTGAAAGGAAGGCTCTACACCGCAGTTGTGCCCCCGGCACTGACATACGGTTCACAATATTTTACGGCGTTCAAAAAGTAAGAGGGAAATTAACGGCAGTCGAAATGAAGATGCTTCGCATGATAGCAGGAATTACAAAGATTGATCATATAAGGATTTCCAAGATCCGAGGAAGCCTTCACGTAAAAGAACCTATCTCTAAGGAAATGGAGCGCGACCTGCTCATTTGGTACTGTCATGTTCAAAGGAGAGATCCTACGAACCCTGTCAAAAAGGCAATATCAATTAACGTTTCCATGCAAACGCGAGGCAGACCTAGGAACTCCTGGATCACGCAAATGCAGCAACATCAGCATTTGATTGGCCTCAACGATGAAATGATTCAAAATTGGGAGGCCTGTCGGTATTTCCTGAGGTCGCACCGGCGAACCCCACATGTGGAGCACAAGGGTTGCAGTTAAGTGGGAGGGTTATGATCGCAATAATCCTGATCATAGTCTGATCGTCATTAAGGGAGAAGAAGATGACTTTGCCACTAAAAACTGACCATTGCTCCAGTCAGCTTTGTGTGTGCTACAGTGATGCACACATAACCTTAGAATACATTCATTCATTTAATAATTGTTGAAATAAATATGCAATACAATACTGTTTTTTCTCGGGGAAGTGATACAGTAAAAGGGGTGGGTTATGAATGATCCATCTTATCAAGATCATAACCTCGTCGTTAAAGATGCAATGATTTTTAAGGAAACCAAAAAAAAAGCTACAAAGCCTATATTTTACAGTAAACAAAATATTAGGCAAAACTTGATTTTATTTGAAATTTGAGTATTAAGTTGTCATGGTATTGTTCTTAAATTAGAAATCGGCAGCTTACACCAAAGGTCGCCCTGTTTCGACTGATCTTACGAGATAACTAGTTTTGATAACTCTTGCTAGGCACTGCAAGTTGCTTCCACAAATCTGTTATTAAACCACCTTACCAAAGTATTTTTTACTCCAACTTTACTAACACTCATTGGTACATGTTAATATCAATTTATACATTTATTAATGCTAACAAAATCTCTAGTTTTCCATGTCACATCTTGGCACTTTGGTTCTTATGGTAACAACTGCAAAAGTATTCATGTAAATAACAAAATCCACTAAGTGGAGAATAAACTCGTATATATACGTTTTCGTTTTCGTTCCGTGTCATTTAAGCTAATTCGTCTATTATTTCTTTGTAGTTAACAATAATTGTATTAATATTGTTCATGCTATATTCCACGCTTAGATCTCACTAAAGTGCTTTAAAAAAACAAAAAAACAAAATTTAGAACACGATTTCGAAACATCCATCGAAAAAAACAACAAACAAACATTTCTTCGTTTTAGATACGAGGTGAACGTAACAAGGACAAACCTCTAATTAGAAGAAAGTCCGATTTGCCTGCTGATACCGGCACTGTGCGTGCATTAATTGAACACAAACGACCTGATGAATATTTGAAAACACCACCTGATATTAATAAATGCTAAAAAAATATTTCCTAAATTCTATAAAACAACAATTTACTATTTAAAAACAAAGCAAAATACAATTTATCATTATTAAAAATAAAAAGAAAACAACTTTATTTGAGTACACAGAAAAAAACAAGGAACAAAGAACAACTACAAAAAAAGAAGTAAAACTAAATTTTCAAAAAAGAAAGAAAACATTCTGAAAACTAATCTAAATATATATTTATTATTTTTTAAACAACAGAAAAAAAGAAGTTAGAAATAAACATTAGCTATAGAATATTTGTATACTTACTATACACAAAAAACACACAAATTTATAAAATAATTTAACAGTACCAATAAAGTGAAAATAAATGTATAAAATTTCTCAAAATTATTTCTATAATAATCCTAAGTTTTATGTAGACTTAATTTTTAAAATTTAATTTTGTTTTTTATATATATATTTGTTTTACTATGAAGGTTTGTTAACTTTACAAAACACATCTGTACTTGATTTACAATAGGGTTTGTAGGGAACAAATGGTAGGTATTACACACTTTTAATCACTTTGAAAACCTTTATTTGTTTTTCCTTTTTTTTATATGTACCTATGTATTTGTTTTACAAATCAAATTATGTTTTGGTTTTTTGAGACGAGTAGATTGGTCCTGCGAGTGCGATATAGTGTTTAATTTCTTTTAAACTATGAACGATGCTAAGGCGTTTTTGAACTAATATTATGCTTTAACCATTAACTTCTGATGTTGGCTTTCATTATATAACTCGCTGCTTGTTCAACGTGATGACCCTTTTCCTTGGTTTACGCATATGGAAAAATTCCCAAGAGCTTACAGATTGATATAATAAAACTCCTTCGCATCAGCGGATGACGCACAGGGGTCAATGTTTTTTTTTTTTTTATAAATGCTCGTGTAAAATACGTATATGTAGTATTTTTCTGTCCTAGATCAAGCACTAAGATCAATATAACAACGAGAAAAAGTCCCAGCATATTTCAAGCAGAGCTCCACGCCATTCGAGAATGCGCCAACCACATTTATAAATCTAGTTTTAAAGGCTTCAATATTCGCGGATAGCCAAGCAAATATAAATGTCCTTAGGTCACAAACCAGTGACTCCAAATCAGTCATGCACTGTGTTAACAGCCTTCAAAAACTTGGCTCAAGGAACAAACCCAAACAATGGTGGGTTCCGAGCTATGACGGATTTGAAAAGGCTCTGAAAATATGAAATGTATCTCTTATTGGGACAACATCTCCGGTGTTAGACAATTCAAACGAGCCATTCACACGACCCCTTCAATAGATGTCTAAATCTAAGTAGACAGGATATCACATTAACTTAGTAGGTTATTTTACAGGTCACCACGGTTTACGATACCACCTGAAGAAAATGAAAATATTGGACTATCCCGAGCGCCGTCTATGTCTTGAAGAAGACGAAACAGCTGAACACACAATTATGTGAATGGCCGCCCGTAAATGGAACTAGAAGGATGACCTTTTGGGAAAAACTGACTACAGAAGACATAACGAAATTCTCTGCTTTTAACATTACGTACTTTATACGGAAACTAGAAATCCTACAAGCCTAAATATTTGTTGGCCCTTGTGGCTCAATATACCTTATAGGTTGAAGTGCCTTCTCGTCGCCTTGGCGAGTCAGAAGTGATATAAAGAAACGGTGTCTGTCACGGTATCCGTCTATTGATGTTTCAAAATGTTGCATGACTTTAAGAGTTGGAATGATGTCTAATTTCGATTTCCATTGCTAATCCGGAGTGCTCCGGAGTCCTCTGAAAGTGTACCATTGCCACTCGAATAATAATTCTTCTACTGAAAAGAAGATCAATTTGAAATCAGAATCAAAACCAGAAGCTCTAACACTATAAACGTTTAAATCGTGAAATGACATTTTTGTTGTGCTGCTTTGATAATTTTGGCCCCTATTGTGAGTGTCGACAACTGATCGATTATCGATATCTATCGATCGTCAATTAGAGACGAAAACAATAGCCTAACAAATGCAAGTAATCTATTTCTCTATCGATTGAGTTACACTAAAAGCAAAACCGCTGGACGTAGTCGACAGTTGTCGATTAGATTGCTGATCGCTACTCACAATATGAGCCTTTGACGAGGTGCACTGAACAAAATTAAAAAAAATAATAAAACAAACAAACAAATAATTTTATAATGAACATTCGCATGGCTTTTATTCATTTGCTATCGTTCTTTTAATCATCAATATCTTATGATAATGCGGTTGTCGTTGAACTCTAAAACGTTTTGGAAATAAAAACCAATAACCATTGAAAGCATGATTAACTTTAAACTCAAATAAGAGGCATGCCGATCGGAGAGTTGTTTTCGAATACCAATAGAAAACGACATAAGAATAAAAAAATTCGTTGCATGACGTAAAATTGTAATCCACTCCTTGTTTTTTTGTTTGTAAATAACATGGTTTGACCACTCGCAATGATAAGCATCAATCAACAAGACAAAAAGTACTTTTATTCCAAGGTTTGAACAAAGATCATCTGGTTTGGCCATACGTAGTTCCTATAAAGAACCCTCATCTTAATAAAATCACCCATATCATAGATTCTGTTGTATTCGGAGTTTCGTAACGAACTACGAAAGCCTTAAAGCCACAGCCTTACCTAGCGAGGTATCCATTCGGAAGAAATTCCGAAAGAAAAGTCAAGTGCAATCGGAACCCAAGATGCGCCGTGGTATCCGGTTCGGAACGAAATCATTAAAGCACATAAACGCGTTCGTTTGATATTATACTCAGCCGTTTTAAATCCATAGGTTAGGTTAAGAAGGGGTATGCAATCGCATACAGCACTAGGCACCAAAAAAGGGCCCATCGCGATCCCTGGGGAACCGATTGAATCTAAACTTCAAAAAGAGGAACCTAAACCCTTTCCTTTAATTATTTCCTTGATAACGGCGATGGTTTGATGTACACACCTCGAATACTCTTCAGTTCCACTCTCTTTGTCGCAAGCTCATCGGCTTGCTCATTACCTTCTATAGCGCTGCGTCCTTGTACCTAGCACAGTCTTACTCGGTTCTGTCCGCATAATGCTTCTACCATTCTTCCCTTCCCGGATGCCGAGGTTGACCAAAGGGAAAATTTTCTCCGTCAGTATAGGATGTCCGGGTAATGCCTCAGTTAAAATCCGCAAAACTACAACACTTAAAGTGGCCCAAATTTGCAAGGCACAACGTGCTATTGTCAGCAAGTTGTTTTATTTTTAGAACAAGCATGATAAGGTGCAGGAAGGTGTCCACTGCTGTCGTGGGTAGCGCACCTGTAATGGCTATGCTGGGCGTTCTCTGCACCGTCGCTAATTTTCCAATTATGGTTCTTTTGTTTGTTGCGTTCCACTATACAAGTGACCTATATGTAAGTATGGGTCTCACCACCACTGTGTATAACCAGTTTACCATGTCGGATTTCAGACCGCATGTTTTACCTATTGTTCTTTTACAAATATAGAGGGCGTTATACGCTTTCTTAATTTGTTCTCTTATGTTGAGTTTCAAATTGAATTTAATATCCAGAATTACGCCCAGATACCTCGCACTGTCCGTAATGGACAGTGCCACTCCTGCAAGTTTCGGAAGATTGAAATGCTACAATTTGCGTCTTCAGTAAACAGAACTAGTTCTGTTTTTGAGGGGTTGGCGTTAAGTCCGCAGCTCTTAGCCTAATTACTGATTTTCTTCGAGGCAGATTCTGTGACCTCACTTAAAATATTAAGATATTTTCCCTGCACAAGTATAACCACGTCGTCTGAGTACGCTGTGGCACTTACTCCCTTTGACTTTAGTTCCTTTAAGATGTTGTCAATAACCAGTACCCACGGAAGTCCCCAAATGACCCCAATGTGGAGTTCCTCCGGTTACAGACATTATAGTGGAGCTTTGACCAAGGGAGCAGTTTATGTTCCTGTCGATGCCCTATTTAATACTAGCGTTTGTTAATGCGCTTTTAATAGCTCTACACTCTACATTCCTGAAGGCTCCCTCTATATCAAAAAAAGAGCCAGAGCAAATTCGCCACAACTTTGTAGAGCTTCATTACTGCATTTGTTTCTAATATGAGCTTCCACTAAACGCTCTTGGCCGACAGGCTCTTTGGAAAATGATTTTGCTTAACACGTCATGTCGCAGTGTGGAAATGTGCCTAGCATTTGACTGGAGAATTAGTCCGATTGTTTGCCGCAAGGACAACAGCTAAATTTTGAAGAAAAGAATAGGATCGTGAGCAACAATCAAAGAGAAAAAAATGCAAGACAAATTCAAATTTTAACGATTTCTTTATTAGACCGAATTTCCGGCTTAGACTGTGGTTCGATGGAAATTGCACATCAGTTTCCTCGCAGGCTGTGTAAGAAACCTCTTCGTATGCTTTGTTAGTTGGTAAAGGAAATGGTCATCTTGGTCTTTGCACTTTGAGGTCATTTTTGGCGACCGGTTGTCTGCACTGCAGCTAGTGACGATTTCTCCTAATCCCTTCATTCGACACAGAATGTACCAACAATGCTTAGCACCGTACGCAGCTCCATCACCCTGATGAGCGTGACAGGAGGGGTGCGATAATAACTAGGAGAAACATTGATTTTTTTTTTTCATTCTCACCAGATATTGGAGGAAACGGTCGTTTGATTGTGGTTTTGGAGAAGAGTGTAGAGTACTTGGCGAAAAACAAAACAGACATTTTCCACTGTTTTTCACCCCTATTCTGCTATTCATCGGGGGGGATTTTTCTTCAATTTTCACTGAACACTATTCTACTATTCATTCGAATTGAATCTGGATTCACCTCGTTAATGTCGGTAACATCGATAATACTGCGCAGTATTCTCTTATTCACGTGAACGCATTCGTTCTATACAATTCAAATCCGCATATAAAAAGTCCAATAGGTACTATTCATACCTGTTTGTTTATATTTTTAATTTTATTGAAAATAATTAATCAAAACAACATATCCAACTTTAAAATCGATTACATTAATTTCAATTTGCAAACAACGAACCTCGTATTATTTTCACATGAAAAGCTGTTAACTTGAATGTCAAATTGGGTTGGATAATGTAGTTCACCCGATGGATAGCAGAATGGAAAGCCAGAGTGAAAGGGAATCGAATCTACGATTCACGTGAATAGCAGAATAGGCCTGTTTGTCGTCTCCTTTGTTCATCTCTTCGTACAGCTCGCGAATCTTATGTTCTGCCAATGGCAATTTGCAATTCTAATGAATTTATGTTCCCTGTCAGAGGATTTGTTCAGTCCAGTTCTTGGATTTCGTACACAATTTCTTCCGAACGGATGCCTCGATATAGCTGACTATCACAGTAGAATCTTCCACAAATCTGATCGGAGGTCACGACAGAAAATTGCACTGTAATCAAGAAAATTGTTTTTTTTTTTTTAACGCGTCACGTCGCACGGAGAATTAGTCCGATATATGAACTCGCATGATAATTCTTTAGTTTCGTACAAATTTCTTCCGAACGGATACCTCGGCATAGCTGCATATCACAGTATCCGGTGTAGTGGAAATTTCGCTGAATCCTAATCAATCGGAATTTTGACATTTCTATGTATGCATGTACTAACGATGAATTCCTATAACTAGGGTGCTATTATTTTTTGTAATTCCAGGACTTTCTCATCTATCAAACAAATATGTATTTCTCTTTTTTCGTGTGTCTTTGTTAAGATACGCAATTCTCTTTTTGGCAAAGTTTTAGTTTAGAAGCAGACAGTTGAGATGGTAGCATTAACCTTATTTCTTGCTAATTATCTTTTAAAAAATTAAATTTATTTATATGAGAATTTATTATAATTATTTAATATTTCTTTTATCTCTTTTTCAGTGAAACACAAAATATCATATAACTTAATATAGATATAGGTAATTATTTAATGATAATTTTAATTTATTTGCGAAAGTAAAATAAAACTCTAAAAATCCCATGTGTCTATAAGTGCATATGCATTGTTGTTGAAAGCTTGAGATCATATTTTTTAATAAATAAAATAAACAATATTTTGAAATGCCTTGCATTTAGGAATACTAAATAAATGTAAAAAATACGCCCTGTATATATTAATTTAATCACATATCAAATGAGGAACATCTTTATTAATTCAATTTGTTCCAAAACACTTAAACTTCGTGTTTTCTCCGCCGTTATCGATTTTCCCTTTTAATATGTATAGTTTTTGACTGCAACATTTTGTTTATAATCACAGAGTTTAACACTTAACTAATAAATACAAAACATCCCATTAAACAGATATTTGTTAGATTTTATTGAAAACATAAACAAATTAGAAGAGACGGATGTTCCCCTAAATAGTAATTTACTTTTCTAAAACATACACACTCTTTAAAATGTATATGATTCATTTTTAAATAGTTTTAAATACAACAAACAAAGTTTAGTTGTTAATTACCAGAAATAATTAAATGTATAATTTAGTTTTTATAATAAAAAAAATAATATTACCTACAAAAATAAAGACTACAAATTATTATAATCAATGTTAACTTAAAGAATACAAAATCTTACTAAATTACTTTTACACCTAGATTTATAATGAAACACTAATAAAATTGTTTCAAGTGATTTTAATTAAAACGAAATCATTTGATGAATACAAAATGAGTTGTGTAAATATTTTATTTTTCCACAATAATCTTAAGGAGTTTATTAACTAATCCTTTTTAAAGCGATGGCATTGTTGTGAACAAAACAAATTCAGCGTTCGTAGGTGATCAATGCAACAGATAAAAGATCACAGAAAATATTTATCTATAAAAGTTTATCATTTTCAAGATTTTATACAAATTTTGCAGGGCAATTCAAATGTAATAATTCACTTTGCATTTTGGCCTTCACTCTTAAATAAAAATAAGTTAATTTATTCGTTAGGTAGAGCCCACAGTATCTTCATAAAATATCAGAGAGGTGATGACATACTCGTGTAATGCAGGAAAATGACGACATGAAGCACAAGTGCAAACTTAATAAAACAAAGTATGTATAAACATATGAGCTACGTCGCAGTGTACATATTGCCTGTTTGAACAAATCAACTCAATAAATTTCCTAAAATTGTTTTCATTTGCATGTATGTAAAACGATAATGACAGAACGCACAAAACATAGATCTTTAAAATGATATTCAAACGCGAGGATGATTGTTATTCAAAAATGATATATTTGAATTAAACAAGGTTGATATTGTTCTTTTTTTATTTAAACAAGTTAAAAATGTTAAAAAGTGTAAATTTAAGGATTTGCTAAGTAACATTATCAAATGCATTTGCATGTACCTAAGATTACAATTTGATAATAAACGTTTACACATTTGTTAAAAAAAAGAAACATAAAACAAAATTTGATGCCGAATATTACCAAAAAAGAAAGTATGGTAAACAACAAATTTGATATACAAATTGCTTTAAATGTTTGTACTGAGAAATAATACAAAACTTAAGTTAAGAAATAAATAAACAAAACAAAAAAATACTTACTAGTTTTATTAAAGAAATGTTGGCACTTTGCTTAGGATTTGGAGCATCGATGACGCAAGTATGGTGCGGTTCATATCGCACCTAAGTCATGTTTCAGAACCTAATTTTTTGTTTTCTTATTTGCACCAATGGGAAAAGAAAGCGCATTCAGCAGAAAATATATACTGAAAAAAATAAGCAAAACTTTAATTTGATAAGTTGCCATAACGGAAGTTTTGCTCTCTTTTTCATATACCATGCTTAAATTTATGCATTTTTATAGGTTCATTCACCTTCCTGACTAAGATGTTCATCCCCAGATATCCTTTGAAATAGAACTGCATCAGCATCAGCAGTCATATTGTCCATATTAGTCCATGATTTTTGTATAAGATTTCAAGACACATTTTCCCAAGCAGCAGCCAACTCAAAAACAACATCTTTTATGTCAGATATTATCTCAAAAATTCTATTCTTCATTGAGTCATATAAACTTTATAAAGGTAATTCAAAGAAATGTTAAACCAATAAGCTTTGATGCCGCAATCAGCTGATACTGCTTGCCTCCTCTAGGATTTTCACGCACCAGCCATCCCCAAACAATCTCAATAATATTAAGATCAGGCAAATACGGCAATATTTGGGTGTTTGAATTGAATTGTGTATAGGCGCATTATCTTGCTAGAATCGATGGAAGGGGTCCAAAAAGTTCCTTTATTGCGGGAAAAGCTGCTTCGAGAAGAACTTTATAGGAAACACCAGTCATTTTGTTGGAAACGATTATCAATTCAAAAGCGCCATAGTATAAAATTGCGCCCCATACCATGACTCCTCCTTGTCTTGAGTGATGATGGTTCAAAAATGTTTTTCCGGAGATCATGAAAGTAATAATATGTAGCCATCAGGACCATCAAAGTTAAACTTCTTTTCATCCGAAAAGACAACTTTGCTCCAATGTATTTATTGATTTCCAGTGTTTTATGAACCTGAGCTGTACAGAAAAATATCAAACAATTGCAGGAAAAAGTCTTCCTCGAAGTGCACTTTGTCCCTTTCTGTCCATGGAGCTGTTCAGATAGGTTTAGCTTAAGACTTCCTGCACCTATCTTTGAGTTAGTAGATAGGCAGCCGACCGTAGGATCGCCCAGCTCATCGAGTTAAAGAAAAATTCGCATTTCAATTGAAAGTTAAGTACTTTTTCCCACTTTTGTTTTAATGTAGTTCAGGCTTAACACTGATGAAACCACTGATCGAAAGGCATTTTTCTTGCCGGGCTTGGAATTAAGGGGTTACTTCTGGTACGCTTTTATTGTGTCTTTTAATAGCATAGGTAAAAGTACAAAAATAATTTGATCAGAGAGAAGTCGATTAGTAGTGTACAAAAAGTTTGGTCGGACAACATATACCCTGCCAGACCATGCCGAGTGATTTTTATTTTTTTTATAGATTCCCACCTCATCGAGTTAAAGGATGCAACTGGTATCTAAGATAGAAAGTCTTCGTGGCGATATCCGAATAGGGTATCCTGGCCAAACTGATTCAGTTGTGTCGCGTGGCGCTGGAATACACGCAGTGCAATGTGCAGTATGGAAACAATACTTCCGAACTATTCCAAACCTGCACCGTATTCCGAAAAACGTCACTGTTGATAGCAGCAACTTTGAGGTAGTAAGGGAGTTCACCTAACTCGGAGTAAACATAAACTCTTCGACTCTCAGCCCCCATGTTCGAGACGACAAAATATACCGAACCTCCCTTTTAAAAAACAAGCCACCACCAGGCCAGAGCGCTTGGCCTGGACAATTGGAAGCAGCGTGCCCGGGATCGTGGAGGGAGGAAGTATCTCAGGCAGAGACTCTCCACGGGCAGGGATCCCGTAAAGGAGAAGAGGAGAGAAATATGAATTGAGTGCCTGTCCACTTTCTCCTTTTTTTATACATATATTTTTCGGTCGAATCCGAACGGCAAATTTGAGAAGCTTCTCATGACAATTGATACTCTTGAATGTTTGTCAGACATTCGCAAGAGGTGGGGCAGTGGAAAAAAACCTTTTTTAGATTTCACTTGACCCCGACGAGATTTGAAGCTGAGACCTTTAGATTAGTAGTCCAACACACTTACCTCTGCGCCACTGTGCTAACTCTCACATATCGCGAATCCAAAAACGACAAAAAAAGTTGGGTCAGCGATTTAGCTTGAAGGGAGAGTTGTTTTGTAGTGCCAACATCCCAAAGGTTATCTTTGCAGTTTATTTTATAATGCACATCCGTGCATCGGCTTTTCCGTTTTTCTGTTCAGGTTAGAGAAGAGGGATGTTAATATGTTAACGTTAACTACACTCTTATAAGCACCTTTTCTGACTGGTAATTGGTTGTCGGATGGAGCTTTGTATTTTCCTTTTAACTGCCATTGGGTAGTTATTGTCTAAAAGGATTTGGGATACCCTTTTCTCGTTGTCGGAGTGCGATTGCCGGTCTCTCAACGCAAGACTTTGTGCACTAGATTGTAACCAGTGTTTATTTTTGTTTTATTTATTAGGAGAACTAACGACCATACCACGTCGAGCTAATCGGTTCTCGTCAGATCACCGTAATTAAACGACGTTGGGCGCGGTTAGTACGTAGATGGGGGACCGTTTGAGAACAACCGCGTGTCGTTGGCCAGTCCCATCTACAGAGTTGAGGTAGATAATACATACGTGGTATCACAATGGACCTAAAGTGGTCTAAGTGTGTCGGCTTCTGCCGACAGCCACATAAACCTAACCTAACCTAACCTTTATTAGGAGGATTAGGAAAATATTAAAATCTAATTAATGCCTTTTTTCCTCGAGAAGTTGTTAAACGAAAAACGTCCAAAAATATTCCATATAGGTTATTTAAGATTTTAGTTGTTTATTGTATTTATTTGTTTTATTTCACATATTTATTTTAAACATTATAATTAAAGAATAGTCTTGAGTTGTCTTTCCGTTAATGTTTTCTGGTAGCTGAAGATCAAATAGACTACAAATTATAAATCTGGAGTACGCTAAAAAGAAGGAACTGAATGTTGTATACATACATAGATGTCTTTAAGGATATTATATACACTACACATAATATACAAAAAATATGATAAAAATGATTAGGTGTATGTTTTTTTATTTTATTTTACAATTATCCATCCATCATTCTTATTTTACAATTAATATAATATCTTCTTTGCTCATTACTTCAAGAGGATAATACTAAAATGCTATTATCACAATTTTACGTCAATTTTACTGCTTGCCTTCTGTTGTCTACATTTCATTAGTAGGTGGCGTTTCAATAAAGTTTTGTATCTTAAAATTATAATTTTTTTTATGGGAAATAATTTAAAGTACATACACAGTTGTAACATGCAATTACTTTCGAAACAAATAGATAGATAAAAGCACATATACGGATAATAATAAATTTGTTAAATGTTTAAATGTTTATGTTTACAAATAGTGTAAGTATGCCTATGATTTAACGGCTAAAATAAATCTATTGATATTTTTCGGACAGACCACGCGCTTTCACCGCAAAATCATTCAAATACTTCTGGATCAGACGTTTGTTCACCTTTTCTCTGTAAAATGAAATAATCGAAATGTGAATGCGAAAAGCAGTGAAAGCAATCGTATTAGAAATTACTTAATAATCTGTGACATAAAAGCCGATTTGTCACTATTGTTGACCAGTGGTGTAGGGAAATTTGGAGTTGTTAACACCTTCATCCATGCAACCAGTTCGGATGGGTATTTTTTATTCACCGATAGAAAAATGTCAGCGAATTTGTCCACTTGGGCACGCGGAGTAACACAACCAACGCACATTACAACTGTTCGTATGATGTCTTCACCAGCGTCCAGGACGGCTTGTGTCATGGTTGGATAGTTGCGAGATTGCAGTATAAAATGAGATAAAAATTGAACGCTTGTTCGAATTGGACCATTTTCTGGCAAAGTCATTGCCTTTAGAGCGTAGAAAATCAATTTGTCGTAAGCAATGCATTTGTCATTAAGGGCGATAGGGATTTTCTTGATGATTTGCATAAGACAAGCGTAAAACATTTCTATGGTTTCAGCGATGTTCGAGAAGCTATTTTCTGGCGTGGACTGTATTCAAAAGTAAATAAATAAAGCGATATATTCATTCATTCATTCATAAATAACTAATTACCTCAAACAATTTAAAGCTGTGCATGACGAATTCCACCAGGAGTTGTTGCATTAGTGATTTCACACTTTCGTCCTTGAAAAATATTATTATGGCCTGAAATGATTTATTATTATTATAATTATTTTGCCATCGCCACATTCTTTAAATTGGAAGCTCAGTAAATACGCTGAGAGGCATTGTCATTCCGAAACCCGATGTAATGGGCGACGCGAGGCTAAAAGTTCTATATATTATACATATACATATATATTTGGAGTTCCGATCTGCCTCCCGACGCGAGCATACGCACTTTATAATCGCTCCGTGCTGTAAAAAAAACACAAAAAAGGGAAAAAAAATAGTCCGTGGCCGCGTGCGCCGGTGCAGTGCTAGTGTTCGGGGAACAAAAAGTACAAAGTGTTAAGGCAATCCCTCCGGTCCCACTCCCTTTCACCTGCTGCTGCTTTTCTTCATTATGGCAAGTATCGTATGTTCATTCGTGCACTTGTTGTGGTTGGGTGGCAACCTGCATCTGGCTGATAGCGGGTCGTGTTGCTGTTTTTTTCCAAAACAAGATACCGTATAGGCGTAACACCTGCGGTAATTTGTTTTGGAAAACTGTGCAGATCTTCCCTTCACGGCTTAACTTAGGTAGCGTCGGAGTTTGTGATTTTTTTTGTCTGAATGTGTAGGGATTTTATAGTGGATGTGAGCAACATCTGTTCGTTAAGGAAGAATTTTGTTTCATTCCACGCCCATGTGTTCTAAACTTAATCAGCTCATTATAAGATGATTTACCTTCCCAAATCTGGACAGAAACTCATTTTAAAATTACTTTGATGTTCTACCGGCTCCATTACTAGAATTGTGAGCCTTTATCCTCGTACTGAAATGGTCATTGCAGGGATTTCAATATCTTCTTCTTCTTCTTCTCCTCCCTTAATGACAGTGAGGCTAGATTAGGATTAATGGGATCATAACCCTCCCACTTAACTGCATCGCTACGGTCGGCCTGTGGGGTTCGTAGGTTCGACCTCAGAAAATAACGACAGGCATCCCGATTTTGAATCACTGAGGCCAATCAAATGCTGGTGTCGCTGCATTTCTGTGATCCATAATTTTAGGCCTGCCCCTCTTTCGCGTTTGTATGGAAACGTTGATTGATATTGCATAGGGCTCGTAGGATCTCTCTTTTGAACATGACACTACCAACTGAGTCGGTCGCTCTCTATTTTCTTCGAGATACGTTCTTTGACGCCAAGGTTTCCTTTTTCTTTTTTTTCTCCTGCTGTCATGCGATACAACTTCATCTCAGCTGCTGTTAATTTGCCCTCATACTTTTTGTACGCTGTCCAACATTGTGAACCGTATGTGAGCGGCGGGCGCACAACTGGTGTAGAGCCTTCCTTTCAGCTTAGGGGTCATTTTTCCTTCGCAGAAGATGGCTGAGTTTTCCCGCCACTTCATTTACCCTACGCTTACGCTATGCTTAATGTCGTCATCACAGCTTGCTTCGGCTCGGGAGATTTCAATATACACAATTAAAACTATCTTCGAATTTCTAGACAGACAACACCCTAAGGAAGGTACGTCGAGATCTTCGCCGAGGTGAATAATCTAGCTCAGCTTGTAAATGAGTCAAACCGCCAACGCACAGCACTTGTTTCTTACCTCTCATCCTGATCTCTATAAATATATTATCGCCTCAGTCAGACCATTGTGTCACATCAGTAAATTTCTAGTATTCCCACCACATTGTCAAAAAAGAAACTCTCCAAATCGTATGGCACGAGAAAGCCAAATGGGAAGAAGCTTTACTCGAGCTGTAAAGTAGCTATCAGGGCAAAAGAGGTAAGCTTTCGGTCATAAGAAGTCGGCCTCGACGTCAACCCCGACACTCATTTGCAATGACATTCCAGCTGTTAGCTCTTCAGATAAAGCCAACCTACTTGCTGCTCCCCCTGTACTCGAGCATGCAAAATTTTCCATGGAACCAATCCACTTTCGCACTCTTACAGTGGCAAGATTGCTTCAAGATCTTGATGTACACAAATCCGCTGGTCCATATGCTATTTCCCCTTTCGTTCTGAAGAGATGTGTGACAGAGTTTGGCATCAAGCTCACTTGTCGAAAATGCGTGGTTTTGGAACCGATGATACTCATCTTCAATGGATTAGAAACTTCCTTTCGAAGCGTTCAATTAAATTTGTGTTGGACGGTTACAAGTCTGCAACGCACCAAATAAACGCTGGTGTTGCACAAGGCTATGTTTTGCCTCCGATCCTCTTTCAAAATAAATAAAATAAATATTTGGCATAAACGGCAAATACAGGGCCTAGCTTCTCCAGCCATTTTCTTGTGCGAAGTGGAACGAACCTACAATTTTAAGCCAAATCCAAACGGCATATCGATGTCGCCAAGATCGCTCCGAAATGTCTAGGCTTCCTTAAGTAGTGCAAGAAATATATTACACCTTCTGAACTGGCTGCTACAACTTATAAGGTGTTTATTCGCCCCAAACTTGAGTACAACCCTCATTTTTTTTTTTTTGCTGGGCCAATCACATATTTGGAGGTACTTGACATAACACAAACGGCGCGATAAAACTTATTGGCCATCGAGATATCGCGAAAACGTTTTACTGTCTAAGTCATTGTCGTAATGTCTCCTGACTATCGCTGTTTTATCGAGATATTTCCACCCGAAGTGCTTAAACGAAATAGACAGCTGCATTCCAGCCTTAGGAAATTTAAACCGTAATACCAGCCGTGGCAGGAAAGCGCATCAGTTTACCCTGAAGCCATTTTTCGGACATACAGTGAAATTCAAAGAGTCCGTCCTAAGCCGTATAATAGAAATGTGGAATGCTCTTCCCTGGTCTGTTTTTCCTACCCCTTATAAATTGCAAACATTTAAAACCAACATTCATCGGTTTCTGCTCTGTCATCCTAACTCCCCTTTCCTAAATGACCGCACTATGTTACTATAGACGTATGTACATCATAAGGCTACTAAAAATCACTTTCTTCTTCTTCTTAAGATTCCTCTCCGCTCCGGAGGTTGGAAATCATAATTTTTATAGTCGGTTTGTTGACAGCCATGTCAGGCTTTGTCTCCCGACCGCTCGTCTTACTTCTATCTTTCCCTGAAGTATTAGTTGCAAAAGTTTGTATTTCTCGTTTCTCAAAATGTGTCCGATGTATTCGATCTTTCTCTTTTTAATTAGGTACATTAGCTCTCTTTTCGCCTGTCAACCCAAAAATCATTTTAGTGCGCGTTAATTATAAACAAAATAAAAAAATATATAAATGATATACGAAAGTGATGGCGACAAATTAAGACACTCTGATTGTGAGTCAATAGGGAAAGTAAAAATAAA
Organism: Portevinia maculata; assembly: GCA_949715645.1. Lineage (NCBI taxonomy): Eukaryota > Metazoa > Arthropoda > Insecta > Diptera > Syrphidae > Portevinia > Portevinia maculata. Next base: position 136,136,794 of record OX454528.1, on the reverse strand, counting down.
ATAAAAGCGTTGGGTTATAAAACACTGAAGATGTGTATATAAATAGAAAATATTTAACACAAAACCTACCGTCTTAGAGATTTCCAAGGTTGGTGCACAACATCTTGTTTGAAATATTGCCACAATAAAGTAACACAAGTCCTGCAACATCGGCTTAAAGCTAGATTTTAAATTAGTGATTGCATGTTTCAATGCAGTGCACGCCGTCTGGAAACACATAATTTATTAAGATTGAAAAGTTATACGATGTATTTGAAGGCAAACCTCTAAGACTTCAATCTCATCCACCCAAAGTTCAGCTATTTGTCTAAATATTGGCATCGTCTTTTGCATAACTATCAAAACAGGTTGCACATTCTGTAGATCTTTTATTTGTTCGTCATCTTCCAAGTCTGTGTTAAGCGATGAAAACAAAGTGGAAATCATATTCAAACGAAATATCGTGCGTATCCTTGCTGACGGTGTTTTCTTTGGAGGAAAAATTTAAGCTTTATATCACAATCACATGTAAAAGAAGTTAATAAAACTCACAATTTCACTTTGGCAAATAGTTTGGAGTTCTTCGAAGCATGGACTCACAATGATATCCAAATACGATGGAATATTTTCAGCCGGTAAAAGACTCATAAGCTTTCCAATGCTAAACATCAGCCGAACACAGTCAGAGTTTTTCAGCCGCCCGCTGGCCAAGCATGCCTGGCATGCGTTTAGCAGCGGCTCGGCGTACGGTTTCATTTGAATTTGGCAATTACGGCAGAGTTCCTTCAAGCCGAGGGTTGCTTGCGAAGACATTGTAGAGTTTAATCCGCGCACCAAAAGTTGAATAGCTGGGGCTATGTAGGCTGGATTGTCTTTGAACCAGAGACAGTACGAGCCGATAGTTTCCAGAGATGTTCCCAATAGTTTTTCGTTCATTTTCTCGTAAGGGATCTCTGAGAGAACTCGAATTAGCTTAGGAATCTGAGTCGATTCTGTGGTATCTATGTGCTCGGCAACTGAATGAAAAGCATATATACATGCTTCTAGTTTCGTCCATTCTGTTGGATTCGCTTGAATCCCGGCAATTGTTTCATCCAAAACAGATGCCAGGATGTTGAGAATAAAGTCATGCAAAACATCAAAGCAGTACATCTAAACAAAAAACAAAAAAAGGCAAACATTACAAATCAATGGGAGACTATCGGGTTGGTATTTCTTACCAAGGTATCGGAGATATCTTGTCTGTAACATCTAAACGACTCTAAATCGTCGGAATTCCATTTGTCAATCGACGTTTCATCGGGCTGTTCGGATTTTCGCACCAAAATCCGTGTCAAATGAGCGTACAATGGCTTTATAAACTCCCAGCATTTGTTGCGCTCTTCAGTAATTCGCATGGCAAAGACTTCATCCTGCAATAAGTACCAGAAACCCATGGCTAAGCTGCTGCAGGACTCTTCCACCGGATATATGCCTGGCTTATCAGTACACTGAAGAATCTCGTTCACTAGGCGTCTGTTTAAGTCGGCCAGCTCAGGATCAGTTGTAGTTATGCCATTGAGAAGAAGCTGCGAATGCCGTTCAATTGCGGACACAAACAAAGCGTAAATGTTTACAACAATGTCCTCATTGTTGTTGTCTTTTTTCCACTCCGCTTTAGTAATACCACAGAGGGAATCAAGGAACATTTTAATTAAAATAAAAGCAGTCTTAGGGTAGTTATGGCAATCTGGTTGAATAATTATACTCAAAAGAGTTTTTAGGCATGTTTCCGACAATTCGTTCTCGTCGGCAGACATACAGCCATCAGAATCTGGGTCCTGGACGCATGGCCAATAGCACTTGTTCACAACTTTCAGAAGAATTGCAGTTATGTTCTGGCAATTCTCGATTGAAAAACCGATATTCCTTTAAGGAGCAGAGTGAATTAATCTTTTTGAAACCGGCGACACTCTTTTAACTTACCTAACCCAAGTGCCAACACATTTTACGGCCCTCGTCATATTACTAAATACCTCAGTATCCCAATCACGATCGATTTGCATTTGCAAATAGGCTTCCGTCGTCTCCATCACTAGGGGTGCCCGCTTAGCAACCTCACCACGTAAGGTGGCTCGTTTCACCGATGTGTATATGGCAGTCATCTAAAGAAAGTATACAGTTTTACGACAAACATTTTTTGGTAAGCGATTAGAATACATACTTCTTCTGGAATAGCCTGCAAAACTTCGAGCATTATCCATAGTTGCATTTCCTTTGTCACATTTGGAATTTGTTGATTTTGAAAAGTGTTAATTACGTCCTCAATGGCTGTGGGCCACTCTCCTAGCATATGCACAATGAATGCGCTTAGCTAAAACCAAAAATAATGAATGAAGTTGGATATTATTTCCTTGCCAACATACCGCAATGCACAACCGATTGAGGACCAGCTTAGGTCCAGCAGCGAAATTAATTATACTTTCAAGTATTTTCTGCTTTAACTCCTCGCGATTTTCTGCTGGAACTTCATGCCAAAATTTCATCAACTTAGAATGCAAAGTTACTGCACCGAAAAATTGAACTTCTTGACTCTAAAAATGGCAAATATATAAACTAAAGACATGCATAGATTTTTGGATAGTTTTACTTTTCCAGGTTGCATTAGCTGCCAAGAGAACGACCATGCCTGTGGGCTGGCTTGAGCTTTTGTTAGCCATTCGTGGGTGATTGCCTGGTCCTGAGAGGTCGAACGATAAAAGACCACAACAGCTTCTTCAAGTCTTGCGATATCGATGGGTTCCATTGTATATTTTTAATGTCTGACTTTCTGTCTCGTCTCTGAAGGTCGGAATAGCCTTTTTCAGAGGCAATTAAAAAGCTTAAGCAGTTAAATTCGAATACAAATCTATAGGCAATGAAACAACACTTGTTTTGCGCAACGATTTTACTGCAGTTTTTATGATTTTATATATTTATTTTTCTGTTTTCAAGCGGCATAGATGAATGAATTTAGTTCCTTTTTGTAGAATACACCTTTTTTACCATTTGACAGATGAGCCTGTTGGAGGCGGAGGGCGAAAATGTTTTTTGACGTTTGGAAGGGCGAATTGGATTCTTGCTGGCATCCCTTTGGCGTATGGCTGAAAATTGTAACTTACAGTGTATGGAGTAGTTCACAATCATTATATAAATAAGTTAAAATTTAATTTACGAGTGCGTAACGTATTTTAACACTTACAGCCAAATTTATAAATATAATGAGCCGATAGTTTCTGCTGCTAGTGCTCTCAAATAAATGTTATTAGTAATACATTTTTAAATTGTTTTTGATAAAAATAAATAAATAAATAAATAATATAAACATAATAGGAGCCTCCATAACTTTTTTTTTAATAAAAGAAAATCCAAATCACAGAGCATTCAGTCTCGGTACCAGGCAGAAATCCTCCTTTTGGTTTAGAGGCTGGAGAATAGGTGACGTATGTTGTTGTTCCCCATGGGGATTGAACCTGCACCGCACGGGTCACAAGCCAACACACTAACCTCTACACCGTCGCCACCCTGCCTGCATAGCTTAACTCTTAACACAATACTTAAACTTTCCTTATGCCATGAACACCATAAACATGATTTAAATATAAACAATTTACAAACCCACTAGAGGTGATTGAGAAGGAAATCTACTAAATATGGCTGTCGGTATGCAATAAGAAGAGCTATTTTTTTATTTTTTTTATTTTTTTGATAAAGGAGCACTCAGACTCGGTAACGGTCCATTGTACTACCAGGCAGAAATCCTCCTTTTTGGTGCAGAGGCATGTGATTGGGTGGCGTATCTTGTTGTTCCCCATGGGGATTGAACCTGCACCGCACGGGTCACAAGCCAACACACTAACCTCTGCACCATCGCCATCCATAAGCAGAGCTATAGAAATTTATAAAAATAAAGTTGTTTCGCCTTATTTGAGTTACTTAGGTCCAAATTCAGAGTACCTATCTAATATGCACGTGTGTTTTGGTGAGAATTCACTTCTTATTGAAGTTGAATTTAACACCTAGTACAAAAACAAAAAATTGTTGAGAGTTTGGTCCAAGTAATATACGTGGTATTGAAGTAAATGAGGACAAGACTGACTACATGTTATCAACAAACAAACCAGCATCTGTCCACCGCCTTGGACAAAACGTCACTGTTGATAGCAATAACTACGAGGTAATTAATGAGTTCACCTACCTCGGAGTAAACATCAACTCCATAAATGACTCCTTAGTAGAAAACCGACGGAGAATTACCTTAGGAAACAGCTGCTACTTCGGTTTGGCGAAACCCACACTCGAAAAACAAAACACAAGCTCTATCTGACCTAAATCCTGCCAGTCCTGCTTTATGGTGCAGAGTTCTGGACGATAAGTAGACAAGGAGAGCTAATATTGAGTCCTTTTGAAAGAAAAATACTATGTCGGATATTTGGCCCTGTGTGCGATGAGAGCGAATGGAGGAGAAGATACAACTGCGAACTCTATGAGCTATACCATGGTGTGAATGTAGTCCAAAAAGCTAAGTCACATCGACTTCATTGGCTCGGCCGCATTAAGCGAATTGACAATAATGCTCCAGCCAAGAGGATCTTCGACTCCCAGCCCACAGGTTCAAAAGGTTGTACCTTGTAAACTCTGCAACGGGACCCCGCGGTAAGCAGATCAACACACTAACGATCACATTGTACCTTTTAGCTAAATCCTTCTCAAATAAAACACTGTATTGCATTTATGTATTTGGCATTGTTAAAATCAAACAATTCAATAACCTGTTAGCGTTATCATGAGAAAATTAATTCATTAGTGTAACTTGAACTGGGAAATAAACTGAACTAAAAACTAAACAAAACATTAAGCAATAGGTACGATGGAGATTGAATGTGTCTCAAAAATGACTACGGTCTGTGTTAATTGTTTCAGTTTTAGCTCGCAAAATATTTAGTAGAGCATGACAGTATCATAAATAAACTCGAAATCATAAACATACTTGATAATCAATTATATTGTTGAAAAAATTTATGGAAAATACGATGGACCAAGTATATATTCTACAAATAAATATGCGAAATACAGTATAGGGTGCGTTTTCAGCAGATAAGTACGAAAAATATAATACTTAAGTCGCATTGGCAACTACACTTAGCATGGGCACAAACCACAGCAGTTCATCAATATTATTGACATTACATTATTTATTGACAGTGCGTGGGTCATATTGAAGTATTGAAATATGATTTCTAAGAATTTGTTTTGCAAACAAATACCAAACGAAAAAAAACAAAATAAAAAACCTTGCGACACAAATATTGGCTACTATTCAAATCCAACAACTACGTCGGTAAACGGATATACCGTCAATGACGACCGAGGCCATCTGCAAAAATTTGTTTCAACTTATCGGGATCTACCAGTCCTGTGGGATGTAAAATGTTCAGCCTACACAAAGAAAGACAAACGCAATGCCGCGTACGATGTTCTATTGCAAGCCTTTCGCCCAATTAAATATGATGCAACGGTCGATGATGTTAAAAAGAAAATCAATTCAATGCGAAGCAATTTCCGCAAGGAATTAAAAAAAGTTTCCGAGTCTGCAATCCTTGGTATTAATTATCGACCAACGTCTTGGATGTATCAGGAATTGATGTTTTTGAAGGATTTAGAGTCTTCTTATGTAAGAAGGAAATCGTCAGAAGATAACGACGTGGTGAGATGCAATTTCACACAGCATGCTGACATGGAATTTCACATAATTTTTAATTTATTTTACAGACAACAAAACAAGATGTTAGTCGTGCGGTGGAAAATGGCACTCAACGTAAAAAAAAACAATTTCCAAGTAATAAAAAGCCGAGATATGCCGAGGTCAAACAAAAAAATGTGCAAAATCCATTATTTCCTCCGTCAGATGAATATATGCGTGATAATCCAGGAGATATTGCCAAGGTGTGGTCTTCTAAACTAAAGTATTTGGATCATATGCAGAGACTCTTTGCGGAAAAGGCAATAAATGATGTCCTCTTCGAAGCGCAGCTAGGTACGCTGCATAGGAGTTCAGTGAGAATTAACGAAGGCGGCGATGTACGCACTGTAAATTCGTCATCCAGTCGAAGAGCAGTCTATGATCACCGGATAGACCCATCTCAATCAACACCAGAGTACAAATACAGCGAGACAGAAGAATTCCGATCAGATGATAATTAATTAAAGTTCAGTGAGAATTAACGAAGGCGGCGATGTACGCACTGTAAATTCGTCATCCAGTCGAAGAGCAGTCTATGATCACCGGATAGACCCATCTCAATCAACACCAGAGTACAAATACAGCGAGACAGAAGAATTCCGATCAGATGATAATTAATCGTGTGCAAATCATAAAACGGCTAAAAGTGAATCATTTTCTTCCCACCTACCAACCTATAAGAATTAATTTCAAATAAAAAGATTAAACTTGACTTGGTGAGATTTTCATGTGAAATGTTAGGTATTTGCCCAGTGTAGAAACAAATTGATTTAACTTCTTTGAAGTACAAAACTGCTACATATATTTTTAAGATAGGTACGAAACAACAAGCTCTCTTTATGCTTTAATTCGCTGTGTCTCCCAGCATATTTTCTGCTAATCTTTCAATGTCGTCCAAACTCAACTGTTGCAGTTTCCTTTCAAAGTCATTCATGAATTCCTTGGACAACTTCTCTGATTGTTCTTCGTTGTAATACTTTCGAAATGAACGAAAAATTACATCTTTAAGTGGATCTGGTTTCTTTATAACCAAATTTAGTTTTGTTCCATCTTTAATAGTGGGATATGATGAGATCGTATTTTCGTCAATCATTGCACGACCGAGAAGTACCACTTTTTGGTGGACAACTGGAATTTTCATTAGTCTCTCGATTTGCTGCTTCATCTCGATTATGGTAGTTTCGGGAGACACCTTGAATTTAAATAATAATTTACTTTTATACAACCTTTATATTAATAATGTCAGCATTCTTACGGTTACTGTGCATTCATCACCCTTTAAAATTTTAATTATTAAATTCATTTTTGATGTAGGTAAGCAGAAATGTAGTAAAATTTGTTTGAATGAAAGTTAAAAAAAAAAGATTATTTATAAGGATCTCTGTACTTCTGTATTTATTGGAACAGGTTGACAGATGACAATTTTGTTGAAAATGACAGGTATGTGTCTGAATTCACAATAGAAATAGGGTATAATATTTTATATCCGGCAGTTGTAATAAAACAAATAGAATGTTATTTACATAGGTATATAATATTGGCGATATAAAATAATTAAAATATTTATAAACTGCATAAACGGCAGAATTTTACCATCTCATTATTGAACTGTCAGATTAAATCATAACAGCTGTGAAATTTCAAATATATGATCTTCGGTGTTTTCAAACGATCTTTGGGTATTGAGTGACCATTGTACTGTCAATGTTTGGCCTGATGTAGATTTGATCACAATTTGATCTTGCTCCATGTTATTCTTTTAATTTTTCTTATAAATATGCGTATATTTGTAACAATAAACTAAGACATACGATATATTATACCAAATAAATAAATCAGTTGGCATCAGTCCTTTTGAATTTTCACGTTCCACTACTTGTGTTATCTCAAAACTAGGTGCACAGCTTCGTGGAACAGAAAGTGACATAAGGGAGAACACTTTGGGGGGCAAGATTATTACTCATGGAACACAAAATCCTGCACTTTTCTGATATTTTGTTTTGCAGTTCAGGTTCATTAAACACACCTTTTGCTATCATAGATGTAGCCGCTATGTGTCGGATATTGGATATGGTCTTTACAGTTTGCATCACTTTATTATTTGTTAATCCTTCCAAACAAAATATTTTTTACTAACACAATTGATCACTCAATTGCAATCGTTTCATATTGGGCAAATTTCAAAAAAAAACACGCCGACCTACGGAGTCTAAAAACTACGACAACTACAAAAAACATGGCATGTTTTTTAAGTGCCTAAGCAAATGTAACCTGTTATAAATTAGCAACTATCTGTTTTTACTTAAATGCTGTGGTTAAGAATTCAGGAGGTCATTGATAAGAATTTCAATGATAAACCAATTTTCAAATTATATAATTCACAAGTGTTTTTTTTAGAATTTACACGTCACTGAAATTTAAGTCGGCCACTGCAGTTGATTCCTTATCGCGGTAAGCAAACATAGTAGGTTAATCAAAATTCTGCAAATAAACATACACATGAATAAACATAATATCGGTCATTTCCGACATATTATTCATTCAAATCAAAGTAATTTTAAAATTTACTGTGACCCAGTTATTTAAAAAAAAAATTTCAACAAATTACAACATCAGTAAATTATTGCAATTGTGACTCTGATGTGACAACTAGCTGTCATTCGTGTTTTTATTAAAGTCTATTATCTCGGTTTTTTGGTTCGTTTTTTAATTCCTTATACATATTTGCAAACCAACTAATAAAAATAATGCTCTTTATTTAAAGTAATTTTATCAGCGCAAAAGTCAATATTAAACTTTGTGCTTATACTTTATTGCTACGCTCGCAGTTGGAAAGTTTTTAATAAATTTGCAAAAATCGGGTTATGTTTATTAAAACCAAAAAAATCGTAGTGAATACAACGTCAATTACCAAACAACAAGTACAAAAAACAAGTTTATTATAAAATTAGCTATTTTGATAAAATCTGATCAGACAAATCAACGGAAAGGAAATAAACCAAACAAACACAAGTCACACAATGTGTACTACACTTCTTGCAGATGTTGATACCTACAATCCAGACACACTAGACCTTTACAAAGATTCCGAGGCGGCGGATTATTGGTTCAATCGATTTAATGATATGATAACTAAGTTTGCCGCACAAGCGGAAGCCAGTCAAAAAGATACCGATAGCACGTCCGAGGAGAGAGCTGAAAATTTCAAAAAAACCTATAAAGAACAAGTGGAGAACCTGAAAAATTCAAAGAATAAGTAAGTTGAAAGGTGAAATACATACTGTATGTTTTAATAAATTAAACTTTGTATGCATATTTCTCTGTCTAAGAAAGTGGTGGAAAATAATCACATGGCCGACTCAAGCTTGCGTGTAACTGGGTTGCTACTGTTTTTGCTATTTTAGTTGTGAGTTGATATGGATTGAACTTAGTATTGTATCTATCTTCAAAACATATCAATTATTGTACCTAATTGCTTCAGAAGTTTTTATCAAAAAAGATTGCCACAAGATTGACACTGATATGACACCAATTGGCACATTGACGTTGCAACTTGGTCACGAGATTGATTTTTCAACAACAATCATAAGAATACTTGATTACGTCTGTTCATAATAAAAGTTGCAATCAGGTTGAAATGAAGCAAAGAAAATAGTCTACTCGTCCTTTAACACGAAAAGTGCTTTCGGACGCTTGAATTCATGTGACATGAGCCCCGTTGATTAAAGTTTTCCAGTACGCGAGTGTACGAAGGTGTGCGGCTTCCAAATTTCGATCTCTCTCAATCTGAGAGCACATTTGGCTGCCACGTTCTTCCTGAATAGCTCCAGGGGTTGCAAGTTCAATATTGTTTCCAGACCCAGTTGGGGAGTGGATTTTATAGATCCAGTTATCCCCAGACAAGCAATTCTTTTTATCTTATTCAAGTTTTTGAGGTAGGATTTGATGTTAACCGCCTGCCAACAGATGATCGAGCTAAAGGTGAGAATGCTGCATTATGTATAAACTAAATCGGATCAAATAAGACTAAACAGATTATCTTGTAAAAACGCTGAATAAATCACTTTCATTTGACAAACTATTTTACGGAAGCCAAACTTTGGTAGGTTCACCTGTACGTCCCATTCCGTTCTTTATCAACTGCATCTTTTTTTTTCACTAACGACGAAGGCCATAGTCTAGATCATAACCCTTTGTAAAGTGCACCTAACCCATCGATTTATACTTTTTTACCTTAAGTCTACTGATAAACTTGATGATTTTCATTTCAGCAATAAATCACTATCAATAAGACATCTATTAGAGTTAAATGAAACCACTTTAAGACTGTACGGATTCCAAGATCCATGGTTGAAGCTAAAATCCGAAGAAAACCAGGCTTCCATAAAAGTTTTCAAATCCAGATTAGATGAAGTCGATAATTTAAAAAACAATGAAAAATGGACTGAATTAATTTGTGGAGTTTTAGCAGGTACGTTTTTCTTTAATTCCATTTAATCTGTTTAAGGGTTGTGCCTGTGAACAACTTATAAAAAGCTAAATCTAATAATATTAATTTCAACACTTTTTTTTATTGTATCTAGTGCTTTATAAACAGATATATATGTGGTGTTATTTTAATTGTGTATGAATGTATGTATAAGGCTATTAACCTCCTAATTGAAATGTGTAGGTTAGGAATCTCTCGCAAGGTAACACTGTGAGTTAAATGTTTATACCCCAGCCCAAAACTAACACATACTGATTTGTTTTGGTGGGCTCTTATCACGTAAGACCACTATCGTCTAACGATATCATTCGAGCGATATGTATGTCTAGCAAGAACGACATCGAAATATATATCGCGAAACACATTTAGTGCTACTTCATATTGTAAGCCGCATAACGTTCGGACGTTTTCCATGCTTATTTGAAGCCAGCTTATATCTTATCAACACAGTAATTACATTTAACTGTATTTATTTTGTTTGTTTTGTTAATGACAATGATACATTTTTGCCCCAATGTAATATTTTGATATTTGCTGAAGATTTTAAAATCTATGCGTCGGGTAAGGTTAGGTTAGGTTAAATAGGGTTATGAAAACTCGTACAACACTAGGAACCAGACTGGGCCCATCGCAATCCCTGGAGAACCAATTCATTCAAAAAAATCAAACATAATAAAAAACATATACGCTTTTGCTCGAGAAACACCATATTTCCATGCAAAATGGGATCAGTGCCCTAAAGTAAATGTGGCCTATTTCCTCTAACTGTTCAAAGAAGTACCTTCCTAGGAACCTCCTTCGGTTTTGCGCTTCTTCCTCGCATTCACACAGTAAGTGTGTTATGTCTATGCATGAGTTAGTATCTGTTAGTCTGAGTCGCTTTGCATGCTACCTCAGAAGACGGTGTCCAGACGGGATACCTAACAGTTTAAGGATTTCCAAAGATTTTTTTGGGTCAAAATTAGGCCATAATGCCTTGGATACTCTGTGGCCGTGTAGGCTGGCCCACCTCAAGTCGGCAGCCTTTGGGATTTGCTCTCTTATAATGTTCTTAACTACAACCAGGGATGGTTTGATAACCACTGCCTCCTGTTCATGTCAGCTCATCGACTAGCTCGTTACTTTGTATACCGCAGCGACCTGGCACCCAACACAGTCTCACTCGTTTCTATCTGCTAATGTCTTGAGCATCGGGCGGCATCTCCTGACTATTTGGGATTTGATCTTAACTGATTCCAGTGCCTGGGGTGCAGCCTGACTATAGACACTCTCAGGTATGGATCGGCAGCGTAAATGCCAGAGTCAGTTCCTTCTGCCGTTTTAGAACCGTCAGTGCACATTATATGCATCGGAAAAGGATACTTATAGCTTTCTAACATTAAGCCGCCCTCTTCAAAATGGTTTCTCTGGTCCTCCAAAAATAATCTTTTTTTCATTTTTGTCAGTCATTTTGAATATATGTATAAGTATATCAAAAAATGCTAACAGACATAGGGGTATGTGAAGACGCTATCATGGCGAATTTTCTGATTCATACGTTATAAAAACTTACATACATTCAAATGCTTAGAATCTCTAGAGGTTATAAGAACAGTAGCCAGAGCTATTTTCATCTATAGACTACACGTTGGTTGAGATTGATTCTCCTGAAGTTCTGAGCATTCCCAATATAGGTGTACGAGCTTTTGGTTTCAGAAGTCATCGTTTTTGTAATATAGCAAATTCACGTACTAACTATGGCCATTCATCTTCAAATAATGGTTTCATGTTGATTTACAATTTAAAAAAGAATATATGCTTAATGCTCTATCTCAATCATGATTGTATACTCACTTACCCGTTAAGAAGACCCGTGGCGAGTCTCTGCCTGGGACACTGCAGCTTTCCATCGTCCGCGATCCCAACCACGCTGCTTCCAGTACAGTTGTACAGACCAAGCGCTCTGGCATCCGTGATGGCTTGGTCTTTAATACCGAGGTTTGGTATTTTTTGTCGTCTTGAACTTGGGGCCTGAGAGCCGAAAATCCTCTTCGCTGGAGCATTATTGTCAATTCGCTCGATGTGGCCGAGCCAATGTAGTCGACGTAGTTTACCTTTTTGGACTACAGCTCATAGAGTTCGCGGTTATCTCTTCTCCACCATTCGTCCTCCTCGCACACAGGTCCAAATATCTGACGGAGTATTTTTCTTTCGAAAGAACCCAAAATTAGCTCTCGTTTACCGCTTATCGTGCAGCACACGGCCCCGTAAAGCAGAACTGGCAGTATCAGTGTTTAGTAGAGCTTACACTTGGTCTTCCGAGTTCGGCGTTTTGAACCAATTTGCTTTGCCAAACCGAAGTAGCAACGCTTTCCTTGGTTAAATTTTCGTCGAATCTCCACTAAGGTGTCATTTGTGTAGTTGATATTTACTCCGAGGTAGGTGTACTCCCTTACTACCTCAAAGTTGCTGCTATCATCAGTGACCATTTATGCTAGTCGGTGGACAGATGTTTGTTTGTTTGTTGAACCGTTTTTTCCTGTTCTTCAATCGCCATGAAAGCCTCCAACACGACACGCTGAGATCGGCCGATGATGTCGATATCGTCCACGTATCCCAGTAGTTGAACGGATCTATTGAAGATAGTGCCTTCCGTATTGATACCTGCCATGCGCACCATGCGCTCCAGAACAAGATTGAAGAAGTTACATGACAGCGCATCTCCTTCCCGGAATGTGGTAAAGGTTTGCAATAGTTCGGAAGAGCTGTTTCCTTACTGCACATTGCACCGTGTGTTTTCCAGCGTCACGCGACACAACTGGATCAGTTTTGCCTTTATCCCGAATTCGGTCATCGCCACGTAGCTCCTGGCGATGAATGCTATCATATGCGGCTTTAAAGTTGATGAAAAGGTGGTGGGTCTCTACTTAAAATTCATTGGTCTTTTCGAGGATTTGCATTAGTGTGAAGATTCGGTCTATTGTTGATCTGCCGGGCCGGAAACCACACTGGTACGTGCCGATTAGCGTGTTGAGACGTTCACACAGTACATTGAATTGGATCTTGTCTGCGACATTTAGAAGGGATATGCCTCGATAGTGCTTGCAAGTAGTGTATTCGCTTAGTTAATGGAAGGTCGTGCTTTCAATCCCGGGCAAATCCGTTTCTTTATTTCGAATATACTCGTATGTGAAACTTGATCTCCCTAAGCAACTTAGACAACACACGTGGAGAAAAACCATACAGCTGCACCAAAAACACTTCTTTCTAAGGCAAGTGGCACCGAAAAGCATGCAATGAAATATGCCATTGCTAGGTGCTACTTGCTGTTTACAGATGCTTGCGCTGTGTTCATAGCACAATAAGGGTACATTTACGCTAAAACCCCTTTAGGGTAAGCAAATTATAAAAAAAAAAAAAATATGGAGCTGATACTCTAGTCATCGGGCATGCTTTGCTAACCTCTTCAATACTCGGTGGTAGAACCAGTTCTTCGATGAATGGGCGTGGGCTCTCATCTTGCCCTATCACTCTCTCTACACGATGCCCATTTAACAGCTGCTGGAAATGCTGCTTAAACACATCTTCTATTCTTTTGCTTCGGTGACTATGTTTCCTTCATTAAAGTAGAAGAACTATTTAAAAAGTCTTTTTTGATTTTTTTTTTGATTTGATTTCTTTTATTTGGCACATGTGGCCATTAAAAAATATTGTACAAAAGATTTATAATACATTTTTTTTTTTTTTTTTTTACAAAGAAAGATTTAAAAACTTTAAAAATGTTGCTTTACATATATTAATAATAGGTTTTTGTACGTAAACACATTATAACAATTTTTTATGCTGGCCGGCAGCATGTTGTACATAGATAAACCCTTATACATTGTTCTGTTTTGTCCGCTAACAGTACGATGGCGATCCAATCTGAAGTCCTGGTTATTTCTCAGGCTATAAGGTTGTAGTTCCCCAACAAACTGCATGTTCTCCGTTATATAGGATGGCAAACTACCTGTTTTACACCTGAATACAAAAATTAAGACATTAAATATGACTCTTTGTCTGATGCTTAACCACTTTAGCGTGTCCAACATATGTAAAGTTGACGTTAAGCGTGACATTTTTAAAATACAACGCATCGCTTTGTTTTGCAGTTTTTGTAATCTGTACATACTTTCCGTCGAACATTGTAAAAGAACCGTTGAACAGTATTCAAAATGCGGTTTTATGATCGTGTTATACACTCTGATTGCGTTCATAAGTGTCATTTTATCCCGAACTCTACTAAAAAATCCGATTTTTTTTGACACCTTTTTACACAAATAGTCAATATGCTCCTTGAATTTAAGTTTATTGTCTATTATTATACCTAAGTATTTAATTTCATTAACGATCTCAATTTTTTCATTTTCAACAAATAAATCCTCATTTAGTGATCCTCCTAAGATCATACCTTTACTCTTTTTAGCATTTAGTTTTAATTTGTTACTTTGCAGCCACTCATTTAACGATTTCAAGTCAATTTTAAGTTTATGCGCGCACGAATTAACATCAGCACCCGAAACATATAATAAAGCGTCATCGGCAAACAAACACAGCTTCGAGTACTCCACAACCTTATTCATATCATTTATATACAATATAAATAAAAGCGTTCCTAAAACAGAGCCTTGCGGTACTCCTATTTTCACTTCCATGACATCTGAATATGCATCATTATAAATTGTACATTGACATCTATCTCTTAAGTAAGAATTGAACCAGTTCCACTCAGTCCCTCGGATTCCATTTTGGTACAGTTTGTCCAACAAGATTTTTCTGTCAACTGTTTCAAAAGCTCGTTGCAGGTCAATGAACGTTGCTATAATTTTCTGTTTAGCGTCAGTCAAACATCTCCAGTCGTCCAGAACCAAATTTAGTGCAGTTTCACAGGAATGCTTTTCTCTAAATCCTGATTGATTTGAGATAATTATGTTATTGACCTCCACAAAATTTTGTAGTTGAGAATATACTATTTTCTCCAGCACCTTTTCCAACAATATGAGCATATTTACGGGACGAAATTCTTCCCCTTTCGTTGTTCCAGATACTTTCTGAATCGGCTTCACAAAAGATTGCTTCCAACTTTCGGGGAACACGCCGTTTTGCAGAGACAAATTAACTATCTTTACTATTACCGGTCCCAACACTTCGAATTGGTCAATAAGAATTCTCACTGATAATAAGAACGGATCCTTTTTATTGTTCATCGATTTTAATGCCATCTTCAATTGCTCGGTATCGATCAATGTAAATTCAAATAATACCGTCCGCGTGTCGATGATATTTGAATACCGAGTGTTTGGTATCGATTCACTAATTTGCTCCACACTTTCTATAAAATATTTGTTGAACTGATTAGCTATTTCTTTATTATTTGAAAACTTTATTTGACCGAAAGTAATTGTATTAATTTGCGTTTCCCCTTTATTGAGTACATAGGTTTTTATATTTCGCCACATTGACTTTTGATTTGTACTGTTTCCTACTTTATTTTGAATGAATATATTTCTGGCATTTCTTAGAGCTTGTTTATATATATTTCTGCTTAGTCGATACTCATCCCAGTCTAACTCATTATTTGTAAATTTAGCTTTATTATATTTTGTTATTTTTACTCGTTTTAAATGGTTCACTTCTCTATTGAACCACCCACACATATCTTGTTTTATTTCAACTTTATTAACAAAAAAGTCTGTAGTTCTCATTAATTCCATTTGAAAATTCCGAGCCAATAAATCTGTATTTATATCTAAATATTGCAAACTACATATAGGACTATCACACAAACGTTGATAAAATGTATCTTTTCTATATTTTAGTGCTTTTATGTATCTAATCACTTTATTATTCCGACATCTCACTTCATTTTTTATTTTAATTTCAATAGTTTCATGGTCCGATATATTCAATTCACTGTTAACTTCTGAACTTATTTCAGAAAAATTTGTTATGACGTAGTCAATCAAAGACTCACTTGAACACGCCCTTCGTGTTGGTTCATCAATCAACAATTTACAGAAATTATCACTTATTATATTTTGCATTCTATTTTGATAAGTGTCCTTTACTAGCCAGTTTATATTCAAGTCACCTAAAATCAACACGGGTTCCTTTCGCTCCACCACATTTTCTAAAAATTCCGCAAATTTTTCGCAGAATAATGCCTTAGACGAACTAGGCGATCTATAAATTATCATTATTATAATAGTTTTTGAACCTAAATACAAGCGTGCTGATAAGTACCAAAAGTTCATATTGTCCGAAATAATCTCCGGCGGATCAAATTGATATTCATTTTTTAAGTACAAAATCACGCCCCCTGTATGCCTTGATTTACTATCACATCTCAGAGTATTATAAGAGTTAAGCTTAATTTCACTTTTTTTAATTTTACTGGTTGTATGAGTTTCTGTCAATGCTATAAAATCAAATTTATTCTCCTGCACTAGATGTTCTAGCTCAGCAAAGTTTGACACTACACTTTGAATATTCATTAAAACCCCTCTGAATTCAGTTGGTTGCTAGAAATCAGTCCTCTCCTTCAACCGAGCAAGTTGCCGTTTAAAGACTTTACATTCCTCGCTGCGCGCGTCGTGGTCAAATGAAATATCTTTTAAATTATATTTATTTTTAGCTATAAAGCAATTAATACACTTTTTACCGTTCTCATTATTACATTCCCTTAAATCATGTTCTTCGGCACATTTAGGACAAGCTTTTTTTAAATGACAGTCACTTGCTTTATGATTATACCCACTGCAATTGTAACATCGTTTAATTCTAAAGTTCTCAAACACCCTGTACTTTCCCCATCCAATGTTTACTAGTTTTTGTTCCATTATTGCACTATATCCGTCCTTGTCTATCTCAACTACCGAATTGTATTTTCCAGTTTTAGCTGATTTGTAAACGGTAATACATTTAACGTAGTTGTTGTGCAAATCGTTTTGTTTCTTTATTTTCTCTTCTATTTCATCGACCGTGTAACTGTCGCGCATTCCACTCACTAATACGGTTGGTTTTCTTAAAGACGGAATTCTTACTTCATAGCCATCGCGCATTTTTTCATTTAGCTCTGATTCAATTTTTTGTCTAGACGTCTCATCACTGCATTTTATTATTATACCGCCGTTTTGAGTATTTTGCAAATTATTTACTTTAAGAGACAGAGCAGTTGGGTCAACCTTGCTTATCAAGTCCTCTTTAGTTTTATTATTGTTTTGCTTTGTTTTTGGTTTTAAAACTATGGGTGCGTCCTTTTTTATTACACTGGCATACGACATTCTACTTTCTTCTCTATTTTCATTTTTGTTTGTCTTCGTTATAACGCTATTCATTTTCTCACTTAAGTTGTCCAGTACTTTATTACAGCTCGCCACGCACTCTTTATTCTCATGCACTATCTCTTTTTTTTGCTTTATTAAATTAGACTCTATTTCTTTTTTCACCACCTTAGTTACCGTTTCGACATTTTCTTTTAAAAGTTCAACAATCATATTAATTAATCTTTCGTTGTTCGACCTATTCGTTTTAATCAACGTATCATATTGATTACCGATCTGCTCTGAAATGTGCCTACAATTCTCACAAGAATAACCAATATTTCGATTTCTTGTTAAGAGTCGAACATCGTATTCAGTTAATTGCCCCTCGCAACAAGCCCGGTGAAATAGTTTTTTACAGAAGCCACTGCACGGAACAATTTGCTGATCATCCCGACTAAATCTTCGGTCGCACTTTCCGCAAAACGTATCCATTCGTACCGTAGTAAATCCGCGGCACCGATACCTTAGGTTATTAAAAATGAAATATAAATCCCTTTAAAATGGTTTGGTTTTCTTTCCAATATACAAAACACGTCCTTACTCTCTCACGATTGAAACAAACATTCAGATCTTGAACTCTATCTCACATTATTCAATGAGTTCAAATCTTTATCCTGCAACTTATATATTGACTATATAAGTAAAATGGAATGCTCTTTAAAAGTGTACCCCAAGCTTTTCTGGGGATTTGTCAATTCTAAGAAAAAAACCGATGGTTATCTATCGAAACTTACTTATAATAGCTCTACAACTGCTGATTCGCTAGATGCAAGCAATATCTTTGCAGATTATTTCAGTAAGTCGTTTAGGGTGACCCCTCTTCACGTAGATGAGCAATATTTTAGTTATCTAACTAGCTGTTCCCAAATAAGTTTTAGTAGCTTCTCATTTGACTTGGAAACAATTTTAAAATTTATTTCTTCTCTGATGAATGATTATTCATCAGGTCCTGATGGCATTGCACCGATCGTTCTTAAAAAATGTAGTCATGCAATTGCTCCATATCTTAAATATCTGTTTGAATTGTCCATTAGTACTGGTAAATTCCCTTATCTATGAAAAAGTGCTTTTATCACACCTGTATTTAAAAAAGGCGAACGTGGTGATATCACTAATTATAGGCCTATTTCAAAGCTTTCGTGTATCCCTAAGCTTTTTGAACAAATTGTTTGCGAAAAGTTAATATTTCTTTGTCGCAATTTAATTTGTAATGAACAGCATGGATTTGTAAGAAACAGATCCACTGTCACTAATCTGTTAAGTTTCTTGCATGATTGTTCTAATGCATTAGAGAATAAGGACGAAATGGATTGCATATACACTGACTTCTCTAAGGCCTTCGACCAGCTGTCCCATGAAATAATCGAATTTAAGCTCAGGGCTTTTGGTTTCCCACCATGTTTCATAAAATGGGTTAATTCATACCTTAGATCAAGGGTTTATCAAGTGAAATTTAGAGGATCGCTATCTGTATCTTTCACAGCTCAGTCTGGAGTTCCCCAAGGAAGTCACCTCGGACCAATTCTATTTATACTAGCCATTAATGATGTTAAAGCATGTATAAATCACAGTAATATCCTGATCTACGCTGATGATATGAAAATATTTAAATCTATCACTAGTCAGCAAGACAGAATTTTTCTTCAATCTGACATTAATAGCTTCGTCAATTGGTGTGATAAAAACGGTTTATCCCTGAACCCAACTAAATGTCTACATATGACATTCTCTAGAAAGACTATCCCTTCCACCTCTCAATATTCTCTGTCTCAACATATTCTTTGTAATGTTGATAATTTTAAGGATCTTGGGGTTTATTTCGATCCCAAACTGGTTTTTGCCAAGCATATCAATTTTATTGTTAATAAATCTAATTCTATGCTGGGCTTCGTAAAAAGGTGGGCGAAAGAATTTCATGACCCATACGTTATTATGTCATTGTACAATTGTTTTGTCCGTCCGATTCTAGAGTATGCTTCACAAGTTTGGACGCCGTTCTACAACATTCATTCAAATCGAATAGAGGCCATTCAACGTAAATTTATTCGATTTGCACTTAGAGGACTTCCATGGGATGATCCATTTAACCTTCCTCCCTACAGTCAACGTATCAAGCTTCTTCAAATGTTACCCCTTTCTCAACGAAGGCTTAATAGCGATATCATTTTTTACAGCAGCTAATATCCGGTCAAATAGATGCACCTGACTTGCTGTCGTCTATTGGCTTTAATTTTCCTGGTGGTGCCCATAATTTACGCAGTGTTGAATTATTGTTTAGCCCCCATCATAGAACGAATTATGGGAGGCATGAGCCTATTAGTCGCATGAGTAGAATCTATAATCTAAATGATCATGTGATTGACTTGCATGTTAGTAAAATTAAACTAAAAAATATTTTGCGTATTAATGCTTTAATGTCTTAAATTGTTTGCATTATTTTGTGTTTGTGTTAGTATTTTATAGGTACATAATTATTGTATTTTTAATTGTTTTGTCCTTACTGGTACTAACACTTGCACTAAATGATGAGCCTGTGAGTGCACTTTTAGTGCCGGCAATTTCTGCTCGTGATAGTTGCTTGCTTTAAGCACTCCACGACACAGAGCTGATAGTGTATTAAAAAAGTATGCTCAAGATAACCGTTGAAATCTAAAAAAAAAATATCTAAATATGTCTAAGAAAACCATTAATTGTGCTTTGATGCTGTTGTTATAAATAAGCTGTTATGTCTTAAACCTTCACTTACATTTGTGTTCATAATATTTTAAGCTGGAAAAAATAAGTTAGTAGTAAGACCTAATTTGATTTCTATAAATGTTGTAGTATTTTTTTTTGTTTTTCTACTTTAGGCAACATATTTGATTGGGGAGCGAAAGAAGTTTCCGATATCTTAGAAAATAATAAAAACTTTGGCCTACACGATGCTTTAAATAAAATTCAGAAGCGACCCTGGTTGATAGACAATTTAAACGAATGGCTGCAACGCATTCAGGTACATAAAACTGACTGATCTTATCTAAAGCGATATGCTTATATTATTAAATTTTCATAGGATACACCCCACAAATGTGCGGTAATTTTTGTAGACAATAGTGGTGCCGATGTTGTGTTAGGAATTCTACCATTTGCAAGAGAACTTTTAAAACGTCAAACGAAAGTGTTGCTATGTGCTAACTCAGAACCATCCCTGAACGATGTAACGTATAAAGAGCTTGAGGATATACTGCAAAAGTGCTGCTGTTACTGTGATATTATAAATATGGCTCTCAAGAACGAGCAGCTTCTAGTCTTTGCCAACGGGCAGAAAGGACCTTGTTTAGATATGCGACTTTTGACGCCAGGTTTGTAGAATTAACTTGATTTACTATTACAAATTCAAACCGAAGCATTAAATATTTATTTTAAGAGCTCCGCAGTGCAATAGAAAGTAACGAGACGGATTTACTAGTCATCGAAGGAATGGGCCGAGCTCTACACACCAATCTATACGCAAAGTTTCGTTGTGAAACCTTAAAGTTGGCTGTTATCAAGAACAAGTGGCTAGCAAATAGATTGGGAGGCGATACATTTAGTGTTATATGTAAATATGAAAGTTAACCGAAAGACAAGACAACACAAGACTAGAAATTTACCGAGATTAAATCTTAAGATGTAATTTTAATTTTACCGAAGCGTTAAAAAAACAAAATATTTTCTATAAAAAATACTTATGATTTCAAACATACCTATTTCATTGTGGAAAAATGATAATACTATTATAGCCTATGCATTTGGCGACTTTAAGAAAAAAAAATTAATAAAAACAAAAATATAAAAGCAAAAATGTGTAAATTAAAGTTTATACATATAAGAAAACTAACATAATCGAATAAACCACTTCTCAATGACGCAGAACAATATCCTTCAGTTATTTATTATTTGACTTTTGTAAATTTGCACACACAATAAATGTGTTTTAGCCAGCTTAGAAGGGTTAAAATTATTATAAAAAAATATTTCGCATTAACCGTCAATACGGGGCCTTAAACCTAGCTTCTCCAACCATTTGCTTGTTGGAAGTGAGAGGGACCTACAATTTTAAGTCGAAGTTAAGAAGAAGTTAAGTCGAAAAAAGCATATATTGGCACGTACCACGGTGGCTTCTGGCCCGACAGATCGACAAAAGACAAAATCTTCACTTTGCGGGTGTCAACAGTGCAGTGATAGTGTATTCACTTGCCGATCGGAAGGTTGGGTGTTCAAATCAAGACAATGCCCAGTCCATGAAGCAAAAATCCGTAGAACAAAAATCAATAGAAGTGCAGCGAATGATTGCTCATATGTGCACTTTAAATTATTGTATAAGTTTCTGCGGATTAAACTTGAATACAAAAACTTTAACATAATGATCCCAAAGTTATTTAGACGCCACTCTTGGAGAAAAAACCTTACCCAATGCACAAACCTATCTTTCCTATCATTCTACTTCTTCCTAGTTCTACCACCTAATAGTAGGCAATGAAATACGTCCACAATTACATTGCATTTGTAGGTGTTGAATTGAAAAATGCCTGGGCTGTGTATACACAGAAATCCTGGAAAAGGCCAATGAACGCATTCATCACCAGGAGCCAGGATGGCCGGATTCGGGATCCCGGCAAAACTGATACAGCTGTTACGCTCGAAAACACTCGGTGCAATGTGAGGTATGGCAACAGCTCTTTCGAACTATACCAAACCTGAACCGGATTCCGGCAAGGGGATGCGCTGTCATGTGACTTCTTCTATCTTGTTCTGGAGCAGATAGTGCACAGGGCAAGTGTCAATATGGAAGGCACTATCTTCAAAAGATAGTACCTTCCATAACTACTGGGATACGTTGACGATATCGACACCATCGGCTGATCTCAGCATGCCGTGTTAGAGGCTTTCGTTGCGGTTGAAGAACAGTCGAAATTGGTTCGCCTTGAAGGCAACAAGGACAAAAAGTAGGTACTGGCTTTCAACAAACAAACAAACATCTGTCCACCGACTAGCACAAATGGTCACTAATGATAGCAGCAACTTTGAGGCAGTAAGGGAGTTCACCCACCTCGGAGTAAACATCAACTAAACAAATGACACCTTAGTGGAGATCCGACGAAAACTTAACCTAGGAAACCGTTGCTACTTCGATTTGTCAAAGCAAACGGGTTCAAAATTCTTAACTCGGAAGACCAAGTGTAATCTCTACAAAACACTGGTACTGCCAGTTCTGCTTTACGGTGCCGAGTTCTGTACGATAAGCAGGAAATGAGAGCTAAGTTTTGGTTCTTTCGAAAAATAGTCCTGCGGATTATTTTGAATAAATGGTGAATGGTAAAATGGTAAATGGTCCAGTATAGGACAGGAACCGGTGTAGTGTGCGCATTTTCTCTTTTATTACAGAGAACACGGAGAGGGTAAATCAGCACGATGTGGCTTAAGATCCAAAAGTTCTCCTCTCACTCTCAAAACTATTGAAATTTCCGAAACACTTGGATTTGAGTCTTTTGCTTTTGCATTTTCTTGTTTAAGGGAATTATAAATCAAGCGCGTGTTTGAAATTCTTGCTTGGTTAACGCAGTCTTTCATAAATGCTTGCTCCACATCAGTCACAAATTGCAGTATACAGCTCCCTAATTCCTCAAGACTTGCTTCTCAATAAGGCAACTGTAAACTATATTTCGTTGCCAAATTTTCCCAGTCACTATAAGTTATTCTTTGTTCTCACTGCTCTCGACGCCAAGAATTTCACAACCCGTCTATCATCCTCACCACTCAAAACGTTTAACATATACATATTCAACTTTAGCGCAAATGTAAGAATTTGGGTGTAGCCACTTTAATTTGATGTGTTGGGGAGTTTTTCCAAGAAAAAACTGCTCTCGCAGTTGCATTGAGGCGGTAAACATTGCGATGACGGCTGGGACAGTCAAGCGATTGCCAGTCATTAAGAAGTTTTCAAGATTCGTCAGCTGACGTTTCCATGACCTTGAACGTAAATGTTATCGGTCGATAGAAGGAATGTGGTGAAAATTCGTTTTTTTTTTGACGGGCTGAACAAATTATTTTTTCAATATTGCCGGAAAGAACCCTGCAGAAAAGGACAAACAGAAAAGCTTAAACCTTTGTGGAGATCCGTTCGGAGATCGGTTTGGTAAAACAAAGGGGTTCATAACTCCTGATTCGAAGGACAAAATGCATGCTCTATCAATATTATATGACCACCCCGTTAAAGTAAAATAAGAACGTCTTGAACTAGTGTTGCGTTGCAACAGCAGAGAACAGGGGTTGATTTGCGCGACTTAATTTCATAATTGAGAAAGCATATTATATGCCGAGAATGCCATTCGGCCCTGATTGGATCTATGTATAAAGCTGTCAGGTGGAATGCCATTGGAAATGGGTTGTAGTCGCTAAAGTAGCTATGTACTTTTCTATGGTTTAATTATTATTTAATAGATATAGAAGCGCAATGCTATTCGTGTTGCTCAAAACCCCTTTCAAGAATTGTAATTGATTTCACAACCAGCATTTAGATAAAAAAAACACTATTTTGGTGGCTATCTGGTATAGCACTTTCAGCTAGATACTACCTCCTTTAAACCATTTATATACAATTTGTTTAGCTAATTTTGAAATTATTCTGAATATTGATTACGAATTTACAATGTTAACTTATCTGCTTGCATGCATCTCGTTCATGGTGTGTATGGTGACACTCTCATTGAATGGAATTAATTGCCTTAATTTTGCGATCGTTGCGATGATGTTCTGAATAGAATTGAATTCTTTCGATTCTTCATAGTTTTTAAATGGTCATATCGTTTTACTATTTAAGAACTTGCACAATTGTGAAAAATTCAGTTGAATTCTAATTCGAAAACAATTTCACAATGAAACCAACTACTAAGTTTGTAATTGTGCTCCTTGGCCTGGTCCTGTTGATGGTGGTGAAAATCAATGAAAGCTGTGAATTGATTTTGTTAATTAAAATATAAATTTTGTTTAAAGGACTTTGGTTCATCTGAGATGCCTGCTGGCGATGGAGGGCATGAAGGACACGGAGGCCCGCCAAATGTCGGTCACGAAAAAGCTCATACTTTGGTTAAGAGAAATACACAAGGTGGAGGACCACAAGGAGGTCAACCAGCCACTAATGGTGGTAGTGCAGGAGGATCGGTAGGATTTGACGTTTCAATGGCAGCTGGAATGGGTGGAGCTGGAGCTGGAATGGGTGGAGCCTCAGCTGGAATGGGTGGAGCCTCAGCTGGAATGGGTGGTTAACGTAAATATTATATTGACTGATTTTTTAAAAAAAAAAGCTTAAATAACAAAATTAATAAAACTCTGAGCATTAATTGTTTCTCTTTTTTTCCATAAAACGTGATAATATTCACTAATCTGGTCTATACCATTCCTTACACGGGCAAATGGTAATATGTGGCTAGTTGATTCACATATAGCGAAAACAGTAACGCTTCAAGTTGTTCTATCAAGAGAAAAGCACAGTGGGGAACGCCCCAATGAGGAGTTCTCTTCCCTTTACTCAGGAGCCTTGTTCTCGATGAAATCCTCACGGAAATAGAGAACACAGGCTACGTGGGGACGATGTTGTTATCTCCATATCAGGCAAGAACCCACAGACACTTGTCGATTTCCATCAATGCAATCTTAATAAGTTAGTAAGCTGGACAAAAACCTGCAGTCTCAACGTCAATCTGACAAAGAAAAAGTTGGCCCTTATTACTAGGAAAAGCAAGACTCCATGCTTCTCGTTACCCACTTTAAGAGGATCCACTCTTAAACTCTCCAACAGTGCCAGCTGTCTAGCACTAAAATTAGATAGAAAGCTAAATTCAAACATAGGGGCGGGCTACAGTCCGCTTGGGCGAACTGTTGGATACCCTATTCTTATTCCTATATCTCATAAGTGGGCGTGACAAAAATTTAAAGGATTTTATCGAAAAAACTAAGCTTTTGTAAATAAAAACGCTCCCTAGCTCAAACTTTGGTTTTTCAATAAAATTGTTTTATTTAATTGTGGGCGTGTCAGTAGGCGGATTTAAAAAAAATTTAAGTATGAGCATAAAGGGCACCTAGAGAGTATATACTATAAATTTCAGCTCCCTAGCTCAAACTTTGGACTTTCAAAAATAAAAAATAAATAATTGTGGGCGTGTCAGTAGGCGGATTTTATAAATATTTACACATGAGCATAAAGGGCCCGTAGAGAGTATATATTAAAAATTTCAGCTCCCTAGCTCAAATTTTGGTTTTTCAAAAAAAATATTTTATTTAATTGTGGGCGTGTCAGTGGGCGGATTTTGAAAATTTAAGTCCCAAGCAGTTTTATGGGCCAAAGATCATATATAAAAAATTTCAGCTTTCTAGCTCAAAATTCAATTTTTCCCAAAATTTGTTTTATTTAATTGTGGGCGTGTCAGTGGGCGGATTTTGAAAATTTTATGTCCCAATCAGTTTTATGGGACATAGATCATATATAAAAAATTTCAGCTCTCTAGCTCAAAATTCGATTTTTTCCAAAATTTTGTTTTTTTGAGTTTGTGGGCGTGTCTGTGGGCGGATTTCAAAAATTCTTAAACTTGATTATTTCGGGACCCTAGAGAGTATATGGTTAAAATTTCAGCTCTCTAGGTCCAGTTTAAAGGCCTAATTTTTGCCGACGGACGGACATGGCTAGATCGACATTACTATCGATGCTGATCATAAATATAGTAACTTTTAGGGGTCTACGGGCAATATTAAGGTATGTTACAAACTATGCGTCAAAATTAATATACCCCTAGAATAGGGTATAAAAAGAAACTATAACGAACGTACCAAAAAGCCATGGTTGCCCCATACACCTGCAAAAGGGCAGTAGGGTCATCATGGGGCCTACAACCGCATGTAATGTACTATCTGCACACGTCGGTAGAAAGGCCCATTCTCTTATATTGAGTAATGGTCTGGCTGACCGCCCTAGAGAAGAAAACCATTCTCATAAAATTGGATAAAGCTCAACGAGCGGTAAGTCTCAGTAATAGCGGTACTTCAAACTATGCTAAATCTCCTTCCCATCGACATCAATGGCAAGCAAATGGCTGCCAACTCAGCACTACGACTGAGAGACGCTCGCCAATGGAGAGAGCAAGACATTGGCCAAGCAAACATACTTAAAATGCACCGCTTTCTCTACGGATCGACTGCCTACTGAAATGAACTTCACTCTAGGCTTCAAACACTCAATACCGGACAAAAAGGAGTGGACACAACGCGATTACCTTAAAAATGGCGCTGCCAATATTATTATACGGATGGGTCCAAGATCCAAAAAGGAATCGGTGGCGGCGTCTTCTCAGAAGACCTGGACATCCACTTCCTTTTATCTCTCAAACTATTGCAGCGTATTCCAAGCCGTACTCACAGCAATTGCCAAGCCGCTGACTGGTTAACGGTAAAAATCCCCGCGGCGACCCGTAAGATAAGCTACCAAGTTTTTGATATCGGGTTAGGTTAGGTTAAGGTGGCTGTCAGCTAAAAGCCAACACACTTAGACCTCTGTGAGGTCCGTTGTGATGCCATGTGGATCAGGGGAGTTTCTCCCTTTTGATATCATGTGCATGTCGACTCAAATGTAGACATTTGTTGGGATTTCTATTAAAGGGCTGGCTGGCTCGTTTGGCCTGTCTTAGTCCTGGGATGCTCCCCAAATAGGTGGTACATTTCATATGTTCCCAGCATTTTATAGCTGTGATTACTACTGATTTAGGGTGTAGCAGAAGGGCTCGGGAAATTTGAAAGGGTTTTTTGAGCTCTTTCTTGCCAGTTCGTCGGCCTTTTCATTACCTTCAAAACGCTCATGGCGTGGAAACGACCACAGTTTAGTCTTGTTCCTTTAGCCAAGTATTTGAAGTGTCTTAAAACAGTGCATGACTAATTTTAATTCGATAGTATGCGAGCTAAGGACATTTATAGCTGCTTGATTATCCGTGAATATATGCACGGTGGCACTTGCGCGACGGTTGTCCTTCGACTCCTGTCTTATGGATATGCTGCCCGATGCAATGACACCGGAACTTCGGTTGAAGCGCTACTACGAATTTGACTTTCCTCGTGTTCAGGACGGGCTTTTGGCAAACTCTGAGCCTAGAAAGGAATGCAGTAGAATCTTCACAGATGGCTCCAAGATCTGGTGCTGGTGTTTTCATGACTTATGCTCTCCTAATGGCTATGGACTATGTTGCGAGGAACAAGTCAGGCTGCGCTTAAGGCCTTGCTCAACCCCTTAACCACCCCCAAAATAGTTCGGGAATGCAAGATCTCTCTGGATTCGGTCGGAAGGCTGAATTCACTTAGACTTGTCTCAGTGCCGGGTCATAAGGGGATAACGGGGAAAGAGATCTCGGATGAACTTGCTAGACAGGGCTCAGAGGAGGACTTCTCAGGACCTGAACCGGCGATATGTCTGCCTGCGACATTGGTCAGGGCTTCCATAGATGGTTGGATTTCACATGAACACATTCGCAGATGGCATGAATCTCCAGGGTGTAGACAGACTAAACGATTTCTTCCCGACGTTTGTAAAAAATCTGCGGGATTCTTGAAAAGAGTGCAGACAGACTACTGGCATTCTCACGGACCATTACGCTTTTGCCAAGCATCTTCAGGTGTTAGGCCTAAGCGATGACACTGCGGAACATTTCCTTTGTGATTGTCATGCTTTTGCTCGTATCAGGTGGCAGGTATTTGGTGCTGATGTGGTGAGTGCTGTAAACCTTAGCTCCTTATCATTGAAGCGCCTACTCGTCTTTATAAGGAAACGAGTAAATGGTTGTTCCACCCAACAAAAACAGGAAATTATTGTGATTATTGTAAATAAATGAATAAAAACATTAAAACCACGCTGTGTTTAACACTATTTTACTATTTTTGTATTTCAAGAAGATAATTTGAAACATTGCAGTGTGTTCGATTCAGAAATACCAAAAGCACCACTAACATACAATTCAGAAAGAGCCCGTTTGCTATTGGGTGCTACTGAATACTATTTATTCAATTTGTTGTTAAAAAAGAGTTGGAGCCCACCCCAATCCCACACAGTATATATTTTCATTGCACTTAAGGATGGAGCGCGACTTTTCATGCTATTCGTGTTGCTTATCTGTCAGATGCAATTGTGATGAATAATATCCAGACTCAAAACCCTCTCAAGAATTGTAATTGATTTCAAAACCAGCATTTAGATAAAAAAAAACAAAAAGATCCAAAAAAAACACTTTATTTTTGTGGCTAGCACTTTCAGCTAGATACATACTTCCTTTTAACCATTTATATACAATTTGTTTAGCTAATTTTGAAATTATTCTGAATATTGATTACGAATTTACAATGTTAACTTATCTGCTTGCATGCATCTCGTTCATGGTGTGTATGGTGACACTCTCATTGAATGGAATTAATTGCCTTAATTTTGCGATCGTTGCGATGATGTTCTGAATAGAATTGAATTCTTTCGATTCTTCATAGTTTTTAAATGGTCATATCGTTTTACTATTTAAGAACTTGCACAATTGTGAAAAATTCAGTTGAATTCTAATTCGAAAACAATTTCACAATGAAACCAACTACTAAGTTTGTAATTGTGCTCCTTGGCCTGGTCCTGTTGATGGTGGTGAAAATCAATGAAAGCTGTGAATTGATTTTGTTAATTAAAATATAAATTTTGTTTAAAGGACTTTGGTTCATCTGAGATGCCTGCTGGCGATGGAGGGCATGAAGGACACGGAGGCCCGCCAAATGTCGGTCACGAAAAAGCTCATACTTTGGTAAAGAGAAATACACAAGGTGCAGGACCACAAGGAGGTCCACAAGCGACTCCTGGTGGTAGTGTAGGAGGATCAGCAGGATTTGACGTTAAAATGGGAGTTGGAGCTGGAATGGGTGGTTAACGTTCACAGTATATTGGCTGATTTTTTAAAAAAAACTACGCTTGAATCACAAAATTAATAAAACTCTGATCATTAATAGTTTCTCTTTTTTGTTTATAAAAGGTTCATCGAAAAAAAATTGACCTATCTTTTTTTCTATTATTGATATTTTTAATAATCCAAGCTCTATTTATGAATTTGGTCCTATTTTTTATTTACTGAATATTACATATGTACATTAGCGAACATGATAGTTTTCTATCTCAGCTTGTTAATGGTGATATTCGCCAGCAATTTGATTAGGTTCAGATGTTGCTTCAAATGCTATGCGTTCCGCTGCTTGTTGTTGCCCGATTAGTGCGTGTTGTTGTGCAATTTGATCGTATAAGTTCAAATGTTTGTTTGTAGCACGTACTACAGCTTCGCTTTCTTGTGGACCCGCAACTACGTGCTGGAATATTTTTTAAAATTATAATGTGTTTATTTTTAGTGAAACACTATGAAATGAAATAATAAAATAACTTTATCAGTATGTTACCTAAGATAGAAAGGATAGAAAGATATTAATTTAAAATCAAACTTGTGACAAACAAATGAGGATTTTTATTCATTTTAGTTGGCTTTCACAGTGATAAAAGCTGACAAAAAATAAAAATCCCTACCGGCTGCGGAAAAATCACTACTTAAGCGTTTTTTTATTAGTTTTAATTATTTTCAAATAACATAAAAAAAAAACAAAAGGAACGGCTACAGTCTGCTTGGGCGAACTGTTGGATACTGTATCCCTCATTTAGCGGGCGTGACAAAATTCTTAGGATGCGAGAATTTGTAAGAAGGATCTTCATATTTTGTTATTTAACATTTAATGGATTTTATTGAAAAAAAAGTAGGTTTTTGTAAAAAAACGACCCTTAAAAGTGGGCATGGCAGAAAACTTTACATAAAGCAATGGTTTTTTTACGTGGTATGCGGATATTAAAAAAATGTTCACACATGTGTATAAAGGACCCCTAAAGAGTGTATATTATAATTTTTAGCTTCCTAGCTCAAATTTTGACTTTTCGATAAAACTGTTCTTGGCAACAGATACAAATGATGTCAACTCGAGTGAAATCTGACTATCAGCATGGATTTGTTTATCGTCGGTCTACCGGAACTAGCCTGACCCTTACGAATTTCTGCCTAAAAAATATAGACATTAAATATCATACAGATGTTATTTTTACGGATTTTTCCAAGGCTTTTGATAGAGTCAATCATCGTATTCTATTAAAAAAACCTAACTTTCTTGGTTTTCACTCTATCCTTCTTAAATGGATTACAGACTACCTGACGGGTCGTTCCCAATTTGTAAAAATTGGGTTTGAAAAAACTTTTGAAATAATAAACCATTCTGGGGTACCACAGGGCAGCCACCTAGGTCCTCTATTGTTCCTGCTTTTCATAAATGATCTCCCCTCAGTGATCAAGGCATCAAATTGTCTAATGTTTGCGGATGACGTCAAGGTATTTAGAAAGTCAGGACTGTGGCAGACTGCTGCGATTTGCAAGCAGATATCAAAAATTTGAATGCATGGTGCTGTTCAAACTGCTTGCAATTGAATAGTAATAAATGCGACGTAATTACTTTTTCCAGATCTGTAATGCCTATTGTCTTTAATTATAAGCTACAAAATCAAAAACTTAATAGGACAATCAGCCATAAGGACTTAGGTGTTATTTTTGATTCTCATTTAACTTTTAATTTGCATTTCGATTATATAATTTCAAGGGCTAACGCAATGGGGGGATTTTTATTTAGGAATTCTGCTGATTTTCGAGACCCTTATACATTAAAATCACTATTCATCGCGTTAGTTCGTCCATTGCTTGAAAATTGCTGCATAGTATGGTCTTCCCTTTTCAATAAAGATCTACAACGCATTGAAAAAATTCAAAAACGATTTACGAGATATGCACTCCAAAAATTGAATTGGTCCATTCCCTTACCATCTTATAATAGTAGGTGTGCATTAATTGGCTTAAAGCGTCTATCGTGCAGAAGAATGAACTTTTTTTATTACGTTTGCTAGGGATGTTATAACGGGACATATCGACTGTGCACCTCTTTTTGCCTTATTTGGTATTTATGCTCCTTCTAGAACTCTTAGGCCTCGAATTGATGTTTTTTTTCCAATGAACTAATGAAAAAATAAAAATAAAAGTCTTAAACTTGACGATTTCGTATATGTTAAAGTATATGGGTAAAATTTCAGCTTTCTAGCTCCAGTTTCTAGACCTAATTTTGACGACGGATGGACGGACATGGCTAGATCGACATTACCATCGATGCTGATCATCAATACAGCACCTTTTAGTGGTCTACGGGCAATAATTAAGGTATGTTACAAACTATGAGTCAAAATTAATATACCCTTAGAATAGGGCATTTTTGAGCTTCCAGTTAAGCATTCAGCCACACTAACACGTAAATGCAAAAAATTAAGCGTTTAGCTGAAACTGAAATAGAGACTGAAACTGAAACTGAAAAATTCACATAAGCTCAAAACTGAACTAACTGAACTGATCATCTAAAAGGGCCTTAAATAAGCCTTAAAGCTCTTTGGTTTTCATTTTTTATACCCTATTCTAGGGGTATATTAATTTTGACGCATAGTTTGTAACATACCTTAATATTGCCCGTAGACCCCTAAAAGTTACTATATTTATGATCAGCATCGATAGTAATGTCGATCTAGCCATGTCCGTCCGTCCGTCCGTCCGTCGGCAAAAATTAGGCCTTTAAACTGGACCTAGAGAGCTGAAATTTTAACCATATACTCTCTAGGGTCCCGAAATAATCAAGTTTAAGAATTTTTGAAATCCGCAAACAGACACGCCCACAAACTCAAAAAAACAAAATTTTGGAAAAAATCGAATTTTGAGCTAGAGAGCTGAAATTTTTTATATATGATCTATGGCCCATAAAACTGATTGGGACATAAAATTTTCAAAATCCGCCCACTGACACGCCCACAATTAAATAAAACAAATTTTGGGAAAAATTGAATTTTGAGCTAGAAAGCTGAAATTTTTTATATATGATCTTTGGCCCATAAAACTGCTTGGGACATAAAATTTTCAAAATCCGCCCACTGACACGCCCACAATTAAATAAAATATTTTTTTTGAAAAACCAAAATTTGAGCTAGGGAGCTGAAATTTTTAATATATACTCTCTAGGGGCCCTTTATGCTCATGTGTAAATATTTTCAAAATCCGCCTACTGACACGCCCACAATTTTTTTATTTTTATTTTTGAAAGTCCAAAGTTTGAGCTCGGGAGCTGAAATTTATAGTATATACTCTCTAGGTGCCCTTTATGCTCATACTTAAATTTTTTTTAAATCCGCCTACTGACACGCCCACAAATAAATAAAACAATTTTTTTGAAAATCCAAAGTTTGAGCTAGGGAGCTGAAATTTATAATATATACTCTCTATGGGCCCTTTATGCTTATGTGTAAATATTTTCAAAATCCGCCCACTGGCACGCCCACAATTATTATTATTTTTTTTTTTTGAAAATTCAAAGTGAGCTAGGGAGCTGAAATTTATAGTATATACTCTCTAGGGGCGCTTTATGCTCATGTGTTAATTTTTTAAAATCCGCCTACTTGTGGGCGTGTCACAATTAAATAAAACAATTTTATTGAAACACCCAAGTTTGAGCTAGGGAGCGTTTTTTTTTGATAAAATCCTTTAAATGTTATATAACAAAATATGTAAAGCGTTCTTAACAATTCAACCATACTTAGGCTTTTGTCACGCCCACTTATGAGGGATAGGAATAAGAATAGGGTATCCAACAGTTCGCCCAAGCGGACTGTAGCCCTTCCCTATGTTTTATAATCGTTTTCCCTAAACGTAAAAGAAACGCAATTCATTTGTGCAATTACGACCGAATATTGCAAATTGAATTGAGATTTTCATGACTGAGTTTGTTCCTTTTTTTTTTTGTTCGTTATTACTGGAAAAATATTCTTTCTGCGTCAGCATTTGAATGAGGAAGACTCAAGACCTATTTTCCAAGATAAGTTAGATTTGGAAACATAATCTCATCGCTGAAATTCAAGGTTACTTATTTTTAACCAAAACGGTTCAACATTTAAATCAATCAATAAAATTTTATTCAAATGATCTCCGTTCTAACGAAAGTTCGTTTAAGACCAAAGAGATTTTGGGAATGAAGATCAAATGAAATTGCATAACTAAGAAGCCAATTTCTTTAAATATTGTATTATTTTTTATGGACATTCTTTATTGAATTTCTTCCAAAGAAATAATGCAATTCAGTCAATGTGAGTTGACATTAATGAATTCATGATGTTATCAAACTACTCGTAGTTCTGAAAGACGTTTTACTGAAATAAAACATAGGGACTTTTTGAAGAAAAAAAATCTGCACAGTATACCTAAATTCTGGTTGATTTCAAAAATCTGTCCTTTTTCCCCTACGCGTTCATTTTTAAACTGATTTAAAGGGATTTTTCGGTACATTTAAGAACATTGCATTTAAAAAAAAATTGCGAGAAGCTATTCCTTGAAAACGGACGGGAGTCTTCGCAAGCGCAGCAATCAGCGAAAGTCAAACCGCATGCCTGCTTTGTGCCTGTAAATCCTTAATATTTTTCTTCTGCAGGCGGCAATCATTCTAAATAATTTGTGTGAGTAAACTGCATATCAGAGAAGAGTCAAATTTTTAAACTCAGTAAAGGTTCTCACAGTGTTGAAGTAAATGAGGACAACACCAACTATTTTCTATCAAGAAACAAACAAACAAACATCTGTCCATCACCTAGGATAAAATTTTACTATTGATGGGAATAATTTGGAGGTAGTTAAGGAGTTCATCTATATAGAAGTAAACATCAACTTCACGAATGACACATTAGTGGAGATCCAACGGAGAAATACCTTAGGCAACCGTACTTCGGTTTATTGAAGGGTTAACAACTCCTCACTCGAAGGACAAAATGCATCCTTGATCCTGCCAGTCCTGCTTTTTGGTGCCGAGTGCTGGACGATAAGTAGAAAAGGGGAGCTAATATTGGGTTCTTTTGAAATGAAATACTCCGTCGAGGAGGGCGAATTGAGGAAAGGATACAACAGCGAACTCTATGAGCTGCACCAAGACGTGGATGTCGTCTAAAAAGCTAAATCACGTCGACTACATTGGCTCGGCCGCATTGAGCGAATAGATAATAATGCTCCAGCCAACAGGACCTTCTACTCCAATCCTCCAGGTTCGAGAAGGCAAGGAAGACCAAACGTTTTAAAGACCAAGCCATCGCGAATGCCAGGACGCTTGGTCTGGAGAACTGGAAGCAGCGTGCTCAGGATCGCAGAGGATGGAAGGCTGCCTTGTCTCAGGTAGATACCTCACAGGTCGGGAGCCCGTTAAGAAAGTAAGTAGTAGAAGTTCTCACACACCAGTGACCCGTACAACAATACACAAGTCAATTTAAATTTAAATTGGATTTCACTTGTTTAACATGCGGGTGGCAATGGTGCGATGGTTATGTATCCACTAATTGATTGACAGATCGTGCGTTCGAATCCCGACCAGGGCCATGATTTTTAAATTTAATACACACAACAAAACAGATCTCCCTAAAGCAATTTAGGCGCCACTTGTGGAGAAAAGACCCATCGCACCAAACCTCTTTCCTATCCTTCTATTCTTTCATGCAGTAAGTAGCACCTAAAAACATGCAATGAATCATTTGCTGGGTGCTGCTTGCAGCAACAAAACAAAAAAAAAATGCCTACGCTGTGGTAACAAGGGTACTTTAGCAATTACAGAAAAAAGAAATCCCTTTAGCGCACGCCAATTATAAAATAAAAAAAACAAGACTTGTTGTATTGTGGTAAAGGCCCCAGAGCGGCACGCGATAACAGTACAGGTACCGGGAGAGCGCGCTAGCCTCTCCGTTCACACCGACCTGAAGCGGTATTGCCATCGTTTCACAATCTATCGCTATCCGTACCGCTCTGGCGTTTGAAATGTTCAACCGCTTGCCATGCTGCCTGCAAATTCAAATTTTTATTTTTCAGCGTTTCTGCTGATTTTTTATTTCATCTGGACAATCTGCCCGACGCAACGCCGACTTAACTTCTTCAAATTGTCGATGTTTACGAAAGTAGTAGACAACACTTAGCTTGCGTAAGTTCGATTTGAGAGTTCGTTTGTGATCACAAACAATGCAGCTCTTTGTACGTCAGACGATTACGAAAATTCCCTACCTTAACGAATGATCTGGACATCATAAATATTATATCTTAAAATATTAATTCGTAGCCTTGAGCTTTTTCCGCAGACCGCCGACAATATGACGTATGTATAATAAATTGATAAAGCTTGGCGTAGCAATCGTACTTAGCATTCCTGTGGTCTTAATAATGCCTTCATTTAAATCGAAAGCGGACAAACTTGTTTTTCTTTTTTTAATTTGAATGTGTATGATAGTTAACTGAACAAAACACTTTCCAGTAAAAGTAATCCTTGTGCCAAATAGGACGAAGACGAATATTATATACAAAAAACATCAGAACAATTACAAAATGCAAATCAATAATAATAATAAATTCAAAATTACCTACAATGAAATCATCTATAATTTAAAATGCGCAATTTTCCGCTAGTAGGTTTAGTTGATTTTTCGAATTAAAAAAAACAAGTCAGTTACTCACTTGCTGTGTGGCCTGTGGATTGGCATGCTGTTCAGCTATTTGATTGTACAATGCAATATGTTTAGCTCTGGCCAATTTATTAGCTTGCGTATCTTCTGTCTCATGACTCAACTCCGGATGGAATCCGTATTCATCGGCGGTATATTTCACTGTTCTCAGTTGTTGTCTTGGGTCAATATATGAAAATGCACCGCGAATTACCCCTGATCCATCTGAAACCTCTGTATGGGTCCGATCAACATGTCCCGGTGCCCTTCCAGCTGAATAGCTAAACACATATGGATTCGCTGGAGGTGGATGTGTTGTGTATTCACCTAGAATGTGCGATACATCCGCGAAGGCAGATGAGACTGTATACAACACGGTGACCTTGAATAAACAATGACACAATAATAATTCTGAGTTTTCTTAAAGTTTCTTATTTGCATTTGTATTTTTTTTACTTAAAAATACTAACGCTCTTTGTTTTAACAAATAAACTATTATTTCATCAGAGACAAATGCTTAAAGTTCATTTGGGCCAAATATATGACCCAATTTCTTTTAATAATATAAATTACGAAAATGGTTTGCCGTAGTTTTTATTTTGCCTAATTATTTTATCCATAACATTACTATT
This sequence comes from Portevinia maculata, assembly GCA_949715645.1. Classification (NCBI taxonomy): domain Eukaryota; kingdom Metazoa; phylum Arthropoda; class Insecta; order Diptera; family Syrphidae; genus Portevinia; species Portevinia maculata. Next base: position 136,099,938 of record OX454528.1, on the reverse strand, counting down.
ACCATTACTTACTGCTAATAAAAACGACTTCATATTTAATTTAAACAATTTTGGTATTTTAATAAAATCTAAATTCACTTGTTTTCAGTTAAATTTTTGTCTCTCTTTTGGTCTGACTCCAACTTAATCTGATAGTTAACTGATGGCCACTATTTCACCAGCGGAGTCCACAAAAGCAAAGTTGCTTTAACGTTAAATACATGACCCACGTATGTACTGTATATACCAATACTTAGGTTGAAAAGACCGGTATTTGCGATTGGTAAAAGACAGTGTCGATAAAACTAGATGTTGTTTGGCAAGGTGGTGAATTGTCTATCTGGAGGACTGTGTTGTGGGCTTGGTGATGCTTTCTTTGAAGCTTCATCGGTGTTAGGAGTAGGATGATGAGCTTTAAGTTTGCTGGAACAACAAACAGTTTGTATTTTTTTTGGCTTATCTTACTTTAAAGAAATTACATTGCATCTTCTTATTTGATATTATTGCTTCCTTAAAACAACTCAATTGGTTACTTGGTGTAGTTGTACCCAGGTATTCGTTACTGATGAATCTATGACCTGATTCATTTGATAACTTCCTTATTGGAAAAACATCTCTACTGATGCTGAGGCTTTGTTCAGCGGTGTTAGCATCCGATTTTGATATTATTCACACATTTTAAAAGTGTGAATATTTTAAAACAAATTCAGATGATTAGGCGACTCTCGAAGTTCCAGTTGCATTATACACTTATACAGTGCCAAGTGCTGGAACACAAGGTTAGGTTAAGGTTAGGTTTAGATGGCTGTCGGCAGAAGCCGACACACTTTGACCAATTTAGGTCCATTGTGATACCACTTATGTATTATCTACCTCAACTCTGTAGATGGGACTGGCCAACGACACGCGGTTGTTCTTAAACGGTCCCCCATCTATGTACTAATCGCGCCCAACGTCGTTTAATTGCGGTGATCTGACGAGAACCGATTAACTCGACATGGTATGGTCGTTGGTTGCTGGAAAACAAAGTGGGGAAAGATCTTAACTGACAACTTCAACTTCCCTCAGGGGCTCCCGACCCGTGAAGAGACACTGCATCCTTGCATCTTCTGCGATCCCGAGTTCAATGCTTCCAGTTGTCCAGACCAAGCGCTCTGCCATCTGAGCTGGCTTGGTCTTTTAAACGGAATTTCGGTCTTCCTTGCCTTCATGAACGTGGTGGCTGGAAGTCAAAGATCCTCTTACCTGGAACATCACTGTCCATGTGGCCGAGCCAATAAGGTCGACGTCGTTAAGCTTTTTGGACTACATTCACAAATTGATATAGCTGAACAGCTCATATAGTTCGCGGTTGTATCTTCTCCTCCATTCGCTCTCGTCGCACACAGGTATTTTGGTCCTGTCCGACGAAGCGTTTTCTTTCGAAAGAATCCTATATTACTATCCCCTACGACAAACCAGCTTAAACAGGGCACAACTGTTTTCAAAATATCCGCTCAGAGAAGTAGAAATTCAGAGGAAATCCGTTCGCCAAAGTTCATCAACAGTGCTCAAGGGCTGCTTCTTGTGGATGACGAAAACATACTACACAGTTTTGTGAAGGACTTCTAAATGAACAATTTCCTAGGATATATTTTCGAACAGTCGTTCCTAACAATGAAGAATCCAAAAATCGAAAAGCAGTTGGGCCGGACGAGATACCCTCGGAGTTCTGGAATAAGATGGGAGACATCAGGTCCAAATATCTCATGATTCTCATCTCAAAACTGATGAGAGGCGATCTAATGCCTAACCAGTGGGGGGACGATGGAAAAACATCGTGATTCCTTAAAGGATTTACATATGGTGTTGGTTGATTTTGAAAAGGCCTTTGATAGATAACCAAGGGATATGTTTTGGGTGGCGCTAGAAAAATAAGGAGTTCCAGAAACCTACGCACAGATGTTCATGGACGTCTATGAATAATGAAAAACAAGACTAAGATGCCCCGCTGGAATCACCGAGGAGTTCGAAATCAAAGTTGGTTTACACCAGGGAGGCGTCTTAAGTCCCTTAATATTTATTACAATTCTTGATTATCTGCTTGAAGGAAAAGTGACGGACTGTATGTAAGTGCATCAGTTATTCTTGGCTGACGATAGAGCCATCATTAGCGACGATCAACATCCCTGCAACGAGCGCTTGACGTATAGGTTGAAGTTTTGAAGAGGAATCGGTATCGTATTAGTCCGAAGAAAAAAGAATACGTGTACTGCCCGTTGTCTGATCCACTCCGATCTATTTCACACATTTATATGAATGGAGGAGTGATTCCCAAGTGCGAAACGTTCAAATATCTGGGATCTATGGTCAATAGCGAAGCAAGCTGTGATGACGACATTAAGCATGGCGTAAGCGTAGGGTGGATGAAGTGGCGGGAAAACTCAGCCATCTTCTGTGATCGAAAATTGCCCCCTAAGCTGAAAGGAAAGCTCTACACCGAAGTTGTGCGCCCGGCGCTTACATACGGTTCACAATATTCTTATGGCAAGTTAACGGCAGCTGAGATGAATATGCTTCGTATGAGAGCAGGAGTAAAAAAGATTGATCGAATAAGAAGTTCCAAGATCCGAGGAAGCCTTCACGTCAAAGAACCAATCTCAAAAAAATGGTAAGCGACCGACTCAGTTGGTACTGTCATGTTCAAAAGAGAGATCCTACGAACACTGCCAAAAAGGCAATATCAAAGAGGCAGGCCTACAAACGTCTGCATGACACAAATTTGATTGGCCTCAGCGACGAAGTGATTCAAAATCGGGAGGCCTGCCACTATTTTCCGAGGTCAAACCGGCGAACCCCACAGGCGGACCAGTAGGGATGCAGCTTACTGGGAAGGTTATGATCCCTTAAATGCTGATCATAGCTTCGCCGCCATTTAAGGAAGAGGAAGATACTACAACTTGTTTAATGCGTGTCAATGGCGACGACATGCTCGGGTGCAAGAGACCTTTGAATACTACGAACACTGAAGCACAATGAATCAGATGTTTTTGACATCTGTACCTGAGGAGTTAGGGTTCATTTCTTTCACTTGCTCGAAGAAAACATTTTCAGTGAATAGCTGATATTCATGTGAGCTATTCATCCAATCACAAAGGGTTAACTGGTAAGGACTCGTAGTTGCCTTTCAAATCATGATACCCACCTAGCAGCTGTTGGAAATGCTGCCAAAACACATCTACTGTTCCCTGCACGCCGTTGAAGACGTTTCCGTCACTGTGTCCGAGAGTTTGCGTTCCAGTCTTTACGTCAGCAGCCAGTTGCTTTGCTTTTTTGTAAAATCACTGGATGTTGTTTAGATCGCGAGACTTTGATTTCCTTAAGCTGGGAGACTGCGTACTCCTTTCTACGCAGGATCTTCTTCTCATTACTTTTCTTGACTCGATACCCTGCCCTTGTTTTGCACAGCAGTGTTTTCAAATGTGCATTTTCTGTCACCTTCTTCCGGTAAACTCATACATAATTATACTACGGGCTTTTTCTCCGAGGTTAAGCGTATGGCAGTCTCAGCTACCTCCTTGATGATCTTGCGATATCGGCTCCACATATTGTTGACCCATCTAGGAGGTAAGTGTACAGACTCTCGCTCACCGCTCAATGTAGACTCTTGCGACTTCAGGTATGCTAAGGTTTCCAACGTCGAAATTCTTCGTTTGGGCAGTTCGCATCTTTTTCTCGTTTGGCAGTCAAGCTCTTAGTTTTTGCCCCAACATGTGTGCATGTTTCAGATGTTTGATGCGTGCCTCGCATCGATTAGCACATGGTCGATTTGGCTGGACGCTCGACCATCTGGAAAGATCTCAAACCTGATGAAAATATGAAGCGTTATGCTATATTTTCAATTTCAATTTTATTTAAAATAATTAAATGCCATGTATATATACACTTAAATCGCTTGCACCGTTACATAAAAATTAAATCAATCTATATCAAGTTTCCTAAAGTTTCCCTCTAAGCCGAATAGGTCGGATGCGTCCTTTGGTTTTCCTGGACGAAGTTTTTCATCGATTTGGTGAGTTTTCTCGTACTCAAGAATTCGTTCTCGGTTCAATATCAGATTTTTATAAGTTGTTTCTGAAATGAATATTTACTTTTATCAATGATCTCTTTGGTAGATTTAAGAGTCTAACCACTTATTATTTTACTATCTGGTTCAGCACCTCCATAGTCAGAAGGTAGTATTTCTTTTGGGACATGTTTGTAAAATTGGTCCAAACTACTGTGCAGTTGTAACATATCTTGTAATTCTTTTTTCATAAAAGGCGTCATTAATGCCAAAACTTTATCCATAAATGGAACAATGTTGATGAAATGAAATCCAACTAATCTTACAGGTGATGCTTCCTTTATACAAAGATAATGTTAATTATAAACAATCTGTGAATACATAATTTACTCACTTGTAAGTAAATTAGAAATTTTTTCATAGTTAATAAGCCCAATCTGGCAACATGACCCAATGTAACTCCTTTCATATCCATAACAATGATGTGTCCTTTTTCTATGCCACCTTCGAAAATCCAAAATTCAAATAGCATGCAGTACCTGAAAGTAAAAAGAAAAGATTCAAGGTAAATTAATGGACTCGGTATTAAGAGTTCGTGAATTTAACGAACAGCTTTAACCGATTGGAGCTCTTTTTTCTTTGTAATAATAACAAAAGTTCTCTTCTCAACTCTTTTGTTTCAGACAAGGCAAATGGTGAAAAAAGTAATTTGAGGTATTTGGAGTGTGAAATGCTTAAGTACATAATTATGTACATAAATGTTTATACTTAACGGCAGGGGCGTAGTGTGAAGAATTTTAAATGTGAAGTCGAAGCAAAATATATACAAATATGTTTATTCCATTCTCCACACGGAAGGCTTTCTGGACCTTGAAATTCCCACAAAAAGGGAGACATTCCACGATGTTTTAACACTGGTCTGACCTGCTGAAGTTCAATACAAACACAAAACGTAGAGAGAAATAAGAGTAGCTTTCATCACCGTCAAAAATAAGTCGGAGCAAAGCGTGTTATTTTTATCATAACAAAGCTAGTGTTGAACAAGGAGGAGTCAAACAAAGTTGAAAACATAGGGACGGGCTACAGTCCGCTTGGGCGAACTGTTGGATACCCTATTCTTATTCCTATCCCTCATAAGTGTGACAAAAGTCTTAGTATGGTTAAATTGTTAAAAACGCTCTACATATTTTGTTATATAACATTTAAAGGATTTTATCAAAAAAAAACGCTCCCTAGCTCAAACTTTGGTTTTTCAATAAAATGTTTTATTTTATTGTGGGCGTGTCAGTAGGCGGATTTAAAAAAAATTAACACATGAGCATAAAGCGCCCCTAGAGAGTATATATTATAAATTTCAGCTCCCTAGCTCAAACTTTGGTAAATAAAATTGTTTTATTTAATTGAAAAAATTAACTTCTGTTCATCCAATCGCTATATTATACTGCTACCTGCTATTTATACCTGCTTAACATAACGCAGGCAATTTTTCGTTTATGCTGTCAAACTCTGGAATGATCTACCCATTTATGTGAGGTCTATAGTCGAACACAAAAAATTTCTTAGAGCCTGTTTTGAACATCTTTCCAGTTTGAACTGATGAAGCTTAGGCTTTTATTTTCGTCTCTTTTTTGTATCTACTTTAAATTTGTACTTGGTTGCGCTTTTCTCTGTTAAATTAAATTTTTAACTTAAATTCTGCTTTGTTTTTATATTCTTCTTTTTTTCTTTTTAAATATTTGGTAACTAACTTGGCCATTATACGTGGAATTATATGTAATTTATATCCTGTACTAGCTATAAGTTTATCTTAATGGACAGCTTTGATTTATCAATAAATATCAAATATCAAATTGTGGGCGTGTCAGTGGGCGGATTTTGAAAATTTTATATTCCTAGCAGTTTTAGGAGTCATAGATCATATATAAAAAATTTCAGCTTTCTAGCTCAAAATTCGATTTTTTCCAAAATTTTGTTTTTTTTTTGAGTTTGTGGGCGTGTCTGTCTGCGGATTTCAAAAATTCCTAAACTTGATCATTTTGGGACCATAGAGAGTATATGGTTAAAATTTCAGCTCTCTAGGCCCAGTTTAAAGGCCTAATTTTTGCCGACGGACGGACGGACATGGCTAGATCGACATTACTATCGATGCCGATCATAAATATAGTAACTTTTAGGGGTCTACGGGCAATATTACGGTATGTTACAAACTATGCGTCAAAATTAATATACCCTTAGAATAGGGTATACAAAGGATAAGAACCATATTTCTGCTCAATACTATCCAGTGAGAAATATTTTGGGATTCCGTTGCCCTTGCTTTCTGGCGACCATGAGTATGCGGATGAAGAAGGAGATGTATCGATACACACAATAAATATATTCGATGATTTACGTGTGCGTGCGCAGTTTATATTCGATTGCGAACATCAAGTTCATTATACTCTATTATATAAATTAATTTTGACGCATAGTTTGTACCATACCTTAATATTGCCCGTAGACCCCTATAAGCTACTATATTCGTGATCCTTTAAACTGGAGCTAGAAAGTTGAAATTCTAACCATATACTCTGTAGATCGAAAGACGAAATCGAAGACACAAAAGGCGTTAAAATCTTAGAACTAGCGGATGCTTGGGACTGAATTCTAAATGGAAGCTGTGAGGGAGACTCAAAAGGGGAATATACTTTTTTGCGCGGAACAGCTTGTTCGGTAATAGATTACTGCCTTATATCTAAAAATTGGTGCTATCGCATCAGTGACTTCCGCGTGGGGATAAAAACGTTTTCGGATCATATGCCTTTAGAGATTTCTTTCAAGATTTCCGCCAGCCCCAACACTGAAAGCAATTCTCAACTAAAACTTCTGCCGAAGTTAGCATGGAAAGACAGTTTTCGGGAAACTTATAAAACAAACCTTAATAGAGAGCTCGTTAAATTGGAAACCATGAATATTTCGCCGGATATCGATACCCTAACGGAAATAGTAAAAAAAGCCGCCTCGCAAAGCCCGTCAGCAGGACCCAAGAGAAAAATGCGAGCTAGAGTAACGTCCTTTGCTTTTCTCAAGTTATTAAGATTAAACAATACGAACTCATTCAAAATCCTCTACGCGGCTGCAAACAAACATTTTAAAACTCTTTGCCATACAAAAAAGATAGAATTTGAGCAGCAAAATATTGCCCTAATAAATGGATCTAGATCTTCTGCCGAATTCTGGAAAGCTGTCAAAATTATTAATGGAAAAACAAATGCCATTGCTCCAGGACTACATGCCGGTCAGTTAAAAGACCATTTTGCAAACCTTCTCAACGCAGAGCTAAAATCACCTCCCTTTCAATATGCGCCCCCTATGAATGTAGACGAACTCCTTGATGCACCGATTACAGAAGCCGAAGTCAAAGCTGTCATTGACAACTCTAAGAAGAACAAAGCTCCAGGAAATGATCGTATCCCCTTTGAATACTATAAAAATTGTACACAGGAATTCCTATCAGCGCTAACAAGTGAATTTAATCGAATATTTGAAACTGCAGATGCCCCAGAATGTTTCCAGAAGGCGATAATATTCCCACTACACAAAAAAGGCGATTATGATAACCCGGAAAATTATAGGGGTATTTCGTTTCTGAACACATCCACCAAGCTGTTCGCCGCAGTAATCTTTAATCGAATAACTCAGTGGGTGGAAAACAAGAATATCCTATCGGAATTTCAAGCTGGCTTTAGAAGAAATTATTCGACTGTTGACCAAATATTCTCACTTGTTAACATAGCAGAGTTGTATAAGAAAAAACATAAAAAACTATATGTCTTCTTTATAGATTTTCAAGCGGCTTTTGACTGTGTAGCGCGCGAGGCTCTTTTCTACAAGCTCTACAGTTATGGAATGTCATACAAAGTCATTAGAGTGTTGAGATCTATGTACAAAAACAACGCGGCATGTGTCTGGGATGGTAACAACTTGTCTGAAGAGTTTAGCACATCGATGGGCGTGAAGCAAGGGTGCATCCTAAGCACATTGCTATTCATCTTATACATAAATGATATAACAGATCATGTTAAGGGTGGAATAGAGTTGAGCCAAACCAAAATTCCAGCTCTAATGTTTGCAGACGATATTGTCTTCCTAGCTGATTCCGTGGATGCTATGCAGCTCATGGTAAACAGACTTGAGAGCTACTGCAAAACTTGGAACCTGACTGTAAACCTATCGAAGTCAAAGATGATGATATTCAGGGATGGCGGGGGCAGGTACGCTCGAAAAGAAAAGTGGAAGTTCCAAGGTGAACAGATTGAAATTGTACGAGAGTATAAGTATCTTGGAGTTTTGTTAGCATCTAACTTAAATATGAAAAAGCATCTGCAAATCAAATTAGGTGAAGCTAAGCGGGCGATATGTGCAGTTTGGGGTAGATGTATCACTAATAAGAATGTATTGCATAACGCGAAACAGAAAATATTCCGTGCCACAGCAACATCTATCCTTTTTTACGCAGCGCAAGTATGGGGCTACTGCTCTTTTGAAATTGTGGAAAAGTTTTTGAGCTACTTCATAAAGCGAGTCTTTAAACTTCCGAGCAGTTCACCCAACTACATGCTGCATTTGGAGACAGGAGTGGCTCCTCTGTTCCTGGATACCCTTAAGCTCCATCTCGATTGTGTGATGAGAGTCATGACAATGAACCAAAAAAGGATACCGAAGATTGTGCTTACGCAAATTTTACTCTACGGAGGAGAATGTGTACAAGAATGGAAAAATTTAGCATCGAAGTGCGGTTTTAGCCTGATTGTTACGCCAGATGAACAGACCGCTTCCCTAAAACAAAAGTTCAGAACCTTGTTGGTTAAAAATGGTCAAAGTATGTACCAACAATTTATAAACGAAGCACAGTCATCACAACATCGACAATATTACAGCAAAATTAACCATAACTTGAAAGACAAGACATATTTTCTGGATGCTTAACATGCACTATTTTTAAAATCAGAGGAGAGCTAACCAAATTGAACTACATACCGCATCGCCCGGAGCTCCCAATTTTGTGTAGCCTTTGTAACCTCAAGGAGCGAGAGGATGTGTTCCACTTCGTCGGGATATGTCCCATTCTAAAGGAATTCCGCCTAAAGTTCTTTGGATCGCAGGTACTCGAGCTAGAGGAGACGATAAGCGCACTAAACGGTGACCGAGGCTGGGATACATTGTATAACTACACTGTAAATGCAATGCACTATAGAAATCGCATTATCGAAGAAAACTTCTAGAAACGAAATGTTGTTTTAATTAACTTAAAAGAATCACTTTTTTATTATGTCAATCTGGTAGACGGCCTTCAGCCAAACCATATAGACTAAGAAACTAAGAAAATTGTAAACAATATATTTTTTATGAAATAAATAGTCACTTACTACTACTACTACTACTACTACTACTCTGCAGGGGCCGAAAATAATCAAGTTCAAGAATTTTTAAAATCCGCCCACTGACATGCCCACAATTTAAAAAAAATGTATCGAAAAGTCAAAGTTTGAGCTAGGAAATTAAAATTTATAATATATACTCTCTAGATGCTCTTTATGCTCATGTGTAAAGATTTTTTAGATCCGCCCAGTACAAATTTATGTTAACGAAGTTCCGAAAGTAATTCGCTACTGTGGTGCCCATCTTTTTGCTGACGACCTTCAGATAATGAAAAGCAGTCGGCTTGGTACGATTGAGGACTGTGTTATCCAGATTAATGAGGACTTTTCATCTATAAAACGATGGTCTTTAAAATGTGGACTCACCGTAAACCCCCAAAAAACTAAATGCCTTGTAATATCGAAAAGAATCGTAGATATTTCTTGTTTTTCTGCAATTGAACTCGGAAACACCCAAGTCGAGTTTGTGGATAAAGTCAAGAACCTGGCTATATGTTTTAGTAGAGCATTAAATTGGAACAACCATATAACACTGGCTGTAGACAAGGCATACGGGGCTCTTCGATTGCTTTGGCCAACTAGGAAATTCACCCGTTTGGATACCAGGAAAATGCTGGCTGAAATCCTTTTGACTTATGGCTGTGAAATCTTCTGCAAGCTCGACAGCGTAAGTCAGAGGCAGCTCAACGTTGCCTTTAACAGTGTGGCTCGTTATATATATTTGATCTAAGCCGGTGTGACCATATATCATCATTCTCCAAAAGTATATATAGGATCTCTTTTCAAAACCTTATAAGACTTAAAACTAGAACTCTAACAATGTTATTCCATATTATCCAAGTGCACCAACCTTCATACCTTTACGAAAGAATCCACTTCTCGTTGTCTAGAAGATCTAACCAAATTATATTACCCCGTTTCTCATGTATTACTTCAGAGCGGCAGTTTTTTGTTAACGCTACTAGGTTATGGAATACCTTGCCACGCCATGTGCGAAATTCAGATATTCTAATAACTTTTAAGAAAAATGTCTTCTCACACTATCTTTTTTTTTTTCTTTCTTTCTTTTCTTGTTATACCTTCCTTTTTCTCTCACCTTTTCTCTGACCTTTATCTCTTTTTTATTTAAACATTGTACGAAATATTCTTTAAATATTGTAAACTTTGTACTTTATATTAAGCTTTTTCGTTTAAATTAACTTTATTTACAATCGTTACTCCTTTTTTGTTATAACCATTATATGCATATGTCCAATTCTAAGCTTTATTATAAACATGTTAATGATGTTAATGTTGTTTTGAATGAATAACCTTACATTCGTTACCAGGTGAAGTGGCTGAAGTTACAGCGCTGTTTCACGGTTCGCCACAACCGATCATCAGACTCCTTCTGTGGTGCTGCTCTGTCTTTTTCCTTCATTTTATCCCGAAAATCAATTTCTTCCACTGGGATTCGAACTTCAATTGGTAACGAATGTGGTAACGAATGTAAGGTTATTCATTCAAAACAACATAAAGGAAATTGAAGGAAAACAAAAATTAAAACCAGGAAAAATTGTGTGGATTACATAAAAACCAATTAAAAATCGTAATGATGTTAATCTTAAAATCAATCTACTATGATAATAAATACAAATACAAATACAAATAAAACGCCCACAATTTAAAAATATATTTGATCTAGGAAGCTTAAATCAAATGTTGGGGGTAAACTAAGAGCTCGACTTCCCAAGGAGGAAAAAGAACTGAAAAATAGTAATTTCGACGTTGGAAACCTTAGAATACCTGAAGTAGCAAGGGTCTACATTGAGCGGTTGAACGAGAGTCTGTGCGCTCACCACCCAAAAGGGTCAACAATATATGGAGCCGATATCGCAACATCATCAAGGAGGTAGCCGAGACTGCCATAGGCTTAGCCTCGGAGAAAAATCCCGTGGTTTGATTATTATGAGTTTACCGGAAGAAGGTCACAGAAGATGCACATTTGAAAACGCTGCTGTGCAAAACAAGGGCAGTGTATCGAGTCAAGAAAAGTAAGGAGAAGAAGATCCTGCATAGAAAGGAGTACGCAGTCTCCCAGCTTAAGGAAATCGAAGTCTCGCGATCTAAACAACATCCAGTGATTTAACAAGAAAGCGAAGCAAGGTTTTTTTGAAGAAATTATTCACAAAGTAGGTAGTAGTTTAAGTCATTTTTAAGAGGCGTTTTTTTCGGGTGCACTGGCTCAATGGTTAGTGTGTCGGACTACTAATCGAAAGGTCCCCGGTTCAATTCCCGCCGGGGTTAAGTCTTTTTTCCACTGCTCCACCTCTTGCGAACGTCTGTCAAGGTTAGGTTAGGTTAGGTAGACGTGGCTGTCAGCCAAAGCCAACACACTTAGACCAATGATAGGTCCATTGTGGTACTACACAGATCTGGGGATTACCCTCACTGCTCGTTGAACCAGTAGGAGCTTCTTATGAAGCGCGAAAGACTTCTAGCGCCAGTGCTGGCTAAGTCGCTTGTGTCATTGAACAAGAAGTCCCCTAGATGGAGATTTCTTCTATGGGAGAGCGCAGGACACGTGCAGAGAAGGTGAAGTATAGTCTCCTCCTCCTCCTCGTCCATGCAGCTTCTGCAGAAGTCATTTGAGCACACACCGAGTCTGGATGCGTGCCTGCCTATTAAGCAGTGACCTGTGATAACACCTATAGTGGAGCTAATATGCAGTCGGTTTAATGAGATTAGACACTTAGAGCGTCGCAGATCCAGCTTTGGCCAGATCCGCTTAGTCGCTAGACATGTATTGCTACTCGTCCACGTAAGGTTTGTTCTCTCGATTGCGGATAGCTTAAACAAGAGTTTACAAGTAGCAACGTCTGTCAAACATCCAAGAGTATCAATTGTCATAAGAAGCTTCTCAAATTTGCCGTTCGGATTCGGCGTAAAAGTGTGGGTCCCTTCCACTTCGCAAAGAAAGAGGTTGGAGAAGCTAGGTTTTAGGCCCTCTATGGGCCGTTAATGCCTAATATTTTGTTTTTTTCAATAAAATCCTTGAAATATTGAGTAACAAAATATGTAGATACTTCTTCAAAATTCGCCCATACTTAGATGTTTGTCACGCCCACTTAATGAGGGGTAGAATTGGGAATAACAGTTCACCTAAGCGGACTAGCCTTTCTCTATGTTTTTTGGTAGGGTTCAGGTGTACTTGGTAGACGGTAGGAGTCGGGTTATATGGACGACACGCCACTGCTTAACGCAGATCCAAAGTTTCTTCTTCTTCTAACTTCAAAGCGAGGTTATGAACAGAAATAAGGGAATCAGAACCTTACAACTTTACGCTGCAGTGATTTCCTAGCACGTCCGTGGACGGGCAAGATCCCTTAAGTTTCATTTCCTAATAAACGTTGAAATGAAATTTGACTATGAAAGGGACTTGACCCACCTGAAATATTTCTTTGGAACTCGACTCAAATCATACAAGTTTTAGTGCAAACGATGCAGACAGTAACCTCGTATATATGCAATAAAAGAACATTTGAAAACCCTAACTAAGTTTGCTACCTCGATTTGGAGAAAAGAGTTTTCGCGGATAAAAATAAAAAAAAAAGCGGCCAAGTGCGAGTCGGACTCGCCCCTGAAGGGTTCCGAGCGAATTATAATTATTATTTACTTAGGCACCTATTACAGATTTATTATTAGAAAATAATGGATCACGGTTTACGCATAAGGTTTATGTTTATGAAATTAATTTTTTTTTTTTATATTAAATATACACTCTGTTCCAACTGAATAGGTACAAGCTTTTTCAAATCTATATGGCTCATTATTTCCACATAATGTACATGAATCTATAATTTGATGCTGCTAACTATTTGTCTATAATGTTACCAAAAGAAATGAGAAAGAATAATTCAAAAAGCACCGTTACTTTTTCTCTGGCTCTCTCGCAAAGCATTTCATACGGAAAAATGCAGTTTTTTTTTTGCGTCAACTGAATAGGTACATAGTCATTATTTTCATTGTTCATTGTGTGTTCCGAGAAGATTAACCCGTTTAAACAGTTTTTAAAGTTTTCTGAGTGAATTAAATCATTTAATTGTCATTTGTTTGTAAATTTGGAGAAAGATGGGTAGAAAAAAATCACTTAGCAGTGTTGAGAAGGCTAAGATCGATTTACTTAAGGAACAAGGATTCACCGGGCGTGCTATAGCTACCAAAATTGGCCAAAGCTTTAACTTGATCTATTCGTACTTGAGAAATGAAGAGTCGTACGGGAAAAATATGAAAGGAGGTTATAAAACGGCCACAACAGAGGCTGATAGAAGAGCAATTTTGCGAGGTGCGTCCAATTCCTGCGACTCAGCTGCGAAAAAAAGCAAAAAGCGGGCGTTAGTGCTAGGGTTTCAACGTTAAGAAGAGTGATCAACAGTGCCAGTCATTTAAAACGGCTTAAAATTCAGAAAAAAACACCGTTATACCATCAGCTGAAGTGTATGCGTTTGGATTTTTCTAGGCACCATATGACTTGGCAAGAAGAATCGCATTACGTTGTTTTTTCAGATGAAAAAAAGTTTAATTTTGATGGGCCTGATGACTTCAATTACTACTTTCACGATGTGAGAAAGGAGGAACATTTTTTAGCCCGGCATCATAGTCGAAAGGGTGGTGTTATGGTGTGGGGAGCAGTTACCTACTACGGATACAATGCATACACTTCCGCTGATGGTTTAACGGTGTTTTTTTCTGAATTTTAAGCCGTTTTAAATGATTGGCACTCAGCTTTATTGCGAAGATCAATCGACAATTGATAATTGACTATTTTCAATGTGTGCTATTGTGAACGAACGATTCATTTTTGTATATTGTATTTTTGTCAATCGCATTTTTGTAATTGACTGCGATTGACAAAATCCTTTAGAATCGTTCGTGCACAATAGCACACATTGAAAATAGTCAATTATCAACTGTCGATTGATCTTCGCAATAAGGCTCTCTGTTGATCACTCTACTTAACATCGAAACACTAGCACTAACGCCCGCTTTTTGCTTTTTTTTCGCAACTGAGTCGCAGGAATTGGACACACCTCGCAAAATTGCTCTTCTATCAGCCTCTGTTGTGGCCGTTTTATAACCTCCTTTCATATTTTTCCCGTACGACTCTTTATTTCTCAAGTACGAATAGATCAAGTTAAAGCTTCGTCCAATTTCGGTAGCTATAGTACGCCCGGTTAATCCTTGTTCCTTAAGTAAATCGATCTTAGCCTTCTCAACACTGCTAAGTGATTTTTTTCTACCCATCTTTCTCCAAATTTACAAACAAATGACAATTAAATAAATTAATTCACTCAGAAAACTTTAAAAATTGTTTTAACGGGTTAATCTTCTCGGAACACACATGAACAATGAAGATAATGACTATGTATGTACCTGTATGTATGCTTTGCGAGAGAGCCAGAGAAAAAGTAACGGTGCTTTTTGAATTATTCTTTCTCATTTCTTTTGGCAACATTATAGACAAATGGTTAGCAGCATCAAATTATAGATTCATGTACATTATGTGGAATTAATGAGCCATATAGATTTGAAAAAGCTGGTACCTATTCAGTTGGAATAGAGTGTATATTATATATATTTTGAGTTGATTGAATGAAATGTAAATTGCGGTTTACGATTTATGACGTATTAAAAAAAACTACTTACTAGATCTAGTTCAAACTAATTGTCGGTGGAATTTTGCATGGTAATGTACATCATATATTTTTTTTAGTCTTATTATTCCCTTATTTTAGAAGTTCCAGGGGGGGGGGGGGGGGGCATACATTTTACCACTTTGGAACTGTCTCTCGCGCAAACTATTCAGTTTAGAAAAAAATGATATTAGAAGATGATTTTTGAAGACCTATCCATAGATACCCCACACGTATGGGTTTGAGGAAAAAAAATTTTGAGTTGCAGTTCTAAGTATGGGGAACCCCAAAAATTTATTTTATTCATCTACTTACCAAGTTTCAACAGTATAGCTCTTATAGTTTCGGAAAAAAATGGCTGTGACATTCCCGGACATACAGACATGACGAATCTATAAGGGTTCCGTTATTTGCCATTTGGCTACGGAACTTTAAAAAGAAAACATTTTTGGTTACCTTATTTTTAGGCCGAACGGCAAAAATTATAGGTAAGGTTATAGTTAAGACATGAGCGTCCGCATAAGGATCATTAATTTAGAAAAGGTACCCTGTTAGATTAAAGTTAGATTTAATCAGTTTTGTCTTGTACGTATAAGTTGATATAACTAACACATAATAAAAAATTAATTCAAAAGTAAAAAAAGTAACTATCGAGGCATACTCCTGCTACATCTCGCATATAAGATCATATCCAATGTACTGTGTAAACCTCTGAAGCCGTTCTGCAACACACCAATCGGCGCGAACCACTGTGGCTTTCGGACGTCAGATCGATAGTAGGTCACATTTTCACACAACAAATCCGTCCAATTATTGGGATACGCGGCCGATCTCAGCTTAGTAGAGGTTTCATGGCTATTGAAAAGCAGGCAAAATAAGTACGATAAAACTAAGTACTTGCTTTCAACAAACATCTGTCCACCGACTAGAATAAAATGTCACTGTTGATAGTAGCAACATCGAGGTAGTAAGGGAGTTGACCTATTTGGGAATAAACATCAACTCCACGACACCTTAGTGTAGATACGACGAAGAATTATTACTCTTGGAAACTGTTGCTTCTGTGATGACGACATTAATAATCCCGTATAGGTGTAGGGTGGATGACGTGACGTGAAAAGTCAGCCATCTTCTGTGACCCAAAACGCCTTTTACCTGAAGGGAAGGGCTCAAAATACAAGGAACAATGTTAGACATCGTACAAAAAGTATAAAATAAAATTAACGGCAGCAGAGATGAATATGGTTCGCGTGACAGCAGGAGTAACAAAGATCCTACGAACCCTGTCAAAAAGGCAATATCAATCAACCTTCCAATAGAAACGCGAAAGAAAGGCAGGTCTAAAAAATCCTGGATCACACAAATGCAGCAACGACAAAGTGATTCAAAATCGATCTGAATATTTTCTGAGGTCTAAAGAACCCTACGGGCTAGGGATGCAGTTAAGCGGGAGTGTTATAATCCCTTTAATCCTGATCATAGCCTCACCGCCATTAAAGGAAGAAGAAGTTGTTACATAATATTAAGTTCTGTTAAGCCGTTTGTACCTGGTAGATTAAATAAATAAATAAAGAAAATTCCACTGAAAGTATACTCACAATATAAATGCAATTCAGTTTGTAAAAACTTTTTATAACAGCATAACAGTGCATTTCACTAGTTAACTGTAAAACTACTTACAATTTCATTATATCTGCAAAGTTAAAATTTGAAGTATCTGTATCGGCAAGTCTTCCAATTATAACCCTATATCCCTGTGGTGTTGCTTTAGGAAGTGGTAAGATTGCTCTACAATTAATTCAAACAAACAAGATTGAATCGTTTCACTTTCGACCCTTAAACAAGTTGATAACCCTTACACAGTGTTCATTGCTTTTTTCAATTCACTGCGCTCAACGTCCAAGTTTTGAAAAAAATCTGGACAGTGAGTGCGTATGCTTAAGTAAGTATCGATTGTTCGTTTTGTCGCTTCCATACTATAATGACAAGCGTGGAAAAATAAAATAGATTCCGCTTCGGATAAATTTGGCATGTGGGGCTGCTGCTTTATCCACTGCAGTAACTTAACAACCTCTTCCCGTTTCATTTCGGGAAACTTCCGGTATTGCTCCTCCATATTTGCAGGGCTCATTGCGTAAATCTCTCTTGTTAACGGTGAAAATAACTAAATTTACTTATATTTTAGTACGGAGAGCGTTTTATTAACTAACGTTTTTCGCGACCACTAACCAACGACTGCATCTGCTTCAGAGAGTAAAATCTTGCTATGCCTAGAAATGAAAAATGGAAAATGTAATAGTAAACTTGGTGTGGATGTTTTGTGTAATTATCAATCTAGGAAAGCTTCGAGTTTTATGCAATCCAATCAATCCAATGTTGGATGTGTATTAGGAGGCTGCTAGTGCGTGCTTGTTGGTTGGGATTGCGAGTGTAACGAATCTTTGCTAATAGCGTTTATCGGTCTATCGAATTTATCACGATACAATGATTACATGGGGCAATGTACGTTCTTCGACAGCAGCGTGTTTTAATTTAAATTTAAATGAAAAACTAAACATCCCTCTCCTGCACTGATGATCAAAATGCCGTCAGATGAGATTGCTATTATTTAAGCATTTCAAAATTATCTACAACTTTTCATAGTTTGTACATAATTTCGTCGTAGTGATCTTCGGTCGCAATATTGTTATTTCTAGCAGCTCAAAAACCGTCACACTTACATAGATCACAATGGGATCCAAAGATGGCAACAATCTCGCGCTCCACAGGATAAAACCACTCTTAACTACCTTTGTAGTAAACTTAAGAGAGAAATTCGAGACTTTAAAAATCGTCAAATTTCTACATATCTTGGAAGCCTAACTGCGGATAAAAGTACAAATTACTCGCTCTGGAAAGCCATGAAAGGCATTAAAAAACCAAAAACGCAAGCGCCACCCATCAGGAAAATCAATGGAGAATGGGCGAAGAGTGACAAGGAAAAAGCCGAAATATTTGCAGAACATTTGGAAGAAACATTTAAACCATTTGATGGTCAAGCGTTGCTCGAATTTCCTGTCCTAACCGTGGCACCTGACAATTATAGAATAAAAAGTGTATCGCTAGCCGAACTACGCTTCGAAATAGAGAAACTAAAATTAAACAAAGCTCCTGGATATGACTTAATCACAGGACAGGTCCTTAAAGAGTTACCTAGGAAAGCTTTAATAAAGTTTGCATATCTTATAAATGCATCGTTCAGGTTATTGTACGTTCCACGACAATGGAAGGTAGCTGAAGTTATAATGGTTCCAAAGCCCGGTAAACCACTGAATGACAAAAAATCATATAGGCCAATATCTCTCTTACCGATAATGTCGAAGGTATTCGAAAAACTTTTGTTAAAGCGCCTACATCCGATTATCGAAGAACGTCGATTAATACCTGACCACCAATTCGGATTCAGGATTAAGCACTCTACAATCGACCAGGTTTACAGAATAACCAATGTAATTGAAAGAAGGAGAAAAAAATATGTTCTAGTGTTTTTCTCGACGTCTCTCAGGCCTTTGATAAAGTATGGCATACAGGGTTGAAACATAAGCTAAGACAAGCTTTTCCGAAACAGTTATCTGATATCCTTAGTTGTTACTTATCAGACAGACTCTTTCGTGTAAAACACGGAAATGATTACTCTGAATTCAAAGAAATCGCGGCAGGAGTTCCCCAAGGAAGCGTTCTTGGACCGATCCTATTTCTAATATACACTAGTGATATTCCTCAAGAAGAAGGCACAACAGTAGCCACATTTGCAGACGATACAGCTATATTAGCGGTCAGTAATACCGTTGAATCAGCAACTAATAAACTCCAACGTTCTATTGACAAAATTTGTGATTGGACAAAGACTTGGCGTATTGCTCTCAACGAGGCCAAATCAACGCACGTGAATTTTACTTATAAAAAGGTAGACAACTTACCCATTTTCATTGATTCGGTACGAATTCCGTACGCAAACGAGGCAAAATATTTGGGTATGACACTCGATGCGAAATTAAAATGGAAACCGCACGTCAAGAAGAAACGCGAAGAGCTCGCCATTCGATGTAAACAAATGCACTGGCTGCTTGGTAGATTTTCCCAACTCAGCATGCAGAACAAGCTGCTTTTATACAAGCAAGTACTAAAACCGGTTTGGACATACGGTATACAACTTTGGGGTTGTACCAAATCCAGTAATATCAAAATTTTACAAACTTTTCAAAACAAAGTGCTAAGAAAAATAGTAAATGCACCATGGTTTATCAGAAACACTGATATCCACAGAGACCTAACTATGGCTACCGTCGAAGATGAAATAAAACATTTTGCCTGCAAACAACAGACACGCCTTCACGGTCATTGCAATATCACCATGCTACAAATTCGAGACGATACTAACCTAGTGCGCCGATTACAAAGGATAAAACCATTTGAATTAGCGCAATAAGATGTAACCGCGTGCTTATGGCGGTATTAGCAGGTGCCTCCACTGGGAAGCTGCCTGCCATACGCGTAATTTACAGTTTAAATAAAACTACTAGATAGGAATAACCTAGTTGTAGTATGCAGGTTTCGAAGGGAGGTGGTTTTTGTTTTCTTATCTTAAGTGAGAAAGAGTCGCATGTACGATTTTCCACCTACCCCTATTATTTTTTTTTTTTTTTTTTTTTTTTTTTTTTTTATTATTCATTATTCTCATTTCTTAAACATAAAATAATGGCTCGTCCGAGCCTAGTTCTGGTTCCAAGTCTCGTGCTTTTAACCAGGATAGGTAACTCTCAGCTTGCTGAGAGTAACGATAATATTACTATGGCTTGGGAGTAATATTAGAAACTCTAAAAAAAAAAAAAAAAAAAAAAAAAAAAAAAAAAAACAATGGGATCCTTTGTGATACCATGTTAATCTAGGATAGTAATCTCCCTACCGTTTGAAAAGTGAAGCGCTCTAATATATGTGACGATCTTGGACTGAATAATTTGCTTCCGTTATAAGAAACAATATATAATATTAGAGAAAGTAGTTCATCTGCAGCTTGAAAGTTATTTTGAAACAAATAAAATCAGCATTAAACATGTCGCTTACAAGTTGGAAAGAATCAATCTCAAAGTAACGTGAAACTCTAATTGTTTTCCTCGACCTGAAAAGAGCCTTTGAAACTATTGATCGCAACATTCTGATAAAAAAGTTATCAAAATACGGAGTAAACCGGAAGGAGCTAAACTGGTTTAGAAACTATCTATCAGGATGTCAACAGATAACTAAGGTCAACGACACGTCCTCGGACACTGAACTTATAGCATGAGGTGTGCCTCAAGGATCAATTCTTGGACCTTTGCTCTTCACCAATTATGGCCCCATTTTTCTGCTCGACGGGAAGATAACATACCGTTATCTCGAGATAATAAGTTCACCGAACTGAGACTTCAATAGCTTGCGGAACCACATATCACTGATATCCAATTCATGCCATTGCTCAATGAAATATAGTTCCAACATGTCTCTGTAGCGAATACCATTTACCGTAACGTGACGGTCATTTTCATCGACGAAAAAAGAACGGCCCAATGAAAACCGCATCAATCAGCGACTTTTTGCGGATGAGGGTTCTCACCTGTCCACTAACGCATATTTTACTTATATTTCTACTGGGACGAGAATTACGGCCGAAAATTGGCATTAACGGTCTTAAAGTAAAGTTGCGACCACCGACTCGGAATTTCGGTAGTAA
This sequence comes from Portevinia maculata, assembly GCA_949715645.1. NCBI lineage: Eukaryota > Metazoa > Arthropoda > Insecta > Diptera > Syrphidae > Portevinia > Portevinia maculata. Next base: position 136,079,073 of record OX454528.1, on the reverse strand, counting down.
ATTTCAACATGATGAAAATGTTGATTTTACTGAATATTTTGACATTGACAGTTCCTTAATCGGTTTAAGGGTGTCGCTAATGGAAGGCCCTTTATGCAAATATTTTCAACAAAATCCTTCAAGCTATTTTTCCAAAAAAAAAAATTAGCACACAGCAGTGCAATGCCTGGAAGAAAATGTTTAGAAATAAGTCTAAATAGAGCCAACAAAATAAGCTCCAATCTAACCAGGAGAGTTATTGCTATTCTAATAGCCCTAATTTGCATTTCGGTCTCTGCGTTTGACAACTCGAACGGTGGAAGCTGCGGCTGCGGCTGCGTCTCCATTGTGTTCAGCGAGGTAGGGTTCAGTATAGCAATACGTAAAAGGTATATCAAGAAAGAAATATAGAATACCATAAAATGGACTTCAAAACACCGCGTCTGTACGAGCAATATTTCATAGCTTACCATCTGTCACTTTTCATAGAAAGAAAGAAAAATAGAAAAGCATTAATTGTACGGTGGGCATTTCATAGCTTACTATTTCAATGGTGGAAATGTCGCATAGTGAGCGCTTCAATGACAGCCCATAGAATACTATCCATAGAATGCTATATGAGCTGACCAATATGTAGAATATAATTTTTCATAGAATACTATTTGTAGTCTCCGCGAGCAATTTTCTTAGAACGCTATATTGCATGAGACGCCGTGTCAAGGCGAAAACGCTTGTATGAAAGGAAACAAGCATACATTTTTTGACATTTTCCTTTTTTTTCATATTACTTGAAAAACGAAAGAAGTGATTCTCAAAGTACAACAAAACTAAAGCAAACTATTTTCTTGACGTTTATCATTTCCGATCGGTGTTGCGTTGGTACTTCTTGCGAATTATTTAATATAATCCAGCAATGATAGCGATTCTCTGTAGTTAAGAAAAGCTAAACAAATATTTTGATGCTGTTTTGCCCAGTAGTCCAACGCACTAACCGCTGAGCAACTGTGCCCACCAAATCCTTAATCTAAAATTAGCCGTGTTTTTTGCACGCGGATATAAGATTGACTAAAATAAACGACCATCGCCGCTTAAGAATTCATCAAAAAAAAAACTTGGCAGCACACATGCACCTATGACATGCACCGTGACACAGCTGTAAGTTGTTAAGAAATTTGTATTGAAAATTCTGAAAATAACAATAATAATAAAATCACAAATAAAAAAAATTGGGCCGAATGTGTCAGTGGTCTGTGGGATGTCGAACTTTGACATTTCCTGAAAAATTCATCGCAACAATTCATCAGAACCGAAGAAAATGGAATTTGGAAGCACTGTTTATCCCCGCTAAAGGACTTAGCGGCGATAGTTATCCCCGCCAAAGTTAGCGTATATAGGATAAGTTGTTGTTGTATTTTCCATGCAAATTTCAAATTATCCCTATATCCACGTGCAAAAAAACACGGCTATTAAGATGTTAAATATATCGCTAGACTCATATATAAATGGCAAAATTGCCTAGATGCAGTTTCTTCCCTTAGTCTCCTGTTACGACAAGCGCTGGTTTTTGGGGGGCGCTGTATTGATATTCTTAGCGCGTCCATGCACGGGCACGTATGAAGTACCAACAAGAAATCCATTACATTTACATTTAACTGGCGAAACTTATAAACCAACGCAGCTGTGAACAAACAAATGAAAATGAGCACGTTCAGTTTGCAAGGCAACTGCGAGTTCTTAAATAATTAACCCTCTATCACTTGCCAAATTATGGTCACGCTAGTTATTGGATTAATGAGAATGGGTAAAAGTAGGGAATCGTAGTTGCTTTGCAAATTGAACGCACCCAATCTTCTGATGAGTAAATACGGCCAGTGACTATATTGACATGATTGTATCCCGATGAGTTTAAACCGAATCCAAAGGTGGTGAGCGACTAAACTCAACAAAGAAGTTTTCCAAAAGTCGTATGCCTGAGAAAAGCTGCAGGTCAAACAATATATTTGGATGGGAATCACAATGGATTTAGATAGGTTAAGTACCAATCCATTTATAAGCAGGTAAATCATTTATAAACAGATAGAAACATATTGGCCTTACAGTGGATCCTTGGGGTACCATTCGTTTTGAGGGCTTCCATTTGCTCAGATAAAACTTCCAAAAAGTTTCACGACCCTCGTACCAAAACCAAAAATAGATAATGAATCCAGCTATGGTTAGCTCTAAACCTGATTGCTGGGGGTTCAACAGGTGGTTAACAGAAGTATCTGCATCAAAAACTTCCTTAAAATTAATCGTTCCTGTCATTTTATTACCAATTGAAGTAATTAAACTCTTCTTATTGGCACGAACAATTCTAAATATAACAACCTCACGAAGTAATCATTAACACTTTGTAGTAGTCAGTGAAGGGGTTCTCTGATTTCGTGGTTAACATTAACGAGAAGTAATTAAATTTCAAAAAAAGCTTTTATCCGCCCCAAAAGGACAACCTCCAGGGAGTTTTAGAATTTTGCGCGCGGGCAAAAGAACGTTTTTCTAAATACCGTAACAAATGAAAAGATCCATAACAAAGCCTAAGACAATTAAGAACACTTACTGTCATTTTAAAAATGTGCGTTTTCACGCTTTCCCTCTCCTGTATCCCGAGGGGCCATAGAAGAATAATTATTTTAATATGCATCTCGCCTTTTGCATCATAAAAGACTCGGTATGCTTCATTGAATTTACGAATTCTTCATTTTCATTATAAATAAATGCGAGGGTGTTTCTCTGTTTGCGCACGGTGAAGACAAGCTGAGCATGTAACCACGGCAACATAACCGCACTCGCACGCAATCCAACCATTCGTTTTTGGAACTCACCTCTGGGCATAATAGCCTCATCGTACAATAATATTAATAGTAGTATAATCGAACTAAATGCGCGCATTTAAAAAAACATCCCTTAAGGACTCATGTTCTTGGGATTGAAGAAGCGTTTAAGTGGACAATGTCCTCCCCCATCCTATAAAGTAATAGACACAGCCGATGCGGAAACACCTGGAAATTAGAATTTCGATACGGTCCAAGGGTGCAATAGCTTAAGAGATTCCAATACTGCACACAGTAAACATACCAGTACCAGCTCGCGTGCTTAAATGCAATTAAGGTTGAGTAACCGGAAACCATAAGCGTAAGTAATGATATTTTCTCCGAGTTCGCTGATGAATTTAAATTTGAACGCGTTGGATGAGATGATTCAGGGAATTTGATGTGTTTATGCACTTACTGTTTTTTCGTTCACACTTATAACGGCTCTCGGATTTGGGGGATGCGGAAACAAATGAGTAAGTACAGCGACAAGGTCTGTTAATTCAGCTATTCTCGTACATGGGTGCAAACGCTTTTAATGTTTGCATTCGAGCAAGGCTTTAGTAATAAAATATATGTCAGCTTCTCACAAGATAATAATAGCCCAAGGCTGCCAATCATCTCTTAATAAGATGGTGGAGCACTTCAAAAATCGCCTTTGTTGCGTATAGGAACTGTAAGGCCGATGAACTCGCCAAATGTGGAACTACATTACATATTTTTCGTGAAAAAGTTTCCCTAGGTATACCATTGGCTATATGCAAACGATAGAACCACGGTTGGCTGTACGATTTGTAATGCATGCGGAAAAAATAGGACACGATCCTCGTTGCCTGATTGACATTTACCAATTGTTTGGAATAGTCGGAGTGGGTCAGAAAATGGGCAGCACAAGTACCTATTCTGTTTTTTTTTTCGAACTAAAGGGCTGAACCCATACAATCCATTGATGCGTCGGATCCGTTAAACCAACGGAAAGCAATATAGAAAACACACATTCTTTATTGAGGTGGCCCATAACCAACGGATCCATGAACCTCGACGGATAAAAAAGGTCTAGTTTCTACTTTTCTGTCCGTCGATATATGTACACTTTCAAAAATTGAAGTTCACACATTCTAGAAGTGAAGTTGGCTTGACGTATTACAAAATTGAAAGAGGCACATTCATTGGTCGAAACATTGGAAAATAAGGGAAAACATTGGAACATGAGGAAAACTGCCGTAGTTTCTGACACTGGCGAGTGACAGACATTTCAGTGTACCAAAGCGAAACTGCAGCTCCACCTGATTAGTTTGAAATGGCTTACAATTGTAGGGTTTTTTTTTTTTTAAATTCGGGTTGAAGAGTAAGGTGAGAAATGAACAATTGTACTATACTGGCATCTTAGTTAGTTGGATCATTCAGTGGTATTTAGGCAATTAAAGGTTAGGCATGCATAAGGCATATTAAATGCAACCAATGTTTTTTCGGCTGACGAACTTGACGACGGATTCTTGGGACGGTTCCTTCTGTTAAGTCCGTTAACGCCGACGGATTCGTCGAAACAACGGATGCAATGGATTCTATGTTCTGGGCCCTCAATACTATATGCATTCCTCTCGAAAACATCCACCTATATATCCAGTGCTCGCTGCAGAGACGTTTGATCCTCGCTTATTTCATTCATTTCATTTCATTTATTTATTTTGTTTGAAGCTTACATGATACTACAAGAAAATAATTCTTAAAATTAAGTATCGAATTTTTGTATTATTTACAGATAACTAATAATGAATGATAAAAGGAAGGTTTTAAAGATTTTATGTTTATTTATATAATACGACTAATTCTTTTGCGACATGTGCAGAAATAGTTTTTCCCGAAATATGACTGACGAACTTATTCTTTGTAATTGAAGTGGAAGAAAATTCCACAATCATACAGCTTTGAGGAATAAAGATCGCTCTCCCACTGTGTGCGTGAATCACGGTAAGAGAAGCCTAAGACCTCTTGGTGACTGAACAAACGTAATGTAATCACTCAAATATTCAGGACATTTATTATGAACGATTCCATGAAGCTTAGGGATGGATCTAAAATCAAAATACTCGTCAAAACTCATTGCTAACAGATACCTTTTCTGTTAGGTAACACTAACACATCTTAGAATATCATAAATATACCGAATGCAATCGTTAAAGGCAACGTTCATCTTACGCCTGCATTCATAATCCAAACTGGGTTACACTGTGCAATTATAGGACAAAAATGGGAGCACCAAGCTTTTTATCAGACGCATTTTCATCTTCGGAAGGAGCATATGCGCGGATGTTCTCAAGCTTCGTAGCCCACCGTAGACTTTTCTGATCGTATCAGATGTGGCATCACAACAACTTAGTTTTCTGTTAATTCTAAATCCAATGTATTTGACCTGCTCCACAAAGGGAATAGTGACATCGTTTACAACAAGAAGAGGTACATCAGGTAATGAGATTTCATTTCTGGAGCAGACCATACCCAACGATTTAGCAGGATTTAGTAATAGAGTAATTAGATCAAACCACATCTGAATACGCGACAAATCTTCATTTACTCTAGCCACGCAATCTTTCATCAGCCCTAGTTTTCTGGACATGTAATGACGTCATCTGCATATAGGTGAACATGGCATTTTTCGAGAATATCAGGAAGGTCGTTTATAAAAACAGAAAAAAGAAGTGGTCCTAGCACTGATCCGTGAGGAACACCTACGTTAACCGTATATGGACTGGAGCTTCCCTGATCGGTTTGAACTGTCAGTAAGCGATCGCATAGATAGTTGAGAACCAGTTTCCGGGCAGTAAGAGAGGGCTTATGATGACTCCATCGTCAGCAAGGAATAACGGATGCACTTTCGAGTCCGTCACTTTTCCTTCAAGCAGATAATCAAGGTTTTTTTTCATTTGTTTTTTTTTTGATTGAATGATATATTTATTCACCTACTTATTTAACGGGCTCCCAACCTGTGGGGAGTATCTGAATGAGATAGTGCAACCTTCCATCCCCAACGATTCTGGGTACGCTGTTTCCAGTTATCCATACCACGCCCTCTGGCTTGGTTTTTAAAATGTAGTTTCGGTCTTCCTTTTCGTTTCCAGCCGGGGGGCTGAGACTAAGTGCGGTAAAGCTTATGAACTCGTCTGAAGTACTGATAATTTAACCAATCATCTTAAGAAGACACGTTGTTTTTCACAAACAACTTTTTGTCTACCTCAGAAATATTGGTGGCGCGCACGTCACTGCCACTCTCGAAATTTATATCTATAATTTTCTTATCAATATGACAACTTATCATTATCAGAAAAACACAATATTTCCACCTGAGTTAACACTTTTATGTTCTACAATAGCCGCCCTCGATCTCTATTAGAAATGCATTCAATATTTCTTAGAAGACTAAGAACACTGACGGCTTGCAACACGTCACGTCTAAACGTCATAAACTATTCTGAGTGGCAATTTAATTGGTTCAATCACAGTCACCTGACAGAATAATATCATCACGCACATTTTTGACATGACATCCATTTTAATTATTGTGGTTTGAATGTTTTATTCAAATCCGCAATAGATTCAAATCCATAAATAACGTGAGCACCATCATCCTTTCCCTGCATCATTTTGTTTTTAATGCGGTTGCAATCGCAACCTTGACATTAATAGACTTCACAATCAAAATTGCTACGCGATGTGCGAAACACTTGCTATTCAACACAACCGCGCTTCCCACTCAGTGAACCCTTTTACTAACATCTTTCGTTATCATCCAAATACCCAGTATGCACTCAGTTTGACGCACGGGTATTCCAAGTTCCAATTGAAAGCTTTCTTCTAAAAATTATAAAAGAAATTCAAAACATAACAGCAATGATGTTAATAGCACACAAACTCTCACTTTCGTTATGCGTTCCTGTTAATGGGAAAATCAAGGATTGAAGTATGTTACAGCCCGCCCTTCTCCTCAGAGTTTACCAGGCGAAACCTATATGCAATCGTAATGAATAACAACACACAAAGGAGTTATTGTTTATAATGTGGGGTGTGTAACAAAACCCCAGAAGAGTACACTTCATTGCCAACCGAATATGACACTTTAGCGTAAATGCATTTTTTGTCTATAGAGTTTGTGCGTTCTTGTAAAACAAAATGCATCTCGGACTGAAGTAATGACTTTCAACAGATACGTAATGCACGTGCCAATGCCGATTCATATGGGAGAATATGTTTATTCATTAGGCAAGCTTTTTTTTGCAGAAATATGTACATTGACAAATACATGAAAAAAATACAGTCCCACATCATAAGTGCAGTATAAAACTCATCTGCGAGAGAAAAAAACCTGCTCAGTCTGAGTCTCAAAATATTTTTTGTTCCAACTATTTTGCGCAGCAAATAAAAATCAAAATTGCTCATTGTACAAATCTAATCTATGCAACAGGACAAGGAATCTGGGAATCTGGATGTGTATCCTATGTGTTCGCGTATCTCTGACGTCTTAAGGCAATCTGTTTTAAATATGTTGGGAGCAAATCGACATATTCCGACCAAACTCTTGGAACTATCAAAGCATTAGGGAAACGAAATGAATGCACTTCTGTTCTACTTTTGCATGTTGGTACAAAACACACAGAACAACCTCGATGCCATGAACATATAAAAGATATTGTAGTGGCAATTGGCAATATGCGACTTGTTTACTTAACGGACTGCCGACCCGTGTAGAATCTCTGTTTCCGCGATCCCCGACACCCTGCTTAAAGTTGTTCAGATAAAGCACTCTGGCATCCGCGATGGCTTAGTCTTTAAAACACAGTTTCGGTCTTCTTTGTCATCGTTGAAGATCTAGTTCGCAGTTTTGTTCATTCGCTGGATGTGGCCGAGCTATTGTAGTCGACGTATTTTAGCTTTCCGGACTTTATCCACATATCGGTACAACTCCTCACCAATAAAATAGGCCAGGAAAGGAATCTGATAATCGACTGTGGCAAGCCGTGAAACAACGCTGTAATTCGAGCCCCCACTATACGTAGTAGAAATGTTTTTGTTGGTGTTGGTGTTGGTGTTGGTGTTGGTGTTGGTGTTGGTGTTGGTGTTGGTGTTGGTGTTGGTGTTAGTCTTGGTGTTGGTGGTGGTGTTGGTATTGGTGTTGGTGTTGTTGGTTAGAAATGTCATCAAATCACCATTAGACCTGTTGCTGCGAAAACCGTACTGCCGGTCATTAAGAAGTTTCCGGTATTCAAGATATTTCATAAGCTGACGGTTAAACAGCGTTTTCATGACCTTGGAAAGAAGGGAAGTAACTGCAATTGGTCCGTAGGAAGAGGGAAACGATTTTTCCTCTTTGTCGCATTTTACGACAAGTGCTGTCTTTTGGTGGCAATGCATAGAATTTCTCAGCACGTTCCTGCACGGGACACGTGGTATGGTAACATCGTAAGATCGAAATAGGCCCGTTTTCTCTTTTAATTCAGAAGATATACGAATTTAAAGTTTTCCGAAAAAAGGCAGATGTCATTGTCGGTCGTCCACGGCACATATAATTTTTTGATGTTGTTTCCGATATAAGCTTGCTTCAGTTATCACGCAAACTTAACAGTTTAAGATGTCAGCTCACAGATGTCTCAGATTGCGAAATTGTGCATCATCGACTGGTGGTAATCGTGTATCGCGTAGTTTTTGTTGCTTCCTTTTCTTCGACGTTTGAAGTCGTTAAGAGGGAAGGAATAGATTAGAGTTCCTTTGTGTTGACTCTTGGGTATGTGAATTAAAAATAATACTAAAATAAAACTACACACTTTTAATTGTTGTTGTTTATGTTTTCACTGTTTATTTTATTATTTTGTAAATTTTTAAAAAAACGGCATCGGTGCATATTTCAGTGTTCTGTTCGTCCGAAGTCGCGGGCACAGCGAGTCTTTAATAAATTTATAATGTTGAATATCAAGGAAACATATCCACTTTTCTTGAAACCATCGCTGGTGTCCCACAAGGGTCAATAATAGGTCCGTTGTTATTCACCGTTCAACAATGACTTTCCATCAGTCCTGAAGCACTGCAAGATCCAAATGTATGCAGATAACGTGCAGTTGGATTTAAGCTATCCTTTTGGACTGGTGGAAGATGCAACGGAACGATTTAATTAGGATCTGAATTCTATTTTTTTGTGCTCCCGCAGAAACAAAAGGAAGAAGAACTCTGTAGAGGCCGTCGCGACGAGGAAGCTCTGGAGATTACAACCCCTTTCTATTTCACTGCCCGGGTCTCCAACACATCAGGTACAGATTCCTGGGGAGACATTTCTTCAATGACCGAGACCAGCTCTCCGGCACACCGATAGACATTATAATGAACTGTTTGTATCGAACAATACAGTGAGTAATTAATCTCAGTTTTTGTAGAAAGGTTTAAAAAAGAGTAAGGGACGACCCTTCTCGCCGGATATTCACCACAATGGATCAGTATTGACCTGAGTGTGGTACTAAGCCAGCCCGCCTACCTAACCTAACCTAATTCCGAAAAAAGTTTGATAATCGTTATAGCCCGATCACGTATGGATACCCTAACCATACCCCCAGCTTATAAATGTTATTTCATTAGCGCCTTGACAACTTCAAACTTTCAGTGTGAACGCACCCTTAAACCGATTACCAAACTGTCTATGTCAAAATATTAAGTAAAATCAATATTTTCGAAGTACACGAAATAACAACATTTACAAATAATTAAAATTTACTACCGAAATTTCAAGTCGATGGTCGCAACTTTAAGAGCGTAAACGCCAATTTTTGGCCGTAATTCTCATCCCAGTAGACAAGCAATTCATAGTCTAGTGATGTTGCCGTGCCAGTGAGTCTACGTTTTGCCCGAAGTGTGGAGAATATTGCTGCCGTAGAGGCGTCCATCGCAAACCAGCCAAATCAGTCAATTTCACGCCGTTCTCAAGAATTGGGCCTCTCGCAGACCACATTAAGGATCTTGGCCCTTACAAGATCAACCTGACTCAAGAACTAAAGCCACTTGATCATATGAAGCGACGTGCCTTCTCGAATTGGGCTCCGGACATGATGGAAGAAAATGAAGAATTTCCTTGCGAAATCATCCTCAGTGATGAAGCGCATTTTTGGTTAAACGGCTTCGCCAGTAAGCAAAATATGCGCTACTGGACATGTGTCACTATTTGGTGCGGTTTTCATGCCGGTGTGGCGTCATTGGGCCGTTTTTTTCGTCGATGAAAATGGCCGTCATGTTACGGTAAATGTTATTCGCTACAGTGACATGTTGGAACGTTATTTCTTTGAGCAATTGCATGAATTGGACATCAGTGATATGTGGTTCCAACAAGACGGTGCCACAAGCCACACAGCGGGTGCAACAATCGAGTTATTGAAGTCTCAGTTCGGTAAACGTGTTATCTCGAGAAACGGTCCGGTATATTGGACGCCAAGATCGTGTCGTTTAACACCTCTAGACTTATTTCTATAGGGCTACAATAAATCATTGGCCTATGCCAACAAGCCGGCGACGTGAGAGGAGATCAGAGCCAATTTTGAACGAGAAATAGCGGCCGTATCAGTCGAATCATCGAAAATTGGGTTCGACGTATCGACCGCTGCATAAGTTTTCGTGCTGGACATATAAACGAAGTCGAATTCCATTCATAAATGTTTTGATTGTAATTCAAGCCAATACAATATTTTGAGATATCTCAAGTACTAGTTTGCATTTTATTTAAAAACATAGGGCCGGGCTATAGTACGCTTGGGCGAACTGTTGGATACCCTATTCTTATTCCTATCCCTCATAAGTGGGCGTGACAAAAGTCTAAGTATGGTTGAATTGTTAAGAACGCTCTACATATTTTGTTATATAACATTTAAAGGATTTTATCAAACAAAAATGAAGCTTTTGTAAAAAAAACGCTCCCTAGCTTAAACTTTGGTTTTTCAATAAAATTATTTTATATAATTATGGGCGTGTCACTAAGCGGATTTAATAAAAATTAACACATGAGCATAGAGGGCCCCTAGAGAGTATATATTATAAATTTCAGCTCCCTAGCTCAAATTATGGTTTTTCAATAAAATCGTTTTATTTAATTGTGGGCGTGTCAGTGGGCGGATTTTGAAAATTTTATCTCCCGAGCAGTTTTAGGAGTCATAGATCATATATAAAAAATTTCAGCTTTCTAACTCAAAATTCGATTTTTTCGAAAATGTTGTTTTTTTAGAGTTTGTGGGCGTGTCTGTGGGCGGATTTCAAAAAATCGTAAACTTGATTATTTCGGGACCCTAGAGAGTATATGGTTAAAATTTCAGCTCTCTAGGCCCAGTTTAAAGGCCTAATTTTTGCCGACGGACAGACGGACATGGCTAGATCGACATTACTATTGATGCTGATCATAAATATAGTAACTTTTAGGGGTCTACGGGCAATATTAAGGTATGTTACAAACTATGCGTCAAAATTAATATACCCTTAGAATAGGGTATAAAAAGAGTTATCAAGTCATTAATGGAAGACCCTTCATACTTTTCAAATTAACCTTTTATAACTGTTACACAATTAATGGATTTTGTATCTGCGGGTTAACATAATCGTAAAAAAATTAACAAACAAACAAATATATGTATTAAGGACATAAGTACGTTCTTCATAAAAAATAAGCAAGTTCTCAAATCCTCGGCTCGATGGACCACTCAGACCAGCCGGAGTTTATAGCTCCACATAAGTAATGCATCAAGCAGAAAACTTGTTCCAATATTGTTATATAAAATAATACTAGGTACATTAGGCTATTCCATAAATATTAAATATGTATATTTTTGCATTTTTAATTTACAGTCATACAACACTAGCTGATTGCACATCACGTGTATATGCCATAAAAAATGCATAGATCCCTACTGAGCTACGAGTATGTATGTTAAATATTAATTTCATATTTATTCAAATTTAAATGAGAACCAGTTTTTAATTTTGCTGATGCACGCGCCGCCTCTTCAATGGTACCTTTACCCATTCAACTTTTACTTGAAACAAATTGCATTTAAGTCATTTCCCATTTTTTACCATTAGAAAAGCAAAGGTTACCAGCACCCAACTTAGCAGAGAAAATCAAGTTCTCGTAAAATCAAAGGACATCTTAACCGCAACAAGGATTCCTTTGGTAGTCTTTACCATGTAAAGCCCATGTGTAGAGATTGGCAGAGACAGCCAAAGCAGCAGATTAATTATTAAATTCAAAGTAAAATAACAATTAAGGAGCGGTGCATTCTAAAACAAGAGTTGCAATACGAGTAACACACACGAGCGGTACACGTTCGCCAAATGTATCTACAAACGAAATTTAAAGACAAATTCATTTACAATATGTCATAGCGTCAGTCAGATACTTTGGTTTTTGGCTGTCCAATGCAGTCACAATTGTATGCAACCCCCTTTACCAAAAGGTCCTTTCATACGCATACTTGCCGTATATTATTCACCCTTTTCTTTTGTATTATAATTTTATCCGATTGCATTTTACTACTCCTGCTATAACTGTCAGCTTGAATATCAGAATCGTTATGTTTAAGTGTCAGGTTTTCGGCTTGGATTCGAATACGAGTAGAGATCAATCAACATTAGAGAGTTGGTGATTTTTCCACAGCTCGATATGTGCAAGTTTAGTGTCGGGCTGCTGGTAGGGATGAAGAATTTGTTCATGGTCTAATGCTATTCCTTGTATTTCAATATATTATGTGTTTACTATGGATAAACACGTGCCTTATGTATAAGGAACCGTGATAAATACCAAAGTAGGAGCGTGCTGAGTAACAACGGAATGCTGCTTTGCACAAATGCATACATTAACAAAAGTTTCTATTGTTTTTTTTTTTATTTTTAAGTTGAATATTAAAATCAGGACAAGCTAGTTAATATCTTAAATTAAACTCAAAGTCGTCTCCTTAGAAATTTCTTAATTTTATTGTTGTCACATACTCGTAAACTAGCCAATAGGAACTTAACTGCTGGTAACAGAATAATGACTTAAACATTAAATACATTTTGGAATGACGACGGCACGGCTTTTCGCTAGTTCAAGGAGGATGCAAAATGGCTAGTGCCTTTCAGTGATAAAAGAAGACTGATATTAATTTCAGCAATAAATTAAAGAAAAAAGAAATTGTATGGACGGGAAATCTGTAAAAGATTACATAGTGGGACATCAGAGAGTTCTTGAATGTTTTGGAAGAAGCGTTCTGTTCCTCAAGTGGCAGAGAAAGTAAGGTTTGTCCTCAAGTTATCACCGCAGCCTTAACAGATGTTGTCATCCATAAGATTTAGTTTCATTGTATGGTTCCTTAGTAAATTATGTCTGGTAAGTGCTCCGACAAACTTGGACAGTGATGTTCTGTGGTAACGTAAACGTTTGTTGGTCCGGTTCTTATCATATTTTGGCATTTTGGTTTCCGTGATATGTTACATGTTGTGTCCACATCAAAGAAACATTTTTTAAACATTTCAGAAACATTTCAGAAACATTTCATAAACATTTCAGAAATGTTTAAAAAACATTTCAGAAACAAAGAAACATTTCTAAAATGTTTCCGAAACATTTAAGAAATGATTATTTCGGTCTGGACGATTCGCGAAACATTTCTGAAAAGTTAATGTGTTTCCCATTTCAAACGGGAAATTTTCTTTGTTTTTCAAGAATTTACAGAGAAAGAGAGAAATATGGGAAACAAAGAAACATTTCAGAAACATTTCAGAAGTGTTTCTCGAAGCGTCCACACCTAAAAAACTTTTAAGGAACATTTCTTAAATGTTTCTGAAATGTTCTTTACAAAAATGGGAAACATTTCAGAAACGTTTTTTAAACAATGTTTCCTGAAATGTTTCTTTGGTGTGGACACACCTTTACAAGCAGTAAATGAGTTCCACCTGTTGTTGGCTTTGATTCGGATCTTGTATTCCACTCGGTTTTTTGAGAGTACTGTCTGCATCCCCACGGAAGCGCATGTGTTGCTTTTCGGTCCCGCGCTCGCCTCCGGTATAAAGCTTTTGTTGTTGTGTTTTTTTTTTCTTATTTTATTGTTCTTCGTGAAGAAAAAACAAATAAATAAACGCGCCGCCCATACATCGTGCGCCTCAGTGTGTGACACAAAATATAACGTAAACAAATGAGCCAACACGAATACCGGACATAAGCATTCAAACCACCAACACACTGAACTTGTTTCTCACCACTCACCCTGAAAAGTACGATATAAACGTATGGTGCAGGGAAATAACTTCACGGGCAATAACTTCACCACGAGTGGGCAATAACTTCACTTTTTTTTTGTGAACTTATTGCCCACCATAGGTGAGCAATATCTTCACTTTTTTGTGGGAAATAAATTCTCTTAACATTTTATGATAATTCAAGAACCGTACCTCGCACGTGCCCCCCTGCAACCCCCTACTTGGGGTCACTGTTTGATTTGGAGTGGAGTTATAATAGACAAACTCAAATTATAGGTGGGAAATATCTTCACAAAATTTACGGTGAAGTAATTGCTTACCATCAGTGGGCAATAACTTCACAAAAAAAAGTGAAGTTATTGCCCACTCGTGGTGAAGTTATTGCCCATGTGAAGTTATTGCCCGTGAAGTTATTTCCCTGCACCTAAACGTATTACCGCCTCTAGGTTAGTCAGACCATTGTGTCATATCAGCGAATTTCTCGTACTCCGGCCACATAGTTAAAGAACAAACACCTAAAAGAACCGTAATGCAATACGAGAAAGCCAATTGGGAAAAACTAAACGGTTTCTTTAAGAGCTTTAACTGGTCGCTGTGCTTTCTCGACAGCGACGTGGATGCTGCTGCTGATATGTTAACAAACATGATTTTATTGGGTATGAAATGCTTTATCCCTAACCGGATAAAAAGTATCAAACCCTAGGTAAACGCGTGGTGTGACTCAAGCTGCAAAGAGGCTATCAGGTTACAATAGGTAAGCTTTCGGTCTTATAAGGCCAACCTATCTAAGGAAAACCGGAAAAAGTTCAAACGAGCCAGAAATGACTGCAATGCCCTTATTAATTGTATAAAATTCTCCTACGACCAAAAGCTGAGGCAAAAAATACTACAAAGTCCTAGTAGTAAAATCTTTTGGCCGTTTGTCAAAAACAGCAAGAATTCGGCCTCGTCATCTATCCCGACGCTCATTTACAACGACATTCCAGCTGTAAGCTCTATAGATAAAGCCAATCTGCTTGCTGCTCACTTTCCAGCTAGCTCAAAGCTCCCAGATTGAGCTTTATCTCCTCCTGAACTCGAGCGCGTAGAATACTCCAGTACATGGGACCCATCCACTTTCGCACTCGTACAGTGGCTAGAGTACTTCGAGATATTGACATACACAAATTCGCTGGTCCAGATGCTATTTCCCCTATCTAAAGAGGTGTTCTTCTGCTCTGGCAAAACCACTTCGTAAGCTTTTCCATTTGTCCTATTCTTCAGGGCTCTTCCCGGGAAGATGGAAAACAGCATTTGTCCAGCCTGTCCCAAAAAGGCGAATCTTTTTCTCCCTCCTCCTACCGACCAATTGCACTTAAGTCCCTTCTTTCTAAGATCATGGAACCGTCAACCTCATGAAATATCTTGAATCGTGAAAACTTCTTAATGACGTACGGTTTTCGCAGCAACAGGTCCAGTGGTGATTTGATGACATATCTTACCCATAAGTGGAACCATTCTCTTCACCAAGGTGGTGAAAGTAAAATTGTTGCGCTTGATATTTGAAAGGCATTTGACAGAGTTTGATATCAAGCTCTCTTGTCGAAACTGCGTGCATTTGGAATCGATTATACTCTTCTTCAATGGATTCAATTCAAGTTGTTTTGGACGGTTTCAAGTCTGCAACTCACCAAATAAATGCTGGTGTTCCCCAAGGCTCTGTTATGTCCCCGACTCTCTTTATCACTTTTATAAAGGATCTCCTTTCTGTTACTTTTAATCCAATCCATTCCTTTGCTGATGACAGTACCCTCAGCTTTTCATACTCGTTTCTTGGGTCACGCCCCTCTTCTTCGGGTGTGGAACTGGAACAGCAACGTATGTTAAGCTCATTAAACTCCGATCTTAACAGCATAACTCAGTGGGGTACAGCCAATAGAGTGGAATTAAAGCAAAACCCACACACACTGCCATTAAAAATAAATGGCACCTGCATCGCTGAAACCGAAAGACTTTCCGCATTCTCGGTATGTGCTAATGACAGCCTCCGTTGGAATGACCACGTATTCGATGTCGCCAAGAACGCTGCGAAATATCTAGGCTTCTTTTAGTGATGTAAGAAATATTTCACCCCTTCTGATCTGGCTACAATTTATAAGGCGTTCATTCGCCCGAGTACAACGTTCATATCTGGTCTGGTGCATCAATAACTCTTATAAATAATAAATAACTCTTATTCATCGTCGTAATGTCACCTGTCTTTCGTTATTTTATCGTTATTTCCACCATAAGTGCTCAAACGAAATAGCCAGTTGCATTCCACCCCTAGAAGATTTCAACCGCAATACCCGACGTGCAATGAATGCTCATCAGTTCACCCTCAAGCCTGTGTTCGGACGTACAGTGAAGTTTAAAGAATCTTTCCTCAGCCGTACAACACGAATGTGGAATACTCTTCCACGCTCCATTTTTCAATCACATTGTAACCTACAAACATTTAAAACCAACGTGCATCGGTCTCTCTCCTTTTCTTCGAACCCTAATTTCCTTAACGCCCGCGCTGTGTAGCCAATAATGGTACTAAAAAAATCCCTATACATTATATAAAAAAAAAAAAAAAATCCCTTGATATTTATTACAGTCCTTGATTTTCTGCTTGAAGGAGAAGTGACGGACTGAGAGAAAGGCTCTACACCGCAGTTGTGCGCCCGTCGCTCACATACGGTTCACAATGTTGAACAGCGTACAAAAAGTATGAAGGCAAATTAACTGCTGAGATAAAGATGATTCGCACTACCACAGGAGTAACAATGGATGATCGAATAAGAAGTTCCAAGATTAGAAGAAGCCTTCACGTCGAAGAACCCATCTCAAAGAAAATGGAGCGCGACCGGCTCAGTTGGTCTTGTTCAAAGAGGAGATCCTTCGAACCCCGTCAAAACGGCAATATCAATCACCGTTCCAATACAAACGCGAAAGTGAGGCAGGCTTTAAAACTCCTGGACCACACAAATGCAGCAGCACCAGCATTTGATTGGCCTTAGCGCCGAAGTGATTCAGAATCGGAAGGTCTGCCGCTGCTTTCTAAGGTCAACCCAAAGAACCCCACAGCCGTCCCAGACAGAACCGAGTGGACACAACGTCACGTCTTACACCACGAATCGCTGTCAATTTGTACGGATGGGTCCAAAAAGGAGGACAAAGTCCTGGACATTCACCTCTCCTTTTACCTTCCAGAAAACTGCAGCGTTTTTCAGGCCGAAGTCACCGCCGTCCGCCAAGCCGCTGCCTGACTGTCGGTTAATACGATATCGAAATCAGATATTGTAATATACATCGACAGTCAGGCGGCCATCAAATCCCTTGCATCCAGCACTACGAGATCCAATAAGGTAGTGAAAGGCTGCCGCGCATCTCTTAACAAGACAGCCGGTCAGTATAGCCTCACCCTTTGCTGGGTGCCGGGTCACTGTGACATACCAGGGAATTGTGAAGCTGACGAAATGGCTCGACGAGGCTTTTCTGGTTAAAACAGCATAAGCGTCACCGACATCGAGACGCTAACGTCCTACCACCTCATAGACACCAATGCGGTGAGCGAAGCCTACCTTCGTTGGCACCAACTCGACCAGTGCAAAACCGCAAGGCTACTCTGGCCGACATTTAATAAACCCAGGCACATCGGACTTCTGAGGCATAAGAGAGGAACCCTCTCCAAATTAGTAAACGCCCTCACCGGGTACTGTGCTACAGGAAGACATGCTCAAAGGCTGGGCATTCCCTACAATGACTTCTTCAGAAGCTGTAGGGACGAGGAGGACGAGGAGACTATCAGTCACTGGGTGAATACGTTTTCAATGATCTAAACGATCTCAACAACGCCTGCACAGCAAAGATTAGCTCTTTCATTCAGAGGAGCAAATGGCTCCCTGAGTAAAAGTGTGACCCACCCAACTTACACATCGGCAGCACAATGGACCTACCTCTGGTCTAAGTGCATCCTCATCGAGGGCCGGCTCCAACCAACCAACCAACCAACTAAGCAACCCACACAGGCAGACCAGTGTGGATGCAGTTCAGTGGGAGGGTTATGATCCCTTACATCCTGATCATAGCCTCACCGCCATTAAGGGAAAAGAAGGAGAAAAATACTTCATTCTTTAACAGTACCTACTTGTTACAATCCCCAAACAAACCCACCTTCTTTACCACTGGTTGTGGATGTGGTTAGTCATTTCACATTCGCCTTCCATTCTTTTTCACATTCTCCAATTTCATGGAATTAAAAAAAAACAAAAAACACCCATATCTACTCGCTCCGTATCAAACTCAAACATTGTTTTCTTATCTAAATCTTTGCGGTGTGCCTGCAGTACTTTAACAAACCTTTGAAAATCTAAGAAACACACAACTACTCCTTTAGAAATCACCCCTCGTAAGTCGTAAGTAGTAAGGTGAGCACATTCTCTCCCCTTAGGTAACTTTTAGACATTCTTCTTTAACCATATTGTTTTCTGGATCGTTTACTTTACGGGGTTAGGGGCGACTTCAAGAAAGTGAAAAACGTACACCTCAAGACCAACTGAAGATCGAAGGAATGTTATGCCATTGCGTATTTTGTCGCTCGGTGGTTTGGATCGGTGTGTCGGAATAGTGCGGTCTTAATTTGCACACATTTTGTTCTAATTTTTTTAATAACTCTTTCTGATTGCTAAAAGGTATCCATTGATATAGCATATAGTACGTTCATGCTTCGCGACTCGCTTCAGTGCTTAAAAATTCGAAAATTGGTAAATAACAACCCACAACATTAAATTGGAATAGTCACGCAATCCTTAAACAAAATAAGAAAACAAAGGCATTTTTGCATTCGTTTGTCACCCCCGATAATGAAAATGTAAGATTTTTCTAGGGATTGCACCATAATAATTATAGTGAAGTACGGATACATAATGTATGTTATTCGTTTTGTGGTTGGAAAATGTATAATTTGTTTTGGCCTCAGTTTGTTTTGTGTTGCGCAGGTGTTAATAAATATTTGTTTTAAAGATTCAAGTGAAAACAAGTGTATATATTATTTGAATCACATAATAGTGGTTTATTTTTAAATAAGTTTCTCCCGGCTCATCGTTAAATTCCTTAACCCTAGACTCCCTCTTTGAATTTGTTAATGATATATAAGCTTTTAATAGCTTTACGATTTATCTAACTGTTTAAGCTTTAATTAGAAATAAACTAAACTGAACTCGTAAACCCTTTCTGTGCTGTGTCTGGAGTGGAATTAACCACCTGCATACACATTGAATACCTACATTAATGTGCTTGAAAAAAAAAAACAAAGGACAACTATCGAAACCACGTCGTGAAATGTTATTTACTGTCACTAACGACTCAAAGCAGATAACTCTAGTTCTTATTTGCACCCAGCTGCAACTTAAAATCATTTTCAACCCCCAAAATTGCAGTTTATTTTTACAATGGAATAACAGCAAAATCTACGATGGCAGGAGCATGAACAGCAACCAAAACAAAAGAACCCAGCTGTACCTAATGAAATGCATTTTTGTATAGTGACACATTTTGGGCACTGACAGATTTCTCCAGACTTTATGTCCCGTACCAGTTTTCCCATTCAATCGAGGGAAACCAGTAAAAGTTGTTGGCAAATAAATTCGGAGAAAATTGAAAACTTGAATATTTCTATATTCATGGTAAGTCGCGGCATAGTTGTACACTAAAAGGGTCATTTAAGGGTAGTGGCGATGGCTACAACAGCAAATCAAGTACACATTTCCAAATTGCAGCCATGTAAAGGAAATCATAATCGTCTCATAGTATACCTAACGCACTAAGGCAACCAACAATCGCGGTACGCAACATCCCCTATTTGTTCATAAGGACACTCCTGCGAAAAAAAAAATCTTTTTCTTTTTTCTTTTGTCGTAGTCTCCCTTCTAATGTGCACTTTGGGTATTTCACCCATCGGCTTGGCAAGTTCCCTTAAATCGTATTATAAAACATTTTTTTTTCCAAAAACTGCACCTGGAAGGATTTTTCATGCAGCACATGCCATAAAACTACAAACACGCGGAGTAAATTTGAGGTCGCGTGCTCGAAGTGCTCCGGCACTCGTCGACGTTGGCATTATATACAAATTTGTGTGTTCCTTCATCCATGGCATAGGGCTAGGCAGGGGTTCTTTTCAAATAAGGTGGTTACGAGGTGGTGCAGTAGGAATTATAGATCACAGCACATATCACATAAAACGTTGGTGGAATCAAATCGGGTGAACTGTGTTATTAGGCTGGATTTACTTTATATAGAAAGTTTCGACAGCGCAGTGGCAAGCGAATAGATTTGATTATAAAATGTGTTGCCATTTACTGGAAATAGTAGTAGTATGTAAGTACCTTAGTTATGCCACTCCGATGCTTTCAGAAAAGTTGCCCTCTAGGTCGGAGTCAACAGACCCTCCCTCTAGAGAGAATCTCATGCTTGAGATTCGAAAATGTCGACAGATTCTATTAGATCCGACAAAGAAAGAATGCGCAATGGGCGTTTTCATCGATATTGAGGGTGCTTTTGACGATGCGGCTTTTGACAGCATGTGTAGCTCTGCCAGACGACACGGCGTAGACAAGTCATCGGTGCTGGGGATAAAAGCAGAGATTGGGGATGCGGATTGTGGCCTTTATATGATGGCGGGGGTAAATAGAGGTTGCCCGCAAGGCGGCGTTCTGTCTCCACTGCTATGTTGAATGGTGGTCGAACCTCTATTGAACGCTCTTAATAGTTCTAACGTCGACGCTAAGGCGTACGCGGGGGATGTTGCTGTACTTTCTGTTGGATCATGCCTAGCTACTGTCTGCGCCAAAGCGCACGCGGCCGTAGACGTAATCGACCAACGGTGCACTAGGAATGGGCTCGCAGACAATCCTCTCAAAACTGAGGTAGTTCTCTTTACGAGAAGGAGGATGCTGATTGGGTTGACTCAGCCAGTGCTAAAAGGTGTCACAATTCAACTCTCCAATGAAGCAAAATATTTGGGAGTAGTAGTGTTGGACTACTAATCTTAACCCACCCAATGAACTAACTAATCTCTCCTATCATTCTACTTCTTCCTTATTTATGTAGCTATATTGAAATATTGTTATCTTTGTCTCTATAAGAGAACTAAATAACTAAATAAATAAATAAATAAATAGTTATACCACCTAATAGTAGGCAATGAAATACGTCCAGAATGACATTGCATTTGTAGGTGTTGAATGCAAAAATGCCTGCTAAATCATTAAATTAATTTAAAATAAATCTAAAGGTCTCAGGTACAAATGCCGCAGGCGCCAAGTAACATCGTAAAGTTTTTTCCACTGCCCCACTTGCGAACGTCTGACAAACATCCAAGAGTATCAATTGTCATGATATACTTCTCCAAATTGTCGTTCAGATTCGGCTTTAATTTGTAGGTACCTTCCACTTGCACAAGCAAATGGTTGGAGAAGCTAAGCAGTATGCCCTATTAGGCCGTTAATGCCGAATATTTATTTTTATTTTTTATCCTGGATAGTACATTTCTTTGGTCCAAGCATATTCAGCTGAAGACTGCTAAGGCGCTGTCGGTTTTCTGGCAGTGCAAGAGCAATTTCGGCAAAAGATAGGGCTTATCACCGACAAGAGTCCTATGAATTTACACGGCTATGATAAGACCGTTTTTAGCACTCGCGTCGGTTGTGTGGTGTGGTTTGCTTTCACGCAAATATATTACTGCTGCTTTCGCCAAACTCCAAAGGAATTCCAGCTGCACGGGCGCCTTCCCCAGCACGCCTGGCTTCGGCCTAGATGCTTTATTGAAATTCGGCTAATGCGGAATTACGAAGTCGACTTTCCTCGTGTTCAGGACTTTGTTCTGACCAGACTTTGTGCCTGGAACGGAATGCAGTCGAATCTTCACGGATGGCTTCAAAATCGATCAAGGATCTGGTACTGATGTTTTCATAGAGAGCGACAGCACTAAACTTTTCTTCTCGTTAGGCAAACTTGTGCCAGTCTTCCAAACGAAGACTTGTGCTATCCTAAGGATATGGGCTATATTGTTAGGAACAGGTGAAGGGGCGGGCTACCACTTCCAAACTATTTCGTGAATGCAATATCTCGCTGAATTCGGTTGGAGGGCTCAATTCATTTAGTGTTGTCTGAGTCCCGGGTCATAACGGGATCACAGGGAAAGAGAACTCCGATAAACTTGCTAGACAGGGCTCAGATGAAGCCTTCTCAGGACCTGAACCCGCGTTATGTCTGCCTGCGTCCTCGGTCAGGGCTTAAATTGACGGTTGGGTTTCACATGAGCACAATCGCAGATGGCATGACTCTGGTGCAGACAGACTAAACCAATTCTTCCCGACACGTCTGTAAAAAATCTGCGGCATTCTTGTTGTCTCTGAATAGAAAAGACTGCAGACAAATTACTGGCGTTCTTACTGGCCATTGTGCTTTTACCAAGCATCTAAAGGTGCTGGGCTTAAGCAATACCACCAACTGTGAAGCCTGTGGAGTGTCCTGCTTTTGCTTTTATCAGGTGGCAGGTAATTGTTGCTTGCTTGATGTGGTGAGTGCTGTAAAACTAGGCTTCTTATCATTGAAGCACCTACTAATTTGTTTTAGTAAAATGAGAAAATTTCAGTAAAAGTGGTGTGTCTTCCTGGACAGTACAATGGACCTGTATCGAGTCTGAGTGTAGAAAGTCTCGCACCCCGACAAGGAAAAAAAGGTCAGACAAATGTCTGAAAAGATGCAACTTCAGTCACAACTTCAAGTTCACGTTACCGGTAAGAAAAAACGACGAGAGCAAAATTAGTCTGCGTTTTTAAAGACTTACTCGTATAGTTCCAATGAATACAAAACAGTTGAAGGATTTGAACAGGAGTATACGAAAAGACTACTTAAAACTCTGCGTCACAGATTACCAATATATTGTGTATAGGTAATCTGTGCTCTGCGTATACTTCTTTCGTAGATTAACTTAATAGAGAAAGTACAACATTGGAAAAGGATCATCCAAACTATTCTTTTGTTCTTAATTAAGCATTCCACAATATTTCATATCCTACACTGTGTTATGCTTTATTCGGCTATAACTTAAAAGGGGTATAAAATGATCCCCTATCTTAATTACTTCCCTAACTTAACGGGCTGCCGACTCGTGAAGAGACTCTGTCCTGAGTTCTCGAACCAGGTTGTTAACAATCCATGGCTCTTGGATCAGGATGATATCTTCTCCATCTGTAGAAAGACGGAGAGGAAGGGAGGCCGAGGCCTTTTTGAAGTGCTGGAAGTTAATCTGTACTAATCGCAGCATTGATCGTCGTCAATCAGGCAGAGAAGCCTCCACCACGGTGTTAGTTAAGTCTTCCGATTCTGAAGATGACCCCAGGAACTCGGCCTCACTCAGAAGAACCTTGTTGAGGAAGCCTTTCGTGCCCATTTTTGACAAGATGGCGTCAAAGTATAAGGCGGAGTGGGATCGGCCTATATGATACTCCATATTCCATAGATTGAAGGGAGATTGATGCTCCAGGGTCAGGGATGTCTAGTCCTAGTAAAGAGGAGGAGCCAAACGAATCTCGCCGTTGGTCTTTGCCAAAGGCGCAAGGGATTCTTGATTGATCGCAACTACAGCGGATCTGAAGGATCCTCTTTGCTCTTCAAGCTTCGCGACTTTCCAGTCGTGAGTCGGGAGTGAGGGATTGCCGAGTTTATAGACTGTCGTTATTTCATCAGCCGAGGGGGGTTCAACAGGCTAAAGCTCCCCAAGTTTGCTTATGACGATCTTATAAAAGTACAAGGATCTAACGTCGTCACAGGCGATAAGCCGAACGTGATTTCGATGTAGTCCGGCATCTTTAGTTTCTGGAGCTGGTCCAGGGTGGTCCTTCATGAAGGCTAAATAGCAACGCAAGGACGTTGCTTAAGGACTTTTGGGTCTAAAAGGCGGAATTTGAGGTGGTGCTGGTGTTATGCACCTTTGGTTTTTTTGAAACCAAACCGGTTTCCTTCACCGATCTGTGGCGCTTTGACGTGCAGTTCTTGCCTTTTCCAGGAGTCCTTGGGTCCGTAGCGATCTGCTGCACATGCGCGATCAACGTGCACACGCGCCGACGTAAGCCGACTGAAGCCTTTCAGCGTCAGTCACCTCCCGGAAGCACCACCACAAGTTGGCGAGCCCGGTTTCTCCCAGAAATGTCCTAGCTAACTTAATCTAACTTATAAACTAAGAGGATGTTACCTAGAGTAACGCACCTTTTTGGGACGGCATGTTAACCCCTCCCCCCTCAAAAAGCCACCAAAATTCGGCAAATTGCTTTTCCGTATCGAATTTATCCCTCTCCGCTATTGCGATACTAAAACGGAGGAGCTCATGAGCATTGCCGACGTCCCCGCCGCGGATGAACCGATTATCTCTCGTGCTGCGGTAGCGGTGTTATAATACCGGGATACCATCCCTCGTCTGGATCAGCCCTTTTTGCATCAATATGGATAAATGCCTCCGGGGGATAAAGCCAGATCGCAGCGTACTCTCTATGTACATTTCATTGGGCTAGTAAGCCCCAAAGATCAGGCTATTGTCGCTGGCCATAGCCCTTGCAACGTGCCTTCGAGTCACCTTAATAAGGAAATTGTCGATCCTATTTAACTGAGCCCCAACGTATAGGACCTTGTTGGGATAGTATTTTATACAGTTGGATTCAGGCGTTCGGAACAACCGGAGACATGCCCTAGGACATTGTCTCTCCAAAACCCGAATCTTTTCCATTTAACTAGGTGCTATGTTAAACCACAATGGACAACCATAAGCGACGATCGACCTTATAACGGCCACGTAGCAACTGACCTCCACTCTGGAGTCAAGTTGACTGTTATGAAACAGTCTCCTTTTCACCTTGTCAGAGCATAAGCCTTCTTGGCCCCGGCAAAACAAGCAACTATATGTCTGTCGAAATATAGATACTGGTCAAGCCAGATACCCAGATATCTAACTACACTTCTCACCGCCAATGGCTGCCCATTTTGTCCAATAATGGCCAATTTCTTCCAGTTTTTTCTGGCATCCCTAGAGACCCCAGCCAATGGTGTTCTGAACAAGATTGTTTCCGTCTTCTGAAAGTTGATTTTCTTGTCTTGCCTTGCTAATATTCCGAAGCAAATAATTGATCGGAGATTGGCAGGGTTCGTCCTATCCTTACCCTTTTTCGAGATGGGACTTACCACAGCTACCTTCCAATGCCCCGGATAATGTGCATTATTCAGCGAATTGTTAAACAGCGTGGTCAAAATATCTACAGTCTCCACAGGCAGGTGTTTCAATACGACGTTTGGGACACCATCCATCCCCACCGACTTTTTATTCTTTAATAACTCCAAGATTCAAAGAAGATCGTCCTTCGACACGAACAAGTGCGATGCATCTCGGCAATTGACGACAACTGCTGGTTGTCATCATTGAATACGGTGAATCCGTTATTCTCAGATCGCCAATTCTCAAGTTCGGTGCGCAGATAGAAGTGGCTCACTAGAGCTCTATTCTCAATGTCGTGGTTACGGCGACCAGGATTGTTCACCGTGTACACGGCCTCGAAACAAGCGCCCAGCAAATCCACTTTCTCCTGTGGGTCCTCGACCACGAAGAAACCGTAGTTTGAAGCGACACTTTCTGGAGTAATTCCAGCAGTCAGTATTGTCTGTCTGTTCTCTGTTGTCTGGGAGATTCACTCACAAGAAATATCATTGTGATCCTTCCTCCTGAACAACTTATTTATCTGTCTTCTTCCACCCGCAAACGGTTGATGATGATGCGTGCGCCCTACGAAAATTTCACTTTCGTAGTTGAAAGAGCTCCACTAGTAAGCCATCAGGCTTACTTAAAGAGGATTTCTGCCTGTTAGTACAATGGACCGTTACCGAGTCTGAGTGCTTCGGGAGTAGGCTAAGCCAACCGCTTCTGCACTGAATGGTAGAATTGGTTCTTCATTGACAGCACGTTGGTTCACTTCGTGGCCTATCACTCTCTCTCTCTACATGATGCTTAAAGACATCTCTTCCTTAATTGAGTTTGATGTTTAAAATATGCACCTGCATCGAGATGTGGATGCTTTCGATTTCATTATGGTTCGAGACGACTTGGGTAATTCTGCGAAGATACCAAAACAAACAATAAATAATAAGATACACATCGATACATACATGATGGTTGAAACACCTTAGGCACGGACTAGCTTTTGATAAAGAGAGATTTCGCATACCGTTTAGTTCATCGGCAACACTTAAGCACTAACCATTTACCAACGCAGGCGTAAGCAAAAGTTCACTTGACGCTACCTATCAACCATCCATTTACAACCCCCTTACGATCATCAACAAGCAAGGCTAGAACATCTACAAAAACCTTTATCGAGCATCTCTCAAATGTGTTTGTTTTAAAATGTTTGTTCGCTTTTCAATGTGCTTGGTGCAACGCCACCCTTAACTTTATACGAAGGGAAGAATTGGAATAATTTTCAATATTGTTCTAAGTACGAATTCTATAATCTAAACACCACCAAAGAGCAACCATAACCATCTTTCACTACCACAAAGGGAACTATACCAAACGAAGTGCAACCCTGAGGGAAGGATTTTTCCACTTTGTTTTACCGCTGTACCTACCCCACCATAGAAATTACTTAAGGCACTGGATAACATGAGAAAAACACTGTGACGTATTGGGAAAAAGGGTGACTAATATGTCATTAACAATGCGAGATTCCTGTGAGTCTGACTGTGTATGTGTGTTGCGAGCATAGAGGCGACTCAATAAAGGGGATGTTTTAGTTCAAAGTCTGAATTTTTATCCATCCATAAATGCAGAATAAATAGATATTGAGCTAGTCATTCTGTATAGAGTCGTGGTCCTGATACGTCCTCGTAAAACGGAACTCTAATATTATTCCTTGAATTTGTTACATTAAATTAGTTTGTTGCAATTTAAATTTTGTTTACTTGTTACGAGGACCTGCGGGTGAATTTTTTTATTTATTAATTTTTATTTATTAATTTTGTTTTTTTTTTGTTTTTAACAAAGTTGCTTATAATATGTGCGTTTAGCTTAGTGTTAGGAAGTGGAAAGAAAAGTGCAAACAAAATTATGTAAATATGGAAACACTATCCCATCACTCACATCTTCATAGTATTACAAGTGGCTTGGGTCTGCTTACTACTGTTGCCCAGCTCCCACCAAAATACCGCAGCCGCTACCTAAATCTAAAGGCAAAGATTGAAATTCCCTTGGATCTGTCTGTAAAGCAACTTTCTCCGAATGACCAGATTATCAGCGCAAGTACTGGTAGTGCAAGCAGTTGCCATAACAACGACCAACCACCCTTCACGCCTCCACCATCGCCACAGCGAAGGCGAAAGTTTTCTCAAGGATCTGATGAATCATCGATGTCCTCTTTGTCGGCTTTGTCATCAGCAGGTGGTGTAGCTGTTGATTCAACCTACCTCCTTGGCCCAAACTATATCAACCCTGCTAAAATGACAAAAACCGAAGTTCAGTTGACCATTAAACGTGATGTCACCCCTTCAAAACCGATTAAATGTGATTCCGCACCAAAGACCACAAAAGCCCACCCTCCACAACCGAAGTTAAGTCGAAATAAGGCCACAAGGAAGTTGAAATTCGATGAGGACACGAGTTCTCCGGTATCCGGAACAATAATTCGACCATTGGAAGAGATAAATGAGGGTACACTGCAGTATAGCAACGGTGACATCGATCCAAAGTATAACATTGTTGAGATAACCGAAGAAACTAAGGCTGAGTTGGCCGCCATCAAGAACGTTATCGGGGACTACGTCTGCAAATTGTGTCGAATTAAGTTTGAGGACGCCTTCGGATTGGCACAGCATAGATGTTCTTGTATTGTGTTACTGGAGTACCGCTGTCCAGAATGTGGAAAACAATTCAATTGTCCAGCGAATTTGGCCTCACACCGCAGATGGCATAAGCCCAAGAAAAGTGAGTCCAAAAAGGAGAACCAACTTCAGGTGAACGGCTTCGCCGCGCCCCAGTTTCACTGTGAAGACTGTGGAAAAAGTTTTAAGAGGGCTGCATACCTAAGAAAACATAAATTGACTCATAAAAAACAGGCTAGTGATCAGGTGTCTGATGGAATTAAAGATGATTCGCTTAGCGCTGAAGGGCAAAGTGTTCATTCAAACGAAGACGAAGGCATTTACACGAACGATTATGACATGGACTCAATATCTGATTGTAGTTCGAATTCCGGTCGATTGCAAATAGTGGAAAACAACCTAACAGAGGAGGAGAATATTGCTGCCACAGCCCTTACGAATTTGAGAAATTGTACTTCAGTGATTCAGCATACAACGGTGGTGGCAATGGCTCACTGAATCGTTAGGGTGAGAACGAGTGCGTTGTGTGCTCGCTTTTATTTAAACTTTTGTTTTATAATTAAGTATTGCCATTGGACTTTGCTTTAAGCAAACTTATTTTTTTATTTGTTCTTTCTTGTTTATTTTTAAAAACTTTATAGGTTTTGTTTTGTTTTTTTTTCTTTGTTTTGCTTATTTTTATTCCTTTAGTATTCGCAACCAAAGTTGGTTTATATATTTAATTTTGTATATTACTTGGATGCATTCCAACAGAGAGAATTGAGTTCAATCTAGTCACGTTTATATTGTAATACAATTGTTTAAGTAACATTATATTTAATTATTTGTTTGGTGTGTGAACAATTACCGTATTAATTTTGTCTATTAATTAAAATTACATAAAACGAACCAAAATAGTAAACCTATTCTAGTCATGTTTCTAGTCATTCTACTACACCAACAAACTAAACCAAAAGACCTTAGAACGAAGTCAACCCAACACACACACAATTTAAAAATATATTTATTTTATTCATAAACTTTATTTTAACTTATTGAATTTTCGAAAATCTTTGAATCTTTATTCACTGCATTATTCAAATCGAGTGAATTCTAGTCATATTAGTTTGTAATCGTATTCAAATATCTCCAGAGATTTTGCTTACTTATTTTTTATCTATTATCCGTTAATTTAAATTTATTCCTACTATTAAGTTGTATATTTCAAATGATACCAGTGCATCACTACCAAAATATATACAGCTCAGACCAAAGAATTTAGATATTAAGCCTTAGTTTAAAGGATGGCCAGTATACCGGCTTATTTATTTAATTTAGTTACTTTAATTTTGATGGTTGTATAAGAAATGAATTGAGAAACCAACGAAAATATATCGCAGCGTACTTGTTCCTTTATTTTCAAATACATTTTCAAATTTCTGATGGGAAGTACAAGTTGTAGTTAACAATAAAAAAATGCCGCATTTACAAACAAAAATGTTTGATCATATCTCATAAAATTTGATTTTATCTAGATTTTTAAGGTAAATGTATATATGATAAGTATATATATGTATTTTTGTATTAAATTATTTTTTATAGAAAAATAAAAAAAATTTAAGTCAAACGAAACGTAATTAAATAAATAGGAAATATGTGATACTACAAATACTATAAGCGAATTTTTATTGTAAAATAAACAACAAATAAAACCTGTAATGATTTACATTATTTATTCAATATTATACGTATATTTTTTGATAATCTAATCTTATATTAATCTTATTGACAAATAAATACGTTTTTTTTCAATAAAAAGTTTCAGGTTTTTTACATTTAATCATTGTGAATTCTAACCGATCACGGCGAAAAACGTTGAAATTTCTTCTAATGTATGCAAGTATATAGTGCCGGTTAATTGATTTCGATAGGATACGTTGCAAGGTACAAAGTCTGCAGTCGGATACGAGGTAACCCAGAACAATTGCTGAGGTATGCACCATCGCGTATTTCAATTTAAAGATGTTACATAAATAAATAAAACTAGTATAAAAATAAAATATATGAAAATCAAGATCTTGCATCGCAAGCGGCTGTATCAGAGTCACTGCGTTCTAGCACGAGTTGGCAGCAGTCTTTTCTTGCTAGTGATGGAAATGCCTACAAGGCCGGAACAACTTCGTTGCATGAGGCAATGGATGGGTTCCAAAATAAAAATGCATAAGATGCGTTATAGATGAAAATTCATTATTTGCGAAACTTAAACGAGAAAATTATGACAAACTTGCAAGTGTCTTAATGCAGCTCAAGCGTTATTGATGCGCATCACTTGCTTACTTTTACTTAACCGGCTCCGAGTCCATGCGGTATCCCATCCTCTGCGATCCCGGGCACGCTGCTCCAGCTGTCCAGACCAAGCGCTCTGGCATCCGCGACGGCTTGGTCTTTAAAATGGATGTTCGGTCTTCATTGCCCTCTCGAGCCTGGGAGCTGGCAGTCGAAGATCCTCTTGGCTGCAGCATTATTGTCCATGCGCTCAATGTGACCGAGCCAATGTAGTCGATGTGATTAAGCTTTTTGAAATACATCCACATCTTGGTACAGCTAATAGAGTTCGCGGTTGTATCTTCGCCTCCATTCTCCTTAATCGTACACAGGACCAAATATCCGACGGAGTATTTTTCTTTCACAAGAACCCAATATTAGCTCCCCTTTCCTACTTAACGTCCAGCTCTCGACACCATTAAGCAGGACTGTGAGGATTAAGGTTCGATAGAGCATGCATTTTGTTCTTCGACTGAGGAGTCTTCAGTCTTAAACCCATTTTTTTGGCCAAACCGAAGTAGCGGTTTCCTAAGTTAATTCTCCGTCGGATCTCCACTAAGGTGTCATTTGTGGAGTTGATGTTTACTACAAGGTAGGTAAAATCCTTAACTACCTCGAAGTAATTTCTATCAACAATGACGTTTTGTCGTAGGCGGTGGACAGATGTTTGTTTGTTTGTTGGTAGCATGTATTAAGTCTTTTCCTCATTAACTTCAAGACCAACCAATTTCGCCTGTTCTTCAAACGCAGAAAAAGCCTCTAACATGCTGGGAATGGCCGATGATGTCAACGACGTCCGCATACCCCAGTAGTTGGACGGATCTATTGAAAGTAGTGCCATTTGTTTTTCTTATATGCGACATTTAGCGTGGTTTTGCCTCGATAGTTCTTACGGGACGTACGATCACCAGTTTCATCACACTAGGTGGCGCAAAAATCATCACCCTATCGGGAGATGCGATGATGTTTGCAAATGGCGGCAAATGTCCATTCAACTTTTACGAAATACACGTCAACAAGCCATGAACCACTACTTACACTCCTAAAGAACGCGGAGTAATTGCTTTGTTTTTTTTGCGGAATAATTCGTAAAAATTACAGCTAAAGAACATCGGGTGACAACTTTTGAGTCACCTTGTACAATGTATAACGATAAGATGTAATTAGATCGATCGTCCGTTTGATGGTACATGTATGGTGAGGGGCAAGTGCTACCCCCTGACTACGAGATGAACTGACCAAAGTCGTTTGAGTGATGAAAAAGACCAAAGTTTTATATTCACGTTGTATGCGAAGTAAAGGGTTGACAACTTCTCTATACCCTATTCTAAGGGTATATTAATTTTGACGCATAGTTTGTAACATACCTTAATATTGCCCGTAGACCCCTAAAAGTTGCTATATTTGTGATCAGCATCGATAGTAATGTCGATCTAGCCATGTCCGTCCGTCCGTCCGTCGGCAAAAATTAGGCCTGTAAACTGGGCCTAGAGAGCTGAAATTTTAAACATATACTCTCTAGGGTCCTCAAATAATCAAGTTTACGAATTTTAGAAATCCGCCCTCAGACAGGCCAAAAACTCAAAAAAAAACAAAATTTTGGAAAAAATCGAATTTTGAGCTAGAAAGCTGAATTTTTTTTATATGATCTATGACTCCTAAAACTGCTCGGGATATAAAATTTTCAAAATCCGCCCACTGACACGCTCACAAATAAATAAAACAATTTTATTGAAAAACCAAAATTTGAGCTAGGGAGCTGAAATTCATAATATATACTCTCTAGGGGCCCTTTAAGCTCATGTGTAAATATTTTCAAAATCCGCCCACTGACACGCCCACAATTTAAAAAAAAAAACTTTTTTTGAAAATTTAAAGTTTAAAATATATACTATAATATATACTCTTTATTGGCCCTTTATGCTTATGTGTTAATTTTTTTTAATCCGCCTACTGACTCGCCCACAATTAAATAAAACAATTTTATTGAAACACCCAAGTTTGAGCTAGGGAGCGTTTTTTTCGATCAAATCGTTTAAATGTTATATAACAAAATATGTAGAGCGTTCTTAACAATTCAACCATACTTAGACTTTTGTCACGCTCACTTATGAGGGATAGGAATAAGAATAGGGTATCCAACACTTCGCCCAAGCGGACTGTAGCCCGTCCCTATGTTTTTTAAATAAAATGCAAACTACTTGAGATACCTGAAAAAAAAAATTGGAATGGAATTCGACTTCGTTCATATGTCCACCAAAGGAACGTATGCAGATTTTCGATAACTCGGCAGCACATTTCGGCCGATACGACCGCTATTTCTCGTTCCATATTGACTTTGAGCTCCTCTAACGTCGCCGGCTTGTTGGCATAGACCAAAAATTTAATGAAGCCAGATAGAAAAAAGTCTAGAGGAGTCCGTTCACCGAGAGACTTCAATAACTCGATTGTTGCACCCGCTGTGTGGCTTGTGGCACCGTCTTGTTAGAACCACATATCACTGACGTCCAATTCATGCAAGTTCTCAAAGAAATAACGTTCCAAAATGTCTCTGTAGCGAATACCATTTACCGTAAAGTGACGGTAATTTTCATCGACGAAAACAAACGGCCCAATGACGCCAGCAGGCGTATTTCCTTTTCCGTGTTCAAGAGGAGGCAGTACTGTCTTGAAACGCGCACGGGTTTGTTACTCTGATTTCTTCCCAAACTCGTGTTCAATTCAAGGCACGCGTCCTCCAATCGCCAACGGGTTTGTAATTACCATGCGCCTTGAATGACCACCACAAATCCGTGTTCGTTATAAGGCATTTTTTGTTTATAAGTATGATGGATGGAGAAGAAAAACAACGCCTTATTAGCTCAGGTTTAGAAAAAGCGACATCAACTGCTATATTTTTTTTGAAAATTAATTTATTTGGGTAACAAAACAAAACTTCACAGGAAACTTCAAAATTACACGTTTATTACGACATAAGGCCAAAAATAAATAAATAAATGCTACTACATTGTCATTAAAATATGTATGCGCAAATTAAGGTACATTGGTAAATTACTTTTACAATGCATTTTTGTTAAGTCAATGTTTTTTAGCAGGGGGTTCATTACCATCAATATTGGTTGCAATATTGTGAACACGTTTTCGTTTCACAGTTTCAGACTTGGCTGGTCGTCCTGACTGAATCCTTCCACTGCATGACAGACCTCTTTCTTTTCGGCGAGCGATTGATGTAGGTTGTACTTGAATTTTTCGAGATCTTCGTCTGGCATTTTTTTCAGCAATAAATGATATGATACTTGATGGAGTTTGAAGCTTCGACAAATCACTTCCAAACTTAGTAAGAATTTTTGTATGTGCTGAATTTGAATTCTTTTCCAAGACATCGGTAATTCTTTGCCACTGGGCTTTAATATTTTGAACAGCATTGCCAAAACTTACATTGTTAGTAGTTATACTTACGGTGACCATCCGTCCTTTATTTAAGAGGACAGTGCTTTCTTTTTACCTCTGACCCGTATTTTTGTATTCTTAATAAAGGACGTATTTTGTCCTTTATTTTTGAAACTGTCCTTTAAATCATCGAGAAAAAGGCACGAGTAATTAAAATAACTGAAAAATTATTTTCAATAATGAATAATTTTTGGACCAATGACAAATCACAAATAAATGTAGTAAATACTCCTAAAGGTATACTTATAACAAAATATAATTGCTGCAGAACCTGCAAAGAACTAGACATTTTTTAAATAATAACGAAATTAATTGTCTCTGGAACACGACAATTTTAGAATGTCGGAAAGTCATGTAAATAAAAGAAAAATTGAAAAAGTGAAGTCAGAAACAGGAATTACTAGCGTAAAACTATGTAATTTTAAAGTGAAGATTCGAGAAGTTTCGGTGCCTTTTATTAATAAAAACAAGACTACAATTTCTTCCTTCATCATTTCACAGTTTTCATTTTCTTACCAGCTGAAATTCTGTGTGAACAAAAGTTAACGAAAGTATAAATTTTTCTTTCGTTCATCTTCTTACCATCATCTCATCTCAGTACGCGAACTTGTTTGTGTAGTTTCGCATTAGTACTCGAATGGACTTACTATTTTTAACTAAAGAGTGCTAGGGGCTTGAGTGGTCTAATGAGCGCCAATAAATCTGCAGTACAAATTAACGTCCTTTATTTCGCCTTGACAAATATGGTCACCGTAGTTAAACTGCTCTCTGCTCGATTTATTGGAAGTTTAAATGTATCTGGTACCTAATCTTGTGTAATAGGCTCAGTTTGGCTGCTTTCATTATTTACACTTGATTCACCCTTAATATTTTCAAATAATGAAGCTGAAAATTGGTCACCCAGAGCGTATTTTGCAAATTTTTGACGATCAGGGTCACTTAAATGTAGCGATGTGCTAAGTAAAGTCCCATGTTTCCTTTCCACATCACAGAGATGTTTACAAAATCGTCCCCCAGCTCCATAAGGACAGTCACATATTGCCATTTCACATTCAACAACGTACAGTTCATCAGTCTTTTCTTTGACGAAGTAAGTATTGCCATCCACATGTGTAACTTCTGTAATACTGCTACTTTCTTGGCAAAATTTTTCGTATGCTAACGAAAGCTTTCTTGCTCTCCCATTGGCAAACTGAATCAACCTTTTCATGTGATATGCTTCAAAGGTCTACGCAATAAAGTCCACTAATGCGCACATATTGAACACTTTGCAGCGCTGCAGTACTATGTCTTTAAAAATTCGTATTGAGGATTCGCAGTAATTATTTGTGTTATTGCCTCTTGTAAGAGTAGCGGAGCGATATGCTAAACACCACTCCTCACGTCGTCCCCACAAATTAGTTATGTGTCTTTCCAGCTTTTTATTTTTCTTCACTCTCTCCTCACTTAATAAATCAGACATACTGATTTCGGCTCCTTGCATTGTATTGGCATACAATACAGTGTTATATTATATTAAACAATCAAAAGACCCGTCACGTTCGTAATTTTAATCAAAACTCATCGCGGCTGTGTCATCCTACCGATCATGAACCTATATCGAAAACGTCGGCACGCTTGAACACTCAGCATTAATCGATGGTTGCAAATTCGATGACCCAAATTGCGACATCCGGAAAGCATTGCTAGCAGTATTACATTTCTGCAAGGTGACACAACTGGAGTTGTCGGCTTATAGCAACCTGACGATTTCCGCTGAGGGGTCAACGTATTGGCAACGCACAACATCCCTCCACCCCCGGGAAAATGTCGTGACCGGTCGGATGACTCAACCGACTAGAGCGAATACAATTTATTTAAATTACAACTTAAAAATAGGTTTATATACATCAATGGTAATGGTTACTATATACGAGTATAAAACTTAATTCTAACATTTGTATTGATTTAACTTAATTTTAACATTTGCATTGTTTCAATTCAATTCAATTCTTATTTAAGTGAACATTAAAATAAGACTTAAGTCTTTTACAGTACATAAAGTTAATTGGTTATCAAATTTATTAATCGTATACAAAATATCGTTTCTTATTTTACAAACGAAAATATATATTTTCCTTATTATTTATCGGATTGACATTACATTACCTTATATTTGAATTTGACAAATTCTAAAAGAATAACAGCTAGGCTTACGGGCTATTGTACGTCTTAATTATTATTTTATACAATAAGAGTAATAGAATTTAGAAAAACTTACAAATTGAAATTTAAATTCAAAACGGATATTAAAATAATTCAAAATGGAATTTAAAAATATCTAACAAAACAATCTACACTCGGGCAAATGTAATACCTCTCGTCGACTTCCTGTTTGTAGCACTGCGAATTGGAGGATCACCTATCTCAACAACGTCGGATTTATCGGGGATGGCATTCGTTATATTTGTAACGAGTTGAGTTGAGCTGGGGGTACTGTCGTGTGCGGTTCTGCGTAAATACCAGGATCTCATCAGTTTTACTACGACGACTGCTACTATCAGAACACTGAAGGACGTTAATGAGTACCGGTGCAATTCTACTTCCCACTGTTGGTTGCTTACGCTTTTACTGTCTTCTGCCCGTTCTGCTTCCATTTTCAGGTCTTCCAGCGATTTCTTTCCTTCTGCCAGACTTGCGATCATATCACTATGACTGCCTAGATGTAATAGCGGTCGCTGCATGGGAGGGCCCTTTGTCAGATTGCTGTATTTTGTCCTAAGCACTTCAATAAGTTCTGAATGGTTCACTTTCGTTTGCTGGATCTTTACGCTTACTTCCCGAACTTGCTCGTACGGTATGCGCATTTCCTTCGTACTTATTTCGCAAGGTTTTAAGATGTGAAGTATCCCTAAACCGTTAAGCTGCGGGGCGTAGGATGTTCCATCACAATTAAAGTTCAGGACAAGTGGTTCTTTGACATTGAATAACCATTGATTTCGCGATGACATCTTGGTGAGGGTCCCCTTGGCGGCTGGTGAGGCAACATAGTTGCAGTTCATTTGTGACGTGGCAGCATGTTGTAAAAATTCGACTAGACACTCTGAGCTACCACTGGTGTGCATGGGCCTGTTGTGTCTACATACTTTTATTGTTAACGATGAGTTAAACATTATATCGGAACACTGCATGAAATCTTCTTGCGACATGCTTACAAATAAACTATGATCATCTGCCTCGGCAATATACGCGGTTTTGCTATCTAAAACCAAATCCCAATGCTCGTCGAGCCTCGTGCGTACCGGATACATCTTGTGTATAGAGAATAATGTAGCTTCTGGTAGTGGCACTGTTATTTTTAGGAGATTGCTCCATCGTGCAGGTAGGTCGAAAGTTGCGCGGCTTGGTGTAGGGTGGAAGAGTCTAGGAAAAATCCCTTCGATTTTGATTTTTCCAGCATTGATGTTATGTTGCCTGTGTCCAAAATAAACGGGTGTAGTCTATTTTGATAAAGATCGTCAAGGATGGAGAGTTCGATGGATTTTTGGTTTTGTACCTCTAGTAGTTTGGAGGTCACCAGTGCGATTATCTCGCTTATCTCTGCTTTTAATCTTAGGGCAGCGATTTCCTTGTTTGCTAAGGCTGCGAAATTGTCAAAATCCACGGTGATGTTGTCGAGATTTTTCGCAATTTGTTCCACCTCTGCCGACAATATTTGTACGGGTTTGCTTAGCCGGTCGAAATTCGAACTAGCAACCGTAATTTGTTTTTTAATGATGTCAAATGCTTTCCTGTCGTTTTTAGTCCAAAAGGTGAAGCTGGTTGTAGATCTTGTGGGAGTCTTCGCTGTCCATAGTCCCAAACGCCAAATGAAAGAAATTTCCAATCGTTTCAATGGCTCTTCTGCTTCGGCGTTGTACAACAAGGTGTTGCAGGCGTATATTAGTCAGACGCAAGTTTCTCGCGATAACCCCTACTTCATCAGTCATCAGTTTGCATGAAAGTTGAAAACTGGGCTCTAACGACAAGCACAAGTGTGTTATTTTGGCGTCACACATGTCGGTAAAATTCAACACGGTCGAGTAGTCCATCGGTGTCATCTTGGTGAAAATCGTCCATGCGTCCTTGTAGAATACTGCATGTCCCACCCTTTCAAATAGTACTGGGGAGTGTGGTAGTTCTTCGAGTCGGAATGGTACTGGTGGTGATGAGGTTTCGGTCAACGTGACTACATTTGCCTCAAGGGTAATAAAAATTAATTTAAATAATAACCTATACATTTCTATTGGGATTTTAATATATATTTAATACTAGGCAGAACAAATTATCTTATTAACTGTAGAGATCGAAAAAACTATATTAAAGTGGCAACAAATATTTATTTTGAAAATAAACACGTAAACTAATTAATACCTTAAACACTTAACAAACAGCAAGTCTTATCTGAAATGAAAGAGGTATTTTAGTTATCTGTTTAAATAAATAAATTGTGTTCGGTAATTTTAGTTGTAAAACGGCTTTAGTTGGTTGTTATGCACTCTCTTATTTTTGCTACCTACTTTTATGCTTGTATTAACAGGCCCACTTACAGACACTACCTCATAGGGGCCTAACCAGATAGGCGAGAATTTGTTTTTTCTGACAGGGTTTCGGCGATCGTACTGTTTCTTAGACATTCTCTTAGCTTGATCTAAATTTTTCCTAGCTAATTCATGAGACATTTGTAGTTGGTATTTCAACCGCTCAGGGTAATCATCTGCATTGTATAACGGGGCAGGAAGTCTTTTCAAATTCGTCGGCATTTTGAATTCGAAACCATACAAACTATTCAATGGTGTCTGTTTAGTGGCAGTGTGCTTGGTATTATTGTGCACGTGCATCGCCTGGCTGAGCCATTGATCCCAACTTTCTTCATCGTTGTCGACAAAACTCCTTAGATATTCCGCTAAGGGTCTGTGACTCGGTTCTAGAGAACCATTGGCTTGTGGATGGTAGGCAGTAATGTGGATTTTCTTTATTCCCAGAAATTTTTTCATAGCTGGTTGCCGATCTTCTTTATTAACATCATGTTCACTTTGCCACAACCAACGCCAAAAAGCTTGATTTACATGAAATATGCAAAGAAGTAATCTACTGTTTGGAAGTACTGCTCGTAAGGCATTTCTTTCTGCGCTGCTGTCATCAGTCATAACAATTTTTGGCTGAAAAAACTTGTGGCAAGACTTCTCTAAATAATCTTTTGCAGATTGAAAAGAATTTTTATAATTTTCTTGAGATTGGCTTGTGTGCAAAATAACAACAATAGGTAAAGCACCAATTTTCGTTGCAATAAATATAAATGTTACACAGGCATTTGTTTGATCACAGGATCCACTGGTATCAATAAAAACCATTTCATCAGCCAAGGGCCAAGCCAGCCATGAACACTCGTTTCATAATAGGTGTTATTATGACACACACAGTTGGTTCCTCCTTGACATAAATCTCTACATTTATCTTAGACAACTCAATTTTCTTTCGTTTTAAAACGTCGATTATATCACCGATTTCTCGCGTCCCGTCGGTCCGACGACGCCATTGTTCATACAGATAAGTAACTTGACGGTCAAGTGGATTTTTTTGTGCATTAGACAAACTGATGTAAGCGTTATTCTCGTATTCTTAAATGATAGCCATTTCGTGATACGATTTTGCTGCTGCAGCTGTCATCCCACCTTCAAAATACGATTCGAATTGCCTTATAGTATCTTCCGAACAACGCAGTAGGCTCAACGCTTGTGCAACATTAACGCGATGTGAATGATTGTAGTTAACCTCTATTAGGACATTCAATCCCCGTTTCAATAATGGTGAATTTTTTAACGTGCATTAACGTGTTACTTTTAAAAATTTGATTCCTATATTTGCCTTACAATCATAGTTTCTAGTCACACCTTTCTTCTTATCTTTGGTTTTGTTTCTTTCCGAAATGGGACAAATAAATACTTTTCTGAAATCATACCGTTTCTGCTGCGAATACCGTCTTAACATAATCCAATTTGTTTGGCTTGATTCCGAAAATTTGTCAATGAAATAACCACACTTTGCGTCGAAATCGCCTTCACAGGATAAAGAGCATTGAAATTTACATTGGTACTTATCACTCTCTCCATCATATTTTACAATTTCAAAATTGTCCACTATACCACTAAGAATGTCCCTTAATAGTTCCATATTAATCAAAAACACACTCTAAAAAGATAACCTTACAAACTTATAACGAAATAACCACACTTTACTTGGTAATTATTATAACCATTAGTCCATTACTACATAAAGTGTTAATTGTTTACAATTTCACCATTAGCTTGAAGGAAACTTTAATAACAAACGCTGCACAATGAAAAATAAATGCGACTGACGAAACTCGAGCGGCATGAAATAAACACGTGAACTTAACGGTTCATACATCGCCCATCCATCACAGCTATAAGAATGCTCTATAACAAGCACGGATTTGTGGTGGTCAATTAAAGCGCATGGTAATTACAAACCCGTTGGCGAATGGAGGGCGCGTGCCTTGAATTGAACACGAGTTTGGGAAGAAATCAGAGTAACAAACCCGTGCGCGTTTCAAGGCAGTACTGCCTCCTCTTGAACACGGAAAAGGAAATACGCCGCCAGCAGCATGAAAACCGCACCAAACAGTGACTTTGCGGATGAGGTGCTGTTTCATGATGCACATGAGGGTTCTCACCTGTCCAGTAACGCATATTTTGATAATCGCTGATGATAATTTTGCGATGAAATTCTTCATTTTCTTCCATCATGTCTAAAGCCCAATTTGAGAACGTGCGTCGCTTCATATGATCAACTAGGCTTTAGTTCTTGAGTCAGCTTAATCTTGTAAGGGTTTAGGCCAAGATCCTTACTCAAAATTCGCCATAATGTGGTCTGGGAGAAGCCCAATCCTTGAGAACGTTGTAAAATTGACTGATTTGGTTGATTTGGGTGGTTTGCGACGGACGCCTCTACGACAGCAACACATTTCGGGCAAAACGTAGCCTCACTGGCACGGCAAAATCAACCAACGAATATTCTTTCATTAGCCACTTGACACCTTTAAACTTTGTCTGAACGCACACTTAAACCGATTACCAAACTGTCAATGCCAAAATATTCAGTAGAATCAACATTTTCATCATGATGAAGTACATCAAGGAACAACGTTTACAACTACATAATTAAAATTTACTACCGAAATTTCGAGTCGGTGGTCGCAACTTTAAGAGCGTTAACGCCAATTTTGGGCCGTAATTCTAGTCCCAGTAGACAAGCAATTATAGTGTAGTGATCAAATTTGAGTCAGAATATTCGCTGCTTGATTTTGCCGTGCCAGTGAGACTACGTTTTGCCATAAGTGTGTTGCTGTCGTAGAGGCGTCCGTCGCAAACCTGCCAAATCAGTCAATTTCACGGCGTTCTCAAGAATTGGGCGAGCCAGACCACATTTTGGCGAATTTTGAAGGATATAGGATATTGATATTACAAGATTAAGCTGACTCAAGAACTAAAGAAACTTGATCATATGAAGCGACGTATGCGTTACTGGACAGTGAGAGCCCTCATGTGCTTCAAGAAACAGCACTTCATCCGCAAAAAGTCACTGTTTGGTGCGGGGCACTCCCAATTGAAAAATAGGATCTAAATCAATCAAGCAAAAAACCAGGAACTACAGCTTTTTCTGGTTTTCTCAACAAGATGGTGTGGTTAAACATATCGAAGGCTTTCGTAATATTTTAATATCTTGTTTTTTAAAAAAATAATTATCTTATTGTAACAATTTTTTCGAAAATATTGCTCAAGACCGGAGGAAGTGAATTCGGCCTGTAATTGCGCATATCCTCTGCTGAACCTTTTTTAAATAGAGGCACTTCGTCCGTACATTTGACAGCACAAGGAAAAACTCCAGAAAATATGCTTCGGTTAAAAATAACTGCTAACGCATCTACCAAGAAACATCCGATACGTTTTAAGACTAAATTGGAGATGCCATATAGCTGCTAGCATTAGAATCGTTACGGGACCCAATGACTTTTACGATCTTGTAAATGCATATATAGGCTCGAAGAAAAAGCTATTACTTGCAAATGCTCAGCATGGTTGCCATAACAAGAACAAGGTAGTTCGCTTCTTTGTAAAAATAATTTTTTGGCCATTGAAGGAAAGTAATTTACTGAAAGCGTTAGCAACATCGAAATGAGACGTTACAGTCATTAAACGAATTGTTGTAGGCTTGGAAGTACCAGAAGACTTTTTTAAAATACTGTTAACAACTTGCCATTCACTCTTAACATTGCCATTAGCAAAGAAGAATCGATTTGTATAGTAATTATCACGGCTCTTAGGCATTTCTTTTAAGTCTAGAATACAATTTTTATAT
Organism: Portevinia maculata; assembly: GCA_949715645.1. NCBI lineage: Eukaryota > Metazoa > Arthropoda > Insecta > Diptera > Syrphidae > Portevinia > Portevinia maculata. The sequence continues at coordinate 136,036,915 of OX454528.1, read as the reverse complement.
CGATCAGTCATTGTAAAGTTGTTAGGGCTCTTTAACCACTTGATTCTTAACTTATTTTTAGTCTGAATTTTCTTAATAAGAAGACTTGTGTGACAAACCTGGCGTATAACCAAGCGTCTTCCATTGAGAATGTGCCTAGATACCTATCACCGTTTACTTGTCATACTTATTTATGCATATGGTATTCGTCATCGACTGGTTGTCTGTTTATGATAGAGAAACTTGACTAGGGTGACAAAGCAAGAAAAATGAATCACTGAAATTGCTCAAAACCATCATCAGACAAATAGAAACACAGAGGTGCCTGTCTATTAACCAACTCCTCCGAGACGGTTCAACTCATCGTAGAGACCAAAGACCAAACTTATCGCTCGAAAGAAGCAAATACGGAGGCTTAATTAGTCAACTCACCTCAGTTTGTACGGATTGGTAATTGTATAAAATACCGGACATATCCACGATATTGATTATTTGTCGCCACTTTTCCAACACTGCACCTTCTCCCTTAAGATATTTCACTTATGCAGAGGAATCTACCCCCTAAACGACTGGGAAACAATTGAAAAATAGTATATGTATGTACGAGTATCTTTGGTAAACACAACATGCACCACTAGTTTTCCTGCCATCAAACATTTAATACCAACGTTTTCTTGCAAAGTACACCCCCTTAGAAATCAGGATAATGCATCCCTAGGAAAAAATTTGTTATTTACTTCCTGTTGGGTTGCGCTTGAATGTTTTTCTGTTTACTCACGAACTTTAATTTAGTAAAACATATCTTGCATCTGTCATTCAATAGGAATTTCTTCTAAGGGTGTAAAAGTGTTTACAACTGTGTACTTCGTTTCCTCTTTTTGTTCATATTGTTTTTGGTTAGAAAATGAAAGTGTCCATCAGAAGATGTAGTTGTTTGGGAAGACTTAATTGCGACACGCATATCAAAGTGTAAAAGATAGAATTTCCGATAGTTTAATATCCAATTGGAATTCACTTAAAGTCTATTACGGATGGGAGTCGGTATCTATTTATAGTTTTTTGGTATGGCTTCAATTTGTTTTGACTGAGTTAGTTGTGTGTATTCATGTTCTAGCGATATTTTCGCATCATCTGAAGGTAATAATGGAATTGATGAATGGTCTTAAATATCCAACTAAATCTACACAAACAAATAATAAAAACTTAGGGACGGGCTACAGTCCGCTTGGGCGAACTGTTGGATACCCTATTCTTATTCCTATCCCTCATAAGTGGGCGTGACAAAAGTCTAAGTATGGTTGAATTGTTAAGAACGCTCTACATATTTTGTTATATAACATTTAAAGGATTTTATCAGAAAAAAACGCTCCCTAGCTCAAACTTGGGTGTTTCAATAAAATTGCTTTATTTAATTGGGGGCGTGTCAGTAGGCGGATTTAAAAAAAATTAACACATGAGAATAAAGGGCCCATAGAGAGTACATACTATAAATTTCAGCTCCCTAGCTGAAACTTTGGATTTTCAAAAATTAATATACCCTTAGAATAGGGTATAAAAAAAATATTTTATTTATTTGTGGGCGTGTCAGTGGGCGGATTTTGAAATTTTTTTATCCCGAGCAGTTTTAGGAGTCATAGATCATATATAAAAAATTTCAGCTTTCTAGCTCAAAATTCGATTTTTTCCAAAATTTGGTTTTTTTGATTTTGTGGGCGTGTCTGTGGGCGGATTTCAAAAATTCGTAAACTTGATTATTTCGGGACCCTAGAGAGTATTTGGTTAAAATTTCAGCTCTCTAGGTCCAGTTTAAAGGCCTAATTTTTGGCTACAGACGGACGGACGGACGGACGGACATGGCTAGATCGACATTACTATCGATGCTGATCATAAATATAGTAACTTTTAGGGGTCTACGGGCAATATTAAGGTATGTTACAAACTATGCGTCAAAATTAATATACCTTTTGAATAGGGTATAAAAAGAAGCAAATATCAGGCATTAACAATCGTAAATCTGTATCTTTGTCAATAATAGAAGAGACCTACAACTTAAAATTGAATTCAAGAACTTTTCAGAAAAGTTTATAACTTGGATGTTTGTCAGAATGTTGGGTAGTAAAAAAAAGACAGCGGTTAAAAATTAAGCTTACTTAGAATGACATTAAAATAACATTGCACACATTAATACCGTGCGGTTTCTTTTGACATTTTGGGAAAATACCCCTTTTTGGGTTTTAAGGACCTTTTTAGTTGTTCCAAGGACCTCTCGGTTAGATAACATTTAACACCGAAAAACTGCGCGGTTCCTAAGGATATTTTTGAGAATATTCTTTCCCCGGGTGCGTATTGCCAAACTGTATACCAGCACAGACATCCATGGTATGTGCTGAACTATTTTGTGCTCAACAATTTTACCATCATTGTAGAGCAAACTGTATGCTACCACAGAGCGGTCTGTGGTAGCATATAGTTTGCTTGTAATTTGAAGAAAAAACTGGAGCAAACTACTCGTATATGCTACTACAGATCATTGCGTGTGCATACAACTATTCGTTGTTTATCAGGCTGTTTTGGGGTCATAGAGTTCTTCTATAGAATTGAAATAAAACAGCGTTTAGTATTGAAAAATTAAATTATTTCAATTAATTTTTTTAAATTCATATTAATTTCGTTTTTGATATGTGACATAAAAAACATTAAATTAATAAGGAATGGACATGAAATAAATAACCGAATGAAAATAAAAGAATGAAAATAAGCGAATGAGAAGATAGATACATTTAATGCTAGCGCAGGGTCATAAGTCCACAAGGCAAACGTCCATAATAGACTTTTGACCCACTTCAGTGGAAAAATTCTCGAATTTTTATTTATTTTTTTTATTTATTTTTTCATTATTCTTGTTTACAGCTATGAATTTAACAATTTTAGCAACTATATATTTAATTAAACCTATAAAATAGCAGTAATAGAATAGTAAGTAACATTTTTATTTATAGAAACAGAGATAATGTTACTTTAACCAGTAGTTATTCTTTTGTGGGGTGAGCACTGAGCAATTTAAAATAAAAAGAGCGGGCAAAAAAATAAAAAGAATTGAAAATTTATACATAAAAGAGTTGTATCAAAGTTATAAGGGTACAGTAAGTTGGCAAAAGTTTGAATAGTTTATAATGTCAAGAGAACAGAGAAAGAAAAAAAAGAAAATAAAGAAACATGTATACATTTAAAGCAAGTAACTCTCTGACTTCATAAATATAAATAAATAATCAAGCAAAACTAAACAATATAGCGCAGCAAAACTTCAACTTCATTGTGATCGAAACCAAGGAGCCAAGATTTTACTTTACTTAAGAAGGAGAAAAGAGTTCTTATAATTCGTATATCTGCAGGGAGTCTGTTAAACAACTTCCTGGATATAATTAAGTACGAGCTCCTAAAATTTGTTGTGCGAAAGGCCGGGATGGCAACCTGAGTTTGGTAATTGCTGCGTAAGTTGTATGTGTCAAAAATTGGACTCTGCATATAACCACCTCTAACAAAGAAAACCTTTAGCACCCTATAGTAAAATAAATGTCTAATAGGAAGTATGTTTGTAATTCTAAAAAGTTCCATAGAATGAGCTAAACGGGCAGCGTTACAAATCTTTCTTATAGCTGATTTTTGCAACACAGCTAATTGCTGTATCTTATATCTGCTAGCGCCCCCCCAACAGCTTATACCATACTGCAACTTAGAATGGAATATTCCGTAATGAATTGTTTTCAAGGTGTTGTTAGACCAAAATCTTCTTAGTTGATAAAAACTGCGAATGACAGAGAGCAGATATTGTTTAAGATTTGAGATATGCACAGACCAACTCAGACTTCTGTCGATTGTAACACCTAGATATTTAAATTGGGTTACGGTTTCAATCTTAAAGCAATTTGCGTTACAGTTAACACTAGCGTTAAATGAATTATTAGGGCCTGAGTCGAAACAATTACAATTAAACAATTTGAACTTTACGCAATTTGAGGCATGAAATACAATATCGATGTCAGGAATCACATCATTACTGAGACTAAAAAACATAAGTTTGGTTTTGTTACTGACTACTAACTTATGTTGAGCAAACCATATTCTTAAAAGGCTTACGTCAAGATTTAAGTCAGCCACTAAATTGAGGCTGTTGACTGACTCATACGCTATACCCAAATCATCAGCAAAAGCCTTAGCCTTACCCACCAAAGGCAGTTCAAATATAGAGTTGATGTAGATCAAAAATAAAATTGGCCCAAGAACAGAGCCTTGGGGAACACCGAGGCAGATTCCCTTTGCGCTACTTAGACTATTTCCGATTTTAACTTTTTGCTTTCTATCCCTTAGGTAAGACGCGAACCAATCATAGAAAAAACCACGGAAACCAACATTATACAATTTTTCTAAGAGAATATTGTGATCAACCATATCAAAGGCCTTGGTTACATCAACAAAGAGCCCAGCACAGCATTTTTTTGCGTCCAATCCTTTCTGTACCAGGCAGCAGAAATCTACCAGAGCATCTTCAGTAGATCGACCAGCCCTAAAGCCGAACTGCTTCGAACTGAAGAAGTCAATTTTATTTAGGAATTTTAAGACCCTATTCTTAACTGCTTTTTCAAATACCTTGGAAATAGAAGGCAATAACGAAATTGGCCTATAATTATTTTTTTCTTTTTTGCTTCCCTTTTTAAAAAGAGGTTTTACGTTAGCACATTTAAGCTCTTCTGGGAAAATTCCAGTCATGACACTGAGATTTAAAAGATGTGCCAAAACATCAACTATATTGGGAGCAATTCTTTTAAGAATAAGGTTTGAAATACCGTCGATACCGCATGAGTTAGAATTATTCAACGAGTTTATAATTTTTAATATTTCAAGCCCCGAGATGGTTTCAAAGTAGAAACTATTTCTGTTAAAAATAGAATCCCTTACGCCCCATTCGGCCCAACAACTACAATTGGAGAAGGCTTCGTATGGGGAGGACACTTGCCCAATAGAGGCAAAGTAATCATTAAATTTGTTTGCAACTGCAATCGGATCAGATATAGTGACATTACCATCTGTTATTGTAATACAGTTATCGTGGTTACAAACATTGCGGTTGACAATGCTATTGATTAGTTTCCACTCTTTTTTCAGGTTCCCTTGTGCCATTCTCATTTGGTTATGATAATAACAGTCCCTACAAGTTCGGATATCCTTCCTTATCTTTCTACACAGATGACTAAAACGCTTTTTTAAACTACAGTTTTGCGGATGTTTCTTGCATTTCTTCGCCAGTTTGTTTTTTAGTTTTATTTGTTTAAGAAGAGGGCGACTCATCCAAGGTTTAAGCCTTTCTACTTTTTTCCTTTTCACATTGATGTTACTAGCAGCTGTAATACAGTTTTTTTAAAATTTGCAAAAATAGATCATAGGCTTTACTTGCATTTTCTTCAGCACAAACCTCTTCCCAGTTGATAAAACGCAAATCTAGATTCAGTTGGGCAAAGTTAATTTTGTTTACACACACAATACTGTCCGTTACGGTTTTCAGGTTTTTAAGAGTATTAAATAGAATACCAGTCATACAGTGGTCAGTAATTTGTAGGTCAACATTGATTCCAGCACATTGATTAGAAGGAATTTTTTTGAAACGGCAAAAAACATGATCAAGGCAGGTATTTCCAATTGGCCTTGTTATATCTTTGACGTATGAAGTTAAACCTTGCTCGGCCATAAGTGTAAGGTAAAAATCTAAAGAAGAACATGGGCTCTACAAATCTACATTTAAATCACCTAAGATGACAAGGTTAACAGCTTTCACTCTACCCAAAAAATAAGAAAACTCCTCAAGAAACACATTAATATGCTGTGAATTAAATCTGTACACACATTCAAAAGTAAACAATTCATTATAAAAGGAACAAGAGATTTTAATGACATCAGCACTCGCCAAACTAAATCCCTCCACATCACAATCATCATACAAACTCCGAATAAAGACTCCCACTCCTCCCGCACAAGGGAGTGTCTAAAGTGTCTGTAATAACAGGTGTACTTTGCTCTTGTAAATGTAGAGCAAAATGTATACCGTGTCAGAGCAAATGTAGTTTTCTCTGAGTCTGTATACATTTTCCTCTACATTTGCATGAGTACACTGTTGTATGTTGCAGAGCACCCGATGTCTGTGCTGGTATACAGTTTGGCAATACGCTGCCCGGGTGTGGACCTCTTGGTAAAATAACCTTACTCAAGTTTGAAAATATTCCTTCAATGTTTGAAAATATTCCCTTAATGTGAGGAAAACTTGATTTCCAATCCCCAAAATAAAGTGTGTATGAAAAACACAAAATGTATCTTCAAAATTATAGATCCAATATTAGCTTGACATGGATGCCAAGCCAGGATGCGTTATGGAACTGTTTATTTAGCATCGGATTTGTGCAAATTGCGTTGGAACGGTTGACATTGCATGAAACTCAGCCCCTGTTTGTGTTAAGTGGAAGGGACCTACAATTTTAAGCAGAATCCGAATGTGAGAAGATTCCAAGAGGCGGGGCAGTTACATGGCCCCGTCCTGATTTAAACCTGACACCCTTAGAAAGGGTTTTTCATTAATGACTTGAAACCTTCTTTTTTTAAATAAAATTCAAACTGCTTGAGATATTTAAAAATAAATGTATTGGCTTGAATTACTATCAAAACATTTATGAATGGAATTCGACTTCCTTCATATGTCCACCACGGGAACGTATGCAACGGTCGATACGTTGAAGTTAATTTTCGATGACTCGGCTGCACATTTCGACCAATACGGCCGCTATATTTTTATTAGCTTATTAGCATAGAACAATGATTTAATGTAGCCCCATAAAAAAAAGTCTAGAGGAGTTAAATCACACGTTTCTCGCAATAATAGTTCTCCGAACTGAGACTTCAATAACTCGATTGATTCACCGGCTGCGTGGATTGTGGCACCGTCTTGTTGGAACCACATATCACTGATGTCCAATTCATGCAATTGCTCAAAGAAATAACGTTCCATCATGTCTCTGTAGCGAATATCATTTACCGTAACGTGAAGGTCATTTTCATCGACGAAAAAAATGGACCAATGAAAACCGTACTAAAAACAGTGACTTTTTGCGAATGAAGTGCTGTTTCATGAAGCACATGAGTGTTTTCACCTATCCAGTAATGCATACGTCGCTGCAGCAATATTCTCCACATTTCGGGCAAAACGTAGTCTCACTGGCACGGCAACATCAAGCAGCGAATATTCTGACTCAAATTTTTTCACTAGACTACGAATTGCTTGTCTACTGGGACGAGAATTACGGCCGAAAATTAGCGTTAACGTTCTTAAAGTTGCCTCTGCCGACTCGGAATTTCGGTAGTAAATTTTAATTATTTGTAAACGTTGTTCCTTCGTGTACTTCACCATGATGAAAATGTTGATTTTATTGAATATTTTGACATTGACCGTTCGGTAATCGGTTTAAGGGTGCGTTCACACTGAAATTTTAAAGTTGTCAAGTCGCCAATGAATGACCCTTTATCTTGTGTATCATCAAATGATATTCCTTTTGACGTTGTGTATCATCAAATGATATTCCTTTTGACGTTGTGTATCATCAAATAATATTCCTTTTGACGTTTAAACTAAAAACAGCTGTCATTGAAACAGATGATAATTCTGTTCGCAAATATTTTCGCAATTCCTCACAAATATCGGGTTAAAAAACAGGATTATTTGAACAATTTTATTAATTCGTGCATATTTGCACGATTTTTCAGGCACGCGAACCGACCTTTTATATGGAGTATTTGCGACTTGTCAATAGCGCACGCTATACGCTCACATCAAAGTTCCCACAAAAACAAAATCACAGATTCAATCACACATAACTCATTATACTTTGTAGATGCATAGATTCTTGCAACTCGTATACACTCCATACACAGGCCGCAATGCCAAAAATGTGCAACAAATATAAATAATAATCTCTCATCTCATTTAATTCCCAAACGTAAATACAGATGATACTCTCGGCACATAATAAAAGAACGAAATCTCCCAAGAGACCGAACGCAACGAATATGTCTGACGTTTCGCCTGGCGTTGAGCAACCAAGCGTCCATTGTTCTTGCTCTTCGTCATCAGAAGGTCCCTTTACTCATGAGCTCATGCCAAAGGAATTGAATTCCTGCATAAATTTTCCCATGAACGAAAGTTAAGCGTGATGCCACAAATTTACTCCACTCCCCCTGTATACTAAAATCCCTAAACAATGTGCGGCAGAAAAAAAAATCCCAATACATATTTCTGCCTATTGTTTCATAACACATTGTACTGGATCACTCCCTTCATTTTTTTGTTAAACAAATTTAGGTGGGCGAACTTGTATACTACTACGAGTAAATCCGCCGTTACTAAGGGTGGGAAAACACAGCCAAAAGGAGGATGTTCGTGAGCCATGCCACAACATGAAACAACTGCATGCATACCGCGGATATGTAGTGGAGCTTTACCAAAGTGATTTCAGGAAATAGATAATAGATACAAATGGTTGTGGTTCAGGTTTCAGATTTAGTAAAGTTTTTAACCAAAAATCCTGTTTTTATACCCTATTCTAAGGGTATATTCATTTTGACTCATAGTTTGTAACACACCTTAATATTGCCCGTAGACCCCTGAAAGTTACTACGAGTATATTTATGATCAGATCAGCATCGATGGTAATGTCGATCTAGCCATGTCCGTCGTAAAAATTAGGCCTTTAAACTGGACCTAGAGACCTGAAATTTTAACCATATACTCTCTAGGGTCCCGAAATAATCACGTTTAAGAATTTTTGAAATCCTCCCACAGACACGCCCAAAAACTCAAAAAAACTAATTTATCGAAAAAAACTAATTTTGAGCTAGAAAGCTGAAATTTTGTATATAGGTATGATCTTTGACTGACACGCCCACAATTAAATAAAACAATTTTATTGAAAAACCAAAGTTTGAGCTAGGGATAATGTCCATTAGGTATTGTTAAAAATTGTAAAAATATCTACAGCCTCTAGAGGCAGGTGTCTCAATACGACGTTTGGGACACCATCCATCCCCGCCGAATTTTTATTCTTTAGTGACTCGAAGATGCACAGAAAATCTTCCTTCGACACGAACAAGTGCGATGCATCTCGGCCTTTGACGACAACTGCATTAGCATGATTTTCATCATTGAATACGGTGAATCCGTTATTCTCAGATCGCTATTTCTTAATTTCGGTGCGCAGATAGAAGTGGCTCCAGAGCCCTATTCTCAATGTCGTGGTTACGGCGAACAGGATTGTTCACCGTATACACGGCCTCGAAACAAGCGCCCAGCAAATCCACTTTCTCCCGTGAATCCTCGACCACGAAAAAATCGTCGTTTGTAGCAACACTTTCCGGAGTTATTCCAGCAGTCAGTACTGTATGTCTGTTCTCTGTTGTCTGAGAGATTCGGACACAAGGAATATCATTGTGATCCTTCGTCCTGAACAGCGTATTTATCTGTACCTTAAAATCTCCATTAGCCTGCAAGTGATCATCAATGGTGCTTTCTGCAGCAAAATGGGTCTGATGCCATCTAGGCCATCCATCATCTGCTCCTCGGAAAGTGAGTTTCCATAAGGGTTTCTGACACTTTTAACTTTAAACATTTTCGCAACTCTAACCAGAACAATAGTGATGGCTGAAAAACTGGGAAAATTAAAAAGACAGAAGTACCTAAAATGAATTTTTTGTGATAAACAACCTTCGACCAAACCCTGTGAATTGATCCAAATGCAAATCTATCATATTCTTATCCTATCTCATACTTCGCTACTGCCTTGATTCCTATGCCTATATGATTTCATACAGCTCTTTGATTTACTCGCACATTATGGGCAGATGTTAAATTCAGCGTTGGCATAGGCACCGACTACGTGCAACAATAACATTGCCAAAGAACCACCCCTATGCTTATGCCGACACGGTGCACTCAAAATTCATCCTAACAATTATTCATCATAATTGTGTGTGTGTGTACTTTTATTTCCTGATCGATTTATTATTTCCCCGATTATTCTGCCTTTATAATCGCTTCCTTCCCCTATTCCATGTCCATATGCGTACTACATTGCAATGCCCTCTAGTTCACAATCAAAATTCCAAGTGCTATTATGTTTTTTCTGTGCAAAATTTCAAGATTTTAATTTGATGCAAAATAATGTTAATCATCGCCATGACCTCAAGTAAACAGCATGATCTCAAACGCCCGTATGTTGCATTTGAAAGGATAAAAGATCAACTTGCACCTTTTTCATGATCCAGTCAGTCTCTGTGATGTAATGAGTACCTATGGAGATGGTGATACGGGCTACTTTTGTGGAATGGAAAATGAATGAAGCCAAAGTGTCAACGACAGGAACAGACGTTTTACTGTGCGTGTGTGTGTCCTAAATAACACATTCAATATACCACCTGAAGTTCAATTAATTGGAACCCTTATTATTTTTTGGACCAAACATTATGAAGGTTTAAGTTACATTTTCTAAAAGCGGTTGATGTTGTTTCTGAATAAATACAGCCGGTTCAGATATGCTATAGTCGCCCGTTATTTCGAAGTTACGGGGGGAAGATAAGATGGTAGGTACTGCCTACAGGTATTTGACAGGATGGGTATAGACTTTTTTATTTAGATAATGAAATATTCTGGGGTAGTAAATTCATATGTGGGAAGTAAATTTATTGATTATATTTGTGAGGTTCCACTTACTGATAAGCAGATGTCTTGTACTCGCCATTTTAGAAAATTTCAAGCAGGGATATCAAGTAACGAAATATAAAACTCGGTGCCGGTACCAGAAGTGTGATAGCGAACTGATCCAGTTGAATTTAATTAAGATACGATTGTTCTTTTAAATTTTGTTTTCTGACTACATTTGAATAAATCTATAGATACATTTTGTATTGAAAAATCGCTTGAACATTGATAATCACATTATGCTTTGATTAGGTTCGAGACCCGGAAAACTAAAAATTTTAAATGTTGTGGGATTTTTTTCGGAATTTCGAATGAATTCATTTGGATGTTGATTTAATTTAATTCAATTTCAATTCAATTTATTTTACCATTAAGTACAAGTAAGACCTAGTCTTTATAGAGCACTAACAAAATTAATTTTACATTAGTTTTTCACATAAGTAGGTAGGTATGCGTATTAAAGTTATAATAGTCCCAGAAAGAAGATTAATAATTTAATTTAAAAGAAGAGTAAAATTAAGTGGAGAAAAGAAAAGAGGAGAAGAATAAAGAAGGAAAAAAAAAAAAGGAAGAAACCTCTACTGCTGTTCAGAAAAATATTTAAATATAGCTGTCCTGAATTTAAGAGTTCCCGATGCACAGTTCCATAGCTTAACGGCGTAATTAAAGAAAAGACGCGACGACTTATTATAATAAGGCTGAATTATTAAGTTAAAAACTCTATCCGACTGTGTGAATTGCAATTTCTCATAAAGATATCGTGGTGATTTTGAGTATATTATATTATGCAGAAAAATACAGTTTCTAGCATCAAGAAATTGCCTTAATGAACATCTTAAGATACTATTTTGGTAAGCTGATAAATGGTCATATCATCTTAGTCCAAAGATATAACGAATCATTCCGTTAAATGCAACTTGAAGCTTATTTTGTAATAAGGAATCAAGCATGCAGTAAACAACTTCTGCGTAAGTTATAATGCCGTAGGGTTGCTTAAACATCGATAGCCTATCGATAGTATCGATAGTAAAAAACCATCGAATACATCGATAGTCTTAATAAAACTACCGATTGTTTCCTCGATATTTATTCGCACTTAAAACCCATGCTTTTACAACTAAAGCAACCGTCCCAATCAACTCGAAATGTTATTAAAGCGAAAGTTTTTCACATACATACACAAACGTCCATGCAGTAGGAGATATTTTTTTCGGAGAAACTTAACTTCCCGTGCTGAAAAAGCTGAAGTATAAAACAATTCTTGATTTGTTAAGAGGTATGTGTAAAAAATGTATTGATAGTGTAAATGAGTGTGCGCGCAGTTTTGGTTGTTTTGTGGTTGTTTCAGTCAGATTATGTCTATTATAATGGGTAGGAGTGACACGTTACGTAAGGTTCAGAGAAGAAGTAATAAAAGTGAACTCAAAATTATTCAGGAAACAGAGGAATAGCAGTTAGCTTGTCAGAGGTTCGTTGTGAGCTTGCTATAGCAATGAGTGAGTGTGCAAGAGCTCCTGCTACTCTAATAGCAGACAACTTTGAATCAATCGATGAGATCCTGCTGCTTCTTGAACCTTTTAAGATCGCCACCACCACAATTTGCAGTTAAACGTATGTAACATCTTCTTTTATTATACCGCTACAGAAAGATTTCCGCTAAGTTGATAGCCTTGGAAGTCAAAATTAAAACTTCCGAAGGCCCAAACGTTCTGAAGTCTCTGACAGACTCTGTGAATAAAAGACTCAAACCTTATTTCCAAAGGACGCCTCTCATGCTGCCCACATTATTGGACCCTAAATTTAAAAAAGTGGTTTTAGAACTTCGCAAGAAGCTATAGTGCTGTTCAAGCTCTACAAAAGGAGTATGCAGCATATATTGTCTCAAAGTCAAAGCAACAACAAAACAAAGCAATACCACCAGCGCAAACTATGACGCAAACAGAACCATATCGCAAGCGTCTAGATCTAGGATCTAGCATGTCCAAAATATATGAATTGCTCTTTTCATCAAATATACAACTTCCATGAGTGATTCTATCATAGACATTCGTCAGTATTTGGAAAAGCTTACTGTTAACAGAACAGATTGTCAACTGCTTTTTTTGAAAGTTCAAGCAACATGCTTCGTCAAATTGCTTTCAAATATTTGTGTATTCCGGGTAGTTCGGTTCCTTGCGAACGTATGTTTTCTAAAGCTGGACAAGTCTTGACCCAAAAACGCAATAGGCTTAAAGACGCTCTGTTTAACTTTTATAAATAATTTAGTGTTTTCATTATTAACTTAAGTTTTGATTAACTTTGTGTTCTATTGACTTTGAGTTTTTAGACTGTCAATAAGATATTACTTCTTATCTTAAGTTTTTTTATGAATTTTAATTTTTGTTTTTGTTGTTTTAAATAAAGAATACCTAAGTATGTTCTTTGGTTGGATTTTTATTAACTTGTAATGTGTGTATACTAAAAATAATAGATATTGGTTCCGTTACGTTGCCTATATGAGTTTGATGTGTGAATTTGAAAAACATCGATAGTATCGATAGTTTTCTAATAAAACTATCGATACTATCGAAACTGACAACTATCGATGTTTAAGCAACCCTATATAATGGGAACCAGTAACGTTTTCATTAAATTTAATTTCGTATCGCAATTGATAAAATTGGCACATGTCCATAACTTACGAAGGCAAACATAGATACGATGACATAATTGACATGGTCATTGCAAGAAAGACTGCTATTTATTTTAAAACCTAAGGTGGTAACTTTTTCAACAAACTTTATTTCTACGTTGGATAGAAAGAGAGCAGGGAACATTTCCGGTGTGTAAAACTTTTCGAAGATTAAAATTACCTGAGTCTTAGATGGTTTTAAAGTTAGTCCATTGTCAACAGACCAGCTGTGTATAGCTGAGAGGTCAAGGTTTATCCGATGGAAAAGATCCTCAATTAATATGATAGGTAGGTCTTGAGAGGTAAATTTGGACATCATCGGCATAAAAGTGAAAAGATGAACTATTACATACAGATACACGAACAATACCATTTATGAACATACAAAAAAGAATGGGGCCTAAAATAGACCTTTGTGGCACACCCTCCCGCAGGAATTTGACATTCGACAAATGGCCACCAACCAGAACGATTGCTTAAATAGCTACTTATTAACCGGACTGCCCTATCACTGAAACCAAAATAATAGCGGAGCCTTGTACATAAGATCTGATGGTTGACCCTATCAAAAGCCTTAGAGAAATCTAACAAACATAAGACCGTTAGGTAACTTCGGTCATATTGTTGCCTTATATCGTCTAAAACGTTCACCATTGCAGTAGCACAGCTGTGCCCGGGTCTAAAACCGAGCTCAAAAGGAGAAAGTAAAGCATTCCCATATATGTGACCTACAATTTGCTTTGCCAGTATCTTCTCAAAGACTTTTGACAGGATCGGAAGAATACTTATCGGGCGAAAGTCATTAGGAAGCGAGGGATGCGGTTTCTCTGCAACAGGAATTATTTAGGCGTCTTTCCAGTTATCAGGGAAAGTAGAAGACGCAAGGCAATGATTAATAATATGCGTGAGTGACCGTATATAAGGTAAAACCATTTTTAAAAAGCGGAGTGGGATGCAATCCTCACCTGTTGCATTCCATTTAAGATCAGCACCGCTTTCAATGACATCATTCTCATTTACTGATTTAAAATCATAATCAAACTCGCATAGAAGTTCTTCTTGCAAGCAGAACTGAGGATTTCTTGTACCAGTACTTGACAGGAATGCGCAATTAAGGATATTGGGATCTAACCGACAATCTGTTTCTACTCTTACCAAAACCTGTCTTTCGTAAATTAGTCCATAGCTGTTTGGCAGGAAGTGAATCCTTTAATATCCTTGAGATATAGTTATATTTAGCGCGGCGCGTAACAAAGGTGGACTGATTACGCGCTACACCACAGAAAGCTTCCCAATTTCTTGATGTAGGGCTACGTCTCCATTTACTATAGTACTTTCTGCGCTTATTTATTGCAACTAATACTTCTCAGGTGAACCACGGGCATTTAAAATTTCTTATTTGTACCATCGGTTTGTTGAGAAGCTTTTTAGTCTGCGACTGAAGAAAGTTCAGCTTGTTGTTGACATTTTCTAGATACAAACTAAGTTCCCATGGTATTGCCCTTGCTTCTCTATGTAGTGAGTTTACATCAACAGACTTAATAACTCTGTAAGAGAAAGTATGCGGAATGGGATCATGAAAAAATCAATATTATAAGAACAAATTGCATCAAAAAAACATACCTATTGTTGTTTGTTAGGAACTTTGCCATTGCTTAAAATGTTTAGAAATTGATCACCCATGAATTTAACTTCTCTAATAAGACCGGTGTTGTAAAAAAACGTTTTCTGATATATGTCCCCGCGTCATGCTATATGTATCTATATACGATGTACCTATTAGCTGCATTTGCAACGCATGTCCGTTCATTTGCCGAGTATGACATCGGAATGCTGCTCTAACTAGTTCAGTTATTCGAATCATGTACCTACCTTTGCTACTTATCTACCTACTTAACGGGCTCGAGACCCGTGGAGAGTCTCTGCCTGAGAGTCGCCGTGATTTAGCTTTTTGGACTACATCCATATCTTGGTACAGCTCATAGAGTTCGCGGTTGTATCTTCTCCTCCATTCACCCTCCTCGCACACAGGACCTAATATCCGACGGAATATTTTTCTTTCGAAAGAACCCAAAATTAGCTCTCCTTTCCTGCTTATCGTCCAGCATTCGGCGCCGTAAAGCAGAAGTGGCAGTACAGTGTTTTGTAGAGCTTATACACTTGACCTTCCGAGTTGGGAGTTTTGAACCCATTTGTTACGCCAAATCGAAGTAGCAACGGTTTCCTAGGGTAGGTCTTTGTCGGAACTCAACTAAGGTGTCATTTGTGGAGTTGGTGTTTACTCCCTTACTACTTCGAAGTTGCTGCTATCAACAGTGAGTGACGTTTTGTCCTAGTCGGTAAATAGATGTTTGTTTGTTTGTTGAAAGCAAGTAGGTACCTCGTTCTGTCCTCGTTAAAGGCCAACCAATTTTGCCTGTTCTTCAATCACCGTGAAAGCCTCTAACACGGTACGCTGAGATCGATCGATATTGTCGATATCGTCCGCGTATCCCAGTAGTTGGACGGATCTGTTGAAAAAAGTACCTTCCATATTGACACCTGCCCTGCGCACTATCTGCGCCTCTCCTTGCCTGTATGAAGAATTTCTTTATTGTCAGTGTGACTTCCGGTCCACACTGGTACGTGCCGATTAGGGTGTTGCAGAACGGCTTGATACGTTCAAACAGAAGGTTGGATAGCATCAACCACGTAATAAAATTAACAATAATAATAATAATAGTGAGGGTACCGTACACTGCGACCTTATGGTACGAGTATGTCTAATGCTTATACCTTTGAGACGTTATTACCCTCTTCCACAGCCCCCTTTAAATTCACTTCTTTTACGAATTGAGTTTAAGTCTTGCTGTCACTTAGCGGTGCACACACACCTTAGAGCACAGCGTCTAGTCCAGTTTCTTTGACGAATCTGAGAATAAGCTGTGGGTTCTTGGTTGTTATGTCCTTATCTGTTATTTGGTGCTTGCCCAAACATCTTATCCTCTTATATGTCAATAACCCACAGGATTCCAGTATGTGGTCTGAAGTTTCAGCAGTCTCACTGCTAAATCTGCAGAGTGCGTCTTCTGATATACCCATTTTCCTCAGGTGCTCCTTGAGCCTGAAGTGCCCCGTTAGTAGACCTGTGAGAATTCGTATGTTATTTTTGTTTAGGTTGATGCAAGATGGCATGTTTCAAAATATGGTTTTATGTCACATGGCCTTTTGTCACGGCACTGTGTTATGATGCTCTTAGCACAGATCACAACCTCGTCGACAAGAGGAGTTAATTTTCTTGAAAGCGTCCGGTCTTGGTTTTATGTTTATCACCATCAGCATGAGATTATGGCTGGCTGAAGTGCTTCATAGCTCACCGAAACATGACGTTTAACAATAACTTCCGGATATGTCAGGGGTAATTGCTGTGTCATCAGTTCATCAGCTCTAGCGGATCCATCATCTGGTCCACCACAATGTGTATATGAAGCAATGGAAGCAGCAACAATCTTGGCATTTATGTCTTGTATAATTTATGTAATAATCAAAGTTTACTTCCGATTTACAAGAATGTTTTTTGTAAGATTATTGCATTCATAGATATTAAAGAACGAAAATCAAAGAGAACTGTCTGCTGTTATCAGCGAAACATTAAATCTTGATGCATTGACTCCAGGTCATTAAGAAAAGATACATGGGTAATCGTAGATGAATTGTATTGATCTACGCTTTAGAAGATCTTGGATAAAACCGCAGAGGTAGGTTTACCGGTTTTCCATTCAAAACTTAATTTCTAAGTGGGACATTTTTTTAAAGTGCGCGCATTAAAGGGATTTTTTTTAGCAACCTTAGAATGTAGTAGTGCCCCATTACGGGCGTTAGGAAAATTAGGATTAGAAGATGGTTTTAAATGTTTGTAAAATGTAATGGCTAAGAAAAACAGAGCGGTGAGGAGCCTTGCACATTCTTGTTGCACGGCTAAGGAAGAATCCTTTGTATTTCAGTGAAAACAGGCTTTTGGGTGAACTGATGCGCATTCCTTGAAATGATCTAAGTGTGGAATCCAGCTGGCTATTTCGTTGGAGCATTTGTGGTGAAAATATCGGTAAAACAGCAATAGACAGGAGACATTACGACGATGACTTAGAGAGTCAAACGGTATATCGATTGCCAATAAGTTTTATCGCGCGTTTTTGTATCCTATCGAGTAGCTCCAAATATGTGATTGGGGCACCGGCTCAGATATGAGCGTTGTACTCAAGTTTAGCGCCTTGTAAATTGTAGGCAGATCAGAAGTGGTAAAATATTGCTTGCATCCCTTGAGGAATCGTAGACATTTCGCAGTGGTCTTAACGACATCGAATATGTGGCCATTCCAAAGGTTGTCGTTAACATACATACCGAGAATGAAAAGCCGTTCGGTTTATGGTTCCATTCATGGATAAAGACAAAGTAGTATGATTTTGCTTTAATGACAGCAGACAGCATTGCGTCTAAATCGGAGTTATGTTGTCTATATCGGAACTTAATGAGCTTAATATACGTAGGCTGAGGGTACTGTCATCAGTGAAGGAATTAATTGGATTAGAAGTAACAGACAGGAGATAATTTATAAAAATGAGAAAGAGAGTCGAGGATAAAACAGAGCTTTGGGGAACACCAGCATTTATTTGATGAGCTGCAGATTTAAAATCGTCCCAAACAACTTGAATTGAACGGTCCGAAAGGTAACTTCTAGTCTATTAAAGAAAAGTATCATTGATTTCAAATACACGCATTACCGACAAGAGAGCTTGATGCCAAACTCTGTCAAATGCTTTGAAATACCAAGCGCAACGATCTTACTTTCACCACCCTGGTGAAGAGCTTGGTTCCACTTTTCGTTCAGATAAGTCATCAAATCACCAGTGGACCTTCCCACCGGTCATTAAAAATTTTTCGGGATTCAAGAGTTCTTAAGCTGGCGTTTCCATCACCTTGGGAAGAAGGGACGTAAGTGCAATTGGTCGCTAGGAGGAGGGAGAAGAAGATTCGCATATGCTGTTTTCCATTTTCTCGGAAAGAACCCTGAAGAATAGGACGGATAGATAAGCTTAAGCTGTGGTTTTGCCAGCCTAGAAGACCACCTCTTTAGAACGATAGGGGAGATACCATCTCTGTCAAGATCTCGAAGTACTTTTGCCACTGTACGAGTGCGAAAGTGGATTGCCATGGAGTATTCAACGCGCTTGAGTACAGGGAAAGATAAAGCACAATCTGGGAGCGTTGATCAAGCCGCAAAGTGAGCAGCAAGCAGTTAAGCTTTATATTAAAAGCTGACATCTGGAATATCATTGCAAATGAGGTTCGGTATAGATGACGAGACCGAATTCTTGATGTTTTTACCAAACGACCAAATATGTTTATTATCCGTGCGACTTTGAAGTATTTTTTAGCTCAGCTACTGCATGCCAAAAAATGTCGAATGTCTATGGTAATTTTATGATTCAACTCTTGTTGCCATTTCTACTATTTATCTCTGGGTAAGATCCAACATATTTTCTGTCTGCAAATGGTCCAAGTTCTCTTTTGCGAAATCAATTAAGTAAAAAGTTAACATAGGTGTAATTCTGTGTAGTTGGACGGATCTATGGAAAATGGTGCCTTCCGTGTTGATACCTGACAGCGCATCTTCTTATCGATTTCCGGTGCAAGTTTGGAATAATTCGGAAGAGCTGCTCCCAATTTGCACATTAATCCGCGTGTTTTCAAGTCTCACGCGACACAACTGGGTCATTTATGCCGTGGTGTTATATTCAGTATTCGGGATATTCATGGCGATGGCCATGTAGAGCTCCTGATGATGAATGCTGTCATGCGCGGCTTTAAAGTCAATGAAAAGATGGTGAGTCTCGACTTTAAATTCGTTGGTATTTTTGCCTCAGTGTGAAAATTTGTTCTACTGCCGATCTGCTGACCGGAAGCTGGTAAGCCATCAGAGCCTTATTCTTTTTAAGCTTTCTTAAGGCTAAGCCAACCTATTCTATACTGGGTGGTGAAATGTGTTCTTCTTTGACAGGACGTCGGTTCTCTTCGTGTTCTGTCACTCTCTCTGTATGATGCCCATTTAGCAGCTGTTAGAAATGTTTTCCGTCGCTTTTTTCGCAACAGCCAGTTGCTTCACTTTCTTGTAAAAACAGTTGAATTTACTTATATTAAATTGACAAAGACAACCTAGTTTCCTTTCTTAACGAACCGTCCTCAAATAAAATTGGATTTTTTGAATGGAAGGCTAGTCCTGGGCTTGTATCTAATTTGCACATACCCATAACATTCCCAACAGAAACAGCATGTTTGAATATTTTGAAAAATATATGTTTATTTCGAGTTATAAAATAGCATTCATAGAGCATAGGCACACGTATATTTCTTCAAATAAGTCGCATCTGAGACAATAGTCATCCTTAATGTTTGACACGCAAAGAAATAAAACCTCCATTTTGTGGGTATGAAATTGTTGCAAAAATACTGAAATAGTTTCTTAATTTTTTAAAAATAATGTTCTTAATTCTATTAGCAAAGCACTTGAAGGGTATCAAACAAAATAAAGTCACATTTAAGTCACAACACTTCTTACGCAAGCGGGACTGCAAAACGGCATGTTATTCTTAACGCAAAACCTTCCACCAATCAACGATTTGGCACAACCTACACCTGCACATATGAAACATGGTTCGTGCCAGTGTACAGTACCCCAAGCAACACCCTGATCTGATGGCCCAATTGGCTTCCGGCAATACTGACACGCCTCGGCGAAAAAGTCATCATAACACTTCAGACACAGCGGCATATTGGTCTTCTCATCGGGAATGTATTGCTGTCCTGCCAGCGGTTTGTCACATTGGTAGCAGCAAAAATGCTTTATATGGAATGTTGCTCCCTCTGCTGCTGTGTACTCCTTAGTAAATATGAGTTCATCACAAGCCCTGCAGCGGGGAATTTTCAGAATTATAGCAAGATCACGTCCACAGTAGACTTTGCCCGCATGGAAAAAGTATACCAAATCAGCGAGAAGTTCACGACATTCGTGACATTTAAAGCACTCCGGATGCCAGGCTATTTCTCTGCCAGCTCGCTCAGCTTTCACGGCGACATCACCTGTCATTATTGGATTTTGACAATCCCGACATGCCAGAATCGGAATGGGCATCGGTGAAGTTGACGTGTGGGATGGACCCAAATGAAGATTGTCAAAAGGTTTATCCAAAGAAGAAAATCCCGTGGCTGGTTGAACATCCGGATACATATTCATCTCTTCGATTCCTGGAATAGATGAGAATTTCCCGGAATAGGCATTCATACCGAAAAGTGATTGATCGTTTTCCACAGATGGCAGATCTGGATGCGTGGCGTAATTGGGCGTCGAAGGCTTGGAACCAAATCCAGAGTCGCAGCTACGTGATCCGGGTATATTGTTGGCGAGGGGGATTCCAGTATTATTCTCTGAATAGGCAATGCTTGCAGTATTCGGGATATTTTTAACAAACTTTACAACTTCGTCCTGAAAAGGTTTATTCACAACAAATTCTCCACGAAGTCGTTCAATTGGAGCCAAAATCTTGCAGTCCGCAAAGTCAACTCCCTTGTCTTTAAGAGCTTCGAAAAGTTTGTCGTAATACGGTCCATTGGCTACGGCACTTTGTATTGTGTTCGTGTTCAAACCAAATTCTTTAAGTTTCCTCTTCGTGTCATCACTAAGCTCTGGTTCATCTTCAAAATCTGGGGGAAGTGGAGAGAGTGAGATAGCCAATTGTTTTCCCCTCCAGTGACTGGGATTCTGTTGCAGAGCATTCTTCAACTGCTCCGAGTTGATAACTTTTGCAAATACAAAATCTTTCTCATAATCGGCGTCAATGGGCAAACCCAAGTCATAAATAACGCTTACTCCACCAAATTTTACCTTTCTCATCGGAGTGTCCTGTTTCATTAATGCACCAAACTTCGTCTGAATAGGATGTTTAAGAGGAAGTGGAGAATTGAATGGGTCAGCGGGGTCATGCTTCGTTTTGATTGGAGTACAGAATTGGGGCTGTACCGTATTGAATGAATCTACAAATGAATTCACTTGGTGTTGGAACTGTGGACTAGCCACGTATTCTTTTCTGAAGTCCGCAATCGGCCCCAAAACTGGATCCCTGGTAACGTCCAAGTTCTTTTGCTTTAAGTTATTCAAAATTTTGTCGTAAATTGGTCCATTTTCCACCAAGCTGTTGATTGCTACCTTATTCAACTCTCGTACCTTCTGTTTGATTTCAGCTGGCACATCTTCCATATCTTCTTGAGGCAATGGTTCCGAAAATGCCATGAAAATCTTCGGGTATGCACTAGCTGTCACACTTAAAATAGCACTAGCCAGCTTATCTGAATTTAAAATGTCCACCAAGACCGGGTCAGCAGTCACTGTTGACTGTTGTTCATGAAGCGCCTCAATGACTTGCACTTGCTGAGCAGTAAGTGGCAAATCTTCTTTGACAATACCAGCGACATGGCCCAACCTACCGTGAAGAACGTTACCTACTCGCACTACATTCCCCTGACCAACGCAGTTCTCTCTAATCTTTTGAACATACTGCTGCAACTGATTTGTCTCAGATTCAGTGAGATTATCACACAAAGCAGCGTCCAAATCATGAGGAGGCACTTGGAACTCAAGTTGTTGTTTACGTTTTGCAGCTGCGTCACTTCCGGCGACTGGAATTTGAGATGTTCCGAGTTGATCCATGTAATCAGAAACGACATCTAACGTAGCATTGGGAGGAACCCAGTCCAGCTGAACGGGTTGGTTGGCTAGCGCCTTGATTTTCATATCTACGAAGGAGGGTACATTGCTTAGTAATGCCGACAAAGTTGTGAGAAAGAAACTTACATGCTGGTTTCGATCGGATTTGACCAAGAATTTCGAATTGAGCCCATCCGGATAGATCGTCGTCTGGGCACATGTGCTGGTCCTTTCGACATTTGCAGTTCCGGCAGACTTTTCGCCAAAAATGTAGGTCTAATCCGGGACATTTGTCGGCTATAAAAAAAAAATATATTTAGCGCTGACAATGTCATTAGAAGCAACAAAAACTTTGTTTCAGATTGTACCTAGATATGCAAAATAGGGCAATCTATTTGAAAAACATATTTAGCAAAGTTAAAGCCAATGATTTAATTGGACATTTGCATCACTAATTTGTATTCAAAGACTGTGTCTCAATTAATTTTAAATACGGAAATTTCATATGATAAGAAAACTTATCGGTTTTCAAAAACCTCCTTCACAGCAACTAATAGCGTACCTATTGAATTCCTAACTAAGCCAAGAGGAATTAAGATAATGTATACCAAACAAACTTACCGCAATCAATACAAGGCGCCCCCGCTCCCGCTTCGTGACCTAACTTCCCACGTACCAGTTTCTCACGACGACTTTCCAACTTTGATAACCATTCCGGAGCTGCTGGAGTCTCCACACACGAGTCCGGTGTACTCATCTTAATGCAGTTTCTGGTTTCACGTTTCTTTAATTCATAATTTGTTAGGAACTACTTAATTCATTACAAGGCACAACTTTAGGCTTCCACTTGTATGCTGACACACATATGAATTTTGCAGAAAGTAAAAGTAAAAAAATTAAATCCCTTTTGGTTTCAGTGGATGGTAGTGACTCATCCCTTTGCAAAACTTCAATTGTCGCACTTGTTTTCTTTGACAAAACACCTGCAAGCTGATCAAACAGATAAATGTGTGAATTTCTAACTAATAAATATCATATTGTATAAATACCAAGGAAAAAAGACGTAACTCACAAATTCAATCAGAGAGCGTTAAGAACAAGAAGACAATACCCGGCGATAAGTCACAAAGAAAACCAAAATCAAAACAGAAAAAAAATGTTATCCAGTTCAAGTGCTTCTATCTTTTCCAGTGTCAGTTACATATCGTAATTTTCCAATGGAAATGAGAGTTGTTGGTTGGTAGCAAGGTAACCCTAAAGAGTCGGATATATTAAATCAGTTATAAATTCCTCAGCCAAGTATTCTGCTATCGTTAGTTTTGGATCCCATACAAAAATATCGGCAAAGATAAAATAAACCGAACTTATTTAACAAATGCATTCACTCAATTCTCTATACCTGGAACACAATAACGCTTTGGAGAGTCGCGTTGAAAGACAAATCAAGTTGAACCATAAAAAAATTGTGAAACTTAACCGAAAGCAGCGTTTTGCTTCAACTTCAAATTTGCATTAGTAAGACGAAAACGTAATTTTTCGTAAAGCGTCTTGTCCACGCAAAGGTGGCGAATAGCATAGACTGTTAAAGTATTTCTTGGATTAGGATTGGTTGCTTTGGTTACTTTTGAATTCGTTTTCTGAGTCAAAGGTCAAAGCGCACTAAAAGCCTTTGGACGTAACGAAAGCAACGCACGCGTCAAAGCGTGATTGTGGTTTAGGTAATACATTACGTAGATGCGCCAGGGAAATGTCTACTTTCGTCTAATACTTTTAGAAAAAAAAAAACAGGACAGTAAAAGGCAAGGGAAACAAAATTGAACAGACAAAACAATTGCACATCGCTTCTTCAACCTTTTTCCTTCATCAACTGTTCAATAGTTTACTTCAAGCTTTCTTGTGGACGTTGTCCAATAAAAAATGTCGTTTATAAAGCTCACCACGTGCATGTGAAATGCATTCCCTGTGATCCCCATCACTTTGACCCACACAGTAACTATTCTCTTTTTCTCCCGTTCTCTTCCACTCCAGCAGTGCTCTTAATATGTTAGGGATATCCGAAAATCACTTGTGCCTGTGTACCTTAAAAATAAAAGAAGATTAAGGAGTCTGCAAAGACTTGCTTATTACTCCAATATCCGTTTCGTACGGAACTCATTGCGCTCTCCATTGGGAAGAAAAAGCTATCTTTTTTCAGATTTAGAGTTTTTTTTTCTCTGAAATAAATTTTCGCTTTCCATCGGGCAGGTTTAGAACACTTTTGCAAATCTTAATTTCGAAGCGAGATTTACATCTACTTGCACTAATCCCAAAACGTTTGACGCTTGTCGCTTTGAAGCTGTGTTATATCATTTCGACGTGTTTTTGCTTTTTCTGAGAAGAAAATTGAAAGATTTGTGTTTGTATGTACTTGCTTCTGTAGAAAGTAAAATTACTTAACAGTACTATTCGTGTGTTTCCCCTTCTGTGGAAAAGAAGAACAAAATAAAATATTAATGCTTTTACTTGCTCCTGTGGATGAAAAGATTCCAACATCAAACTATGCACATATTTTTGTTTGCTTGCTTTTTTGGGAAATGAAATTATTAACCAACAAAATTGTCTGTGTTTTCTTGCTTCTGTGGAAAGAAGATCTATTTAACAATAAAATATGTGTGCTTTGAACAATTTATTTTCCAAAACCAATTGCAGATATATTTTATTTTTCAAATTTAATCTCTGTTCAATATTTCTGAACACAACCAAAAAGTGACATTTGCCAAACAAAAGAGAAATCTCAATGACGTTAATACGATATTCCATATTACAAGGGGTGGATAAGATAAAATTAATTTTCTTGTCCTTTAAGTTAAAAAACAAATTATTTGCGTAATTTTCTTATCTAAATTTTCCTTTCCACCGAATATTGAATCATAATAATATCGATTATTGAGAGAAAATGGCTGCAAACAATTATCTTAACCCAGTAAATAATCATTTCGACAATGACGACGTAGATGATGATACATTCTTAGCGAATTCTCGAACAACACCAAAAGCTAGTACAAATCCCTTCGATGACGATGAGCAAATTTTCGAGGAGAAACGCAAGGAAATCGAGTCACGCACTTTGGAGGCATCCAAAAGGAGCCTAGGTAAATAATCGAAAAATGATAGAATTCCCATTAATTCAAATTCCAATCCACAGGTCTTTTGTACGAGACTGAGGAAGTTGGCAAGGCCACAGCTGTTGAACTGTCTAAGCAGAGGGAGCAGTTGGAGAAAACATCTCGCCAATTGGAGGAGATCAACTCAACTCTACGCTTCAGCCAGCGTCATCTAAATGGATTAAAAAGCGTCTTCGGTGGATTAAAAAACTATTTGTCGGGCAACCGTGACAACATGAGCCCTAGAATGACTTCATCGCCAAGCGGGAGCAGAATTGCGGAAGATTACCCAACGTCTTCGGCGCCAATATCTCCGGATGAAGTTTTTGAAAATCATCCAATCAACAGAATAAGATCGGATCCTGGTTCAATGCAGAGGCAACATCAACTAGAAGAAAAAACTAATTTTGACAGCAAATTGGAATCGAACTTGGAAGAAATGTGCGACAGTTTGTCGCGTCTTAAAGGTCTGGCTACCGATATGAGGGGAGAAATTGAATCACAAAACGATTTGCTAGACAACATGAACTATAAAATTGAAGACGTTGATCTCAAGATGAGTAAGCAGAATAAAGAAATGAACAAGCTGCTGGGCAAGAAGTAAACAGAGCGATATTACAATTTGTATATTATTTACATTTAGTTGATAATCGGTAGAATAATATTTAGTTTAGTATTAGGTACTCTTACATACTGTCTTTGTTCGCACGACACATTTCTTTTTCTATACATTTTTTTTCCTTTTTATTTAGTGAATTTACCAAAAATCAAAATGAAGCATCCTCATTATCTCACTTCTCAGTGAAAACAAAAGTTGAAATAAAATATTTGATAGCATTGAAAGTCATTGACCGGTACAAATAACAAAATTAGTATGATGCTTAAATTGTTAGTCCCTTTCACTCTTATGCAAAACGAAATTCAAAAGAACGGGACCACTGATTTAAATTCCACATTGAATTTGTTATTGGTATGGCCTTGTTTTTATTCTATTATAACAGATTGCACTGTCCAGTACTCCAGTCTGTAATTTCCGAAGAAAAAAGGGTAAAAGCAGAGCGCAGCTGTCAAATTTTGTTTGTTGGGCATTTCATCGCAAACTTTGTTTGTTTGAGAGAGAGAGGCAATGATTTTCATCGAGAACATCACTGCACTAACAGCAAGGAACGACCCCTCTATTTTGTTTTGAGCATGCGATAAAGAGTATTCGCGCTCAGCATAAGACTTTTGAAGTAAACAACAAGCCTTAAAAAGTAAATTAAAACAAGAAAATTGTATCACACCGAAAAACGAGTTCATGACTGCAAGCTTCATCTTCAGAATCATCCATTCTAAAACACAAATTATTCTTAGTCTTCAGAGTGACATACCCACAGTGAAGAAATTTCTTTGACATGCATTAACTGGTCTGACATTTCCTTAAATCCTTGTGGTTTTTGGCCATTCAGTCAGACCTTAGGTTAGGTAAGGTAAAGTAAACAACATACTGAATGCGGCCATTGCCATTGACATAGCACACGAAACATCTGCTTAATATGCCGACTTAACAGGACTTGTCATCAGCAACAAAAACAGAATTTTTAAATGTGATTGTTTTTTTTTATTGAAACTATTATTCGTACATATTACCTACATGTAAAGTGTACCTTTCGATATCTGCGATTATATAGCATTGCCTGCTCTGTCGATAATATTTTGTTTTTAAACGAAAACCAGTGTGTTTAGTGTCAGAAAAATCATAAAATTGTTTGGACGACGATCGTCTGATAATTTACGCTAGTAGAGCCCTGGATTCTGTTTTCGTTGTTTGTCATTTGGCCACTTACCGAAGAAAACATGATGCAGATGCATCTGAAATAAATAAATAAATATCACACCAAACCATAGTACATAGGTAATAATTCAAATACTTATACAAACTTATTGGCAAGCATGCCATGAATCTGTCGTATTCGAAATTTTGCTAGGAAGGATAAAATAGTTCAAAGATATTAAAAAAAATGACAAATTATTGTTGTGATAAATCACATTCAGTTTCTAAATTCGTGGCAAATACCCATGATCAAGGATCCGAAATTTATTATAAGGAAACAGATCTGAGGGAATTGCTGCGATTCGCAAAAAGTTGCAGTGTCTTCCAGTCGGATGTTCTGGTAGTACTTAAGGCTACGGAACTACAGCTAATAAAGTCGATATCCGTCCGTGGCATTCATAACCTTTCACATTGAAAGTCAGGTAACCCTAAAGGAACTGGAATCATGTTTCACCAAATCCGAAATAGTCTGGTATTGCTGCAAAATGATTAAGGCATTATGCGAACAGAACCGTGTTAGACTGTGATGGGTGTACGGGCACTGTGACAGAGGGTAATGAGCTCGCGGATGAACTAGCAATAAAAGGGGAGAAATGCGTCTATGTGGACATAAAACCTCACCTTTGTGTAGTCAAAGGGAAGTTCTCGGAGGAGGCCATAAGAATAGCTAGTTAAAGATGGAGTCACAAAGGCCCTGTGTACCAAACTGAACAAAAAGAAAACTGGGCGATTCTGAAACTTAGTAGATGCAAGCTAAGAATGGCAATCTTTCCGGACATTGCCTTCTGAGGAAGCACGCCAAAAGATTAAGGCTCTCAAAAACGGACAGGGATCGCGAAGGGCCATTATGGTGCCAAGTTTTCTATAACAGACTAACCTCGCCTCTAACCAAGGCCAACGTGCGCCAACTCTTTAACAAGTGGGCCTAATTCTGTTTGAATAATTTATTGGAAGTTGAGCTATTAACTGAACGAATTAAACATGCACTTCTCAATTAAATATCACTCTTTTGGTTACCCATCGCATGAATTTTTGACCCACTGGAAAAAAAGCTTGCGGTATCTGTGCAAAAATTAGTTACAGTACTTGAACTCAAATTTGGTTTGTAAATAAAGTTTAACAAATAAAAATAAACATAAGGCATCATAAAGGGCCTTAAACCTAGCATCACCATTCACCAAGCATTAGTGTGTGCAAAGCTATAACGCGAAGAGAAGGGACCTACTCAAAACATTTTGTTTGTTGCAAAGGGATAATTATTGCAATTTCTTTTTCGTCGTTCATTTTGGAAAAAAGTACTTATAACAAATTATTGTTATATAATAATTAAAAATTACCTGTCAGCTACAAATACATTTACCACTCACTTCTGAACACTTCCTTATAGTTACTACCGCCATCTCTACGTCAGTACTCAAATTCTACATTTCGCCAAAAAATAACATATTAACGCAAATCAACGCAGAGTAGTTTCCATCAAAACCATCCCAGTTTCACAACATTCCAGACAACCTGCCTTCCCGAGACAGTTTGAGCAAAACTCGTTTGCATCGCCGCCATTTCTGTGAGGTTCTCGCTTGCGTGTGAAGAAATTGTCGGTGAACTTCTAAAATTAAATCAATTTCCTCTAATAAAAATGTTTAAATCCATCCATTAATACTGTTCGCAAAGCTTTTGTTTTTTGGTAAAATATAATCGCAGTGTTTCGCTCGTGGTGATCTTTTTTCCTTGGAAGAAAAATGCGTTTACGATTTTGACTTGGGTGACGAGGAGGTGCCAGAAATATAAATCAATTTATTTGCTTTTGTTCGCATTCAATTCTCTACACCGTGGTCTCATTTTTGCAATTTTTCTATTCCTTTTTTCGTGGATTGAATTCCGTGTGGGCGATATTGTTAAAATTGCGCGTGTGACAAAAAATAAATCTTTTTTGTTAAAAAAAAATTCTTAACCTTTTCATTACGCCAGTCTAAAATCGTGACGCAGAGAAAAAAGTGAAAAAGCCATGCTATTAACTCCTGCGAAAAAAATAAATAATTCATTCACAATGGAATAAATTGTGACTGGCTTTCCATATTCCAATAATTATTTTTTGTATTCCAATTCTGTAGGAACCTCGGAAAAATAAAGTTTTACAGAATTTTTTTCCAACTATCAATACCTGCTTCTGTTGACATTATTATAAAAGTTTTGTGCTGTGGCGGTCGTGAAAATTATATTAAAAAAAATATTCATTTCGATTCGCGTGTGGTTTTTAAAAAAAAAAATAAAGCAGCACTCTAACCAGCAGCAGGAATAGAAGCAGAAAATTATGGCTGAACTTATGAACATTGACAGCATAATATCGCGGCTCTTAGAAGGTAAATGGAAAAGACGATAAAAAAATGTATGCTTTTTCTGGGAACTATTAAAATTATGAATAAAAGCAGGCCTTTCGGCGAACTTGCCAACGCCCGTAATGTGTGGGAAAAGACAGAAACATAACTCTTGATTAATCCCTTTTTAAATGTATATTTTTCAGAAATGCTTTACGGATTTGGTTTCGTTTCTATTTTTCTTGTCCATGTAGAGATTTTTACGATGAAAAAAACAACAGCCTATAGTGCTATTTTTTTGTTTAATTTTTTTTATCTTAGATACCGCTTTCTTTCCCGATTGCGATGATGCCAAGTAGTGTGTTCTTGGATTTTTCTTCTTCTTCTGCAGATGGAAAGAGACCAAGGGTGTCATAGAGAAGGGATGTTTGTGCGTGGGAAGGGCCAGGGAAGCATGTTTTTTTTAAGATAATCCATGTCTTAGGAGAATTTTCTTAATCTTCTGATGTTTTTCTGCAATACTTGGGTAGTCGAGTTTGGTAATGGAGAATTATATATCCAGCTATGTATGTACAAATGATTGATGTTTGCGGTGTGTTTTTGGTAATCAAGAATAACATTTGGCTATTTTACTAGGACACGGATTATTGAGGTCACCGGCCAAGGTACTCGTTCATACATAGATCATAGAGCCCGGGTAAACACTGTATTGGCAAAACTAGATCATGGTGAAACAGTCTTTACAATTTATGTTTTAAAGTAGAGCGTTGTACTTTTTGATTTGTTCGTTTATGAATACATAAAGCTTTTTACAAGAGGTTTCTAGACTGAGATGAGACACCTATAGTCTTCCTACTCACTTGCTGTGCAATTTATCTGTCGCCCAACACCCAAGTCACTGAGAATCGCCAGTTCAAAAACAAGTCATTGGTCTTTTGCGACTTTTTTTCTGTTGGGGTGCGTGGTTTTTCTTCTGCAGCACTGGACAATACTGGTCCATCCATTATACTCCTTATGGGATTTACTGGCATTGCACAACGGTGCTGCAGACAAACTACATAGTTGCAACCGTACGAGTTAAAAGTAAGTCAACGCAACGGCTATAAATTGCAGTTGCAGCACTGGCATAATTGTAGTTGCGTATTCACCAATGACAGGTCGTTTGATTGCAGCTATGAATTGCATCTTCAGCACCACTTTGATCAGCCAACTGCAAATATTCCCCCGTACCATGGTAAACGGTGGATAGAAAATTTTCTCCGATTTGTACACATTCGTGGTATCTATTCCGATTCAATAATCAGACAAACGCAACGCACATTTCCATGCGACATGACGCGTTCAACAAAACAATTTTTGACAGATACATAGCAAATTTCTTCCGAAACTATCCAACCAGAAAATGCTGCGGATTATTGAAAGTAATGGATGTGTTTAAAATTGAAAGTAAAAATATAATTTGATGTTGTTTAGTTCAGTTATTCTGGATTTTAGGTAGAAAGTACCGACAAGTGCTAAGCACGAGCCGTTGTGTAGCGCGACACTTGAAAACACTAACTTGTACCTACCGGATTTTGGCAAGAAGAATCTCTTTCATGTGACTTCCTTAATTTAGGTAAAGAGAAACTAGTGCGCAGGGCAGGTGTCAATACGAAAGGCACTATTTTCATTAGACCCGTTCAACTACTGGAGTATGGGATCGATATCGATATCATCGGCCTTTCCCAGCGTGTTGCGTTAGAGGCTTTTACGGTCATTGAAGAAAAGGAGAAATTGATTGCACTTGAAGTTAATGAGGACAAGACCAAGTACATGCTATCAGCAAACAAACACACACATCTGTCCTCCACCTAGGACAAAACGTCACTGTTGATAGCAATAAACTCGGATACTTAAGGAGTTCATCTACCTTGGAGTAAACATCAACTTTACGGGGGACACCTCGACTGAGATCCGACTCAAATTTACCTTAAGAATATGCTGCTACTTCGGTTTAGCTTAACCTGCCAATCCTGCTTTATAGTGCCGAGTGCTGGGCGAAAAGTAAGAAAGGGGAGCTAATATCGGGTGCTTTGGAAAGAAAAATACTCTGTCGCATGTTTGGACCTGTGCGAGGAGGTCGAATAGAGGAGAATATACAACCGCGAACTCTGCGCTGTACCAAGATGTGGCTGTATTCCAAAAAGGTAATCACGTCGAGTGATGAGTCGGCCACACTGAGCGAATGAACAATAATGCTCCAGCCAAGTGAATCTTCAACTCGCAGCCCCCAGGTTGAAGATGTCAAGGAAGGCCGAACCTACAATTTAAAAACCAATACATCGCGAATGCCAGAGACACAGCTGAAATAGCTGCTTTATTTCTAACTCGTTAGGATTCATCTTCAGCATGCAGTTGCAACAGTCCATTATGATAAGTTTGACACTTTGCTAAGTTTACTACAATAAATAAGGTGGGGACCCTTTCATGACACACTTCATCTGAACTTAAATGCCAAGTTCTACTCGTAAGGTAGATCATAACTAAAGGCCCGACTATATATTCCGATATATCAATTGTTTAAGTTACCCAAAATAAAATTATGTGAACGGCGGCAACTGTATGTATTTTCCCATAAAAAAAACTGGTCAAATTTACGGACGAACAATCTGCTGTAATAAGCACACAATACAAATTCTTTGTATTTGCTTATTTTCGGATATCACCGTACGCACCACTCCGACTATTATAGTTGGGTATAGGTAAATTTAAAAATACTTTTATCCCAGTCAATTTGAACGGTAACTTATTGACTTTCTTATGGTTATTAGGTGTGTTTTTTTTTTTACTCAAGCGTATTTAAGCTTAGATAGCTCCACTGTGATTTGGCAGCACTATGCTGGCTATCATTTGAAATTTTGACTCTTATCTGCAGTCAAACTCGAGTATATTCAAAAATACTAGTCTGATTAAAAATCGAATTATACCACCGTGTAGGGCGACAAAATTGCAACTTAAACACATAAAGTTGACCCCTATTGGGCAAGTATATCCAATTCATTTATTTTTTGGTAAAAAAAAACTTCACACGCAAGTAAAGCTCGGGGGTACGTGTCAGTTCAGTAGGTACGAAATGTCAAAGTTTTGACATTCGATAACGAAATGAATAGGAATACATAAAAAAACGGTCACTGATCTCAGTCTATATCCGCTTAAGGACTTGCAGCGATAGTTATCCCCACTAAAGTTAGCGTGTATAGGACAAGGTGTTGTATTTAACATAAAAATGTGAATAAGCTTATATACGTTTGAGTGAAAACAAAACACATATTGTTAAAGAACAACAACTGCACATTTAATAAATTTGTTTCAGGCTTATTGTTTTAATAATTTTAAAATTAATTCGTTTGTTTATTTATAGTTCGTGGCGCTCGACCTGGTAAAAATGTCCAACTTTCTGAAACGGAAATCCGTGGATTATGTCTCAAATCTCGAGAAATATTTCTTTCACAGCCAATCCTCTTAGAATTAGAGGCTCCACTTAAAATCTGTGGTAAGTTCTTACAATTATATATTTCCAAAAGTTTTTTTTCTTTTTTGCATTAAGTACGATTTACAATAGGTACATTGATTAAAAATATTCGACACAATTAATAAATAAACAGAGCGGTCCGTCTAGTTGATGATCCCAAATCATAGAATCATCAACCAGTGGTTCTTTGAAGAATTGTCGCTGATCTGTTTTCTGTTCTATTGGCTATTATTTGACGGTGTACTTACTTATCAACTATCAGGAAATTAACTTATCGAAAAAATATTTATTTGAAACAAGGAAACTTTGGTCTTTGTTGCACATACATTTTCCTTATCTAGTTACAACACTATAAACCTTCATTGATCCTTATAAACTTATCCGCGAACGAACACGACCTAGGTTAGGTTATATTTAACAGGGGTATACAGATCTCAAACAGCACTAGACATAGACACCAGAAGGGCCCATCGCGATCCCTAGGGAACCGATTGAAACCAAAACATGAAAAGGAGAAAAACCTAAACAATTTCCCTAAAGAAAACATCCAATCTTCCTGCTGAATTTTACCAGCTTCTTGTGATCTGTGCTTCTCAAAATTCCCTATTTCCTTGAAGAAGTATTCTCCTAGAAACTTCCTACCTTTCCGTGCTATACCCTCGCACTCACACAGTATGTGCGTTATGTCTTCCTCGGCTTGTAGATCCCCAAAGAACCTGCATGTATCTATATCTACCAGTCTAAGCCACCTAGCATGCTTTTTTAGGAGACAGTGCCAAGACATAATCCCAACCACTGTTCTAAGCTGTTCCTTACTCAACGAACACGACTTACAATATTTGACTACAGCATTAAAGTTTTTAACATAGATGAGACCCTCGCCCCCTTCCCACCATGACTGAATTTGCGTTCCTCCACTAAGATGTCGTGTTTGTTTTTGCTTTGAGTGGGTTAATACGTACATAGGTTGGTACGTAAAAGGATGCCCTTGTGACGTATGTCACGGCTCTTTCAAACCATCAGTTTGGGTCCATTGTTGGGATACTTTGGAAAATGTTGGAGACCTGAAAAGAAACAAAAAGATACCGCTGTTTAGCAGGTCAGTGATCCGCTATAATAGAATCACACGGATTTATATGATGTCAGATCCTCCAGCTCCTCAAAGAGGTAGCTGCCAAGAATCTTGAATCTGGGCAGGGCATTCGCATAGAAAGTACGAGAAGATTCTATTTCTTCAACGTTCCTGCAGCTTTCGCAGTATTCGTTGTGTCCTGTGAGGGCACATACATAGGTATTTTTTTGTTCTTCAGTCCATCTTGTACTGAGGGGTTAGTTGTTGCAGGAAGGAAATTAAGTAAATATGTTTACCAGTCACGAACCGTTTATCTGTGCAGCGCCCCTCCAAAAACAGCGCTAATCGTTAAAGGCAACTGATGGAAGTAATTACATCTAACATCTAAGCAGTTTTAACATTCACATTAGCCAAGCGACACATTTAACATCTTGAAACTGTCTCGCTAATGTGCACGCAATTCCGTGGCTGTACAAGACTCCAGAGCACGGGTGTCGTAAAAGGAAGATCAAGCAATAATCAATGGCTGGAGCATGCACATGGTGAGAAGGTAAAAAGAGGCAGGCGTGAAAACTCCTGGATCACAAAATACAACAACCACAGCATTTGGTTTATTGAGATCAATCGGCGAACCTATAGGCACGCAGTACCTCAGTGAAAGAGTTTTGATCCCTTTATCCTGAGCATAGTCTTGCCATTAAGGAAGAGCAAAATGTTTTTTTTTTATCAGTGGTAGAGATAACAATGCTATCAAGGTGTCTCTTTATACTTCCAAAGAAACATTTTTTTCAGCCATCATTGTCTCCTCATGATCCAACTTGCTCTGCTCCTTCTATTAATTATACTTTTGGATGTTTGTGGAACATTCGTAAGTGGTGGAGCAGTAAATAAACTTTTTGTTGTGGCTGGGTGGCGTTTGAACGTCAAAGCACCACAGCTACATAAAGGGTCTTTCATTAGCGACTTGAGAACTTAAAACTTTCAGTGTGGACGAATCCCTAAACCGATTACCGAACTGTCAAAATATTCAGTAAAAAAACATTTTCATCATGTTGACACGAAGGAACAACGTTTACAAACAATTAAAATTTACTACCGAAATTCCGACTCGGTGGTCGCAACTTGAAGAGCCTTAACGCCAATTTTGGGCCGTAATTATCGTCCCAGTAGACAAGCAATTCATAGTTTAGTGAACAAATTTGAGTCAGAGTATTCGCTGCTTGATGTTACCTTGCCAGTGAGACTACGTTTTTTCCGAAGTGGGGGAGAATATTGCTGCCGTAGAGGCGTCCGTTGCAAACCAGCAAAATCAGTCAATTTCCCGGCGTTCGCAAGAATTGGGCCTCTCCTAGACCACATTACGGCGAATTTTGGGTAAGGATCAAGCTGACTCAAGAACTAAAGCCACTTGATCATATGAAGCGACGTACGTTCTCGAAATGGGTTCTGGACATGATGGAATAAAATGAAGAATTTCATCGCAAATCCATGATGCCCTTTCATAGAGTCCATTAACTGCCCCCATGTACTGTTTATGGTCGCATATGTAAACATATGCATACATATATGTTAGTCAAAAACGGAAAACACAAGAAAAAATAAAACGCCGAGGTCCCTTTTGTTTCTATTTATTGCGTGTTTCTAGTTTAACCGGTCGGTAAAGACCAACCCATCATTATCTAGGCAATAATGTAACACATAATACTTTTAACAAATTATAATTTTTAACTGACTTCAACATTATTCTATTCTTAAAATTTCAGTTGAACAATAATTGCACTTTTTTCATGGATCTTACCGTTCGGATGTGAATTCCGTTTAAATCTCCGGTAACTCCTGGAATTGTGACAAGGAAAAAAAACATCTCTTTGCGTCGTTCTTTTCTCCAGCCGTCCTATGAAAGTTAATTGTGTTTTGGGCTTTACAAATTTCTGTAATGCATCTTGACATTACCTGCTGTGCTAACGCAATGTGTCGGTCTTGCCTTATTTGGAGTTGGGATCAGCCTTCACCAAGGAACTTAGCGTTGCTCCTTACTTTTATAATTTAACCTCATCGCGGTGGCAAGATTATCTCGTATGCAAGACTGACATCAACGCCTCTTTTAACCTAGCTTCTCCAACAATTTGCTTGTGCGAAGTGGAAGGACCTAAAATTTTAAGCCGAATCCGAACGGCAAATTTGTGAAGCTCCTCATGAGAATTGATACTCTTGGAACTTTGTTGGACATTTGCAAAATGCAACAGCAATTGCATTTAATCCAAGCAGTAAGTTTACGTTTTAACACCACAAATCTTGTTTGTAGTCGGTGTAATATAAGTTAATCAAAACACATGTGGTATGCTCGGCTGACTGTGCTAAAAAGCGCCTTCTTTATTGTCTGACAGATTATGGTGACATTTGACATTAGGAAGGTACACTCAATTTGATGGCGTGTTTACATCTATATTACATCTTCCTTTTCTGAATAGAGCCCGAATAGTAGAAGATCATTCTGGCCCCGAGTGCTTGTCTTGTTAACGTAGTTGTAGTCGAGCTCGAACACATTAAATCTACACTAATTTGTAATTCATATCTCAATTTTTTTTTATACCCTATTCTAGGGGTATATTAATTTTGACGCATAGTTTGTAACATACCTTAATATTGCCCGTAGAACCCTAAAAGATACTATATTTATGATCAGCATCGATAGTAATGTCGATCTAGCCATGTCCGTCCGTCCGTCCGTCCGTCCGTCGGCAAAAATTAGGCCTTTAAACTGGACCTAGAGAGCTGAAATTTTAACCATATACTCTCTAGGGTCCCGAAATAATCAAGTTTACGAATTTTTGAAATCCGCCCACAGACACCGCCCACAAACTCAAAAAAACAAAATTTTGGAAAAAATCGAATTTTGAGCTAGGAAGCTGAAATTTTTTATATATGATCTATGACTCCTAAAACTGCTCGGGATATAAAATTTTCAAAATCCGCCCACTGCCACGCCCACAAAAAAATAAAACAATTTTATTGAAAAACCAAAATTTGAGCTAGGGAGCTGAAATTTTTAATATATACTCTCTAGGGGCCCTTTAAGCTCATGTATAAATATTTTCAAAATCCGCCCACTGACACGCCCACAAATAAATAAAACAATTTTTTTGAAAATCCAAAGTTTGAGCTAGGGAGCTGAAATTTATAATATATACTCTCTAGGGGCCCTTTATGCTCATGTGTTTTTTTTTTTAAATCCGCCTACTGACACGCCCACAATTAAATAAAACAATTTTATTGAAACACCCAAGTTTGAGCTAGGGAGCTTTTTTTTTGATAAAATCCTTTAAATGTTATATAACAAAATATGTAGAGCGTTCTTAACAATTTAACCATACTTAGACTTTTGTCACGCCCACTTATGAGGGATAGGAATAAGAATAGGGTATCCAACAGTTCGCCCAAGCGGACTGTAGCCCGTCCCTATGTTTTTTTTTTTTTTTTTTATTTAGAGTAGCCTAAGATTGATAATAATTTGGATGCTTTACCTCTCGCCCATATCTAGTTCGGTAATGACATTGATTGTTACTGTGTGACTCTGATGGCAGAAAATCTTGCTGGGTATGTTGACCACCATTGTACTCACCAACTGTTGACTGGTTCTCGTTAATGCTACTTTCAAGATTGATCGATTGGTTGATACCGGGGACCACCGCAATATTCTCACTAGCCCCTACTGTTCGGAATCTGGGAAAGTTTTGGGATCTTCTAAGATGCTCTGTATTTCGTCTTACCAATCTGTTTTCCTCGTTTCTAATCACATACGATCTTGGCATATTAGTTTTATTTACGACTACTCCGGGCTCCCACTTGCCATCTTTCCTATATACTACAGGGTTTCCTGGACTTAACAAAAGTTCTTTACGGCCTGCGTTCTTATTGTAC
The DNA here is from genome assembly GCA_949715645.1 of Portevinia maculata. Classification (NCBI taxonomy): domain Eukaryota; kingdom Metazoa; phylum Arthropoda; class Insecta; order Diptera; family Syrphidae; genus Portevinia; species Portevinia maculata. The sequence continues at coordinate 135,998,964 of OX454528.1, read as the reverse complement.
CCAGTTTGTTGTTGACACTGCCCTTTCCATATTATGCCTGATATTATCACTTACTAGGTGTGGTGTCAGCATGGTTTTCGAACTGGGTGTTTGGTTCTTAAGATCCTGCTTGATAATAGTTGGGATGGCGTGAAGCCAATTGATGGAATAATTGAGCTCCTATATTCCGGCAAAGATAGTAAAAAGTCATTAGAACCTGCATTTGCCTTCCTAAGCATGCCCTTCACAATTTGGACCGCCTTCTCAGCTAAGCCATTGGACTTTGAGTAGAATGGGCTTGAATATACGAATTTAAACTCCCATGCACATGCGAACTCTCTACATTCAAACGAGTTAAACGGTTGATTATCACAGACTACCTCTTCAGGTATTCCATTTGCTGAAAATGTTGTTTTTAATGCAGTGATTACACTTTTTGCGGATTTGTCTGCTATTTCATGCACATCCAGCCATCTGGAGTAGTAATCTACTATGACCACGTATTGTTTTGCTTGAAAATCAAAGATGTCACATGCAATTCTTTGATAAGGATATTCCGGAATGGGGCGTTTCAACATCTCATGCTTATTGTTAGCAGCTCTGAATCTTTCGCACACCTGGCACCTATTAATTAAATTTTCTATATCTCTGACCATGTAGGGCCAATACAGAAGAGATTTGGCTCTTGATATTGTTTTTGTCAGTCCAAAATGATTTTCATGCAACTTTCCTAACGCATCCTGTCTTAAACTTTTAGGTACAAATACTCTTCCCTCAAAAAAAACTAGACCATCTTCTTCATACAGGCTGTCTTTTCTGTTCCAGTAAAACTTCAAGTTCTCATCTTGTTTACTTTTAGCAGTTGGCCAACCCTGCCTATAAAAACATTTCAACACCTTCAAAATATTGTCCTTATTGGTTTCCGTCAGATACTTTTCCTTAACCTTATCGCTCAGGCTAATGCTATGCACTACATCCTGCAGAAATGTTTGTAATTCAACGCCGTTGTCGGTTGATGGGTTACGCGAGAGTAGGTCTGGTATGTGTAAATCTTTTCCCGGGATATACTTCGGATTGATGTCATATTTTAATAATTTTATTTTCATTCTTTGTATTCGGACAGAATAACTTGATCGCAAAGACTTTTGTAGAATTGGAATTAATGGCTTATGATCGGTGTGAACAATGATCTTTTTGCCATAAATGTAATCATGGAATTTCGTACATGCGTAAACTATTGCCAATAGTTCTTTACAAAAGTGTAATCACTGCAGTACCTGCATGATCTTGTACTATTCTTCTCGAATTGTCGTGTGCCTTCCTTTACAAATCTGGAATTATAAGAGTTTTTATTTCGGTATCCCGTAACTTCTTTAATGGAACCAAGACTTCCCTCCCTGTTACCCACTGCATCTACCATTCCCTTAGAACCTGATGAGTCGTCGTTCTGCATCACTTTGCTTTGTGCCTTCGTCACCTCCGCCACTCGGCAGGCTTCTACCGCCTGTGCAAAAGTTAAGTCGCTTTGCTTCTCAGCAACTGTGTCTGCATTGTACTATCTTCTATCCCGATTACAATCCGGTCACGCAGCATTGACTCCTTTTCCATGCCAAAACTACAGCTCTCCACCAACGCAGAAATATCCTTTAGGAAATGGTCGAAAGGCTCTCCGTCTCTTTGATTTCTGGTGTAGAACAGATATCTTTCGTAGACAATGTTTGTGCATTTTTCTGACGACTGTAGAGTATATTTTCTTCTCCTCAGCAGTTAATGTAAACGTATGAAATAATTCGATTGCCTCGCTTCCAGCACAACTTAAAAATCTCGCCACTTGAATGGGGCCCTCCTCCTTGTCCGTCTTTGTTGCGGTTGCATATATAGCAAAATGTGACTTAAAGCGCTTCCAATTTTCCCGCAGGTTTCCATCAAGACTGAGCTGCTGTGGTTTGGGAAAATCCATGTTTGCCTTTTGTTATTCTCTTTTTTTTTTATTCAATCAGCTATTCTTTTTTTTCGGTTGCAATAATTACTGTTGTAGTTTCACTCTTTATTATTTTTATTTTTTACTAACCGGCTGCGCCATTTAATATAAGTTAATTAAAACACATGTGGTATGCTCGGCTGACTGTTTGATGGCGTGTTTACATCTATATTACAGTCGGTATACTTAAAAAACGTAAAGCCCTTGTACATCAGGGAACTATTCGCTGAGTTACATCTGCTTGGCTGAGGTTCCATCTGCTCGACCTTAAAATACTCTATGTCCTAATTGAATCGAAAAAGGGGCATATTCCGATACATTATCAACAATTATTCGGTCTTTATAAGAGGTTTTTCTTTTGCACTTAAAGTATTAGCACTTCCATTTCATTTGAGTATAAAGTTGGACGTCAATGCCGGGTAAAATGTGTATTTATTAACAGCAGTGCTCCCCGCAACGCACGCATTGCTTTAAGTCTAAAATTGTTTGCTTTTGCCGGCATTGACGTCCATTCTAACGTGCTAACATTTAAAGTATAAAAAAAAACAAAAATGCGTTGTGGCATAAACAAAATCTACTTCATAAAGACCGAGCAATTGTAGAAAAATAAAAGTTTATCGGCTTGTAGTTGTGGGTTTATTGATATTATTTTAAACACAAAACAAATGTATTTTGCCACATTTGCGTTCTCCGCAGGCTTTGACCGTGAGAGCACGCAGGAATTCAGACATAGCGTAAAGCTTCCACTACACGGTCAACGCGTTGACTTGACGTAATAATGACATGAGCATTTTTTTCAAGGTGGTCAATTCGTCTGATCGTCAGCGCAAAACACTCAATATGTTGACAGGAGTTGACACGAATTTTTGTTTCATTGCAATGATGTTTTTTGTTGACCGGCGTTACCATGTCAACACAGTTGGATCTGTTTTTAAATGCTCGTCAACGCATTGACAAGGTCCGACAAGCAGCCCTATTCTGCTATCCGCATGAATCGCTAATGCGATTCACCGATTCGGTTCCCTTTTACTGAACCTTTTCATTTTGCTTTCCGTCGGGTAAACTGCATTATCACATCTTCATTTGACATTTACGTAAACAGCTATTCATTCAGAAAACCATTAGCTTTTGTTTTCGGATTTTGAACAAATCGCCAGTTAAGTACCGCAGCGTGAGCACCAGACGCACCCCTGCCGAAATGCTTGTTCGTAGGTTTGTGTTCGTTTTTTCCATGTACACACTGAGCGACAGACATTCGCACGAATTTCTTGCACAAATTTGGTTCCTCAGCACGCAACCCAGGAATTTAGTACGCACCAACCATTTTTTGGTCCAAACAGCACAATTGTCCAAAAAACATCGAACGTTAAGGGCACCCCAAAAAAAAACCTTACATGGTCAAATCGAGTTCCGATTACTTTTCAATAAATGAAGTGTTTGGGCAACACACCACACATTTTTGAAAAATTGCAATATTTCCCAACGTTGTTCAAGCGTTTATCGATTAATTTTTTTTGTGGAGGTAGTTTATCGCGATCCCTGTAGAACCCAGTGAGCCCAAACTTGTGACTTTTTGCAAGAGACAGTGACTTTTTGCGGATGAGGTGCTGTTTCATGAATATGAGGGTTCTCACCTGCTCAACGCATATTTTGCTTATTGACGAAGCCGTTTAACCAAAAATGCACTTCATCGCTGGATATGATTTTGCGATGAAATTCTTCATTTTCTTCCATCATGTCCAGAGCCCAATTGGAGAACATACGTCACTTTATGATCAAGTGGTTTTAGTTCTTGAGTCAGCTTGATCTTGTAAGCCAAGATCCCTTCGCAAAATTCGCCATAATTTGGTCTGGGAGAGGCTCAATTCTTGAGAAAGCCGTGGAATTGATTGATTTGTCTGGTTAGCGACGGACGCCTCTACGGCAGCAATATTCTCCACACTTCGGACAAAACGTAGTCTCACTGGCACGGCAATATCAAGCAGCGAATATTCTGTTTCAATTTTTTTTCACTACAATATGAATTGCTTGTCTACTGGGACGAGAATCACGACCGAAAATTGGCGCTAACGCTCTTAAAGTTGCGACCACCGACTCGGAATTTCGGTAGTAAATTTTAATTATTTGTAAACGTTGTTCCGTGACTGCGATTGACAAAATCCTTTAGAATCGTTCGTTCACAATAGCACACATTGAAAATAGTCAATTATTAATTGTCGATTGACACTCGCAATAGGGGTGTATTTCTAGGCTGCCTATATCTTATGTTTGGCGTGTGGGATCATCAATGGATTACCACAAACACATCCAATTCATACTTGATTTTGTTGTCCTTATACAACGAGTATAAGGCAATTCACGACCCAAGAGTAAGTGTGAACTGTTTTTTTTTTGTTGGTTAAAGACTTCGCGACAACGTCAGTGTCAAATGAAAAAAAAAAAAAAATATCGACGGAATTAATTGATGGGTCAAAATCTGTGGATTAGTACGGCGGGAGACGAGTTTATGGCGAATATTTCATAAAAAGTTTATAATAAAGCGAATTATAACAACAAAAAAAGTTGTTGACCAAAATGCGGCCAAAGCGCCTTTGACACCCTATGCCCAACAAGACCATCTAAAGTCAGCTTTGTCTTTGATTATTCCATTGATAACGCCGAAGGCGATGTCCCACGCCTTACTGCTCTCTCGTTGCCATAATCTGCGGAGGTATGTAGTACGAAAGAGAAAGAGAGATAGAGAGAGAGAAAAACAAAAACTGTCAGTGTCAAAATAACATGATTCAAAAAGAAACCTCTATTTGGACCACCCTTTACAGAATGTATTTGCTCCATCGATAAGTTTTGCTTATATGTATACACGTTTTAAAATACATACTGATAGAATTGTTTACTCACCAGCTGGTTCTAATTAGAACATACTCGTATTTGTCAGTAAGCCATATGCATACACGATTTTATGTACCACTTAAAGCTGCTAATAAAATTTAGAAAAAAACATGTCGTCTTTGTTACACAAAGTAGAGGTTGGTCTCATTCATGAACTACAGGGTGGCGCACCAATTGTGCTACAATAAGAAATTCAAATAACTTTTTTTAATCAATGTATTTCATTTTTTTTTTTAAATTGTAAAGAAAATACAAACACCTCTTGCTCGACATAACCCCATAAAAAAAAGTCTGGTGCAGTCAGGTCAGGTGACATTTGGGGGCCTGCGGAAACTGGAGTTTCTGGATATTAATTTGTTTTTGAATTTTCGTTGGAGCACCGCCATAACCGGTCTGGCTATGTGTGCAATTGCTCCTTCTTGCTGGAACCAAATGCTGTTCAAACGGATACTTCTCCGGTGCAGTTCTGGGTATAACAAAACTACTTCAACATCTTTAAACAACGGTCCCCATTGACAGTTACTTTTACACCGCTTTCTTCAAATTGGCTCCATAATGCACCTGGATGAAACTGCGCACCACACCGTTACTCGTTCTGGGTGCAGTACCGTCTCATGGAGTATTTCTGAATTAGATTCACGCAATACACGGCAATTTTGCTTATTTACATTGCCGTTTAGATCAAAATGGATCAAACAAGCAATTTATCAAGCTGTTAACTCTCGCGATGTTACGGTCTCCAATGAGTTTTATTGCGCGTTTTTCGATCATGGCAGCTCGGTCATTTCAATCATTTTTTGGCAAAATCCCAGACGAATACGGTTTAACTTGCTTGCAGTTTGGACTTTGTACGGAAAAAAGTTAGAGTCATCTCTATCCGTTGACCGTCTACTAACTCGAATTTGCGCCGATAATTTTCGACTCGAAACGCTTGGATTTGCCTGAATTGACGATGCTACAGCCGCGATTGTGTTTTAAACCCGAACATAGGGATCTCGATGGTAAATTATTCGTGCGATGCTTCCAGATTCGGCAAACATATTTACCAGCCTCATAATGGTCCATCTACTCGGGTGAGTGCCGCCAAACTCCCGCCTAAATTCCCTTTGGACGGAAATGAAACCTAAAGTGGTACCTACCGCTGCACTATCCAAATCCTCATTTCGGTATCCCAAGCATTCATTTTAATAAATCTAAAAAGTAACCGCCAAATAAAAAAAAAATAAGCCCATTACTCAAGTACTCACACAGGAAAAGAGTTATTACGTTTTGTTTTTGTAGCACGATTCGTGCGCCACCCTGTACATACTAAAATAAATTTCCTTTAAGTGCACACAGAGTTCGTTAATAAGATAATCACTTAAATAGCTGTGATATCTATTTGCTGTGTTTCCCATTTCCTTTTACACAAGTGGGTGAAGTGAAACTACACTTTCATAGTCTAATAGGTATGAACAAAAAACTTTTAATTCGTGCCTAGAGACAGTTTGACTAAAATTCTTTTGATATTGCAAAAAGAACAGCTTTTGAGATGCACGGAAGTGGGTACTTTATGCACTCAAATTTAAGTCCAAGTAGTTATACCCTATTCTAGGGGTATATTAATTTTGACGCATAGTTTGTAACATACCTTAATATTGCCCGTAGACCCCTAAAAGTTACTATATTTATGATCAGCATCTATAGTAATGTCGATCTAGCCATGTCCGTCCGTCCGTCCGTCCGTCCGTCCGTCGGCAAAAATTAGGCCTTTAAACTGGACCTAGAGAGCTGAAATTTTAACCATATACTCTCTAGGGTCCCGAAATAATCAAGTTTAAGAATTTTTGAAATCCGCCCACAGACACGCCCACAAACTCAAAAAAACAAAATTTTGGAAAAAATCGAATTTTGAGCTAGAGAGCTGAAATTTTATATATGATCTATGGCCCATAAAACTGATTGGGACATAAAATTTTCAAAATCCGCCCACTGACACGCCCACAATTAAATAAAACAAATTTTGGGAAAAATTGAATTTTGAGCTAGAAAGCTGAAATTTTTTATATATGATCTTTGGCCCATAGAACTGCTTGGGACATAAAATTTTCAAAATCCGCCCACTGACACGCCCACAATTAAATAAAATATTTTTTTTGAAAAACCAAAATTTGAGCTAGGGAGCTGAAATTTTTAATATATACTCTCTAGGGGCCCTTTATGCTCATGTGTAAATATTTTCAAAATCCGCCCACTGACACGCCCACAATTTTATTTTTTTTTATTTTTAAAAGTCTAAAATTTGAGCTAGGGAGCTGAAATTTATAGTATATACTCTCTAGGTGCCCTTTATGCTCATACTTAAATTTTTTTTAAATCCGCCTACTGACACGTCCACAATTAAATAAAACAATTTTATTGAAAAACCAAAGTTTGAGCTAGGGAGCGTTTTTATTTACAAAAGCTTAGTTTTTTCGATAAAATCCTTTAAATTTTTGTCACGCCCACTTATGAGATATAGGAATAAGAATAGGGTATCCAACAGTTCGCCCAAGCGGACTGTAGCCCGCCCCTATGTTTTTAATTTAGAATTGATTTTTAATGCCAGGTGGTGATGACCCTAGAATTTTACATTACGAAATTCAATCGAAGCAAAAAATCAATACCAGTATACGAGTATATAAGCGTAATACAGAGGTGTACCTATCTTTGACCTTAGCACTTCAATCAACAACGAAATTTCTTTTTTCCCTTGCACGACAGCATTCAACCAGCGTGTGACAAAGGTACACATCGTGACACCACATCTCAGTTTCTGTCCATACATAATATAGATATAGTTTGTTTAAGTTCGTTCCATCGCCACCTGCTAAGTGTGGTGTTCGCCTACTTTTTTTTATGTTTCTATTTTATATTCACTTCCAATCAAGAAAATTTAACGAAAGAAAGTAAGCAAGGAACAAATATAGTTATGGATGAGGAAGAAATTGACGGCGACAAAGAAAAGAAGACCACTGAACTACATTTCATGGCAAACACAAGCCGATACAAAAGTAATGTAACTAATTGAATTTCATGTCGGTGGAAATATTGATTCAAGAACACGGTTGAAATATGTATGCATTAAGTAAATGGAATTTGGTTGTTGCTGGTGTTAGAAATGCCAAATTAATGTTTATTGGGCGGTGGCGTGTAGGTAGGTTTGATGTGTTGACACCATAGTTAGATAATGAATTTTCGAATGTCAAATGTCGTCGGTGATAAGTGATGACCTTGAATAAGGTTCAAACTATTTTCATTCAGAATCGGGCAGCTAAAAATCTAGAACGGAATGTAAACTTATGGACACAGAAAATGTTAAATAAATATTAGTTATTTTATTTATTTAGTGATCTACCTATATACAGTAAGATACAATCACTCTTATTACGACTGGCATTGTAATGTCATTATTAGTTCGCGAACTCATATGCAAACGTAAATGTATATGAACTTTCGTGCAAAACTACACAAACGCGTTCGCGTACTGAGAAAATGGCAAAAAGATGAACGAAAACAAAATGTACTTTCGTTAATTTTTCTTCACACAGATCCTATGAGTTTTCCAGCAAAAAAAAACAACGGTTGCATCTTTTTTCACAAAACCGTTCGTGTACTTTTCTTTGAAATGAGATTATTCTCTATTGATTTAGGAGATTTGACAGTTTTCATTTTTCTACACGTATGCGAACGGACCTATTGTCACGCCACTCGTTGTTTTATGAAACGTAATTCTTGTTTGACAGTTGGCGGTATTTATTCTGCCTGTCGTTTTAGTGCAGCAAAACGCCAGGTCTTAGAAGTCGGTTTTGTGGAACTTAATTCTTGTTTGACAGTTGGCGTTATTTTGGCTGTCGTTTTAGTGCAGCAAAACGCCTAGTTAAATGCCTGTTTTTGTCGATAATGATTTAGCTAACGCCAGACCTTAAAAGTCGGTTTTGTGGAACACCAGTCGTTGTTTTGTGGAACGTAATTCTTGTTTGACAGTTTGCGTTATCTATTCTGGCTGTCGTTTTAGTGCAGCAAAGTTAAACGCCTGTTTTAGTCGATAAGGAATTAGTTAACGCCAGGCCTTAAAAGTTGGTTTTGTGGTACGCCAGTCGTTGTTTTGTGGAACGTAATTCTTGTTTGACAGTTTGCGGTATTCTGGCTGTCGTTTTAGTGCAGTAAAACGCCTAGTTAAACGCCTGTTTTTGTCAGTAAGGAATTAGTTACCGCCAGGCCTTGCAAATCGGTTTAAAATGCAAGTTTTGTTAAATGTATCGATACATTTAGTTTGATTTGTGTTTTTAAATGGTTCACAACATGCACATGAAGAGGCAAGTAGAGCTAATCGAAAAATGTTAGCTTGGCAACCAATTTCAAAAGAGGTGTTCAACGAACGGCTTCGCATTGTTTGGAAAGAGGTAGCTGCTTTATTAAATGGTCTAAGAAAACTAATACGGGACGATAAGGAAATGCAAAAGTCACGAATATAAAATATAAAGTGAAAAGAAGCTTGTTTTCATAAAAAATTGTAGCAGCCACAGGTGGAGTGGAAGACGTTTCATGCAAAAAAAACTAGAACGATACAGACATAGCTTTAGCAGAACTTCTTGAACAGCAGGACGATGGAGCCATCATAAACAAGGATCAAACGTGCCTGCAACAAGCACTTGATGGGTGGGTGGATGCTTTATAGGGAATAGGTATCGTACGAGTATTAGTCCGAAAAACAGAAAACTTGTGTTGCCCGTTCTCTGAACCACTCCGAACTATGTCAGGCATTTATCTGAATGGAAGGGTTATTTCCAAGTGCGAAAAGTTCAAATATATGGGATCTATGATCAAAAACGAAGTAACCTGTGATGACGAAATTAAGCATCGCGAAAGCGAAGGGTGGATGATGTGGCGGGAAAACTCAGCCATCTTCTGTGACCCCAAAATGCTCCCACAGGTGGACAGCCTAAAAAAAAAGAAGAAAAGAGAAAGAAGACTTCTCTGTATTCGCGTTGTCCGTGTTTGTTCTTTAAAAAAAAACTGACGATTGACTCATGCACTCAATTTTTTTTTTTGTTAAGTACCCTTATAATGTAAAAGATACACACCGTGGGCGTTAAGGAAATTAGGGCGAGAAGAAAAGGAGAGATGCCGATGGTTTTGAATGTTTGTAGATTATAATGTGAAGGAAAATTAGACCGTGGAAGAGTATTCGACATTCGTGTTGTACCGATGAGGAAAGATTCTTTGAACTTCACTGTACGTCCGAATACAGCCTTGAGGTTGAACTGATGAGCATTCCTTGAATGGCGGGTATTGCGGTTGAAATGTTCAAGGGGTTGAATGCAATTGGCTTTTTCGTTTGAGCACTTATGGTGAAAATAACGGTTAATGACTAAGAGAGTCAACCGCTCTCGCGATGTCTCGGTCGCCAATGAATTTTATCGCCCGTTTTTGAATCCTGTCAAGTAGCTCTAAATAAGCTATTGGTGCACCAGACCAATATTAGCATTGTACTCGAGTTTCGGGCGGATAAACGCCTTATAAATTGTACTCAGATCAGAAGGGGTGAAATATTTCTTGCACCGCTTAACCCTTAAATGCATGAGGTCGGCCCCCAGTATGGAGACCAAGCTAACTTAATGTAAAACCACTCAATAAACACGAATTGGGCATTATTTTTTCTGGAAAATGCACCATTTTCCTGGAAAAGAGGAAAAAGGACAATTTGCGATGTGTACCAAATATGGTACACTATGCATGCACTTTACTTCTATACATATTTAGAAAAACACAAAACTAAAATTATGTGTTAAATTAAATTTTCTTTTTAAATAAAAATTTTTCAATTTATTTCAATTTTATATTATGTGTTATTTTTAATTAATTAATGAAGAAAATATTTATGAAAAATGAATTAAATAATAATATGAGACGTTTTTACTGTAATTATAATTATTATTATTCAGTCTTAGTGTGATAATTGATAATTGCGTTTATTGTTCATTCATAGATAAACATTACACTTTGCGCATAAATGGAACGGTTGTTCACTTGCTTGCTTTCACCGACACATTTCGAATTTTTGCACCGAGCTCTTCCGTCATTAATTGGCAGGTTACCATCATGTCGCAAATCATTAGGCGGCTGATGTTCGGTTTGGCCTCGCGGGACTGACAAAGGTACGTCTGGCCGACTACCTTTCTTTCTCTTTTCTGTCATATTTCTCAGCACATAGGATACCTCCAAACGGAACTTCTTTTCGGTTATCAAAATTGAAGGGTTTGCTCTTTTGAAAAGTAACCATGCATGTACCATGCGAATATCGAGTAAATGGTGGAACATTCTGATGTACCATTTTCGGCTTTTTAACCCAATCTTTATGCGACCCAAAGAAGAATCCATAAGGTCTACACCGCCCATGTGCAGATTGTATCCTTTTATTATTTGAGGACAGGGAACCCTGATTACTTCGTGGTGCTTCTTATCGTTCAACAGTAGAGACGTCGACAGCAACAATATGTTCCGCTAGCAATGGTTTCATGCCAACGAAAGTGGACTTCTTCTCCCTCCTCCTACCGACCAATTGCACTTACGTCCCTTCTTTCTAAGTTCATGGAAACGCTGATAAACCGTCAGCTAATGAAATATCTTGAATCGCGAATTAATGACCGGCAGTATGGTATTCGTAGCAACAGGTCCACTGGTGATTTGATGACATATCTAACCGAAAAGTGGAACCAATCTCTTCATCAAGGTGGTGAAAGTAAGATCGTTGCGCTTGATATTTCAAAGGCATTTGACAGAGTTTGGCATCACTCTTGTCGAAAATGCGTGCATTTGGAATCGATGATACTCTTCTTCAATGGATTAGAAATTACCTTTCGGACCGTTCAATTCAAGTTGTTTTGGACGGTTTCAAGTCTGCAACTCACCAAATAAATGCTGGTGTCCCCCAAGGCTCTGTTCTGTCCCCGACTCTCTTTCTCATTTTTATAAATGATCTCCTGTCTGTTAGTTCTAATCCAATCCATTCCTTTGCTGATGACAGTACCCTCAGCTTCTCATATTCGTTTCTTGGGTCACGCCCCCTCATCTTCGGGTGTGGAACTGGAACGGCAACGTATGTTAAGCTCATTAAATTCCGATCTTAACAGCATAACTCAGTGGGGTAAAACCAATAGAGTGGAATTTAATGCTTCGAAAACTCAATGCTGTCTCCTGTCATTAAAGCAAAACCCACACACACTGCCATTATCTATGAATGGCACTTACATCGCTGAAACCGAAAGACTTTCCATTCTCGGTATGTGTGTTAATGACAACCTTCGTTGGAATGACTACATATTCGATGTCGCCAAGAACGCCGCGAAATGTCTAGGCTTCCTTAAGCGTTGTAAGAAATATTTCACCCCTTCTGATCTGGCTACAATTTATAAGGCGTTTATTCGCCCGAAACTCGAGTACAACGCTCATATCTGGTCCGGTGCACCAATAACTTATTTGGAGCTACTTGACAGGATCCAAAAACGCGCGATAAAACTCATTGGCGACCGAGACAGCGCGAGATCGATTGACTCTCTTAGTCATCGTCGTAAGGTCTCCTGCCTGTCGTTATTTTATCGTTATTTCCACCATAAGTGCTCAAACGAAATAGCCAGTTGCATTCCTCCCCTTGAACATTTCAACCGCAATACCCGCCATGCAAGGAATGCTCATCAGTTCACCCTCAAGCCTGTGTTCGGACGTACAGTGAAGTTCAAAGAATCTCTCCTCAGCCGTACAACACGAATGTGGAATGCTCTTCCCCGCTCCATTTTTCCTACACATTGTAACCTACAGACATTCAAAACCAACGTGCATCGGCATCTCTCCTTTTCCTCTCACCCTAATACCCTAATTTCCTTAACGCCCGCGCTGTGTAGCTAATACATTATAAGGGTCCCAACAAATCCCTTTAGTGCGCGCTTATTATAAAAAAAAAAAAAAAAAAAAAAACGAAAGTGGACACAAGGTTAACCTTTTTATCTTTCCAAGATATTGTTGTCAACTCCACACCTTGAATATCTGTTGTGAACTCGGCCGAAACCCCTTTATTCAATTTCATCATGATCTTTGGGTCAAGTTTACAATTTGTTATTCGATTACGATTTATCGATCCAATGCTGTGAATGCCTACGGTCCGCTGATAAATCAGTAATAGTATGGACGTGTAAAAGTTATCCATATATACTATGTAATTTTAAAAACGGGGAACTTCACGTATCATACGTAATACAATATTAGCAGACGCCTCCAAATCAGGTTCTCCTGGTCATAAATGGTGGGCTTCTCCAGTGTAAATTTCAAACTTGTTCATTAAACGTTTGTATCGCAAATGGCGAAGAATTTGAATCCCAATTTCTTTGGTTTATTTGCGCAGTTGCGTAAACATCTGTTATCTCTGGTTCCAATTTAGAGCGCCCAAGAAAAGTGATTTGCTCTTCGTACAACTGTAAGTTTCCTTTTTTTTTAACTAGCTCTCTCAAAATCATTGGAAGTTATGTCAATAACAATGCCGTTATACCTACAGCATTCTTCGCATACGTGGCCCAACTTGTCATTCTGATCACTAAAAGCATTTCCGGTGGCAGCTTCTCATTGTTGAGAAATACGTCAGAAATTGCCCCATCATCCAATATGGCGTAAGTGGTTTTGGCCCGATTTTTCACGCGTTGCGATATTTGATTTTCATCAAATCATCCAATCCGTCATCTTCCCATTCCTTTTCATCATCAGACAAATCAACATTGTTAGGTATGCCTACCATTTCAAAATCGCCAGTATCACAAATCATATCCGCCACCTCATCAGCGTTGTACCTCTTTTCGACAATAATAACGAAATCCATGTCTATAATCTACAAACACATTACAAAAATAAAAGTCAAATGCATGGTGTACCATATTAGTCCAGTCAAATGGTTCAAAAAAAAGGGTCGAAGTGGAAAGTGTTTAGTGGCTTATTTTATGGACTAGGGGCTGCTCAACACGAATCTGAACTTCTCCAACAAAATTTCGAATGGCAAATATGAGAAATCGGCAAAAAACCACTGAAAATAAGGCTTTTTTGTGGATTTCGGCTTATAACTTGAAAACTAAGCTTTCTACGAAAAAAAAAGAAGAAATTACCTACAATTTATGTAACAAACATTTTTTTGTACGCTCAATTGTTTTCACGAAAAAGAGTGTCAAACTATCGAGCAAAACAGACATTTTTCGAAAATACGTAGCAAAAAATACCTACCTACATAAATAAATTCAACCCCTGCATGGTACCGCACATCGCGCCGCGGAGTCGTAATTTTCGTTTCTGGAGTACTCGTAGTTTTTTTTCGATTCTGGGTATTTTTCTTGAGATACATTGCAACATTATAACGGTAATCAGTTAGTTCTTCGACTCGTTCTTGTCTTTTTTTCTCTTAGCTTTCAAAGGTTTTCGTTTTGAGTGCTTTTGCTTTCATTGAGATGGTATTTATGCAACAAATCGGTCGCAATGCAATAAGTAACGAAACCGTCTCCATCAATCCTACAACCATTTTCCAACAATAGCGAAACAATAGCGAAACAAACCGATGAAGAACTTGAAGACTTCCTAAAATACGAGCTGTGCCCTTATCCGATGTCTCTCTTTGACGACTATGGTATGAGAAAAGGAACCAAATCTACTTTATACAAAGCATTCATACCAACTGAAGAGGCAAATCTTCACGGTTGTGTTCACGTTATAGATGGTGGATACTTGCTGCACAAAGTCTTGTGGACCAGGGGTCAAACATTTTCATCAATTTGTGAAAGCTATGTTTCATTTGCTAAGTCGAGGTACAAGGAAAGCACTGTAGTCGTCTTTGATGGTTACCCTGAACAAGGTACTAAATATGTTGAGCGAGCGAGAAGATCACGCAAACATACTTCAATGGATGTCATATTCGATGGAACAATGATCCCGACAGTGCCACAAGAAAAGTTCCTAGCCAAAGAATAAAAACCGTCTCATCGAAATGCTACAGGACAAATTTGCAGCAGTTGGTATAATCACAAAACAGGCACACGAGAATGCAGATACACTTATTGTAACCACAGCAATGGATCTCGCCCAACATCATAGATCTGTGGTTATTGTGGGTGAAGATGTAGATTTGCTGGTTATCATGATTGGTCGTTGTCGGGGAGTACATTCAAATGTATTCTTTCTGAAACCGGGCAAGGGGACAGTTGCACAACGAATTTTTTCTCCTGACTGCCATCCAGACCAATCTGTCTGTGACAACATACTGTTTTTGCATGCCATGGGAGGATGTGATACCACGTCAGCCTCGTTTAAAGTGGGAAAGATGCGTTTTCTCCAAACCCTAAAAAAAACCCTGCTTTAATCAACATAATCGAAATTTTCAAAGATCCTACGGCGCAAGCTGAAGATATTACTCATGCTGGACTCATCTTCTTCGCTGCGTTGCACATATTGACTGATAAGGAAGGGACAACTTTGAGCAAACTAAGATACAAATATTATTGTAGGTCTGCCTATAGAACCAGAACCTATTTGGCGTCCTTACCTCCCACCGAAGCTGCTGCACAGCAACACTCCTTGAGAGTGTACTTTCAAGTACAGCAATGGCTTGGAAATGAAAAAGATCCTGAGGAATGGGGTTGGAAGAAAACCAGTGATGGTCTACAGCCAGTGCCAACGCTACAGCCACCAGCTCCAGAAAAGGTTTTAAAACTTATATCTTGCAAATGCACAAAGACCTGTCAGACCAACTGTGGATGCAAAAGAGCAGGCCTCAAATGTTCCAATATGTGCCTGAACTGCGAAAACAGCTGCAACAACATGCCCATTGCAGAAATTGAAGAAGAAGCAGATGAAGACTTGGACCTCCCTGAAATACTTGAAGGTATCTACTTCATTTCTTGACTCGCTATAGCTACTCACATATACTGCTTTCGGATCTATTCACTAAATTATGAGGTATTCGGAATTAGGTCACTGATTATTTGTTTATCCGTTTCAGGAATACAACCGGAAGGATGCCCTGAATAAATTATGGAACCCGTGTCTAGGACTCTTATCAGTTCTTAGAGAAAAATTTATGGTTGCATCTTTAAAAATCGTATGAAAGAAGATTTTCCTACATGGAATTAAAAATATGTATATATATGAATAGACTTTTTTTTTTGTTATTTTCGAAACATTTCAAAAACAAACTACAAGAAATTTTTTTCGTAGAAAGCTTAGTTTTCAAGTTATAAGCCGAAAACCACAAAAAGCCTTATTTTCAGCGGTTTTTTGACGATTTCTCATATTTGCCATTCGAAATTTTGTTGGAGAAGTTCAGACTCGTGTTCAGCAGCCCCTAATCCATAAAATAAGCCACTAAACACAATTACATGAGAACTTTCCACTTCAAACTACCATTTGACTGGACTATATATGGTACCTCCAAAAACAGAAAAAAAAACTATTCGGAAATATCAAATTTGATCAAGATTCTTTTTATTTACCTAAAACAAAGCTCAATGTACTCATCAATACTTATTTCCACAGGAATAATAAATCAGCCCTATTGTGAGTTTCGCGTGAACAAGATTCCACCCGAAAAAAATCCCTTTTCTCTTTTCGCCTATTTTGAATTTGGGGCGAAAAAAAATTTCATGTTCGAAAGATTCCCCTTATTGGCAGCTCTCAATTCGGGCGGAATTAAACGTCATTGAGAGCTAAAATGTTCACTTATTTTTTTGGGGCGAACAGGATTTTAATTAATAGGTTTGGACCGACCAAAAACGGTACGTGCGAAAAAAGGCGGCTACAAATAAAATAAATGGACAGATATTTGTTTGTTTGTTGATAGCATGTATTTAGTCTCGTCCTCATTTACTTTAAGACCAACCAATTTTTTCTGTTATTCAATCGCCGAAAATGCCATCTCCATGTAGAGCTCTTGACGATGAATGCTATCATATGCGGCCTTAAAGTCAATGAAAAGATGATAAGTCTCGACTTGAAATTTGTTGGTCCTTTTTGATATCCACCATCTGCAAAAACAACGTAAACAAGCTGCGAGTTTTACGATGGGTGGAATCGCTTATTTTTGTTTGGACTGGTAAGCATATCCAGCAAATATTGGAATAATATTTTATAAACTCTTACTTAAAATATGCACAGTATTTATTAAAAAAAAACACTAAACAATTGGAACTTAACTCAAAGCGACTGATGTCCCTGCGCCGTTAAATATTTACATTTTTGGCTTTATTTCATTTGGCGTTTTTTTCGAATAACTAGTTCTTAAGTATTTTATTTTTAAGAACCGCAGTACTACGCAATGCAATTTAATACAAAATATTCTTAGCTTTGCTATTTCTTTTTTGCATTTAATTTATTTGGCACTTTATATTTTAAAGCTGTAAAAACACAAATTAGGTGTGTTCGTCTGTGTTCGAAATGTCACAGTCGATTCGAAGTGAAATGTCATTCGGGCGAAACTGACAATAGCTTTTAAAATTCCGGGCGGACAGAATTTCACCAGGCGAAATATTTTCCGGGCGAAACTCACAATAAGGCTGAATGCGATAATTTTTTTCACTATTGAAACTTAAGAAATTACGTGTAACAAGTGCATTCCACCACTTCGGCAGCTTACTGACAAGTGAAACAAATCGTAAGTGAGCTAAAACAATATTTATATGAACGATAATTTTGTCTGTTACGATTTAAAGCGTACAATCACACGCTTCAGTTTAATTTACTAGATTACCGTATGATTAAAGATATGTACCATATACGGTACGGTATGCATTTAAGGGTTAAGGAAGCCTAGACATTTTTGCAGCGTTCTTGGCGACATCGAATATGTGGTCATCCCCACAAAGGTTGTCATTAACACACATACCGAGAATGGAAAGGCTTTCGGTTTCAGCGATGCAAGTGCCATTCATGAATAATACCAGACTATTAAGGTTTCGATTTAATGACAGAAGACAGCACTCACAGTTTCAATGTCAAAGGCAAGATATATTAAATCAAGCTTAGAGAAAGCAGGTGCCTCCAGCTGATCACAAAAATGATTTTGTTGCTACTACTGACTAAGAATAAATCCAGCAGCGTGGAAGTGAGTAGGAGTTTTAATATTAATTGACTGAGACTAAATTTAGGCCTATACAGGGCCTAAAACCTAGCTTCTCCAATCAAAGGGACCTACATTTTTAAGCCGATCCGAAAGGCAAATTTGAGGAACTTCTCATGACAATTGATAATCTTGGATGTTTTTCGGACGTTCGCAGGAGTTAAAAAAAAACGTTTGGGTCATACTTGGGCTGGCCCCGACGTCATTTGAGCCTGAGACATTTATATTCGTTTAACCACTGCGCCACTTTGTAAAAAAAAAACAATTACTCTGCATTGCTCTCGCAAATAGAGAATTATGCGCACTCGTTTTAATACACCACTAATATAAGGGTCATGTTCAAGGGTAACGGATGAAGAAGCTCATTTCTTTTCATTTAATGTCTTTGCCAAAAAGATATGGTGATCTGCAATATAAGCCCACATGGATTCTTCAATGTCAATGTCCGAAAAGACACATGTTTGGTTTATTAATTCAGTTTATCTTTTGTGCCAAAATACATTTGACGCATAGCAATTGTGGTGTGGGTTTCTTCCTCTTTCCTACATTTACTCGTATTAATATAAAAAGCGGCAAACAACAATATGAATTTTAGAAGTTCCTCTTGATGTACCGGCTACTGAAAATCGTAATAACACAAACAATGAGCGTCATAGTTCTGCAAATGGAAATGTTGCCAGATGGTGTTTCAGCTAGATTTGTCAAACTTCTTGATTTATACATACATACTAACGATGTACACAATAAAGCTTATTTATAAACGCATCTATTACAAGTGTTGATTATGAGAGAAAAAAAGGCATTACATTACTGAAATATTGTTTGTTTTGATTTGCATTAATTAAACCGTAGACACGGCAATACAACAGCATTATGTGAATGTTAAAGACGAGGTTTTGATATGGAATGAGGGGATCATAACCCTGCCACTGCACTACATCCCTACTGGTCGGCCTGTGGGGTTCGCCGGTTTCACCTCAAAAAGGATCGTCAGGCCTCCCGATTCCGAATCACTTAGTCACTAAGGCCAATCAAATGCTGGTGTTGTTGCATATGTGTGATCCAGAAGTTTTAGGCCAGCCTCTCTTTCGCGATTGTATAGCAACGTTGTTTGATATTCCCTTTTAGACAGGGTTCGTAGGATTTTTTATTTCGGTAACGATCCTTTTTCTTTGAGATTCTTTGACGTAAGGGTTCCTAATGGCTTCCATCAAGGTTAGGTTAGGTTATAGTGGCAGTCGGCAGAAGCCACACTTAGACCAATAAAAAGGTCCATTGTGATACCACACGGATCTATCTTCTTCCTTCTCGTTGAACCATTTGGAGCTTTTGATAAAGCTTGAAAGACTTTTAATGTCGATGTTTATGAGATCGTTGAGATCATTGTAAAAGAAAGATCCCAACCAGCGTCTCCAGCCAGCACGATCTTTGGCCAGCTGTCTGCAGTTTCGTACGCTAAATTGGTTAAGGTCCCCTTTCACTTGCTTGCGCCACCTAAGGTCTTCCTCTACTGGGCCGTCCCTCGGGTGTGAATTCGAAGATCTTCCGGGCCGGAGCATTCACGTCCATTCGCTCTACATGACCCATCCACCTCAGTCGTTGGACCTTCAATCTTCTGGCTAAGTCGATGTCGCTCTACAGCCCGTATAGTTCGTCGTTGTATCTCCTCCTCCATTCACCGTCTATGCAGACGGGACCAAAAATTACCCGAAGAATTTTCCTCTCAAAACAACCAAGAGTGACCTCATCCGCTTTACTAGAGTCCATGCCTCTGCACCATCGGAATGCCTAAGGAACATTTATCAGGTAGAAGGAGCAGTATGGTTCCCTTTCGGGCGAGTTCATCAACCCTACAATTCCCCAATTCCCAGGAATATCTTTATGTCCCGGCACCCAGCATAAGTGAATGTTGAATTGCTCCGCCATCTCCACGAGAGATGATCGGCAGTCTAGGACTACGATGGAGTTTGTGGAGACAGAATCCAGAGATTTTATCGCAGCTTGGCTATCTGAGAAGATTTGGACGTCAATAGCGGATATCACGTTCCTCTTCAGCCACGATAGGTCTTCTTTAATCGCCAAGATTTCCAACTGGAACACGCTGCAGTGATAAGGGAGACGAAAAGAGAGGCTGAGGTTCAACCTGTCGGAGAACATACCTCCATCAACCCCCTCGTCGGTTTTTGATCCATTGCTGTAAAAGTATATCGATTCATCTTCGACAGGGGGCCTCCTCCCAGAATGTTCTGGGGGATGTTGACCTTGATGTTTTTTTTTTTATCAAAACGGACCTGAGGGATGGAGTAGTCTATCACCCCTATTCTGCTATTCATCGGGGGGATTTTTCTTCAATTTTCACTGAACACTATTCTACTATTCATTCGAATTGAATCTGGATTCACCTCGTTAATGTCGGTATTATCGATAATACTGCGCGGTATTCTCTTATTCACGTGAACGCATTCGTTCTATACAATTCAAATCCGCATATAAAATGTTGCGGGTTTTTCATTTAATGGATCGTCTGTCTGGTTGGTGGTCAATAAAATGTAAGTTTATTGCTTGATTATTTGTATAAATAAAGATTATTAAAATTTTTAGAAGCAGAACAATAACCCGACACCAATTTAAAACAATCAAAACAATCCACTGTTTGGAAGTGGAAAAAAAGTCCAATAGGTACTATTCATACCTGTTTGTTTATATTTTTAATTTTATTGAAAATAATTAATCAAAACAACATATCCAACTTTAAAATCGATTACATTAATTTCAATTTGCAAACAACGAACCTCGTATTATTTTCACATGAAAAGCTGTTAACTTGAATGTCAAATTGGGTTGGATAATGTAGTTCACCCGATGGATAGCAGAATGGAAAGCCAGAGTGATAGGGAATCGAATGGGTGAATCGAATCTACGATTCACATGAATAGCAGAATAGGCCTGTATGTTGGCTAGGGAGGATTCTATTTTTTTCAAAATAGAGGCGTGGCCGATTTCATTCTCGGGCCACTGGAACGTTGTTTTAAGGCGGACAGACGCACTAGCAGCCGCTTGCCCTCTAAAGATGTCCAGGGGTGTCAGGTGAAACAGAATGTCCATTGCAGCAGAGGGAGTAGTGCGCAGTGCACCACTCATGCAGAGGCACGCTGTTCGTTAGACTTTGCTTAGCTTGTCTAAGGCAGTCCACCAAACAACCCCGTACATAAATTATCGGTCTTATTACAGATATATATAGCCAGTTGGTGATGCGGGGTTGAAGCCCCCATTTATTACCGATGGCTTTTTTGCAAGAGAAGAGTGCTACCGTAGCTTTACGAACTCTTTCTTGTATGTTAGGTTTCCAGCTGATATTTTTATCCAGAATGAGACCCAAGTATTTATAGCTTCGTCAGAGAAAACTAAGCTTTTGTCCCTGATTGAGAGGGAATCAATGTGTGGAACAAGTTCGGTTTTGTGAGGGTTAACACCTAACCAACAACGATCTGCCCATGTTGTTAGCTTGTTAAAATCGTTTTGGAGAAGTTCTTTCAGGGTGTTTAGGTGCAACGTCCGTCGTCTGCATAGGCAATCGCCCTGCAGCCCTCCCTTTCCAGGCAGATCAGCAGCTTGTTCACCACTAAGTTTCAGAGGAGGGGTGATAGGATTCCCCCCTTTGGCGTACCTCTACTGACAGATCTTCTGGCAGATGTCACCCCCAGTTTCGAGTTTATAATCCGGCTTGTGAGTAGTAGATTAATAAGCTCACCAAGTGAATCATCTACCTTCAGATCTGACAGTGCATTTGCGATCGCGGATGTATTGACGTTGTTAAAAGCGCCTTCAATGTCCAGGAATGCAACCATAGTGTATTCTTTATAGTGAAGGGAGTATTCAAATGAACGTACTAACGTATGTTAGGCTGTTTCAACAGATTTGCCTTTGCAATATGCATGTTGAGCTGTAGACAGGAGTCTTGTATTAATGTTAGTGCGTAGATGGATAACAATCAGCCTTTCTAATGCTTTTAGAAGCAATGATGATAGGCTTTGGGTATGAAAACTACTTTTACTTCTCTCCATAAGAAAGGAATGTAAACCATCTCCATGCAGCTTATCAGGTTTATCTCAAGCAAAGGCAAGATGATATCCGAGGTGTGTTGTTTTGGTACATGATGCTCAATAATTGAAATGAAATGAAATCTATAAAATTTGCGGATAAATCCATAAATTGTATGATACTTGGGAAAACCTTGCGCAATTTAGACATCCACTGAACCCAGCAACACATTTAACATCTTGAAACTCTTCCGACACGACTGGAGATCACCAGTGTCGTAAAAGACGATCATACAAAAATCAATAAGAGGCCGTATAAATCGCAAAAAACAGGCGGGCTGCGATTAGACAAATACAATTAACACTAGCATTTGATTGGCATCAGTAAAGAAGTGATCCAAGTGATCAAGTAGGGTTGCCATAAAGTAGGAGGGTGCAATCTCTGTAATTCTGATCGCAACTTCGCTATTAAATAAAAGAAGAAGACAAGGATCATTATTTCGTCTAAATAAAAAGCTCCCAAAGAAAGTTTCGGCCGCAACTATTAAATGAGATACGAGGGCGGGTCAATAAGTCCGTGACTTTTGGAATAAAACACAGATTTTTTGATAAAATTTTTTTTTTTATTTTTCAACGTAGTCTCCCTTGAGCTCTATAAACTTTGTCCAACGCTTCTCCAATTTTTTTTATCCCTTCCAAAAAAAACGATTTGTCGAGGTCCTCAAAATAGGCCTTTATTTGCGAGATGACTTCATCATTGGAGTCAAATCTTTTTCCACCAAGCCATTTCTTCAGGTTTGGGAACAAGAAGTAATCGCTTGGAGCCAAATCTGGAGAATAGGGTGGATGAGGGAGCAATTCATAGCCCAATTCATGGTTTTTTGCCATGGCAACTGCACATGTGTGCACCCTTGCATTGTCTTGGTGGAAAAGAACTTTTTTCTTGGCCAAATGAGGTCGGTTTTTTTTCAAATCGTCATTGAATCGGTCCAATAAGTTGGCATAATATTCCCCATTGATTGTTCTTCCCTTTTGAAGGTAGTCAATGTGGATTATCCCGCGTGCATCCCAAAAAACAGTCGCCATAACTTTATTGGCTGACAAACCCACCTTGGCCTTCTTTGGCGCCGATTCACCCTTAGAAACCCACTGTTTTGACTGTTGTTTGGTCTCTGGTGTGTTGTGATGGATCCATGTTTCGTCCACGGTTACAAAACGGCGCAAAAACTCCTCCATATTGCGATTAAACAACGCCAAACCTTCCTATGAAGTTGTTACTCGATTGCGTTTGTGGTCGACTGTGAGCAAACGCGGCACCCATCTTGCGGAAAGCTTTCTCATGCCCAAGTGATCATTCAAAATTGAAACCACTGAGCCATGCGAGATCCCTACGGCTTCCACAATCTCTCGCAGTTTCAATCTTCGGTCGGCCAACACCATATCGCGAATTTTTTCGATTGTTTCGGGTGTAGAGACCTCAACTGGGCGTCCAGGACGTTCGGCATCTTCAGTGCTTGTACGGCCACAACGAAATTCAGTAAACCACTTTTTTACCATTGAAATCGATGGTGCAGAGTCCCCATAGTATTTTTCAAGCTTAGCCTTGGTCTCGGTAATGGTTTTTTTTCGCAAGAAATAATGCTTAATAAGCACACGAAATTCACTTTTTTCCATTTTCTCCTCAAATTAGTGAGTAGTCTGATAAAAATAGCTGTCAAACACAAACTAACTGACGCAGCAAGTTTAAATTTTGACAGCAGTCAACTGACAGATGCCTGTTGACAGGAGCAGTGTTGCCGTTTCAGTAAAGAGGTCAGAAATTAAAAAAGTCACGGACTTATTGACCCGCCCTCGTATTTGTATTAATATGAGTCAGGGTACACCAAAGTAAAGCCTTTTAAGTCCTCGATAAATAGTATACTGCAGATAAACAATTACCTCGGAACATGTCAAAAAATCATTCACGAAAGTATTGAACATTGAGTCAAGAAAACGAAAACACCCTGTATGTGAAGTCATATACCTTTTTTATATAAATTAGGTCATTTCCCATTTAGGTCTGCTGTGCGCGTGTACAGCCATTGTGCATATCTTTGTTCTTGTTGAACGTAAAGCGTTCCAATTTCCTTTTGTTTTTATTTAGTTTATTGTATTAATTTTTCTCTGGCGGTCTTATTTGGGAAATGCCCCCAAGGGAATTGATCATTGCTTGTTGTCCTAGCTATTCCTGCCAATGGCCGACTGTGTGAATTTTCGTAAACATTAAATTAATTTGTATTAATTCAACATTGGAACTTTTCCTCGGGCTGTGTACTCAAATTTGGCACTATTTCAACACAACAATTTTCGCTTTTTATTGAATTTCGCAGAAAGGAACAACAAGTTTAAAATAAAAATTATAAATAAACAAGCAGAGCCGATTTGAGGAAATTTTTAATAACTACAACGGCAGCTTTTATATTTTGTTTTGTGTGTTTGCAAATGCTGGACGAAAGATATCTAATGGATGCAAGACTGAATTTTGAATCGCCATTTTGGGTTAGTCATATGAATATGCGTAAATTGGTGGAAACACATTTACGGCCACTAATAAAAGTTTAATTGGTATGTGCTTGGAAGTGGCAAACAAATATTAGATCAGTGACACGAGGTCGAATTTTCTATCCATCACGCGTTGAAATACGTTATTTTAACATTGAATTTTCTTGCAACGAATTCACTTAGATATTTTGAAGGACATCTTACTATGTTGCTTGATTTTTAAAACCGACTCGTTGAAAGATGATAAAAATATAACTTAATTAAAAAATACTGGAATGTGTTTGAATCTTTCAAACATGATTTTTTTTTTCTAAAAAATTCTTTTGTCGGTCTCATATGATTTTGGCAATTTTTGAGAAAAAATGAATATCTCTTATGACAGGTTTTCCTGTACAATTAGGAAAACCTGTCATGAGAGCAGATATTTATTTTTCCTCAAAAATTACCAAAATGAATTATTGAGTATTTAAAAATCGTTCAGGATTGTTCATCAGTTTTCAGAATGAACAGATCAAATGCATTTCAATTAGATAAGCTTACTCTTGCTGTTATGAACTGTTATACAGACGTTTGAACTGTCAAAGAATCCTACATATGATTTGTATTTTTGTAATTGTGCATGACTAAATCTGTTACAAACAATAACATACAAAAAAGAAATGGTTTCGTGACTTTTATTAACAAAATCTTGGATGTCTCCAGGGTAGAAACGCTTGTTACATTTTGCAACGTTCCGTTGGGCCCCGCAGTAGCAAGCCGAAGAACTGACACTTCTCCAGCGGAACAAAGAGGCTGCACATTTTTCAAAATTTGTTCGCATTCAGTTAAGAGTCGACCAGAGGTTGCGAGGTAGGTCAAACCCAAAGAATTGGCATGATGGGTTCGAGGCGGTAATGTTGTCAGTTTCCGTAGACGATGCCCATTCTGATATATAGGCAGAGTTCGTGTGTTTATCGTTTGCCAGTTCATCGGCGATCTTTATGGTTGGCTGACGAGATTTTAATCTTTTCTGCTGTTACCAGAGGTTGGCAATGTCTTCGTGAATGGGAAGCTCGGCGTTGGTCAGCATTTTGTAGCGCTCCCCGTGTTTAGGCGGTGCAAGTGAGGTGGAGCAATGCCGCTCAGCACACTGAGCCATCGTGTTGGTGTTGAGCTTATAGTGCCGACCTTGAGTCGCATGGTAGTGCTCAGTTGCACGTCCACCTTCTGTACATGCGCACTTTTGAGTCACTTTGGAGCGCACTTAGACCAACAGTTTGGCTCAGTTGTGTCCATTTACGTCACGTACCTTCCGCGGACTTACTTAGGTGGCGCTACAGTCCGGGGTGGACCTGGGCCCCAACCAACACGCTTCTCCATTGTGCAATCCCAAGTTGGTTGAGGTCTCTTCCACTTGTGCGCGACACCTAAGGCGAGGTCTTCAACTACTGTGTTGTCCCTCCGGGTTGCAATCAAAGACTTTGGGCCTGTGCGTTGGTGTCCATTCGCTCTACATATCCTAGCAATCTTAATCGACTGATACGTACTTTTCTGACCAGGTCGTTGTCGCTGTACAGCTGTACACCGAAAATCACTAGAAGAATTTTGCGTTCGAAACGACCAAGACGATCTTCATCCGCCTTTGCTAACGTCCATACTTCTGCGCCATAGAGCAGGACTGGGATGATGAGGGTCTTATATAGAGTGTACTTAGTCACCCCTATTGCCAGTGTCAATCGACAATTGATAATTGACTATTTTCAATGTGTGCTATTGTGAACGAATCATTTTCATTGATATTCTTGTCAATCACATTTTTTTCGATTGACTGCGATTGTCAAAATCCTTTAAAATCGTTCGTTCACAATAGCACACATTGAAAATAGTCAATTATCAATTGTCGATTGACACTCGCAATAGGGGTGAGTGTTTCTTGACAAGGTCTTACTAGTCAGATGCCTACTTAGGCCAAAGAAACAGCGGTTGGCAAGTATACCTCTTCGTTGGATTTCTGCTTTGGTATCATTGTCAGAGTTGTCCGTGGACTAATCGCAGCTTTAATGAGCTCAAAAAATCGCTTGGAGGACCGTTCTTCGCGGCAAGCGGGCAGAGTGGATGGATACTCTATATTCATATTTTTTACTTCCTGGGCACCAGCTTTTGGGGTTCTTCTGGCTTAACAATCGCCGGGTTGTTCAAAATAATATTCACAGCCTTGACGTCCTCAGATATTGTTGCCAATATTGAAACAGCTTAAGTGAATCATCAACAACATTAAATGAAGCAACTCACTTGATCGATTGTCGGCATGAAGTTGACCAACTGGAAAAATGAATATAAAATCTAAACCAATTCGTTAAGTTTTTCCAAATCCACATCTTCGGATTGAAGATGAGTGAGAATGCCGGACTTGGTGATGACGATATTCATTCTTCGGCTAAAAGTAGGGATGGAAAAGTCGATACAATTGTATCGAATTCAATACAAATGAATTTGTTTAAGTACAAAAATACAAATTGCGTTTATTCGATACAATTTATCATTCTGCATCTTTTGAATTCGTTTGCAATATATATTTTTCAAAAAAGAAAGAAATCGAATCAATTAACGACCGACACATCTCTTTGTTTTAAGTTTAACTCATAGCGTTGACTGGATTTTACTTTTTAAGCTCTGAATGCATTATTTCAGTCTCCATTTCCAGATGAATATTTTGACCTATTTGGAATGGAACACGAATGTGCAAAATGAGAGCACTAAACCTGAAAAGCAGAGATGGCAGGTTAAACTACCTCATGCTTAACTACGCGTAGTTTACAGGGAAGCTACTTTCCACCATAAACTACCTTTAACTACGTGTTCTACTTCTCTAACAAATTGATTGTCCTGTCAATGTCAGTGACGTTAAGGTGTCAAATTGACAACTGAAAAACTACCCATGACAGTTGTTACGTCTGCTACATTCAATTACGTTTTCTTCGTTAAGTACACGAATATGTAGCAGACGTTACAAATGTAGTTTTTCCCAAAAAATGCATTTCAGACATCTCTGTTTGAAGAGCTCATAGACTAAACTTTAAACTGAAAAATTATTTTTGTTTGTAAGGTATTGTTACGAAGTTATTTATGTTTCTTTTTTTTGTTTATGTTTTTGATAATAAAATACTTTGAGTTCAATTTATATTATTTTTTCATGCCAAAGATTTTTCAATACAATTGGCTCCATTTAAGTACAATCTTAGAACAGTAAATAAAAGTGTTTCTTTTGACAGCTTCATAACCGGTTCTACTATTCGAAGTTCCATAAACTCTGTTATAACGTTCGAAAAAAAGAATACTAATTATGAAATATATTTTATAGCCTAGGTCTTCATGACTCAGTTATTTGTAGAAGAGACATAAATCTGGTTGGAGATTTACAATCAGTTCGGAATCATCAAATTGCCTATAAATGGTATCAGATGTGGGAGCAATACAAAATGGCTGCAAACTTGGTTCGTAAGTTGCAAATTTACTGATTCCCCTATTTCACCATAAAACATTGCAACTTAGAGTTTGAAAGGCCGTGACACTGCCTAGTCAACAATATGTTTTATGTACATCTTGCGAACACGTGCAATTTTAACTGCCTGCGTATATTCTTTCCAGCTCGAATTGAAATCAATTAACACCCCCAGATTTTTATATTGATGTTCTTCTTTTTCTTAATGGCGAGGCCACGATCAGAATTTAATGGATCGCAAATCCCTATTTCTCGCCGGGTCGGCAGAATCAACAGAATCAATTGTAAAGCACTTACTTGAGCATTGAATATTTACAATAAAATGTATTCAGCCACAGGTATGAGAGGTAAACAAAACCATTCAAGTATAAATAAACGTTAACATTGAAATTGGTATAACCATCTGCCAACATGCTGAATGCCATTAATTTAGTTTTCTTGCTCATTAGCAGCTTGTGAAATGCAAATCACTGCCTTAATCTATGCAGATCTTTTTTAATCTTGACAATAGCCATATTTTATTAAATGATCAAATTTCCAAATGATTTATGCATACAGATACAGATCATCAATTTATATTCTTTACAACAAACACATGATTTTTATACCCATCATCAGGATCGCGATTTATGATCTGTTAATAAGTTTTCAGTGTGTCCCACTAGGTGTCATAAGTTAATTATGTGGTCATGTTATTCCTGAGTTTATAAGTTGAAATATGTAAATAGGAAAAACAAAGATTAAACATTTTTTTTCATTTGTTTAGTTTCATTGCTAGTTATGACTGTGAATTATTATAAAAGCATAGAAACTAACTTGGCAGTCAATTTAGATCTCTGTATTGGATCTGGCCGAAAACTCTTAAAAAGGCGGAAGAGAAAAATTTGAATTTTATGTAAAACTAGAAACAAGTGATAATAAAATACGGCTTATGAAATCAAGTAAATTCCTGATAAAAGCAAACTATTATCTATATCATCAATAGGCAAAGAGAGCTGATATACATTCATAAGTTAAAAACAAAAATGGGCCAAAGACAGAACTTTGTGGAACACCACTTTTTATTGTAAGCAAGCTACTAAAACTTTCATTAATATTAGGCGCATTCAAGTTGCAAGGCAACACAAGTCCCTACTATTTTACGCTTTCTCATTGATGGAATAACTCACGTGACAATCAATTGGCAAGTGATATACGGTTAACTTGTAGGGAGCTCGCAGTTACCATCAAAATTGAACGCGTCCATTATCCCGTTACTCATTTGCAGTGACATTCCAGCTGTAAAAAAATAATAAATATTAGGCATTAACGGCCCATACAGGGCCTAAACCTAGCTTCTCCAACCACTTTCTTTGTGAAGTGAAAGGAACCTACAATTGTGAGCCGAATCCGCAGCAAATGTGAGAAGCTTCTCATGACAATTGATACTCTTGGATGTTTGTCAGACGTTTACAAGAGGTGGAGCAGTGGAAAAAAAAACTATGTGTTACTAAGCCCTGGTGTAACTTGAACCTTAGACTTTTCAATTAGTTTTTTTCGACTTGGTAACGGTCCATTGTACTACCAGGCAGAAATCCTCTTTTTGGTGTAGAGGTGGAAGAAAACAGGGGGTCATTCGTTTCTCTCCATTAATAGGTGGCGTATATTGTGGTTCTGTATGGGGATTGAACCTGCACCCCACGGGTCACAAGCCAATACACTAACCTCTACACCGACGCCAACCCCCTTCGGTTAGTAGTCCAACACACTAATTCCTGAGCCACAACCGCCTCATCATTGAACAAGATTTGAGGATAAATATGTGGATTGACTCCATTTGTTCAAAGCCACTGAACTCACGACGGAAACAATGATCGTCTGGCTTCAATTCTTGCAGCAATTGAACCTTGTTTGCTTCTAAACCAATATCGTTGCGTAAAATCGTCCACAAAGTCGATGGACACACGACAAATTCTTGCCTTTTTTTTTACTGAACACTAATTTTGGAAATAACTGTTCACAATTTGTAAACGCTGCTTGGGCGTAAGTCTGCGTGATGATTTGCCAAACAATACTGATTTTTTTTTTGCAATATGTCAATACTCAGACAGCCAGATAGTTCTGTCATTATCCGTCCTCCATTGGGCTTTTCAGGTTTTGCTCTCAGAATTGTCGTGCTTTATGAAACTCAAAAGCAGCTTGCTTTTTTGTAATTGTGTCTGTGATACTTGAGTAAAACAACACATGTATACTCGTATTATTTTCCTTTCTTTTCCCCAAAACCATAAGCAGACATATTTAATTGTTTAATAGATCTATTTTCCACAGAAGCAAGTAAACACAGAGCTTTTTTATTGCGTTATATTCTACATTAACAAGCGAAAGCACAAATATTTTGTTGGTAAATAATACTATTTTCCATAGAGGCAAGCAAATACGTGTATATAATTGTTAAGTACTTTTACTTTCCACAGACGGGAACAAAAACGATTTATTTTATTGTTAAATAATTTTCGTTTTCACAGAAGCAAGGGAACACAAATATGTAGAATGGTGTTAGCATTTTTCGTCCACAGAAGCAAGCAAACCCCCTAATGTTTATACCCTATTCTAAGGGTATATTAATTTTGACGCATAGCTTGTAACATACCTTAATGTTGCCCGTAGACCCCTAAAAGTTACTATATTTATGATCAGCATCGATAGTAGTGTCGATCTAGCCATGTCCGTCCGTCCGTCTGTCGGCAAAAATTAGGCCTTTAAACTGGACCTAGAGAGCTGAAATTTAAAACATATACTCTCTAGAGTCCCAAAATAATCAAGTTTAAGAATTTTTGAAATCCGCCCACAGACACGCCCACAAACTCGAAAAAAACAAATTTTGAGCTAGAAAGCTGTAATTTTTTATATACGATCTATGACTTCTAAAACTGCTCGGGAGATAAAATTTTCAAAATCCGCCCACTGACACGCCCACAATTAAATAAACAATTTTATTGAAAAACTAAAATTTGAGCTAGGGAGCTGAAATTTATAATATATACTCTCTAGGCGCCCTTTATGCTCATGTGTTATTTTTTTTAAAATCCGCTTACTGACACGCCCACGATTAAATAAAACAATTTTATTGAAACACCCAAGTTTGAGCTAGGGAGCGTTTTTTTCGATAAAGTCCTTTAAATGTTATATAACAAAATATGTAGAGCGTTCTTAACAATTCAACCATACTTAGACTTTTGTCACGCCCACTTATAAAAGATAGGAATAAGAATAGGGTATCCAACAGTTCGCCCAAGCGGACTGTAGCCCGTCCCTATGTTTTTTTTTGTTTTCCACAGACACATTATTGTAAGGTAATTTTATTTTCCACAGAAGCAAGCAAAAACACAAATATTTTAAGTTCATTCTCCACAGAAGCAAAAAACACAAAGAAATGAAAATAACAACAGACTTCAATGAAAGTTATCAAATGTTGCGGTGTTAGTGCAAATAGGCGTGAATCTTACCCCGCAATCGAGATTCGCAAGACGTGCTCTTAATCGGGAAAATATTCCTTTTTGCAGTCCAATGGAAAGCAAATATTGTAAAAAAAAATGGTCGAGATCTGTCATGTCTACCAATGGAAATCGACCTTAATCTTATTAGCTGTGCGCTATACAGCGATTTAAGATTATAGGGATCCGAAAAATCAGTGGAATCGCATTTTACGAGGGCGGGTCAATAAGTCCGTGACTTTTTGAATTTCTGACCTCTTCACTGAAACGGCAACACTGTCAACAGGAATCTGTCAGTTGACTCCTGTCAAAATTTAAACTTGCTGCGTCAGTTAGTTTGTGTTTGACAGCTATTTTTATCAGACTACTCACTAATTTGAGGAGAAAATGGAAAAAAGTGAATTTCGTGTGCTTATTAAGCATTATTTCTTGCGAAAAAAAACCATTACCGAGACCAAGGCTAAGCTTGAAAAATACTATGGGGACTCTGCACCATCGATTTCAATGGTAAAAAAGTGGTTTACTGAATTTCGTTGTGGCCGTACAAGCACTGAAGATGCCGAACGTCCTGGACCCGAAACTATCAAAAAAATTCACGATATGGTGTTGGCCGACCGAAGATTGAAAGTGCGAGAGATTGTGGAAGCCGTAGGGATCTCGCATGGCTCAGTGGTTTCAATTTTGAATGATCACTTGGGCATGAGAAAGCTTTCCGCAAGATGGGTGCCGCGTTTGGTCACAGTCGACCACAAACGCAATCGTGTAACAACTTCACAGGAAGGTTTGGCGTTGTTTAATCGCAATATGGAGGAGTTTTTCCGCCGTTTTGTAACCGTGGACGAAACATGGATCCATCACAACACACCAGAGACCAAACAACAGTCAAAACAGTGGGTTTCTAAGGGTGAATCGGCGCCAAAGAAGGAAAAGGTGGGTTTGTCAGCCAATAAAGTTATGGCGACTGTTTTTTGGGATGCACGCGGGATAATCCACATTGACTACCTTCAAAAGGGAAGAACAATCAATGGGGAATATTATGCCAACTTATTGGACCGATTCAATGACGATTTGAAAGAAAACCGACCTCATTTGGCCAAGAAAAAAGTTCTTTTCCACCAAGACAATGCAAGGGTGCACACATATGCAGTTGCCATGGCAAAAAACCATGAATTGGGCTATGAATTGCTCCCTCATCCACCCTATTCTCCAGATTTGGCTCCGAGCGACTACTTCTTGTTCCCAAACCTGAAGAAATGGCTTGGTGGAAAAAGATTTGACTCCAATGATGAAGTCATCTCGCAAATAAAGGCCTATTTTGAGGACCTCGACAAATCATTTTTTTTGGAAGGGATAAAAAAATTGGAGAAGCGTTGGACAAAGTTTATAGAGCTCAAGGGAGACTACGTTGAAAAATAAAATTTTTTTTTTATCAAAAAATCTGTGTTTTATTCCAAAAGTCACGGATTTATTAACCCGCCCTCGTATGAACCCAAGCATAGAATTAGCTGTGTCGGCAATGTACCCAATATGTTTAGTAAAATTAAATTCAGGATCGTTAGGAGCGTTATTCTCCTAGATCCTTTTTTTCAAAAATTCTTTCAAGAACAATGTTTCCAATCTAATATTCAAAGAAAATTACAGAGGAATTTCGGCTGAAAGAAAAACATTGACATTTGGATGCATTTACGGGCTCCCGTCGCGTGGAGTCTCTGCCTGAGACACTGGAGCCTTCCACCGTCCGGGATCACGGCACGCTGCTTTCAGTTGTCCAGACCAAGCGCTCTGGCATCCGTGATGGTTTGGTCTTTAAAATGTCTCGAACCTATGGGCTGCAAGTCGAAGATCCTCTTCGCTGGAGCCTTACTGTCCATTGCCTCGGCGTGTTTTTTTTTTTTTTTGGATTTTTTGGACTACATCCACATCTTGTACACCTCCTAGAGTTCGCGGTTATTTCTTCTCCTTTATTAAGTCTTCGTCGGGTCTTCACTAGGGTGACTTTTGTGAAGTTGATGTTTACTCCTAGGTAGATGAACTTCTTAACTTCCTCCAAGTTATTGCTATCAACACTGACGTATTGTCCTGGACGTTGGGTAGATGTTTGTTTGTTTGTCGAAAGCAGGTATGTACTTCGTTTTGTCCTCCTTGACTTCAAAGCCACCAATTTTGCCTGTTCTTCAATCGCCATTAAAGCCTCTATCTATAAAGTCCGCGTATCCAAGTACTTGGACGGATCTTTTGAAGATAGAGTCTTTCGTATTGACACCTGCCCTACACACTATCTGCTCCAGAACAAGATGGAAGAAGTCCCATGATAGCGCATTTCCTTGCCGAAATCCGGTGCAGGTTTGGAATAGTTCGGAAGGGCTGTTTAAATTCTGCATATCTCGCCGCGTGCTTGACACAACTGGATCAGTTTTGCCGGGATCCCGAATTCGGCCATCGCCAAGTAGAGCTCCTGGCGATGAATACTTTTATATGCGGCTTTAAATACGATAAATAGATGGTGGGTATCGACTTGAAATTGGTCTTTTCCAGGATTTGCCTTAGTGTGAAGATTTGGTCTATTGAAGATCTGCCGGTCCGGAAGCTACACCGGTACGTGCCGATCAGTGTGTTGCAGAATGGCTTTAGACGTTCACACAGTACGTTGGATAGGATCTTATATGCGACATTTACTAGAGTTCTGCGTCGATAGTTCTTGCAAGATAAAGGATCGCCTTTCTTGTAGATGGGGCATATGGAGCTGAAAGTCCAGTCCGGGCATGCTTTCTTCCAATTCAATGACTTCAATTGGTTCAAAAAAATGTCTCGCCATTCATTTCGATTCATGATTGAAGCAAGCATTTCCAGCACTCAGAATGTTGGAGTTTCATACAATGCAATCATTTTGATTGCTCTGCATTCCTGAAGAATCGATATTTTCCTTAAATGTTGCTATCTACAAAATCTGTAAATATTTCAAAGATACTACCATTAGCATTCTGCAACTTATAGCCATGGCAAGGATCACGTGTTTCCATTACATTACGTTTGTTATACGATATATTTCAATTAGCCTGTCTGCCTAATAGCCTGGTTGCGTTTGTATATGAACACTTCGCTCCTCCACAAAACAAAACACGCACGCAAACAGATATTTATAGAATTAATAGGGTAGCTGTTCAAGCATGAAGTAGGCTATCCCAATGTTTTACTGGAATTATAATAAATTGTTTATTTATTAGTTTTCCATTGGGAAAGGGCAAGGAAATTAGTTATAGTGACCGTCGACACCAAGGTGATAGTAATACATAAGTAGCCGTTGTGCATGGGAAACAAAATGGATTTCGAACTTTTAATCGAAATTTCACGGTCAACAATAAAGTTTCAAAATAGAGTGTAGGTGGAGAAGATGACACCTAAATGTTGTACCCTTCCAAGTTAATTACCGTAGACATCGCACAATGTTCATGTTACGTATTATTGTGCCGTCACGATTGTCTTAAAAATAATGTTTCAAGTTCAGTGTCGCTTCCTGCAAGGAATTTTAATGTCAAATGTAATCAGTGCCGACAAATCAACCACTGAGTGGACTCTATACAAACTGTGCAAAATTTGTGAATCCCAAAATAGCAGTAATGTAATTAAGTTTTGTCACGTAAAGCTTATGGTAATTGGAATGTTGATAATGCACTCTTGTGTTTTGTTTTATTGTGTTTTTTTTACTGATTTATTCTAGCAAGTCTGGTGGACCCCAAGAACGTGTGCATCGTATTTCTAGACATTATCGTTCTGATTCTGATATATATTTTTATTCTGATTAACTTTGGAAATAGGTGTCAAGTTCTATTAATCTGATGATTATCATTTTATTCTCAGACTAATGGTTGTTGAAACTTGTTTATCTTAGCTTTATTGGTGTGACGTGGGTTGGATTAAAAATTAATAAATATTGAATTGAGTGGTTTTTCCCTCAGAAGCCATATACATAAGTTTGGTTTTCGGAACGCGGCTATGACTACCAAGTCACATGCGAAAAAACTCGAACAATTTCAAGCCATATAAACTACATTACCACATTGGTTAATAAAAATGCATAGGATCTGTGCAAGTAGTGTGTGGGCGCAGTGGGTCAACGGTGAGTGCGTCGGGGACTACTGACCCAGGTTCAGATTCACATTTTCCCACTGTAAATTCTTCCCGTCAGATTACCCTTCAAGTACTGCATCCGTTCTACATCGTTTATGGATTCATTTTGGTGTACTAACTGCTCAAATAACTCCCAGAATGTTGTCCACTCTTCATACCTTCCGCTAAATGTTGGTATGGGAATGGTTGGAAGTTTGATCTGCTGTTGATTTATTGTGGGGACTCGTGGTGTTGAATCCCCTACCTGGAGATGTTCTTGTTCTCTGATCTGAATGTATGCATCCTGATACATCTGTTCCAACTTGATGAATTCAGTGTCGGCCATTGTGTCCAGATCTTGCTCAGCATCGTCTAGTGATGACATGATCTCCTCGTTTATGTCCACCAGTTTGGTCCAGCAGTCCTTCAATTGTTCTAACTTAAATCTGAGGTAGACTGAATTCTGAGTCAGATCTAGGTTGGCAATTAGTCGGAGGAAGTTGGTCCTAAGAAGGTTTAATTTCTTGAATCTTGATGAACACCTCACGTTGTTGACCGTCTCTTGGATTCCCATTGCCGCTGCTGACCCTAGAGCTTGCTGCACCTGACCTGCGCTAGTCGCCAGATCGTCCAAATCTGAAGTTGTTGGAGGCTGTAGTTTCCTCCCTGTGGTTCCCAGCCTTGCCTTGAGGGTATCCTTGATCTCACAATACCTCTCAAGCTGACCAAAGAACCCTTTCGTAAAATAGTCGTGGCGTGGATTTGCCTTTCTTAGGTTTTCCAAAAACCCGTTGTTGATTTGGAAGTCGACCCAGAGCTTCTCCAATAGCTCCAGTCTCTTCCTTAGATACTCCGCAGTGTATCTGGACTCTCCATCCTTCTTGAAGTTAGTCCATAGTCGATGTATCTCGTCTGTGATTCTTGTTTGCTCCAACGCAATGTCATCGAATTCACCCATCTGATCGCTGATTCTTACCCTTTTTTAACTGTCTAAGTACGTTGTAAGGACCCTTGCCTTCACTTAGCGGTTTTGTAACTTCTACTTTATCTCCGGCTTATCCGGCTCGAAGGACCATGTATATTCTTCCCTTCAGAATTTAAAACTCATAAAATATATGAGGGGCTATCTTACCACTGGTGGGGGATAGCTGATGAAAATTAGTGAATTCAGATGTAGCCACTTCAGCTTGAACAAATGGAATTATTTATTGCATTTTTCTTATTGTCTATTTATACCATAAATTTAGCTTACAATGTAACCTTATCGTAATACTAACACCACCTGCATTATGCCATCGTTGTGCTAAATTAGGTTGACCGATATTCGCCGTCACTCCAGTTGGTGTTGAGTAATGTGCTTATGCATGCATAATACTTATGCATGCGAGCGGCATTGTATCTAGTGTGGGTCACTAGGTAATGCAGGTCATGTTGCTTGTGTTAGCGTTATGCAATTTGTTGTTGAAATCGTCAACACCCACTGTCCTTGCGAAACAAACATTCAAGTGTATCGATTTTCATGCGAAGCTTTTAAAAATTTTCGTTTCGGTGTTGGTGTAAATTTATAGGTCCTGTCCGTTCTTGCCCAAAATATAACTTTTCACACACAGATGGTTTTAGATCTAGGTTTTGGACCCTGTTTATAATGCCTAAATTTGGGAAACGCCGTATAGTATTTTCAAAGCCCCTGTTCGGATTCTGTGGAAATATGAAGGTCCCTTTAGGCTACGACATAATAGGGTACGCCGATGACTTGGTCATCATTATTAGGGGTAAGGAGTTAAACGTAGTTACGTATGCAAAACGCCCTTAAGATAGTAGACTGGTGCAACAAACAAAATCTATCCATCAACCCAAGTAAAAGCTATCATAGTTCCTTTTACAAAAAGAAGAAATTTGAACTTAGCTCAGATTATACTGAATAGTACGACCATTGAGTATTCCGAAGAAGTCAAATCGTTCATTGAAACACAAAGGGGCGTAAGTAACAAAAATGCGATTTTGAGAATAATTACATAAAACAACGTTAAAGCAAGTTTTTTGGCATCACAAAAGGTCGTAAGTGAATTGTAACCCATTGTTGAGATTTCGTTTTATTGTTCTGGGGCAAAAGTGATATTTTGTAATTGTTTCGTACCACGAATAGGCTTTTCTTTTTACTCTTCTGTAAAATTGGTAAATATTATACATCTGCAATGAATGTCTTGAAACCAGTTCCAAATCATTCATTATCTTTTCCCGTACCTTATTTATTGTACTCACATCTTGAAAAATAAAATGAATGAATCACATGATATTTGATAACGGAGTGAGTATTGCACCCATTTATAACAAACCATGTTGTTCAGTGTACTAACATAGAACGAGTACACTGAGTACAATGAATGCACTCACTATACACTGAGTGCACTCAGTTATTCACTTATGATTGCTGCAGAATTGATATAAAGTAATTGTGTTGGTCGACGGCACTGGAAAGGAGAGTGCTGTTCTTGTAAAGAAATTAAACGAAAAGTTTCATATTTTACTAAAAAAAATATGTATTTTTTTTTTTATTATTTTGTTCAATTTTTTTCAAAATTCTTCACAATTTATATTTAAGTTTTCTTCCAGATCTTTATCAATATCACATTTTTTAATATTTGAATGTAAGAACACTATTTGGTTTAACAAAACTGGGTCAGAACCAATTAAACTTCTTTTTTCAGATATTAATTGTCTAGCTGAAGAAAATATTCTTTCTGAAGCAGCACTACTTGTTCCAAATAAATCCTATACTTTACTCCTACCTCTTTTGTTGGTAATTTTAATGTCGCCACTCATAATTTTTGCTTTAATAGCTACACTATGTTGCTAAATAATAGTAACATGGCTTGCCATCGAAATATCCGAATCGTTTTTCGAATCCTTATTTGAAATAAAACGTTAATATGTACCTACCTATATGCAATTATTTCTAAGTAAATATAAACTTACATCAAATGCTTCCATTTTGTTAAATAAGCTTAATACACTTGTAAGAGCTACAACTTTTATGTACTTAGTTGATGAAATCTAGAAACCAATTACCAATTGCATTCATAAACACAAATGAGTGCACTCATTTGAAGTGGGTGCACTCATTGTGCTCACTGTATTTTAAACAGTTACAATGGTACATGTTTTGTTCAAAGCAAGCACCCATTTCTGTTTGAAACCAAACAGTGTACTCATTTTGGTATAAGGTGATCGAATAGTGTACAGTAACATTCTCTTTTTATGTGATACTCACTTTTACAGTACTCTTACTCGTATGATTGCGATGAATAGAATACACTGAAGTACTGTACATGTTTATCAAAGCAAATGAATGCATTCATGCAGACGTTTAGTAAATATCACTTACGCCCCTTTGTGTTTCAATGCACGAAATATCTTGGAGCAACCCTAGACAAAAGACTAAGCCGGAGCTCCCACATTGAGATCAAAATAACAAAAGCAACAAAAACTTTATGGGCCTGCTGTCGCATGTATGGTAAAACCTGGGGGATCTCTTCAAAGATTACTCATTGGATTTACACAGTGATGGCCAGGCCCACCATTACATACGCTTCTATAATATGGTGGACCAAAACAAACCAAAAAACCGCCATATCAAAGCTCACAAGTGTACAACGTCTCGCCATTTCTTGGTTTATCCGGAGCCATGCGGACCTGCCCCACCGCTGCCATAGAAGCCATAATAGGACTAACACCCTTGCATATACATATAAACAAAGCAATACGCAGCTCAGTAAGTCTGTTGCAAACGAATGAGATATGTCTTAGTGACCACCCGGAACTTATGACGCTGCTCTCAGAAATTCCAGAACTTGACATGATCTGCGCGGTTACAGACCGCCGTCAAAAAAAATTAGAACGAGTCATCCAGCCCTTTAAAAGCACGATCCTAAACCTACGTAGGCATGATATCAAAAACCTAATAGGCTACCTCACAGGTCACCACGGCTTACGATACCACCTTAACAAAATGAACTTAGCCGACTCCTCAGATACAGGCTGTGCCTCGTGGACGACGAAACCACGGAGAAAATATTGTGCGAATGCCCGCCCAGCCCTCTGCGGAATCAGAAAGAGGATCTTCTTCAAAGAACTCTTAAGTAATGAAGACTTGAAGAAATCCCCTGCTAAAAGCATTTTTACCTTTTCTAGAAAAGTGGAAAACGCACTAGCCTACAATTTTCTCTGACATATGGTACATTAGATCTATCCAGGTCGACGTACCGTTTTACTTCGCCTGGGCGGGTCAGGAGCTTTAAAAAAGGTCTCTTTAAAATAAATATTTGTTGGCTATTATAGGTTAGGCAAGGTAAGGTGGTTGTCCGGC
The DNA here is from genome assembly GCA_949715645.1 of Portevinia maculata. Classification (NCBI taxonomy): domain Eukaryota; kingdom Metazoa; phylum Arthropoda; class Insecta; order Diptera; family Syrphidae; genus Portevinia; species Portevinia maculata. The sequence continues at coordinate 135,958,948 of OX454528.1, read as the reverse complement.
ACGCAGCCCAGTCTCACTTAGACCTCTTTTTCGGTCCATTCTGGTACCACAAGGGGTGGGGGATATTGGGACTGTGGCTGCCATAGTCGAGTTGGGGGGTCCATCCTCAAGAGAGCTGAACTGTTTGGATTAAAGAGTGATACTTTTAATGAATACAGGGGGAATGTTAAGATACACATCAACCTCAGAGAACTATAGGACAGAATCAGAGTGAGGTTACTGTTAAAATCGAACCCCAACTCTGTTCCCATTTCGTCTGCTCAGCAGGAAGGTAACGAACCGGATTTGAGTTTACCAATCAAACCCTGGGTTTTCTGTCTAGTTCTCGGAGTGGGGTGCTAAAGTGGCTGTCCGGGTGGTTCTAATACAGCGGATCACTGAGCTGTTAAACAGCGGTATCTTTTTGTTTCTTTTCAGGTTTCTTTGAAAAATCCAAACGATGGACATAATGGACCCAAACTGATGGTGTAAGTTAGCCGTGACATCCGTTACAAAGGCATCCATTTACCTACCTAGGCCTTCACGGCCCATACAGGGCCTAGAACCTAGCTTCTCCAACCACTTTCATGCGAAGTGGAGGGGGACCTACCGTTTTACGCCGAATCAGAACGGCAAATTTGAGAAGCTTCTCATGACAATTTGATACTCTTTGGCAGTACAGGTTGGGATAACTGAATTCAATCGAACTCCAACCCGTCGCTCAAATCCCTGGTGGGTATCAGTGTGTGGTTACAGTGGCTGCAATATGCTGAGAGTGACTGGTTCAGTCGAGCTCAGCCCGACTCCCGAACAATGGGTTAGGATCAGGGTGAGTTGACTGATGCAATCGAATCTGAGGCTGATCCTGCTGATTACTGCGGGCTGCTTTAGTGGCCACCAGCTTCCCATATGCTTAATTTATTTAGGATATCTCCAATCTTGGCTATGATAATTGTATTACTATAGAGATCCATGGTGCCTTGCAGTACTGCGAGCCTATTGGAGTAAATCGCTTATTTACCTGTTGTTTGGGAACTTCTCTTTGCGGCTTTAAGAGGTAGTGCTTCAGCGATGTCTATGGGAGTGATGTTTGGTAGGATTCCTTATATTATTATAGATTTTTAACAAATTTAGATAATTTCGTACATTTGACCGTGCTGAGGGGTTAAGAATATCACTGCAACGCCCCCAAAAAAAAATGCTTTTCGAAAAAGGCGACAAAAGGGAGAAAACACATCTAGGCAATTGTACCATTTACCGTGGGTTGAAACGCCTGGAGATCACCGGCGTCGAAAAGGAACGCACGTTTTGAAATCGTAAAAAGAGCTGGGCGCTCCTAAGCTCCTGGATATCACATAAACGACCATCGTCGGTGATGAAGAAATCCAAAAACGGGAGGCCCGTTAAAATTCATTGAAGTCGAACCGGCGAACGCCTACAGGCAGACCCGTAGAACTGGTCAAAGCCTGCACGACCCTGCGAGATTTCAAATGTTTATTTGAGCATTCAAGTTTTTTTCCATCAGGTTAATTACCATTTGGGCTCTTTGTATGTCATTTTCCATGATTTTCTTCAGAACTTGGTGATATTTCAATTTCAGCGTTCCATTACTTATTCACGCAAATGCTAGTTCTGTTTGCTCCACAAATGCCAACACTGAATTGCTAGTCGACGCCATTTGTAAAATTCATGTCACTTTCCGATAGGGTCATACGCATACCTTATGGCCCACCCTGTACAAATTTCTACAATTTTCCAGAAAATCTCAAATATTTGGTTAAGAAACAGAATTCTGTGAAAAATGTATCGAATCTGTATCCATGCAAGCTGTGTTGACGTTTCTAAATTTAGCCCTAGGTCCTCCAAACATTTGTGTGTGAGAAATTATATTCACATAAATAAGCTTCTTTATGGTCCAACATATCTAAAAGTATTGCAACATAAATATTACTACGCACTAAGAAATCGATGTGAGGAAGAAGTCTCGCCAACATGTCCCTGGCATTTAAAGTAATTGCTTTTATTCGATGTATCTTGCTGCATATCTATTTTAGTTCTATTACATTTCTTTAACCAACCTTCGAGTGTCGATGACAGTATACACTTTCATTACTCGTTATTTATGACAGACAATAAAAAAGTGATATTTGTCACTATTTGTTTTTGCATGCACTGATCCCCTTTGAATAGATGGATGACTTTGTCGGTTAAAACTAATTTTAATTAATTACAATAAGTCGACGGCACCGCACAAAGTGTCAAGAGACATTTCTGTGAAATGTTCTCGTGCAACAATTGCCAAAATGTCTATCCCTAAAATGTCACTACTTGTGTGAAGATTATTGGATTTCTAGCAAACGCACAAGAGTTTATGAAATTGTACTTGAGGTGAAAAACACTGTCAGGTAAAAATAAATCGGAAAAACTAGGATAAAAAAACAACTTATGCAAGACGTTGGTATGTTGGCGCTTTTGTTTCTATTGTCTCTCATTCGAGTAGCAAATGTTTTAAATAAATATATATATATATATATATATATATTTGGTTTTGCCATTTTGGTAACATAAACATTCTATAAATAAAAAGAACCAACAACAGCAATTATGCGGTTGATTGTAGCACCATATTCCTTTGACCGAGAATTACGACGTAGAGCACAGCACCCACTGTGTGGGATAATTAATACAATTTTTGACGCTGCGTCATTTACAATGCCACAGTCACAAGCATACACACAAACATGAAAATTAATTGCTAGCCTTAAATAAGGGACAAGCACAGGTCAAGAGAAACACACATCCCATCATTAAAATCTGTATTTAATGGGGTTGGCTGACATTGTACGAAAATACTGCAATATCGAAAAAAGGATTTATAGTACGTTTTCACCAAACCGAAATTGTATTTAAGAATTTAATTTTATTTGCTGAAAAAATGTGGAAAACCCGTTATTGCAAAATAACAGAATTTTTACGAGGCATTTTCACATTTTCGTCAGAAAATGCATAAAAACTGATTTTGTAATAATTACGAACATACTCTTACTGAGCGTTGAAGAAATGCTGAAAGCACTTGCCTGCTACCGGAAAAAAACTAAACGCCCTATCTCTCTACGCGATATTGGACTTGATTCAAACAATCATGTGTTTGTGAACGAAAGCTTGACTCCACGGAATCGGACTCTTCTCCAGCATGCAGTGCGAATGAAGAAAAAGGGCCAGCTGGGCTCTGTGCATACGTACCTTGGGTCTGTGTTAGTGCGATCTACTGTTGGCGGAAAGAGTGAAGCCGTTGCCGACTTCGACTGTTTAACTGCCGTTGCCGAGAGATGCCAAATAAGTGATGAAGAACAACAAGACATTGCAGCTAAACATAAACGCTGATATGCATTCAATTTACAACGAATACCGCAACTATTTGATCTCTTATTATTTATTATATTAATATCTCTTCTATTTCTCTAGCTGTTTTTTATATTATTCTTTTTTCTATTTATCAATGGCCATAGTTTATTCTCTCTTAATAATTCACTTTGCTTTTCGCCGCTTTGCTTGTGTTTTTGTTTCTCCTGTGTTAACTAATAATTTTGTTTTTATTCTCTATGGTATTAAATAATCGCAATGTGGTGACCGGTTCTGGGGCGAGTGTCAGGGATGCGAATTTGTACCAAATGATTCGGGTTTTGCATTCGCAGAAAAAAGGCCTCCACGTTTGCCATATCAATGCGCAGAGCTTGAATCCGAAACTTGATGAATTTCGTCTGCTGTTCATTAACTCTAGTGTTGACATTATTTGTGTATCCGAAACTTGGTTTTTTCCTGATGTTCCAGATGTGGCTTATAATATGGATGGTTATGAGCTTTTTCGAAGTGATCGAATTGTTCGGGTGGGTGGAGGTGTGGCTGTTTACTTGCGCGACTGCCTGCGAGGCAATGTTGTTTACAAGTCAAACGACAACAGTTCAATCGAATATTTGTTCCTTAATGTTACTTGTTGCCTTGAGCGTTTGCTGCTTGGAGTGATATACAGACCAAATAAATACTTAGATATTTCTCCAATTATAAGCATTCTGGAAGAAATCTCTTGCTCTACTCCTAACATTATCATTTCGGGTGACCTGAATTGTAATCTGCTTAACAGCGGTGCTTCTGCACACTTAATTGACAAATTCAAGAGCGTTGACCTAACACCTGTCAATGTATCAGCTGCGACACATTTTGCATGCGATCCTGCTACCCTTCTAGATGTAGCAATATTACAATTATTTGCGGACTACGAATCAGTGTAGCCAAGCTAGTGATAATACAAATAACTTTAATTTTAATCGCTTAACGGATGAAGATGTTGTCGAAGCACTGCTATCGGTTAAATCAAATGCAATAGGTTTGGATGAAATAAATCCCAAATTTTTAAAGCTCCTCTTTCCTTTCCTCCTTAAATATATCACTCATATTTTTAATCAAATACTTATGACCTGTGATTACCCCTCCTCGTGGAAAAGGGCTAAGATAATTCCTATACCTAAATCGACACACCGGATTAACCCTGAATATAGACCAATCGCAATACTACCGTTTTTATCCAAAGCATTTGAAAAGGCGATTCTAAAGCAGATGCAAGCACACCTTAGTCATAACAACCTGTTGAGTTCCGCCCAATCCGGCTTCCGTGCAAAAAGAAGTTGTAAGACTGCACTGTTACTAGTTGCCGACGACATTCGCAAAGGGCTGGACGCCAACTGCCCTACGTTTTTGACGTTGTTGGACTTCTCAAAAGCATTCGATACGGTGGACCATTCTCTTCTCTGTAAGAAACTGTTGCATAGTTTTCGATTTTCTCATCTGTCAGTCAAACTCTTACATTCCTACTTAACGGGTCGTCAGCAATGTGTGGCTGTAGGAAATCTAGTGTCATCATTCCTCGGGGTACCTGCCGGTGTCCCACAGGGTTCCATTCTCGGTCCCTTATTATTTACACTTTATGTAAACGAGCTCCCCCAACTCATAAAACATTGTACTGCCCACATGTTCGCTGACGATGTTCAATTACTTAAGTGCTGTCCGTTGGATATGATAAGTAGTACCATTGAGTTAATCAACGAAGATCTAGAAGTCATTCAGTAGTGGGCTCTCAAACATAACTTATCGCTTAATCCCTCAAAATCAAAGACCCTTTGTATCTATAAGCGTCAATTAGATGCATCCACTTTTCCGCCAATTTTGTTAGGACAGTCACCCATTGAATATGTTCATAGGGCCAAAAATCTGGCGATAGTCTTCAATGATACACTCACTTGGACCGATCATGTTGCAGCTACAATTGGAAAGGTGTATAGTGGTCTCCGACTTCTGTGGTCCACACAAAGTTCTCTACCCACTAAAACTAAGATGTTACTCGCTAAATTCCTGTTATTACCTATCCTAATGTATGGTTGCGAGGTTTTTTGCTATGTTGACTACAACACTAGGCGCAAGTTGAATGTCATTTACAATAACCTAGCAAGATACGTCTTTAAAAAACGATATAACGACCACATATCTAGTTACTCTCTGCAGATAATGGGCCTTACTCTCGACAACCTGATTAAGTTTAGAACACTTATCCTCTTGCACGGTATTATGCAGACCCAACAGCCGGAGTACTTGCATAGCAGACTAAGTTTCGCTAGCTCACATAGAACAGCTATATTGATAAGGCCCAGATTCAATTGCCTTCAATCTGAGCGCACATTCTTTGTCCATGCCACTCTCCTATGGAACTCATTACCCATTGCATTAAGGAGAACCACTAACACAAGCATATTCAAAAATAAACTTTTTAAACACTTGGCCAGTGATGTGTGAAAATAATAATAGATTTATAAATATAATAATATGTATATAATATTAGATTTATAAATATAATATACACATATGTATGTCACTAAATGCTATTAACTTATGTAATCAATGTATCTATATTTATGTTTTCCATTTAATGTATGTAATTAGTTCTAATCTACTTACCGCTAAAGCTCTTAAAGCTATATTTGTAAAGCCCTCACTAATTATGAGATTTAATCTCACTGTGAAACTATTATCTTGGTAAATAAATATGAAATATGAAATATATGAAGTATTTATTCATCCTTGACATCATTTTTCCTTTTTATGCATCTGGTCCTCAAATCCAGTAAATTGAATAAGCATTATTTAAAGGATGTACAGTGGGGGTGAGGTAAATTAACCACTGATGCAATCCAAAGTATAAGGATCACGATGAATGTGATGCATATGGTATTGGTTGATTTTGAAAAGTTCACCGAAGGGATCTGTCATGGGAAGCACGAAAACATCGAGGAGTTCAAGAAACCTACGTATAGATGATCATGGACGTGTACAAGGGACTAAAGAAAAGAGTTAGATGCGCCGCCGGAGTCACCGAGTAGTTCGCAATCGAAGTCGGTGTACACCAGGGAAGCGTGTTAAGTATCTTGAAATCTATTACAGTCCTTGACTATCTGCTTGAAGGGAAAGTGACGGACTCCAAAGTGCATCAGTTATTATTTGTCGGAATAACTGATGAATGGCTGTGAAGATGCTTCGCATGACAGCAGGAGTAACAGTAGATTGATTGAATAAGAAGTTCCAAGATCCGAGGAAGGCTTCACGTCAAAAAACCTCAGTTTGTACTGTCATGTTGAAAGGAGAGATCCCCCTGTCAAAAAGAAGATATCAATTAACGTTCCAATACAAACGCGAAAGAGAGGCAGGCCTAAAAACTTCTGGATTACACAAATGCAGCAATACCAGCATTTGATTGGCCTCTCAGCAATGAAGTGATTCAAAATCGGGAGTCCTGGCGTTATTTTCTGAGGTCGAACCGGCGAACCCCTCAGGCGGACCAGTATGGTTGCAGTTAAGTGGGAGGGTTAAGATCCCTTTAATCCTGATCATAGCTTCACCGTCACTAATGGGGAAAAAGAACAATTGATGAATGGCTATCGTATTAGTCTGCTCATTCTCTGACTAGGGATGTGTACAACCGAAACCGTAATTTATCCCGATTAAAGCCGGTGTTTTTGCTAAATACAACAACCGGGTGAAAAAAAACTGGACTTTGCAGTTTCACACGAGCAAAAAAATGCAGACAACACTGAAAACTCCTTCGTATAAAAATATTCGTTCTCTCACACGACCTGTACGTTTGTTGCTCGCTGAATCCAATCTTTGTTATTTGTCGATACACAAAAAAAGTAAATAAAATTCACAACCTAACAAATTTCTAAAAATTGCGTATTTGAAAGCACTGCCAAAGACCATTTCAAAGAAATATTGTGAAACTTCAAGGCCTTATAATGAAGTGGCAGGATATTCACCCCCATCGTAGAAAACGACGTATCAGAGATTCACTTCATTTACACGTTCCAACTTGCATTTTATGAAAACGCGGGGAGGAAATTGCACATAAATTCAAAACATTGCATCGTAGAATACTTTCAAAGTATACGATACGATATCACGGACTGCTTACCAGCTGCAATTTTGTATATGTATTTGCTTCTTCCTTTACGACGAGGTTATGATCAGAATTAGGGGATCATAACCCTCCCACAGTTAATATTCTCGCATTGAAGTTCAAGTATTACAAAATTGAGATTCATTTGTGAAAACGGTGAGAGAAGCTTGATGGCGTCTTAAGGCATCGCCTTTTAGTCAATTCGTATTGACAAATTATTTTTGAAATAGAAATAGAGAATAGAGAATGAGAGAAAACTGTCATCGCTTATTTTTAAACAAGCCTTAAGTAGCCTCTAAACGAGCTTGATGGCTTTTATTTTAGCGGCCTTTGAACAACGTTGTTTAAATGTGAAAATCGATTATAAAGACCGAATTTAAAAATCGTTCACTTTATTGCTTCTTTAAGGTGTTTAAGGGTTAAACACCCTTTAAATTATCTTTTTAAGTAAGGCTGATAGTTTGCAACACGCCTTAATATTTGTCGCCTATACCCAAAACACTATCAATCGTATTTATAAAGACAATTTAATGGGTGGCTAACCCGTATACACCTCCAAGTAACACTTTATTACAAAATCGGTTTTTATAATCGATTTTCACATTAAAACAACGTTGTTCAAAGGCCTCTTAACGTAAACACCATCGAGCTAATTTAAAGGCTTGTTTAATAATAAGCGAGACAGTTTTCTCTCATTCTCTCAGCGTTTTCGCCAACGAATCAAAATTTTGTAATACGTGAACTTCAATGTGAGAATGTGCGAACGTCAATCTGTGAAAACTCTCAACTAACAAAAAAGCCGTTATTTCAAAAACAATTTGTCAATACGAATTGACTAAAAGCCGATGCCTTAGGGATAGGGATTTCCTCGAGCATACTCAGCATACTGTTACAGAGGGTATAGCTTGAGGTTCGATTGCCACAGTCACCGCATCCTGTTCTCCCTCTACTGAGTGTATTAGTTATGTTACTCTGCTCCTCTAACATCTGATTTAATGTAGTAGAATCGTATGTTTTTGATACTAGAGTGTTTTGCTTATTTAGTTAACTTATCGAGACAGAAACCTTGCTTAGTAAATACGCAGAGGAAAATTATTGCTTATAAATAAGAGTTAAGGCAACGTTGTTTTAGGACAATTTTAATTTTTAAGCAAGCCTAATTTAATAACATCTGAGATATGGGTTAAAAAAAACGAAGAAGTACGGCTGTATTATGTTTATGTGTTTTGAGGTCTTAAAATACATACATAGTGTTTTTGAGGTCTTAACATACATACCTACGTACATAGCCTCTATAGTGCTAAGATTTTTATAATTCGCCGCTCACTATTTAAAAAAGAACCTGCACTGTTTTTTGCGACGCCCAATTTTTGGGAACGTTTTGCCCAAACTTATTTTTTTTTTGTAATTTTGTTACAATAAAAAGCCATTCAACTTAATGCTACGGCCACTCTAAGGGCTAGGAAAATGGATAGGGTATCAAACATTCCGGTCCAGCAAACTGTAGCCTTTCCAAATGTTTGCTTTAATTTTTAATATGCGCAGTAGATACTGACAGAAAAAAATTACTGCGCACAACATGATGAATTCATTCGTATGTGTCAAATATAAACATGTCATCACTTGTGCCCCTGATTTTGGTATGGCAAAATTATATTTTTTATGCGTGCATTAAAGATAGAAAACCATTTAACACCATTTAAACTGAAACTCTTTCCCCTTAGACTTCAGGTGTGGTGGGATCGACTAAAGTGATAGTTGATGTAGCTTTTTTGATTGTCGTTTTTAATTGTCAACTTTCATTGCTCTGTGTAAAGCGATCGTAAAAATAGGTTGGATAATTGACAGCACTTCTCATTTTGAAATGTCATTACAGCTGTTATTTTAAATTCCTCGTTTCAGGTGGCAAATCGAACAACTGGAAAATAACAATGGAATTTGTTTCTTACAACGAACGCTTCTTAAAGAAATTTATCTTAAATAGAAAATCAAACTTTATGTGTGTATGTTAGAATAATGAACTTCTGTCAATAAATATCTGTTCATGTACATATGTTAGGATTTTCACTTGAGGTTCTAGAGTATTTGATTCGTTTATAAAGTTACTTTTAAGTCGAACATTTCTAAAAATATTTTCTTCATTTCCATCCCTGATTACTTTTGAATGTGAAGTAAACATATATGAATAACTATCACACTCTGCGAAAATGACAAAAGTGTAATATGAAATGTAAAAAAAATGTCTGTGTACCTACCTATGTTCACTGTCAACTTTAAAAATCTATTTTTTGTATTCTTCTTTAAACATTTTAAATTCTTCATATGCAAATCGAAACAATATGAAAATAATACAAATGGAAAAGGCAGATAAACAGCTGTCACATGAAATGGGTCGCAAAAAGCGATTGCCAATTTGATAATCAAATTACGTGCAGCAAAATCGATGATTTTGATTGTCAACTATCGCCCTAGTCTATTCCACCGGTATATTCCTAATCAATCAGCCTTGTTAAATTCATTCACAAAATCTACTGCGACTCATTCAACTTTATACGAAACATGTTGTTAACAAAATAAAATCTATATTCCGAAAACGGACGAGCAGATGGTTTCATCCCACGTCATTGAAACCACAGGAATTTAATTACAAATAAATACATCAAATACAATATAGGAATTTAAGAAGACTATTCCGGCAATTTGTCGTCACTCTTTACCCCCTGATGTTATCTAACGTCATATCAGATTTAAAGCACACTAATTCCGCTTGAATTATTTTCTAAAAAGTATTTAGGTCTCTTGCATTGACGCCATTAAGATTTTCCCTTTGAATGAGTTTTAATATGACTCAAGTGAAAATCTAAACACATATTATACGTGTCTTTGTACATTAGTAGCAGACCCGCGCTCGTTATACATCATCTAGGGTTATAATTAGGTCTGTTTGATTTTCCAATGAAGAGGAAAATCACATGTGCAAATCAAATCGCTGCCAATTTAATTGAATAAATACATTTCGAGTTAATATTTTCCCTCGCAATGTTCCAAAAATATATTTCTACAAGATGGAAAGCGTCTATTTTATTCGTAATAATGAGTAAATAATCTTAAAGCAATTTTAAAGCAATTGGCTCCTACTAAAAATATGTTCATCTTATGATTTGCTGTTTTCCTTTTAGGAAATTGAAAATTAAATACAGGAAGAGGGATAAGTGGAGTGATGGAAGGGGTGAATTGTCTAGACTCTAGACAACACACATTTGCTTTTTAATCCTACCCATTGTTAACGAGTTAGGTGTTTTGTGTGAAGTGCAAAATTTATTTAAACATGTACTCCATTCCCATAAGGCAGCATTGAATTGTTTTCGTGTTTTGTTGGGAAAATATGCAAGTTGTTAGAGCATATTATATCTTATTTAAACAACGCGAAGCAATGTTAGGAATTTATTGCGGATTATTTGTTCCTTTCTTATTCAAATATTCATTTTTAAATACAACTGACAAAATAGTCTTCAATACTTGACAGAATATTTATGTTCAACTTTGTATTTGAACAGTTGACAACGAGGTTGTGCAAGAATCCTCACTCGATTGTTAAAAACAATTATCCTCTTTGTGAATTATTTTTTTCGCGAAGGTAATATCCACCAAGTGGCCGTCAGAGTTGATAGACATTCGGAGTTTTCATTCAGCGTTTTCCATGACTTCATTACTTGTCAGTTGATCTCTTCTTTTAGGGCCAGCCACATTATGTGTTTCTCTTTAAGGAATGTATCAACAGGAGAGCTCGAATTTACACGTTAAACAACATCAACATTGTATCGCCAGCAAAGCAGGGAAGTCTAGTCACATCAAGGCCAAGGATTTCAGGCCGATAAGTCTAACATCTTTCATCCTGAAAACGTTTGAAAAACTATTGAACATCTATATTCGCAGTCGACTCGATTATAGCGCGATCTCCGCCGCCCAACACGCTCACATTAAAGGCAAAGGAGTGAAAACAGCGCTTCTCGATGTCGTCAGCACTATAGAAAAGTTTCATAAGGACAAGGAGTACACACTTGCAGCGTTATTAGACACCGAAGGAGCATTCAACAATGTGAAAACGTGTGCGGTGGAAAGAGCATTGCAGAATTCAAACGTCGATCCTCTCTCACAATGGTGATTATGAGCGTGCTCAGTGGAAGAAATACCAATGCAACGCTAGGCGATAAAAAATAAAAAAAATAAATATTAGGCATTAATAGGGCCTAAAACCTAGCTCCTCCAACCACTTTCTTGTGCGAAGTGGAAGGCACCTAAAATTTTACGCCGAACCCGAACGATATTGATCTAAAAGTCGTTGCCTCCAGAGGCACACAACAAGGTGGAGTCATCTCCCCCTTACTCTGGGTCCTTGTCGTTAACGAAATACTCTTTTTGAAGTTCAAAAACAGGGGTCAAAGCAATTGCATACGTAGTATGACGTAGTATTGCTTGCGACGGGAAAATTCCTATCAACTCTGAGCGAACTGTTAGAAAACTCACTACTGGCACTAAGCACGCGGACAAAACACTGCGGTCTTGGGATCAATCCCCAAAAGACCGAACTGGTGCTGTTCACTAAGAAGAGAACCATACCAGAATTCGAGCCAACAGCGAGGGAATACCCCTGAAGGTGGCGGAGAGTGCGAAATATCTATGAATTATCCTCAACAGAAAGCTGAATTGGAAGCCAAATGTCTATGGCAGAGTTAGGAAAGCAACTAATGCTTTCTATGCATGCAACCGCATCTACGGCAAAAAAATGGGGACCAAACCCCAACATAAATCTTTGGATATATATGGCAACCGTGCGAACAACACTCACATGCGGCAGTTTAGTCTGGTGGCAAGTCACGGTCAAGATAACCAATATCTAGGTGATGGCAAAAATACAGACTGTCAGGTATACGTACAACTAGTGCAATGAGAATAATACCAACCGCTGGATTGGAAGCAAATCTCAATCTACCACCCCTGGATCTATACATGCAGGAACCGGCTGTAAAAAGTGCCTTGAGGATCAGTCAAACAAATAGCTGGAACCCGAGCCATTTAGGACATGCCCTAATTCTGAACATGTATGTAGGGAACAATGTCAACTCTTACCACATGCCTCCTTGCCTAGCCTTTGAAAGACCAGTATCTTGTTCATTTTCGAGGAGGGAGAAATGGGATATAATTGAACCCACGAAAAGTAAATCGATATACATCTTCACAGACGGATCAAAGATGGGCTGTGGAACTGCTGCTGGATTATTTACAGAGGTATTAAACATAAACAGATCGATTAGATTACCTGATCACTCTAGTGTATTCGAAGCAGAAGTTCAAGCAATCACTAAAGTTGCAAGCATGAATCGTTCTTATGAGCAACCGTGGATACATTTTCCAAAGGAACCCGGCTATTGCACTTTTGACAATCACATTCTTGTGAGTTATGAAAGCTTTTTAGTTATGAACTCATCACTTTCACGTTAAATAGTCGCTTGTTTTTGTGGCGAACGTGCCTGTGCAATTATTTTTAGGATTCAAAAGTTTAGATGATGAAAAAAAAAAAATTACAACACGCTGTGACTCTGAATGATTATTTAATTTTGAGCCAATTTATAAATGATTTAAAACATGTTTTGACGCAAAATATGTTTAATATTATTTTTTTTGGTCATTTTACTGTTATATACAATTCATTTTTTTATATTTTGATTAATAATAAAGCCCAAACTGCTGCGTGATGAATCTAAGACACTACACGACGTTGAATTTACAGTTTGTTTACAGCTCGAAAAGCTGAGCTGTATATTGTTTATTCGTGTCAAAATATGATCTCTGTCTCTGTCAAGGATAAATATTCGTGCAATTCAGTATATATAATATTATGATTTTTACTTGCACTTACAAATCGCATGACAGCAGGACTAACAAAGATTGATCGAAGAAAAGGATCCAAGATCCGAGGAAGCCTTCGCATCAAAGAATATGTCTCGAAGAAAATGGAGCGCCATGGCTCAATTGGTACTGTCATTTTCCAAGGAGAGATCCTACGAACCCTTTCAAAAAGGCAATGTCAATGTTAAAATCGTAAGGCCTGTCGTTATTTTCTGAGGTAAAACCGGTGAATCCAACAGGCAGTTAAGTGGGAGGATTTTGATCTCTTTAATCCTGATAGATGATAGCCTCAACTTCATCTGCATACTCATACGTGATACTCTTAAGTGTGGTGAGATTGGCCACTGCTCTCTCATGCTGTGTATTTAGAAATTGAGACAACTTACTGAACTACAATATCTGCAGAATTTACATTTGTTCTCTTACTTGCATTACCCATTTCCGGTGTTTTTTTTAACTTACCCATTCGCAAATGCAATTAAGACAAATCAAACACAGCTATCTTCATGTAATCGACATTGTTACGATTCTTTTTCTCCTCATTTTACGAGTGTAGAAAATTCTTATAAAAGCAAGAAATGTATCGTACGATCAGTCGTGTACTTTATTTGATGTGAACTTTTCTGCAAAATAAACACATCGTATATTAAACACATTGTGTGGTGCGATACATTTGCCAAGTTTGTACTTTTGTTACAGGTTTTGTTACACGTCGTTTAATCTTACCTTTATAATGTGATTTAAAAAAACCCAGAATGACGTAAACCTGTGAAATAAATTGTGCAAGTAGTCTCAAAGTGGTGCCAAATTTCGAATAATTTTTGAGTATATCACGAATGCGACATCGATGAAATAAATCCGCCAATGTGCGAAAATGTGATGGGTAAATAAATCAAAAGATTCTCGATGTGCAACAGAGGCCGTGGGGGCTTATAATGTTTTTCATTGTTAATGGCAACAAAATAAAAGATTAAATTATATTTCATGAAAATATGATTCACATGAAATCACTTATTGAAAGAACCTGTCGTTATCTTTGGTTTATCAACTGATTAAATATCACCGAAGTATTGGAAATAGATTCAGTTGATTCATTTGTACACATAAGCAAAATTTATTGTTATATGATATATAAATTTATTAGAACACTATTTGTAGCTAGGTAAATATTACCCAAGCAACAGTGAGTACTTATTTTTAATCTTGGTTCAACTGTCAACTACACTACGCATTGAATTGAAAATCAACATATTTATTGTTTGACTTTGATTTACACTGAAGCTGTGTCCACGTTTATATAGTGCGGCGACTAGGGGTCATTGTCTCGCGCCTTTTAACAGAAATTAATCGATGAGCCCACATTGACTTAGAGAGGTTCAATTGATTGCGCATCAATCACTTCTTCTTCCACGACGGGGTTGCCAATCACTATTATTGTTTATTTTAATGCATGCCGATGGGGTTGATTTTATTTATGTTTCAACATAGGCAGCCCTTTGCTTAAACTTTCTCATAACAAAAATCTATTATTATCAAATATTTAATTCAGAATAAAACATTATTTAGTGTTATTTATCGTACTAAAATCCTATTTTTTTTTCTTATTTTTTCAGGTGACATTCACGGACAGTATTATGACTTGTTGCGCCTATTTGAGTACGGTGGCTTCCCACCAGAATCGAATTATCTTTTCTTGGGTGATTATGTTGATCGTGGCAAGCAGTCATTGGAAACGATATGTCTTCTGCTCGCATACAAAATAAAATATTCAGAGAATTTCTTCTTACTCAGAGGAAATCATGAGTGTGCCAGCATAAACAGAATTTATGGGTAGGATATTTTTATACTTAGTTTACTTTATCAACAGTCGTGTGCATAATCGCACGTGCATACCATTCGATCCTGTTTGCACGCGAGAAGAAACATGTCGCAAGAGAAAGAATGTTTTTTAAGTCCTCATTCTCACGAGTTTTCATGTGTTCTTCTGATTGGAATTTATTTTGTTAATTTTCAGTTTCTATGATGAATGCAAAAGACGCTACACTATTAAGTTATGGAAAACATTTACAGACTGCTTCAACTGCTTGCCAGTTGCTGCTATTGGTAAGTGTTACAAAAAATGTTTAAACATTCATTTAGTGCCCCAGTGATAAAGGGACATTTTATTGATAATATTTTTAGTTGATGAGAAGATTTTCTGCTGCCATGGTGGCTTGAGTCCCGATTTGTCATCGATGGAACAGATAAGGCGCATCATGCGGCCTACAGATGTACCAGATCAAGGACTGTTATGTGATCTGTTGTGGTCTGATCCAGACAAAGACACAATGGGATGGGGTGAAAATGACCGCGGTGTTAGCTTCACTTTTGGAGCTGAGGTAAGTTCATGGTTTTTTTTCTTTATTAGTAGTAGGGGTTTTTAAGAATCTACTAAGCAACGACTAGATTTTGTAGCAGACTGCCATATGTGCATATAGTATTGTATGGCACAAATTGAACCTTAACTCTCATATTACATATGTACATGTCGATTTATATCAGCTCTATCATCAAATCGGGGGAATATCAAAACCGCGCTTGCGTATGAGAAATGTCACAGTTTGTGTGAAGAGATAAGATCCATACGTTTTTATAAATCTAATGTTCGGTATGTGTTCCCCACCTCAAAACTAGTCTAGGGACTGCCTCGAGCTACTCAAGACATTAGCCAGCACAAATAGAGTTCATAGCGGCTTTAGCGGCACTGAAAAAGCAGACGAGCTTTACGGGAAAGAATATGCAACATCACTCATGATGCCATGATCATTCTGTGTCGTACATATCAGCTCTGCTGAAAGCTGCATTAATAAATGGTTGGAAAAAATGCGATTCATTACTTGAATAATACTGGAGGTAACAAACCGAATTCCTAACGGCACTGTACGGTCAAAAAACACCGTCTGGCGGCCATGGGACTCTTTTTTTTTTTTTTTTTGATCAAAAGGAAATTCGAATCCCAGTGCACTCAGACTCATTAACGTCATTATACTACCAGGCAGAAATCCTCTTTTTGGTTTAGAGGTTGGAGAAACAAGGTGTTATTCGTTTCTCACCATTAATGGGTGGCGTATGTTGTTGTTCCACATGTGGGTTGAACCTGCACAGCACGGCTCACAAGCCAATACACTACTCTCTACACTATCGCCACCCTCTTACATGTGGCTTGCTGAAGACAATATCTGTCGAATGTACAATTAAGAAGATACAACAGAAGAGCATACTCTATGCCAGTTTGACTGCTCAACAAAAACACGTTTGCGCATCCCTTACTTGAAACAGTTGACATATGTCAGCTCACCCAAAGACCTAGCCGAATTATCAAGCCAAAACGAGGACATCACAATAGGCCCAGTGTGTCCGCGGTGATAAGGGTACCAAGTCCAACCTCCTTAACAATCTAATCTAATGTATTCCTCACAGCGGAATTGCAAAATTCCAATTTCAAACTGACTACAGACGCTGTCAGTATTTAGCGAAACGCCATTTGTCCAAATAAACCATTTCGACTGACATCAATAATTATTATCCGACTAAACTACAGCTTCTTTCGGGTCAGACGTATTCAACAAACGATTTGGGGATTAAACTGTTTGGTTTAGTTAAAAGACAAAAAATATGGAAAAATGCCATTGGTATGGGATTTTTCCGTATAATCTAATCGTAGCATAAATTGCGTATTGCATGTTTGACTACAAGTTGCTTAATAATACTGATATACAAAGTATATTATATAACTGATAAGGCTTATTTATTTTTCCGATCCATAGATCTTTTCGATTGCAATAACGCGAGTACAAATATGACGTAGTCTTTTACAGTAGTACATTTTCGGAGAAATTAAACATTACAATAAACTTAAATACAATTTATATTAATCTTAGGAGATTGTAGAAAGGAAGAATAAAAAAAAGTAGAGAGTAGAAGAAACGGGATGAGACCAAAGGTAGTACATACAAGAAGATAAGATTGGAGAATAGGGGAATATTGGCTGTTCTAGTTATAAATGCATTATTGCGGCATTTTTAAATTTATTAGCTCCAATTATTTGTTTTGTTTTGGACGGAAGGGAATTCTGGTACTATGGACGAAGAAGAGGCGCGAAGAGCTCGAATAGTGAAAAGTGGGGCAAATAAGCTTCAGTGGATTGGGCAAATTAAGGATTTTCGAAGAGAATTACAGGAGATCTATTATTATTGAGACTGTGCATGAACTGGTTACACCTCCGGCTTAAAAATTGTTGAAATGTACAAGCAAGCACCAGTTTGTTGTAGTGTGATAAGTGATCGTGTCGACGCAGTCCATATACATACCTAATGGCGTCGTTAAACGCGACGAGCAACTTGTATTGAGAGTGGGAGTCAAGCTTGCAATATACTTAACTAGATTAATCTAAAATGGGTACAAATAAGCTATTGACAAGAATAAAATTTGGGTCTACTGGAGTAATGTTAGGAGGCAAAGTTATCGCAAGCCCGTTAAGATTCTCCCGAAATCTTCATTTGTATGGTCAACGGCGAAACGCGACCGATTTAATTTGTAACCAAAATTTGTAACCATATCATCAAATTTAATTCGCCTATTATTCAGATACACTGGCGGTAAGTAGAGTAATTACGAGCGCAACAAAAATACTCCCAGTTTGCTTCCACGTCGAATATAGTTTGTTGGGAATTTTCATTGCATTCTGAACCTTACGAGCGAACCAGAGACAGTTTTTATTTCGTATTTCAACTCTCAAGGGAACATGTCTCTTAAAAAGGTTCAGTACAACGGATTGCATGTGGTTCACTTTTCCCTTTACACTTGAGGCTTGATAGTAATCACGCCAATGAAACAAACTTGCATTAAATTGCAAAGCGTTGTAAAGAACTGAAGCGTAGTCTCTGAATTAATTTCGAAACTTTTTTTATATTTAATCACGAAAAAGCCATCAATATTTATGCAGATAGTAACCTAACATTTTTGTTTATGCAAACTGAACCTTAACACCATATAATAATAATGTTATTGGAAAATAATCTGTCATAACAACTCGTTCGGATAATAGAAACTCATATACATAATTTACATACACATACATCGTAATTATACATGAATTTGTTGTTAACTTTCGCAAGTCACCACTGATAACCTACGAATTTGTTTACCTAACTTTAGCTTACGCTAAATTAAATAGACTTTGTTTTCTTTCGTTTTGTTTCGGCTGCTTGCGATACATGTTGAAAAAAAAACTGTTAATGGATGTTAATTGCCTTTCACTGGCAATTTTCGAAACCAGTAGACCGGCTATTAAAACTCAATCAAGTTTTGGTAACACATCAGAATGGATGTTTATGATAATGACTGTGATACATTTTTCGACTTCCTCTCGTAAGTGCGCAATATTAAAGAAATAAAAAAAAAAATACCAGTCATGCGAATTTTGGGGGTGTGGTACGATTTTCAAGAAATTATTTTGAAAAACATAAGGAAAGGCTACAGTCCACCTGTTGTGGGATAACCTATCCGTATTCCTTTCCTTCAAAGTGGGCGTGGCATTGACCTGGAAGTCCCTATCCATTTGTAACCAAATAAGCAACGCTAGCTGTTAAGAAGGATACTTATTTAATTTCGCAATTAATCGAAATCGAATCGAAAGAAAGGTTTTTTTCACTTCCCAAAAATGCGCCTGTAGAATCGAATTATCTTTTCTTGGGTGATTGTGTTGATCGTGGCAGGCAGTCAATGAAAACGATACGCCTTCTGATCGCATACAAAATAGAATTCCTTCTTACTGAGGGTTTTTAAAAACAAACTTCCCAAAAATTGAGCCTGGCAAGGTAGGTAGGTAAATGGATGCCCTTGTGACGGGTGTCACGGCTCACTTAGACCATCAGGTTGGGTCCATTGTTGGGATTTTTATAAAAAAAATTAAAGAACCTGCAAAGAAACCAAAAATATACCACTGTTTTACAGCTCAGTGATCCGCTGTATTAGAACCACCCGAATCTATATGTAAATCTCAGGAGTTTCCTCAGCTCAATATCGTTCAGATCCTCCAGTTCCTCAAAGAAGTAGCTGCCAAGAATCTTGAATCTGTTGGTTCGAAGGGCAGGACATTCACATAGTAGGTGACGAATAGATTCTATCTTTTTGACGTCCGTACAGCTCCTGCAGTAATCGTTGTGCATTATGCCCAGACGCTCCGCGTGTAAGCCCAGTGAGCAGTGAGCAGTGTGCGTATGTCTTTGCGGTTTAGCCTGATCATAACCTTAGATTTCCTTTTGTTTACCGCTGGCCATAGCTTCCTCGAGTGTCTGCATGTTTTGAGGTTGGTACAACGTAGGTTTGTTTTACTCATGGATTTAACATCGATTTTCTGTGTCAGAGTTTGTATAGATTTTAGAGCCAGAGATGCATCCATCTCCGATCCGTATCTTGCGTGACTGTTTTGTTGATCCATTCGCTTCTTTCGAGAATTCTGGTAGCGAATCTTCTTTTGAAGGGAAGGTGGTATTTCTTCTCGGTAGCCTTCCACCAAACAGCTGCGCCAGATGTTAAAATGGGTCTTACCACCGCTGTGTACAGCCAGTGTCCCACATGTGGTTTGAGTCCCCATGTATTACCGAATGTCCTTCTACAGGCATATAGTGCCACGTATCCTTTTTCACCCGATCTTCTATGTTTTCCTTCCAGTTGAGTTTTTAATCTAGTATAACGCCCAAATACCTTGCTCTCCTGGATAATATGCAGGTCCACTCCACTCATCCTCGGTAGTTTAAAGGCCGGCATTGCCCTTTTCCTTGTGAACAGCAGGATTTCTGTTTGGGTGGGTTAACCCCGATTCTTCTTTCCGCAACTCATTTGCTGACAAGTAGGAGTGCATAGCTGAGTCGCTCACTGTGGACTGGGATGAATTTACCTGGGACCTGGATTGCTACATAGTCGGCGTAGACGCTCACGATGAAGTCTTCCCGCTCCAATGTCTTTATTAGTTCGTCTTTAACTAGGATCCATATGTGCGGAGAGAGGACGCCGCCTTGTGGTTACCTCTTCTAACTTTCCGTTCAATACACACGTCCCCTAGGTAAGGCTTAATCCCTCGCTATCTATTTGAGGTGGTCCTTTCTAAGGCTGCACAAGATTGTGACAGCTTCGATGTTATTGAAGGCTCCTCTGTCTAGGAACGCACTCAGAGTATATTCCTTAAATTCCAGGGACCTTTCCACCACAGATATTACACTGTGTGGTGCGGTGTCCACAGATCTGCCTTTCATGTATGCGTGCTGCGATTTAGAAAGATAGTTATCGCCGATCGCTTTCTCTAACATACACATCAATCGGTCGTTCCAGTATTTTTAGTATGAAGGCTGAGGCCAATCAAATGCTGGTGTTGCTGCAATTGTGTGATCCAGGAGTTTTTAGGACTGCCTTTCTTTCGCGTTTGTATTGGAACGTTGATTAATGTTGCCTTTTTGCCAGGGTTCGTAGAATCTCTCCTTTGAACATGACAGTACCAAATGAGCCGATCGAGCTCCATTTTTTTTTTCTTGATAGGATCTTTGACGTGAAGGCTTTCTCGGATCTTGGAATTTCTTATTCGACCTTACTCCTGCTGTCATGCGAAGCATCTTCATCTCAGCTGCCGTTAATTTCATGAAATCAATCTTCCATTCATATAAATGTCTGGATAGGTCGGAGTGGATCAGAGAACGGGCAGCACAAGCATTCTGTTTTTTTCGAACTAATTCCCCTCCAAAGTTCCACCCATACATCAAGTGCTCGTTGCAGAGACGTTTGATCCTTACTAGTGATGGCTCCACCGTCGGCAAAAAATAACTGATGCACTTTGGAGTCTGTCACTTTTTCTTCAAGCAGATAAACAAGAAATAAATATTAAATTAATTAAGACGCTTCACTGGTGTAGACCGGGTTTGATTGCGAACTCCTCGGTGACTCCAGCGGGTCATCTTACTCTTGTCTATACTCGCTCATACATGTCCATGATCATCTGTACGTAGGTTTTTAGAACTCCTCTTTCTCTTAGCGCCACCCATAACAGATCCTTTGGTTGTCTATCGAAGGCCTTCTCCAAATTAACCAACATGCTCATACGAAATAGCCAGTTGCATTCCACCCCTAGAACATTTGAACCGCAACACCCGCTGTGCCAGGAATGCGCATCAGTTTACCCTTAAGCCTGTATTCCGGACGTGCAGTGAAATACAAGGAATCTCTCCTTAACCGTACAACACGAATGTGGAATGCTCTTCCCTGCTCCATTTTTCCTACACATTATAATACAAACATTTAAAACCAACGTGCATCGGCATCTCTCATTTTTTAACCCTAATTTCCTTGTGTAGGTTTTTACATTATAAGGGTATTCAAAAATCCCTGAAGTGCGAGTACATTATAAAAAAAAACACATGCAAATCCTTTGAGGAATGCATCATGATCCTTATACTTGTGTATTGCATCTGTGGATTATTTTCGGCTATCTAATACCCATGTGTGACACAGTCTCGCGTATGGCGTGTGTCACACACACTGTGAGAGAGGGAGGAAAACTTTCCCTCCACTGGTTAGGCATTGCATTGCCTCTCATCATTTTGAAGATGAGAATCATGAGCCTTTTGGCCTCTTAACTTATTCGAATCGCAATCCTATTACATAATACTTTTATACAACATGCACTCTGCGGAATGTGACTCCACAAAATGTATATGTTTTCTATTTTCATGAATAATATTATCATCAAATACCTTTTCAGGTGGTAAATAAATTCTTGCAAAAGCATGACTTTGATCTGATATGCCGAGCTCATCAAGTCGTAGAGGACGGCTACGAGTTTTTCGCCAAACGACAATTGGTCACGCTTTTTTCAGCTCCCAACTACTGCGGTGAATTTGATAATGCGGGTAAGTCCTTCACTTTTCAAACAACATGTTTTTTTTTATATTAAATTTATATTTAATTTCAAGTGTGCTAATAATCGTCATTTGAAACGTTTAATATTCATGCCATATTTCTTTTCTCCGATTTTTTTCTACATATTCTTATTTCTTCTGATGGACAACCAAAACAACTATTACTACACGCGCAACTATGTTTGAACGCGTCCCCCAGGTGCAATGATGTCCGTGGATGATACGCTGATGTGCTCTTTCCAGATATTGAAACCTGCAGATAAACGTAGATTTGTTTATCCTAACTTTGGTGGTTCGGGGCGACCAGTGACTCCACCACGTGGCGCAAATAATAAAAATAAAAAGAAATAAATTTAATATTATTATTACTATTATATATATATTTTTTTTAAACAAATTTTCTTCCTCTGTACTCTTGAAATGTCTTAAAAGTTATTTTAACTATCTTTGTCTGTTATCTTCGTGAATTTTCATTTCTTTTTAAGTTTTTCTTACAGTTAATTTTCTTTTTAGAAATCTAAGAAAAAATATATATGAAAACCAAACAAATAAACTAAACAGGAACTACATGCATAATTTAAAGTAAAAAAAAACATTTCAGCCCACACTACACACTACACACAAGAAATGACAATGAAAGAAAAATCAAGAGTTCTCAATGCGATAAATTGTTGTTTTAGAAAATGTTTAACATTTTTCAGTTGAATTTAATTTGTCACTCAAAGGCACGAGTGTTTTTGAAAACTTTTAAAAGAAACTATTTCTTTACATATACATATATACATTTTTTTTTAGGTTTTACAAAAGTTAAAAATGTAAGAAAGATAAACTCTAAAGTTTAAAATCAAAAAAAATCTTCTACAAAAAAAGAACCACCAAATAAAAAGCAACAGCAAGAACGTCATTTATTCGGGCTCAAACAATTCATTCATATATTCATATTTTTAATTGTGTGTAGAGGGTGGCACAGAAGTAATTTTGTGTGACGGAATTCTTCATATTGGAAATTACCACCCAACGCTCTCGAAAATATAAATGATAATATATATATCGTGTTGATAATAGGTTTGCAAGCAGACACACTATTTCACGTATTTGCAATAAAAAAACCAAATTACTTTTGCTGCCACATTTTTAACCTGCATGAATTCTACACGTCAAATTAATATGTTAATGCAAAGCAATTTAAGGCGGCTTAAATGCAAGTTTACTTAAAAACAAAAAACTTAACTGCGCTTCATTTGCAATATTTATACACATGAATATGTATATATCTTCTTTTTTCTACTTTTATATACTTTAGCTTAGTTTATTTGTTTTATATTTGATTCTCTTCGTCTTTCTCTATTTCTCTCTATTCACAAATAAGACATTTTTTTTTAACAAAACAAAAGTATTGATAATAGTAATAATAACTTATAAGGATTTCTAAAATCCAATCAAAGTTTAAGTTTAATGCACAGATACTAAAATGTATGTGTAATTGATTTGGAAAATGATATAATAAGCTGAATTTATTTTTTTTAATTGCGCCACAAGATGTTACAAAAAAAAAAATCTTTAAAAATTCACATTTTATTTTATTGTTTTACATTAATTGCATTGCATATTTGAAATAAATGTTCTTGCAAATTATTAGATCAACAAAACATTTACTTAGAAGTAAAAAATAAAATTTATGTGAACAAGTAAAAAAAAAAAATTACTTAATCATGACCACCCCCGACCACCATTTATTATTTCGTATATAATATGTATTTTTATTTCTTTTATTTTTCTCATTATTTTACGTAACAAAAAATTAGTATTTCTTTCCTTTTTTCAAAATTAAAATTCGTCTTTTCTCTCATAATTTTCTAATTTGCTAAGATAAACGAAAATATTTATTTACAATTCTACATAAGCAAAAAGAAATTTTAAAATATAAAAAAGTCGACTTTGTAGAAGAAATTAAATGCGAAGCAGTATTAGCCTTTTTTAAAAAAAAAAAAATAATTTAAAAATTTTCTTGCGATGGTTACTGATTGTATGTTTTATTTTATACTTTTAAATTTAATTGTTTTTGATTTTTTTTTATTGAGACAAATAGACAAAACACGCACTATCCTTTGCTTTTCTGGTATTTCTTGGGGAAAAACCCAGAAATATCAAGTTGGCTATAAAAAAACACACACACACACAAACAAAAAAAAAACACTAATAAGTTTTGAAATATTTCAAATTATATCGGTGATCAAACTTTTCCTTTTCTTTTTAAGAGTCAGTTTTAAGATTTTAATTGAAATGAAATGTTTAGGATCCTAATGAGGGTAAGTTATTTGTTATTACATTCTTAGTACTTTGTGGTAGTACATGTGTACGTTTTGTTAAAAATATATATAAAAAAATGATTTATGTCAATAAAAAGAAGAATTTATCACAATTCAAAGCACATTAGTAGTCTTCTGTCTCTTTATTTTCTAAGAGAAAACTAATTGTACGTAACAAAAAAGTATATTTAACAAAATGCATTTCTGAATGTGCTGATGTCGTAATATTATTTATTATTAATACATAGTAGTAATTTACATATATTTAATTTTAAAACTATATAACAATGCAATAATACACATAGAATACTTAAGCATCTTCATTAAAAACTAATTTGTGTTGTCACCGCCTTTGCTGGAACATTCTCATTTAATCCATTTAACATTTCATATTGACAATCATTACATATGGGGTAACCCATAACTTAACAGAGACTTGTCATCATTCTATATTTCCCCTACGCAGTTTAACCTAAAGATTTTGGGGACATTTGAGATATATTTTTCATATTTTTATAATGAATTTGCGGACGAGAGTGGAACACTAAATACTATCCCACGCAGCATGTGCTTTTTGTCATATCCAGTAATGATCATTTTGTGGTGAATGTATTCAGTAGTGTATATAGTGACAACAAGGGTGACATTAAATTTTTATTAGTTGTTCTATTTTGTGCGCTCCATGGAATGCTTGAATCACACTGCCTGCACACCTCAGCATTGTATACAGGGGCTACTTTTGCATGTCAGATATTAAAAAAAAACAATCAATGATCTATGAATCTATCATAAAATCCGCCGGAGATTTTTCTGTATATGAAAAATGTTCGCATTTTGTATGAAAAGATTAGATCCAGTCCTTCCGCCGAAACTCCAAAAGAAAAAACCAATGCACAAGTGAAACAAGATTTTCTTTTCTCTTTTTTTCGTACAATATAATGTCTGGGAATCACTGAGGAGAAATCAACGAAAAGCGCTGGTCACAGTAGACCAATAGGTTTATTATGATTGGGTAATATTCTCACCCTTTCCTTGCACGAAACATGACATGTAAAAATATTCAGGTTTGATTTTTTTCACAGGACCAGAATTGGCTTCATCCTCCATGGTCCTACACTGTATAGGCAATAAAAATCCCCATTATCAAGCTCGTCAAAAGGATTCGCACGATTTTTAACAACATTTTGAAAATTTATTTTACCGAAATCACAAATAACGGTCCATGTTCTGCATTTCACTTTTTGTGAATTTGCAAGGTGAAAGTGAAATTGTGTGTTCTGCATTTCGATCGAAATGAATATTGTGAATTGGAGCAAATCTGTAGGGAGTTATTACGAATGGTTTAAGTGCGAATCCAGCTTTTTTTTTATTGAAAATTGCTAAAACCATTGCATCCATGTTGACTTAAAAGCAAAAATTGTGTTTTTTTTAGGTCTTTGACAATTCGAAAAAATCTAAAACGATCGAAATGCATAACACCAAATTTCATTCCGAGTGAAATTGTAAAGTGAATTGAATTCGATATCGATCGAAATGCAGGACATGGGTGAACATATTATTAAACTTCAAGTTGTTCTACTTTTTCTTTAACGGAAAGGTTATGATCTGGTTTAAAGAATCGTAACCCTACCATTTCAGTGCTCTCCTACTGGTCCGCTTGTGATGCTCGCCGGTTAGGCCTCAAAATGTATCGGCCAAGTTCGAATGACTTTGTCACTAAGGCCAATCAAATGCTGTTGTTGTTGCATTTATGTAATCCAGGAGTTTTTAGGTCTTCCTCTCTTTCGCGATTGTAAAGGAACGTTGATTGGTGTTGACTTTCGAACGGGGCTCGTGGGATCTCTGCTTAAAGCATGACAGTACCAACTGAGCCGGCCGAGATCCATTTTCTTTAAGATAGGTTCTTTGACGTAAAGGCTTCATCGCAACTTGTAACTTCTTATCAAACTCCACGTGAAATGTTTAAAACGGGGCTTCGAATCACTTTAACTTTATTACGAGATGATAACGATAAAGTTGGTTTTATGGCGACTATGAATATCAACAACTTATGTTGACTTACCCCATACACTATAAGTGTGTACACCATAAGTGTACACCATAATCATGAATGTACTCGTAGGTACTCATTCTTATTGTTCATTGTTGCTTCCCGCGTTTTGCATGCATTGGGCCCTTATTCTTAAACACGCTCTCAGATGTTTATTTAAGGTAGAAATAGGTAGTATGTTGTTTTTTTATAATTTCCGTGCGCTAAAGGGATTTCTTTTTTCTGTAGTGACACAGTACCCTTATAATGGTAAAACCACAGCGCAGGCATTTAGTTTGTTGCGCAAGTAGCTCCCAGCAATTCATTGCCTATTTTTGGGTGCTACTTACTGAAAGAATAGAAGGATAGGAAAGAAGTTTGGTGCGATGGGATTTTTTTTCTCAACAGGTGGCGCCTAAATTGCTTTAGGGAGATCAGTTTTTGTTGTGTGAATTTAATTTATAAAAATCATGGCTCTGGTCGGAATTCGAACGCACGACCTGCCAATCACTTAGTGAATACACTACCATCGCACCATTGCCACTTGTTTCAATTTCAGTAGCAGTACATCCGGATATTTTTCGTTTAATAATCAAATCATCTTTTTCTCGTCCTGTGACTCTTGCAGAAGAGTTAGTTTTGTCCCCGTGTACATACTTAACAAATCCCACTCTCACGGTCCGTGTACACTAATTGCGATTCATGAGATTCCGCGACACGCTTTGAGTTTGAACGTACTTAACGGGCTCCCGACCCGTGAAGAGTCTCAGCCTTCCATCCTCTGCGTTGCCGGCCACACTGCTTTTAGTTGTCCAGACCAAGTGCTTTGGCATCCGCAATGACTTGATTTTTAAAACGGAGGTTCGGTCTTCCTTGCCTTCTCAAACATAGAGTTCGCGGTTGTGTCTTCTCCATTCGCTCTGCCTTGCAGACAGGATTGTCGTCGAGCACTCGAAATTGCATAAAGCAGAGAGATAGAGAATGAATTTTGTCTTTGAGGAACCCATTTGTTTTGCAAAACCGAAGTAGCAGCGATTTCCTAAGGTAATTCTCTTTCGGATCTACACCAAGGTGTTATTCGTGGAGTTGATGTTTACTTCTAGGCGTGGACCGATGTTTGTTTGTTTGTTGTACTTGGTTGTATGTTGCATGTTCTACTTGGTCTTGTCCTCATTAAAATTAAGATCAACCAATTTCGCCTGTTGTTCAATTGCCGTAAACGCCCCAACACGTCACGCTGGGAAATGCCGATGATGTCGATATCGTCCGCATACCCCAGTAGCTGAACGGATCTATTGAACAGCAAGATTGAAGAAGTCACATGATAGTGCATCTCCTTGCCGAAAGTGATTTTGCATCTGTTGTAAGCCGGTAAGCTTAATCTTTCATTTCACCCTACAACTGCACCCAAACACTTCTTTCCTATCTCTATTCTTTCTAATACCAAGTAGCTTACACTGTGTTCTTAGCATTATAAGGGTACTGTAACAACAGAAAAAAAATCCCTTTAGCGTAAGCAAATTATATATAAAAAAAAAAGCGTTCGGTTTTTTTTTCAATTTTTATTCTTTTTTCCACGCTCAGACTCCTAAACTCGCAATCAAAAACACAGTGAATAAATTTGATCGTCTGTGTATACGGTGGACCCTTGTATAATACGAATAGCGTTAGGTTACGTTAGGCTGAAGTGGCAGTCGGCCAAAGCCGACACACTTAGACCAATAAAAGGTCCATTATGACTTGGAAGTCTTTGTCAAACCGTAATTTTTGAAGAAAAGAGGAGTAGCGTTCTCGGTCCGCTGGAAATTTGCTTTGAGGCGGACAGCCGCACTAGCAGCCGTTTGCTTACCAGCGATATCAAGGGGTGTCATGTACACATTTTTTCGTGTGCACAGTAAAACTCACTCTTGCGGAATAGGGCCATTGGTTGTCATTAGTCCGAATTATAAGTTAATCCGAATACCCCATTGGAATGATTTGATTCGGAAAGGCGAGACATAACCGTACATACATATTTAATTTTCAACAGTCGTCTTTTTTTCTTAAATTGGTTGCCGCCAACGTTGGACATAAGGGTAAGAGTTTGGTGTTTGCGTTTGTCTTGGGCGGTATCCTGGCAAATCTATCTTAAGTTGAAGTGCAATTTGATAAACAAATATGCGAGGTGCTTTCGTCGCCCTAGTGACACAAGAACTAACTATACTTTTTACGATTTTGGACTGGGTATGACACCTTTCTTCATATATCATTCTATATATTGTGGCAAAAAATTGTACCTCTAGGTGAAGTAGTTTAGAAGTTAGCACTTGCCGTATCAACATTTTTTTCGAAAAATAGTAGGGAAAATAGTAAAAAAATCATAAAATCGTCTCTCCTGAAAACTAGCAAATATTGACATACGTTTTTGTGTCACTAAGGCGACGCGTTTGTAAATGATGATTCAGCACTCATTTAGAATATGTGTATAGGAATTAGGGTTATATTATATTTTCCATTTCATTATAATTGTTTCTTTCAATATTCAACTGACTGCATTTCAATTGCTTTTGTGGTAAATAAGTATATTCTTGCTGGACTGGGTGCAGATGTTTCTCTATTAAAAGCCTTTTCACCGACGCAAATTCTTATCTCTTACGCTTTTTAAAATGTTAAAATACAAAATAATACGCTAATTCAAAAAAAAAAAACATAGCATTATAAGGAATTGAAATAAGTATTTCACGTAAAATAAGATTGACATACAAGAATGTAATAAATACAGTGCCTAACACGATTAGCTATGATAAGCTATAAATACATAAAATGTTTAAAAAAAAGTCAAAAAGTACTAACTTAACATTTCGGAAAAGAAAAAATTTGATCACCGATTGTTTACTAAAAAAAATATATATATATATATACCAGCCAACCAACAAAAATGGAGTTACTGCGAATAACTAAATATTTTCGTGCAAATATAAGAATTTAAAAAAAAAAGTCAACTCAAATTAACAACTAAATTTGAACTAGAATTTTGTCGGCATAAATAATCTATTTTATTTTACTTTACTTTAGTTTATTATTTGTTTCCTCTTTTTTTTTATTTATGTATTTTTGAACAACCAACCAAAAAATGAATGAACGTAAGTTTCGCTCTCTAATAGAAAACTTTTTTTTTTCTATCTTACAGGCAAAAAATAAATAATCAATTTCTCTCTTCTCTTCATAATCATCCACATTCAACAAAAAATAAAAATTGAAAAAAATAATTTCAATAAATATAAAACATTATTAAATATAAAAAAAATCAATCAACTAAAATGACCATATTGTAATCCAAATAAATTTTCAAAAGCATACTTAATTGGATTGATGCTTATTCTTTTCATATTTCTTTTCTTTGATAAATTGACTTGTTGTTTTTTTACAAGAAATAAGCAAACAGTACATTAATTTAAACTAAAGTGACGAAGCTCATACTTTTTTTCTTTGAAAATTGTTTATTATTAAAAAAAACTTTTCTTCAGTAATTACATTTAATAAAAACAACAACTTGAGCCTATTATATAACAACTGTGTGTACATGCTAAAAAAAAATGGAATGTAATATTTTTTCATCATTAAATTTGAATTCGATGTAAACATTTGTAGGATTATGATGTATATTTTTTCCTTTTCGATACCCTATCTCGATACAAAAAAAAAAGAGGATGTGAACCGTTGTTTTGTTCAAATGAATGCCCATAAAACAAAAAACAACAACAACAACGACACCAATCCGATGGACTAAATAAAACTTGTGTTTTTCTTACTTTTCTATGTTTTCTTTTGTCTTCCGTTTATTGCATTTAAATGTTTCTTTCTAATTTTATTTTGTTTTCAGTTTTGATTTTCTTAAGAGTTCTCTACTCATTTTCCTTGTGAGTTATTTTATGTTTCCCCCATATGAACAAAAATCGCCTATTATAAATCTTTTAAAAAAAATAAAAAATATATTAATAAAGAATAAAATTATATCTATTGAAATATACACTTTCTTGTTTCCTTTTTATGCCGATAAAATTCTATGTTTAAATACAAACACACTGTTTAAAGAAAAAACGATTATCATTGTTATGTAAAAAAAAGAGAAAAAAATACAAAGCGAAACCATCATCTCTTCCGCTCGCCCACTTAACACGAAATACGAAACACTCGCACGAACACCTGGAGAGTTTTTGTTTGTTTGATTAATGATTGTAAGAATTTCTTAACAATTGCGATTGTAATGTGTCTGAAAAGCGATTTTATGAAACGAAAATATTTCTTCTACAGGACTCATTTAAAAAACAATACATATATTTTTATTTTTTCGTTTGGTAAAAAAAAGAAATAACAAATTCAACGTTGGTATTTAACAAACGATGTTTAAGGTCTCAAACATGTACATGTAGGTACGTGGTCTTCTTTCTTAAATGTTTATCTCAACAAAAACAAAAATTATGCATGCAGCATGTATGTATGTATGCTTCAAATATTATATATGTAACGTAAACAAACAATTCTTATTGTGGAGTGTAGTACATATTTGACCATTTATGAAGGAGATGGAGGAATTCACTGGCTGGCTGATGGAGTATGTGGGGATAATGAGGAAAGAATTGGATTCTAATTTTTCACTTTTAATTTTTTTATGCAAAGCAACATTTCGAATACATATTTCTCTTAAGAAAAATACAAGAATATTAAATAAAAAAAATACCAATAAACTTATCAGCATACAAATAAACATAATATATTTAATTGATAAGGCAGAAAATGAAAAACAAAATATATTATACATACATATATTATATATTAAATGTTCTTATAAGAAAATAATATTTAAAATAAACTGTTGTGTAAGACGAAGAAACAAAACAAACAAACAAATTAATGAAAAAAACAAGGAATAAATATATTTGGCCTACGAATAAATTAATTTTTCTTTTTCTTTGCAACGAAAACTTATGATTTTCTCTTCGTGAGTATATCTTCATGCAAACTATGTTATTTCCTTTTTACTAACACAATTCAAAGAGCACAAACAAAAACCACTCACTCTCATATTGCATTACGTTGTTATAATTTTTTATTGTTGCCTGTTTTGTACGTAAACATTTTTCTTATTGTTTAGTACAGTTGTTGTTAGTTTGTCATATACTCGTAGTTCAAAGTATAATTTAAGCTTTTTAGCTATAAAGAAGTTTTATGTTGATGAATTGCGCATTCCACGCATTCCATGGATATATCTCAGTTTTCCCGCCAAGCCCACGGACATAATTCATTTAATAACATTTTGTGCATGCGTGTCTTGTTTTTTATAATGCGAGCAATTTTAAAAACACATCAATAATGTTTATACATACATATATATTTACGCGGCCATTTGCAGGTTTCGAATCTATCTAGTGATCTTACTTTTATGTCATTTTCTAAATATAACTCTTGATAATTCCTTTTGACATAAATGTATTTAATGAAAGTAGTATTCTCTCTTTCTTAATCACTTCACACATTATCTTCCAAATGTTAATTTACTAATCGCTCAGATTAAACTAAACATCATTATTTGCATTGATTACTTGCTTTTGTAAAACCGAACTTATTTAAAAATTGCGCTAAATTTATGTTTGCTTTTTATATTTACCTATATTTATTGTTCGTCCAACAATGTATTAAACACGTGCATATTATATTCACTTTTAAATGCTCAACTGGTGAAAGAACGAGATAAATTTGTGTTCTATTTTGGTTTATTGTGAGTATAAGAATTTAGTTTTAAAATTAAAACAAACATTTTTTGCAGTCATGGAAATTAATTGAATTTAATTATGCAAATAAAAGCGCAAATGATTGAACTCAAATATATACATACTCGTATATGTATATGAAGAATTTAAAAACAAATACGTTTTATTATTTTGAAGGATAGAAGATTTAAACATCGCTTGTTTTTTGCCAACATACGAATTTTTATTCATTTATTTTAATATTAACAAATTTCAACATATTGAGGTATCAAATATATAATCGTAAAACATAAAGCTAAGTGCAGGGCTTGGGTGCTCATTGAAAATTACCAGACGAGGGTTTTCTTATGTAGGTTTGTGTCAATTGATTTTAGATGGACTATATCTTTGTTGGGGGCTCAGTGAGTGGTTAGTGCGTTGGACTATTGATCGAGGGTTCTCAGGTTCAAATCACGCAGGGGACCAGCAACATGTTTTTTTTTACAGCCCCACCTCTAGCAAAAGTCTGACAAACATTCAAGGTTAGCTCCTCAAGTTTGCCGTTGGGGTTCGGGGTAAAATTCTAGGGTCCTTCCACTTTGCACATGAAAATGGTTGAATAGGCTAGGTTTTAGGGCCTGTATATTTGTATTTATGTTTGTTTATAGTCGCGATTATAAATGCCAAACGAAAATAATGCTACTGGCAGAGATTTGTGATCTTCGTTTCGTTCAATTATGAAATTAGAATAAGTTTGCTTCCGCCCACTATCGTTGGGACTTTTATAAAGGGTCTTTACTTCAGTCATTGCGCTCCACAAGATAACCAAAAACAAAGTTCGTGTTATTAAGATGTTTGTTTGTCAAGTAACATTGATCGAGTCACTCTTAAAAAGACGAGGTGTAATGTGCAGTTTTGAAGCACTCTTTCGAATAATTTCAAGCCCGCACCGTTGCATCGTTGCGCTCCACAAGATAACCAAAAACAAAGTTCGTGTTATTGAGATGTTTGTTTGTCAAGTAACATTGATCGAGTCACTCTTAAAAAGACGAGGTGTAATGTGCAGTTTTGAAGCACTCTTTCGAATAATTTCAAGCCCGCACCGGATTTTGGGGCGGATATGCGCTATCACGTTACTTCTTCCGTCTTGTTCCGGGGAAAATAGTGCGCAGGGCACGTTTCAACACGGAAGCTTCATCTTCAATAGGACCATCCAGTTACTAGGGTATGCGGACGATGTCGACTTCATCGTACAGACGAAATTGGTTGGTCTTGAAGTAAATGAGGGACAAGTATATTATGCTATTAACGCACAACATCTGTCCACCGCCTAGAACAAAACGTCACTGTTGATTGCAATAACTTTGAAGTAGTTAAGGAGTTCATCTACCTTTTAGCAAATATCAACTCCACGAATGACACCTTAGCGGAGATTCGATTGAAAATTATCCTAGGAAACCACTGATATCTTTAAAACAAATGTGCTCAAAACACCTGGCGCGAAGGACCAAATGCTCTATCGAACCTTAAGCCGGCGCCAGAAAACTGGACGATAAGAACAGCGGGCTACTTTTGAATGAAAAATACTCTGTCGAATATTTAGTCATGTCTGCGAGGAGGGCGAATGGAGCTGTTTTAAGATGTTGATGTATCCCAAGAAGCTAAAAAACGTCGACAGATCTTGGACTTATAGCCCCCAGGCTGGAGAAGGATGCCATAGCGCTTTATCTGGACAACTGGTTCCAGCGTGCCTGGGATCGCCAAGGAAGGAAAGCAGCAGTATATCAGGCAGAGAATTCAGGAGACAAGAGCGTGTTAATAAAATTTAGTAACATTGATAAACAAAATTAATCCCCTGCAGAAACGGGCTAAGAATCACCGAAGCATTCGATTGGCCTCAGTAAAGAATTGATCCGAAACCAGGAAGGCTTCCGATGTTTATGGAGGTCGAACAGGCGGACGAATAGCGATTTGTCTGGTAATTGGGACTTTGAATCTGGTGACATGTTTTGTATGGATTGATTGATGTTCTAGTAACTGGAGAACCGCGTGTGTTACAAGTCAAACTGAATTTAAAACTTGTTTGTTGGTTGGTATATTGTTGGGACTTTGAATGTGGCAGATGTTTTTGTTTTATGTGGGTATTTCCTTTGGGTTGGTGCTCTTGGACCTGGAGAGCACGCGGCCGAGACGACATTACACAACTGGTTTGGATAGGTTGTTCTTGTAAGAAATCAATTTCTGTTCGAAGGTTTATATAGTTTTGGGGTTTTCGAGCGATTGTGATGTTGGTTGGGTGTGGCTATGATGGTGCTGCGCAACAGAGTGAACACAAACTGAAGTTATTTTGTATTTTTAACTGAGTATTTTCGCAATTGGAGTAGGATATTGTAAACACAAACTTATCTATCGTTTTCCATTGGTCTCACTCAATTATCCACACCTTGGGAGTGTTTTTTTCCGTCCGGAGGACAAAAAAAGTAATTTATTGATTTAATGATTTTTTCATATATTTTACAGTATATTATGTATATACCTTCAAGCGTGCTGGTTTGTACAGGTGAAGTTGTTACGAAAATATGGAAAGCGTTTGTGCAATGTTTTGATTTGCTTCGCACTAGTAAATCATACTTTTGAACATTTTGCGCAAGGTATACACTTAAGAATTAGACGCAGCTCTCTTCCCTCTCCGTTGCAGAGTTTAAAACGATTCGAGTAGATCGCAAGAACACCTTCTACCAACTCGCTTGAAAAAAAAACGACAACGCACAGTCAACACTCAACTGCAAACTCTGGCTTATTTCTTGTTTGAATTTCGAGTATAAAGCGAAAAAGATCAATTTTAAGCGAACACGATGAAAATTGATGGATTTTTCGAACGAGTTCAAACATACACTTTCTAATCCCAAGTGTTTTGCGTAAATGATCAAATATCCGTGCAAATAAATATATAGTCGACCCCGCTGAACTGAAATGAAAATTTAGTGTTTCAGCCAACCGTTTTGGTCAGTACAGGGTAGTTCACTTCGGATTAGCGGAGTTGACTGAATTCCGTTGCATGCGTCGTATACGATAATGATGGGACGCTTCGCTCCTATTTTTCGCAAATGAACGTCTGTTTGACCCGCCTGGCTTAGCTCAAGTGCCAATTATAAATGTTTAAAATTGCATGAAGATCTCATATGTAGTTTAACATCTTATACGCAGCAAACATACATAACTACTTTCACTGAAATTTATATACATACCAGCTTCCCCCGCCGGCTCTGCCTCCTTGTCAAGAAATTGTATTGCCTAATATGTTCGTGTAGACTACATAATTATGAAGGGTATTCATGCAACGTCGTAAAGTCGTCGTAAAAGTGAAAAATTTATTTAGTGGGGAATGAACTTTGAAGGGCCATGTCAATTATGACAGTTTTTTTCGAAGTTTACGACGGTTTGACGACACAATACTTTTATTGTCTATTTAGTTTATTTGTTATATCAAGCTATAGCTGTGTTTAACCCTTGTGTCAATACGACATACCTGGGTATGTATTTGCATTTTCAAATGCAAAAATCATGGTAATAATCATTACAAACCGGGCTGAATTTTCCAGTAGCTTATCAAAAATGGAAACTGAACAAATTCCAATTAATTTTAAGCATATACAAGGTGGCGCAAAAATAACCTTCCGACGTTTTTTGGCCGACCGACCGATTATTGCTCAAATAAATAGTCACCAATATTCCGCGTTCTGGAGCAGTGTAGCGTAGCATTGTTTATTAACGTGTATTTCGCATGTGTTTACTACACAAATATCAAAACAGAACTGACATTAGGGGCCAATCGCAAAATTTATAGCATTTTCTGATAGGAGGATTACTTTTGCGCCACCTTGTATATATACATATAGATAAACATCTACTAATTTTAAGTTTTTCAAATGTACACCGCGCTAACCATACGTTCATATCCGGGTATGCAGCCTGTTTGTTCATGCTAATTGCTGTACTGCCTTTCTATCAAGACAGTTATCGTTCTGTAGTTTACCGTTACCTTGTCTACTGTAAACCTACTGAGAACATTTGCAATATCAGCAGGAAATTCGCTCAGTCTAAGAAACGTCCAACTAGACAGAAATGCCAAGTTTGCAACACACCAGTCTGTGTTCAGCACAGTCGCGATCTTACTACCTGTCAAAACTGTTTGTGATAGCTTACTTCAAATAAAAAAAATGTATATATTATATTATTTCATTGTATTTTAATGGTTATTATGGTAAATTATCTTTATAATCTTGATTCAACAGTTTTTAATACAAGAAATTAAGTGAAACTGAGTTGCATACCCGGGTATGTATGTATTGACTAAGCGTTGTGCCACACTCGCATTGACACAAAGGTTAATGAATAAAAACCCGATCAGAACAGCACAAATGAGGGAAAACTGTCAGATCAAATGAGAACAGAAAAGTACAGCTTCGAGTCAAATGTGCTTTTCTCAGCTGTGAAATTTCAAATATATGATTCTTTGTGTTTTCTTATGAACTTCGTCTTTTGAGTGAGCATTGTATCGTCAATGTTTGGCCTGATGTTAATTTGATTATAATTTAAACTTCTTCCATGTTATTCTTTTGATTTTTTTTATAAATATGCGAAAATTTTAAGCGATCACTAAACTAAGAAATACGATATCTCACGCCAAACAAATAAAGCAGTTGGCATCACTACAATTTGACTTTTCAAATTTGACACATTTTACTTACTTGTCCTACATCAAAACTAGGTGCAGAAAAAGTTGTGCTAAGCTTCATGGAACAAAAAGTGACAGAAGAACACTTTGACGCAAGATTTTTACTCGTGGAACACCAGATCCTGTACTTTTCTGATCTTTTCTGTGCAGCTCAGATTTATTAAACACCTTATATGTATATTTTGTTTTACATGTTCAAGTGTCAATATTCAAGTCTATACATACATATATATATATGAAATGACATAACATCCATAATCTGACACACATATAAACCTTACTCTGAACCTAACGAACGTATGATGTGAATGTGAGCTATCGGATAGGTGGTTCAAAAGTTTTAAGAACAAACAGACCTACGCTGAATTTGCATATATTTTTGTGCCGGGACTCGGAAACCTTGAGTCAAATTTCCCCACGACGCAAGTAATGTTAAAACATATTTTAAAAATAATCGATAAAACTTAAGCGAACAACATTTCACATTTTATTTATCAAGATAAACTTACGAGCATTCATTCAGAGAGCGTAGTTTTCAGTGTTGCTCTGTAAACAACAAAATCCCCTTTCAGACATGTACCGTTAACAAACCATAAGATCCCAATAGTATCCTTATTAAAACTTATAAAAAAATATTATTTAAATAAATATATTTCGCATTTAATTTAAAAAAAGGAAAGAAACACAACGCTTAGATAATCAGCTCTTATTATTTTCATTTTTAATTTGAGCCATACAAATTTACCAAGATAATTTTTCTATTTGTTTTCAAATACGGCATTTATCTAATGAAAAAAACACAAATTAAATTTCAACCAGAAATCCGAAAGAACTGAAACTCAAGCGAAGATACGAGGCAAAAGGATCGTGTCAAACAAATGAACAGAGAAGAAATTACGCAAAAAATCGAAAAGAGTTTAAAAAAGAATACAAAAGAAAATCGTAATCACAATAACAACAACAGCAACCACAGCAGCAAATCAGCTAATAAAAGCAAAAATAAATGTGCATTTCTACAATTTCTCCTTCCAACGTGCAAAAATTAAATTTAAATATAAAAGAGAATACATGTACGTATATACATATACGATAAATTTACTTTACTCATTGTAGTGTACATGAAATAATATTAGGAAACGAATCTACAAAGAATTTTTTATTTTACTTCGATAAAAAAAAACATTTATTACATCCTTAAATTATATTTCATTTTTTCTTTATTTGCTTTCATTAAAGTTGGTTGATTTTATTATCGATTTCATGGATCTTTATTATTTCCTGTAGACAAATACGTTTATGATACTTATAAAAAAACAATTCTAACTTTTAACGAATAAATTAGTTCTCTGAAGTGTGTATGTTTATTTAAAACTCTTATATGATAATATATATGGATACGTATTAACTTTTAGAAATATTTTCTTGTACTTGAAAAAAATACTCTACAATTTCAAAATAAAGTAGTAACGATAGAAATACATACGTTTAAAGCAAAATTTAATGATTTTTGAAAATATATATTATAGGTAATTTGCATTCATCATTTGCGCTTTATAATTACATAACCCTTTCAGCACCGTATAAAGTATTTGTGCGGGTAATATTGACTCATTTTCTTATTCTAGTTCGTTTAGCCAAGTTTCTTAGTACCAAATCCATCATTCAAATATCCAATCGTGTGCATAGGACTCCAAAAACACAATCGGAATTAGTTAAGCTCAACACTGTTCTAAATACCGCTTTAAACTCAGCATTTGACGAAACCTTCACTACGAGGAAGGTAGGCAACCGTCCACCGTGTGTAGAATGTAGAAATAAACAAGATTCGCTGCATAACCAGCAAGATATTCCACAAATCCAAAGCAACAAGGCTTCCTCTGGACTGTCATATCTACAAAGCAAGCCTTAAGAACTTCAAGGCAGAAGTTCGTAAGGTCAGACGTAGATCCTGGGACAGTTTCTGTCAGAGTATTGACAACACGATTCAATCCTCTTTGCTCGGCAAACTCCTTTCCAAAAATCCAACCATACTAAAGAAAGATTATTTTTTAGTTTTTTCGTTTATTTTATTCTCTATTTAATTTTAATCGTCCATGTCTCCTCTTCTGACATCTACTCTTACAATATATTACAAGAATTATGATCTATATCCGAGCCCAACCCGAAGTTGGTTGTAGTTCTTTTTCTTTACTTTTGTTCTGAGTTTACACTTCCTCACCAACTTAGAGTACAGGCTGGACCCAAAATTATTTTAATACTCTTAATTCTACTACAATACCAAAGTGTACTCATTGAATTTAACCGGATCATAGACAGAATCAGATTAAGCATCGCTTGATCTGCCTATGGGCTCTGACTTCCCCGGCTGCACGCCTATACCTAGGTAAACTGCTAAATGCTGCACGCCCGCCGTCACCTCCTGATCTTATCAATGAGGATAAACTCAGGTGGGCAGTGACCAGCTTTAAGCCATTCAAGTCCACAGGGGCAGACGGCATTTTTCCGGCACAAATAGAGGGCGGCTCTAAGCATAACAGGGTAGGTCCTGCATTCTGTAGGGTTGCCTGGAGCTGGTAACAATGCCGGCCGCCTGGACTGAAGTAATAGTGGTATTTATACCCAAGGCAGGAAAAAGATCGCATACTTTCCCAAATTACCTTTGGCCAATCAAACTAACGTCCTTCCTTCTTCAGATTTTAGAAATTGTTCTAGATCTTCACATAAAAGCCACCCTTGATAGTAACTGGCTATTCACGCCACAACACGCCTACCAAAAAAGTAAATCTGTTGAAACGGGCCTGCAATCTATTGTTTATCACATCGAAAAATCGCTATCTGCCAAAAAAACTTGCCCTAGTGACATTTCTCGACATAGAGGGAGCTTTAAACAACGTTGACACCAATTCGACCACTAATGCCCTACGCACACTCCACTTCGGCGAATCCTGTTGAACATTGAAAACACTGGATGCAAAGTTTTCGCCTATGCGGATGATTTCGCTATACTTGTCACAGGAAAATATCCGCAGAAGCTGCCTCATGTCATGCAAACTGCTATCAACAAATTAGCAAGCTGGATCGAATGATGCGGCCTGTCCGTTAACAACAAAGACTGAGCTGGTCCTGTTTACACGAAAACATAAACTCCCTGAGTACACATCATCAGCCCACAGGATCTTTGACTCCCACCCCTAGGATCGGGACGACAAAGAAGACCGAACCCGCGTTTTAAAAATTAAGCCAATACGGATGTCAGAGCGCTTGGTGTGGACAACTGGAAGCATCGTGTCCGGGATCGCGGAGGGTGGATGGCTGCACTGTGTCATGCAGAGGCTCCACGGGTCGGGAGTCTGTTAAGTAAGTCTGCCGGAGTGAGAACAAGCCGAAGTTGGGCTTAGCCTTTATTTGTATTATGTTATGTTTGAATTCGTACAGAAAAACAACCATAACTTTAACAAGTTTAAAGTCAGTGTTTCCAATAATTATGAACAGACATAAGGCAGCATTATGACTTATCTCTTAAACAGAAGCGCCCTACTGGTGAATTGTTTAGACTACTGAGATTAGTTCGCATAACACTACCTCAGGCCACCTATAGTTTATAACGCCTCTGGTATCTCTATCTTAATGTAGAGTGTGTTTACTTGGTTGAATTTATGTTTGGTATAAAAAAAAGATAAAATGGGTAAGTACCATCCTAATTTGTCTGAAATGATCGATCAGTTTGAGTTGTCCAGTACTCGAGTAAGTCAATTTATCTAAATGATTGATATACACTCGACTAACCAGTTTATATCAAGTGCTTGTCAACTGTTAAGACACACATAGAATTAGCAAACTTCAGAATTTATGTTTATGTTAATGTTTCCGGAAAAATACAGTTTGAGCAGAAGCAACACTTATCTGAAATAATCTCGGAGCACTAATTTAGCACTAATCATGGGTTCGGCTTTCCTGCGAGAACCTCTTTCATTAAATCTGTCGCAAGGAATACTACCAAAAACTATTTTTTTAAAAGGACACAAAATCCATAACAGTTCCCTGAGTATATATTTACAGGTTTAAGTTTTAACGCCCGTTTGACGGCTCCATCTCTTAGTGAGTAGATAACTAATATTATATGTAGCTGGTTGTTAAG
This sequence comes from Portevinia maculata, assembly GCA_949715645.1. NCBI lineage: Eukaryota > Metazoa > Arthropoda > Insecta > Diptera > Syrphidae > Portevinia > Portevinia maculata. Next base: position 135,917,670 of record OX454528.1, on the reverse strand, counting down.
AATACCTATCAACGTTGCAGCTGTGTTGTCGTGACAACTTAAGTGTAAACAAATGGTTGCGCATATTTTTGTATGTTTCCTTTTGCATAAAACAACTCACCAATTGCCTTGCAAATACTTTATAATAAATAAATGATAAATGGACCTGCAATATAACAAATCGCGAACGCATCCGCAGCATAAAAACAAATGTTACTGTCAAAATAGCAATTTGTGTAGCTGCCCTGGACGCAAAAATTCTGCAGAAAACCTAAGTCAGACTCACAAATTTGTTAAAGTTCGTAGAGAAGGTAATAAAATGAAAATGCCTTGCCCTAGTAAGTCATGTTCAGCAAGTTCTGTGCGAACACAGATGACATCGGCTTCAACTTCATCGGTGATACCTGACGTCTCTCTATCTGACCCGCGACTTACTGAGAGACGTATGTTTTATGAAGAATCTCGAGGAATTCCGAATCACAACCATGGATTGCCCAATTTTGGAAAACTCCAGTCAATGCATTGCCAGTCGGAGTGGGTTTGTGATGATGAAATCGCAAGGTTACAGCAATTTCGATTGCGGAATGCAGACGAATGTATTGGCTTTTGCGGTCGTTATTCTACAGATAACAAATATGGCACAAATACTTTGAATGCAATGGCTAAACCCATTAATACAAAATATACGTTGAACCAAAGAGGTCTACTTAAATCTGATAAGGGAGAAAAGGTGAACGGGAAAACGGAATTTAATAGTCTTGCCATTATAGTGGATGCAAAAACAGCAGCCAAAGATATACTCAGACAAAAGCTTAAAACTTCGAAAGAAAAGGAGAAATTCCTGCGAAAAGCACTTTGCGTCCCTGATAACAGTTTGGCATTAAGATATCAGAACACTTATTAAGCTCTTGAGCCCGGCAGAATGATAAGCTAAAACTTGTGTTACTTACGATATTTGAATTATGACTTGTTTACATTTGAAAGTTAAATAAAATAGTTCGATTTTGGATTCAATAAAGATGCCTTATTGGGTCTTCACTATTTCTAGTATACAGTTCAATGATATTTCTTTGTTTTGGTCGCGAACTGTCGGTATCTGCGGACTTAGGCCTCAGTTATAGCTAAACGTTAACTTTTAAATGTAGCTTATGAAATATAAAACGTTGAGGTCGAAACGGCGCACCCCACAGGCTAGCCAGAGGGATGCGTTAAAGTGGGAGAGTTATGATCCCTGATCATACTCTCGCCGCCACTAAGGAAAAAGATAGACGAGATATCCAAACAAAACTTCCGTACCTAAAGCTTTTTTCTGTTAAACTTTTCAGTCTATTCTCAGAATTGATACAAATCGGTCGAATGATGTGTTCGGTTTGATTTCTAAACTCTTCCACTTCTTACCTAGTGCTATAACTGAGCAGCTCAGGCTCATTAAACACAGCTATTAAGGTTTAATGAGCCTGAGCTGCACAGAAAAGATCAGAAAAGTGCAGGATTTAGTATTCCATAAGTAAAATAACTCTTACATTCTGTCACATTGCATTCTAGAAAGCTGCACAGATCAGTTAAGAACAAGATCTTATACGTCTAGTTTTGAGGTAGGGCAAGTGAGTGAAATGTATCAAATTTGGAAATTCAAATTGTACTGATGTCAACTGATTTATTCGTTTGGCATGATATATCGTATTTCTTAGTTTAATGTGACAAATATTCGCAAATTTATAGAATAACATCAAAGGAATATCATGGAACAAGTTCAAATTGTGATCAAATCGACATCAGGCCAAGCATTGACAGTACAATGATCACTCTAAACCCGAAGTTGAGGAGAAAATAGCGAGGATCATCTATTTGAAGCAGCTAAGAGGAGAACTATGACTCGAAGCTGTCTTTTTCTGTTTTTGAATACGACAGTTTTTACTTCCACCCTTACCGTAGAAAACGACATATCTCAGACTGACTTCACTTACGCGTTTCCTTGCACCTATGCCTTGTAGAAAACGCCCTTAAAAAAGTCCACAACACAGCACTTCTGTCACATTTCATTGCAGTTTTGTTTTATATTAGTAGTATTATTTTTTTAGATGTCGGTTGATGGATGTGTGTTTCCTTACCCCTTTTTCACAAACAATAATCAGTTGTTTGTGAAAAAGGGGTAAGGAAACACACATCCATCAACCGACATCTAAAAAAAATAATACTACTTCCGTCTGTATTTGCATACATTATTAGTGTTAACTCCTCTTAATGCAAATACATTCAATTCAATACATACTCGTTTTCATAATAAATGAGGATTTGAGAAATAAACGCGATACGTATCGATTTAGCTGCGTTTAAGTTTGTATGGGGAGTTTCACTTCGAACGTTTTCTACAATGATCTAAAACGCATTCACCTTAGCGAATATTGAATGTTTAACTTTGAAAGTATTTTTCGATGCAACGTTTTGAATTTGACTGAAACTTCACCCGGCATTTTCAAAAAAAAAATGCAAGGTGAACGTGAAACGCGTAAGTGAAGTGAATCTCAGTTACGTCGTTTTCTACGATAGAGGTGTGTCTTGTGGTGTTCTGTTCTGATCTAGTTTTCGTTTATTAAACACAGCTATTAAGTGACCCGAAATATTGTTGTCTGCGAGTTAGTTTCTTTGAAGTGCAGCAGCAATAGCATTGCTATGTGTGACGTTGAAGCATTATTATTTTTATAATGAAAATCGGACAGCAATATAATTTTAAATGAACTGAACATGGCGATAAACGTAGTAAAGACAAACTGCTGAATAAATGAAGGCACAACTAGCAATAATCCAAAACAAATAGCGCATTATAACACTAGAAACTCTTTATAGCCACTTAAACCAATTTTATCAATCACTTGTTCAGTTCTTCCTACCAACCACAAAAGTATCCTTCTTCGTTGGTGTCGCTATCTGCACTATCCACAATAATTGCTCGTTCCCTACCCCACTGTACAGCCCAGTGTTGTCGTTGTGCTTTGTTACAAGTGTAACCGTTATAATCGCTTTGTAGTGGCAAATATTGTTGTTACAGCATGTAAAAAAAACGCCGCAACATAAAGGACAACATCTTTTTTGTTTACAAACTTTTGGTATTGATTAAAAACAACAAAAAATATCAGCGCTAAGGCCATGAGTCACCGACCAATCAACCCAAATTTGTGCAGATTTGTAAGCCCTCATAAGAGTTATAAGTGGTCCCTATCACTCTTAGCTTGAGAGCAACAATATCTTAAAAATTTCGAAAATTCGAAATGAGCTGGCTATTGTATGAAATTTAAGCGCCAGACGGACTTCCGCATGTAAAGGTTTTCGCACTGGTATATGTAATAGTAATTCATATACAAGGTGGCGCAAAAATAACCTTCCGATGTTTTTTGGCTGTAATTTGAAAAAAATTCAAATAAATAGTCGCCAATATTCCGCGTTCTGGAGCAGTGTATCGTAACATTAGGTGCGTTCGCGTACTTTATGTGTAGGAAAATGAAAAGTGTCAAATCTCCAAAATCGAGAGAGAATCCTCTCATTTCTAAGAAAAGTACGCGAACGCTTTGTGTAAAAAGTTGAAAAAACATCTTAGTTTGGCTTGAAAAGAAGCAACAGCTGTTTTTTTTTGCTAGCAAACTCATAGGATTTCATCATTTGACAGTTTTCATTTTCTTGCCAGCTGAAATTCTGTGTGAAGAAAAATGAACGAAAGTACATGTTTCTTTCGTTCATCTTTTTACCATTTTCTCAGTACGCGAACGCGTTTGTGTAGTTTTGCACGAAAGTTTATATAAATTTACGTTTGCATATTAGTTCGCGAACGGACCTATTGTTTATTAACGTGTATTTCGCATGTGTTTACTACACAAATGTCAAAACAGAACTGACATTAGGGGCCAATCGCAAAATTTATTGCATTTTTCTGATAGGAGGATTACTTTTGCGCCACCTTGTATATTTTTGGCTTTCATTTTCCCGTTAAAATAACATATCTCATCTCTTGCACGTAATTCATATTTCTGACTTTCAATTTTTCAAAAGAACGATCCCAAGTAACAGCCATGTACACATTGTTTCAACACTTCTGCTATTGTGCTGGAATCATTAGATGCCTTTCTTTGAGAAATGTATAGGAGTGCTCGAATTAACACCTTAAACAACAACAGCATTGTATCGCCAGCAATACTGGGGATTGCTGTCGATAACATCCACAGCAGGGCTGCTTTGGATACATGCTGCAAGCCAACCATTTTTTGTTTCGCTCTCCAAGTTGCATTTTTCAATGTCTTTGACTCGTCTTCAAATGCTGAAGTTCTCGCTCCTGTTAAAGTCGGAGTCGGAGTTGAAGTGTTGATCTGTTTCTACCAATACTTTGACAGCGATAACTCTCAGAATCGGTGAGTACCTACTTAAACACGTCACAAGCACCCAGCCTAATCCTGTCTTAAGTCGCAATTTATAACATGCGCTGTTTATCGGGGAGCGCTGCAGTGGTTTATTAAGCCCAACGGTGCACGGGAGAGAATCACTGTTATATTTTATTAAATTTCAAATCCATCACAATAGAGTTTAGCTACAGGAAGTAGTGACATTGGACGCGTTTAATTTGCAAGGCTGGTCCCTACTATTTTACCCTTCCTCGTTGATCGAATAACTCACGTGACCGTCGCATCATTTGGCAAGTGATAGAGGTTTAACTAGTAGGGAACTCGCAGTTGCCTTGCAAATTGAACGCGCGCCCATTGACAAAAATCAACAAGTTTCATGCAATAAAGAACTGCCGGAAGTAAAAATATGAAAAAGAGGCCGTGAATTTTAAGATATTGAGAAAAACAACCGTAAAGGTTTTATGCCTCGTTGTGTGGGACTATCCTTGAAGCACAGCAAAAACGACAAAACTGAGTAATACCATTTCAACGGCATCAATATCCACCATGTATCTCCACCACAGGAAGTAATTACATATTACGCACGACTTAACAGAACGGAGTCGCAGCCTGCAGGTACACAGCTCGATGAATTAAATGAACCATTATTGTGTCAGGAAAAAGAAAACAAAACTTTAAGAGGAACTTTTTTTATCAGCATCTCAACGCAGAAGTTACATTTTCACAATTTATTCATCTTCATATATTTTATTAAATGATAAATCGTTAAAAAAATGGGCACGTAACGTTATTGTGCTCTTTCGGAAAGATACGCATTCCACAGGCAAATCAAATATCTTAATGCGTATAAGCTTTCATTATTCCATATGCAGGTTATTCAACTACACATTTCATATAAGAGTGTCCATCGCAGATAGCCTGAGTGAAGTTCAAGGTCATCATCTTCATAAATTGAGATGCAAATCAACTTTGTTTCAGTCAAAACCCCATAGCTACAATTTGGTTGACAAATATCTATTTTTGATGACCTTTTTGTATACACACTTGAGGCTCTAGCTACAACTATGTACATTTATTTAGGTAGGTATTTAATGAGTTTTTGTTTGTTTAATACCGTCAGTCTTTGTACATTTTGCAGTTATTGAACCAAGGTAAATATACCCATGCCGCTAACATTGAGTGCTAACAAGTAAAATAAAATAAAATAAAACAAAAAAGGTATTAAAATATTTTTGATAGTCGTCATACTCAAAGTACATACAGAGCTCAAATAAAATGGTGTTTTTTTTTATTTTCAAATTGATTGAAGGACTGACAAACACAACAGATTTGCGTAAGATATTTGGTTTTATATGGGTAGTCAAATTTAATTGTTCTATTTGTTTTGTTTGTTAGTTTAAAGAAATTGGGATTTAATTTGGCTTTTTTATTAATCAGTGGACATGAATGAATTACTAATTTTAATGCGATCAACTTTTGTTTGTTGTTTTAACGGCCAAAATACAATAACTTTTGAAGTTTTACATAGCAATTTGTAGTCAGTCCTGCGTCTGAAAACTAATTTTTTTTGGAAGGCATCATATTTGATTTGTTCATGTCCAAAACGTAAAAAAAGAGGTAGGCCTTAAAACTTGGATTGACGTCAATGATGAAGTGATTCGAAGTCGGGAGGCCTGCCAATACTTTTTGTTAGATCAAACCGGACGGTCCGGACAAACCCGGCCCCGCGGTTAGACTTCCTTTGGCTAAACTTCGTTATGGCATTAAAGAAATCATCTGAGATGCTTCCATATCCTTATCACTGGCATCAGAGACTTGCCCGCCTTTGTGATTATTTCCGGACCCTTGTGATTATTTTCGGCCCAATCTCATCCGAGAAAAAATCATAGTTAAGCCCTTTGACGTACGCAGCTTCTGATTGAGCGCCAAAACCTTATTATCTTTGGAAACGTAAATGACGAAGAGTGCACTCAGCGCAGATACTCAAAAACTTTTTATTGAGGCTGGTGTTCCTTTACTTATTTGACTTAAAAACTTACTTAACGGGATTCCGAACCGTAAGTCTTTGCCTGGGACAGTCTTTCATTCTCCGTGATCATAGACACGCAGTTTCTGGATGTCCAAATCAAGCGCTTTGGCATTCGCTATAACTTTGTCTCAAGCTTCCTTTTCATCTCGAACCTGGGGGTTGTGGTTCGAAATTAACTGGAGCATTATTGTTCATTCGGTCGACGTTGCCAAGACAATGTTATCGATATATTTCGACTTCTCGGAATAAGATCACATCGTGGTATAGCTCAGAGTTTGCGATTGTCGAACACAGAACCAACCATCCGACGAAGTCTTTCGAAGAAACCCAGTATGAGCTTTCCTTTGTTGCTTATCGTCCAACATTCGGCTCCATGAAGCAGAAACGGAAGGATCAGTATTTTGGCGAACTCAATGGTGGTGTTCTGGGTCAGAAGTTTCGAAACCATTTGTTTTGCCAAACCGAAGTAGCAACGAACGGTTTTCTAGGGTAATTCTTTGTTGGATCTCCATTTATGTAGGTGTCAATTGTGGAGATGTTTACTTCGAGATAGGTGAACTCCCTTACTTTACCTCAAGGTTGCTGCTTCAATAGTGAAGTTTAATCCTAGTCGGTGGACAGATGTTTGTTGAAAGTAGAAGAAGAAGTATGTATGTACTTTCTTTTGACCTCGCTGACTTCAAGCCCAACCTTGTTCTTCAATCGCCGTTGAAGTCTCTGCCACGGCCGTTAATTACGATATTGTCCGTTTGAGGGATCTGTTGAAGATAGTCCACTCCCTATTGACATCTGCGCTCTATCTACTCCAGAGAGGTGGTGACGGTGTAGATGTTAGTAAGTTGGCCTGTGACCCCTGCGATGCAGGTTCCATCCCCATGGGGAACAACAACATATGCCACCCATTAATGGAGAGAAACTAATGACATTTTTTTTTCTCAAACCTCTACACCAAAAAGAGGATTTCTACCTGGTAGTACAATGGACCGTTATCGAGTCTGAGTACTCTGGGATTTGGAAAAAAAATCTATTCCAGAATAAGATTAAAGAAGTCATATGATAGCTTGCTCCTGGAATCCGGTGGTGGTTTCAAATAGTTAAGAAGATCTACTCGTACATAATGTAGTTGAAAAATTGCATATAGCACCTCACGTTTTCCAGCGTTATGTGCTTTTGCCGGGATCCCGTATTTGGCCACTGCCACGTAGAGCTACGGTCAATGATTTTTATACCCTATTCTAAGGGTATATTAATTTTGACGCATAGTTTGTACCATACCTTAATATTGCCCGTAGACCCCTAAAAGTTACTATATTTATGATCAGTATCGATAGTAATGTCGATCTAGCCATGTCCGTCCGTCCGTCCGCCCGTCCGTCTGTTGCCAAAAATTAGGCCTTTAAACTGGGCCTAGAGAGCTGAAATTTTAACCATATACTCTCTAGGGTCCCCAAATAATCAAGTTTACGAATTTTGAAATCCGCCCACAAACTCAAAAAAACAACATTTTGGAAAAAATCGAATTTTGAACTAGAGAGCTGAAATTTTTAATATATGAACTATGACTCCTAAAACTGCTGGGGATATAAAATTTTCAAAATCCGCCCACTGACACGCCCACAATTAAAAAAAAACAATTTTATTGAAAAACCAAAGTTTTTTTTTCGATAAAATCCTTTAAATGTTATATAACAAAATATGTAGAGCGTTCTTAACAATTCAACCAGACTTTTGTCACGCCCACTTATGAGGGATAGGAATAAGAATAGGGTATCCAACAGTTCGCCCAAGCGGACTGTAGCCCGTCCCTATGTTTTTTTTTATAATTTGCTAACCGTAAATGTGCTCTGAACACAGCGCAAGCATTTTGTAACAGCAAGTAGCACCTGTAAATGTAATATTTCATTGCATGCTAGGAAGAATAGAGAGATAGGAGAGGAAAGCAAAAAAATTCTACCATATTCGGGCTTAAAGTTCAAAAAAGTGTTGAGTCTGAGATTCAATTCGTTGGTATGTTTCATTTTCATTTCATTTTATTAATTAATTCTTAAACATGATACTACAAGATTTTAAATCTTAAAATTAAGTATCTATATAAATTCACAATATGTAAAGTATTTCAAAATGGCACGTACAAAAGAGAAAAATAGAGAAATTAAATCTGAAAATCAGCTATAACTTTTAGTAAAGAAAAAAAAAACTGATGACAAAAATAAAAATATCTTCTTCCGAAAAATGGGTAGTGATGTGATTATCTGCAGTTCATCTGGAAGGGGGTTCCAGAGTCGAATTGCAGATACAAAAAAGGAACGTTCTGCAACAGTGTGTGTAGGAAGCGCGGCGAATTTAAATGCACACCCCTACGTGAACGAGAAAAGTGGAGGATTTCACGTAAATAGTCAGGGCACTTACTGTGAATTATATTGAGCAACTGTAGAAGGTTTCTGAGGACATAATATTTGTCAAGGCTAATTCCCAATAGACTAACCTTAAGATGAGAGACGCTGGTGAATCTTGGAACATTATATATGAATCGTATGCAATCATTAAATGCAACGTTCAACCTACGTTTACATTCATAGTCCATGCATGGATAAACATTGCAATTGTAGGTAAAAAAGGTAAGATTAAACTTTTGACCAAACGTTTCTTCATTTCAGGTTACAGTAGGTTTGAAGAACATCGTAAGGTGCCCAAGCCAGAGTAAATTCTCCTAATTGTTCCAGCGACGGCATCACAACAACTCATGGAAGAGTTAATACTGAACCCTAAATATTTCACATTATTAGCATACGATATAATTTTGCCGTCAAGGACAATACTGGGGAAAACATTTGGGTTAACTGAGGCTCTAGAACAAATCATAGCAACTGTTTTCGATGGGTTAAGTAAAAGTTTATTGACTGAAGCCCAGAAAAGTATCCTCGATAAGTCTTCGTTAACACCCGCCACACAATCATCCATGAAGTCCTTAGGCTGTGAAACATATAGCAGGACATCATCTGCGTACAAGTGAATCTTACAATGGGCAATGATTTCTAAAAGGTCATTAATGAAACGGGAGAATAATAATGGACCCAAAACTGATCCCTGTGGAACCCCCGAATTAAGCAATGATGGAAGTGAGGTACCACTTTCAGTTTCAACCATTTGCACTCTATTAGTAAGGTACATTCCCAGCATTTTAATCGCGGTAGTTGAAAAATAAAATTTATTCTTAAATTTATCAAGCAAAATCGAGTGATCTATACAATCGAATGCCTTGGAAAAGTCTAAAAGAACCATTAAACCAAGTTTATCAGAATCTAGAGCAAAACGTAGATCCGTTGTAACTTTTAACACAGCAGACTCACAGCTATGCTTATTTCTAAAATCAGACTGCCATTTAGTAATCAAATAACTCAAGTTTAGATAACATTGAATTTGTTTAGCGACTATTTTTTCAAACACTTTAGCCATAAAACACAAGAGGTTTCATGGTTTGCATTATTGTACAAATGTGATCTATTGTCGATCTGCGGGCCCGGAAGCCAAACGAGTTAAAGCCGATTATGTGTCGTGGCATAGGGCCAAATTTTATTATAATGATACTTTGAGAAAGCGAAATTAGACCAATTTAGTAAAGTGAGATACAACCAAATTTTCGTATTTTGCTTATTTTACTTTAAAAAAATATTTTTTTTAAGTTAATCCAATTGAAATATCAATTCTGGATTATCAATTGGACGTACTGCCAAGAAAACGAGTACTCTCTGGTATTTTTTGGAGATAGCGTGTAAGCCAAACTCCGAGCATTACTCAATCCGTGACCTATCTTGGGCCTTACAAAGGAGGAGGTGCTTGCTCTGAATTAAATTGCAATAATTGCATTAATTTGTCTCCCTCCTCCTATCGACCAATTGCAACAACGTCCCTTCTTCCCAAGGTCATGGAAAAGCTGATAAACCGTCAGCTCATGAAATATCTTGATTCCCGAAAACTTCTTAATGACTGGCAGAACGGTTTTCGCAGCAACAAGTCCACTGGTGATTTGATGACTTATCTAACCGAAAAGTGGAATCAATCTATTCACCAAGGTGGTGAAAGTAAGATCGTTGCGCTTGATATTTCAAAGGCATTTGACAGAGTTTGGCACCAAGCTATCTTGGCCGTTCACTTTAAGTTGTTTTGGACAGTTTCAAGTCTACAACTCACCAAATAATGCTGGTGTTCCCCAAGGCTCTGTTTTGTCTCCGACTCTCTTTCTAATTTTTATAAATGATCTCCTTTCTGTTACCTCTAATCCAGTCCACTCCTTTGGCGATGACAGTACCCTCAGCTTCTCATATTCGTTTCTTGGTTAGCGCCCCTCATCTTCGGGTATGGAACTGGAACGGGAACGTATGTCAAGCTCATTAAATTTCGATCTCGACAGCATAACTCAGTGGGCGTGATAGGTAACTAATAGAGTGAAATTTAATACTTCCAAAACGCAATGCTGTCTTCTGTCATTAAAGCAAAACCCAAACACCATGCCATTGTCCAAGAATGGCACTTGCATCGCTGAAACCGAACTACTTTCCATTCTGTTGTTCCATCTATGTGTGTTAATGACAACTTTCGTTGGAATGACCACATATTCGATGACGCCAAGAACGCTGCGAAATGCCTAGGCTTCTTTAAGCGCTGCAAGACATATTTCACTCCCTCCGATCAGTCTAATATTTAAAAGGCGTTTATCCGCCCGAAACTTGATCATAATACTCATATCTGGTCTGACATGATAAAAATCGCTGATGACCGTAAAATCGCAAGATCGCTCGACACTTTTAGTCATCGTCGCAATGTCTCTTGTCTCTCGTTATTTTATCGTTATTTCCACCATAAGTGCTAAAACGAAATAGTCAGTTGCATTCCACCCCTGGAAGATTTCAACCTCAATACCCGCTGTGCGAGGAATGCGCATCAGTTCACCCTTACGCCTGTATTCGGACGTACAGTGAAATATGTACAAGGAATCTTTCCTTAGTCGTACAACGCGAATGTGGACGCTCCATTTTTCCTACACATTATAATCTACAAATATTCAAAACCAACGTGCATTCGCATCTCTCCCTATTTTCTTACCCTAATTTGCTCAACGCCCGCGCTGTGTAGCTACGAGTATTACATTATAAGGGTATTAAAAAATTCCTTTAGTGCGAGTACATTATAAAAGAAAAAAACAAGGGAACTAAAAGTCCCTTTAGTGCGGTTCAATTATAAAAAATATGAAAAAAGAAATATGGTAATAGAAGAATGTTCAATGCTTCCTTGGAATTCATCTGTTGTGCAATCTTTAAATCAACAGTAAAGTGTGTCACTGGTGTTATTAAAAATCTTAAGTCAAACGTGTTACTTCTCGGAAAAAATGTTATCCAATTTCACATTGGAATGAGGTAGGTTAGGTATATCTACGCGTATATTTTGAGCTATTTTTTGTATTCATATTTTCATCCACTTCCGCCAATCTATTCATTTCTTTTTCAAAAGTTTTCAACATGAAGGTTAGTTAATGTGCCTTGAGCATGATTGGGCGTGATATGTGTCGTTTCTTTGTAAATACCACAGAATATGTCTATCACAGTCAACTTCTTTTTTAACATATGCAACATAAGTAAGGAATTCCAATGTTAGAGCATCACTTTGATCAATCGACTGAGACTGAATTAATTATGGTAGTTTTTTTTTTATAAATGGTAAGTATACGCCAGAGATGTTGATGTACCAAGGCTGCTACTGTTTGTTTGAGTATGTTGTGCATGTTTGACCACACTAATCGTGTGTGTGGTAAAGGGTTCTGTTATGTGTGATCGAATCGATTGGGATGCCAAAGATAACTATAAAAACTCAACAACATGGAAACAAACGTGGTTTTCAGTAAGCGAACTTTATTCACGATACTGGACTGTGCTTACGAATAAAAAGTTGCAATACGCATCTAAGTTGACTGCTGACTTATGAAATACACACACTGGTGGCAATCAGTGGATTTATCGCCCGATCTTCTTGTTTAGCGACGAGGTTATGATCTGGACTATATATGGTTCACACAACCCTTCCACTTCACTGCATTCTTACTGATCCGCCTGTGGGGTTTGCTAGTTTGACCTCATATCGTCTAAAACAGATGTGCAGCAGGGACGCACGCAGTAATGCATGCAGTCACGCATATGAAACAGATGTGCAGTAAGATATTGCCATTATTCAGTATGCTTTTTGCATGACTTAAATATCGCTGAACGACCAAACAGACAATGTCGTAGAATTTCACAGCACCAAAGGTCGAACCGTACAAATTGTAAAACATTGTGCTCTTCTACTACAGGGTGGCGCACGAATCGTGTTACAAAAACAAAACGTAATAACGTTCTTCTGTGTTAGTAATCGGCTTATTTTTTTTATTTGGCAGGTTACTATTTAGATTTATTAAAATCAATGCTTGGGATACCGAAAAGAGGATTTGGATAGTGCAGCGGTACCATGCTTTGCAGTCCTATATTTCCGTCCAAAGGGAATTGAGGTGGGAGTTTGGCGGCACTCACCCGAGTAGATGAACGATTATGAGGCTGGCAAACATGTGTGCCGAATCTAGAAGCATCGCACGAAGACCGTACCATCGAGATCCCTATGTTTGGGTTCAAGACACAATCGCGGCTGTAGCATCGTCAATTTAGGCAAATACAAGTGTTTCGACTCGAAACTTATCGGCGCAAATTGGAGTTAGCAGACGGCCATTACAGCGGATAATTCATGATGACTTAAACTTGTTTCCATACAAAGTCCAAATTGCAAGCAAGTTAAACCCTCTGGATTTGCCTATTCGCCTGGAATTTTGCCAAAAAATTATTGAAATGACCGAAGAAGACAACAGCTTGATAAATTGCTTGTTTATGTCTGATGAAGCCCATTTTGATGTAAACGGCAATGTAAATAAGCAAAATTGTGAATCTAATCCAGAAATACTTCATGAGACGGTACTGTACCCAGAAGGAGTCACTATGTTGTGCGCAGTTTCATCTAGGTGCATTTTGGGCCATACCTCTTTGAAGAAAACGGTGTAACAGTAACTGTCAATGGAGACCGGTTTTGAAAGATCTTGAAGGTGTTTTTTTTTACCCAGAAATGCGCCGAAGAAATATCAGTTTGAACAGCATTTGGATCCAGTAAGTGTGTGCAACTGCACACATAGCCAGACCGGTTATGGGGGAACTCCAACGAAAATTCCCAAACAAATTAATATCCAGAAATTCCACTTTTCGCTGGCGCCCAAGGTTACCTGACCTGACTGCACCAGACTTTTTTTTATGGGGTTATGTCAAGCAAGAGGTGTACAAAACGAAACCAACGACTTTGACTGAATTGAGGTAGTCCATTAAAACAATAATTGAGGCGATCCCGGCTTCAACCCTTCAAGCCGCAATGAATAATTTTCTGATCAGGTGTCGCATATGCGTGGATGAGCATGGGGGTCATTTACGGTCTATCATCTTCAAAAACAATTGGTTATATAAAATAAAATTGAATTTTCTATACAATAAAAAAAGAAATTAAATATATACAAGGTGGCGCAAAAGTAATCCTCCTATCAGAAAATGCTATAAATTTTGCGATTGGCCCCTAATGTCAGTTCTGTTTTGACATTTGTGTAGTAAACACATGCGAAATACACGTTAATAAACAATGTTACGCTACACTGCTCCAGAACGCGGAATATTGGTGACTATTTATTTGTGCAATAATCGGTCGGTGACTTTGGCACAACGTGAATTTCGTCGCAGATTTCCTACCCGTCCAACGCCTACTGGTGAAACACTGCGACGTTTAGCCGCTCGCCTCGAAGAGACTGGCACAACACGAGATTCTGGCAGACCCCGGAGTAGCCCTTCTGCAGAGAATATTGCTGCTGTAGCCGAAGATGTCATGGAAGCGCCGTCGACATCGACCAGACGACGTGCCACGCAAATGGGTATCAGTCGACGGTCTTTACAGCGAATTTTGGTACAAGATTTGAAGATGTTTCCGTACAAAGTCCAGACGGTGCATCAGCTGTTAGCTGCTGACCGCCAATCGCGTCTAACATACGCTCAAGCCATCCTTAATCACCAAGAGGAAGATGATTTTCATCAAAAATAATCATGAGTGATGAGGCCCATTTCCATCTTAGCGGGTACGTAAATAAGCAAAATTTACGCTTCTGGGGCACTGAAAATCCGCGTGTAACCCACGAAGAGCCATTACACCCGCTCAAAGTCACTGTAAGGTGTGCTGTTTTCGCTGGAGGAGTCATCGGACCTTTTTTCTTCGAAGACGTCGCGGGCCAAACGGTTACTGTGAATGGTGCGCGCTACAGAGCAATGATCAACGAGTTCTTTTTGCCGCAACTTGATGAAGTGGGATTGGAAAACATGTGGTTCCAACAGGACGGTGCAACGGCACACACTGCACGTGCCACAACCGATATGCTGAAGGATGCATTTCCCGGGCGCCTAATCTCCCGTTTTGGCGATTTGCACTGGCCAGCAAGATCGCCTGATTTGACCGCTCCAGACTTCTTTTTGTGGGGCTTTTTGAAGTCGTGGGCTTATGTCAACATGCCTCAGACTCTTGCAGCTCTTAAAGACAATATCCGTCAACAATGTGAGGACCTATCGCCGGAAGTTTTGACCAAAGTGATGGAAAATGACATAAAAAGGGCTCAAATGACAATCAACTGTGGCGGCGGCCATTTACATGACATCATATTCTCGACTTGATGTAAAAAAAATTAAAAGGCCAAATAAAAATAATCCACAAGAAGAATCAAAGTTTTTAATTTTTGTGTTAAATTACAGCCAAAAAACATCGGAAGGTTATTTTTGCGCCACCTTGTACATTGATTAAAAAAAAACTTATTTAAATTTCTTATTGTACCACAGTTGGTGCGCCACCCTGTATTAACAAAGAATAGAGAGACAGCGAAGAATTGTTTTGGTCCAGTTGTAGGGCTTTTCTCCACATGTACTCGATTTAAAGTAATGTACTTGGACGGGACTTGCACGGACGACCTCCCGATCAGTAAGCGAATATACCACTACTGCACCGTTTTCACTAAAAAAAAGCAGCCCTATTATGTAAATTTCAAAGTAAAATCTGCAATCCCAGTGTAAATGAAATATATATCGCAGGGACTGAATATTTTTAAAACAGTATAGAAAACAAAATGTACCCAAAGGTGTTATTGGAACTTTTGGAAAGACAAAAATGCAAAATACTAAGAAACCTCAGTGGCGTGGAAAGTCATCCAAAAAGCTAAATACATTTGTGTGGCCCCTCTGTGATTGTTTAACTCACAATAAGTCCATCCATCGAGCGACTAGCTGAAGCGAAACAAAAAACAAAAAAAAAATCAGAAACCCGGACGACAAGTTATGCAGCCATCTCTTCTGGTATTGGGATATATATAAAAGCTCAGATTGAGTAACATCCATTTCAGACTCTAGTGATAATTTAACGTGAGAACTTTGCGCACTTTAGTTGAGATTTGAAAATAGTTAATCTCAACTGTTATTTCACTGAAAAGAGTCGAAGTGCGAACATTGTTTAATCGCCCCCAATATATCTTCATTGTTTTTTGTTTGTTTGTTGTGATTTTAAATAAAAATAAATAAAAGCAATTTAATTAATTTAAAAGGACTTTAAATCTGTGATAATCAAAAACATAATAATGTTTGCAAGGAGATCTTCAGGCAGTGTGGTGGTGTTTCTTATGTGCTTAGGATATGGCGTTAGTAGAGAATTGCGTACGTATGATGAAATAATTATTTAATTTAGCTAAAGCGGATACTGGATTGGTTTTGTGTTATCTACCCGTTTTGCCTTAAGAAATCATTAAAAAGTGTGTAGCTGTGGTGTTATTGCAACTGAAAGCGGTGATAGGCTAACTTCAGGTGGTAGTGGGTATGTTTTTTTTCTGCAATCGCTGTACTATTTGCTAATACCATCGCTTGTGGTTCGAAATCATAACATTAAAAACTTGTCCTAGTTTCATATTTTTTTATTGGTTCAGTTTCCGAGCATACTGGTCCTTGGGGTGGTTGGGTAATCTATGTTGTTGTGATTGATTATTTTCTTTAAATAATTAAACTATCGAAATAATTGGATACCATGTAGCGAATGTAGAAATATATATAATCAATGTGTGAATTGTTTCGACAGGTATTGTTGTGGTTAAATAAACACTGAAGGTGTCAAATTTAATGAATTGATTTAAAACATGTTTTAATATGGAAATGATTATCAAATTGATCGTTCTAATTGATGCGAGCGCTTAAGAGAGTTAGAAAGTGCTTAATGGCAAGTTGGGGTAGGTTGCGACACGTTTAGGGGGCATTTATTTTCGGTGTTCATTGCATTACAGATGATTTCGAATACTCAACCAGTTTGAAGGAAGGTTTGTTACAACCATCCGTGTCACAACTTATAATACAAGGTGGCGCAAAAATAACCTTCCGATGTTTTTTGGCTGTAATTAAAAAAAAAAATGAAAAACTTTGATTCTTCTTGTGGATTATTTTTATTTGGTCTTTTAATTTTTTTTACATCAAGTCGAGAATATGATGTCATGTAAATGGCCGCCGCCACAGTTGATTGTCATTTGAGCCCTTTTTATGGCATTTTCCATCACTTTCCGGCGATAGGTCCTCACATTGTTGACGGATATTGTCTTTAAGAGCTGCAAGAGTCTGAGGCTTGTTGACATAAACCCGCGACTTCAAAAAGCCCCACAAAAAGAAGTCTGGAGCGGTCAAATCAGGCGATCTTGCTGGCCAGTGCAAATCGCCAAAACGGGAGATTAGGCGCCTGGGAAATGCATCCTTCAGCATATCGGTTGTGGCACGTGCAGTGTGTGCCGTTGCACCGTCCTGTTGGAACCACATGTTTTCCAATCCCAATTCATCAAGTTGCGGCAAAAAGAACTCGTTGATCATTGCTCTGTAGCGCGCACCATTCGCAGTAACCGTTTGGCCCGCGACGTCTTCGAAGAACTTGAGCGGGTGTAATGGCTCTTCGTGGGTTACACGCGGATTTTCAGTGCCCCAGAAGCGTACATTTTGCTTATTTACGTACCCGCTAAGATGGAAATGGGCCTTATCACTCATGATTATTTTTGATGAAAAATCATCTTCCTCTTGGTGGTGATTAAGGATGGCTTGAGCGTATGTTAGACGCGATTGGCGGTCAGCAGCTAACAGCTAATGCACCGTCTGGACTTTGTACGGAAACATCTTCAAATCTTGTACCAAAATTCGCTGTAAGGACCGTCGACTGATACCCATTTGCGTGGCACGTCGTCTGGTCGATGTCGACGGCGCTTCCATGACATCTTCGGCTACAGCAGCAATATTCTTTGCAGAACGGCTACTCCGGGGTCTGCCACGCCTGGGAGCATCTCGTGTTGTGCCAGTCTCTTCGAGGCGAGCGGCTAAACGTCACAGTGTTTCACCAGTAGGCGTTGGACGGGTAGTAAATCTGCGACGAAATTCACATTGTTCCAAAGTCACCGACCGATTATTGCTCAAATAAATAGTCACCAATATTCCGCGTTCTGGAGCAGTGTAGCGTAACATTGTTTATTAACGTGTATTTCGCATGTGTTTACTACACAAATGTCAAAACAGAACTGACATTAGGGGCCAATCGCAAAATTTATAGCATTTTCTGATCCTATCAGATTACTTTTGCGCCACCTTGTATAAACGGTCTTTCATTAGCGACTTGACAACTTCAAACTTTAAATGTGAACGCACCCTTAAACCGATTGCCGAACTGCCAATGTCAAAATATTCATTAAAACCACTTTCATCATGGTGAAGTACACGAAGGAACAACGTTTACAAATAATTAAAATTTACTACCGAAACATCCTAGTCGGTGGTCGGTGGGAATGTTGCAGATCTTTTCCTGGCAAGCTCGTTTTCTTTTTCATTGCCGTCAAAGCCGCAATGGCCGGGCACCCAGGCACCCAGATCAGGTGGACTCTATTTGTGTTGGCTTATGTCTTGAGTAGCTTGTGACAGTCCCGGACTAGTTTTGAGGTGATTTCAAAGGCGTTAATAATAAGCAGTGGCGTCAGAGAGGATGCAAATGAACTTGTTGATTATGAATCTAAACAGTAGATTCTCCCTGATTCAGAGTTCTATTGCGTGTCTTTCAGCTTGAAATACGGAGTTGCTTTTCTGCATACTCGCGTAGAGGTCTTGGTGGTTGATCCGTCTACTCCTGCCTCAACTCCTTCATCTGTTTTGAATCTTTATGTGAACCACACAACTGAGCCTTAAACAAATGTGGGCTTATTTCGCTCTGAGTTGTGACTGAGTTGGTAGCTTTTCAGACAGTTGTCCGAAAAGGTTAGTAATTCATTCCTATCAAGTTCGTGAGCCAGGTCTGAGCAAATTAGTTTGGAGTTGCTTTAATCTATTGATATGAACGTGCAGGCGTAGATAATAATTATAATGGGTTTTGCAATAGCTGTGTACGTTCATAGAGCTATACTGGAGTTTAAACTCTACTTTTTTCCAAGTTGACTTTTGCAGGTCCATAGCGAGATCCTTGCTTTATCTATGGTCTTTTTAATATGAAAGCTCGAAGTGAGTTTTTGGTCGATGGTTATTTCACTTCGCCTGAAAACTCTATCTTTTCACCAAATAGTGTTGGATTTGTTAGTTTCTCTAATTAGCTTTTTTTAGTGAAGGATACTATGGTGCTTTTGCTGGGGTTAACATTTAGATCAAATTTTTGGCACCAGTCAGCAACGATATTCAGAGCTCTCTGGAAGCGATCTGAGAGTGCTTCTTCAAATTTGCCTCTGATTAGGATAGCGATATCGTCGGCATCCCCTTGAACAAAGTAACCATCCTTGCTGAGTAAAACCAGGAGTTCATTACCTCTACACCAAAAAGAGGATATAAGCCTGGTAGTAAAAGCGATCGCTATCGAGTTTAAGTGCGCTAGGATTTGGATTTATTCTTTTAATGATAAAAACAAACCTCAACTTCGACTTCAGTTTTCCCAACATACAAATGCATGGAGGTTGAGATAATTTTGCCATCTTGCTTACACCCATTTTTTGTTTCGCTCACGAAGTTGCATTTATCAATGTGTTTGACTCGGCTTCGAACGCTGAAGTTCTCGCTTCTGTCAAAGTCGAAGTCGGAGTTGAAGTATTGATTTGTTTCAACCATTTTTGTGAGACAAACTTTGACGTTATTCATTGTGAAACCGTTCGCGACTTTACGTACTTTTCATTGAAATGAGAGGATTCTCAATCGATTTTGGAGATTTGACAGTTTTTATTTTTCTTCACATAAAAATACGCGAAATTTGAGGTTAAACACGCCTCTGGGACCAGTAGGCTTGCATTCAAGTGAGCGAGTTAATGGTTGCTCTAAACCAGATCATAACATCGCCAATAAAGAACGATTTATTAATCTTATTAATCAAATTAAAAGTTCCCGTGCAGGGGCGGGCTAAGAATATCACTGCAGTGCTCCCTAAAAAACAGCGCTTGCCGTAAGCGGCAACTAAGGGGAGAAATCACTTCTAAGCAATTTTTACATTCAGGCTAGCTTAGGGAAACATTAAATATCTTGAAACTCTCCCACAGTGTGCATACAGTTCCGTGGGTTGGCATCAGGATTGGAAATATCCGGTGTCGTAAAGGGGACGATCAAACATAAACCAATAAAAGGATCATATGTCAAAATCGTTATAAAGGTAGCCCTTTGAATTCCTGGATCAAACAAATGCAATAATACCTGCATTTGATTGACCTCAGTTAAAAAGTGATCGTCTAAATAGAGGAATCTGCCAACAGTGTAACAGATGGTTTTGTCCGAAGCCGCTAACTTTTCCCGACTGAGGAGGAATACCAATAATAACATACTTTCAATTGCCTTCAACATATTTTACTACCTACAATAGTTATGCTGTTCATTAGATCGTATCCCAAACATGCACACAGTTCCCCTTTTACTAGCCATTGCATAACATTTCGATCATAAAGTTAGCAGCCGTTCAACTTGACCTCATGCGCAATTGCAAAGCGCATTTAAGGAAGCCTAACTAATTAAATTCAATTACAAGATCTACAAGATACAATTTTATTATTTATATACAAAACATTTCCATATAATACCGTTAACCGGTTTAGATGAAGACAAAAAACATAAACCATATCCAACATACTTCTAGTTCAATGTCAGCAACCGGCAAAAGTGAAATTCGTCGTAAAAAAACTTTAACATGTTTTTGAATCTTGGCCAAAAGACCAATAACCTTCCTTCCGCTTGCTTGCTTGCCTGACTGTCCGGTTTTTGTGTTATTTTTTATTCGTTCCCCTTACTTGTATCTGGAGGCAACGTTTTGTTGCGTATACTCCGAAATAGTATGGATAAAATTAATAGTATCTATTGTTTTTGTTGGAATTTAATAACAAATGCTCGTATTGCAAATTGTGCAACTTGTAGTATGAAATATTTGACATTCGTTCAACTTTTAAATAAAAATTAAGTACAATCCCATTATCCTTGTAACTTATTGTTTGTTTGTTGTGTGTTGCAAATTAATACATGCAACTATCCTAACTGTTTAAATATTTGCAATGAAACTGTAGATAGTGGCAAATATTTGCATTATTTTGATGGGGCTAAGTAAGCAGGCACAGATACTTTACTCAGCATCATTTTGCGCTTGAGTTGGAATAAGTGCCGATATTTATACAATCCCTAAGAGCAAACAGGTTTTGTTGTTTCTAACTAGATTATATTACTCAACTTTGCAAAGTCTTTGAGTATTCGAGTAGGCTAGAACCAATAATGAGCTATCAAAACAAATATAGCAACTTAAGAAGAGTATTTTTCTTTACTCAGTTTACAGAGTTTTAAAAAAGTGGCGCACCTAAAATTTCGCAATAATTAAAACTTGAACAAAATAAATATTAGGGCCTAAAATCCAGCTTCTCCAACCAATTGCTTGTGCGAAAAGGAAGGGACCTACAATTTTAAGCTGAATCCGAACGGCCAATTTGCGAAGCTTCTCAAGAGAGTTGATACTCTTGGATGTTTGTCAGACGGTCGTAAGAGGTGTAGCAGTAGAAAAAAAACTTTTTAGATGTTACTTGGCACCGGCGGAATTTTAGAGAGACCTTTAGATTAGTAGTCCAGTACACCTCTGCGCCACTGCGCCCACTTCAAGTTAGTTTCGATATGAAGTCGAAATAAAAGAACAAAATTAAGAACTTAGAAATAAAAAATGATTCTAAGAGTGATGATTCTGTCATTTAAGCCAAGCTCCCTAAGATGCTTGGCAAAAGCGTAATGGCCCGTAAGAATGCCCCTAGTTTGTTTGCAGTCTTTTCTGTTGAGAGACAACAAGAATGACGCAGATTTTTTACAGACGTTTGGAAGAATGTACCCTGGAGAGTTATGTCATTTTTGATCATATTCAGATGAAACCCATCCGTCGGACGCAGGCAGACATAACACAGGCAGACATAACGCCGGTTCTGGTCCTGAGAAGTCTTCCTCTGAGCCTTTCAAGTTCATCGGAGATCTCATTTCTTGTAAACCCATTACGACCTGGGACCCTGATAAGTCTAAGTGAACTCAGCGCTCCCACCGAATTCAGAAGGTCTTGCATTCACGAACTATTTTGAAGGTGTTTAAAGGGTTGCGCAAGATCTTAAGCAAAGCTTGACTGTCGCTTCATACGCAGATACTCCGCTCCCTCCAGCTGTTGCTCAGAACATAGTTCATACCCATTAGGATAAAATAAGTCTCCGTTTGGAAGACTGACGCTTGTTTGCCTAACGAGATGAAAAGTCTAATGTTGTCGCTCTCCATGAAAACACCAGCACCAGATCCTTGATCGGGCTTGGAGCCATCCATGCAAATTCGACTGCATTCCTTTCCAGGCTCAGAGTCCTGCTAGAGATAGTCTCGAACACGAGGAAAGTCGACTTCGTAATTGAGCATCAGCCGAAGTTCCGGTGTCATCGGTCAGCATATCCATAAGACAGGAGTCGAAGGACAACAAACGCGCAAGTTCATCAAAACTCCAGTGCGAGTTATACCAAACGCCACCTCTTCTTAAGCGTAAGATAGCTTTGATTGTAAAACCCATAATGTAAACATCAAGGGGCGGGAGGTTCAGCAAAGCATCTAGGCCAGAGCATGGCTTGCTGGGGAAGGCCTGCGTGCAGATGAGACATACCTTCCTTTAGATCTTGGCGAGAGCAGCAGTAACGTATTTACGTGGAAGCTTATTCCACCAAACAACCCAGGGAAATGCTAAAAATGATCTTTTCATAGCCGTGTAAATCCATAGGAGTCTTTTCAATGACAAGCCCCATGTCTTGCCGAAAATGCAGAAAATGCAACATGCTTGGACCAAAGAAGTTTGCTATTCAAGATGACTCTCAATTATTTTGCTTCATTGGAGAGTTGTGACGCCTTTTAGCATTAGCTGAGTCAAGCTGATCAGCTTTCTCCTTTTCGTAAAGGGAACAACCTCAGTTTTGAGAGGATTGACTGAGATCCCATTCCAGTGCATCATTCGTAGATCTCGGCCAGGGCATGATCCAACACAAAGTACGGCAACATCATCCGCGTACGCCTGAGCGTAAACGTAAGAATTGTTAAGAGCATTCAACAGAGAGTCGACCAGCATTCTCCACAGTTTGGAGACAGAACGCCGCCTTGCGGGCAGCCTCTGTTTACCGCCGCCATCGCATAACAGCCACAATCACCATCTGCAACCAACCTTCTATTCATAAGCATTGATTTTATCCATAGCACCAATGAATCCTCTACGCCGTATTGTCCAGCAGAGCTACACATGCTGTCAAAAGTTGCATTGTCAAAAGCACCCTATCTATCTGCTCTTGGTTTGTATGCCAGTGCCAGGACAGCAGTAAAAATTGTCTCCTCCTACTAGTTATAAACTGGTTTGTACCTTGTCACAGCATGGCTGGGCATATTCCGTCAGTACCAGGCGATTTGAAGCCATCAAACGACGCAGCAGGGTATTTTATAGCCTCGTCCATTACAACAGCGTTTGCAATATACCAGTTTTTTTTTTTTTTTTTTTTAAAGGAAATCCAAATCCCAGAGCACTCGGACTCGGTAACGGTCCATTGTACTACCAGGCAGAAATCCTTCTTTTGGTGTAGAGGCATGTGAATGGGTGGCGTATGTTGTTGTTCCCCGTGGGGATTGAACCTGCACCGCACGGGTCACAAGCCAACACACTAACCTCTACACCGTCGCCACCCTAATAAACCAGTTACGCCGAGTTGTTTGTCTCTTTTTAACGTCGTCCCTGGGTTTCTAACCATAATTCCAGAATGGATATACCGCGGCCATCCTCAACCAAAGCCAGCGCCCTGGCGACTTTTTTCACAAAAAATCCGTTAAAGCTTATTTATAATCAAATTGAAAAATGGGATAAATCCCAAGGGGAGGGTACGATAACTAGGGCGCCAAAAATTGATAACCTTTTTTTGTAGAAGGATCAAAAACGTTTTTGCTATGGGAGGGGGGGTCTATCTCGAACAGTTTAGGAGGTAGGGGCAATTTTAGAAAAAAATTACTTAATTGAACAAATTATTAAAAAACAACGGCAATACGTACAATAAAGTACTATACCGGTTTTGAAAGCCAGAAATCTGTTCTATAATCCTTTAATTAATTAATTAATTTAAATTGAATTATTTATGACAATAGTTTTTGAAAAATTCGCATGCAAACTCAAAACTTTGATAAAAAAAATAATAAACCATTTTTTTTTTAAATTGTGAAATGAACTGCTAAATTGGCTTTTTGTGGTCAATGTTACGAGTACTATCAATTCTGAATCGAACACAAAAAACCGAACAGTTTTATGTCTTCTAGTTTTTGAGAAAATTGAAAATTACTAAAACTACACGTAGTGTAAATTCAGAAATGTCAAACATTTGCGCAGTGATGCGGCATCACTGCTCATTTGCGATGCTGATGCGATGCACAGTTTAAGCTGATGCGTTGCTGATTGAATATGGCGTTTGAGTTTTAGAACGTATTGTTTAAATCAAACATTTAAAATGGAAGTTTTGCTAATAAAAGTTTTAGTCGATAACTTTCAATTCAATTTCAATTCAATTCAATTCAATTTATTTACATAATTGTGGGAGGACATTAAGATTAAATCTTTTATAGTACTTAGCTTAGTTATTAAGAATTTTAAATTTAAAGGAAAAAGAAAAAAAACAATCGAAAAGCAAGTAAAAATTAAAGAAAAAAATAACATAGGAATGAAAAGAAAAAAGTTAAATTAAAGAAAAAGAAAATAAATGACAGATATAAATCAAAGAATAGAGAGAAAGAGTACTAAAACTGGTTTGAGAAATGTTGGAGGATTGCACTTTTAAATCTTGTTGCGTTAAGTATTCCCCTAATATGTAGGGGGAGTGAATTCCATAGTCTAATGGCGTGAACAAAGAATAGATTAGACGAATTTACGTAGTTAAAGCACGTTATAATAAGGTTAAGTGTTCTAGGTGACCGAGCGAACACTAATTTGTTATACAGATATAACGGAGACTTAGTAACAATTATTTTATGCAAGAAAATACAATTTCTGGCGTTGATATACTGCGGCAGGCTGCACCCTAATATAATCCGAGAGTACTCAGAGATATGATCATATCTGCGAAGACCATACACATATCGCACTGTGTCATTGAAAGCTACCTGCAACTTGCGCTGAGATCGGTAGTCAAGCTTACTGTACACAGCCTCAGCGTATGTTATGATTGGAACAATAAGGGCTTTGAGAAGTCTCTTTCGGGTTTCAACTGGAGTAAAACTGGCAGTCAACCAAAGCTTGCGGAGACAACCATAAATTCTTCCAACTACAATATTAGTGTGATTATAGCCTGACAAATTGCGATTTAGCACATACCCGAGGCAAGTTACGGTTTCAACAAGCCTTAGCTTGCTCCCAGCAAGCCATATATCTGGTAAGAGATTGGAGTCAAACAACATGTGCGAAATAGGAAGAACCTGACATTTCGTTGGATTAAGTGATAGTCCGTTATTCAAGGACCAGTTTTCGATTTCCATTAGATCCTTATTGAGCCTGGAGACAAGTTCATCTTTCAATTTCAGAGGCAAGGCAAGAAAAAGTTGGACGTCGTCAGCGTATAACCGTACAGAGCAAAATTTGCATACAGAGGGCAAGTCGTTGATGAAAATACAGAAGAGGATTGGTCCCAAAATCGATCCCTGTGGAACACCTTGAGTAATTAACTTCAAAGACGAGGATTTATGACCAATCACCACTTTTTGTTTTCTATTGGTCAAAAAGCTTCTAATAAATTGCACTGCCCTATCACTAAAACCAAAATAGTTCTTCATCTTCCAGCAAAGCATCTTATGGTTTACCCTGTCAAAGGCCGTAGAGAAATCGAGCAGACAGAGAAGGGTAACATGGCTCTTATCAAAAAATTGTCTTATGTCATCGAGGATATTAACCATAGCTGTGGAACAGCTGTGATTCTCTCTGAACCCAGATTGAAAAGGATACAGCAACTGATTGGAAGACAAGTAGTTAGTAATCTGTTTAGCTATTAATTTCTCTAAGACCTTGGACAAGCACCGTAAGATACTGATGGGTCTGTAGTCACCAAGAGACACAGATGTAGGAGACTTTGCAACCGGCATCACTTTAGCAATTTTCCATGACAGAGGAAATGTAGATGTCATGATGCAGCAATTTATAATAAGAGTAAGGTGGCTTATTGCACGAGGCAGTATTAGCTCAATGAACCTAATCGGAATACCATCCTCACCCGAGGAATTTGAGCGGATTGATCTAATGCAGTCAATAACATCAACTTCAGTCACAGCCTCAAAGTCTGAAAAGCTTGTTGGCAATATATCCATGTTTGAGGCAAACACAATATCGTTTTCGTCAGCCTCGGTACCCAGGAAATGATCATTTAATGTATTAGGATGCAGTTCACATGGGGTATTTGTTTTGCATTCAGAGACACCAAGTTTCCGTAAGTTACTCCAAAGTTTTTTAGATGGCAAATTTGTGATAAGTTTAGACGCGTAGAAGTTTCGTTTAGAAGTTCGAATGACATTAGTAGCGTAATTACGCGCAACTTTGTAGGTGCTCCAGGTATTAGGGGAAGGTTTATGCTTCCACTTACTATACAGTCTGTTTCTAACTTTGATTGCATCAACAACTTCTGAGGTAAACCAAGGAACCACAATATTGCGAATTCGAACAGATTTAGTAGGGGCGCAAAGATTAAACAAATACGAGACAAGTGACATGAAGAAGTTAAGTTTTTCATTGGGGTCTGCAATCATTCTACAATGATCCCAGTTGACTGCAGATGCAGCAGCATCAAGTGAGTCGACGTCTATAGAATTAAAATCCTTGAAAGAAAACGAAAGGGGGGTGGTTGACTTATTCATCGGTATATTCAAGGTAAAAAAAAGCAGATCAACTTTGATCGTAAAGACGATAAATTTAGTTTTAATATGTGTGAAGCAAGAAGAAAAAGGTCGAAACGCATACGGACTTTAATTAGCAGATTTAAAAGAAGGAAAATTCCTAAGATTAGGGACTATTTCAAAGTTCTAGAAGAATATCCAGACGATGTATTTCAAAATCATTTTAGAATGTGCCACTCCACCTTCGATGTAAGTCCACTAATGATCTAACTTTTCTATATGAAAACCAAACCATGTTTCTAGAATTTGCGAAAATCATTAAATCCTTTTTGGACACCTTCTTATACATATTCTTATAGTATCTATCAATTCAAATGTTTGTTTACTTACTTTTCTTCCTCTTCCGACATTTTTCTTGCTTTTTTCCGGCGAATCAACAGCGCATCAGGTATTTCTGTGATGCTTTTTTTCGTTATGTTTGCGCATCAGTTTGATCAACTTTGCAATAATGAACACTTGACGTTGAAAGTGATGCCAATAGTTGCGTTAATGAACATTTTGCAAAGCATCAGGAGCATCATGATGCCAGTGATGCGTTACTGAATTTGCACTGAGCCCTAGTTATCGTACTCGTGCCACTCCCAAGAGTATTTGCAAAATCGTTATCCCATAGACAGGTAATCAAGTATATACATGGTTAGACGGCAAATTAATACTGTAAAACATTTAACAAATGCATGTCCTTTTTAACAACCCTTATCACGTTTCTCTATTTCAAAACAAAGCTCACGCATATTTATATACGAGTAATTATTCATACCACGTCCAGTCAAAATTGTTCGCTATGAACATAACAATTGTTGATATGCCATACATGAACCAAAAACATATATCCGCATTTGCCAATCAACTATTGTTTAGGATTTACGCCAAAATAATGAAAATTAATATCGCATCTTTCAGAGACACTCCTTTTTCCAGTTGGCATCTCTCCACAACTTTTACGAATAGAGTTTTGCAAACGATTAGCAAAAGCATAACGAAACTAAGTCACAGAAGGAGTCTTTCAATTTGCAAACTGTTTTGTCTTATTGTGTGATGCTTCCGTCATCGCTTTGTCAGTAGTGTGCTTTTCAATTTTCAAGGACTTGGAGAAAATATGATAATGAATAAAAGATGGCAACATTTGTTGAGTTTCACTGAATAAGAACTAACTGAATTGTCATTGAATTAATTTATTTTACTTAATTTAAACACGATAAGTCAGCATTTAATTTATCTATTTCCTTTTTTTTAGCTGAAACCTTTCAAAAATGCCAAAGAGATGCAAATTTCGACAAATGTTTGGTAGAAGCAGTGAACAAGGCCTTAATTCTATTGAAAGACGGTAAGTAGATACTACTTGTAGAAGGAGACAAATTTATTATCATTTTTTAGGTTAAGTTGTTTGCTTAAATCTGTGTGGCAGTTGTCTCTTTTCGTGAGGTCATGCTCTGTTTTCTTCTTCCTCCTTTTTGGTGAGGTTGTGATCAGCATTATGGGGATCATAACCATCACACTCATTAATGCATCCCCCCTGGTCCGCCTGTGGGGTTCGCCGATTTGATTTCAATGAAGATCGGCAGGCTTCTCGGTTTCGGATCACTTGATCGCGGAGGCCAATAATATGCTGGTGTTATTGCATTTGTGTGATCCAGGAGTGGCCTGCCTATTTTTTCAGATTTCGACGCGTACGAGCTTCCTTTACCGATTATTGTTTGATCGACCTCTAAGGACACCGGTGATCTCCAGTCGTGTCAACCCTCGGATTTGCATGCACACTTGCGGGACAGCTTAAAGATGTTAAATGTGTAGCTAGGCTCACCTGGATGTTTGAATTGCGTGTTTGAATTTGTATGTAAAATGACGCATTGCTTACTTCATGTCAATTCTTGATGCAAGTCGTCTCTATTTCTAATTGTAGTAGAACAGCACAATTTTGACATTTAGTGCTTTGAAATTTTATGAAAATACCTAACATCTTAGTTTGTTTGGTCGTTCAGTTATATTTAGGTCAGGCTAAAAGCATACTGAATAAAGGCAATTTCTGCGTGCGTCCGACGGATGGGTAAGGTCGTGATTCTCATTGCACTTAATCGATAGAGCTACCCGAAAGAAAGCAAACGCACCCAGGTTGCCTAAAATATTTTGGTCGGATGACGTTTAAAAGTGGTCACTTCCGATGGGGTTGCCAACCCTCTTTTAAGCAGCACATTTTTCGACCTTAACATCGAGTTCGCTCATCGAGTTCTTAGTTCAACTTTTCGCACTTCTGAATCACTCCGCCATTCAAATAAATATCTAGAACAGGTCGGAGTGGATCATAGAACGGGCAGCACAAGTATTCTGTTTTTTTTTTACTAATACGATACCCATTCCCCTCCAAAACTTCCACTCATACATCAAGTGCTCGTTGCAGAGACGCTGACGATGGCTCCATCATCAGCAAAGACTAACTGATGCACTTTGGAGTCCGTCACTTTTCTTTCAAGCAGATAATCAAAGACTGAAATAAATATCAAGAAATTTAAGACACTTCCCTGGTGTATACAGTGACTTTGATTGGGAACTCCTCGGTGACGCCCGCGGGGCATTTCGCAACCTCTACATGTCCGTGATCATCTGTACGTAGGTTTCTGGAACTCCTCAATGTCTAAGCGGCACCCAGTACAGATCCCTTGATTGTCTATCAAAGTCCTTTTCAAAATCAACCAACACCATATGTAAATCTTTTAAGTAATAGCGATGTTTTCCAATCATGATCCTTATTTTTATTTTACGCATTCGGTTATCTAACTCCACTCCACTGTTAAGGCATTGCATAGCCTCTCATCAGTTTGGAGATGAGAATCATCAGTCATTCGGACCCGATGTCTCCCATACTTTTCGAGAACTCAGAGGGTAGATCGTCCCGCCAGACTGACATTGAAGTATTTGACGGCCTTTCTTACTAGTTCGACACTAATGTCTCCTATCTCTGGTCTAAGTGCATCCTCATCGAGAGCCAGTTCCAACCGACCAATTTCGTGCACATCTTCACGTCTCTTGGAAATATAACCGAGGAAACTGTTCATTTAGAAGTCCTTCAAAATACTGCTGCCAACTGTGTAGTATTTTTTCGTCATTCACAAGAATCCGCCCTTGAGCATTGTTGATGAACTTTGGGGAATGGATTTCCTGGAAATTGCTCCTTCTCTAAGAGGCAATTTTAGAAATGGTTGTGCCTCTATTCAAGCCGGTTTGTCAGAGTTCCTGAACAGACTGGTTTCTATTAGCAGCTAAAGACGAAATTTCTTCTAAGGCCCGAAACAGGCCTTTCACACTCTTTGCTTGAATTTGAGCGCAATTTGCAAAGTCTGTATTCCAATCCAGGGCGAGCTTATTCATCTCCATTATTAGTGGAGCACTTTGACCAAGCCTTGAATGCCGCTTTCTTGTCACTCATCACTGCCTTAGCTTCATATGTCCACCACCATGTTTCATGCAAGTTCGTTGTAGGGAATTCCTAATATCTTGTGCTCTGCACTCTGTATCCTCAACTTCATTGACCAGTTTTCCATGGCAGTCTTCTTCGCCAACAAACAAAAGTTCTTCTTTTGGGATGCTCTTGATGAGGTTGTGGAAATGTATCCAGAATAAATCTTTCCCACATCTCACCTTTCATTAGCAGCTGATTCATTACTTGGCAACCTTATATATTTTGTTTCGTCTCATAGTTTGAGGGTAGTTTCAACCACCAACTCGATTAATTAGTCATGGTCGAAAAAACGCACCGGAAGTGACCCCTTTCAAACGTCGCGTTGTCCGACCAAAATATTTTAGGCAACCCGGGTGCTTTTGCCTTTTCTCGTGTAGCTCTATCGATTAAGTTGCATGAGAATCTTGAACTCGGTGAGCTAAGTAAGCTTTAAAGAGTCCTATAATACGCATCAAACGACTCTTGGTTGCCTTGATTTCGTGCAGACATTTGACGAAAGATGTCGAAGTCCGTCTCGACGCTGCGGTACTGCTCGAGTAGAGCTAGGCGCAGTGCTTCCAAAGATGCTTGAGGGTTCTTCTTGATCCACCCCCAAATCCAGAGCTTGGGTTGCCCTTTCACCAAAAGGTGGAAGTTTAACACCACGTCTGCCCATGAAGCGTTACGAGCTTCGCGTTGTCTGCTTACCTGCAGCAGAAAATCGTCTTCATTCTTCATTATCGAAGTGTATTTCCCATTTGGGGATGTTGTGTGTGGGATACGAACTCGATAGCGACGGACCTTGCGCGGGAGCCGGACGATGTGTCTTAGTTCAGGTGACTGAGTTGCGCCAGAAAATTATCTACGTTGGCGCTCCTTGCCATGTGTACGGGGCACACTGGGGGATTACTAGTCTAGTTACTCTTGGAGGAGCACTCAAGTTAAGTATGTATTTTGGCCGGCTGGTGGTATGCGCAGCAGCTGTCGAAATTGGTAATGGGTCTTTGCAGGGTTGTCGTGCCTGGTGGTTCCATGCCTCCTCTCGATTACGCATTGCCAAGCCCGTGCGGAACTTGGTTAAAAAGAGTATAAGGCTTCGTAATTGCTTCCCGCAAAATGGTTGCTATGTTTGCCGCATGGCGGCTCGACTGTGGCATAATTCTTCGCGTATATGGCATAGTTCCCAGTTGTTTAGGCATTGCTCCACGGCTTGAAGGGGTCCCTTCCCTTCACATACCTCTGGTTGAGCGGCGTGATGGCTTAGAAGATCTATTCAGCCGACCGGTGTTGGACGGCTTAGACACCTTTTTTTTTTTTTTTTTTTTTTTTCGGATGTGTGAGACTTTCTGCACTGGAGCACTCAGACTCAATACTGGTCCATTGTACGAGAAGGCGCTTCAATGATAAGGAGCTTAGGATTACAGCACTCACTATATCCGCACCAAATACCTGCCACCTGATACGAGCAAAAGCAGGACAATCACAGAGGAAATGTTCCGCAGTGTCGTCGCTTTCTCCACAGGCTTCGCAGTTGGTGGTGTCGCTTAGGCCTAGCACCTTAAGGTGTTTGGCAAAAGCGTAGTGTCCCGTAAGAACGCCAGTAGTCTGTCTGCAGTCTTTTCAGTTGAGAGACAACAAGAATGCCGCGGATTTCCCACAGACGTCGGGGAGCATTTGCTTAGTCTGTCTGCACCCTGGAGAGTCATGCCAACTGCGATTGTGTTCATAGGAAACCCAACCGTCAATGAAAGCCCTGACCGAGGACGCAGGCAGACAGATCGCTGGTTCAGGTCCTGAGAGGTCCCCCTCTGAGCCTTGTCTAGCAAGTTCATCGGAGATCTCATTTCCCGTGATCCCGTTATGACCCGGGACCCAGACAAGTTTAAGTGAATTCAGCCTTCCGACCGAATTCAGAGATATCTTGCATTCACGTACTATTTTGGAGGTAGTTAAGGGTTTGAGTAAGGCCTTAAGCGCAGCCTGACTGTCGCTACAGACGCAGATACTTCGCCCCCTCCACCTGTTCCTCGTAACATAGTCCATGGCCATTAGGATAGAAAAGTCTAACGTTATCGCTCTCCGCGAAGACACCAGCACCAGATCCTTGATCGGTTTTGGAGCCATCCGTGAAGATTCGACTGCATTCCCTTCCAGGTTCAGAGTCCGGCCAGAGCCAGTCCTGGAGGCGAGGAAAGTCGACCTCGTAGTTGCGCTTTAGCCGAAGTTCCGGTGTCATCGCATCAGACGGCATATCCATAAGACAGGAGTCGAAGGACAACCGTTGCGCAAGTTCATCAAAACTCCAGTGCGAGTTATACCAAAAGCCATCTCTTCTAAGACGTGAGATAGCCTTGATTGTACAGCCCATGATGTAAACATCAAGGGGCGGAAGGTTCAATAGTGCATCTAGGCCGGAGCCAGGCGTGCTGGGGTAGGCCCCCGTGCAGCCGAGACATACCTGCCTTTGGAGTTTGGCAAAAGCAGCAGTGACGTATTTACGTGAAAGCTTATTCCACCAAACAACCGATGCGTATGCTATAAATGGTCTTATCATAGCCGTATAAATCCATAGGACTCTTTTCGGTGATAAGCCCCATGTCTTGCCGAAAATGCCTTTGCACTGCCAGAAAACAGACAGCGCCTTGGCAGTCTTCAGCTCAACATGTTTGGACCAAAGAAGTTTGCTATCCAGGATGACTCCCAGATACTTTGCTTCATTGGAGAGTTGCATTGTGACGCCTTTTAGCACTGGCTGAGTCAACCCGACCAGCTACCTCCTTCTCGTAAAGAGAACAACCTCAGTTTTAAGAGGATTGACCGAGAGCCCATTCCTAGTGCACCATTCGTCGATCACGTCAAGGGCCGCCTGCGCCTTGGCGCATACAGTCGCTAGGCATGATCCAACAGAAAGCACGGCAACATCATCCGCGTACGCCTGAGCGTAAATATTAGATCTGTTGAGTGCGTTCAACAGAGAGTCGCCCAGCATACACCACAGCAGTGGAGACAGGACGCCGCCTTGCGGGCAGCCTCTGTTTACCCCCGCCATAACATAGCGGCCACAATCCGCATCCGCAACCAACGTTCTATTCATTACCATTGCTTTAATCCACAACACCAATGGTTCGACTACGCCGTGTTGTCTGGCGGAGCTGCACATGCTATCAAAAGTCGCATTGTCAAAAGCACCCTCAATATCGATGAAAATGCCCATCGCGTATTCTTTTCTGTCAAGCGCGCCCTCAATTCTACCAACTAGATTTTGGAGCGCAGTCTCGCAGGATTTTCCGCGTGACTTACTAGTAGCACTAGTAGACTAGTAGACATACTAGTAATTACAAAACTGGGAAAAAAGACTGTATGCTTGGTAAATAGAGCCGGTGCCAGCCAAAAGGGTAATTTGGTTACTCAAATATATAAATATCCAATCGAAATTCTTTAGGGGAATTCAACCCTATTGTCGGAGCTACAATACAATCGCCGTTTCCACTATTTAGTCCAAATCATAACCTCGGCCAGAAAAAGAAGAAAGAAGAAGTTTCTCAATCAAGGAAACATTTGTTTTTGTCTCGATAACACTTTTTTGGGTTAAGATTTCGTGAAAATATTTTTATAAAACTTGCACGATTTTTGTATAAAGGTACTTTACCTCGAACTTTTTTAAAGCTTTCTGTGTCCCAATATAATTTTTGTTTGCAATTGTTTTAGGTAACCAAGACTTCGGCATTCCCTCACTAGACCCTCTTGTAGTGAAGAGCCTAGTAATTGACGCTGGAAATGCTCCTATTATTCTGAAGCAAAGTCTGAAGGATATAAAAATCTCTGATTTGATTAGTACCAGCCGAGTTGTACGATATCGGTAAGAAGCTTTAATTAAAACGCATAACCGATAAAGTAAATAATTTCTTTCTTTCTACAGAACCGAATTAGACAAACACCTTATCATATGTGACAGCAAAACGGACAGAATGCAACTTGTTGGAGATTACACAATGTCTGGAAGGATATTATTGCTACCGATTACTGGAAATGGAAAGGCCAACATTACATTAGTGAACACGAAAATTGAACATCGTCTGATTGGTGAGCCCTACGAGCAAGACGGAGTAAAGTATATGCGCTTGAAGGACTACAAAGTGACATTCAACCCAAAACGTGTCTACATGCATTTTGAAAATTTATTCAACGACAAAACTTTATCAGACACCATGAATAGATTCTTGAATGAAAATTGGGAGATAGTATTCAGTGAGCTTAAAATTGGCTACCAGAAAAGCATGGGAAAGGTCTTTAAGGAACTTTCAAATAAGATCTTCACAAAAGTACCTTTTGATAGTATATTTTTGAGTTAAATATTTAAATGTTTATGTGGGGGACCTTCATTTTAGGAAGACAACAACTATAGGGATTAATTTGAAAATAAGTTAAAAATTACACACATTTGTTTTATAAATTGTGGGTGGGTAAAAAATCATAATTTCCATCAAACAACTATTATTAAGCTGAAAAGAAACGGTGGTTCAATAAGTCTAAATAAAATGATGTATTTAATAGCATTTTTTTTTAATTGAATACCTGGCGTGCGTTTGCCTAAGTAAATTAAATGCAAATAGTGATGGGAGTTTCCGCTCTAGAGCGAGGAATAATTAAGTTGACCATGTGAAAATCATCGACTTTCTAAAGTTAATTCCTTAATCCAGCAACACTTTGGTTTTGTTGATGATGACCGTAAAAGCTATCATGCTTTAAAGTCGATGAAAAGATGGTGGGTTCCCGACTTGAAATTCCATTCACCTTTTCATCGACTTTAACGCCGCATACGAAAGCATTCATTGCCAGGAGCTCTAAGTGGCGATGGCCGAATTCGGGATCTCGGCAAAACTGATCAATTTGTGACGCGTGACGCTGTCAAACAGGCGATGCAGTGTGCAGAATGGAAACATTTCATTCAAACAGTGGATTCGGGCAAGGAGATGCGCGGTTAGTGACTTCTTCAATCTTGTTCTGGAGCAGATAGTGGGCAGGTCAGGTGTCAATATGGAAGGCACTATCTTCCACAGACCTGTCCAACTAATGGGAAACGCGAACGATATCGACTCTCGAAAGAAAACTAGTCCTTCCGATATTTGCTATTGTCTGCGAGGATTCCGAATGGAAGAGAAGATATAATCGCGAGCTCTGAGCTGTGGATGTAGTCCAAAAACTTAATACGTCGACAACATTGGCTCGAGCGAATCGACAATAATTATCCAGGGAAGTGGATCTTCGACTCCCAGCCCCAAGTTCGAGACGACAAGGAAGACCGAACCTCAATTTTAAAGACCAAGCCATCGCGGATGCCGGAGCCGTTGATCTGGACAACTGGTAGCAGCGTACCCGGTATCGCGGTGGATAAGGCTTCAGTGTCTCAGGCAGAGACTCTATACGGATCGGGAGCTTGTTAAGTAACTAAGTAAGACCGCAAAAGCCAACCGCATTAGAAACTGAAGTTTGGAGATAAAAAAAACCCGTGCCTGGCGATAATAGGCGTTTTTCTTTTTTATCCCCGAGCGGGGAACAGAGCGGGGCCCGCGCGATCAGAGCTCGCTCCGAGCTGAACATAACCTGAGCGCTCCGAGCTAATTAAGAAACAGAATTGGGCACTGAACTGTCATTAGATAATTTTTTTTCTATTAATTTTCAAAATAGTCAGGATTGCTTCTGAAATTGGTGTTTGTCAAGGATTATTCCATTTAAATTATAATTTCTAGTAAATAAACTATGGAAAAAGCACAAATAATGAATGAAGTCAGCCGCGCTCAGCTTTTCGCTCTATGTGCTCGGTCATTTTTAATCGAGCTCATCGAGCGAGCCCTGAGCTAGCTCAGAGATAAATAAGAAATACAAATTTTGTGCTCAGAGCGATCCGAGCTAAAAAAGTAACACAGTTCTTTTTTTGACAGCTCAGTGCCCCGCTCGGAGCTAAAAAAGAAAAACGCCTAATGACTCAAACCAAAAACACGAATCCTAAACAAAGAAATAGCTTGACAGTTCATACTTTCAGACGGCGCTTTGTAGCAACGTTACGCAACGGTAACATTACGTTCTAGCTCTACAAAACCCATTTTGAAGTTGAAGCGGAATGAAGCTTTCTGTTGGGTTTCACTGATTTTCTATGATTCAACTCGATGCGTCTGTTAACGCGACGCTTTGGAGCGTCAAAGCATGATTGTGTTTCAGCCATAACAAACGCAATACAAGCGCCAAAGCAAAATAGTGTTTTGGGCATATTTTTTCCAACCTTTACGTTGACACACGGAGCTTTACAGCAACGTTTCGAAGCAAATGTATTTTTTAAGGACGACGTTGTCAACACTATTATGCATGAAACACAATCACGCCTTGGAGCGTCGCGTTGCTAGCCTTGTCAAGTTGAACCATAGGCAATTACTGATACAATTATTCCGCGTTATTGACGAATATATATAGCGATCTATGTTTTCTGTTTTTGTTGACCTGACACTGATGACGACATCAATCATCGCGCATCGCGCAAGCGTTTGGTGAATAAAGTGATCATTTTCTGATGCCGAAAAATGCCGCCTTAGCTGAAGGGAGGGCTCTACACCTCAGTTGTACGTCCGACACACAACATATGGTTTGTCATGTTGTACAGCATACACAAAGTATGAGGGAAAATTAAGGGCATAGCTGAGGTCACGGCAGGAGTAACAAAGCTTGACCGAATAAAAATTTCGAAGATCCGAGAAGCCTTCACGTCAAAGAACACAAAAATAAAGTAAATATATATAAGGCCTAAAACCTAGCTTCTAAATTATATCTAATAGAAAGGAGCTGAACTTGCCGCCGACTCCAAACGAACAATTTGGGAAGCTTCATGACATAAGAGTGTATATAAAATCAAATCATTTTCGGTTTAGCGGTTTCATTGATGAAAAAGACCAATTCTAGATTTGCTCCTAACATGAAAGATGCGCTCTCAAATTTTCGACAAATTTGCGCTGTAATTTACCAAAATATACAAACAGCATTGCGACAAAAGTCAAAGTGAGGAAAACGTGGTTTTGATTAATTTTGAAATAATCTCAGTAGATGGGGCAGACACTGTGTGTGATGCGCCCAACTTCACCAATATTAGACTGCTCAGAACCAAAACATGTTTCATTGAAAATTCCTTCGAATTTCAATGAAAAATGCTATAAGATGTTTGCCAGACTTTTGCAGGAGTTGGGGCAGTGTTCCTGGGTGCAAATCGCTCACTACTCCAACGCATTCGCAACACAATTAGGTATATTCTCCGGACATCGCAACAAGAGGAACACTCAACAGAAATTGCAATTTTTCCTGCTGTGCGTTTTTGCACTATTTTAGACTTCCTGATAAGAATAAGGTCCAACACCTATTTAACATATTGTATAATTTTACAAGAACTAAGTTGATTTTAGACTATTTTCGCTTTTCGCATTTTCCTTGCTGAAATACCTACAATGATTTAATCAAATCACAATTCACTTAACCCGAATTATCCCACTGTTAGTTAGTTTAGTTAGTTTAATTGACTATTTATTTCATATAAATAACTTGTTAACAATTTTAATTTTGATTTCTTAGTCTATTTTGGTTTGGCTTAAGGCCGTCTACCAGATTCACAATATAGAACATATTCTGTTCCGTTTACTTTGCATATAAATTAAACAGATTTCAAGTTTTTTGTATAACTAAAAGTTCTCGTCTATGATACGTTGTCTGTAGTGTAGTGCGCTGGTTAAGAAGTCGTATAATGGTTTCCAGCCTCGGTTACCATTTCAAATGCTCAACATTTCTTCAACCGAAAGTACAATAGCTCCAAAGGAATTATATCGGAATTCTGTGAGGATGGGGCATATAGCGATGAAATGGAACACGTCCTCTCGTTCACTGCGGTTACAAAGATTACATAAAAGTGGGAGTTCTGGGCGATGCGGCATATAGTTTAGACTCAACAGTTCGCCTCTTGCCTTAAAGACAGTCCTCTTCATGTCAGTAGAGTAACTCGTCAGGAAATACGTTGAATACTGCAAACTACCTATATAATTTAATCTAGTGTAGTAAGCCCTGTATTGCGATGACTGGGCCTCATTCACAAATTGTTGGTATATCCTATGACCTGTTTTCTCCCGTAGCTCGTAAAACTTGCGTTTCAGGGGGATCAACTGTTCCTCTGGGGTAACTCGGAGATTTATGTTGCATTGCACTGCTAAGTTCTCCCAGCTTTGTACACATTTTCCTCCATTAAGCAGCATATGATTGAGAACTATGTTAGGTATTCTGTCTTGCCTCATCCCCATGATTTTTACGACATAGTCAAGATGGAGTTTAAGGGTATCCAGAAAAAGGGGCGCTACTCCAGTCTCCAGATGAAGCATATAGTTAGGTGAACTACTTGGTAATTTAAAAACTCTCCTCATAAACTACCGAAGAAACTTTTCTACAATTTCAAATGAACAATATCCCAACACTTGGGTAGCATAAAACAGGATGGATGCTGCTGTAGCACGGAATATTTTCAGCTTCGATTCATGATTGACGTTTTTATTGCCGATACAACAACCCCAAACTGAGCAAATTGCCTTTTCGGTGAGTTTCCATTGCAGGTGCTTGTTCATATTTAAAGTGGGCGTAATCAAGACACCAAGATATTTGTATTCCCGGACAATTTCAATATGATCACCTTGGAACTTCCACATTTCATTCCGGGAGTATCTGCCACCTCCATCTCTGAATATCATTATCTTTGACTTTGCTAAGTTTACCGACAAATTCCAAGTTTTACAGTAATCATCCAGCCTGTTGATCATTAGTTGCATTGTATCCACCGCATCTGCGAGGAAAACGATGTCGTCTGCAAACATGAGGGCTGGTATTTTAGTTTGCCTCAACTCGATGCCTCCCCTAACGTGCTCTGTTATGTCATTTATATATAAAATGAATAACAGCATGCTCAACACGCATCCTTGCTTCACTCCCATCGTTGTATTAAATTCCTCCGATAGGTTGCTTCCATCCCAGACACTAGCTACGTTGTTTTCGTACATAGCTCTCAATACCTTGATGACCTTAGTTGAGATATTGTATCTGTAGAGCTTATAAAAAAGAGCTTCGCGGGATATAGAGTCAAAAGCCGAACGAAAGTCAACAAAGAAAGCGTACAACTTTTTATGTTTCCTTTTATAAATCCTTTTATAATAAAAAAAGATATCCCTCGGTAGTTGGCTGGATTGTTGTATTCCTCCTTCTTGTGTAAAGGAAAAATTATCGAGTTTTGAAAACTATCGGGAACATCTTCCGTTTCGAAAATTCGGTTAAATTCCTGGGTGAGTGCTAAAAGAAATTCAGGCGTACAATATTTATAGAACTCGAAGGAAATACGGTCACTTGCTGGGGCTTTGTTCTTTTTGCACTTTTCTATGACAGTTTTTACTTCGGCTACCGTGATTGGTGCATCCAGAAATTCATCAACGTACATAGGGGCTGCGTACTGAAAAGGTGGCGATATTTGTACTGCATTGAGAAGGGACTCGAAGTGCACTTTTAGCTGCTCTGCTTGTAGACCTGAGGCGATTATCCCTCTCATAAAAATTCCTAACTGAAAAGAAGGTCACTTATTTAAATATTTTTTTCCAAATTTTCGCGCTGTAGTTAGTACTGTTAGTAGGCTATGATATTTTTATGTCAAGTTTGATTTATTTGTGTTTCAGTGATGTTAAAAGAGGAGTGAAAAGTGTTATTTTTTTTGAAAGCAAGACAATGTTGAGGAAAAGGTACGTAATTCCTAATTGATGGCTTATAGTAAGTTTAAAATCGAAATCTATGTAATCAAAACAAAAGCAAATCGTCCTATTCAACTTATTTGATGATTAAGATATATTTTGTTGCTGTTACATGGATATTCATATTGATGTAGGTACCGCATATGGTACAGTGGGATAATACATGTCCTTTCGTTTTTTTAGTAATCAGCTAGTGACACAAATTGTCTTACACCCGGATAACTTTGATGAAGAGGAGGAAATTCCACTTTCTTTGTTTGACAGCCCAGCATCATAATCTTCTGGCCGATATACAGGTTAGTGAGCTTGAAACTTTTGTTGGACTACTTATATTGAGTGGCTACAATAATGTATCAAGACGAAGAATGAACTGGGAAAATGAAGAGGATTCACGAAATATACTTGTATCGAAATCCATCACTAGAAATAGATTCGATCACATCTTCCGAGTACTACATTGTTGCGATAATACTCAAATACTCGTAGATCCAAAGGATCGTTATTCCAAAGTACGACCTTTGTTTCAACACCTGCTTCAAAACTTCTTATTGTTTGCTCCAGTAGTAGAAAATTATAGTGTGGATGAGGGTATGACACCCTATTTTGAACGTCATCCAACTAAACAATTTAGGTATAAGAGGATCGGATAAAATTCTGAAAAGAAAAGGCCGAGGTGCTTATAGCTACGAACTCTGTTTAGAACTCAATGCGGTTGTATGCAAATGAAATGACAACAACATTGTAAATATGATGTCAAACTGTGTTCCAGTACATACAACAAATTCTGTGAGAGATACTCCCGTACTGAGAAAAAATAAATATCAGTTCCCCAGCCAAAACTTTAGAAGGCTATACTAAAAATATGGGAGGCGACGATAGATCAGACCAAAATATCGGTCTCTATCGGATTGTTATTAGAGGAAAAAAATGGTACTATCCACTTTTTGCTAATTGTATTGATATGGCAATTTCAAACGCATGGCAGCTTCAAAAGTACAATAAAGGTACACTGGACAATTTGGAGTTCCGTCGTAGACTAGCTAGGAGTTTGCTGGAAATATACGGAAAAAGCACCAGACCACAAAATTTGAAGCCAGCAATTACAGAGAACCAGGACATTAGATTGTGATGAAATAAACCACTTGATTGTCGAGCAAGACAATTGAACAAGATGTCGAATTTGCCACACTCAAGCGGCTACTGTTTGTGAGAAATGTGGCGTTGCCTTACATGTGCGCTGTTTCAAAGCCTATCACACAATGTCACAGTAATTTATTCATTAGATTTCCTTAATCAACAGATTAACAGTGTCTCCACTAAGTCACGTAAAATGAGTTAATTTGACTTTAACTTACATAGATGTCAAAAAAGTTTATTCATAAAATTTATTTTGCCATGTAGTAGCTAATCAATCAATTAAGCGAAACTAAGCTGATAATCTGGCAGCACTCTCGGTCTTCTGTGTTTCTTTTAAATTTTGACAGCTCATATAAATTTGAAAAAGAAAACAAAGAACGAATCATTCTCAGCTTCCTCTCGATTATAAGGTTCTATAAAGGTAGTAAAAAAGGTAGGTATTAAGTGGTAAAATGAACTGTGATGGTTCGTTTAAATAGAGTGCTAAGTTATGAAGAACTGCTAGCGCTATTACAGTAGTTTTAACGGAATCTATAGGCCCTCTCATACCATTGAGCAGCATGCGAAACCTTTGCTTCCAGACTCCAAAACATCGTTCAACAACGTTTCTCGTGCCGATATGAGAAGCGTTGTATCTACGTTCTTATTCTGTTCGAGGGTTCAGTATAGGAGTAAACAGATACGATGAGCAAGAATATCCGCCGTCACCAAGTAGACGTCCTTTAAAGTATACGCGTTCAAAACGCTTTTTAATGCGGCTTCCCCGAAATATACGAGAATCGTGTGTACTTCAGCGCCAATGACAAACAATATCTCTAATTTTTAGACACGAATCGCAGACAACATAAAGAATAATTTTACTTTAAGATGTTTAGATTCACGTATTAACAGCAATGAACTTGTGCATTTATAGAGTAATATCCTTTCCTATTTATGTAGTATTGACTTGCATCTCCTTTTACTTTTTGAATTTTGATGTGAGTACAGTCAATCGCACCTATTACATCAGGAAATCCTTTGATACTTCTGAATTTTGAGATCACATCAATTTGTTCTGAAGCCCGTGATGGTATATTTATATAAATTGGTCTTTTCGAGGCAAATGCTCTCGAAACCTTCGAACATATTCGGCTGAGAGTAGGTTGGGCTAAATCCATGAATATCTGCGCTGTCGTCTTGAATCTACGAAATGAATAGAGGATTACATTTTAAGCCGAAAAATGTATGCTTGGCTTACTTCATTCCGACCCCAATATCGAATAGCTTCCATTACCTGAAGTTCAACATCGATATGCCCACCTCTCGGGT
Source organism: Portevinia maculata (assembly GCA_949715645.1). Lineage (NCBI taxonomy): Eukaryota > Metazoa > Arthropoda > Insecta > Diptera > Syrphidae > Portevinia > Portevinia maculata. The sequence continues at coordinate 135,875,023 of OX454528.1, read as the reverse complement.
CACCCTCCAGGTCACCTCGAACGATTTCAATTATTTCTGAATTCATTCATTCATTGAGATCAGAAGGGTTAAAACGTGGTTTATAGTTTATTAAACGCCTTCTGTTACCAATATTATTGTTCAATATATTAAAATTATCTAAAAAAATCGAAAACGTATCTGCCATATTTATCTGGTTTTATATTCATTCTGAGCACAACGGGAAAATGAAAGTTAATTCACTGCTAAATGCGAAATTAGGTATTTAATTTTTTGACATTTGATTAAGTGTGAATTATCTTTAAGAAAAGTTTTTGAATAAAGTTTTCTTAAATTAAACTAAGATTAGGTCTGATTCAGCTTTAATTAAGTGTTATGAATAAGGCTGATAATGTTCAATATAAATTCAAATCTGCGTAATATTTTAATATTGATTTAATATGATAATGCATTATCCCTCTGTACCATATAAGGTACACCTTATCCCTAGCAAATGGTAAGTTAAATATTTTTTTTAATTTTTTTTTTACAATACAATTAGGACAAGTGTCCTTACTTCCAAATTTCATTGAAGAATTCAACGAAAAAATTTCTCTGGGATAATCCAGGTTAAGTGTAACCTTTGTATATACATGATATTCAAAGGTGAACCAATAAGGAGCCTAATTTACTACCTTGATTTCACTGGCCTTTGGTTATAGTAAATATTGCATACTTCTCGGTGTTTTCCCTATAATTTATTTAGTAATTTTGAGTTTCTTTGGTGACTGACAATTTCAAAACCAATTGAGTTGCGTTATTTTACAACGGGATTTGAAGACAAATTGGTTTGGTATAGGAAGCATCTAAACTTATATTTTGATTTTTTATTTGGACTGGAGGCCTGCACGCGACAAATAAGGCTTAAGTAATTTTTTTCTACGAAGTGGCAGCGCTGTTTGTATTTCTCTTATTCCAGATATTTAAGTAAAAACAACTAAACAAAACAAAAGCAGTCCTCATGCATGAAATAGAAAATCCATTTTCATATTTAAATGAGAGAGAAGCGACAATAACAACCGGAATAATTTCATAACAAAAAGACATTTTCCAAGAGAAATGCTGCAGAAAATTTAAGAGTATTTCCTACTGCTCTGTGATGTGGTGAAAATAAAATTTATTTTCGGAATCAAACCAACAACATAGTACAGAGATGGCATGACGATAATGGAATGGCACTGTGACTGAACTGACAGGAGTGGTGTTGAGTTCGCGATTGGTCGTCGTCGGTCGTGGAGTGATTGTGGAATTCGTCGAGTTTATTAAATAGATATTAAATGTTTTTCTCCATTATAATTGAACAAAACATTAGAAATACAATTGTTTGAATTGAGGGTAATGATTATATTACATTATCGTTAGGAAAATTCCATGCAGAAGGCAAATGCGAGTAGAAAAAAACTCGTTCTGCTGTCTCTGCATTCCATACAAAAATAAAAGCAATACGCAGCGTAGGATATTGCACTACACTTGCGGTACTTTATTTGTGATTAATGATCAAAGTGTCAAATGTGTTCAAATACAGTGCAAAGTGTTCATATTGCATTTAGATAATTTGAATTTTTATCACAAAATGCAGTAGTTTTTTATTTGCAAAATTGGAAGAAAAAAAAAACGGTGGTGAATAGAAAATCTACCACAAGGGGCGTTTAACTTGTTTTTGACAGCTAATATATCGAAGAAATAGGTTTGTGTTTGTGAATGGCTGCGTATGTTTTGTTGTTGGACTACTGCTTCGGAGAAAACTAATTTTCCGCAAAGCGAGTCCGGGTGAAAAACGGGATATTCTCCGCGAATAAACGGTAGAGTTTTCCGATAAGATATCTCGAGTGCTTATTGTTCTACTATTGTTTACAAATTTGAATGTTTTCTCTGGAAAAGATTTCAATTTTACAAATAAAATTCTTCGATAGAGAATTCGGGGAAAGTTGCGAATATTCTTTAAAGATTGGTTGTTCTTCATTTTCTCTAATTGTCGCGTTAACACTATCGATTTGGTGCAGTTTTCCTTCTTTTTTGTTCAATTTAGTTTGTGTGTGTTTTTTTTTGCAGGTATTAAAAGTTCAAAAGTGCTGGTTTAAGTAAACAAACAAAGCATAACAAAAGGAATATAATAAAGTTTGTTAATACCTTCATATTGGGTGAATAGTGAAAACGGAGAAAACAGTGTAAAAGCAAAACAAAACGGGAAAACAAAATTTAATATTAAAAGTTGCACTCGCATCCTATCTCTCTTCAACGATAGTTTCATCACAGCAGGATGTTTAACTTTATGAAAAAGGGAACCGGCGAAAAGGACCGGGAAAAATCGGATCGTGAGGAGAAGGAACGTAGGAAGAAGGAGAAAAAGTTACGAAAGGAGGCAAAAGGAGTGTCGGGAAGTATGAGTACAGAGGAACTGCTTCGATTAGATGAGGTGAGTCTTTGAATTTTCCTAGCATTTTCTTTTTTCGTTCGTTTTTGTGTTGCATCATTTTCGTACAGTAAATTGGGTATGATGTTGTGGTCTTTGGGTGGTAGAGTTATGACTTATGGGAATGCAAACTAAAAATCATAAGTCACCAGGTAATCGAGTTAGGAAAGCGGGTTTCCAAAATTTGCAGGGTAATTTGAATGTTTTTTTTTTTCCTTAAATTTCTTTTATCAGGGAAGGGCAACGTTAGGACCAAGCCAAGGTACGGTTGCTCTTACTCTTAAATTGTATTCTTTCAAAAATATGTCTCTCTGAAGCGAATTCCAAGGATTGTATATAAAAAAGCGTCGCCAGACGTCCTGCTAATTGACAAGTGCACTGTCAGATGATGAGCTTTAGCCGAGTGCCTAGTAGGACGAACAAATGATGCGTTTCTATGAATATTTTATACAGAAAAGACAGGTCAGCGACTAGTCTTTGTTGAGCCACTGGTTGGAGATTGGATTATCAATTAGCCAAACGGCATGCATTTTCATACTGTCGAGTACCTACCTACCTACCTATGAATTTGACAAGACCGGAAGCCTATATACCTGCTTGAGACTGTAATTACCGTCACCAAAGGTATATTTTTTTTCACTGATGGAGATAAGCAGGAGCATGCGTTTCTTCAGAGGAACTGAGTATCAAGCTGTCCTACCGGCTGCCAGATCAGCAGTGTTTTCCAACCTAAGATCTACGCTATTAATTAGGCAGCGCAGGTTATGATAACGATGGCACTACCCGCAATGGAATTAACCATTGGCTTGGACAGTCAGGCAAACGATTGACTCCGATCACATAAGCCCGAACTGCGTCAAAGAATGCCTCCTGGTGCTCAGAGCAATGAGCTTTCACTTGGTACTATTGTGATGGGTTCCAGGACACGTGGGAGTTATAGGGACTCTGGACCCACTCGTAGCTGACAGGCACGTTTTTTCTGCCATTAATGCAGCTAAGAATTTTATTGATGGTGTCAAGATAAGATTGGGTACGGAATTCTGTTGCCCGACATTGGCAACACAGGTCAACGTCCCTTCTGTCCTTTGACAGAAACCAAATCCGTATGCTTGTCGGGGTATGCATCATTGGAAGCATGGCTCGAATTGGAGGAATCTTCAAAACTGATTTCTGTATAAGTTGCAGGGACGAGAAGGAATTGGAATATGTAAAATATCTCCTATACCAGTGCCCTGCTCTTCAGGAACGATGGTTATCCTGAATTGGAGGACGGTTCCTTGACAGCTCGGGCGATTTAGCAGCGGAACAAGATCAAGATCCAAATGGTGTTGTTAGTTTTATGTACTGATGGTGTACTATAAAGTTGATTGCAATTGGCCTCTTTTGGCATCTGGATGATCTTCTTCTTCGTTTAATGGCGGTAAGGCTATGATTAGGAGTAAAGGGATTATAACCCTCCCACTTAACAGCATCCCTAATGGTTCGCCTATGGGGTTCGCCGGTAAGGCCTCCCAATTTTGAATCACTCAATATTTGGTGTTAAAGTTTTCAGGACTGCCTCTCGTTCGCGTTTGTACGGAAACGTTATTTGGTATTGCCTCTTTGACCGGGTTCGTCAGATCTCAAATTCGATAACTTTATACATCTTTTCGAGTTATACACCGGCCGGCCTTCGGTTTCACATACAGGTGCAAAAATCCGAATACCGCGCCTAGCCGACTCTCTTCTCTGATCGGTTTACATTTGCCGGCCAAATTTCCGGCTATACCTACTCACTCTTTTATTTTTGGCGAACCAGAGGTGCAGATAGGAATAGCATGCCCCACGGCAGTGCTAGAGCCCAAGCAGGGCTTATTGGGAGCGATGCAAATGAACAGCTATCTTAGGCTCTGATCCATAACAAATGATTCTAAAACGTGTCACTGTTTGGTGCGGATTTTGGGCTTGATGCATCATTGGGCTATTCTTCGTCGAAAATGCGGCTGGTCCTGCAATGACAGAGCTAATGTAGCTTACTATCGCGGCATAGGAAACCAGTTTTTTATGCCTTTATTGCATAAATGTACATGGACGACATGTGGTTTCAACAATTGGTGTCACATGCCATACAGCCCGAGATACAATTGAATAAAAGCATGATTCATTTCGTGGGCGTGTAATTTCACGTTGAATTGGCCGCCCCTGATTATATGATTAAACGCCCACACCTTGAAGGAGCAAATTGTGACAAATTTAGCCAAATTTATTCAATACGGATAGAATTTGCTCGCCTTCACCAAGATTGGACGGAGGGCGACTGAGGTAGAGTTCTTTTGACTGATGAGTCCAGGTTTTGTCTGCGCTCATTAGATGAACGTAGCAGAGCGTGAAGACTAGAGATGTAACGGATATCCGGTTAGTATCCGTTATCCGGCTATCCGGACACTTTTTTTTCTATCCGGCCGGATTGCCGGATAGAGAGTAAGTATTCGGCGAATACCGGATAGGTAAAATAAATTGGGGATCTTTTGCTCAGCGGTTCCATTTCACTTTATTTGCTACAGGAAAGTTCAATAAGTATGTACCTATCGTAATATTTATTCATTACTAGCTGCACGCGTTCGGATAACAAAATAGGTGACGTCTGCACAATGGTTTTTTATATGTGCGGTGTCTGTATCTGCATCGGAATTTACACGTATACGCACATATGCATCTGTGCTCACTCAAATGCCCATAATTCACACACCGATGCAGATACAGACATCGCACATAGAAAACATCCTTTCTACAGACGTCACCTTTAATGGAAAAAAAATTCATTGGAATCGGTTAACGCGTTTGGCCAAACACCGGCAACAAACTCAAATATGAATTGATTTTTATATATATAGATTAATAACTAACGTAATAAACAAGGAATACAAAAATGTAAAGAACACAAAAATTTCGCAAACGTACAATAAGCGTCTTAGTTCGACCAGTAATTTATGCCAACTGTGTGTTCTACTGATTCTCCGTAGCACTCTCCACATTCAACACACTTGCCGTACAAACATTTAACGGAACCAAACTAGTTACAACTTGTACACGTGTCGTGTTTGAACTAGAAAGCATTGCTATGAATGTATTCTGCTCTCGACAATATATTCGGCCGCCGGATATTCGGCTATTCGGCCAAAGTATATGCCGAATATCCGGTATCCGGTATTTAGCCAAATCGCTATCCGTTACATCTCTAGTGAAGACGGTCAGGTAAGAGATACTCTTCGGCAACAGTTGCCCAGCACGAACATTTTTCGGGAGGTTGCGTCATGGTGTTTGCAGGAATTTCCATGCGCGGAAAAACAGAGCTGTGCATCGTGGAAGGATTGGTGAACTCCAGTTATTACATCAACAATATTCTGGAGGAATATGTCGTTCCATTCGCACCATTTATTGGAGAAAACTTTCTGCTGATGCAGGACAATGCTAGACCACACTTTGCTAGGTGCATTTCCGACTACTTTCAAGAAGCTCGGACATGAATGAAATCGAACACGTTTGGGCCATTTTATTATGTAGAAAATTCAATTTTATTTTGTGTAACTAATTGTTTTTGAAGATGATAGACCGTAAATGACCTCCTTGCTCATCCACGCATATGCGACACCTGATCAGAAAATTATTCATTCCGGCCTTAAGGGTTGGATATGGAATTGCCTAAGCTATTGTTTTTATGAACTGCTTCAATTTAGTCAAATTCGTTGGTTTCGTTTTGTACTCCTCTTGATATAACCCCATAAAAAAGTCTGGTACAGTCAGGTCAGGTGACCTTGTGGGCCAGCGGAAAAAGTAGTTTCTGGATATTAATTTGTTTGGAAATTTACGTTGGAGCTCCGCAATAACCGGTCTGGCTATGTTTGCAGTTGCTCCATTTTGCTCGAACCAAATGCTGTTGAAACGGATATTTCTTCGTCGCAGTTCTGGGTAAAAATAACTCCTTTGACATCCTAAAACAACGGTCCCCATTGACAGTTACTGCTACACCGTTTTCTTCAAAGAGGTATTGCCCCACAACGCACCTTGATGAAACTGCGTACCACACAGTGACTCCTTCTGGGTGCAGTACTGTCTTATGGAGTATTTCTGGATTAGATTCACTCCATGTACGCAATTTTGCTTATTTACATTGCCGTTTAGATCAAAATGTGCCTCATCAGACATAAACAAGCAATTTATCAAGCCTTTGTCTTCTTCGGTCATTGCAATAATTTTTTCGCAAAGTTCCAGGTGAATAGCCAAATCCAGATTGTTTAATTTGCTTGCGATTTGAACTTTGTTCGGAAACGAGTTTAAGCCATGATGAATTATCCGTTGTTACTCCAATTTGCGCCGATAAGTTTTGAGTCGAAACGCTTGGATTTGCCTGAATTGACGATGCTACAGCCGCGATTGTGTCTTGAAACCAAACGATGGTACGATCTTCGTGCGATGCTTCCAGATTTGCCAAACATGTTTACCAGTTTCACAATGGTTCATCTACTCGGGGGAGTGCCGCCAAACTCCCGCCTTAATTCTCCTTGGACGGAAATGAAGGACTGCAAAGCATTGTACCGCTGCACTATCCAAATCCTCTTTTCTGTATCCCAAGCATTCATTTTAATAAATCTAAATAGTAACCTGCCAAAAAAAGAAGCCGGTTACTCACACAGAAAAAAAAGTTATTGCGTTTTGTTTTTGTAGCACGATTCATGCACCACCCTGTATTACCGGCCACAGCGCTTCGAATCGTAATGCTTTATGAATCAATAAAAAATTTACTGTTTTCTATCAAAATTACTTCATGCCAGAATTGTGGGACATCCTCTACTTGTACCAGGCAATTCTGTTTTATTTTCTTTCTTTATTAACGCTTTCAACAAGAATATTTAGTTCTCAATCAATCAAACCCCTTTGTGGGTAATCTTTCCTTTCTAATCGTTCATGTTGTTAAATCATGCATTTGTCATGCACTCGTTACTCCGGCTTGGCGACTTATTCTTTTGGTCATCAGAATTCATGCGCATGTCATTACTAACTTGCAACGAAAGTTAATAGTTCACCTCTATTTACCACACCCATTTGCAAATGTTTCTCTTTCTTTCTTTGCTATCCAAAAAAAATGCTCAAAAGTTCTTTCTCATTAATATTCTTAATGTGTGACGTGTGACGATAAAGAATTCAGAGTAATGAAACTAATAAACAATATAATGAAGGTATAACTGTTGCTGTTTCTCTAAATGGAACTGAGGTGAATACCAATTCACTAAAATGTTGACTTTTGCTAACTGAAACATTTTTGTTGCAATTATTTTGCCGTTTCTTTGAGTTGTATTGGAATTTTAAATAGTTTTTTTTTGGCATGAAGAATGGGTAGGTATGCAAGAACAAGGTAGTCCACTTTCGCAAATTGGATGCAGCTAACATTATGTGCTGTTATTTGTGTATTGGGATTTTTGCTATTTTCAAGGCGAAACAACTTCCGCTAACACGACCTTTTACTTAGACGTTAGTTCAAGTGGTTTTAATCTGAATGTATGTGGGAACGCTATAAACTGTGAAGCCGGACTTCGGTCACTTATTTTAATCCTTTTGCTGAATCAGAAGGCAAATGTTCTTATGACATGATTCAAATGTTGCGATAGGAAACTTAAATCAGCCCCTCGTAGTTCAACCAATGTGGAGCATCAAAAGTTTTTGTTAAATGGTCAAGGAAGAACTTTTATTTGAAGTGCACTATTCTTTACCGGCTAGACTTTCAGCAAGATATTGTGCTCTATATTTTGATAAGCTAATTCCATAAACAAATGATCATCAATGTCAAAACTAATTCGTGGCTTAAACACTTGCAATCCGTACCGAGGTTCATTGTTATCACTATCAAAGTCACTGTCAAAATTAGAATCAAAAAAATTAAGCAGGTACACTCTGCTTTTTCCTAAGACAAAGTACACTTGTCAAAAACGCTCGACTGTGACTTGGCAGCACTATGCTGGCTGTCATTTGACATTTCGGCTGTTTTCTCCAGTCAAACTGGAGTATATTGATTCTAAAAATTAAATTCCAAAATACTAAACGCTCGACTGTGACTTGGCAGCACGATGCTGGCTGTCATTTGACATTTCGGCTGTTTTCTCCAGTCAAACTGGAGTATATTAAACTTAAAAATTAAATTCCAAGATTAAGTTATATAAAAAGAGTAAAAAAACGATCGACTGTGACTTGGCAGCACTATGCTGGCAGTCATTTGACATCTCGACTGTTTTCTCCAGTCAAACAGGAGTATATTGAACCTACAAATTTAATTCCAAAATACTACTCAAACTAGGCTTAGATAAAAAGAGTACAAAAACGCTCGACTGTGACAAGGCAGCACTATGCTGGCTGTCATTTGACATTTCGGCTGTTTTCTCCAGTCAACCTAGAGTACATATATTGAACCTAAAAATTGGGTTCCATAATACTACTCTGATTCTTCTTAGATAAAAAGAGTAAACAAAATGCTCGACTGTTACTTGGCAGCACTATGCTGGTTGTCATTTGACATTGCGGCTGTTTTCTCCAGTCAAACTGAAGTATATTGAACCTACAAATTAAATTCCAAAATGCTACTCTGATTCGGCTTAAATAAAAAAGAGTACAAAAACGCTCGACTGTGACTTGGCACTATGCTGGCAAGAAAATAGCAACTTAAAAGTGAAAAGCTGACTCCAATAGGTCAAGTGGTTTGGAAATGGTAGCGGCTCAATATTTTTTTGTTAAAAATAAAACTTCACACGCAAGTAAACTTTAGGGGTTTGTGTCAGTTCAGTAGGTGAGAAATGTCAACGTTTTGACATTCGATAATGGTGTTTGGAACCACTGATCTATATCCATCCACTTAAAGACTTACCGGCGATAGGTAGTTATTCCCGCTAAAGTAAGCGTAGGTAAGTAGGATAAGTTTGTTGTTGTATTTAACATCCAAATGTGACAGCTACAGTACGTTCTCGATTATCGCAACTAATTAAAACAAGGGTGGTTGCAATGACCGAGGTTGTTGCAATAACCGAGTAAATATTTTTTTGGCTCAATTCAAGATGCAATGATTTAATTGAAGCACCTTTATTAATTTTTTCTATTATTTCACTTTTTACTTGACAGTTTCATAATTTTTTTAGTAACACCCATGTTTTTCGAAACACACAAGCGACTGATCACTGGACAAAATTCATTAAACTAAAAAGAAAATCTTGCATTGTATAGATACATATGATGTACGAATCATACAACTTCATCGTACCATCACTCAAAAGTAGCGGTAAAATAACTGGCGAGACAAAATGTAACGCAACAGAGAAAAACAAACATAGCCAAGAACGTGAGTAAATAAAGACAAGAATTTAAAACAAAAGTTGCACTTATGGAGTCAAATTTTAAAGAGTTGCAATTACTGCGTCAACAATGATATAAATTCAGCTGTTGCGAAAATCGAGGAGTTGCGTGAATCGAGAGTTGCGTTAATCGAGAACGTACTGTAGTTTAATGTATGCCAGACCACCCAGCTCAAATCAATAATAAATAGTTCCACTTCCTACAAACAAACTAAGTGATTGAGAAAACATAACGAAGTCAAGTAGGTACAACTATATTACTGCCACAGTGCCACTTGATACCTGAAAACTGAAGAGAAACCTAAGACTTTCATGGGACCTGGTTAAAAGCTTGAAAGTTTTCATATTTCTTCGAGTGTAGCTACATATGTACCTACTCATTTGTCTGTGAATAAGCACCTAATAATAGAAAACATCATTATGAATTTTGGTTGTTGTAACGCAGTTCAGGAGGACCCATCAAAAAGAAAAAAATAACTGCGAGGCATGATAGATCGTCGAGAGAAAAAGAACGAAGAAGAAAACAAAAGCACTTTAAAATTCAGCAGTCGGCCAATTTAATTACTGGGGCAAGAGGACAACCGTGTTAGTAAGCAACCGACCAAAATACCGTATACCGCAAGATGCTATCCGTGTGGTAGTACTGCGATATGAGTATAGCATTCAAAAGCAGACTGTAAATAAGAAGCTCATAAGCATAAGTAAAGTATACCGGCCTACGTATATTACACACACTCAAACACTTACAATTAAATCAACATCCAACTTCAGGGCATCTAACCATTGCGCAAAACCCAGCACTCCAAAGCGACGTCATACTCATTTCAGATATTGTGTCATTGACCGTTGTGGCGTTGTCACTTGGGAGTTGGACATCACATCCCAGTATGATGCACAAACAAATGTGTTTCTTTCATTCCGGGCTCTTGTTGCGCTCAAAATGTAGAGGTACTCTTGAGCAGTTACCTTTTCTTGACACGGTTTTGCATGAGGCTTTAAAAAATTACCTACCAATATTATTTAGATACGAGTATGATGGAAACTATGAAGTACGTAAAACGAGTACCTAGGTACCTACTTTGTGGTTTTTTTTTTTATGACATTAGCTGAGAAAAATAACTAAGCCCTGTGTAAGTATCTAGAAGACAAGTATTCCGTTACTGAAATCCAAAAAGTGCTATGCGGCTTGGATTTTAATGATGCACGGAGTATGATGATGATGGGGAGCAGGCAGGGATCGTATGATTGCACGTAGTGTGAGGCGCTTAAGAAATTAAAGCAAATTGCTGTTTATTTGCATGGGAAAATTTATTTTGCACAGTAAACACGCAATCTGGTAAAGAAGACCCCTCTGTGCTGTCACGCAGAGTCACAATCATCAAATGAATAATAAATCACAACTAAAGAAGATTTGATTACAATGGAAATCGCTTGCACATAATCTCTTGCTATTTGCTTATAGGCTAAATAGAGCTGCAACGGAGACATCGAGTTAAGTAAATAAACTGAAGCTGCCAGTTGGCACAGTGAATACATCGCACTTGATATGACGCATTAGCTCCTATGTCATAAAATTTTACGGGGCGCTAGTTTTGCCCATTTTGCTTAGGTTTGCAATCTTGGAACGAAATTTTAGACTAGCGATATACCTATGTACGGTGACCAGGGTAAAGCAACAAGTATCCGAGCAGTTAACAGATATCTTGACCTTAACCTCATGTCTCCTTTTCTTCTCATCCTAATTCCCTTAACGCCCGCGCTGTGCAGCTATTACATCATAAGGTTCCTAAAAATCTTTTAAGTGCGTGTACATCAAAAAAAAGAAGTAAAAGTTGGGGCAGAGCTACTTGGCAGCGTCTTGACCATTTCAAAGTCCAGTGATCGTTTGATGTCTCTCAAACTGGTGATGCAAGGTGAGGTGTGGAATATTGTCAGTGCATATGCTCCCCAAGTTGGATGCGAGCTGAGAAAAATAGATGCATTCTGGCTAGATTTCCACAACCTCATCAAGAACATCCCGAAAGAAGAACTTTTGTTTGTTGGTGGAGATCAACAGACATAATAATAATAATTAGTTAGGGTATATTACACTGCGACCTATTGGTCTATTCTGTCCCCTGCTTGTACCTCGGAGAGGTTCATGCCCTCTTTCAGAGCCCTCTCTAGATACTTCTTTTGTGATGCGTATCGAGGTATTGCTCTGATTTATCCTTGGCAGGTCACCCAAGAGCACAGCGTCCAGTCCAGGTTCCTTGATGAATCTGAAAATGAGCTGTGGGTCCATGGTTTGTATGTCCTTGTCTGTTATTTGGTGCCTGCCCAAATATCTTATCCTTTTGTGGGCCACAGGATTCCAGTATGTAGGCTGGAGTTTCGACGGTTTCACTGCAAAATTTTCAGAGCCCGTCCTCTGATATACCCATTTTCCCTAGGTGCTCCTTGAGTCTGCAGTGCCCTGTGAGGAGGCCTGTTAGGATTCTTAGGTTGTTTTTGGTAAGGCTGATACAAGCTTTGAATCTCTTTTCGTTATAGTTTCCGAAGAGTTTCTTTGCTTGCCTGAGATTTTGGAGGTTGAGAAAGGTTTTGGCCCTTGTTTCTTCCTCCACTCCACTGAACTCTTCGTGTAGAGTGTGTTCTCCTATCCCGAAGAATGTTTCAGGTCCTATGAAGGGTTCCTCTGCCCCTTTTCTTGCCAGATAGTCCGCTGCCTCATTGCCTGTAATGCCAACATGGCCATGTACCCAGCAGATGGAAATTCTGTTGTTCTTGCCTAGTCTGTTCAGTCCGTGTAGGCATTTCCACACGAGTTTTGGTACTTGATGACGTAGGCGTCATGACTGTCAGACATTATTGCTATGTTGCAATTCCTCTAGTTTTTCTCGAGGTTGATTCGAACGCACCTGTCTATGGCACATATTTCTGCCTGGAAGATGCTGGTACATTTGCCCATGGATTTGTAGTGCTTAGTTCCTTGCCCAAACACTCCTGCGCCTCCTCGGTCCCCGAGCCGTCCGTGTACCACTTTGTTGTGTGGTTGCTCAGTCCATAAGTTGTGGATTCATTGCTCCAGTTCTCCTTATTGCTGAGCTTTATCTGGAAATTCTTCTCGAAGTTCAATTTCTTGATGCTATCATCCCTAGGTCTGGCAAGAAGTGGGAGTTTTTTGAGTAAGTTGCCGTGTTCTTTCGAACCGATGCGTTTTCCTCTTCCAATTCCCTCCTTTGCTATCCTTAGGATTGCTTTGTCTGCCGCGTTCATCACCATGACGAGTAGAGGGGTTAATTCCAATAACACCTCCAGGGCTGCGGTTGGGCAGTTACGCATTGCTCCGGTCATGCACAGGCACGCCAGTCTTTGCACTTTGCTGAGTGTTTCTCTTGTTGTGGCTATAGACTGGTTCGTTTGGCCCATGTGCATAAACGAACATATCGGGAAGACAAACGAAGACTATGAAGACGGCCGTGGAGGACTGGGATACGGCACCAGGAACTTTCCGGGTGAAGATATTTTAAGCATGTGTAAGTCATACGGTCGTATCGTTCTAAATACCATGTTCGTTAAACAAAGCCGTCACCTGGTCACTTACAGCAGCAGCGGAAATAAAACGCAGATTCATTACCATTTGGTAACACCTTTTATGAAGCCTGATTGCAAAGTAATCCTTTGAGAGACAATCGCCCAGAAAAACCGCCTCCTCCTGAGAGAAGTTTTTATGGCGGCGGGGGCGAATGGAATTACACAAAGCAAAATGTCTGCAATAATCAAATGGTACAATCTGGACAAAGAGAAAGGCGGAGCATTTTTTAGAAATGCAAAATCATCTCCATCACATCATTAACGAAGTTGAGGATGCAGAGTGCAGAGCACAAGATACACTCCGCTTCAACTGAATAAGCACAAACAGTTTCTAAGCTACGTTGTCCATTTTTTCAAAACCTTGTGCCGTAATATATCATTTGATGATGCAAACTGTTTGCGTATGATGTTGACAGAATAAATCGGAAAGCATAATTCAAAAAGTACCGCTATTTTTTCACTGGTTCCCTTGCAAAGCATTCAATATGGAAAAATGCAGTTTTATTTTGCGTCAACTGAATAAGCACAAGGTCATTATTTTCACTGCTTATGAGTATTCTGTGGAGATTGACACATTAGATCAACAGTTGAAGTGTTTTTAGTGAATTTTATTTGATTAATTGTATTTCAAAGAAAAATGGGTGGATCAAAATCTCTAAATAGTGTTGAAAGAGCTTAAATCGATTTACTAAAAGAACAAGAACTAACGGGGCGTTCTAAAGCTGACGAAATTGGACGAAGTTTTAATGTGATCTATTCTTATTTAAGAAGCAAAGATTCGTACGGAAAAAACATGAAAGGAGATCAAAAAACGGCAACAACAGCAGTTGATCGAAGTGCAATTTTAAGATGTGCTTCCAATTCCTGCGACTCTGCGGCAAAAATAAAGCAGAAAGTCGGTGTTACTGCAAGCGTTTCAACAGTGCGAAGGGTTATCAATAGTGCCAAACATCCAAAACGGTTAAAAATTCAAAAGAAACCACCACTTAACGAGAAACGCAAGGGTATGCGCTTAGAATTCTCTAGACTCCATATGAGTTTTAAAAATGAATGGCGTCACGTAGCTTTTTCGGATGAGAAGAAGTTTAATTTTGATGTCCCTGATGGATTTAATTATTACTTCCACGATGTGAGGAAAGAAGAACGATTTTTAGCGCGGCATCATAGTCGAGAAGGTGGTGTTATGGTATGAGGAGCAGTTAGCTATTATGGCACTGTTGAGCTTGAGTTAAAAACCTCAAAAATGACAGCATTAGGTTAGGTTAGGTTAGGTTTTATATGGCTGTCGGCAGAAGCCGACACACTTAAACCAATTTAGGTCCATTGTGATACCACGTATATTATCTACCTCAACTCTGTAGATGGGACTGGCCAACGACACGCGGTTGTTCTCAAACGGTCCCCCATCTACGTACTAACCGCGCCCAACGTCGTTTAATTACGGTGATCTGACGAGAACCGATTAACTCGACGTGGTATGGTCGTTGGTATGACTGCATTAAGTTATAAAGGAAATTTGAAAAGAAATTTTCATAAATTTTCAGGCATTTTTGGACCCATAAACTGAACTTTTCAGCGGGGCAACGCCCCTATCCACACGGCGCGCATAGTAAAAAATTGGATAGAGGAGCGGAATGTGGAATTCAATGGTCGCCGTACTCACCGGGCCTGAACCTTATAGAAAACGTTTGGGGATGGTTAGTACGAAAAGTTTATGAGTCTGACCATCAGTTTGCGGACAGAGAATCCCTTATTGCAGCCATTGAATGGAGGGAAATTTCACTGGGCTGAATAAAGAGGCTGTACGATTCCATGCCGGATCGAATTTCAAAACTAAATATTACGAATAAAGGCGGCAGTGCCCACTACTAAAATTAACCAATAAAAAACTATTTAAAGAAAAACTTGTTTCATTCAATCCCAATAACTTTTATTTCCAATTTCAATATTTGTGTCTATTCAGTTGACGCAAAATAAAACTGCATTTTTCCATATTGAATGCTTTGCAAGAGAACCAGGAAAAAAAAGCGGTCCTTTTTGAAATATTCTTTCCGATTTATTTTGTCAACATCATACGCAAACAGTTTGCATCATCAAATGATATATTATGGCACAAGGTTTTGAAAAAATGGACAACGTAGCTTAGAAAATGTTTGTGCTTATTCAGTTGAAGCGAAGTGTATATGGAATTCCCTACAACGACCTTGCTTGGCTAGAGCCAAATCACTGCTATGGGCTTTAAAAGGACACTACCAACACGGCAAAGAAACATGGTGGTGGACACATGAAGCGAAAGCAGTTCTAAGTGACAAGAAAGTGGCATTCAAAGCTTAGTCAAAGTGCTCCTCTGATAATACGGATGATCTGTATAGGGAGGATCTGTATAGGGAGTTCGAAGAAATTACTTCTTTGGCTGCTGATAGGAAACAGGCTATACATGAACTCAAGCTTCAGCTTAACAGGGGCATAACCATTTTCAAAACAGCCGCTCAGGGAAGGAGAAATGCTAAGGAAATCCGTTCGCCAAAGTTCATTAACAATGCTCAAGGTGGCAGCAGTGTTGTGAAGGACTTCTAAATGAACAATTTCCTCGGATAGATTTTCCGAGAGCCGTTCCTAACAATGAAGAAGTACGCGACTATACTGTCGAAGAAGTTAGGAAGGCGGGCAAAGGCTTCAAAAAATCGAAAAGCAGTTGGGCCGGACGAGATACCCTCTGAGTTCTCTCTCATCACTCATGATTCTCATCTCCAAACTGAGGAGAGGCGATCCAATGCCTACCCAGTACCCAGTGGAGGGAAAGTTATCTTCTTCCTTTGTAAAAAGGAAAATGCCATACGCGTGACTTTGACAATATTACGTTCAATCAAGCTGATGTCACACACCATGAAGATCCTTGAGCGGGTATAAGATGGCCCAATGCGAACAATAATACGGCTATCTAAAGACCATTGCTGGCATTGTCGCAGGAAAATCAACCACCGATGAAATCCAAAGTATAAGGATCATGATGGAAAAACATCGTGATTCCTTAAAGGATTTTCGTATTGTGTTGTTTGAATTTGAAAAGGCCTTTGATAGGCAACCAAGGAATCTGTTATGAGTGGTGCTGAGACAACGAAAAGTTCCAAAAATCTTCGTACAGATCATGGACGTATGAGGGAGTGAAGACAAGAGTAAGATGCCCCACTGTCGTCACCGAGGTGTTCCCAATTAAAGTTGGTGTACACCAGGGAAGCGTCTTAAGTTCCTTAATGTTTATTACAGTCCATCATCTATATTTGATGGAAAAGTGACGGACTCCAAAGGGCATCAGTTATTTTTCGCTGACGATGGATCCATCATTAGCGAGGAACGAACGTCCCTGCACCGAGCACTTGATGTATGGGTGAAAGTTTTAGACGGGAATCGGTGTCGTATTAGTCCGAAAAAACAGAATACTTGTGCTGCCCGTTCTCTGATTCACTCCGACCTATTCCAGACATTTATATGAATGGAAGAGTGGTTCCAAAGTGCGAAAAGTTCAAATATCTTGGGTCTATGATCAATAGCGAACCAGGATGTGATGACCATATTAGGCGTCGCGTAAGCGTAGGATGGATGAAGTGGTGGGAAAGCTCAGTCATCTTCTGTGAACGAAAAATGCCTGGTATACATTTCATAAAACCCAAATCCGCCCCTGCATCCTGAAAGGGGTTTTGAAATTGAATCCGTTAAAAAAATGATGGTACAAGCTGTGTTGCTTGTTGCAGCTATCATCTCTAATGCTCTTGGTGCAAATGGGATCGATTTATATCTCTAATTTTGCCCTACGCCATAGCACATTTTACCCACACAATATAACTGACGAAACGCATGCTTCATTTTGGTACTATTTTGACTAAATTGTTTAAAAAAAGGTCGGACACACAAGGGGATGTGACACCCACCCACAGTGGTTGGTTAACTTTCACCAATCTTCAATTTTGACCAAATACGCGAACGTATCTAAATCGATTATACCCACGAAATATCGATTACAGCGAGAAGCACATTTCTGAAGCTGGCATTGTGGACGAAAATAAATACAACCGTCTGTTACCAGTAAATATGGAAACAATCGCCTACTCAACGATGACTTCTTAGTTACTACGCACTAACTCCCATTAGATGCTAAACACCAAGTTGTTATTGTAGCCCACAATTTCCATTGTAAAATTTAGATATTCTATAGTAGCACGCGAACAATAATTATTTTTTATTACAATTGGTAATTTACGAATTTTACTTACGTAATTTGCTACCAACTAAAGCGTGAATTCAGATCGTAATTTTTTGTTTGCATACTAGTAAATTCGGGAAATCACGCATCATTAAGAAACAGGAATCAGTTTTGCATTCATGTTTGTAAGTTTAATTAGGCGCGTTCAATTTGCACAGCAACTGTGAGTTCCCTACTGGTTAACACTCTATCGCTTGCCAAATGTTGGTCACGTCAGTTATTCGATTAATGAGAAAGGGTAAAATAGTAGGGACTTGTAGTTGCCTGGCAAATTAAACCATTGCCATATCTTATACCTGTCGTTACTTTCAAATGTTTAAAAAATGTTCGGCCTAATTTAACTGAGTGGCAAAAAAGAAGGATTGCCACGCACTTTATTAAACTAATGGGATGAAACGCACACATGCATAAAATAGGTAAATAAACAATTAAGTTTGTTTTTACAGTTTTGCTTTAAGGCTTGCTTCTGGATGCGATTCGGCACACGTTGACTTTACTTAAAACAAACATTAATTTCCTAAAGTTAAAATTGGTGCAGAATATATTTTAAAATCATAACAAACAATTCCGCATCGACAGATTTGCCAAATTCAATTAGATCTATAGTAAAGTTCAGCCGAGAAAACCTTAAATGTCAAATACAGTGGAACAATATTGACTTTGGAATTTCCTTAAGCACCGGAAGACTGTTTACATTCCAAAGGAACATTTTTTCTCATTTCTCTCTAAACATATTTTCAATTGAATTGACAAGTACATAGAACTAAATTCGTAACGTAAAAGTATCTATAAATAATGTAGTACATCGTTTAAAACTTAATTTTGACTTGGAGATACATATCAGTGTTGCCAATGATCGTAAGGTCAAAGGAGAACATAAACCAGACGACTTGTGTCAATTGACCAATTAAAAAGTGCCAAGTTGTGGGCAAATATGTTTTATTACATTAAATTACTGTTGATAGATACGAGTTTATGGATAAAAGACATGACAATCTTATATCCGCCACATCAGATATTGGTGCATAGAATCATGATTTTTACCATAACGCATTTGGATTATTAATTTAATGCACATCAATGCTTTTTTGCAATCAGTGTTCTTCATAAAATTAAACAGCGGAATTAAGATTACAGGCTTTGATTTAATCCAAACAGGAATCATCCTGGGCATCGTTTACCACAGCGGTGAGTCTCTCAAGGTTAAACAAATTTGGTGAGTGACTGTTTTTTTTTTGTTATTACAAATGCGACCGTAAACAATTGTTCAAACACATTTTCAAATACAGTAAAAACTCTTTTAACCGGAACTCCAATAACCGGCAGCCTCTAATATCCGGAATTTTTTAAAGAAAATATTTGTGAAATTTACACTCTAATATCCGGAGAAACCTCTAATATCCGCAATGCTGTGTGCTGATGATTTCATGTAAATGTTCAAAAATTTGCTGTCTATGTTTTAGTCTGAAAAATAAGTTTACCGTTTGTCGTCTAGACTAAAAGGCAGACTTTAAGTTTTCTTTACCTACACCAAATAGCACATCTCGTGAGCACTCGTGGTGTTTGACATTGCAGTAAACATTTGTATCGCTATGTCGACAAAACGAGCCCGTAATGTTCTTCAAAATTAAGAAAAGGCTGAAATTGTAAACGATTTGGAGAAAGGCACACGCGTCCGATTAATTCGTAGCAACTATAGGATAGGAGAGTAAACAGTTTATGAAATAAAAAGAAATAAGGATGCAATTAAAAAGTTTTACGCGAATACTTATTCCACAAGGACGAATCAAAGTCGTAAGACTATGCGAAAAGCTGAGAATCCCAAATTAGACGAGGCACTTAATGAATGGTTTCGACAACGGCGTAGCGAAGGTATTCCACTATCTGGGCCAATCCTGATAGAAAAAGCTAAAAGGTTCCATGAGCATATGAAAATTAAAACTGAGTGCAATTATTCTCAAGGTTGGCTTCAAAAATTTAAGAACCGACATGGAATCCACGGCTTGCAAGCATCGAGTGAAAGTGTATCAGATGACCATGAAGCTGCTGTTCTATTAAATAATGTTTAATTTTATATAGGCCAACAAACGGGCATGGATTACCCAAGCAATATTTTTGGATTGGTACGATAACAACTTCATTCCTGAAGCGAGAAGACATTGCATACACCATAGTTGTGCAGCACATCCTGATGAAGAGCTTTGCGGTAAAATTGTTCCCTCCCAACTGTCCCTTATTCAGCCGATGGACCAGGAACTAATAAGAAGTCTAAAGGCTCATTACCGCAAAGAAATTTTGCGCCATATTCTGAACCATGAGAAGAAGCAAAGCTATGAACATTTTAAGCTTTTACATTTGGGATAGGCTGTGACTCAGAGGCTGCAGCATATGGCATTTTAACTGACACCGAAATCGTACAATGGTTCTGAATCCTCAAGAAAATACTGATCAAAATGGAAGCGACGAAGAAATCGAAGTTTTGCCTGAATCTAATGGAGTTATGATAACTGAGGTTATCCTCTCAATTCGAAAACCTATTAATTTTGTTGCGGAAAAAAACTTTATTTCGCAACAAGAAGTGATGCAGCTTTACAGATTGCAAGACAAACTTATAAAATAAAAACCGAAACTGCTAAGACAACAAACCTTGGATAGATATATTTCTTTTTAAAAAACACTTGTATATACTTACATACTTGTATAAATGTACTTATTAAAAACTGTCTTTTTTCGAAATCTCTTAACCTCTAATATATAATATCCGGATAAAAGAGTTTTTACTGTACTTAATCTTTATTACATCGGGCCCATTATATTCTCCCTCTTTACAGATTGAATTTCATTTTCTTCTTCTTTTAATAGCGGTGGGGCTATGATCAGGATTAAAGGGATAATAACCATCCCACTCAACTGCATCCTTAGAAATTGTATATTTAAGTTTAGAGCGTCCGCATAAGGACCAATAAATAAGAATAAGTATCCTGTTAATTTTAAATTAGGTTTAATCATTTTTGTCTAGTATGTAAGTAGTTATCTAACAATGAATAAAAAAATGAATTTCAAAGTCAAAGTCATCCTTAGAAATTAACGGCAAACCTCACGATTTTGAATCACTTCGTCGCTGAGGCCTATCAAATGCTGGTGTTGCTGCATTTGTGTGATCGAGGAGTTTTTAGGCCTGTCTCTATTTCGCGTTTGTATTGGAACGTTGATTGACATTGCCTTTTTGACAGGGTTCGATCTCTCCTTTGAACATGACAGTATCAACTGAGCCGCCGGTCGCGCTCCATTTTTTTTTTGAGACGTTGACGTGGAGGCTTCCTCACATCTTGGAACTTTTATTCGTTCAATCTTTGTTACTGCCGCTGTTATGCGAAGCATTTTCATCTCAGCTGCCGTTACGCTTTGTACGCTGTCCAACATTGTAAAACGTATGTGAGCGCCCGGCGCACAACTGCAGTGTAGCTCTCAGCTTAGGGGTCATTTTCGGATCACAGAAGATGTCCGAGTTTTCCCGCCATTTCATCCACCCTACGGTTACGCGATGCTTAATGTCGTCATCACACCTTGTTTCGCTTTGATAATAGATCCCAGGGTTCCTCTTTCATGTCTCAGAAGTCCTTTTTATCTACTCTGGTCGAGCTTTGGCCATAATTTTCTATCTGTGCTACACTGGCTAAGCTGATTCCATCTAAGGTTTGCTTTTTTAGCGCATCGGGTTGGATGAGGTAGTTAGCAGACGACATTGGTGCATCAATGTTGTCTATTTGTACCAGAGGAGTCTCGTCTAGCCAATTCGTCAGCTTCACAATTACCTTTTACATCGCTTTGACCTGGTACCCAGTAAAGGGTGATATTTCACTGTGTAGCTATCTCATTAAGAGATACGCGGCAGGCTCCATAATGATCCTTATACTTTGGATTGCAATGGTGGTTGATTTACCTGCAACAAACCAGCACTGATTATTTTCGGCACTGGCTATCTAATACCCGCCCAACGAACTTCATGGTGGTTGACATCAGCTTGATTGAACGGTAGTTGTCACAGTCGCGCGTATCGCCTTTTCCTTTGTACAAAGTAAGAAGGTAACTTTCCATCCACTGCTTAGGCATTGGATCGAAAATAATGCTCCAGCCAAGAGGATCTTCGACTCCCAGCCGCCTGGTACGAGAAGGCAAGGAGGACCGAACCTCCGTTTTAAAGACCAAGCCATCGCGGATGCCGGAGCGCTTGGTGTGGACAACTGGAAGCAGCGTGCCAGGGATCGAAGAGGATGGAAGGCTGCAGTGTCTCAGGCAGAGACTTCACGGGTCGGGAGCCCGTTAAGTAAGTCATTAAGTAAGCGTACCCGGGATCCCAGAGGATGGTAGGCAGCAATGTCTCAGGCAGAGACTCTTCACGGGTCGGAAGCCGGTTAAGTAAGTAAGTAAGTAGTTATTTTAGATGCATTAGCTTAGAAAAACATTTTACTTACACTGATGCAGGTGGAAATGGTGTGATGGTAGTGTATTCACAAAGTGATTGGCAGGTCGTGTGTTCGAATCCCAACCAGGGCCATGCTTTGTAAAATTGAATACACTCAACAATTAAAATCGCCCTTAAGCAATTAAGGCGCCACCTGTGGAGAAAAAACCCTATCGCATCAAAACTTCTTTCCTATCCTCCTATTCTTTTAAGTAGCAAGCAGCACCCAAAAACAGGCAATGAATCATTTGCTGGGTGCTGCTTTTTTATTATTATTATTATGCCCACGCCCTCAATCCCCGTCCAACCCGCCCGCGGGACGGATCTTTTATTTATTTATTTATAAGTAAATGTATATTGTATTATTCCTTGATTTATGTATTTAATTTATCATTTTATTTTAATTTAAGAGTGTTAGAGTGTGTGACTTATTATTTGGCTTAAACAAACCATTTATTTCCATTATTTATTTATTTGTAAATATATTTAATTGTCTGAATTTATTATTTTTAATAATTCTTCCTTAAATTTGTTAACATTTGTTAGAGTCTTAAGTTCATTGGGTAGATTGTTAAATTGCTTTAGTCCCTTAATCATAACTGTATTTTGAGCGCACACTGATGACCTAAATTGTGGTCTAAAGTTTTGTCCATTTCGGAGGTTATACGGTTGGCTTTCACTAATGTATTCTAAATTATTTAGCAGATATCCCGGTAACAAATCATTTTTCATTTTAAAAACAGACACTAATACACTAAATTTTATTTGCGGTCTAATATTTAACCACCCTAGTTTATCTAACATATACTTCACGTGCGTTAATCTATGACACTTTAGTATTATTCTCATTGCCTTATTTTGAAGCCTTTGTAGTCTTGTTAAATCTGTTTCAGTTGATAGATATAAAATTGTTGTGCAGTACTGAAAAGTACTGAAATTTACTTAGCCTAGTAAAGAAATATATTTTCTTCGATACTTTTTTGCATATGTAATCTATATTTGCTTTTAAATTGATTTTGTCATCTATAATAATCCCAAGCAGAGATGGCAGAGTAGTTTACATCAGGTAGTCTACACGTAGTTAATCGGGTAAACTACACGGCTGATTTGTTTCATTTACTACCTACATTTGCTACGTGTGCTACCTACACACAAAACGTTAAATTTAAATAAAAAAAAAATAACTAGTGAAAAACACTGAACGACATAGGAACCAGTTGCGTAAATGAGCCAAATCAAGGAAGAAAAACGCAAATTTAATGCCAAACTCCAATAAGTCTTTGTCACAAAAACTTCACTTCCACCACCGTTGCCTTCGCCACTATAACCATAACCACTTCTTCTAAGCTTTTTATTCAATGAAGCAAAAATGCCCTGACCTTTGAAGAATTTGTCATAATCATTTAGTTCTCCAGCTGAGAATATTTCAACGAAATGTAGCGTAACCTCGTTTCGCTGCGATGTTGTTAAATTATTGCCAAGATATCTTGGAAGCAAGCTATATGCCGCTATTGCATCGATGGAGAGCGCAATTTCTTTCTTTGCGCTGAGAAAGTGGTCATATTTGCCTGACAATTGCATTTGTAGCCACAAATCTACAGCTTCAGAGAAAATAGTTGCATCATCTTGACACTTGTTGATCAATTTGCCAACTGGATCGTAGATACAAATTTCTTTCGCTATTGACTAGATGAAATTTTCATTAAACAATAACTACTTAATTTCCGTGGTAATCTTTATATCAGTATCTGTAGCTGCTAAAATCTTCATATGATTCACCAGTGCACCAGCGTACATCTATTTATCAAACGTATATTCTTTTTCCCCCACAGTTATCTTTTCTATTCAATTTGTCAATTTGGTGGTTAAATGGACATTTCAAGCTACATTTTGACGTCCAGCGCTACGTCTGCTACATTTAATTACGTTAACTACATTTAACTACATTAACTACCTCATTTATGTAGCAGAAGTAACAAATGTAGTAAATCAAAAAAAATCGAATTTCTGCCATCTCTGCTCCCAAGTATTTAAATTCATTAACAAGCTCTATGCTCTCTCCATCGATGTTCACATCTATACTTTCTTTGCTGTTCATACACATGCATTTTGTCTTCTTAATATTCAATCTTAGTTTATTAATTTTTAGCCATTTACTTAGTGCTTTTAGATCATCATTTATTTTATTTATGCAAACTTTTGCACAGTTTCCACTAATAAACAAAAGTGCGTCATCCGCAAACATACATAATTTACTATTTTTCACAACCTTGTTAATATCATTAATGTACATTAAGAATAGGGATACTCCCGTCCCAATACCGAGCCTTGCGGTACTCCTACATTGACTTCACATGCATTTGCAATATTATTGTTTACGACTGTGCGCCGTGTCCGCCCATTTACATACGACTTAAACCAATTCAGCTCATTGTCTTTAACTCCATATTTAAAAAGTTTCTTTATGAGGATTTCACGATCCACTGTCTCAAAAGCTCTCTTAAAATCCAAAAATACAGCTACAATTATCTTTTTATACCCTATTCTAGGGGTATATTAATTTTGACGCATAGTTTGTAACATACCTTAATATTGCCCGTAGGCCCCTAAAAGTTACTATATTTATGATCAGCATCGATAGTAATGTCGATCTAGCCATGTCCGTCCGTCCGTCCGTCCGTCCGTCCGTCGGCAAAAATTAGGCCTTTAAACTGGACCTAGAGAGCTGAAATTTTAACCATATGCTCTCTAGGGTCCCGAAATAATCAAGTTTAAGAATTTTTGAAATCCGCCCACAGACACGCCCACAAACTCAAAAAAACAAAATTTTGGAAAAAATCGAATTTTGAGCTAGAGAGCTGAAATTTTTTATATATGATCTATGGCCCATAAAACTGATTGAGACATAAAATTTCCAAAATCCGCCCACTGACACGCCCACAATTAAATAAAACAAATTTTGGGAAAAATTGAATTTTGAGCTAGAAAGCTGAAATTTTTTATATATGATCTTTGGCCCATAAAAATGCTTGGGACATAAAATTTTCAAAATCCGCCCACTGACACGCCCACAATTAAATAAAATATTTTTTTTCAAAAACCAAAATTTGAGCTAGGGAGCTGAAATTTTTAATATATACTCTCTAGGGGCCCTTTATGCTCATGTGTAAATATTTTCAAAATCCGCCTACTGACACGCCCACAATTATTTTTTTTTTATTTTTGAAAGTCCAAATTTTGAGCTAGGGAGCTGAAATTTATAGTATATACTCTCTAGGTGCCCTTTATGCTCATACTTAAATTTTTTTTAAATCCGCCTACTGACACGCCCACAATTAAATAAACCAATTTTATTGAAAAACCAAAGTTTGAGCTAGGGAGCGTTTTTATTTACAAAAGCTTAGTTTTTTCGATAAAATCCTTTAAATTTTTGTCACGCCCACTTATGAGATATAGGAATAAGAATAGGGTATCCAACAGTTCGCCCAAGCGGACTGTAGCCCGCCCCTATGTTTTTTATCTATTTGAGGGATAAAAACTTTTCAAAATCCGCCCACTGATCACAAGAGTATCCTTGCCTAAATCCAGATTGATGTTCCATGATATATTTATTTTCTTCTACATAATTTCTGAGTTGCTTCTCCACTATTTTTTCAAATGTTTTTTTCGTATAAGGGAAGCATGTTAACAGGTCTGAATTCTTCAGGCAGAACGGTATTCGCAACTTTTTCAATAGGTCTAATCATTGATTCCTTCCATCCACTGGGAAAAACACCTGTCATCATCGACTTGTTAAAGAGCTCTCTTATTACTGGCCCAATTATTTCTATTCCATCTAAAAACATGTTTGCACTCATAAAATTATAGTCTCTTTTTTTGTCCATTTTTTTTAATTCCACTACTATGTCCTTCGTACGTATGCTTTTAAACTTAAACACTGTTTCAACTTGCATCAAATCATTATCGTAAGTTAACGCCGGTATCTCTTTAATAATTTTTTCTACACTTTCTACAAAGAGAAAGAATGCTGCTTGCAGCAACAAAAAAAAAATACCTGCGCTGTGGTAACATTATAAGGGTACTGTACCAATTACAGAATCCTTTTAGCGCACGCTACTTATAAAAAAAAAACTAAGTAATATCGCATCAATTATGACATATTGGAAAATCAATGAATATGCGTGAAGTATGTTCCTTGAATCGGAAATATACATATTTGTTTCCAATCAAAATGCGTACAACGAAAACAACTTAAACATTTCTCTTTCAGTTGTCTGCATCTTTTATACAACAAAAATAATTTGCATGAAGTAAAAGTGCAGGAAGTTCACTCAGTATCTCTGTCTGAATAGATGCATTTAAAAGCGTACCGAGGAAATACGACAAATTCTCTATTCTTCTTCGGATTAAGGGCCTTCGTTTATATTGATTCATTCAGACTTTTTCACTTCACGTGGAACTTGTGCGAGTGTTCGAGTGCATTTTGTTTTTTTTTTTTAATTATTTTTATTGCACAGCCTCAAAAGATGTAAGCCGCTCGTACTCACAAAAGAGACAGGTACAGAATAATGCATCTAGCCACCTACCCCCATTTAATGTAGCGGTTTCGTAGGTACCTTTGGATTTTGAAATGCATCTTGCCAATAATAAAAGATTTTTTGTTTGCGTTCGCATACTTGGGATGCGGTTGGCGCAGTAGCTGTAAGTTCAGTCTTATCTTCATGCTATTCCAAATTTCAAGCCAGCGTTTGGTATTATCTCCCACTTGTATCTTATCTTCAATGCGAAGAGGATACAATACAATGCACTGTTTGGAAGTATTACGTTACGGTAAAGGCGTATATGTAGGTACGGTATATTCAAAGGTTCCTGCATCATGGATTTTTTTATACACAGTAAAGAAACATGCGACTTTTATCCATACTCAAATGGATAAGATGAAGTTTCTTTTGGGTATCCGACTGCACAATGACGTTGCAATGCCATAAGATACAAAATGGAGAGTAATGATTCGTTACGTGGGATTTGTCTTTGTGTTTCTAATCCTCAAACTCCTCACGGTGCCGCGATTAAATGTCAAAAATAATATCTTTAAGCGGCTTTACCGGCTTTATTATAACGGTCGTAAAGTTCTCCGCTCTTGAAAGATATTTTTATCTAAAACATCACAAAGAACTAACTGTCTTCTTTAAATATTAATTTCTTCTTATAACCTGACATCAAGAGTGTGGGCTCAGTGGTTAGTTCGTTAGATTGCTGAGCGAGAGATTCGAATACCACCCAGGAACACCTGACATTTGTTTCACTAGGCCTTATATTGCCCTTTAATGCCTTTTTTTACCTCAGCGAAAAGTGCTGTGGCGTTTTTATTAATCAGCATTTGTGATTATTGCATGTAAACACTTGAACAGAAAGGCTTGCTGATGTTTGCTAAAGTCAACACACTGAAACCCACAGGCGGACCAGTAGGAGCGCAGTAAAGTGGGAGGGGTTATAGTCCCTTTAATTCTGATCAAAATTTCTCTGTCAAGGAAAAAGAATACTTAAAAGGAAAACGATAAAAATTATTAAATGAAAACCTCTACAATGTGAATTGGTGGTGACGCGAAATAAGGCCAACATCGCAGGATTTTGGATTGTTTCTTTTTTAAAAGTGAAATAATACCAGCCTTAGCTTGGCAGTATCTATGTTCATATTCAATTTTTTTTCTTGCTTACAAAATCATAGAAAACCAAGTTAGGTTCCGGGTTGATGGAACAGAGCGAATCTGGAACACCGCACTTAGGTCCGTGTTGACCCATTGTGATACCCTTTGTTGGGTGAGTTGACCTTGTTGTTTTGACCTTTATCATTCATCCTTGATTTTGACCAAGTTGCCCACAGGATGTCCCTGTAAGCCTGTAAAGATTTGAAAGTGAGACATCAGACAGAAAAAGTATCTTCCAAGTGTTCTGTTCCTCAGGTGACATAGGCTTGGGCAGTGACAGAGAAAGTGAGGTGTATCCTCATTGGTCTCCTCGTCACCACATCCTCTACATATGACGTCATCCTTGAGATTAAGTTTCATTGTGTGGTTCCTTAGCAAATTGGGACCAGTAAGAGTTCCAATCAACTTAGACGGTGAGTTTTAGTCATAACCTTAAAGTTTGTTGGTTCGGTTCTTACCATATTTTGGCCACAGTTTGCGTGATATGTCGTACGTGGTAAATGATTTCAACCTGTTGTTGGCTTTCATTTGGATCTTGAATTCCACTCTTTGTCTGAG
The DNA here is from genome assembly GCA_949715645.1 of Portevinia maculata. Taxonomy (NCBI): domain Eukaryota; kingdom Metazoa; phylum Arthropoda; class Insecta; order Diptera; family Syrphidae; genus Portevinia; species Portevinia maculata. The sequence goes on along the minus strand of OX454528.1, from coordinate 135,846,651 downwards.
ATGATTTGACCGTGTGAAGTGCTGTTCTTAGTCCATCGAAAACCAGTTCTATGAAAGATTATCTTCTCGCTAGTTGTCGGATATGTTCTTGCATCTAGGGACCCAGCAGAGACTCGTCTTATGCTGTGAGCCAAGAAGTTTGAGCTCCTCGCCAGAGCTGCGAACAACGCGACACTAAATTTCGGTCACTGGGTCCAAATGGTTAAACTGAACTGGAGGACGGATTGGACGATGACTTGAGCCCCTCCCGCTCGCCTCCCGCTCCCCTCCCGCAGATCACCCCAAACCGATTCCCCTGCAATGGAAAAGAGATCTCACTGAAGTTAGATTGTATCAGTCACTTCAGTCGGAACTCCACTCCGAGGGCGAGACAGTAACCCGGCGGATCGACTGAAACGGTCTCCCCCGGCCTTGCTGCCTTCCCGCTATGCAGACAAAACGGGAACAGAGTTGAGGTTAGATTGTAACAGTCACCACACTCTGCTTCTCTCCCATGCCTCAAAACCTGCACCACAAACCCCCGAACTCAGTCATGATAATTCCAAATCGACTATCAAGGCCGCCCCTCCCTGCTCCCTTTCCGCGGAATGGTGTAACTTGAGGCTCGTACTGCAACAATCGCCACAAGCCGCACCTCCCCCCCCCCCCCGCGATGCGTGCAGCGGGGTTGGACCACCTTCAGTCACGCCCTCTAGCACAGTTTTGTAACCAACTACTTGACTGTGCAGCCGGTACACCCCGACCCCCCCTCCAAGAAATGTAATAGCTTGCTTGGGATTCTGTATCGGTCTCCCTGGCACGGTATTGCCTGCAAAGAGAGTGAAGAGCAGTTTGAGGTTCGATTGTAACAGTCATCTCAAAAGACACTTCCCTCCCCCGGTGATCAGGAGGCAATAGCCTCCCTCCGTGGCGCAGAATTTGAGATCGACCTGTGGTTTGATTACATCAATCACCTCATCTCGATCGCAACCCTTGGTTCGGATGTCGGGCGAAAGTCGCCTCTGCACTAGTCACTCTAACATATTGCAACCCATGCGAAACACAGCCAGGCTGCACACCCTGACCGCTTCATCAGTATCTTCCCCCCTAAAACCACTACCTCACAGGAGGCAATCACAGGGAACCCAGTAGGCCGAGCGGCGACCGGCAGAACACCCCCCCCCCCCTTTTTTGGTATCACAACGGGCCGAAACTGCGGCCTAAGTGTGCCTGGGCTCAAGCCCTCGCAGACACATTACCTAACCTAACCTAACCTAAATTTCGGTAGCAGATGGCCGCCTGGCTAAATATGGTAATATTACTATGTGGTATCGCCATCATTGAGACCATGCTTGCAACTTCAGTGATTGCTAGAACTTCTACTTGAAATACACTGCAGTGATTAGGTAATCTAATCGATCTGTTTATGTTTTATACCTCTGTGAATAATCCAGCACCAGTTCCACATTCCATCTTTGATCAGTCTGTGAAGATGGATATCGATTTCCTTTTCGTGGTTTCATTACTACTCGGAAATGAACAAGACAATGGTCTTTCAAAGTCTACGTAAGGAGACATGTAGTCAGATTTGACATTGTTCCCTACGTATACATGTTCAGAATCAGTGCATGCCCTTAATGACTAGGGTTCCAGCTATTTGTTTGACTGATCCTCAAGGCACTTTTTACGGCCGATTCCTGCATGTAAAGGGTCTTTTATTAGCGACTTGACAAATTCAAACTCTCAGTGTGAACGCACCCTTAAACCGATTACCTTCAATGTCAAAATATTTAGTAAAATCAACATTTTCATCATGGTGAAGTACACGAGAAATAACGTTTATAAATAATTAGAATTTACTACCGAAATTTCGATTCGGTGGTCACAATTTTAAGAGCGTTAACGCCCATTTTTGGCCGTAATTCTCGTCGCAGTAGACAAGCAATTCATAGTCTAGTGAACAAAATTTGAGTCAGAATATTGCTTGATGTTGCCGTGTCAGTGAGACTACGTTTTGCCTGAGGTGTGGAGAATATTGCTGCCGTAGAGGCGTCCGTCGGAAAACAGCCAAATCAGTCAATTGCACGGCGTTCTCAAGAATTGGTCCTCTCCCTCACAAGATCAAGCTGAGTCAAGAACTAAAGCCACTTGATCATATGAACCGACGTACTTTCTCGAATTGGGCTCTGGTCATGATGGAAGAAAATGAAGAATTTCATCGCAGAATCATCTTCAGCGATGAAGCGCATTTTTGTTCAAACGGCTTCGTCAATAAGCAAAATATTCGTCACTGACCATAATGTGCTTCATGAAACAGCACTTCACCAGTGGTGTCATTGGGCAATTTTTTTTTTACGTCGATGAAAATTATCGTCACGTTACGGTAAATGGTAACATGTTGGAATGTTATTTCTTTGAGCAATTGCATGAATTGGACATCAGTGATATATGGCTCCAACAAAACGGTGCCACAAGCCACACAGCGGGGGCAATTGAATTATTGATGCCTCAGTTCGGTGAACGTGTTATCTCGAGAAACGGACCCGTCTATTGGCCGCTGAGATCGTGTGATTTAACGCCTCTATACTATACTTTTTTTATGGGGCTACATTAAATCATTGGTCTATGCCAACAAGCCGGCCGCGTTAGAGGAGGCCACAGCCAATATTGAACAAGAAATGTGCGGCCATCGAAAATTTGGCTTCACGTATCGACCGCTGCATACGTTCCCGTGGTGGACATATGAACGAAGTCGAATTCCATTCATAAATGTTTTAATAGTAATTCAAGCCAATACATTTTTTTTTTGAGATATTTCAAGTAGTTTGCATTTTATTTTTAAAAAAAGTTGTCAAGTCCTTAATGAAAGACTCTTTATATTCGTTTAACAATTAATATTAAAATGTATTTGCTTTTATTTAAATTCATAATGTAGGGTAGTGGCACCAGTATCCGAACACTTAACGGCGATTCGGAAAAAAAAACGCTGTCAAAATGTATGTTTGGGAGAAAAATTATTAAAATAAATTGAATATGATAGATGAAACTTTATTTTTTTACAACAAAATAAACTTGTGCCGATGAATACAAGCATTTAAGAAAAAAAAAAAAAAAAAAAAAAAAAAACTGAAAGATGATACTTTTTGCCTGTAGTCGAACATGTGTTTCCTTATTCCGAACATCTAGTTTCCTGGTTTTCGAACACAAGTATTTGAGACAATATCTGAAGTTTTTCTTAAACAAATTTATTTTAACATTGATTTAAAACATATTGACGGGCTACAGTCCGCTTGGGCGAACTGTTGGATACCCTTTTCTTATTCCTATCAGACACCTAGAGAGTCTATATTATAAATTTCAGCTCTCTAGCTCAAACTTTGGTTTTTCAAAAAAAAAGTTTTTACTAAATTGTGGGCGTGTCTGTGGGCAGATTTTGAAAATATTTACACATGACCATGAAGGCCCCCTAGAGAGTATATATTATAAGACAATATCTGACAATATCTCCCGAGCAGTTTTAGGAGTCAAAGATCATACTCGTATATAAAAAATTTCAGCTTTCTAGCTCAAAATTCGATTGTTTTGAAAAATTTGTTTTTTTAAGTTTGTGGGCGTGTCTGTGGGCAGATTTTGAAAATATTTACACATGACCATGAAGGCCCCCTAGAGAGTATATATTATAAGACAATATCTGACAATATCTCCCGAGCAGTTTTAGGAGTCAAAGATCATACTCGTATATAAAAAATTTCAGCTTTCTAGCTCAAAATTCGATTGTTTTGAAAAATTTGTTTTTTTAAGTTTGTGGGCGTGTCTGTGGGCAGATTTTGAAAATATTTACACATGACCATGAAGGCCCCCTAGAGAGTATATATTATAAGACAATATCTGACAATATCTCCCGAGCAGTTTTAGGAGTCAAAGATCATACTCGTATATAAAAAATTTCAGCTTTCTAGCTCAAAATTCGATTGTTTTGAAAAATTTGTTTTTTTAAGTTTGTGGGCGTGTCTGTGGGTGGATTTCAAAAAGTCTTAAACTTGATTATTTCGGGACCCTAGAGAGTATATCGTTAACATTTCAGCTCTCTAGGTCCAGTTTAAAGGCCTAATTTTTGCCGACGGACGGACGGACATGGCTAGATCGACATTACTATCGATGCTGATCATAAATATAGTAACTTTTAGGGGTCTACGAGCAATATTAAGGTACTCGTATGTTACAAACTATGCGTCAAAATTAATATACCCTTAGAATAGGGTATACAGATTTTGTAAAAAGATAAAAAATGCATATTAATTCTAAATTTAAGAACAAAAATTGCACAAGAACTCCTTTTTTTTATAATTTGCTTACGGTAAAGGGATTTTTTTTCTGTTGTTACAGTACCCTTATAATGCTAAGAATACAGTGTACGCTACTTGGTATTAGAAAGAATAGAGAGATAGGAAAGAAGTGTTTGGGTGCAGTTGTAGGGTTTTTCTCCACGGGTGGTGTCTAAGTTTAGAGCTTCATCAAAGGATTTTGTACAAAGTTTGGTGATACCACTGACTACATGCATCACATTCAATGTTTTTCAATTGATCATCTTCTGCATCAGTATTTAGCTCATCTTCGCATGCACCGCATTTCTGTTTATACCCTATTCTAGGGGTATATTAATTTTGACGCATAGTTTGTAACATACCTTAATATTGCCCGTAGACCCCTAAAAGTTACTATATTTATGATCAGCATCGATAGTAATGTCGATCTAGCCTTGTCCGTCCGTCCGTCCGTCCGTCCGTCCGTCCGTCCGTCCGTCCGTCGGCAAAAATTAGGCCTTTAAACTGAACCTAGAGAGCTGAAATTTTAACCATATACTCTCTAGGGTCCCGAAATAATCAAGTTTAAGAATTTTTGAAATCCGCCCACAGACACGCCCACAAACTCAAAAAAACAAAATTTTGGAAAAAATCGAATTTTGAGCTAGAGAGCTGAAATTTTTTATATATGATCTATGGCCCATAAAACTGATTGGGACATAAAATTTTCAAAATCCGCCCACTGACACGCCCACAATTAAATAAAACAAATTTTGGGAAAAATTGAATTTTGAGCTAGAAAGCTGAAATTTTTTATATATGATCTTTGGCTCATAAAACTGCTTGGGACATAAAATTTTCAAAATCCGCCCACTGACACGTCCACAATTAAATAAAATATTTTTTTTGAAAAACCAAAATTTGAGCTAGGGAGCTGAAATTTTTAATATATACTCTCTAGGGGCCCTTTATGCTCATGTGGAAATATTTTCAAAATCCGCCTACTGACACGCCCACAATTATTTTTTTTTTATTTTTGAAAGTCCAAAGTTGGAGCTAGGGAGCTGAAATTTATAGTATATACTCTCTAGGTGCCCTTTATGCTCATACTTAAATTTTTTTTAAATCCGCCTACTGACACGCCCACAATTAAATAAAACAATTTTATTGAAAAACCAAAGTTTGAGCTAGGGAGCGTTTTTATTTACAAAAGCTTAGTTTTTTCGATAAAATCCTTTAAATTTTTGTCACGCCCACTTATGAGATATAGGAATAAGAATAGGGTATCCAACAGTTCGCCCAAGCGGACTGTAGCCCGCCCCTATGTTTTTGGTTTAACTTTCTCACATTTGTCGTTTTTCTAGCTTTTTTTTTACTATTTTATTATATTTATTCAATGTCTCAATCTCTTATTTGCATCAATTTTTTTAGTTCTTCTTTCCTTGGCTTCGGCTATATTTTTATGGAATTCCATCCACTTTAGAGACGAAATCGACATTGGTGGTCTATGTATTTTCTGGAAGAATTTTGAGTCCCTTTCGAATTGACTCCTCTGTTACTATTGCTCTTACCTTACATACGGTCTCTGAAGATTTCATAGATAGCTCCTTGTGATGCTTTAAGAAGCCATAAAAAAACTTTTTTCTAGGCCTTCCGTTTTTAAAAGTTTTTCGTCTTGAACAATTTTTTGAACCACGTCCAGGAGCTCATTGGGTTTTTGTGGGAAACCACATTTTGCTATATTCACAAACCACTCCACAACCATATTTTCTTCACGATCTGTAAGGACAGTTGCAGGACCTTTCCTTGTTACTCCGTCTTGCACTTTTCCTTTAATCATGTCGTGAAGGGTTGTGATTGGGACTCCAAACTCTCTACTTGCTTTTCTTATACCCATAGCATTGATTCTTATTGCCCTCAATGCAACTGCCAGGGAAGAGTTATCGTATTTTTTGAGGGATCGTTTTTACTATCTACCTAATATTGTATCAATTGTAAGATAACTTGTATAATCTGGAAGAAGTTTTAATATGTTCGGACATAGGATACAAATATCACTGTAGTTTCCTTTACCCGAACACTAAAGAATATGGCGTTCGCTTACTGGAGAATTGATTCATTGGGCCATTTTCATATTAAATACAGAAGAGAATTTATTTTTCCCCAATAATTACTCTCAAAATGCTAAAAAATATAAATCGCGCTGTTGCCTAATTCCGAACACTAGTGTTCGGGAAAGGAAATTCGTAGCATTTAGTTTCCTCTGGCCGAACAGTTAAAAACATTAACAAATTAAACAAATTTTGGACTAATCAGTGCAAATTATAATAATTATATATCTCGACTAAGAAATAAAAACTTTTAAGCGAACTTACACGTTATATTTGCCCAATTAAACACTATTTTCCTTGAGCACTTTAACTATTTTTTTTTCTGAAGCGCTAAGTCGTCTGCACATGCGAGAACCTTGCAACGAACGGACGACTGTTTGAATAAGAAATAGTAAATGTATGAGTAAGACATCGCATACATGTATAGAGAAAAGCATACAGGTTCATTTTCTTCCGTTTTTTTACCCAGAGCAAGAAAAATAACGTTATTTTAACGATTTTCAGTAAAAGTGTTCGACTACTGGAGCTGTTCGGAAATAGGTGCCACTACCCTACTATAAAAGATACTTGTTCTTACTTGTACTTTGCCAATAAATTGAATTGACTTCTTGAAAGTATGTATTCCCTTTGCTACAGAAAGTAAATAATAAACCAGACAATCGAATTGCATTTAATCTATAATCTTTTAGATACCCTACACGAATAATCCCTTGTAATTATACTCGCACTATCCCTTTAAGCATTTCCCTTGATTCCAATCAAATTCTTAACAAAGTTCAGAAATATCAGCACGAAGCGCACCCTTAAAAGGTGAGGTTTTCAACAGCTGCTATATTAAATCGGAAATCGGTTGAAGAACAGTAATATTTTTTTATTCAAGAACACCAAAACGAAATGAAATTTGAGAATGGTTAAGGGTGGGTTGTCCAAGCGTGCACACAAATAAATAAATAAACAAATCAAATCATTGTTTTTTTAAAAAAGGGGCATTTAATTGTATGTTTACAACTTTCAAGTACGAATATGAAGGTACATTTTGAATTGTGTAAAAAGTGCACTTGGGGGTCATCCGAGATTTACAATTGAGTAATACATATATGTACCTACCTACATAGAGCTAGGGTTACCAGTTTGCAAATGGAACATATCTGATGGACAATATTTTGAATTTCCGGGACTTGCTTGGACATCTTCACATTTCAGAAATCTGCGATAAGTTCTTTTTCAATGATGTTTGCGAAGAATGTACTTGCTAACGGAGTCTTCTGACTTAGGGAGAAACAAATTTTGAGGAGCTCCTTCGGGCACTTAACACACACACTAGACACCTTTAATCAGAGACGAGTTTCGCACAATACTTCACATTGACAAGAACTTCCAGGTTTTATATTGAAAATGATTGGAATTCCTCAACACTGTCATCAAAGGTCAACCTAGCATCGCTAGAAGCAGTGCTAAAGGTGCCTATGACTTTCCTAACCTTACCTAGCTTCTTGAGAGCAGCTACTTCGAGTTGGTTCTACATTGGATAACAAACAAGTTATTTTTTTGGCTCGCCAAGGCGATTAAATAGGGGGCACTTCGACAGAAAAAAACAAACAAGTTATAGTCCGAAAAAGGATTATCATAGGAAACAGCTTAGATTGTTTCTCGAGAGTCTAGGTCTAGACCAAAAAGTCTTTTTCTGTTTAACCCTCCGTCGACCGACGGTACTTACAAGTACCAACATCTTTCACTTGGAATCTTCTTCTTCCTTAATGACGGTGAGGTTATGATCAGGATTAATGGGATCATAACCCTCCTACTTAACTCCATCAGTATTGGTCTGCCTGTGGGGTTCGCCATTTCGACCTCAGAAAATAACCGCAGGCCTCCCGATTTTGAATCACTTCCTCGCTGGGCCCAATCAATGCCTGTGTTGCTGTATTTGTGTGATCCAGGAATTTTTAGGCCTGCCTTTTTCCCCGTTTCTATTGGAACGTTGACTGATATTGCCCCTTTTACAGCGTTCGTAGGATCTCTCCTTTGAACATAACAGTTTCAACGAGCCGGTAGTACTCCATTTTTTCTTGAGAAAGGTTCTGTGACGTGAAAGCTTCCTCTGATCTTGGAACTTCTTATTCGATCAATCTTTGTTAATCCTTCTGGCATGGGAAGCATCTTCATTTCAGCTGCCGTTAATTTGACCATACTTTTTGAACGCTGTCCAACATTGCGAACCGTATGTGAGCGCCGGGCGCACAACTGTGGTGTTAACCTTAGGGGACATTTTGCGATCACAGAAGATGGCCACCCTACGCTTACGCGATGCTTAATGTCGCCATCGCAGCTTGATTGAACGGTAGTTATCAGTCTCGCGTATCGTCCTTTCCTTTGTACAAGGGAAGAAGACAACTTTCCCTCCACTGGGTAGGCATTGGATCGCCTCTTATCAATTTGTGGATGGGTGTCATGAGGCATTTAGACCCGATGTCTCCCATCTTTTTCCAGAACTCTGAGGGTATCTCTTCAGTCCAACTGCTTTTCGTTTTTTTGGAATCTTTGACCGCCTTCCTTACTTCTTCGACAGTAATGTCGTGGACTTCTTTATTGTTAGGAACGGCTCTCGGAAAATGTATTCAAGGAAATTGTTCATTTAGAAGTCCTTCACAATGCTGCTGCCACGTGTGCAGTAGTTTTTCGCCATCCACAAGAAGCAGCCCCTGAACATTGTTGATGAACTTTGGCGAACGGATTTCCTATGCTATTCTCCTTCTCTGAGTGGCTATTTTGGGAAATGTTGTGCCCCTGTTCAAGCTGGTTTGTCGGAGTTCGTGGATAGCCTGGTTTCTATCAGCAGCCGAAGAAGAAACTTCTCCTAACTCCCGATACAAGCCCTCCACACACTTAGCTTGAATTCGAACGCACCTTCTCTTCCCAAGTCTCCTGCAAAGTCTGTATTCCTTTGACCAAGCATTCAATGCCGCTTTCTTGTCACTTAGCACTGCTGGCTTTAGCTTCATCTGTCCACCACGATGTTACTTTGCCGTGTTGATAATGTCCTTTTGAAGCCCCTAGCAGTGATTTGGCTCTATCCAAGCAAGGTCGTTGTAGGAATTCCACATATCTTGTGCTCTGCACTCTGCATCCTCAACTTCGTTGGTGATGTGATGGTGATAATTTTGCATATTTGCAATAAATGCCTTTCTCTTTCTCTAGATTTTACCATTTGCTTTCCGCAGACACTTTTGTTTGTTGTTTTGTTTTCCTTTAACAATTGGAATTCCGTTATTAAGTGAAAGCGTTCTGGAAATATATTAAAGGCTTTGAAATAGATTTTGCAAAAAGTGACAAAACTAATTATGTTTTGAATTTGATGGAATGGGAGGAATTCGACTGGACAAATTGTTTTTCACCTGGATTCTGGACACCGTCCAAAATATCTAGACATCCCGACAGTCTGGCAACCATAAATACAATCCATGTTGCATATTCTATGCATCATAATTTGTGTAACAATATTAAACATAAATGTCAAAAAACTGTCAAATATGACAGCACAGTTTGAAAGTTATTCATTTCTATTGGAGGATTATTAGTCTGAAAAACAGTCTACCTCTATGATGGAGGCCTCAAAAATCTAACGGCGGAAGGGAGCTACGGCTATTTTTGCACACGCTAACGCAACGCTTTAAGGAACAAATAGGTACACACAACTTTTTTTTAGTGACATTTCTGACAACAATCCATCCGGCGAATTGAAGTTCCTTATTTAAAACCAAACAACCGATGACAAACTCGGCGTAATGTCGAGGACGCCCAAGTAAAATGCAATGAGGAAGAGATGTAACCTTTTAGCAAAAACAACTCCAATCAACTTCCTTAATAGGCAGAGCACATAGAAACTATAAAAAGCTAGGTCGAAGTCTAAATTGCGATAGAATAGGAACAAGAAACACAAAAAACCAAATCAATTGAACTGATGCTAGCAACTAGGAAGAGCCTTCTGCGTTGTGGTGCAGCCCTCAGACCGTGCCGTGAATACTTTTCTTCGTTTCTTTTGCGAACTTTGTCGGACGATAATGGAAAATTAAAGTTTTATATGTGCAAAACGAGCAACGCATAGCAATATGCATATGGAATTCTCAAGGAGATGTACCAAAATCAACACACATACACACAGATCCAATTAATGACGTGAGACTACCACAGAAAATAGGGAACAAAATAGCAATAAAAAAAAGACAGAACAACAACATCAATGGGCGGCGTTGGAGTGGAAATTTGAATGCAAGACAATTCCCGATGGGGAATCCAACCTACCATCACAATGGAGCAGGATGTGGCGGTGATATGGATAGGGGGGGGATCATCGACCACAGATGGCGCATGTACGTCTAACTTCAATAACTGTTCTGGTTGTGTGTGAGATGTTGTTGTTTTCTTTCGTTAACTGGGAATTTTTACGTGGTCCCGCTTTGAAATGGATGTCGATGTTTGCTGAAATGGAGGAGCCATGAAAAGAGCATTGTTGGAATTTATTCGTTAAAACAAAGGAATGTTACTCGGTGCATATTCTTTGAAGCGAATTCTCAAGTTCATTGGTGATGTGATGAAAGAGAGCAAAGGCATTGAAAATTACTTAAATCTTATCCGGCAAAGGGGCCGTTTACACGGCACGTTTTTTATTTATTTATAGAACTAACGAGTGATAACAGTTTTTCTTTGCTGCATGAAATGGATGCGTACCTACGAGCGTCGTCTTAAGTTCGAACAAAATAATTTCAATTTCAGGCGATGGTTATTGAATGATTTAGTAGCACCTCAATTATTAACTTTTGTTTGCTAATAAATGGAATGAATTGTTTATCCCGTGCGCCAAGACTTGAGAACATTAACTCGCCACATACCTACCTATCTCCGCAACGGGGCATAAGGTGCAATTCACTAGGGGTATACTAGGGTATATGATTTGGTGCAACAGACCTAGTATAAAGGGTCTTTCATGAAGAACTTGGCCGCATATTTCGACCGATACGGCCGCTATTTCTTGATTAATATTGGCTCTGAGCTCCTCTAACGTCGCCGGCTTGTTGGCATAGACCAATGATTTAATGTAGCCCCAAAACAAAAAGTCTAGAGGCGTTAAATCAGACGATCTCGGCGGCCAATAGACGGGTCCGTTTCTCGAGATAACACCTAACTGTTCACCTAACTGAGACTTCAATAACTCGATTGTTGCAACCGCTGTGTGGCTTGTGGCACCGTCTTGTTGGTACCACATATCGCTGATGTCCAATTCATGCAATTGCTCAAACAAATAACGTTCCAACATGTGTCTGTAGCGAAAACCATTTACCGTAACGTGACGGCGATTTTCGAAAAAAAAAAACGGCCCAATGACGCCACCGGCATGAAAACCGCACCAAACAGTGGCTTTTTCGGGATGAAGTGCTGTTTGATGAAGCACCTTAAAGTTGTCATCTGTCCAGTAACGCATTTTTTGCTTATTGACGAAGCGGTTTTAACCAAAAAGCTTTATCGCTGAAGATGATTTTCCGATGAAATTCTTCATTTTCTTTCGTTATGTCCAGAGCCCAATTCGAGAACGAAGGTCGCTTCATCTTGTCAAGTGGCTTTAGTTCTTGAGTCCGCTTGATCTTGTAATGGTGTCCAGTGTAGGCGAAGATCCTTACGCAAAATTTGCCATAATGTGATCTGGGAGAGGCCCAATTCTTGAGGAAGCCGTGAAATTGACTGATTTGGCTGGTTTGCGACGGACGCCTCTACGGCAGCAATATTCTCCACACTTCGGGCAAAACGTAGTCCCACAGGCAAGGCAACATCAAGCATCGAATATTCTGACTCAAATTTTTTCACTAGACTATGAATTGCTTGTCTATTGCGATGAGAATTACGGCCGAAAATTGGCGTTAACGCTGGTAAAGTTGCGACCACCGACTCGGAATTTCGGTAGTAAATTTTAATTATTTGTAAAAGTTGTTCCTTCGTGTACTTCACCATGATGAAAATGCAGATTTTACAGAATATTTTGACATTAACTGTTGGGTAATCGGTTTAAGGGTGAGTTCACACTGAAATTTTGAAGTTGTCAAGTCGCTAATGAAAAGACCCTTTAAAATTTAAGAAATTTCAATATTTAGAAAAAGGAAAGGCGGGGCTTTGCTTACAGAGGAAAAAATAGATTGGAAAATTAGGATAGAAAAAGAATAATAGAGTGAAGTTAACGAGAAAAGTAGAATGTACAGAGGTCTTCTTCTTCTTCTTCTTCTTTCTTTACGGCGAGGTTATGACCAAGATTAGGGGATCATAACCCTCCGACTTTACTGCATCCCTACTGGTCCACTTGTTAGGTTCGGTCAACAAAAACCCTTTGAAAACGATTTGAAAGAAAGTTTCTTATTAGACACACCTACATAGTACTAACTTGCTTAAACCAAAGTAAAGCTTTTATTTCATACATTAATTGTCATGATTTACCGTGTCAAAGGCTTTATTTACTTAACGGGCTGCCAACCCGTGGAGAGTCTCTACCTGAGATCCGAGATGGCTTGGTCTTTAAAACGGGAGTTAAGTCTTCCTTGTCGTCTCAAACCGGGGGGCTGGTAGTTGAAGATCCTTTTCGATGGGACATTATTGTCCCGAGCCAATGTAGTCGACTTGATTTAGCTTTTTGGACTACATCCGCATCTTGGTACAGCTCTCAGAGTTCGCGGTTATATCTTCTCCTTCATTCGTCCTCCTCGCACGTACCGAATATCCGACGGAGTATTTTTCTTTCGAAAGCTCCACTAAGGTGTCCTTTGTCCGAGGTGGATAAACTCCCTTACTACCTCGAAGTTGGTGCTATCAACAGTGACGTTTTGTCCTAGTCGGTGGACAGATGTTTGTTTGTTTGTTGAAAGCAAGTACTTCGCTTTGCCCTCGTTGACTTTAATGCCAACCTATTTTGCCTGCGGCGACGGTGTAGAGGTTATTATGTTGGCTTGTGACCCGCGTCGTGCAGTTTCAATCCCCATGGGGATTAACAACATACGCTACCTATTAATGGAGAGAAACGAATGACACCTTATTTTCTACAACTTCTACAGCCAAAAGAGGATTTCTGCCTGGTTGTACAATGGAGCGTTACCGAGTATGAGTGTTCTGGGAATAAAATAATTTTGCCTGTTCTTCAATCGCCATGAAAGCCTCTAACACAGCACGCTGAGATCAGCCGATGATATCGATATCGTCCGCGTATCCCAGTATTGACATCTGCCCTACGCACTATCTACTCCAGGGGGCCAATTCCCGATCTTTGAAAACGTGAAGTTATAAATAAGTTATCATTTCAGTTTTCACTGCAGTTTTTCATTTTATCACTTCACGAACACGCCTTATGCGATTCGAGAACGCTTTATGATGGCTGTCAGAGTGTGTACTAAAAAGTACTAAATGATGTCATTCTGCTTTCGTTCTCCAACCTGTGCTGACGTGTGGAAATTTTGCTGAGTTTTCTTTAATAAAAAAAAAATATATATACAATAAATTTCGTACTAACTGTGTGGACTTTAACTTGAGATGGATAACAAAAATCCACCGCAAAAGGTACTTAAAGTACCTCCGGATAAAGTATTAAATAAAAATTCAATTTTACTTCCTTCGCATCTACTAAGCGAAGAAGATAAGAAAAGAATACCAGATTCCGTTAATCTTGAATGGAATAAAGAAGAAGCTAATGCCAGTTTGAGTCAAATCGGTGGTGCGAGCGAGATGGATATTGACGCAAGGGAAGTTCGCAATAGTGCGAACGAAACAAATAATTCTAGCGGCAGCCATGTGCCGATTAAAAGCTATGTCATAATTGGGCACGCAAATAATTTCTCAACTGCTAATGAGCAATGAGCAGTCTGAATCCCAACGAAGCGCCGAAGAGGCACTTAAGAATTTGTTCAAGGGAGAACAGAACAAATTTCAAGCTGTACTGGCGAGAAAAAGGCGCCAGCAAACTCCCCTGGTCATTTCTAAAAGGCAGGCGAGAGAAGTGGTTGTAAACAACCACAACCGATTCCAACTGTTGTTCTTGGAAGACGATGAAGGCAGTCCACCGGGAATGCAAAATTATGCGAGCTAAAGTGGCATCAATGACAACAACAACAGCAACATCGGGAGCAGCAACCCCAACACTAATAATAATGACAGCTTCAACACCAGCAGACGCCGTCAAAAAAGCGACCTACTTAATAGCAGCGAGATGCCAACATCCTCATCTGACTCTTGGTGTCCTCCCATCTTCACCAAGGGTATAACAGCTAAAAGTATCTTGGAATTTATGAGTAAGTCTTGCTATAATCTTGACAACGTTAAATTTATCTCAAATGGTTTCGGAAAGTTGAAAACTATTGTCAAGGATGTTGAGTTGTACAGCCATCTGATTAGAGTTCTGAAAGAATGCAAAATTGATGCGTTTTCGTTTACCCCAAAGCAACTGAAAAAATATAATACAATTTTGAAAGGTATTTCTAACAATTTCTCTCCTGAGGAAGTGCGTGAAGAAATTTTAAAGCTGGATCCCTCGCTGAAGGTAGTGGTAAAAAAATTTGAGACCAAATGGTCAAAAATAAAATGAAATTCCATTGGAATTTTTCCTATGTGTTCTGGATGATAGGGAAAGCCTTCTGAAAATTAAGCCAATCAAGTATCTGCTTAAACATAAAGTAAGATGGGATTCCATCAAAAACTCAGACACGAAACAACGTTTTAGGTGCCAAAGATTTGGACATGTTGCGGCGTACTGCAGCTATGCCAATAGGTGTGTTAAATGCCTCAAGGACCATGAGATCGGGTCTTGTGAACTCGGTCCGAAAACTGGTTCATCAGTGACTGCCTGTGTGAACTGCCAATCGACTGGCCATCCGGCGAGCTATAAGGGGTGCCCAAATCGGGTGGCTTTTCTAAAAAAAAAGAAAGACGCTTTGGCTATATCTAAAAACAATAAATTCGGCTTGCATCTGCCAGTCACAAATATGGTTAACAATTTACCAAGAAATGGTGTCTCTTTTGCTGATACTGTAAGAGGCCACAACGGGGTTCCAAAAACGAACGAAATCCCCCCTTCTCACCCTTTGGATTTCCACAGAAACGATGTTTCAGATTTTATGGACGAGTCTTTAAGACTCTTTGATCTGCCAATAACCACTTTAATCTCAAAAAATTAGAGGCTTCTGGCCTAGTTATTTAAAAATTGATGAATCCCAAAAACCAGGTGCTTACCTGTGCTTCATTGCCTCACTTTCACCATGAATTTCGACCTCATCACCTCCAATATCAATTCCCTATCCCAACAAAAACATATTGAAATTGATCTCTTACTGCAAGAAACTTCCCCAACAGCAATTCTAATTCAAGAGACTTGTCTTAAAAAAAAACAAAGTAGATGTCCTTTTAATAGCAAATATGATCTTATCAGAAATAATGAGGGCCGAGGAACTGAAATTCTCTTGCAGAATTCCATACGGTTCACTGAAAATTTTTTCTCAAACAACATACGTTCAGCAACTATTGCTTCGATGGTCGATACCCATTAAATCTCAACATGGTACTAAGACTTTAGCACTGGTCTCAGTTTATGCGCCCTGCAATTCTGGTTCTTCACTGCCACTAGCTCTCGATAACCTTTTCTCCTCACTTTATAGCTTTGACTATATAATAGTAGGGGGCGATTTGAGTGCGCGTCACCCGCTCTGGGGCGATTCATTAACTAATCAGAATGGTTCTCTCCTAACCCGATGGTTCCAGGATAATCATTTTCTGGATCTTGACATAGAAGCAGCCCCGGGTCCTACTCGACCTAGCTCGGGCTCTCACATAGACTTTTATTTTATTTCTTCTAACCTAAGGTCGCTTGCCTTACTTTGGACAAAATCTCTGATCACTTCTCGGTGTTTATGAGAATTAAACTGAATCTAGAAATCACTCTCCCTGACTTTCCACAGACGTTCGCTTCTTTTAAAAACACTAACTGGTCCAATTTTAATAACGCGCTTAACTTCGGCCTTACTAACCTCAATATTCCAACCGATAGAAACATTACTAATTCTGAAATTGACGGGCTTATTGATTCCATTACGATAGTAATTTCTGATTGTATCGCTAGTCATAGCGCTCAAAATGCTTTACGTCCAAATTGGTTCAATATATCCTCACCAACCCTAAACCTGTTTAAAACCAGAAAAGCATGGAAGCGCAAGCTAAAAAGAAATTTTCACCAATTTGGTGACCGTATTAATCAACCCTACCTTGTATTATCAGCCCACATCAGCTGTCTTAGTAAAATCATTAAAGACAGAGTCCGTTTAGAGCTAAACGAACAATTTCGAAAAAAATTAAGCAGCTTAAAACCATAGTCAAACGTTTTTAAATTCATTGATCAGATTACAGGACGTAAAAGAAATCCAAACGCAGCTAACCAAGAAATATCTTATGGTGACAGATATTTTTTCTCTCCAACAGAAAAAGTTGAAGCGTTTGGAAACTTCTACTCGGAACTCTACGCTTTAAAGATTCCATCAGCTGACCCTGAAACATCTTTAGAAGTTTTAACATTCAACAGCTCTTTTTCGGTTTGGAATGAGAATCTTCTAGTCGCTAATTTTTCCCCTAATAACAAATCAGATGACACCACTGTTGAGCATTTCGTCTCCAGTAGCTCGGTTGAGTCTTTTATTTCCTCATTAAACAATAAAAAGTCTTGCGGACCCGACCAAATTCCTAACTTTGTACTTCGAAAAGCCAAAACAAGTGTAGCCAAGTTTTTAACCCCCATTTTTAATAATTGCTTAAATAACTGCTATTTTCCCGTAGCTTGGAAAAAAGCAAAATTAATACCGATTAAAAAAAGTAACACTCCTTACACTTTGGATAATTTTCGCCCCATCTCTTTACTTTCAAATCTTGGAAAAAATCTTGAAAAAATAATACTTTCTAAACTTCTCAACTTTTTTGATGACTCTGATCCAATCCAAGCTCAACAATTCGGTTTTAAGCGAGGTCATTCGACTGAGCATGCGCTTTTATATCTGCAAGATAAAATACTGAAAAACCTACGATCCAAAGAGTGCACAGTTGCTTGTGCCCTGGATCTAAAAAAAGCATTTGACTCTGTTTGGCACGCTGGTCTAATTTTCAAACTTAATCAGTTAAACTTACCACTAATTTGTATTAAAATACAAAGTTTTCTTTCTAATCGTAGCCTCTCAGTTTCTTTCGAAAACGAAACTTCTGCCTCCTTTGCTATCCATGCCGGAGTTCCTCAAGGCTCAATTCTGGGCCCCTTCTTCTTTAACGTATACCTCCACGACTTCCCGATTCGCCACCAAAACTCGCAAGCTAAAGCTATTCTATATGCGGATGATACTATCTTATTCAGTGCAAACGCAAGTCCACATGGGGCTCTTAATTCAATTAAAACCCACCTTAACTTGGTAATTCCATACTATAAAAAATGGGGAATTGACCTTAACATAAGTAAATGTGAATTAGTTTGTTTTCGTAATGCTTCTAGGAAGGGCCACCACCTTGCAGTACGTGAGAGCCGATATCTCAAACTTTCTATAGCGGGTAACACTATTCCCCTAAAAAAATCTATTAAATACCTTGGTATTAACCTACATGAAAGATTAAAAATGAACCCTCACGCGAGGAAAGCCCTAAACAATAGTAAGGCGAAGCTTAAGCTTCTGCTTAACTCGAGGAATGTGGAAACAAAAACCAAACTTTTAATGTACAAAACCCTAATACGTCCAGTAATGTCCTATGGATTTCTCATCTGGTTCTCAATCACACCAAATGTGGCCCTTGAACTTCACAGATTTGAACGCTATATTATCAGAAAGTGTATTAACAAAAGACGAAGACCATCTGGTAAATGGTACTCCAACAAAATATTGTATGAAGAGTCCGGCATATCCCCGCCTCTTGACTACCTTATCTTCCTTGCAAAGAAAAGAATCCCATCTTTACAATACCACGCTAACCCTATCCTCCAGGGCATATATCATGATAACATCAACTGGTCCGTTAATGACAGATATTATATATCTCCAATCGGCATCTCCAACGAGGGCTCTAGCGCTGCCTTCCAATTCCCTGATGGTGACAATTTACTCACCCCACTTTTTTATAAAAAACAATTTCCAGAAACCTACAGAGGCTAAGTAACTCAACTCCTCTTAGCTCTTCCGATGCAAACTTAATCTAAACTAATAAACAATAAACACATCAATTTTATGTACCTACATTTAAAAACTTCATAAACGAACCAAAGTTGCTAACAACGAAGTCAATGTGAAACTCTAAACTAATGAATCATTAATCTGTAACTGATGTGAAACTTATAGAATTACAAATTTATAATAAAATATTTTAAACAATTACCTATCACAGTAAAAGTAAAATTAATAAAACTTGAACATTGTAACACAAGCAATAAAAACTTTAATCCAAACATTTGATATTTTTATTAGGTTTAAAACATTTACAAAGATTACAATAAGTATCTATAATGACGTAAATGTGATCATTAACAAATTAATTATTACATTTTAGTTAAATTAAATTAATAAAATTTAAGTTTTAATTTAATATAATTTGAAAAACTGGGTACAAAATGCTTACAATAAAAAGACAGTTGAGAAAAAGAGAAAAATAGAATGGTTAAGCCTAAGCAAAAAGGTTTACAAAATTATGGTATTGATATGTATTAAAAATTAAAGTTATAAAAAAAAAAAAAAAATATTTAACATTAAAACATTAGAAGCCTTAAAACCTACATTAAATTACCAGCCAAGTAAGAAAAAAGAGATACACTAAAACGGTCTACAAAACAAAGTCTTCTTACGCCAAGAGGGAGAGAGTTCCATAAGCGAATAGCATGAACATAAAATTGTCGCTCGGTTGAAATGCATGTTGCACGCGGAGGGATTATAGTTAGAGTACGAGGCAGATTAGACAAAGTAAGTTTTTCAAATAGGTATTCGGTCTTCGCGATATTATGGTTTTATGCAAATATTTTATAGTACAATAGTCTAAGTATTTATCCAGCGTTAAGCCCAGAATTTTAGTTTTATATGCGGATATACGATCCTGGCGCTTTAAACCAAACACATAACGAGTAACATTGTTAAAGACAACATTAAGCTTTCTTCTGGATTCAGCATTGCAGTACATTGCAACCTCAGACCCAAAAGATAAAATTGGAACAATAAGAGATCTAACTAACATTAATCTAGTTTTGACGGGGGTGTAAGACTGTGACATATATAGGTTTTTTTTTTTTTTTTTTTTTTTTTTTTTTTTTTTTTATTAAAAAAGGAAATCCAAATCCCAGAGCACTCAGACTCGTTAACGGTCCATTGTACTACCAGGCAGAAATCCTCCTTTTTGGTGTAGAGGCATGTGAATGGGTGGCGTATGTTGTTGTTCCCCATGGGGATTGAACCTGCACCGCACGGGTCACAAGCCAACACACTAACCTCTACACCGTCGCCACCCTACATATATAGGTTACGCAGACATCCATATATTTTTCCTACAACAATACGAACATGAAGATCCCATCTTAAGTTGCTATCAAACCAAATGCCCAAATTTTTAGCCTTATCAACTAGTTCTATGCATTCATTTCCTAGACATAAACTAGAAAAATCACGTGAATCCATACCAGTTTTGGATATTAGCATGCATTTAGACTTTTTAGGGTTTAAACATAAGTTGTTTCTTTGTGACCATTGAAAGATACTTTCAAGGTCACAATTGAACTTGAGTGTGGCGTCTTGAGTATGACCTTTTTTAAAGCAAAAATACATCTGAACATCATCGGCATACCTATGAACAGAAGAAAGGGTAATGGTGTCGGGTAGATCATTTATAAAAAATGGAAAATAAAAGTGGGCCCAGGATAGATCCTTGCGGGACACCTATAGGTGTGTGCTTAAAATTGGACATCGCATTGCCAGCCACAACTGCTTGGGTACGGTCGGATAAGTACGAGTAAATCAAAGAGGCTGCTGAAGACGAGAAATTAAATTGATATAAAAGTTTAAATATAAGTTTTGAATGATTTACTGTGTCAAAAGCTTTAGAAAAATCTAATAATGCTAACAGTGCGATCTGGGGCCTGTAACAGAACGCGACAAGTAGTTGTAGGACAAGTGAATTTCGACAACTTGTCAAAGATTGTGTAACACAAAACGACAAGTCCGCGAGCACTGCGACAATTGTCGCGATAAGAGATGACAAGTGGGAAATTATATAATTTCCCTCTTTCTGTAACAGAACACGACAAGTGTCAAGACACACTTGTCAAACTGTGGTTCAATCCGGACAAGTGATCTGAATATTGTCAAAAACTTACAGTGCATTTTTAATGTAATACCTAAGCAGAAAACAAATAGTGAAATACAATAGTATATAGTTAAAAATGTACTTTTTTGATTCCGACTTTGATAGTGATGGTGATAGTGAGAACAGTGAACCTCGGCACAGGTTGAAAGTTTTTAGGCCAAGAATTAATTTTGATGTCAGTGATCATCTGTATATTGAAAAATTTCGCATATCAAAATTAACTGCCCACAATCTTGCTGCAAGACTAAGAAGAAAAATACAGTGCACTACAAATAAAAGTTATTCATTGACCGTTTACCAAAAACTGTTGATTGCTCTACATTGGTTCGGTTCGGGTTCACAGTACCATATTATAGGTGACATGCACGGCGTTAGCAAAATGACAGTGTGTCGCTGCATTCGAGAGATTACTCAGGCAGTAATTGAAATCGAATTCGACAGCCAAGTATGTTGGCCAGATGATATGCTTCCAGTTATTCAGGATTTTTTTGAAAAAGGTGGGATGGCGGAGGTTTGTGGCGCAGTTGATGGCATACTAATCAAAATTGATGCCCCTTCTGATAACGAAGTTGCTTTCGTTGATCGCCATGGTGAGCACTCATTAAACTGTATGGCAGTGTGCGGGCCAGATCTACAGTTTTACTATGTAAGTGCCAACTGGCCAGGCAGTGTACATGATGCAAGAGTGTTGCGTAATATTACTCTGTAATAAAATGGATGGAGGCCTTTTGAAAGCGCTGTTATTTTAGGTGATAGCGCATACCCACTAAAAACATGGCTTATGCCACCATTAACGTCTGTCCCCAATAACACGTCAGTCATTGGATACAACAGGGCTCATAAACGCACACGACGTTTCGTAGAATGTGCATTTGGAGTTCTGAAAGAAAAGTTCCCCTGTTTGAACCACTTACGGGTCAATCCTGTATATGCTGCGAATATATTTAAATGCTGTGTGACATTATGTAATCTTTCCCGGCGCGAGAGCTTAAATACACAAAATAGTGCTGCTGAACCAACCGAGGAAAACACTGATGTACCAAGCGAAAATTTGTTTGCAGCCCCATCCAGAGAAGCGAAGTTGAGACAGCAGCAACTTGTTGACTTTTTCAACGCACAGTAATCATATACCAATTTATAAACTTAATTTATTTGTATTGAAATAAAGAACAAAAAATATATTTCATGATAATAAAAATAAATAAAAGAAAATTAGAAGGCATTAATACTCCGTTCTTTCAAAGACTCTGTTGTTGGTGAGACTTTTGTCACTTTCACTTTCATATTCATTTTCTGTTTCAGCACTCTCTTGGTCGCTGATATTGTGCTCGGTTATGGTCTCTCTTAAGCTTTTCGTGAAAGAGGAAGGAGGATAACCGAGCTTCTTCTCTAGCAAAGCAATCTCCAACTTTCCTTTATAATTTGAAATCTCAAGGTTCTCGATTATGAGTTTTTTTTTTTAAAGCATGTGGAGATTCTTCTTTTTGGGATTTTCTTTCTCCTAAAAATGATATAATGTTCAAATTGTATGATTACAGAATTAACGTATTAAATTGATTTCAACCTCTCTTTCTTTTACGTGATGGATGCACATTTTCCGTAGCAACACAGTTTACCGCTGCAAAGGCACCTGGAACTGTATTGGAACAACTAGGAGAATCTATCAAAATAAAAAAATGGTAATTAATGAGTAGATATGCGGTAATATTATTATATCACACAAACCATTAGTGGTACTCAAAGATTCCGCAACACCGAGTCCAATAACTGCTTCCGATTTTCGCCCAACGATATCGAGCACAATGTTGTCGCAAGTTGTTAAGATGCAGTTTTTTCCACCCGCAGAACCCGTTTTTTTTGAGTTGTCCACTTTTGCATATCATTTGATTTGTCTAATTAACATATTAATTATTATGTTACTTATTTAGTTAGTACTTACAATTGTGCGTTTCTTAACGTTTTGCCAAAATACGTCCCTCACATACGTCCAATTTTTATTTTGCGCAACAACATTTAGGCTTTTTGCCAGGCTGTCTATTTCCTTCCATTTTGTACATTTATTTTCTTTTGTTAGGACATCACTGAAAGCACCAAATAGGATATCTTTTTCTTCCCTTATTTTTGTTAAAATTACACTTTTTTTGTCTTCCGTGATTTTTGCCATCTTCACATATGAAACACTTGTCGAAGAATGCCGACAAGTCAAGGGAATTTAATTCTTTTGACAAGTGCAACGGTTTACGTTCTGTTACAGAATAAATTTGTACTTGTCGGACAAGCATAAGTGGACAAGTGAATTTTGACTTGTCGACTTGTCGCGTTGTGTTCCATGCACAACCTTAGATCATCCGTTACTTTAAGCAGCGCTGAGGTACAACTATGCTGCTTTCTAAATCCTGATTGGTGTTTGCAAAGTAAAGCATTATGCTGAAGATGGTATGATATTTGGACATGAACAATTTTCTCAAAAACTTTGGACAGAAACGGTAATATTGCAATAGGACGGAATTCAGGGGGCGTTTGTGCAGTTCCTTTATTTTTAGGAACGGGTATTATTCTTGCAGTTTTCCAGGCACTGGGAAAACGTGATGTCATTGTCATTGTCCAAATCCAAATGGTAATAGAAATAGAAATGCAAAAGATTTTCTCAAATTGCTGTACCCTGAAAATGACATTTAAATTACTTGTATTTACGAGTATACACTTAAATAAAAACTGGGTCTTCTACCCATCCTTTTTGCACACTTATCAGTGTTTGGGATAGAGACGCTTATATGCGTATCTATCTATTGTACTCATTGTTATTTTCTCTCTTTCTATCCACCTTTTTATTTTTATTGTTAGGTTAAGCTATAAAGTAAGAATATCGTCTTGTTGAGTGGACGTTTTCATATTCCGCAATAATTTAGACTCGGTCTTGAAAATATAAATTCGCTGTATTCTGAATAACAGAAAATATAATATAACTTGTGTAGCGTGGCCAATACTAAGTCGGCAATTATAAATTCGTATAAGTGACTATTTACATAGATTTAAGATAACTAAAATGTTTAAAAAAGAAAATCTCAATAAATACTGTTCTGTCGTTTATCCGTCACTTTTTTCTTTTTTCTTTTAAATAAAAATTCAATTTGTTTGTTGTTTTCGTTTTAAGAAGAATGTCCGGCATTATAATTCGCGTAATTGTTAACAATCGACGACGCACTGAACATAGGTATTTTGTATTATTAAATTATTAAACTTTTTTTTAAAGAAAAAAAGACTAATCACTTGAATTTTTAGGAATAATCTGAGGATATTGAGGCGTTCCCTTCGAGATGGCCAGAATCCATTCGAAGTAATCACCGATGAGCACTTTATTCAGCTCTACAGATTCCCGAAACAGCTATGCATGGATTTGATAGAAGAATTAAAGCCATTTCTGACCCTTAACCAACGTACAAATACTCTTCCATGTCATATCAAAGTGCTGAGCGCCTTTCGTTTTTTTGCCACGGGTAGTTTTCAGCGTGCTGTTGGACAAGATTCTTTGTCATCTTTGTCTCAGACATCAGTGAGCCGTTGTGTGACAGAGATTTCCTCTGCTTTAAATAGAATAGCTCACAGATATGTGAAGTTCCCTACAAGAGATGAATTTCCAGGAATTAAATCTCAATTCTACGAGAAGTTTGAATTTCCCGGAGTATTAGGGTTAGTTGATGGCACTCATATTAGAGTGTCAGCACCTCGAAGAGAGATCGAACATGTTTTCTACTGTCGAAAAGGTGGACATTCAATGAATGTACAAATTGTTTGTGGAGCGGACTACATAATTTTTAGTGCTAACGCACAATACGGAGGAACAGCCCATGATGCATATGTTTGGCGACGTTCAAGAGTTAAGTCAACCCTTGAAAACATTTATAATGAAGGAGAGCGAAACTTTTGGCTTTTGGGAGATAGTGGTTACCCATTGCAACCGTGGCTTATGACTCCTATTCTCTCTACCACATCTGAGGCGGACAACAGATACAATGTCACTCATAAAAAAACAAGAGCTCTTGTGCAGCGATGCATTGGTGTACTCAAGAGTCGATTTCGCTGTTTGGCAAAAGAGAGGGTGCTTTTTTATTGTCCGGCTAAAGCGGGAATAATAATTAATGCCTGTGCTGTACTGCACAATGCATTGGTTAGAGCCAGAGTTCCATTTTTGGAAGATGACCACCAAGTAGATTTGAACGGCGAAAATGAAATACACCCCGCTTATAATCAACTTTTGCAAGAAGGCAGACGCATTAGAAACAGAATAGTTAGCCAGGCATTTGATATTTAAATAAAGCTTAAGTAAAAATTGTAAAAATAAAAGAACAATAAACATTAATGCATTTCATTTAGTCAACATTATTTTTTATTCAAGAGTGCTTGGAGCAATTCATCCAGTTTTTTATGAATATTGTTTTGGATTTCGTTGTTTTCCTCCATTAACTGAACTTTTTTTTCCTCAAGCTTCATTTCCTTCTCCTCTATTTCTCTATATGCGGCCAAGGCGTCGTCAGTGGCGTTATTTAATGTACGCCTTGGCCGTTTTCGACGGTTGCCTGTAGAAGTCGACGTTGATGGAATTTCATTTTCAGCTGAAGGATACAGCACGTCTTCGTCTTGAAGTAAAATATTTTCACGTTGGATCTGAAAAAAAGAGTATTATAATTTATTTTTAATTGAAGTTTTAAGTGCACCTTTAAACTTACGTTTATTGGCTCAAATCCGATCTCGCTCACGATGGCTGAGACCCCCTCCACGGCTTCCTTGGTAATAATATTTATTATCCTCCTGTCGAGATTGGTAAGGTCTTTTATCGGAATGGGTCCATTAACGCCGCTTTTCTGGCGCTGTCCTTTTATGGAGCTGTCACGGCTTCGAACACTTATTCTGTGTAAACATGAAACTATTATGAATTTATTATTGTTTCATTGTTATTATTATCTACTAAACTTACGTTAAATCCTTCCAATACTTCCTCCACTTCGGCCCATCTTTAAAGGTACCGCCTAAACTGTTTAGAAGGAAGCTTAGTTCCTTCCAATCATTATCACGGGTATGAGCACCGTCAGCTGTTGTAAATCTGGTAATTTAATTTTTTTAAGTTTCAATATTTTCAACGCAGAATATAATATTTAGAGGAAGTGTACCGATTATGGAATACGCTCCTAATATGGAATAGTGCAATATCTCAGAACCAAAGTAACGTAGGCGTATTTAAATTTCACGAATAGCTTTTCCCTTAGGCGCATATTAACTGTCAAAACCCTTGTGCATGGCGATAACAGCAGTCGTGAGTAGTCGTAAAAACAAGTGTATTTGACAAGTGCGTAGTATATTTTCAAAAGTTTTTTTTTCGTGTATTTCAAGTTTAATTTAATTTTATTCAATCATTATTTTACTCATTATTAGAAAAAAAATTAAGCTTTTAAACTACTGTGAATATTTAAGTTAGCTGTGTAAAATAGTGAAGGTAATTTTAACTTTATCTGGTGCTACCTTGTTCCTAATATGGAATATCAGTGTGTTCCTAATATGGAATAGTATTCCATATTAGGAACACACTGGAAATAGTATTCCATATTGCGAACCTGCTAAAAAGTTTGTCAAAATTTGTGTACTTAGGTAATCGTAAAATTTTCAGATGACGCCAAAACAGAATAAGCGCAAGGTCTGGGACAAATCGAGCATGCTGAAAGCTATCGCAGCCGTCAAGTCGAAAGAAATGGGCTTTAAGAAAGCAGCACAAATTTTTAATGTTCCTCGTACTACACTCTTCAGACTTTTTAGTTCGCCTTCCAATGAAGGTATCAACGTACCACTTGGCAGAAAAACGGTTCTGAGTACAGGCTTAGAGAAGCAACTTGTCCAGTACGTCCTTGGAATGGAAAAACGGTATTACGGCTAACACGACGGAACATTAAACGATTGGCTTTTCAGTTGGCTTGCCGAAACAACTTGGAGCACCCGTTTAAAAATGAAATGGCTGGCCGTAAATGGCTAAATGGATTTCTAACCCGACATAAGGACATAATTTCTTTGCGTAAGCCAACAGGGACATCATTCGCTAGAATGATTGGTTTTAGCAAGGAGAATGTGTCGTCTTTTTTTGACTTACTCGAAAAAGAGTATGAAGAAAACTTCTTTTCGGCGAATGGGATTTACAATGTAGATGAATCTGGGCTGTCCGTTGTCCAGTCTAAACAACCCCAAATTATCGCAGCCATAAGAAAAAAGCAGATTGGTGCACTGACATCAGCCGAAAGGGGGCGTCTTATAACAATATGTTTATGTATAAATGCAGCCGGAGACTTTGTTCCTCCAATGATAGTCTTCCCCAGAGCAAGATTGGATGTTAGGCTCATGAAGGGAGCTCCAGCAGGATCGATTGCCAAGTGTCATCCCTCTGGCTGGATACAGACAGATATTTTCTTTGAATGGTTTCAACATTTTTTGCAGTTTGCTAAGCCAACGAAAGAAAGTCCAGTCCTACTAATTTTAGACGGGCATTACAGCCATACGCGCAACATTGATCTCATAGATTCTGCGCGTGTAAACAATGTAACAATATTGTGTTTGCCACCCCATTATACGCACAAAATGCAGCCTCTGGACAAAACGGTTATGGGGGCATTAAAAAGTTATTATAGTGAAGAAATCCGCCAGTGGCTGTTACAATCCGAAAGGCCTCTGAGCAACTATGATATTATGGAGCTGTTTGGAAAAGCATACCTAAGAATTCAAACCGCTTCACTAGCCGTTAATGGATTTAAAGCTACTGGGATCTATCCTCTTAACCGGAACATTTTTACCGAAGCCGATTTCTTAGACGAAGAGCAGGTCATTGAGCAGGCCATTGAGCAGGAACATGTTCCACCGGTGGAAGCTAGTTCAAGCCTCCAAAGTCCTCAAATGTCCCAAAACTCTCCAAGCCTTTTTATAGGTCCGGAACTTATTTCACCTTTCCCCCCTCTTAAGAAAAAAACATCAAATAGGGGAAGGAAATCAGGTTTCTCATGTAAGATCACAGCATCACCATACAAAGCTGAACTGCAGATATCTAAAGCAACACAGAAAAAAAAGGACCAGGCTAAAAAAGGAGCAAATATATTCTACCAACCATCAACAAGCGGTCTGCAAATGAATAAAACGCAGAAAAAGTCTAAGAACAAACAGCAGCCAGATTCGTCTTTCTCATCAGAAGTTAATGACATTTCAGCAACATCAACTAATTTTGATCTACCATCAACGAGTGGCCTTCAAACGAAGAAGACGGTGAAAAAGTCTAAGAAAATAATTCAGCAGCCCGATTCGTCTTCTTCAACAGACTGTGATGATGACATTTCGCTTCCCTGAGATTCTTCAACTGACTTTCTCCCATCTATAATTATTCAAAGAGGTGATCCTGATGGCGAGGCAGAGTGCGGTTTTTGTTTTGGATTGTTTAGCGATGATAAAGGCGGTGAGGAGTGGATACAATGTATGCCCTGCCTTAAATGGTACCACGTAGTTTGCTCGGGCGCAGAGTCTACTAATTTTATTTGCGACTTTTGTACTACAAATTAAATTTTCTTAAAAATCAGTGATATTCCATATTAGGGTCACTAGTGGTCCATATTAGGATCACTTTTTTCAATGTGTTCATTTTGTGTTTTTTTTCGTTTTTGTTTATTTAATGAAGTGTTATATGTATTTAAGTTTTGTTTTTGTTTTTTTAATTAATAAATACTATTTTCAATCATTTCCATAAAACTCAAGGACGAGTTCTTCCTTAGGTATTCCATAATCGGTTAATCTATGTTAATTAAAGGTTACTTTTACTTACTTGTCATTGGCCAAATCGGGCCTGTTCTTCCAGATAGTCTACTAAATATATTTTTTGGGTTTCGGAAGCCCTTTGCCCCCGTTTATTTTTCGAATCCATGACGTTTTCACACTTCTTCACAAATGAAATTGCTGTCATAAAAAACTTATCATATGAACAAATTCTGACATTTGTTTTAATTTTTTCATAGATCGAGAATCGAATTCAGAGTGAACTTGTGAAAACTCTTTTCATTTCACAGTATCACAGAACGGGAATCGACCCCCAGAACAAGATTGAAGAAGTCACATGACAGAGCATCTCCTTGCCAGAATCTTGTACAGGTTTGAAATAGTTCGGAAGAACTATCTGCCAAAGGCTTTAGAGAAGTCAAGTAAGCAGAGCAGCGTAAGATAGTCCTTATCATATGCTACTATGATATCGTTGACCATGTTGAGCACCGAAACCGAACTGCACAGGCATCAATAAATTGAAAAATTGAAACGATTAAGGTGACAAGAAATCTATTGGTGATTTTTTTCGAAAATCTTAGACAGGAATGGTAAAATGCTTATGAGACGGAAATCGGAGGTCAATAAGGCTCTGGATTTTGTTGGCACAGGGATAATTTTAGCTCTTTTCCAGCAATCAGGGAAAGTAGAAGTCATTTTAACCTTAAAATATGCATACTTCAATTCTGATTAAGAAATTGAACAGTGAATATCACAGTGCTACGTAGCTACGAAAGTTTAACCTAGTTTCGGTTCCCCTATGCATCTGATGATGATCAACCAAAATTAATTTTGATACAAAAAATATACCTGTTGGCCATAAAAAGTGAAAGTTAATGGCTTAAATTTTTCTTGAAAAATGAATATCCTCCAATCATAACTGTTAATGTATTCATTAACACGAAAATTTACATTAACCGTTCACGCTTTTTTAAAGATTCCACATGGTCTCCCACATAACCTCACTGCTTCTGGTTTCCACGCTGATGAATTCCAAAAACGCGAAGAAAAAAATCAAAAACAATTTCACATGCGATTTGCAATCGCTTTCATCTTCATTCTTCCAAATTTCATTAATTAATACAATAAAAATTAGCACTTGACACACCTACTAAGCTAAAAACTCTTCGTCTTAATGAATTCGAAAATCGAATATTCTAATCAATATTAATAAACACAACATAAACGAACAACTATAATAACAGAGGAGCATCGCATATAATAACATTTCAATCTTTCTTGCTCGTCTATTTCTAGGTCAGAAAAACACTCAAGATTCATGGTCGCAAGGAAAAAGAGAAACACCGAAGTGGTCTTACAGCCGCTGATATTAGTGCAGACTTCTTCGTACACCTGGATACCGATCGATCCACGTTAGGAGTTCTACCCGACGGTGGTGGCATTGAATTGGATCGTGGTAATGAGGAAATTGTTGCCACTCCAATAACAATTATAGATCGACCGCCGACAAATGGCGGACCGACTAGATCAGCATCGTCGTTTATAAGTCAGTCTTCTGCTGATAGTATGGAATCAGCAATACATTCTGCTAAGAATAGCATTAAGGTGAGTTATTGAACCGAAAACGATTTGCTTGTTAGCACGGAGAAACTCGAATATTCAATTTCAATCGAAATTCAATAATCTTAATTTTATGAGCTGATTTTAAAAAAAATCGTTGGAAAATCATTGCTCCACTTGGGGACAAAATAGTATTAGCTTAATAGGTTCGATAATGTTGGCTTGAATGTACAGGAATACCTCGACTTTTGTCGCTTATTCGTTCCTAGCAAACGCGTCGTAGATCGAAATCGACTTAGGTCGAAGCAAAAACAAGCAAAACAAACATACAGTATGTACAGGTACACACTACGTACATATAGATTAGATTAGATTAGATAGATTCTTTATTTTTTCCATCATAAAGTTTACAAATTGGTATACTTAAGAATGAGGACATGGCAATACTGCCGTCTGCCTGAGATGACATTTCATAATATGATTTAAAAAAAAAGAAATAAAAGAAATAATAAAAAGCAAAAATTTTAAAATATAAAGAAAAGGAGAAAAAAAAAATGTTTAACAAAAGATATGAAGAAATATTATTATATAAAACAATGATATCAATTTTAACGTGATTTGAAACACAAAATATTATACAATTTGGTTAATTTGCTTAGCTGTTTATACAAAATTTTATCAATTTTAACATGATTTGTAACACAAAAGAGATATTATCAAATTTAGTATGATCAGCAACAAAACAATAAATAGTTAGGTATAAAATTTGGTCAAAACTGCAATAAGCGGGTAATCGACTAAGTTTAATATGTGAAACTGTTACGGTAAGAAAGAGCATGTTGGCAATATTTAAAGCGGCTGAGCCAGCCCATTGCTCCATTTAAAATTTCAAAAAGTTTGTCCAAAGATATAAAATTTTCCCGAAAATGCAACCGGCGAATTTCTTGTAGAATAGGACAAGCAGCAACGAAATGGTATATATCTTCATTCGCTCTTCCGTTACATAGATCACATAGCTGGGGCAAGTCTGATCGATGAGGTATAAAGTTCAAATTTAAAATTTCAACTCTTGCTCTAAAAATAATACTTATAACCGAGGCTGAAAATTCATTACTAAAGTAAGAGACTTCCGAGGGCAGTTCATGGTTTAAATGACTATAAATAGCTCTTGAAGTAGACGAAGATGCTCTGGAAAGGTTATCCAGAAACATTTTGTGATCCACCTTAGCAATCACATCAGAAAACTGAGCCTGCCAATCGGTCACATTAGTTTCTGTTAAGTTTAAACTTGTTTCGTAAGCTAAAGCTAGTTCGTTCCAGTTTTTAAACGGGGAAGCATTCACTCGAAGTGATTTTCTTAAGATGATTTTGTGAAGACAAGTTTCACTTCTTTTCATCACTCTAGTAATGAAGTTCGCACTTGACTTCAAATATTGTATATATATAGGGACTATTTCTGACTCTACATATATGGCGTAGTTGGGTGTTGAGTTAGGCAAACGAAATATCCTCTTAAAAAAGTTCCTTTGTACAGTTTCAAAAGCTTCGAAGTGTGTGTATCCGAAGACTTGGACGCCATATGCCATGCATGCATTTACTGTCGCGTTGAAAACTTTGTACTTGGACGTTAAATCAACATTTTGGTTCGAAAAAACCTTTGGCCACATTATATTAAGAGCCAATTTAGCTTCGTTGCTTTTTTCTTTGGAGTGCTTTAGATAGCTTAAATTGTAGGTCAAGAGGACACCCAAATATTTAAACTCCTGTACAACCTCAATGTGTGTATTGTTTAGAGACCATTTTTCTTCCGCTCGCCTTCTTGATTGTCTCTTTTCAAATATAACAAACTTAGTTTTTTGGGTATTAATTTGCAAGCCCCAAGACTCGCAAAATGAACTTAGACGGTTTATTTGCAATTGAAGCGTGAAAGGATTATCAGCAAGCATAACTAGATCGTCCGCGTACAACAGGAATTTGATTATAATGTTAGCAAAATTAACCCCACCCGGAAGTAGCTCGCAGACATCATCTATGAATAGGGCAAATAATAATGGCCTGAGGATACAACCCTGAGGAACACCTGTAATTGTATCAAATCGATTTGAAAATGTGAAACCGTCCCATACCCTTGCATTTGTTGACGAAATAAGACTTGCATACACTTCGAGAAACTTTCTTGACAAACCAATGCAAGAAAGTTTGTATGTTAAAGCTTGTCTATTGACTTTATCGAATGCAGCTTTAAAATCAACAAAGCAAGTGTATAGTTTCTTTTTTCTATCTATAAATTGTTGAGCAATGCTTGAAATGGCCAAGATATGATCCATGGTTGAAAAACCTGGGCGGAAACCGGCTTGAAAGATGCTCAAAAGACTGTTATCCTCAATCCATTTTGAGAGCCTTTCATATAGGATTGCAGTGAAAGTTTTTCTTATTGAATTTAAAATTGAAATACCTCTATAATTTTCCGCAGCGTTGGCATCACGTTTTTTAAAAATGGCAAAAATTACAGATTCGTTGAAACTGTTAGGGACACATCCATCATTGTACAATTTGTTATAGAAAGACACGAGGTAGTTTTTAAAATCAATAGTGCTGTTTTTATAAAACTCGACTGGAATGCCGTCTAGGCCAGGAGCCTTGCTGTTTTTCAATTTTTGGAGCGTTACTTCCAATTCGGGCAATGAGAATTCTTAATCCAGCTCGTTGACTCTAGTATCAGGAAGCGCGTAATCAAAGGTATGAAGGTATTCATCAGCTGAGAGTAGAGTTTAAAAATGAGCAGCTAACGTCTCAGCTTCTAAAGAGAACTTCATACCCTGATTGCGCCCACCAAGATTGCACACTGTCTCCCAAAATATCTTTGAGTTTGTGCAGTTTTCCAATTTCTTAGCCACGTTTTTTAAATAGGTGATTTTCTTAACTGAGCACATTTTCTTAAAATCATTATTAACGCGAAGATAGATGTTTTTGAAAAATTGAGAATTGGTCGTTCTAAACAGTTTTAAGTAAACGAACGAAAGTTTACGGAGATTTCTGCAATCCTTATCAAACCATACATTTTTAGCTACAAAAGTGTGTGTAGGTACTCTTCAACGTACTCTACGTACATATATATATGATAAATCAATGGAAAAATAATAAAAACTATAACAGCGAAAAAAAAGAACGAAATATGTACCTAATGAAAATTTAAGAATTTAAAATAATACGTATTGGTATTATTTAAATTATATTTTCATCTTCGTCGGCTAGAACCTTTAGAACCTGTAGTTCAGCCTGAGCTTCTGGGTCTGGCTCTGCAGTATTAGTAGAAGACGGCTTGAAAAATTGTGTCAGTGTGGTTTGAGCAGCTTCCTACTTAATTTTTTTTGTACAGATCCTTGTAGCATGATATATTTTTTGAAACCAAAATAGAGCTCTTCTCACTTTTCTCTCGATCTGGATCATTTTCCAATATATTCAAGCCCCCTTTCCATGTAATCCAGAAATTCTGCCAACTGTATTAACATAAATTTGTCTGTACCAGCGTTGTCAGGGTTCGTATTCGCCTTTTTTGAGTCTTCTAAAATTCTTATTAGTTCGTCAGTGGAAAGTGGTTCTTCTTGAACGTGAATTAAATCCGTTATGTCGTCTTCACCCAGTTCAGAAAATCCTATTTCCTTCGCCAGACGAATTATTTCTGATAGGATTTCATCGTTATCGCTTTGAGCAATGTCAACATTAGCACTAGGTGGAGATTGAACACATTCTAGCCAAATTTGTCGCCAAACTTTATTTATGTTAGGAGCTGTTACATCTTTCCAGGAGTCAGCTTTGTTTTTTATAGCCTATTGAATATTATAATTCTGCCAAATTTCCTTTATGTCTGTCTTTCTTTATTTTCGAGGGACATACTCGTATTATCAAGAGCATGAATTATCTGTTGAAAAGTTCGACGCAAATAATACGCCTTAAGAAGAACCCTTTCTGAGAGATTATTTTTAAAGTAGTATTCCTTAGACACTCTTCAAAATTTCTTCTTATACCAATCAGTAAACAATGATGAAGTTACCCAGGCTTTTTTATTTGATCTCCGATTTACCGGAAGACTTTTTTTGTCTATGTTTTTTAAAGCCCTTGGGTATAGAGAATTGTATATTAACAGCGGCTTAAGTTTAAAGTCATCGAAAGCATTTCCACCTTACAAAAGAGTCAACCTATCTTTTGCTGTCTTATAACCAGGAACTGCGCTTACATCTCTGGAAACAAAAGTTCTTGTCGGTAATCGTTGTCGGTAATCAGGACCTGTTTCGTCCACATTATAAACTTGCCTAGGACTATATTGACCTTCTTCAATTAATGCTTTTAGTTTACTTGGAAACAAAGACGAAAAAAACGGCCCAATGACGACTTCGGTCTGAAATCCGCACCAAACGGTGACTTTTTGCGGATGAACGGCTGTTTCATGAAGGTTCTCACCTATGCAGTAACGCATATTTTTCTTATTGACGAAGCTGTTTAACCAAAAATGCATTTCATCGTTGAAGATGATTTTGCGATGAAATTCTTCATTTTCTTCCATCATGTCCAGAGTCCAATTCGAGAACGCACGTCGCTTAATATCATCAAGTGGCTTCAGTTCTTGATTCAGCTTGATCTTGTAAGGGTGTAGGCCAAGATTCTTACGCAAAATTCATTACGGCGAAGAGGTCTGGAAGAGGCCCAATTCTTGAGAACGCCGTTAAATTGAATGATTTGGCTGGTTTGCGACGGACGCCTCTACGGCAGCAATATCCTCTGGACGTCGGGCAAAGCGTAGTCTCACTGATACGGCAACATCAAGCAGCGAATATTCTAACTTAAATTTGTTCAATAGACTGAGTTGGCGAATCTGTTCTCGGAGCAACGATCTATGTACCGTTCAAAAGGTGACGAGTCTGGCTACACGACACACCTATTCCCGCCTTTTTTGGAAGTCCTGTTCGGCCACAATCCGTCTACTGGGACGAGAATTATGGCCCAAAATTGGCGTTAACGCTCTTAAAGTTGCGACCACCGACTCGGATTTTTGGTAGTAAATTTGAATTATTTGTAAACGTTGTTCCTTCATGTACTTCACCATGTTGATTTTACTGAACATTTTGACGTTGACAGTTCGGTAATCTGTTTAAGGGCGATGATGAAAATCTTGATTTTACTGAATCTTTTGACATTAGCCGTGTTTTTTGCACGCGCATATAGGATTGGCATAAAAAAACGACCATCGCCGCTTAAGAATTCATCAAAAAAAACTTGGCAGCACACATGCACCTATGACATGCACCGTGACACAGCTGTAAGTTGTAGTTAAGAAATTTGTATTGAAAATCCGGAAATTGAAAAAGATTTACTTCTGTCAATTGAAATTGATGTCAATGTCAACATATTATAAAAATATAAAAAAACCCATTTCACATTAGCAGATTTGCTAAATTCAATTACCCTTATAATAAAGTTAGAAAAATAATAATAATAAAATCACGAATAAAATATTCGGCGGAATGTGTCAGTGGTCGGTGGCCCCGCCCCGGTGAAGGACTTAGCGTAGCGGCGATAGCTATCCCCGCTAAAGTAAGCGTATATCAAAAGTTGTTGTTGTATTTTACATGCAAATTTCAAATTATCCCTATATCCGCGTCCAAAAAAACACGGCTATTGACAGTTCGGTAATCGGTTTAAGGGTGCGTTCGCACTGAAAGTTTGAAGTTGTCAAGTCGCTAATGAAAGACATTGCATCAAGGTTGGTGGGATTTGCACTTCTTGAATTTAGGGTTTAGGTCCAACGTTGAAGTCAAAATTGAGGTTAAGGAAGGCGATAATGCGTTCCATCACATTAAAAAGCGTTGGTTTAAAAACGTGCGGCGTGGTTGTCAATGTTGAAATCCAAGTTGAAGTGTTGTCATTAGGCATTCCAATTGCTACATGCAAACTCATGTCTATGAGGGTTGAGGGAGCAGGGAGGCCATCGAGAGAACTCACCCTAGGATTGCCTTGCCTTCCTTTTTCTCTCTCGTTAATTTGTAGGTACCTTACCTATGCATACCTACTTTGCAATTGCACGTTAAGAGGATGAACAATTTATACGTATTTCTATTTATTGATTTAATAAAGTAGGTAGGTACTTTATGATGGTCTCGCTTGCCTGACGCAAGCAGGGAACGCAGGGGGGAACTACAAAAATTTTTTTTTGACTCATTACGTCATTAGTCATTGGTCCTCTCCACGGAAATCCTTAATTCTACTTCGATTGTTTTTTAATGTGTAAACATTTTTGCTCTCGTTGATGTGTAAATATATTTTTTCTCGGTTGGGACTAGTTGGAAATATCCATCGTCAGATTTTCCCGTTAATTTTCATTACCACGTGAGTTAATCGCTGCTCGACAGATCACCGCAATTAAACGACGGTTGGCGCGGTTAGTACGTAGATGGGTGACCGTTTGAGAACAACCGCGTGTCGTTGTTTTTTTTATTAATTATGTATGTTCAATTTTAGAGATTATTATGTGTAAATTCAGTAACGCATCACTGGCATCATGATGCTCATGATGCTTTGCAAAATGTTCATTAACGCAACTATTGGCATCACTTTCAACGTCAAGTGTTCATTATTGCAAAGTTGATCAAACTGATGCGCAAACATAACGAAAAAAAAGCATCACAGAAATACCTGATGCGCTGTTGATTCGCCTGAAAAAAAGGAAGAAAAATGTCCGAAGAGAAAGAAAAGTAAGTAAACAAACATTTTAATTGATAGATACTATAAGAAGATGTATAAGAAGGTGTCCAAAAAGGATTTAATGATTTTCGCAAATTCTAGAAACATGGTTTGGTTTTCATTTAGAAAAGTTAAATCATTAGTGGACTACATCGAAGGTGGATCGGCACATTCTAAAATGATTTTGAAATACATCGTCTGGATATTCTTCTAGAACTTTGAAATAGTCCCTAATCTTAGGAATTTTCCTTCTTTTAAATCTGCTAGTTAAAGTCCGTATGCGTTTCGACCTCTTTCTTCTTGCTTCACACATATTAAAACTAAATTTATCGTCTTTACGATCAAAGTTATCAACTAAAACTTCCATTTTAAATGTTTGATTTAAACAATGCGTTTGCGTTCTAAAACTCAAACGCCATATTCAATCAGCAACGCATCAGCTTAAACTGTGCATTGCATCAGCATCGCAAATAAGCAGTGATGCCGCATCACTGCGCAAATGTTTGACGTTTCTGAATTTACACTATGTCCTTACGAAACACCGGAAAGTTGTGTGGAAGTAGATTTGTTTTGAATAATTGAGGTTGTATAGCTTGTAGTTTGTTGTACATCAGTTGAAGGTAAGAGGAAAAATATCGATTTGTACTTTGGTAACCGATGGCCGATTTAAGAATGTCACTTAAACGAGAATCGACGACCTCAGTATCAGTAACAGCCGTAAGGGGCTGCCCACAAGGGGGAGTACTCTCACCCCTTCTGTGGTCATTGGTCATCGATGACCTGCTACACAAGATGAGCAGTTTGGGCTACACCACAATTGGGTACGCCGATGATATTGTCATCATAGTTAGGGGCAAAGACTCAATAGGAGTCACATCAAAAATGAAAAATGCTCTAGAGACAGCCATAGACTGGTGCATTAAGGAAAATCTTTCCATAAATCCCAGTAAAGCCGTCATCGTTCCTTTCACTAAAAGGAGGAAATTAGACCTAGGCCTAATCACAATAAACGACACGGTCGTAGAGTATTCCGACGAAGTCAAGTATCTTGGAGTAATCCTGGACAAGAGACTTAACTGGAACTCTCACATAAACAACAAAATCAGTAAAGCTAATAGAGCTTTATGGGCCTGTCGTCGCACATATGGTAGAACTTGGGGAATCTCTCCAAAGATCGTCCACTGGATCTACACAGTGATGATAAGACCCATCATAACATACGCCTCTATAGTATGGTGGACAAAATCCACACAAAAGGTCGCAATAGAGAAGCTCAAAAAGGTACAACGGGTTGCGTGCCTTGGTATCTCCGGAGCCATGCGTACCTGTCCAACAGCTGCCATAGAGGCAATAACAGGAATTATACCCCTCCACATATACGTCCAAAAAGTGGCGATCCGCAGTGCAATAAGTCTAATACAGCTAAACGAGATAAGTCTTAATGATCATCCGGAACTTAAGACCCTTCTCGATGAACTGCCAGAACTTAACATGAACTGCGCGGTCACAGACCGCATTCAAAAAACACTATGCTTCAACAAACGGTTCTCCACGGAGATACCCAAAAGAGAAGCATGGGTTAGCAATAACCCACCAAACAGCCATAACGGCATAAAGTGGTATACGGATGGTTCTAAAATGGAAACGGGGGTAGGAGCTGGAATATACGGACCACACAAACGCTTTACGATACCCATGGGAAAAAGTCCCAGCGTATTTCAAGCGGAGCTCCATCCATATTTTCACGGACAGTCAAGCAGCTATAAACGCCCTTAGCTCGTATACCATTGACTCCAAATCAGTCATGTACTGCTTCAATACCCTACAAAGACTCGGAGCAAGAAACAAGACCAAATTATGGTGGGTTCCGGGTCATGTCGGGGTAGAAGGTAACGAAAAGGCCGACGAACTGGCCAGAAAAGGTTCAGAAACACCTTTCATAGGTCCCGAACCTTTCTGCTGCACTCCTAGATCAGCAGCAACGGCAGCAATTAAAAGCTGGGAACATAGAAAATGTATCTATCATTGGGATAACATCCCAGGTCTAAGACAGGCCAAACGAGCCATTCGGCCCTTCAATCATAATGCCAGCAAATGTCTAAACCTAAGCAGGCATGATATCAAAAACCTAGTAGGTTACCTTACTGGTCACCACGGTTTAAGATATCATCTACACAAAATGAGAATAGCAGATTCTCCTGAGTGCCGACTCTGTCTTGAAGAGGACGAGTCAACTGAACACATTTTATGTGAATGCCCAGCCCTTAATGGAATTAGAAAGAAGATCTTTCTCAGGGAACAATTGAGCCCCGAGGACATAAAGAATTCTTCTACTGGTAAAATTGTCCGCTTTACACGGAAAGTGGAAATTTTACTAGTTTAAAATTTTTCTGGCCCATACGGTACAAAAGATCTTTTAGGTCGAAGTACCCCCCCTTTTATAAATCGCCTTGGCGAGCCAGAATTTAAAAAAAAAAAAAAAAAAAAAAAAAAAAACAAGAATCGATGCTATATTTTCTCGGTACATCGACACACTTGAGTCGACGGTGTACGTCTCCTACTTCAGCCTTCACAAACCAATTATTTGTTCGGTCAAACATTAAATAAATTTTGTCGTTGCCATTTAATTTTAATATATACTCGTATCATGGTTTTATTTCAATACAATACCCAAATCTCTTGTTTATCAAAACCACAACCTCTGTGATATTTCCACATGCAACACTGACGAGCCTACATGTTTACACATCAACTATACCGTGAGTGCAGGTGGCTCACACGTCACACCTTTTTTTCTGCCTAAATGCTGATCAAGAACCTTATTTCGATGCGTACTTTCAACCAAGTA
Organism: Portevinia maculata; assembly: GCA_949715645.1. Taxonomy (NCBI): domain Eukaryota; kingdom Metazoa; phylum Arthropoda; class Insecta; order Diptera; family Syrphidae; genus Portevinia; species Portevinia maculata. The sequence goes on along the minus strand of OX454528.1, from coordinate 135,806,932 downwards.
AAATATTTAAAAAAAAAGCTATTTACCTAGGTATTTGTTATTCTAACTTCCGTTTCAAATTTACCGTGAATTTTACTGGCTTTTATTTGATTTGTGCAAAAACAAGTTTTATTCAGCGGTACATACATACATAAGTAGGTATTTGTTTTGCGCGCGATAAGATAACTGTCTCAGTTCTATAATGATTTATCAATTATTAATGTACTTCGATTATGGCCCCGCTTGCGGCAGGGCACTACAAAAAATTGTTTTTAGACTCATTAGAGTGCTCCTCTCCACGGAAATCTTTAGTAAAAGGCGAAAGATTTATTCGACACTGAAGAGAAGCCAGAGTAATTTTTCAACTGCCACACGAATTCTCTTATGCTGGTTGCTCCTAAACGTGACTGTGAATTATATGAACGAATGAAACTGTGAAGGCAAATAGACAAGTTTGTCTACTCAAACCTTTTTATCATTTTCCATTTCTAAATTATTTATGTCTCAATAGAAGATAAGAAGAATATCAAGTTTATTGCGACAATAAAAATAAATAAAAATGCGATTATGAAGAACAAACGATATTATGTACCTAGGTCTATTTTTTTGCATTTCTTTGTTTGTTGTTTTGCAATCACTAGATATAGTGATGATGGAATAGTAACTTAACACCAGTTATATTCGGAAATGGGTTTTAGGTACTCGAATTTTGAATGTCTCCATTGTTTTTAATTTGAACTCACAAGCTACCAATCTTGAAGCGCACACACCGCAGAAGGTATTTATTAAAAGACATAGCGGACAGCGGAGACAGTTTAAGTGTTTAAGTTGTTTTTATTTGGTGTAGGTATGTACCTACATATACTATATACATATAAATAGCAATCATTTCACAATACTTAAGTGTTTTGTATTTTATTTACTCACGCCCATTGAACCCCTTGAACTTTGTAATCTAGCTGTCTTGCTATTCTTTTTCTTTTGAATAAGTTTGCTAAGTACGAATATATTTTTTTTTGAATAATCGCTATTGGCACCTACTTAGTTGTTTGGTTTTTGTTTTGATTCTCTTTTCGGTGTATCGTGTCGGTCTAGATGGCATTAATATTATGTCATATGCTAGAGGTTGAATTAGTCACGTTTTTCCGTTTATAAACAAAACGAAATGGTTTAACTGGAAAAGTAGTGGTCTGCTATCGACTGGATATGCATAGCATAACTGGGTTTTGCTTGGCCTGCTGTGACGAATATGGTGGTGAATTCAACGTAAAAACCTGGATTTGGAATGTGGTTTCGATTGGGTTGGGGTAGACAAGGGGTTTATTTGCTATTTTATTGTATTTTTAAATTTGTTGTTAGTGTAGTTGTTGGGTAAGCTTTTGCGGCTGCGCGAAATGGTTTCATTTTAAATATGAGAACATACTTTCGTAGGTAGGTCAGGGATGGAAAATGGCATTTTTGAGTTGTATTTAAAACTGCTCTACGATTGTACTGAAATGGAGCCAATTGTATTGAATACTCTTTAGCATGAAAAAATAATAGGTAGGTATACCTATGTAAATTGAACGCAAAGTACAGTACAAACTCGATTTACGCAACTAATAGAAATTGCGACAGTTGCAACAACCGAATTTGTTGCACTAACCGGGTTACATTTTTTCAAATGATGGTTAATAGCATTGGTTCAGTAGAGATATTGACAATGTGATGAAAAACATTTTTGAAACCAAACATATCGCTAATGCCTACCCCGGTTTTGTTGAAAATCGAAATCCTACTGCGGATAGATTGAAAGAACTTGAATGAACTTTTGGTGGGTTCGTTCTTATATAGCCGTGTTTCTTTGCACGCGGATATAGGCATGGCATTAAAAAACGACCATCGCCGCTTAAGAATTCATCAAAAAAAACTTGGCAGCACACATGCACCTATGACGCGTTTATTAGTGACACAGCTGTAAGTTGAGTTAAGAAATTTGTACCTATATTGAAAATCGTGAAATTCAAAAATATGAATTTCCGATATATAGTTGAAATTAATGCCAAACATATTCTAAAATTATAAAAAACAGTTTCACATTGACAGATTTACTAAATTTTGAAAAAAATAATAATAATAAAATCCCGAACAAAATATTCGGCGGGATGTGCCAGTGGTCGGCGGGATGTCAAACTTTGACATTTCCTGAAAAATTCATCGCAACGATGCATCAGAAACGAAGAAAATGGGTTTTGGAAGCACTGTTTATCCCCGCTAAAGGACTTAGCGGCGATAGCTATCCCCGCTAAAGTTAGCGTATATAGGATAAGTTGTTGTTGTACCTATTTTACATGCAAATTTCAAATTATCCCTATATCCGCGTGCAAAGAAACACGGCTTATGTAGGTACGATTGAAGCATTTTATACTGCGTTCGTAGAGTTGGCTTTAATTTTGAACATATTCTACGAACATACTCCCCTCACTTTGGTATTCTAGTTTATATTTATAAAACAACTGATATCCAGGTGCAGTTCCAAACAAAACTACACAACTGTGGAAAAATGGTAGAAATATCGAAGCAAAGGATAACATACAATTAAAAAACAGATAAATAAACACAAGTAGTTGCACAAATCGGGGCAACTTTTTTGAAATGTTGCGCGAATCGAGGGTTGCATAACCCGAGTTCGTACCTACTGTATTTTATTTTCAAAAACATAAACAAACAAAAAGAAACAATTATTCAGTTTTTACCACATCTTCAGTTAATACCTACCTAGTTTAGTCTATGAGCTCTTCAAACAGAGATGTCTGAAATGATAATGTAGAATACGTAATTAAATGTAGCAGACGTATACCTAGTAAACAACTGTCATGTGTAGTTTTTTAGTTGTCAATTTGACATCTTAACGTCACTGACATTGAGAGAACAATCACTTTGTTAGACAAGTAGTACACCTACGTGTAAGTAGTTTATGGTGGAAAGTAGCTTCCCTGTAAACTACGCGTAGCTAAGCATGAAAATTACGTAAAGTAGTTTACCCTGCCATCTCTGCTTTTCAGGTTTAGTGCTCTGATTTTGCACATTTGTGTTCCAAATAGGCCAACATGTACATCTGGAAATGGAGACTGAAAAAATGCGTTCAGAGCGATGGGTTATTAAAAGTAAAATTCAGTCAACGCTATGTGTTAAACTTAAAACAAATACATAAATGTATCGGTCGTTAATTGATTCGATTTGCTTCTGTTTTTGAAAAATATAGATTTTTTATTTGTAATTGTAGTTTTAGCATACTTTATTTTTATTGGCCTTTCGGTTTAGAGTTTCATTGCCCTCAATTAAGGAACGAGGTCAACCTTCGTAGTGTAAGATCTCGAACCGAACAAAAATTGCAAAAGAATTCAAAACATGCAGATTGATAAATTTTATCGAATAAACGCAAATTGTATTTTTGTAATTGAACAAATTCATTTGTTCTGAATTCGATACAATTGTATCGACTTTTCCATCCCTGAGGTAGGTAGGTATGTGGGTTTTTTATTTGTATTTGCGAAGTGAGGTTAAAATCGTTTAAAACAGGTGTACGTCCGTCTGGTTATTGGACTTGAAACAAAAATGATTGCAAAATGCAAATATGTATGTAGATACCTAGGTGTGTACCTACCTAGCTACCTACCTATGTATATGCAGGTATTTGACCCATAAGCAGATATTATTGTGGTTTACTTCGGGGGATTGACAAAGCAAATGTAATGTGAGTGATGTGCTGTGCCTTCAAAAAATACCGTAATGAAAATATGTATATATGTACCTAATTTTGGCACAAGTCTGTAGGTAGGTAACAACATAGAGCAATAGGTATGTAGGTACTTGGGTATAGATTTACGTCTTCTTCTTTCTCTTCGACAACGAAATTAGGTATGATCTGGACTTAAGTGGCCATACCCTTTCGATTTCACTGCATCCCTACTGTCTCACCGTGTGTATAGATTTGCATATTGTGGGTTATCACTAATCAATACCGAAAGCTATTTCTAAAGTCGGACCGAAAAGTCGTGGTTTCGGTCGGACTGTATCTAGTGAAAGCTCTAGTGCGAAGAAACATGTACCTGCCTACATAATGTACAAAGTGTGAATGAATGTCAATTAATGATCACATACTGAAAGCCTTTCTATCTCTTGCACTTTTCTTCGTGGTCCTCTCTGATGTCTGCAATAACCAACTTACGAATTACTTAAAAGTAGCCAAAACGATACAAGCTATCATCACAAAGCAAAAAAACTTCATAACAGCTGCTTTCAGTTGTACAGACCAAGCGCTCTGGCATCCGAGATTGCTTGGTCCTCAAAACAGAGATTCGGTCTTCCTTGTCATCTTGAACCTGGGGCTGGGAGTCGAAGATCCTCTTTGCTTGAGCATTGTTTGCCCATTCGCTCGATGTGTCCGAGCCAATATAGTAGACGTATTTTCACTTTTTGGACTACATCCACATCTTGGTACTACTCATAGAGTTCGCGGTTAAATCTTCTCCTCCATTTGCCCTGCTCACTCACAAGACCAAATATCCGACGGAGTATTTTCCTTTCGAAAGAACCCAAAATAAGCTTTTCCTGCTTATCGTCCAACGACTATTTTTTGGGAAATGATTCAGTAAATACGGAGTTCTTTCCGCCATAGCTTCAATCAGGTCTAAGCGACTGGTGAGGATGGTGTTCCAATAAGTTTCGTTAAACTAATCCTATCGGAAATCATTGGCCGCATATAATTAATTTCTGTATAATATTATCAACCCTCCAGGCCTGGAAGTATGGAAAAGTGAACAGTTGCTAAAAAGGCTAATCCTGACTGTTTAGTGTTTTTCGGCCCATAAACATCTTACCATGCTTGTCAAAGGTGTTTGAGAAAGATGCTAGCAAATCAAATACATACCTTTCCATCTATGACTCATTGCTTAACCTTCACCAATCAGGCTTCAGAGCTAGTCATAATTGCTCCTCGGCAATGGTTAATGTCCTTGACAACATCAGACAAGAGTTTGACAAGGGGGGCTATCCCTTTGGTATGCTGTCACTCCAAAAACCATCTATATGCCGACGATGTCCAACTCCATCTTTCCCTTCCCATTAAAAACATTGAACAGGTTGTTACACTTCTTAATCTTAAGTTATCAGCAATAAGCAAAAAGTCTTGGATTTGTCATTAATCGTAGCCTATCATGTTACAACCACGTTAACCTTGCCCTCGTGATTGCTCGCGTCTATGGGTGGCCTAAAAGGGTCTGCGTAAACTTTGGCTTACAGCTGGTTTTACTCCATCCGAAACTCTGGAAATACTAGTGCGTACACTCAAAATGCCTGTTATATCATATGCTGAAGTTGTTCATGGCCATCCGGATTCTTTATCGCAGCGGAAGCTACAGGTAGCGTTTAATGTGCATTCATGGGCTGCGAAGATATGACAGGATATCCGTCTACTCTCGTGACTTTCTTGGTTGCACATTGACGCATACATACGTCAAAACGAGGAATCGCATATCCTTGCATAATATTATAAATACGAAATGCCACCTAATTTATACGCTAAATTGAGTTTCTCTCGCTACCCACAATACAAACAAGTCACATTCGCTCCATTTCTTTTCGACTAAATAAAGCCTGAAACAGATGTGTAGCAAAGACGCACGCAGTAACGCACGTGAAACACATGTGCAATAAGAAAGCGCCATAGTTTAGTATGCTTTTTGCCTGACCTAAATATCACTGAACGACCAAACGGCCTAAAATGTTAGGTAATGTCCTAGAATTTCACTGCACCAAACGTCAAACCGGAATAATTGTACCAAATTGTTCTGTTCTACTACTGTTGTTGCAGTAAAATTAGAAAAAGAGACACCATTCAGCAAGAATTGACATGCAATAAGTAAGCAATGTGTCATTTTATGATTCTTGCTGCACATCTGTTTCAGCCATAACGATAATACTCGTATGACCTTCAAAGAGAACCCTCATGATTTTCCAAGAAACACATTTAAAAACAGCAACAGATATTATGTTTTTTTTTTATTCGAGTCGTTTACGATAATAGGCCTCTGAATTTCTGCACGAGTTACGTTTTCTAAACAAATTTACAACCTATTCCGAATTTGGAATTTAAAAATTGGGCAGCATGAAACTAAATACCTAATAATTCGACAAATTCAACTGCGTTCCCAACTCATTTAAATACCACTCGCTAGAAGCGTTGACTGGCTTAAACAGAAAAATAAATTAATGTCAATGTCGAAAGAAATATTTTCTGCGCTACCAGTCGTAGCTTATTCTAAAATCAATATGCATAGTATTCTAAACTGGGATTGATTTTCTCTTTCGCTTACGTAACAATGGGGAATAGAATAAAAAATCCCATACCAAGGGTAAACAAAGTATGGTGCCATCTTTTAGAGCGAAATGAAAACATAAAATAAAATAAACGCAGCAAATCCAAATGGTTTCCGTTCTGTCGGTATAAAATTAATGACTGTGCAATCTTCAACAACAAGTTGGTTCGTACCAAAAGCTCTATCCCTTTAGATGTTGAAGATCTTGATCAAAATAACCAACATGATGTAGATAACAGCTATTCAAATAGATAACTTGATAAGGCAGCATAAATTAATTCATTTCATTTATTTTTTTTATTTCAGAGTCGTTTTTTACCTCCAGTTCCACCAAAACCTCCAAAGCGTGGCATTCTAAAGGGATCGCGAGGCAGCATTCAGGAAGAGTTCCCGCCAAATCCTATACCGGACTCTCGTGGGCTCCTCATGCGCAACACAATACAGAACGAGGTCGGATTTGAGTCTATTGAGCGTGCTGGTAACCCTGCTTATACTTCAGCGGAGAGTCTACGCAGCGACATAGGTCCCAGTACTGCAGTCGGTCCTTCGCAATATTATTCTCACAACACAGCCGCATATGGTCTGTCACCACGTCTGGGCACACAATCCCCATTAAGTAATCTGCATGTGATGACATCGCCATCGCCAAGTGCTGAGAGTCTCACCGACACAACTAACTCGTCATTTGCCACACCTCCATTTTCGTTGAGCCCCATCGGTGAATCACAAGGCACAGATCGCTGGTCACGGGTGCATACTTTTGAAGACATCGACTTACCACTGCCTCCTATTAATCTAGTCAAGCTTCCGCCGCCGCGGGAGTTTGTAATCAAACGACAAAAGTCACCTCGAAATGATTTCGGTTTTAGCTTACGCAAGGCTATGTGCTTGGACCGGAGTGAGTGCTTAACAGCACCGGTTTTTAAACCGGTGATATTTGCGGAACCTGGTGCTGGGGGTGGTGCTACTGGTTTGCTACCGGGCGATAGGTTACTTAAAGTTAATGGTACTTCGGTGAGCGAGTTGACGCGCGAGACAATCATTGAGATGATAAGAAATAGTGGGGATTCGGTAGCTGTTGAGGTGGGTAGAATTTTTTGTTTCATGTCTTTTATTAAACAGTTTTCTTGATGCAGGTGCAACCGGTATCGGAATTGGTTGAACTGAGTCGTCGGTGCATGATAAGCCCATCAGAAAATGATGAAGTAGATCGCAAAGTGGTCAAAGTCGATTGCAATACATTGAAGCGGAGTGCCAGCAAGAGATTCAAGCAGCAGGTGAGTTATTTTTGTTTCTCTTTTATCTAGTTCTCAATGAAAATCTCGAATTAAAATCCAAACAAATTATATATGCACATCATTTGATTTAAATTTAAAAATAAACCTTGACATTTACGCGTCTGTCTCATCCAAAAAAGGTGTTGACCCATTTCTACATTTTATAACTTACCTATCTAGAATGCTCCATAGAGATCAACGAACTTTTATTTATTCAGATTATATATCAAAAGCTCCATGTTGTATTAGCACATACAACAACCACGGCACGCGCCTGCCTTAAAGTATGCAGTGCTATTTATATTTATTAAAGTTATTCAAGTTTGTATTGCCGTCCAGAGAACCTCAAACTGTTGAATTGTGAATATTTTCTGGCTGTTTGGTACGGCGAATTGGACAATTATTAAGTGTACATATTTATGTCACGTCGAAAAATAACCATCTTCGTAAGTCTAACAGCCGAATTAATAAAAATTACTTAATTTGCTTCTAGTTCACAAATTACCTACAATGTGGATTAAAAGTTGATTCACGGCTAGTTAACTAAAATCGTATCCATGCATTAGCGAATTGTCAATAAGGATTAAATGGAATGGCAATCGGGAATCTTTAAGTAATAAATTGTATGGAGATGCCACATCCGATTTGATTCAAAGATTCATTGTTAGTTGTCAAAAATGCTGTCAGTTATATTTTAACATTCGTTAATTTACCTGTTTCGGTGAATTAGTTGACTGCATGTTTACCAACGTCAATTTACTTCCAAAAAAGTTTGTTATTCCCCCTTACCACAGAATCCGTCGGATTCGGAATTTTGCTACGAACTAAAAAAGATATTCTCACAGAATCCATCATAGTGGAAATATTTGCTACAAATTTTGAAATTCTTGGAAAATGGTTTGACTGAATCCTAATTAATTAAGATTTTGACATTTATGTGTTTGTTACCACGAAATTTTGGATCCTTCGTAGCGGAATTCCGAATAAGACGGATTCTGTGATAGGGGTGAATAAGAATTCTCATTAAATTCATTGAATGAAGATAATAAGTTTACCACGAACGTTTCATAAACACCCCTTAAACTGATTGCGTAAATGATGGCAAATCAATCAGCTGTTGAATACGATCCTTTGTTTCATCTGTGTAGTGTGACAGAGGGTTCATTCAGTATGCCACAGCCTTCCTGTAGCGCGACCGCTGATAGAGTACTTCGCGACAACGTCAGTGTCAAATGAGAAAACAGAAACATCGATGAGTTTTGCGCGAATATTTTACAAAAAGTTTATTATAAAGCGAATAAAAAATTTACAGAATCAAGAAGGAGTTTCCGAACACTATTTTGGATTTAGAGGCATCCGTAAAAAATCGACTGCATTCCTTTCCAGGCTCAGAGTCTGGCCAGATGCAGGTGGCAATGGTGCGATGGTAGTGTATTCACTAAGTGATTGGCAGGTCGTGCGTTCGAATCCCGATCAGGGCCATGATTTTTATAAATTGAATACACACAACAAAAACTGATCTCCCTAGAGCAATTTAGGCGCCACCTGTTGAGAAAAAAAAATTCCATCGCACCAAACTTCTTTCCTATCCTTCTATTCTTTCAGTAAGTAGCACCCAAAAATAGGCAATGAATTGCTAGGAGCTACTTGCGCAACAAACTAAAATGCCTGCGCTGTGGTTTTACCATTATAAGGGTACTGTGTCACTACAGAAAAAAGAAATCCCTTTAGCGCACGCAAATTATAAAAAAAAAAAAAAAAAAAAAAAAAAGATCCAGTCCTGAACACGAGGAAAGTCGACTCCGCAATTGCGCATCTGCCGGAGTCGAAGGACAACCATCGCGCAAGTTCATCAAAACTCTAGTGTGAGTTATACCAAACGCCACCTCTTCTTAAACGTCAGATAGCTTTGATTTTGCAACGCATGATGTTAACATCAAGTGGCGGGAGGTTTAATAAAGCCTCTAGGTTAGAGCCAGGCGTGCTGGGGAAGGCATCTGTGCAGCCCAGACATACCTTCCTTTGGAGTTTGGCCACGGCATCAGTAACGCATTTACGCGGAAGATTATTCCACCAAACAACCAATGGTCTTTTCATAGCCGTGCAAATCAATCGGGCTCTTTTCGGTGATACCTAAGCCCAATGTCTTGCCGAAAATGCCCTTGCACTGCCAGAAAACCGATGGCACCTTGGCAATCTTCAGCTCAACATGCTTGGACCAAAGAAGTTTGCTATCCACGATAACTCCCAAATATTTTGCTTCATTGGGGAGTTGGATTGTGACGCCTTTTAGCAATGGCTGAGTCAACCCGATCAGCTTCCTCCTTCTCGTAAAGAGAACAACCTCAGTTTTGGGAGGATTGACCGAGAGCCCATTCCTAGTGCACCATTCGTCGATCGCGTGTAAGGCCGCCTGCACGAGGCACGATCCAACAGAATGTACGGCAACATCATCCACGTACGCCTGAGCGTAGACGTTAGAACTGTTGATAGCGTTCAAAAGGAAACAGAACGCCGCCTTGCGGCAGCCTCTACCAACCAACATTCTATTCAAAGTTGGAAAGGAAAAGTTATGTGGGGTTGAAGACATGTAAACATTTATGTTAAAGGAGAAGTATATATGTTTTCTTCTTCCAATTTATATACACACCTACTCGTGATTATATTTTACGCTGTTGCCAAATAAGTACAATCATCAACTTGTTTCCCCCAACTGGAAAAGTCTCCACCAAACTTTGCGCTGATACTGATAAGATCGAAGGCGAATTCCTTTCAATCAAACTGAGCCAAAACCAAAATCCTTTGAAATAATTACGCTACGTCGGCTCATTGATAATTCGATAAGCCATACCCACATTTTGCATGCCTATTGCCACAGTTGTTGGCCTCAGGGCTACTCTGCTCAGGTAAATAAACCAACTTGAAAGCAATTGAAAACATTAACTTCTGCCGCTACCACGTTTGTGCCAAGTCACTCCCTGATTGATTGAGCTGGTGTTTTCTTAAAATTTATTATCAAGTAGAAAAAAAAGACATTATATTTGTCAACACCCTGATCAGAGTTTTTTTTCACCTCACCCAGAATTAGAAATCAAAAGCCTGATGCTGGTGCTAGCACAATAATTTGCTAATTTTCCAGAATATGCCGCACAAAATGCAAGCAAACTGAACCGGTTAATTTGCGAAGTTTAACAATGGTTAGATTGAGGTTGGAATTTAATATATCTCAATCGATTGCAGGTAGGGAATTTGGAGCGTAGGCGTTCTGTTGGGAATGGTAAGGGAGTAGAAAAAAAAACACAAAATTGACAATGACAATGTGTGATAGGCATGCGTTCTTGTTTGGGTTTGTTAGCTCTTTTGCTGGCGCATGCTGGGAGCTTATGCAAAATTGCAAACTGCGTGTTAAACTCTTTTGAATTTGATTTATTTGGAGGAATTTAAATATGTATTATTGACAACTGTAAGTCTAAGGAGTGGAATTTCTGAAACCTTGGGGAGTTTATTTTATGATTCGCGTGTTAAAGGATTTCTTGTTTTGCATATATTTATTTATATTATTTGTACAGTTCATTACGGTGCAAACAACACCAATCACTACGTAAGCGTAGGGTGTATACGGTGGCGGGAAAACTCAGCCAACTTGTGTGACCGAAAAATGCCGCCTAAAATGAAAGGCTTAACTTATGTTCCAATATCTTCTTCTTTCTTATTAAAATGCAAATTACTAAGGGTGTGTTTTTTCACTCAGGCTTAGATAAAAAGAGAAAAAAAATATGTTCGACTGCGACTTGGCAGCACTTTGCTTGCTGTCATTTGACATTTCGGCTGTTTTCTCCTGTCAAACTTGAGTATATTGAACCTGAAAATTAAATTACCACCGAAATAAGACATACTCTGATTGAAAAATCTAATAATATCACCATTTAGGGCAAGAAAATTGCAATCTCAAAATTTGAAGTTTACCCCTAGGTATTATAGGTCAAGTGGTTTGGGAATGGCAGCTCTTTAATAGTTCTTTGTTAAAAAAAAGACTTGACTAATTTGGGGGTGTGTGTCAGTTCAGTAGGTGAGAAATGTCAAAGTTTTGACATTCGATAACAAAAGTTATCGGAATACGTAGAAAACGGTGTTTGGAAGCACTGATCTATGTGACCTTTATGGACTTACTCGTAGCAGGGAAAGTTTTCCCTGCTAAAGTTAGCATTTTAGATGCAAATGTTAATAAGCGAATATACGATTGGGTAAAAAAACACGCCTTATGTCACTTATTATTATGTTGCATTCAATAAGTTAACTGGGCAAAACCTGTGTTCTTAATGTCGACCCGACAAGGCTGAGTCAATGTAGTCGACTTATTTTAGCTTTTTTGGACTACATCCACTCGCCCTCGTCGTATATAGGACCAAATATCCGACGGAGTATTTTTTCTGTCGAATGAACCCAAAATTAGCTCTAATTTCCTGCTTATCGTCCAGCACTCGGCGCCGTAAAGTAGAACTTGCAGTATCAGTGTTTTGTAGAGCTTATATGTGGTCTTCCGGGTTAGGAGTTTTAACCCATTTGCTTTGTATATTGTAGGTCAGCCAGGCCTGAAGTAAGAACGGTTTCCTAGGATAATTCTTCGTCGGATCTCCTTAATACAATAATATTTAGTTAGGGTATATTACACTGCGACCTATTGGTCTATTGTGTCCCCTGCTTGTACCTCGGAAAGGTGCATGCCCTCTTTCAGAACCCTCTCTAGATACTTCTTTTGTGAAGCGTATCGAGGCATTGCTCTGATTTATCCTTGGCAGGTCACACTCCTTAGAGCACAGCGTCCAGTCCAGTTTCCTTAATGAATCTGAGAATGAGCTGTGGGTCCATGGTTTGTATGTCCTTGTCTGTTATTTGGTGCCTGCCCAAATATCTTATCCTTTTGAGGGCCAGTGCCCCACAGGATGTTGTCTGGAGTTTCGGCGGTTTCACTACAGAATTTGCAGAGCCCGTCCTCTGATATACCCATTTTCCTCAGGTGAGTCTGCAGTGCCCCGTGAGGAGGCCTGTTAGGTTTCTTAGGTTATTTTTATTAAGGTTGATACAAGCTTTGAATATATTTCGGTTATAGTTCCAAAGAGTTTCTTTGCTTGCCTCAGACCTTGGAGGTTGAGAAAGCTCTTGGCCCTTGTTTCTTCCTCCAGTCTCCTGAACTCTTTGCGTAGAGTGTGTTCTCCTATCCCGCAGAACAGTTCAGGTCCTGTGAAGGGTTCCTCTGCCCCTTTTCTTGCCAGAGAATCCGCTGCCTCATTGCCTGTAATGCCAACATGGCCAGGTACCCAGCAGATGGAAATTCTGTTGTTCTTGCCTAGTCTGTTTAGTCCGTGTAGGCATTATTGCTATGTTGCAATTCCTGTAGTTTTTCTCTAGATTGATTCGAACCCACCTGTCTATGACACATATTTCTGCCTGGAAGATGCTGTTACATTTGCCCATGGATTCGTAGTGCTAGTTCCTGGCCGAATCACTCCTGCACCAGTTCCCTACTCGGTCCTCTAGCCGTCCGTGTACTACTTTGTTGTGTGGTTGCTCAGTCCATAAGTTGTGGATTAATTGCTCCAGTTCTCCTTATTGCTGAGCTTTATCTGGAAATTCGTCTCGAAGTTGAATTTCCTGATGCTATCGTCCCTAGGTATGGCAAGAAGTGGGCGTTTTTTGAGTAAGTTACCGTGTTCTTTCGAACCGATGCATTTTCCTCCTTTGCCATCCTTAGGATTGTTTTGTCTGCCGCGTTCATCACCATGATGTGTAGAGGGGTTAATTCCAATAACACCTCCATGACTGCGGTGGGGCAGCAACGCACTGCTCCGGTAATGTACAGGCACGCCAGTCTTTGCACTTTGCTGAGTATCTCTCTTGTTGTGGCTAGACTGGTTCGTTTTGCCCATGCTACCGCTCCGTATGTGATCATTGGTCTCACAATTGCAATGTGCATCCATCGCAGGAAGTTTGGGCTGCATCCCCATGCCTTCCTCTCTAGGTTCCTACATATCATAAGAGCACGGGTGGCCCTCTTGGATATCTCCTCTGTATGTTTTCGCCAGAGGAGTTTACTATCTAGATGAAGTCCTAGATACTTTACTTCTTTGACTGGTATCAGTGTCGTGTCTGATAGGCTTATGTCTTTAAGTCTTTGAAGTTGTCTTTTCCTTGTGAATGGTACTATCGTTGTTTTCGCCGGATTGATGTTGAGCTTAAGCCCGCTTTGTATGATGTCACCAAGGGTTTCTTCAACCTTACCACTGGCAATCAGTACAATGTCATCGGCGTACGCCTGACAGTTGATGCCAAGGTTGGTTAATTTTTGTCAGTAGTTCGTCTACAACTAGGCTCCACATTAGGGGTGATAGTAAGTGATTCCAGATTTTTTTTAAAAAAAAAAAACCCTTTTTTAACACCAAAATTATATTTTTTCCCCTTTTTCAAAAATAAAAATCCCCTTTTTTCCCCCAAAAACAAAAACGCTTATTTAAGCTTTATTTTAACATTTTATGTTTTATTTAAATATTTTAGAATTAAAAAACAAAAAAAAAATAGGAACGTATTATTAAATTCAGTCATATTATAGTCAAAAAACGTTCGTGCACCTCTAAATCTATGACAAACCGACAAACAATAACTAAGATTTTCTTTGAATCAATGGTTGTTGATTCATCAATAATAATAGTAAATAAATTATCCCTTAAAATAGATACTAAATTACTAAATCCAAACTGTCCGGTGACATTTTGCACTACTGATGTTGCCTTGGTGCTGCTCAATGAAATTCCTTTAACAATTTGTGAATCGGGAAATATGTTTTTTATCAATTTAGACAAATGATCGAACGTTGAGAATGCGATGTTGTGTTCTGCCGCGAAAGCACACAATTTTATTTCAGCTTCTTTAGCCAGTCGTTCGGTGGGAGTGGAAATATATGAGGACATTTTTGGCTGGTTTCTCGAAAGCAAAAGTTCGGAATTACGAACGTGTTTTTTTGTTTTGGCATGCTTTTGTAGTTCCGATTTTTTACTTAATTGTGGAGCTTTGCATATTTTGCAATATGCTCGTGTTTCGCCATTTGTAGGACTTTGATCTTCAGCAGTTAGCCATCCCTTAAACTCCGGCAATGATTCCCACTGCTTTAAATATGGACGTTTATGAATTTTTGTTTTTTGGTTTTCTTCCTCCTCGCTGGAGCTGGACCGAACTCTATTTCTTTTTTCTAAAAATAAAAAGTAATTCTTTTCTTAAAGCAATGGAATAATACAAAAAAAATATTTTATCAACTTACCCATCAACGTGAGTGTCTGCTGTCCAAAAAGAAAAAAAGTAGATTGCGAACTTTTTTTTTTCTGTAAAAAAATGAATTTAAGGCAAACAACATCGAAATATAAGAATTATTAACTTTACATCTTCAATTTTGCCGACGTTTGCTTCCAGTTTGATAAAAAAACACACAACTTCACAAATTCGCAACAGGTTTTAACTTTTTCCTTGATGATACTCGTATGACATATGAAAAGCCAAAGCCAAACGCCAAATAATGAATGCATTCAGCATGAAACAAATTTGTAAGTGAGACGATACATGGGCCCATTTAAGATTATGATCATTGAATGAGTTTTAAAAATAGAAGACTTTATTTAAATAAAATGTAAAATGTTATTTTTCCCCCTTTTAGATTGTTTTCCCCCCAAAAAATTCCTTCGCCCATTTTTCCCCTTTTGGTAGAAAAAGTCGGCTAAATTGCGACTTTCCCCCCAATCTGGGATCGCTGATAGTAGGTACCCCTCCTTGTGGACATACTCTTGTGGTGTTCACTCTGATGGTTTCGGATGGTGTTTGAGTCTCTGCTGATTTGGTGCTCACCAGCTCACACATCCAGGTGGATACTGTACTGTTAACTCCTTTCCTATCCAGGGATCGTTTGATCGTCTCTTGTGAGGTGTTGTCAAATGCTCCCCCAATGTTTAGGTGTATTTCTTTTTCTTCCAAGGCACTTTCAATTATCTCCGTCAGCTGATATAGGGCGGTCTCTGTTGACCTGCCCGCTCTGTATGCATGCTGACGATGACGTAAGGGGGATGTGTCCAATACATCTTCACTTAAATAGTTGTCCACAACCTTTTCTGTCATCTTCAGAATAAATGACGTAAGGCTAATGGGTCTGTACGATTTTGGCTGGATGGAGTCTTTTTTCCCGCTTTTGGTATAAACACAACCCTTGCTCGTCTCAATTGCATCGGTATGTGGCCCAAGGCAATACTGCTCCTTATTATTTTTAGCAGGTGTGGGTATTAGTGCATCTAACATGGAACTAACATTGGTCTTAGTGTGTTGGCCTTACGCTGACAGCCACCTCAACCTAACCTAACCTAATAAGCACAGGCTGGATTTGAAACACAAATTGACACTTGTTTTGGTGGCATCAAAACGGAGCCTTCGCGCTAATTTCGCCAATTTCGTACTGATAGCACCAGGCAGCCACTCCTACCTCACTGCCTAATAAGCATTTAAAATGCGTGTTGTTACTTGCAAGTGCAGTGAACTAGGTATACAAAAAAAGAGCAGTCAATACTGCCATTAAATTTGGGTTACCTACAGACTACTTGCATGTATAATTTAAATGGCATCGCCCTAATAATATAAAACACTACCCAACAATCGTCCTACAACTTCAGGCTAATTTAATTCAAATCAATCTAAATTCATGTGCGACCAGCGACCACACACGCGACGTGGTTCAAAACTTGTTTTACATTTAAAACGGATGCATTTTGCTTTACGAGTATTATTTAAGCATTTTCTTCGGTGCAATAAAGTTTAATTAATATTGTGAATGGAGTTAAGACTTGTTGAACAAAATACCAGATCTGTGTTTACATTTGTCCAGCAAAGTCTAAGAGGCAGCACATCTTCTGAGATACAATCCGCACGGCAACAATTTACTCAAGTAAACACCCCATATAATTTGTGTGTCTGGAATAGCCAACATTGCCTATCCGACTAGACATAGCCACCTCCAATAAAGAAAATACAAATGATTGTCCTACTCACTACGTCACAGTCCAATCAGGAGACAGATAGACAGACAGGAAGTTTAATCAAGCGTTTTTGTAGAGTTCTGCGTGTGATGGTTGTGGATGGTTGCGGCTGATTGTGGCCTTTCCAGTTCGATAGCGGTGGGCAAACAATTCATGTAATAATTATTATCATCGCCGCTATTCGTAGGCAATAGACACTGTACGTACGAGGTACCCGCCGCGTCCTAGATACTACGCTAGGGCATGTACATCGTTCAATTTTGTCCACAGCAATTCATTGAACGGTGTTTTGTTGAGCGTGCAGCTCATACTAATATGATTGAAAAAGTAAAAGGTACACGAAGCGCAGAATAAGGCTTTCGAAAAAAAAAATTATAAGTCTTAATATGTAGAAACTTTGTGCTCGGAGGTAAAAACCGTAAATATTGTGATGTTATGAAATTGTTTACTACCAAACATGTCTATCTGAGCCTGTCAAAAAAATGTACTAACCTTCATTTATTTTGTCCACGCAAACACTCGGCATAATTATTGATTCATTCATTATCGCATAACTTGAATAGATTTATGGAAAAGCAAAATTGAATTTCATTCATTTATTTATTAATTTGTAGACACATGCAGAAGTGCATGGGTGTTCCACTGCAACGACTCGAAGTCGATGTTGCGGAAATACGACCCGCTTAATTTTTTTTTTTTTTCAAATCATTGAGGCCATTTGTCTGAAGCAAGAGACAATTGCAGTCATTTGACTGTGGGTTGATGCTGATATAAGGTTTTAATTGTAAACGTTTGATTAGTAATTAATTATTTTTTGTTTGTACAATAATAATGAACGCTTTAAGGTTAATACAAATAGTTGAATAATTGTCATTGTGAATCAAATAATTGAATAGTGTAATTATCGTTAACGCATTACGTATATCCCTTTGGAAACTTTTGTTGCCACGTCATAAATGTCGTTGTTTTTCCTTTATGCGGCAAACTGTTGCCTTTTTTTATACCCTACTAGCTGCACCCGCCCGGCTTTGCTTGTCTATAAAAAAAAAGAAGACCGATTTGACCAAACCTCACAGAAACACTCTCAGGCCAATACCGAAGATTGCCTGATTTGAGCTCAACCGGTGAAAGGAACTGCACGTTTTTCACCGCATGGCTTAGGTCGCTCACACAACTTCGTTGTTCCGTTTAGGGTAGGTGCTAGTTGTCTGGCAGGCGCCTATGTCAGCTTACTTGTGCGAATCAAACAACAAAGCGAAAGTAAAAAACTTCTATAGAATCACTTTTCATTCACTTTCACACCGATTGTTATCAATGTGGGAAAAGCAACTTTCCGATATCCGATACACAAAAAAAAAAATGAAAAAAAATTCAATAAGAGTTATTTGAATAAAACATTGAACACACGATATCTCAAGAATGAAAGTGTGCACAAACACCACAATAGGCTTGAAACGTTCTTGTGGTCTCTGTAACCGAACTTGGCAGCACTAATACCGATGGGCAGGGCGGCACAATGACAGCATCGTCGTAGATGGGTAGGTTGACTTCTGGCTTTGACGTTTTTGGTTGACGTTACGCTTGAGACGAAGAAACACATGGAGTACGTTTCATCAGATATATTCAGGTTATTAGATTATCGAATTGTGAAAAGTATTAAAACCAAACAAATGTAAGATTAACTTTATTTAAGTGTAAACTGAATTTATTATTATAATGTAAATAAAATTTGCAGGAAAATTTAGAAACTGCTTTGAAAGTACCTATTCTGAAATTTTTAATTGGTTTTTGAAGTTTGTTGACTGACTCAACAGTCTCCCTCTTTCATATGCGCGTTCTGATAACAAAATAGGTGACGTCTGTACGATGGTTTTTTATATGCACGGTCTCTGTATCTGCATCGTAATTTACACGCATACGCACATATGCATGTGTACTCACTCAAATGCCCATAATTCCCACACCGATGCAGATACAGACATCGCACATACAAAACATCCTTCGTACAGACATCACCTTTCATGGAAAAAAAATTTCATTGGAATCGGTTAACGGGTTTGGCCAAATACCGGCAACAAACACAATTATGGACTGATTTTTGGGTTGGGTCGAAATTCTGCCGAGGTCAAAATTCTGTTTTCAAAATTCTGCTTTCAAAATTCTGCTTTACAAAATTCTGCAAATAATAAAAAAAAAAGGATTGGAAAATGTTAAAAAGCGCGCGCATTTAAACATTTTCCAATCCTTTTTTTTATTATTTGCAGAATTTTGTAAAACATTCTACCTACTCGTACCTACTAACTTGTTATAGAAGAAGAGGTAAAAGTAGTTTTTTATTGGTTTTAAGATTGCTCTCTTGGTTTCTATATTGCTATTAGTTGTCTGTTAATTGTTAACAACAACAACAAATTCATTGAATTTGATGTGCAGGTCAGACGATAAAAACTAATTACCCACCTGTGTACCTTCTTTATATGAAATATATTGTAATTTGTTGTAACAGTTGAAAAATATTTGTTTGCCTAATATTCGTAAATTGGAAAAAAAGCAGAATTAGCAGAATTTATTTGTTTAAAATATTGCCTGTCAGAATTTTGAAAAGCAGAATTTTGAAAAGCAGAACAGAAAAAAAGTAGAATTTTGAAAAGCAGAATTTTTGTGTTAAAAGTCAGAATTTTGCAAAGCAGAATTTTGAAAGCAGAATTTCGACCCGCTCCCTTGATTTTTATATATATAGATTCTAAGGGTATCTATATTATTTTGACGCATAGTTTATAACATACGTACCTTAATATTACCCGTAGACCCCAAAAAGTTACTATATTTATGATCGGCATCGATAGTAATGTCGATCTAGCCATGTCCGTTCGTCCGTCCGTCTGTCGGCAAAAATTAGGCCTTTAAACTGGGCCTAGAGAGCTGAAATTTTAACCATATACTCTCTAGGGTCCCGAAATAATCAAGTTTACGAATTTTTGAAATCCGCCCACAGACACGCACACAAACTCAAAAAACAAATTTTTCGAAAAAATCGGATTTTGAGCTAGAAAGCTGAAATTTTTTTATATATGATCTATGACTCCTAAAGGCCCTTTTAGACGATCAGTTATCAGTTCAGTTGTCAGTTCAGTTAAAAAACCGTGCATTTAGACTTCAGTCCGGTGTTCAGTTCAGCTTTCATTTTACTTGTGAGCAGTCGAAAGTCAGAAGATATATCGCATCTCCGCCCGCTCAAATAGTGTCAAAACTCAAGAAAATTAGAAAATCCATTTATTGCACCATTACGTCCCCCATACTTGAAACTATTATCTCTAAAAGTGTCATCCCTAGATGACACAAATATTTCATTGTAATGTAAAGCAAAACTAATGGCGGCCCAAACATTTGAAAGCTTTTTTCTCGAAAAAAATGATTTTTTGACTTATGACACTATTTGAGCGAGGGTGCGATATGGTGTAATGAACTGAATTGTAAGAATTATATAATTTAAATAAAAAAATATTTGCTAAATATAACTTACAAAATTGTAATCTTCGTCATTTTTTCTGCTTCTTCTTCTTCTTCTTCTTCTTCTTCTTCTTCTTCTTCTTCTTCTTCTTCTTCTTCTTCTTCTTCTTCTTCTTCTTCTTCTTCTTCTTCTTCTTCTTCTTCTTCTTCTTCTTCTTCTTCTTCTTCTTCAAAGTCATAATTGTTCAATGTGGACTGACTTGCACGAGTCTGCTGTTGACCATTTTAGAATGCAAATCAAAGTACCACAGGTTTGGCACGTGCACTACATCCGTCCCTATTATCTAGGATCGTAGGGACGCTGCGGACATTCTTTTCATTTATCGCCTTCTCTCAGGCTCCGTCGACTGCGCCTCTCTTAACAACTCTATTTTCTTTAACACTAATCCTCGTAATTTATGCTGCCCTCGTTTCTTTTACCATCCAACCCATCGAACCTCATATGGCTCCAACGAACCAATCTCCCGTATGCTGCAGAAGGTTTTCCGTCTCTGATTTCAACCGTAACGCTGCCCGCCTTAAAATCGATCTCCTTCACCATTCCCCTAATCCTTAAGCTTTAGTTTTAAGCCTTCTTATTTTTTAAGTTTTAGTATTTAAGTTATTCATTAGATGTTAGTTTTAGCTTGTACAAGGTGGCGCAAAAATAACCTTCCGATGTTTTTTGGCTGTAATTTAAAAAAAAATAAATAAAAACTTTGATTCTTCTTGTGGATTATTTTTATTTGGTCTTTTAATTTTGGTCGAGAATATGATGTCATGTAAATGGCCGCCGCCACAGTTGATTGCCATTTGAGCCCTTTTTATGGCATTTTCCATCACTTTGGCCAAAACTTCCGGCGATAGGTCCTCACATTGTTGACGGATATTGTCTTTAAGAGCTGCAAGAGTCTGAGGCTTGTTGACATAAACCCGCGACTTCAAAAAGCCCCACAAAAAGAAGTCTGCAAATCGCCAAAACGGGAGATTAGGCGCCCGGGAAATGCATCCTTCAGCATATCGGTTGTGGCACGTGCAGTGTGTGCCGTTGCACCGTCCTGTTGGAACCACATGTTTTCCAATCCCACTTCATCAAGTTGCGGCAAAAAGAACTCGTTGATCATTGCTCTGTAGCGCGCACCATTCACAGTAACCGTTTGGCCCGCGACGTCTTCGAAGAAAAAAGGTCCGATGACTCCTCCAGCGAAAACAGCACACCTTACAGTGACTTTGAGCGGGTGTAATGGCTCTTCGTGGGTTACACGCGGATTTTCAGTGCCCCAGAAGCGTAAATTTTGCTTATTTACGTACCCGCTAAGATGGAAATGGGCCTCATCACTCATGATTATTTTTGATAAAAAATCATCTTCCTCTTGGTGGTGATTAAGGATGGCTTGAGCGTATGTTAGACGCGATTGGCGGTCAGCAGCTAACAGCTGATGCACCGTCTGGACTTTGTACGGAAACATCTTCAAATCTTGTTCCAAAATTCGCTGTAAAGACCGTCGACTGATACCCATTTGCGTGGCACGTCGTCTGGTCGATGTCGACGGCGCTTCCATGACATCTTCGGCTACAGCAGCAATATTCTCTGCAGAACGGCTACTCCGGGGTCTGCAACGCCTGGCAGCATCTCGTGTTGTGCCAGTCTCTTCGAGGCGAGCGGCTAAACGTCGCAGTGTTTCACCAGTAGGCGTTGGACGGGTAGGAAATCTGCGACGAAATTCACGTTGTGCCAAAGTCACCGACCGATTATTGCTCAAATAAATAGTCACCAATATTCCGCGTTCTGGAGCAGTGTAGCGTAACATTGTTTATTAACGTGTATTTCGCATGTGTTTACTACACAAATGTCACAACAGAACTAACATTAGGGGCCAATCGCAAAATTTACTTTTGCGCCACCTTGTATAAATGCACATTTTGCATAGTTTTGCATATTTTTATAGCAAATTCATATTTCTGCAAAGTTTGTAACAAAAGCGTTTGCTTTGAAAAAAAATGTCAAGTGGATCAGTATTCGAAAAGTGTTAAGCACTTAGAACTTAAAGGTCGCCAGAAATTCCAACAACTACTGTCCTTTACCAATGCATCTAACACCTTTTCAATGGATTTATGTGAGGCATTTGTTGTAGCCGATATACCTTTAAGTAAGCT
The DNA here is from genome assembly GCA_949715645.1 of Portevinia maculata. NCBI lineage: Eukaryota > Metazoa > Arthropoda > Insecta > Diptera > Syrphidae > Portevinia > Portevinia maculata. The sequence continues at coordinate 135,784,609 of OX454528.1, read as the reverse complement.
TACAAAATTATACCGGATGATTGCACTTTGCGGAAAAATTACATTGAAAAAATTTATATTTCCCTATTTGAACAAATGAAAATTGATCTAAAAGATAAGTATTTGTGGGTATCTATTGATGAAACAACTGATATCAAAGGACGTTTTGTTGGGTGTGTTGGACCAAAATGAAGAAGAAAGTAAAAAGAAATTTTTAATAAATATAGTCCAATTAGAAAAAACGATTTGATGAATCCATGAATTCACTTGAAATTGATAAAAGGAAAATACTCCTTTTTTTGACCGATACTGCGCCATATTATGGTAAAGGCAGCTCGTGTTTTATCCAAAACTGTTGCACGTCACTTGCTTTGCCCATGCAATGCACCGAGTTGCAGAAGAAATAAAGAGTAAGGCACCAGCACGCGTCGAAATTTTTAAAGAAAGATATCCTTTGACTCCTCTTCCGCCTCAGCCTATTGTTACAAGAGGGGCAACTTGGTTGAAGGCTGTTGAGTATTTTGCAAAACATTATAAAGCTTTTGAAAGCATTGTCAATGGGTTTGATGACTCCCATGCAGTTGCGATAAAAAATGCAAAAGAAGTAATGAACCAGCCGTTATTAAAAAGCCAAATAATATTTATAAGTTCAAACTTCAGTTTCCTAGGTGACACCATCACAAAAGCTAGAAGGCAGGACAACCTTGAAAAATCAAATTGATTTAGTTCAAGATGTTGTTGCAAAGATAAATGCGGTTGAAGGACTTATGGGGGAAGTAATTAAAAACATAGGGACGGGCTACAGTCCGCTTGGGCGAACTTTTGGATACCCTATTCTTATTCCTATCCCTCATAAGTGGGCGTGACAAAAGTCTAAGTATGGTTGAATTGTTAAGAACGCTCTACATATTTTGTTATATAACATTTAAAGGATTTTATCAAAAAAAAAAAACGCTCCCTAGCTCAAACTTGGATGTTTCAATAAAATTGTTTTATTTAATTGTGGGCGTGTCAGTAGGCGGATTTAAAAAAAATTAACACATGAGAATAAAGGGCCCCTAGAGACTATATATTATAAATTTCAGCTCCCTAGCTCAAATTTTGAATTTTCAAAAAAAAAAAAAAATTGTGGGCGTGTCAGTGGGCGGATTTTGAAAATATTTACACATGAGCATAAAGGGCCCATAGAGAGTATATACTATAAATTTCAGCTCCCTAGCTGAAACTTTGGATTTTCAAAAATTAATACAGTGAACTCTCTCATAAGCGGACACTGACGGTACCAAGAAATTTGTCCGCTTATTAGAGGTGTCCGGTTATGAGAAAAAATATTTCATTGACAACCTTGAAAAAAGAAACAAGATTATGCATTTATGGCACCTATAACATTTTATTTTAAAATGGAATGCATTTTTTGTGATAAACATTAATTGTAGGTAATAAAAAGGATAATAACAAAACATAAACAAGAACAAAGCCTTTAAAAATTCATTTTTGCATTAGATACTTGAAACTGTATTTATGCTTCAAATTATGCATACACTTACACACAAACCTACGTATTGCGCTGCGCCACGAGAATTTTAGTCGGATAGTCGACAGACGGCCGCCGGCGCCGCAGCCTAGTTTGTTTACTTTCTCTACCGTTTTTTTTTTAATTTTGTGCTGGGTATCAAGGGCAAAGAGCAAAGAAAAGGAAAAAAAGCAAACAAAATAAAAGACAACGGCGTGTGCTAAATGCGTTTTATCCGTTTAAGAGAGAGTGAAATTCTATTGCGGCTATGAAAACTGGTGTCCGCGTCCGGTTATAAGAGAGTCCGTTTATGAGAGAATTATTTACATTAAAAATTGTGTAGATTATTCCGTTCTTTGAAATTTGTCCGGTTATGAGAGATGTCCGCTTATGAGGGGTGTCCGTTAGGAGAGAGTACACTGTATACCCTTAGAATAGGGTATAAAAAAATTATTTTATTTATTTGTGGGCGTGTCAGTGGGCGGATTTTGAAATTTTTTTATCCCGAGCAGTTTTAGGAGTCATAGATCATATATAAAAAATTCAGCTTTCTAGCTCAAAATTCGATTTTTTCCAAAATTTGTTTTTTTTGAGTTTGTGGGCGTGTCTGTGGGCGGATTTCAAAAATTCGTAAACTTGATTATTTCGGGACCCTAGAGAGTATATGGTTAAAATTTCAGCTCTCTAGGTCCAGTTTAAAGGTCTAATTTTTGGCTACAGACGGACGGACGGACGGACGGACATGGCTAGATCGACATTAGTATCGATGCTGATCATAAATATAGTAACTTTTAGGGGTCTACGGGCAATATTAAGGTATGTTACAAACTATGCGTCAAAATTAATATACCCTTAGAATAGGGTATAAAAATTGTATGATCTATGCAAATAAAACTTTTCAAAATCATTACAATTAAGAAAACATGATTTTATGTTATTTTGAATTAATTATTTTAATTAAACAAATGAAGATGTTTATGTTTACGTTAACTGTGTTTTTGTTTTTTTTTTAATTAAATTTTAATTTCGTTGTAAGTTATTATTTCATTTAATAATAAAAATAAAAAATTTAACTTATTGTTAACGATTGAAGAAAATGTGTTTTTAAATTGAACTGAAATTATGTTAAATTGGTTTTAAGTGCATATTTTAACTGCATATTTTGCATTGTTAAGCGCATATTTTAAGCGCATATTTTCAGATTTTAAGTGCATGAAAATCCGAACCCTACTAATAACGCTGCAAGTGTGTACTCCTTGCATTTAAGAGACTTTTCTATAGTGCTGACGACGTCGTGTAGCACTGTTACCACTCCTTTGCCTTTAACGTAAGCGTGTTACGCAGCGCGCTATAATCGAGTCGGCTGCGAATATAGATGTTCATTAGCTTTTCACACGTTTCCAGGATGAAAGACGTTTGACTTATCGGTTTGTCTACGGTCAGATCACCGTCCAATTCTAGGCAGAGATGCGGATCACGCCATCCACCACTAAGTTAATATAGTCTCCGATTCTCAAAGCCATATCGTGCCGGCGATTATTTTGATTTATATTTTCTCAATCAAAACATTGTCCTAGCAGGGAGCCACTGTCTGCCACCATAAATATTACATGAGTTCAGAATCCTATAAATAAAACCCAATCAATTGCTTTTGCGATGTCAACCATCCATCAATTGGCTTCCAATCGAATTCAATCATAAACAACAAACGTTCCATATTTTCGTCATGTCATTCATCATAAATCATAGAAAACAAATCGCATTCAAATTGTAACAAAAATCCATTTCTGAAGTTACAATCCGCGAACAAAAAAATAAACACAAAACATTTGAAACGAATTCGTGATTTGCAACTTTTTGGCTTACACTGACAACAGCTGCATGCCACACAAAGGCATATATACAACTTCCAGCTTTGAATGGGACGACTATGGCTTAAAATAAAATATCTCTAGACGTCCTACGTTTTGGTCAAAGAGAGTAAAGATACAAATTAAATATCTCACAAATATTTACCGCACAAACGTACTAATTGGCTAAATGCAGTTTGCTATTAGAGCACATTAGTATTGGTCCATAAAGATTTTCAAAATGTTTTTCTTGTCATATGGATTATTAACACGACTGCCGCAACAGTTTTCAAGCACGTGGGTATATTTATATTCAAAGTCCAGTTCGACCACTTAGCACGAGACCTGTAGGCGAACCTGATATCGTTAAACTCTGCGGTTAACCAAGTGTTTTTTATTTCATATTTATAGTTAATCGAAGCGGAAATGCATCCCTTCACGGTGTGCCCATAAAATGACGTCTTACACCTAAGAACGTAGTAGATTTCTTGAACATAAATATCCTTTGTCATAATAATATTAAAGGTGATAACAGTTTTGGATTACGACAGAAAAACAGACAGAAATTGATGTACTCGTATCATTATTCCAATTGAATGTTGATATGGTCAAGTTCAATGGAGAGGTGAATAACTTCTGAATAGGGATTTGAAAAGTAGTTGGTAAACCAAAGCGGATTAAATATGTCAAGTTAACTGCGGTTTAATTGATTAATGCGGTTAAAGGCGTGGGGAGTCAGCTTTCGTTTACCTATTTAGAGGTCAGATAAATGCTGAACTTAATTTTGCTTTGTCTATGTTTAAAGGTTAAGTCAATTCGGCACATATCTTTGAGTATCTGAAGGATGCGTTGAATGGCTTATACAAATATATTGGGAAGTTTGAGGAAACAAGTGAGTGGTTGGCATATTATTGCTTCATTATGCAGAAATGACTCATCAAGCAACAAGTAGGAATTTTAAAAACATTACCCCACCTGATTGTAAACATTAACAAACACTTCCGTGTGGTTATAATTGATTTAAGTTTTAAGGAAGTACCTACTCCATATCGTATACGTTTCAATTCGTTCCTCGTAGTTCCATTCCAAGAGCTATTTCAACTTTTTCAAGCGGATTTTTATTTATGTTTACAAAAGCGGACTGCAGTGTGGCGTTTAGGTAATTAATGAAGTCCGCTTAATTAAATCTTGTTCATCTGTTGATATCTATAACATGGCAACGTAATTTTTTAAGAGAAACAAAAGAGGCATAAAGACGTTATTGTGAACAGTGGTATGCAAGATAATAGGTGTGCGCTAAAAAATCATCAAAATCGCTTATAAAAGTTGCAAATATGAACAGAAACTCGTTTACTTTGTTTCTAAAGGGTGGTCCAAATACAAGTTTCTTTTTGAATCAAACGTGGTTGAGCGTTGTAGATGCACATCTTCTTCTTCTTCTTCCTTTACGGCCGGCGTGTTAAGACCAGAATTATGCGGGATCATAGCCCTCCCACTTTGCTGCATTCCTACTGGTCCGCTTGTGGGGTTCGCTGGTTTGATTTCCATAGAAGACTACAGGTCTCCTGGTTCCAGATCGGTTCATCAAATGCTGATGTTGTTGCATTTGGAGTTATTATGCCTGCCTCTTTTCTACGATTTCGACACGTGTGTAGTGTGATGATGCAAGCACACAGAATACGAGAAACCATTATGTAACATTGTATCGCTCCACATACCCGGGAGATGTCACATGGCATTCAATCGGTATCGACAGTGATTCATGCTACGAAGAGGTTCGCGTAAGTTCATGTGTTTGCTATTGTTTACATTTTCATCCATTGCACCCACCACGTATTATATGGGTCAACTGGATCAGATTCATATGTTGTATAGTAAGTTATGAATCAAACATTGGAATGATTGTTGCTTAGAATAGCATAATTTAGCATTAAGAATTGTTGCTCTTTACATTATTGTGGCAGTAAATTGCCTTTATTTCAGCGAGCTGCGCTTTATACATCACGAAAGAGCGGGCCGCGCTTTATACGGCTTAGGGCGGTAGGCTCCATGGTGAAGTAGCACCAGGTCAAACAAACGAAGAACTCCACACGTGCATGCTCCCTTGATTGATTATTGTTTGACCTTTTATGACACCGGTGTTCTCCAGTCGTATCAACCCACGGATTTGCATGCACATTTGCGGGACAGCTTTAAGATTTTAAATGTGTCGCTAGGCTCACCTGGATGTTATAAAATTGCCTAGATTTGATTTTTTTCACTCGTTCGCCTTTTACGACAGGTTCTGTTATGACCGACAAAGTTATCAGCTCATATTTCTTCGAGAATTAGGATGAAACGCCAGAATCCGGGGCCTCTTACAGAACAATGATTGACAACTTTTTGCGCCCAATGGCGGAGCAGCATCCTAATTTGTGGTACCAACGCGACTGCGCACACTGCTAGGCAGTACCTCGTTCACCAGATTTAACTGCGTGTTAATTTCCATAAAATGATTTTAATAAAGGGTCTTTCCTTAAGGACTTGACAACTTCTTTTTTTAAACAAAATGCAAACTACTTGAGATATCTCAAAAATAAAAAAAAATCCCTTGCTTGAATTACTATCAAAACGTCTATGAAAGGAATTCGACTTCGTTCATATGTCCACCACGGGAACGTATGCGGCGGTCGATACGTTGAACCCAATTTTCGATGACTCGGCCGCACATTTCGACCGATACGGAAGCTATTTCTCGTTCAATATTGGCTCTGAGCTCCTCTAACGTCGTCGGCTTGTTGGCATAGACCAATGATTTAGTGTAGCCCCAGAAAAAAGTCTAGAGGCGTTAAATCAGACGATCTCGGCGGCCAATAGACAAGTCCGTTTCTCAAGATAACTTCAATAACTCGATTGTTGCACCCGCTGTGTGGTTTGTGGTACCACCTTGTTGGAACCACATATCACTGGTCCAATTCATGGAATTGCTCCAACATGTCTCTGTAGCGAATACCATTTACCGCAACGTGTAGGCCATTTTCATCGACGAAAAAAAACGGCCAATGACGCCACCGGCATGAAAACCGCACCAAACAGTGGCGTTTTGCGGACGAAGTACTGTTTCATGAAGCACATGAGGTCCTCACCTGTCCAGTGACGCAGATTTGGCTTATTGACGAAGCCGTTTAACCAAAAATGCGCTTCATCGCTGAAGATGATTTTGCGATGAAATTCTTCATTTTCTTCCATCATGTCCAGAGCCCAATTCGAGAACAAACGTCTCTTCATATGATCAAGTGGCTTTAGGTCTTGAGTCAGCTTGATCTTGTAAGGGTGTAGGCCAAGAACCCTAGGCAAAATTCGCCATAATGTGGTATGGGAGAGGACCATTTCTTGAGGACGCCGTGAAATTGACTGATTTGGCTGGTTTGCGACAGACACGCCTCTACGGCAGCGATATTCTAAACACTTCGGGCAAAACGTAGTCTCACTGGCACGGCAACATCAAGCAGGGAATATTCTGACTCAAATGTTTTCACTAGACTATGAATTGCTTTTGAAATTTGCAGTTGGTAACGTGACATAAGCCCAAGCGTCATAAAGCCAAATCTCGAAATTTGGCCTTATGTCGCATTGTGAAAGTGACATAAGGCCAAATTCTAGCATTTGGTATTATGACACCTTGAAAAAGCGTCATAAGGCCAATTTGGCTTGCAGTGCTTATGGGATTAGTTACGAAATCGCAAGTAGATTCCATAAACAGTGTAATGCCTATCGGGGGCATGCTGCCCCACTGCAACCCCCCTGCTTGGGGTCACTGTTTGATTTGGAGTAGGTGCTAGGCACGGTTTTGAAAATTTGGCTTAATGTCACTTTCCGGATTTGGCCTTATAGCGCTTTTACAAGGTGTCATAATACCAAATGCTAGAATTTGGCCTTATGTCGCCTTATTTAGCAGGTGGGAATGGTGCGATGGTAGTGTATTCACTAAGTGATTGGCAGGTCGTGCGTTCGAATCCCGACCAGGGCCATGATTTTTATAAATTGAATACACACAACAAAAACTGATCTCCCTAAAGCAATTTAGGCGCCACCTGTTGAGAAAAAAAAAATCCCATCGCACCAAACTTCTCTTTCAGTAAGTAGCACCTAAAAATAGGCAATGAATTGCTGGGAGCTACTTGCGCAACAAACTAAAAATGCCTTCGCTGTGGTTTTACCATTATAAGGGTACTGTGTCACTACAGAAAAAAGAAATCCCTTTAGCGCACGCAAATTATAAAAAAAAAAAAAAAAAAAAAATGTCACTTTCAAAAAGCGACATAAGGCCAAATTTCGAGATTTGGTCTTATGACGCTTCGCCTTATGTAACGGCACCTTGACAGTTGGGTAGTCGGCTTAAATGTGCGTTGACACTGAAAGTTTGAAGTTGTCAAGTCGCGAGTGAAAGACCCTTTATAAACAAAATTTAAACAAATGATTATAACAAGAGTTATACGTGTTTAACATTGGCAAGTCTTACTTGGCCCACCCTGTACAACCGTAGTCAGTTGTCAGTGTTTATTTTAGTTTTAAACAATTCATTTCTTTTGTGTCATGTACCTACTCGTAAATTTTGCGTTTTTTTTCCTTCAATGTTTTCATTCTGGAACTACGCTACGCATTACGAATGTAAAATTAAACTTCTCTCTCGGTGCCGCTTTAAGATTTCTTCATTTTAAATTTCAACGAGTTGATCTACATATCAAACAGCCCACAAAACGCATTCGGAATATTTTCATTGATTAAAATGTGTCTAATGAATTGCGATTTGCATTTCAAAACTAAAATCGCTACTTCACTCAAAACCTAAATATTCACTCAAAACTTCTACTCATAACGTAATATCTGAATGGGATGTACTGGAGGAAAAAAAACCAAAGCAAAAGCAGCACCCGATAAACAACAAGCCAACGCCAACGGTGACTAAAAAAAAAACAATCCAACACACTGCAGAACGAGCGAAGAAAATTTCAAACTGTACCCCAACTCAACAAGGTATAGTGGATGAAATGGAAATAATTTGTCTAGCAATGGTGGGCATTAGTCCAGGGTACGACTACGTACTCCAAACTCCAATTTGATCGGATTCAGTTTTCAGTGCGCTTAGAGTCTCGTTGAAGATCGTATCGTGTATGGTCGCAAAAGAGTTGATTTGATAGTGGTAAACGAAATTGACAGTCTTTTGAAAAGATACTTTTTGTCGGTCGATTGTCCTTTTTACGCGTGCGGGTGGAGATCGTTTTGTGAACGCAAACGCAATCAATCGTATGTAACGCTTGTCAAGCAATGAAAAAGCTTTATCACAAGATTAACAAGCAGATCGTGGAATCTTAAACTGTGCGGATTTAAATGCGCTTTTTATGCAATTGTCGCGAATATTTGTCACTGCATGAATAAATAGTATTTATTGGAATTTGTCGGTATTATTAGTGGTCTTGTGGAAAGATTTGCTTGCATCGGTTTTGCAGTGAGATACAAACTAGTCGTAAATAGTGTAACCGTGAAGGGTTCTGTATTAGTTGTTCTATTGTTTATGTGCCAAGTATTCTTTGTTATTACTGGTAAAGTTGTGAATTTCATGGATTAATGGTGATTAGATGTTAAAGTGTATTTGGGGATTTCAAATGTCTGTTCCAAAATGTGATCTTTCTGGCTTAATGCTATTAATTGTATTTTGTTTTTAATTGACTCGTTATAATCCCATTTGAATTTCGAATCGGAATTCTGCACCGGTTGTAAAATCGGAAATATTATTTCAATCATTTCAATTGGAATAGGTTGAATGTTGCCTGATTCTTTTCTGAGCGACGGTATTCCTTATGCCTGAAACAGATGTGCAGCAGGGATGCACGCAGTAATGCATGCAGCAACGCATATGAAACATATGTCCAGTAAGAAATTGCCATGCTTTTTGCATGACCTAAATATCACTGAACGAACAAACAGACTAAGGGATGTTAGGTATTGTCATAGAATTTCACAGGACGAAACGTCAAGCCGGAAAAGTTCTACTACCAAATTGTGCTGTTCAAGATTGGAAATAGAGACAATTTGCAGCAAGAATTGATGTGCAGTGAGCAGTGTGTCATTTTACATATCAAATCATCTTGCTGCACGGTTCTTGTTTCACATCTGTTTTAGCCATTACACATTTGTTTACCCTTGGAATATAAACTTTGATTCATAGTTTGTTACATACTTTGTTACATACCTTAATCGTGGACCCTTTATAGTCTGTGAGCCCGAAGTAATTTTTCGGTCTGAAAGGTAACCGAAAGATATTTGCATTACTGTGTAGCCTGAGTAGAGAGTGTATCGAAAATAACAGTCTGGCAGCAAACCGTGACAGCAGAAGCGTGCGACAGCGCGTTGCATATGCGCCATTTTCCACAATAGTAATAATAAGTGTAACCACTTGATTATAGCACTAAGCGACAGAGTAGATCAGCTTAAACATGAAAATATTGGTCCAAGACGTTTTGCACGCAGCGAAGTCCTTGCCAGACGCGACCAAAGTCCAGGATCAAACCCATTTTATATTATTTGACGTAACTACCCAACCAAGTCTATTGAAGACTCTGCTGAAGACAGATACATAAGTCCAAGACGTTTTACACACAGCGAAGTCCTTGCCAGACGCTGTAAAATTGTTGTTGGCGGACCTTCAACAATTTTGAGGCTATCAAATTCGAGCTTGTGAGCGCGAAATAGGACTTCTTCTTCCTGTTTAACGACGAGGTTATGATCTGGATTAGAGGGCTCATGTTTTGCTGGTCGTCCCTCGGCCTACTGGAAGCCCTATGATTACCTACAGCGAGGAAGTGGTTGTGGGGGAGCTACTCATTGAGAGTCAGGGGATGCAGCCTGGCTGTAATTCGCATAACGGTTACGATATGTTGAGAGTGACTCCCGAACCATGGGTTAGGATCAGGATGAGGTCATTGATGCATTCGAACCTTGGATTGATCCCATTTCACTGCGCAGCTTCCTGATCTACGAAAAAAAAGAGGACCCTTTTGAGATGACTGTTGCATACGAACCACAAGCTACACTGGTTCGTGGAAAGGGAGCAGGGAGGGGCGGCTGTCATAGTCGATTTGGGGGTCCATCGTCATGTTAGTAAAAACCGTTTGGATTGGTTGATACTTATGGTGAATGAAATCCGGGGGGCATGTAATGCAGGTTTTAAGACACACGTCAACCTCAAGAAACTTGGGAGAGGAGCTGAATGGGGTGACTGTTACAATCGAACCGCAACTCCTGTTCCATTTTGTCTGCTCAGCGGGAAGACAGCAATCAAACCGCCGGGCTTCCTGCCTCGCCCTCAGACTGGAGAGCTGACTCAAGTAAATGCTACAATCTAACCTCAGTCCGACCTCTTTTTCTTGGCAGGAGTACAGGTTGGGGTGACTGAACTCAATCGAACCACAACTCATCGCTCAAATCTCTGGTGAGTATCAGTATGGTTACAGTGGCTGCAATATGCTGAGAGTGGCTAGTGAAGTCGAGTTCGACCCCCGAAACCATATGTTAGAATCAGGGTGAGGTGAGTGATACAATCGAACCTTAGGCTGATCCAAATCCACTGCAAAGTGGAGGGAGAGGTATTACTTCCTGATCCACAGAAAGGAGAGCCGCCTGTGATGGCTGTTTCAATCGAACCTCAAACTGCTCTCTAGTCTCTTGCAGGTGATTCCGAGTTGGGAGACTGATACAATCGATCCTCGAGCACGTCATTAATTTCCATGGGAAGGGGCGCCGGGAAGAGTCGGCCGCACAGTCGAATTTTTGCTTGAGAACTGTGCTTGAGTGGGTGACTGAAGCAGGTGCACCCTGAATGCTACGCGCATCGCCTAGGGAGTGCCGCTCACAAACCACAAGCTTACGACGGTCCGCGGGAACGGAGCAGGAAGGGGTTCTTGCCACAGTCAAACATTGGAAGGGTGTCCATCCTCAAGATTTGTTCAACCACTTGGATTTTGTGAATAATTTGCTGATGCATCAAACGTCTGTCTCGCTGAGATCACTTAGATCTTCGAAAAAATAATCGCCAAGAATTTGTTGCCTTGAGTTGATTAGAGCGGGGCAGTTGAACAAACATAACAGTACCAACTGAGTCCATTTTTTCTGAGGTATGATCTGTTCTTTGACGTGAAGGCGGGCACGCTCACGTCTTCTTCCTGTTTAACGTCGAGGTAAGGATCTGGACTAGAGGGATCATAACCACCATCTTCACTGAATTTGCCGATTTGACCTCGAAAAGTATCGACAGCCATCCCGGTTTCGCATCACTTCGTCACTGAGGCAAATCAAATGCTGGTGTTGGTGCATTTTTGTGATCCCAGAGTTCATAGGCCTGCATACTGATTGACATTGCCTTTTTGGCGGGTTTCGTAGAATTTCTTCTTTGACCTGGATAGTTCCAACTGAGTCGGGCCCGCTCCATTTTTTCTGAGGTATGTTCTTTGATGTAAAGGCTGACACGCCCACTATTAAAAACCAAAAAAATTATCGAAGTTTTATCGAAGAAGTTGATAAAAATGAAGGCGTTGTTCTTCGTAAATTATGTAGACAAAGTCCTGCTCAGCAATTCGACCATTCAATGTTGTTTGCACCCACACTTAGATGGCGGTTTTTAGAAAACTTCTTTAAAATTCTTTTGATTCCTTAAACATTCCTTGTGGCGTTTTGACTAAACTTTCAAATGTTGCTCATTCTATTAGAAATCAAATATAATATTTCAAAATGGGAAAAGGCTTTCAAAATAATGCCAAATAATCAACATTGATATGGTATCCAACCATAGTATTCGCCCATAGAAAGCCTCTTCGGCTAGATTTTACTTTACGGGCATCACATAAAAAAAAGTTTGTATTCAAAATTGTTTAGGACCATTAATAATTCCCAATAATGGAGAAACAAAAATTGGCGCTCTTTTTTCTTGTGAGCTCCAAGGCATTTTGGAAATTCGATTTTCGGACTTAAAAAAAATGCCTTGTGAGTGTCACTTTGCCAGCTGTTTTTTTATTTTTCATTTTTTTGAGCTCCTAGTTGACTGCAACTAGATGACGTTGAACAAAATATATTCTCGTTGCGAATGAATTTCAAGAAACTCTGCATATACCTAAGTCCATATGCGGGTGGCAACAGTGCAGTGGTAGGGAGGTAGGAAGGAGTATGACTGCCTGGTACACTAGGACGCAATTAGCTCAAAGGCCGTTTTGATGCAAGCGGAGTCGTTCGGAGTGACTCCCTCCGCTGTACTGGACATTTTACTTCATTTGACAACCCTCGATATTTTTAGCAGGCAAATAGCTGCCTGTTCCGCGGTCCGCTAAAAGCTACCTCACAGTGGATAGTGGATCAATACGATTATTGGCCACTCTATCATTCTGGACTCACACGGGTCTCTACCAAGGAACATCGACTACACCATATCCCAATTACAATTCGGGAAGTATTTCCCAATCACTATCCCCACCAGATCATTCTCGGATTATGATGCATTCACGGAGGATAAATCGACCCGCTTCTACACCGATGGATCAAAAACTAGTGATGGGGTAGATGGGGGTGTTTTCTCAGAAAGAATAAATATTAGTCTCTCTTTCCGTTTTCCTGATCATTGTAGCGTGTTCCACTCGAAAATCATGGCGATGAAGGAACTCTTGTCGTGTCTGAAGAGAAATGTGGTATCCACTTAGGACATCCGTATATTCTCGGACAGTCAAGCCTCGCTAAATTCCCTTGACTCAGTCTCTTCAAACTCCATCGTAACCCTGAACTGCCGTTCATCTCTTGAGGAGATGGCAGAGCAGTTCAACATTCACCTTTGTTGGGTGCCGGGGCACACAGACATTCCATGGGATTGTAGGGCAGATGACCTCGCCAAAAAAGGAACCGCTTTACCTATTCTACCTGATGAAGGTTTTCTAGGTATACCTATCGCTACTTGTAAGCTTATGTTTAAGCTATCGGCAGTCGAGAGGACAAACCTTAGGTGGACAGGTGGTAATACATGTCTAGCGACTAAGCATATCTGGCCAAAGTGGGATCTGCTACGCTCTATGGGTTTGATCTCACTTAACAGACTGCGCATTGGCACTGCTATAGGTGTCATTACACCTGTGTGTCAAGCAAGCACGCATCAAGGCTTGACGTCTATTCAAATGACTTCTATAGAAGCTGCACGGACGAGGAGGAGGAGGATAATACACATCACCTCCTCTGTATATGTCCTGCACTCTCCCATAAAAGAAAACTCTATCTAGGAGCCTTCTTCCTTGATGAACTCAGTGACTTAGCTAACACAGATGTTAGAAGTCTTTCGCGCTTCATTAGAAGCTCCAAAAGGTTCAGCGAGTATAGGGAGAAACTCCCCTGATCCACGTGGCATCACAACGGACCTCATTGGTCTAAGTGTTCTGTTTTTTTTTTTATAATGTACTCGCACTAAAGGGATTTTTGGATACCCTTTAATGTAATAGCTACACTGCGCGGGCGTTAAGGAAATAAGGGTTAGAAGATAGGGAGCGATGCCGATGCACGTTGGTTTTAAATGTTTGTAGATTATAATGTGCACGAAAAATGGTCTAAGTGTGTTGGCTATTAGCTGACACCCACGTTAACTTAACCTAACCCAGCGTTTTCAAAACGATTTTTGTTTTTATTTATGAATTTGCAGTTTTGCGAAAGATAATTTTGAAATTTACAATTTTTTCAGAAAAAAGTAACCAATTTTGGACTCAGAATGTCAACCCAAACTTTTAACACCACCTGTCACCGTTCGCACTTTGTAGGTTTGAATGAGACAAGACTCTGGTCCTTCTGTTTTCTCTTTCCCCCAATAACGATTGTCAAAAATATCAATTAGATTGGGAATCCTCCGTTCACAGCAGCACAAATTGGAAATCGTCAATTGTCAAACCCTTTTCTAAGTTTCCATGAGTGAAAATACTTTCACTTTGATCGATCAGTTGGTGCCATTTGAGTCTATCAGACATCGACACATAACTTTGACGACTGTTTTTCTCACTTTCTGATATTCACTTAACAATTTTTGTAACCGATTCCAATTAAGCCTTTACGCTAAGGCCCTATTGTCTCCTTTAGTTGATTGTTTATCTTATTGCGATCGGTTGTTTCATTTAAAATGTTAAAAAGCAGTACCCGCCAAGCTAGATACAATTGATGAAATCAATTTACACTCAACTAATCAACATCGCATTGACTTCTGTTATACTTATGGGTCTGCACTTCTCACACCCTCTTGAGAAACATAAACATTAAATACAAAAAGTTGTTGTGTCAAGCTGTGTCCAGGTCTAGATATACAATATTTATTTTTAAATGGATTAAAGGTTGAAAGTAGTTGCGCGATGGGTACAAGATACATAACAACACGCAGCAGTTAAAGCGCAAAAAAGTAAAATTTTCAGTAAGTTGTTTGCGCTTGGAAATTGGAGTTGTGTTGGCTCTTTGCAAATATTGAAATGGTTCGAAATAGATTTGCCAGATTTTTGTTTTCTTATTGAAAAACACACCACAAGCTTTGCATAAGGATGTATCTGGCTGAGATAACGTGGTAATTGAATAAAATTGGTCACATGCTCTTCTGGGGTTTTTTTGCGAATAATAAGTAGACACCGCTTGGAGTTTTTTGTTATGTTTCATTGGGTTAAGACTTGACTTACATCGCATATTATGCAAATTAGCGTAATGGACGTATTGTTATATCCAGGCTAGGATTCGAAAAGATCAAACGTAGTTCTATTTAAGTCATCTTTGTTAGTTCCCTTTCAATGTCTTTTAATTCTTGATTATTATTCTAATAATTCACTTATTTAATCCAACAATTCACTTTCACAATTAATCACTTTAAATAAACAATCACTTTTCTCTTATTCAATACTTCCACTTTTTATACCCTATTCTAGGGGTATATTAATTTTGACGCATAGTTTGTAACATACCTTAATATTGCCCGTAGACCCCTAAAAGTTACTATATTTATGATCAGCATCGATAGTAATGTCGATCTAGCCATGTCCGTCCGTCCGTCCGTCCGTCCGTCGGCAAAAATTAGGCCTTTAAACTGGACCTAGAGAGCTGAAATTTTAACCATATACTCTCTAGGGTCCCGAAATAATCAAGTTTACGAATTTTTGAAATCCGCCCACAGACACGCCCACAAACTCAAAAAAACAAAATTTTGGAAAAAATCGAATTTTGAGCTAGGAAGCTGAAATTTTTTATATATGATCTATGACTCCTAAAACTGCTCGGGATATAAAATTTTCAAAATCCGCCCACTGCCACGCCCACAAAAAAATAAAACAATTTTATTGAAAAACCAAAATTTGAGCTAGGGAGCTGAAATTTTTAATATATACTCTCTAGGGGCCCTTTAAGCTCATGTATAAATATTTTCAAAATCCGCCCACTGACACGCCCACAAATAAATAAAACAATTTTTTTGAAAATCCAAAGTTTGAGCTAGGGATCTGAAATTTATAATATATACTCTCTAGGGGCCCTTTAAGCTCATGTATAAATATTTTCAAAATCCGCCCACTGACACGCCCACAAATAAATAAAACAATTTTTTTGAAAATCCAAAGTTTGAGCTAGGGAGCTGAAATTTATAATAAATACTCTCTAGGGGCCCTTTATGCTCATGTGTTAATTTTTTTTTAAATCCGCCTACTGACACGCCCACAATTAAATAAAACAATTTTATTGAAACACCCAAGTTTGAGCTAGGGAGCGTTTTTTTTGATAAAATCCTTCAAATGTTATATAACAAAATATGTAGAGCGTTCTTAACAATTTAACCATACTTAGACTTTTGTCACGCCCACTTATGAGGGATAGGAATAAGAATAGGGTATCCAACAGTTCGCCCAAGCGGACTGTAGCCCGTCCCTATGTTTCTCTATACTTTTGACTACTGTCATCTATCGCACTTCTTTATCGCGGTTCAAAACTAGAATGTCTTGAGTGCTCCTGCGACACCTATTTATATCTCCTAGTGACACCTCTTGAAATTTCCAGATTCGTTGAGTTCAGAAAGTTCGAGAAAAACAAATGTACTAACTATTCCATAGCTATTCAAACTGCTTTTCAAATGCTGCCAAATATCGATTATCTTATATGGTTATATGGCTATCTAGTAGATGGCGCTGCAAGTTGACTAATTAATGCTGAATGTCACAGTTTGAGCAAACATGCAACAGTATATTGACGTTGTTTTTGAAAAGTCTTGGGACGTCTTTACTTTTCAGAAACCATTCACAATCACAAGCCGACTGCGGACTTCGAGGTGTAATCATGCCTTATCCGGATCTTTGGGTCGATTGCCAAATGCATTAACTCAAACTTAAATCCCGAAATTGAAGATTTCGTAACGAATTTTCGAAGTTTCATTTCAGCGTTCCCACTGAACTTAGAATATTTCATATGAAACACCTACGGTCAAAACTTGAAGCCACGTTTTTTTTTCCTTTGGAAGTCAGAAGTGGCTCTTCTGTTTCTTTCACTTTAATGACGTTTTGATCCATGAACCTCCTACTTCACTGGTAACGTTGGAGTAAACAAACGTGCCCAGTAAACAAAAACCCTTAAATACGCGATGGGCATTTTCATCGATATTGGGGGTGCTTTTGACAATGCGACTTTTGACAGCATTTGCAGCTCTGCCAGACCACACGGCGTAGACGGGTCATTGGTGTTGTGTATTAAAGCAATGCTAATGAATAGAACGTTGGTTGCGGATGCGGATTGTGGCCGTTATGTGGTGCGGCGGTAAAGAGGGACTGCCCGCAAGGTGCCGTTCTGTCTCCACTGCTGTGGTGCGTGCTGGTCGAATCTGTGTTGAACTCTCAACAGTTCTAGCTTCTGTGCTCAGGCATACGAGGATGATGTTGCCGTACTTTCTATTGGCTCATGCCTAACGACTATCGGTGGCGCTAGAAGTGATCGACGATTGATTCACTTGGAATGGGCTCTTGGACAATCCTCTCAAAACTGAGGTTGTTCTCTTTAAGAGAAGAAGGAAGCTAATCGGGTTCACTCAGCCAGTGCCACAATCCAACTCTACAATGAAGAAAAATATTTAGGAGTCATGCTGATTAGCACTGATTGGGTCAAAGCATGTTGAGCTGAGTCGGTTTTCGGGCAGTTCAAGGGCATTTTCTGCAAGACATGGGGCTTATCACCGAAAAAAATCCTATGGATATGCGTCGGTTGTTTGGTAGAATAATCTTTCACGTTAATACGTAACTGCTGCTTTGGCCAAACTCCAAAGGAAGTTATGTCTCGGCTGCAATTGAGTCTTCGGCAGCACGCATGGCTCTGGCATAGAAGTATTATTGAACCTCCCACGTGGAGGTTGCTTTTGGTATATTTCGCACTGGAGTTTTGATGAACTTGGGCGACGGTTGTCCTTCGACTCCTGTGCAAAGAAATGCCGTCCGATGCAATCTCACCGGAACTTCGGCTGACACGCAATTACGAAGTCGACTTTCCTCATGTTCAGGTTGGGCCTTCACAGATGGATCCAAGACCGTTCAAGGATCATCACTGAAGCGCCTACTTGTGTTTCTTAGAAAAACGAAAAAAAAATCAGTAAAAGTGGTGTGTCTTCCTGGCAGTACAATGGACCAGTATTGAGTGAGTGTGACAGAGAAAGTTCGGCACCCAGAAAAAAAGCTTCAGCGTTTGAGTGCGATTTTTTTTAAAATGTCACTCATTTCCGTTACTGCAAACTTCGAATTGAAATAGTTTTCTTCCCCTAGGAGCACATTAAGGTGTCGGGAATTTGCTCTAGAAAGTTTGGGTAAAGTCTATCATCAACAGCTGCAATACATTCTTAGAAGATGTTTTACTATTCGCCGCAGTTACTTTCATTAAATGTCATTGCCTAGTTGTTAGCGGGAGCTAACTCATACCACATTTTAAAAGGCGGGTAGTGACCCTGTGGATGTATACAGCCTTGGTATGACCAATCCTCACGTATTTGTCAATAGTATGGTGGCCGACTCTGAAGAAGAACTACAAACCAAACTTAATAAGGTACAAAAAACGACATGTATAGGCACCAAAGGGGCTCTACGGTCTTGCAGTCTTACTGCATCTTTTACCTCTAGACCTACACATAACAAACATCACAGCACACAGCGCGATCAGTCTCAGAGAGTCCGGATGCTGCCTGCGAAACCCTACGGCCACAGCATTATTCTAGATTCTGTACCGATAGAACTCGTACCGCTTTCAACAGACTATATCCTTCCCAGAATGCCTTTCATAAAGCATTTCGACGTTCAGCTTTTCGCTAGATCAGAATGGCAAAATGGACAAGTGACTAAGGACGGTTCAAAAATGGACTGCGGCGTGGGTGCGGGAGTTTTTTTAGGAATCCTTAAATACATATCTCATAATCCCACCGACTTCCGAATACCGCAAGCGTTTTCCAGGCGGAGCTTTTTTTTTTTTTCCTCTATATCCTCTAAGTTAGTACTTGAATGCCGTAATGAGCTAGCCCATCAGTTTAAGGTTACTCTGATCTGGGTTCCAGGGCATAGTAACGTTTATGAAAGGAAACGAACGTGCCGACGAACTGGCCGGGCAAGGCTCAGCTCTCCACTGCTCACTAGCGCTAGGAGCAGTAAAGCCTAATATCACCGGAGAATACTTCAGGAAAGCCAAACTCAGATGAAATAGGCTGACTACATTATCCAGAAAGATGTGGCCAAACTACAACAAGGCAAAAACAATCGCCCTCCTATATAGAACCCGAAAAGTTATTAGCCAGAATAAAAGCGATCATTACTATAGGAGAACATGCGGTCAAACTGTAACCCAGGTGCAATGTTACAACCGAAAAATAAACCTTAATTCACTTTTTGATGGCCTGTCCGGCACCAGCTAGGACCTGACTACGAGTATGAGGAAACTCTTTTTTTCAGTACACTTTTTTTATATAATTTGTGTACACTAAAGGGGGTTTTCTGCAATTGTGTAAACACAGCGCTTGCACCTTTTGTTTTTGTTGCTGCAAGCAGCACCCTAGGAAATTCATTGCCTGTTTTTAGGTGCTACTTACTGCATTTTTGAAAGAATAGGAGGGTATGATAGAAGTTTTGGTGCTTTAGTAAGGTTTTTCTCCACGGGTGGCGCTCAAATCGCTTTTGGGGAGATCTGTGTTTCGTGTGTGTATTCGTTGTTAAAATCATGGGCTTGGTTGGGATTCGAATGCGCGACCTGCCAATCACTTAGTGAATACACTA
Source organism: Portevinia maculata (assembly GCA_949715645.1). NCBI lineage: Eukaryota > Metazoa > Arthropoda > Insecta > Diptera > Syrphidae > Portevinia > Portevinia maculata. The sequence goes on along the minus strand of OX454528.1, from coordinate 135,764,960 downwards.
CCATCCCACCATTGCCACCCGCGAGGAAATCTTCGAGAAAAGTAAGAAGGAAAAGTAAAAAGGAAAAAATACTTTCTTAAACTCCACAGGTTCTTTTTTAGGGACTTCTCATCAGATAATACCCAGGTTTACGTGAAATTGTGGTAACAAAACGGCACTCAGTGTTAACTGGATTTGTGTTTAACAAACCGCCACACCTACCTACCTACATACCTACCTACCTATGAGTTTCGCAGAGCTACTTGGCAAGCTATTACCAGACCTTTCAAAAACTTTACAAATATTATCTGCACTAGCCCTCAAGTTACTCAAATAAATTCGAGTCTGATTCAACATATATGGCGTATTTCGGTGAAGTTGCCGGGAGCTTAAAAATGAGCTTGAAGAAGTAGCTATGGATTTTCTATACCTCTTCTAAAAACTGATACGCGTACACATCACTTGCATAACAAAAACAGCTTTTGATACGGCCATTGGAGACCTTAAATTTCCTTTCTGGATCAACAAATTGGAAACAAAAGAACTGGGACTACACGGAGTTGAGGGCACCCTTCGCTACAGTTGTCCTTTCCTGAATGTGTCAAGAGAAGATTTAAATTATAATTTAGTAGGAAACCAGGATATTTGAATTAGTTGATTACTTCGATTCTGTCTTCATCTATCGTGCATATCCCCTAGTCCTATTTTGCGACCTAAAAACCATTTTTTTGACTTGTTCACCATAATTTTAAGGCTTTAATTTGTTGATCTATATATACAGACTTTTCGGTTCATCTCTAGTTTCGGTGCTAGTGTATACCCAGCTCAGCATAATTTTACAAATGAAACGCCTAGATCGTATTCTATATTTACTTTTAATTTTTAAGGATGTGTTCGCAGTGTTTGTACTTTAAGAGTGCGATTTTGATTATTATTAAAGCAAGGATGCAAATCCAAACGTATTTTTTGAAAGATTTTTGAACATCATAAAATCCTTTCTGTTTGACAGCAAGGAAAAGAACGGATGCTTATTTTTGCCATTTTTTTTTTTTATATTTTCTTCGCATAATTTTCTTTGAAATGAGGATTTTTTTGTTTAATCGACGAACACATCCACTATCTCTGCATAACAATCGGAATATTTTTGCTCCCAACTTATTTTACCGCCATCTAGTCGCTTCATGGCATCAACACTCTATATTCACTTCGTCTCAGTCCTCGACTGCTGACCTCTTTATCTTCAGCACTCCTTTTTAGGGTTCCGTAGCCAAATGGCAAAATATGGAACCCTTCTTATTCGTTGTGTCTGTCTGTCTGTCCGGAAATGTCACAGCCACTTTTTTCCGAAATTATAAGAGCTATACTGTTTAAACTTGGTAAGTAGATGTATTCTGTGAACCGCATTAAGATGTTCACACAAAAATAGAAAAAAAAAACAATAAATTTTGGGGGTTCCCCATACTTAGAACTGAGACTCAAAAATTTTTTTTTCATCAAACCCATAGGTGTGGGGCATCTATGGATAGGTCTTCAAAAATGATAGTGAGGTTTCTAATATCATTTTTTTCTAAACTGAATAGTTTGTGCGAGAGACACTTCCAAAGTGGTAAAATGTTGGTCCCCCCCTATAACTTCTAAACTAAGGGAATGAAAAAACTAAAAATCATATATGATGTACATTACCATGCAAACTTCCAACGAAAATTGATTTGAACGAGATCCAGCGAGTAGTTTTTTTTTAATACGTCGTAAATTGTAAACCGCGATTTATCTTTCATTCAATCAACTCAAATATAGAAAAAAAAAAATTTAATTTCATAAACATAAACCTTATGCGTAAACCGTGAACCATTATTTTCTAATAATAAATCTGTAATAGGTGCCTAAGTAAATAATAATTATAATTCGCGCGGAACCCTTCATGAGCGAGTCCGACTCGCACTTGGCTGCTTTTTGTTATTGTTTACGTGTAAAATTATGCTGAGCTGGGTATACGAGTACACTTAGCACCGAAACACGGCTAATATTTTGACAGCTGGTTTCTTTTCAATTGATTTTGAAGTCAACAAGCTGAATGACATGCGGGAATCTTTAAAAGCTTTGTTCGATTTGACAAACTTTCAAATGCAGAGATGAAATTTAACATTTCGAAATACTAGAAAATATATTGCAAAATTATTAACATTTCTGGTGAAATGTCAAATTTAGCTGAAATGACGAACTGAGATTCGGTAGCAGAAGAGACAAAACTGAGATTTGAAGATTCGATCAGGCACTTTCTAAATCGAGATCCTTGTTAATTGGTCCCGGAAATGTAACTTAACTCGAGATCTTTATATACTCAAAAGGTCGTTTCGGTACATAGTAAATGGCACACATGGTCAGCACTGCTGCCAAACGAAATGGAACCGCCAGATCCGCTCGGGAACATAATAATTCACATTCGCGTAAATTATGACGTACACTGCACAAGTGCCGATAGTGAAGCAACTAGTATCGGATATCCATTTCAATTTGTGGAACAGTCCGACGTGAGCGCATTCACACACCGCGCAGAGGACAATTAAACTCAATCGCACACATCTTGGTTGAACACAGGTTTTTTTTTTGTCATCTCCTGACGCCCATGTATATTGGTCTTAAATGTGTGCGATGCACTTTAAAGTGTGGGCCGGCCCGATGCTATCGCCATCGCCATCATCATCATCATTATAAGCTACATCATCGACTGAAATGAAAACGAAACCATAACCTCTGGAGACGTCGGACGGGCTTCCTATATACAGATTTAGGTGCTGGAACTCTTGTTGAATTGATTTGTGTGTCACTCGTTTGTTATGGGATCATGTTCTACTCAGGTCTTGCGCTAAATAGGAAATCTAAGATCAGTTTTCAAGATTTAGCAGGGTAATGGATATGTGTGCCTTTAGTCGTTGTTGGTGTACTTGTCAGAATTGAGTCTCAAAGGTGCTCTTGAGGCATATCCGACCTTGGGTGCAAATTGAAATTTATACGCCTGACATTAAGTGGTATTTTTCATGACTTTGATGGCAGACAGCATGTTAATTGAACGTTGGTTGGATTAAGACAAAGGTAAATAATTGAAGATGTATCGCATTAGATATGGTTGTTGAAGAATCGTTTGATTATGTTTTTCGTTGGCTATTAAATGTGATCGATCGATTACCAGTTTTGTAATGGTGTTTCGATGTTTGCTTATTTACTGAATGGGCCTTGAACTTTTCAAACGTCAAAGCAGTCATTAACGTTTTTACATCCTTTTTGCGTTGATGCAAAGTTGCCCTTGGTTATAAATCAAACGCCTATGCGCTATAGATGCGCAGGTGCATGCACACTTGCGGGACAGTTTCAGGATGTTAAATTTTTCGCTAGCCTCACGTGAATCTTAAAATTGCTTAAATGTGATTTCTTCGCCTAGTCGCATTTTTTGACAAGCGCTGTTTTTGCGGGACGCACTAATTTTGGAAGCCCGTCCCTGCGCAGGAACTTAAAAGAAAGAAAATGATAGAAGGGTTCTTCGCAAATTATGTAGACAAAGTCTTTTAACAATTTACCCATACCAAGTTTGTTCCTCAATACCACTTTTTGGGGGAGTTTTTGACACAGAAAATTGTTTTCTTCGATAAAATATTAAAAAAAACATGAAAACAGTAAGAACAACATATGAAGACAATATCCTTCTTAACAATAAAGCCAAACAAAGTCTTTTGCCACGACCTTTTCGTCCTTTCTCGATTTATTCCTGAAACACAATCAGCGTCGCGTTGAAACCGGCTTCCACTTCAAAATGGTATTCGCAAAAACGGAACGTAACGTTGCTGTATAGCGCCGGGTCAAGCTATTTCTTGGTTTTAAGATTCGGTCTTTTGATTTGACTCAAAGGTCACAACGCAAACGCAAAGCCAAAGCCTAAATGCGTTTCTGTTTTGAAACCAGCAGTCCCTCCGATAATTTTTTAAGTCGAATCGGTGAACCCCAGAGGTTTTCCGATCACGGAAGATGGCTGAGTTTTCCCACCACTTAGTGTACTTCTAATCCTCATCCCTCTCGACCTTCACGTCAGATCACGTCACATCTATTCAGGCTGAGGGAATCTGGGGGGGAATCTGGGGTCCCGTACGGTCACAACTAGGTGCTTGACTTACTACCCGAGAACCTCGCTGCGACTGCCATTGCCTACACAACGCCCAAACACAATTTCAACAAGCCGCTCAAGTCTATTTCCCGTCCAGAAAGGAATGTAAGAATGAAGCGTTCCCATTGAACCACCAGGTAGTCATCGGTACCGACGGTTCAAAGATGGAACGCGGAGTCGGCGCTGGTATCTTCTCAGCGGAACTGAATATATCCAAATCACTCCGACTCCCGGACTCCTGTAGCGTATTCTAGGCAGAAATACTTGCGATCCGTGAGGCTTGTAGGATACTCACACTCTTCCCCATAAACAAGAGAGACGTTGCCATCTTCATTGATAGCCAGGCAGCTATTAAAGCTCTCGACTCAGACTCCATATCATCCAAATAAGTCGTACAGTGTAAAGATGGAATCATTTGTCTAAGCGGCCACTTCAACATAACTCTCCTCTGGGTTCCCGGTCATAGTGGCATAGAGGGAAATGAAAGGGTCGATGCGCTGGCAAGACACGGCTCCACCCTTGATAGTTCACTTGTAGAGACAGTCTCTCTTCCCATTGGAGTTGTCAAGGGCAAAATATCCCTGTGCTTTCTTTTACGGACGAACTCCAGATGGAGCGGCCTAAATAACTGTGTCATATCCAGGAAGATGTGGCCTGCTTCGATGCTAAAAGAACCCACGATCTGACAAATAGAACCCGACAGGAGATTGCCAGAATTGTGGCGGCCAGCACTGGACACTGGCCTGTCTGTACTCACGCTGCAAGGTTGGGCATCCCATTCAACCTGCCGCAGCTGCAAGGATTAAGTGGAAAATGAGACCCTCCACCACTTCCTCTGCGAATGTCCGGCCCCAGCTAGAGCAAAAATATTCTTCGACGAGCTATCAGAATTGAGCAATATTAAACTCTGCAATATCATCGAGTTTCTCAATTCCACAGGCTGGATTTGAAACACAAATTGATTGACATCATTGGTCACTTGAGTGGTGGCATCAGAACGGCGTCTTTGCTCTAATTGCGTCCAGGTACAAATGGCCTCTCCTACCTACCTACCTACCTACCTACCTTTCCCGCCACATCATCCGCCCTATGCGATGCTTAATGTCGTCATCACAGCTTCTTTCGCTGATAATAGATCCCAGATATTTGAACTTTTCGCACTTGAGAATCACTCTTCCATTCGTATAAATGTTTGGAATAGGTCGGAGTGGATAAGAGAACGGGCTGAACAAATATTCTGTTTTTTCGGACTTATGCGATACACAGTCCCCTTCAAAACTTACACCAATGACTTCATTATCAGCAAAGAATAACTAATGCACTTTGGATTCCGTCACATTTCCTTCGAGCAGATTATTAAGGAATGTAATAAATATTAAGGGACCTAAGACGCTTTCCTGTGGTACACCGACTTTGATTGCGAATTCCTCGGTGACGCCAGAGAGGCATCTTAGTCTTGTCTTGGTTGTTTGTTTGGTTAGAAATGGCCTTGATGAGGTACATTAAGACCAAAAAAGGTCCATTGTGATGTCATTGGGAAGCGGCTGCCCGCTCCTAGAACCATCAGCGTTTCTTGATAAAGTTGTTAATATCAGCCGCGCGGGCATTATTAAGATCATCCATAGCGTGGAAGAGGTATTGTCCTAAACTAGCCATCCTTACGTTGGCGAGTGCGGGACACGTGCACAGGAAGTGCAGGACTGTTTTCCTCTTCTTACTCGTCTCTGCAACTTCTGCAGAAACCATTGTAGGGGATGCATAATCTCTGAGCACGCCTACCCATCCAACAGTGTCGAGTGATTATGTTTGTAAGGGTAGAGAGGGTTCCGCTTTTATGTCTTAGCAGTTCGTTGAATCTTCTCTGGTACAGCTTTGGTCATAATTGTCTAGCTGTGCTACACTGGCTAAGCTGGTTTCATCTAAGGTTTGTTTTTTTAGCGCATCGGCTTGGATCAGGTACTTAGCAGACGACATTGGTGCATCAATGTTGTCTATAGTTGTTCTATTTGTAGCAGAGAAGCCTCGTCTAGCCAATTCGTCAGCTGCACAATTTCCGTGGACATCGCTTTGACCTGGTACCCAGCAAAGGGTGATGTTGCACTGTGTAGCTATCTCGTTAAGATATACGCGGCAGGCCTTCACTGCCTTAGATCTTATTGGTCCTGGATGTTAGGGCTTTGAATGAGTTTAGCGCGACCCATAACAGATCCCTTTGTTGCCTATTAAAGGCCTTTTCCAAATCAACCAACACCATATGCAAATCCTTTAAGGAATCACGATGTTTTTCAATCACGATCCTTATACTTTGGATTGCATCTGTGGTTAATTTATCTGCGTCAAACCCGCACAGGTCTTCGTATTAGGTAGCCGTATTATTTTCCGCATTCGGCCTAATACCCGCCCAACGATCTTCATGGCGTGTGACATCAGCTTGATTGAACGGTAAGAAGAAAACTTTCCATCCACTGGTTAGGCATTGGATCTCATCAGTTTGGGGATGGGAATCATGAGCCGTTTAGACCCGATATCTGCCATCTTTTTCCAGAACTCAGTGGGTATCTCTTCCGTCCAACTGCTTTTCGTTTTTTGGAGTCTTTGACCGCCTTCCTTACTTCTTTGACAGTAATGTCGTGGACTACTTTATTGTTTTTAACGCCTCTTGGAAAATATATACGAGGAAATTGTTCGTTCGAAAGTCCTTCACAATACTGCTGCCACCTGTGTAGTATTTTTTCGTCATCCACAAGAAGCAGCCCTTGAGCATTGTTGATGAACTTTTGCGAATGGATTTCCTAGGCATTCCTCCTTTTCTTAGCGGCTATTTCTAAAATGGTTTTGCCCCCGCTCATGCTGGTTCGTCGGAGTACCTACGTGGATAGACTGGTTTCTATTAGCAGCCGAAGAAGAAATTTCTTCTAACTCCGGATACAGGCCTTCCACACATTTTGCTTGAATTTGAGCGCACTTTCTCTTCGCGAGCAAAGTCTGTATTCTAATTCGAGGCGAGCTTATTCATCTCCATTTTTAGTGGAGCACTTTGACCAAGCTTTGAATGCCGCTTTCTTGGCACTTAGCACTGCTTTCGCTTCATGTGTCCACCACCATGTTTCTTTGCCGTGTTGGTAGTGTCCTTTTGAAGCACCTAGCAGTGATTTGACTCTATCAAACGAAGGTCGTTGTAGGGATTTCCATATCTCTTGTGCTCTGCACTCGGCATCCTCAACTCCGTTGATGATTTGATGGAGATAATTTTGCATATTTAAAATTAATGATTCGCCTTTCTCTTTGTGCAGATCGTACCTTTTGATTTTCGCAGATACTTCTGTTCGTCTCAGCCGCAACAAAACTTTTCTGTCAGGAGGAGGCGGTTTTGCCTCTCCTAGGATCACTTGTCAATCTTTACGTTTCTATTAGTCGAAGCTGCAAGTATTTAACAAACAAAAACCCATTCGGAAAAATACTTTACTCAAACGTTACGATTGGTCAACTGCCATATTCTGCACACTTCGAATGAAATAAAATCATATCCCATGTCAAAATACAAACTCCGGACTTAGACCCTCATTATTTGCATTTCCTTGTTTTTGATACCGGTCAGGTAACCCTATCTACAATAAACCAGCGCCATAATATTCGTACTTAGGTAACACTTGACCTAGGGTAGAAGTCACTCACTCCTGTCACTCAATCTATCAGTTAGAACAGACACTTGAATAACCTTACATACACATTGGTTATGCACAATGTACGTGCTCGTATAACTTGCCTTTAAAATTCAATAGTGTGCAACGCGAAATGTAAACACGGAATAAAAATTAACCAAACAATATAGTGAGAGAGAGAAAAGAAAAAGTGCAAAAGAGAATTTAACCAATGTTCATACTACCTAAATCATTTGAGCAGTCGCTCCGTTCTTCGATATCACCCTCAACACCGCTTAAGCCTGGTTCTGGTCTCAAACCAGAAATCCATAGAGGATGTACGGGCAAGGCACATGCATGTGGCACAATTAAATCCAGGGTGGTCAACACGAAAACGCATGACGACCATCATCATCATCATCATCATAGCAGTACCGTCTCCAATCACCACCTTCACCACCACCATCAGCAATATTCATCAACTCATGGTGTCCATAGTCCATCACCTTCATCGTCGTCTTCGACCACAAACCATCGAAAGAATAGTGTCAGCTCAGAAACGATAAGCGATAGCGGATCTGAGAACTCCTCATGGAATTCTAATGAGCTAAATCCACAACACCAGCTGCCTGTCCAGCTGCGGAAGCAACAGAATATTAATAATTGCTGCAATGGCAATGGAAGTGGTGGCATAGGCAACGGTTACGGCCACGAAATGAAGACAAAATTAGGTTTATTGAATTCCCCAGTAGCCGTAAGACGGAAGAAGATCGTTGACACACTCGTTCCCCCACCATCAATCGATGAGACCGATTGTCGTTCATCGCCCTCGGATCGTCGTACTCGATTGTACAGTGATGGCGATAAGGAGGGAACACCAGGGGGTTGTGGAGGTCAGCAGTCGCTGGCAAATGACAAATCGAATTTTCAACGCAATAGAAGCTTCCGAGTTTTGGGGAGCAATAAAAACCGAGCACCGTCGACGGGGAATGGAGTGAGTTTAGTTAATGCTGGGGTGAGCTCAAAACCTCCATGGCAGGGAGTGTTCTCTAAGAACAAACTTACATCATCCGCTAGCAGTAGTAGTATTAGTCCAAGGAATGCTGTTGGAGGTGGCGGAAATTCGCCAGCAGTCGCCTCGCGGACTAATAGCTTCAATAGGACTACTTCGCTGAGGAGTTCTTTGCGTCGAAAGGGGTCGGTGGACTTTAATACTTTGTATGAGAAATCGTTCATATTGCGATGCGTTGGCACTAGCGGAGGATTGTTGAAAGCTTTCGATGGGGCAATTGGAAAACAGGTGAGCTTGCAATCGCTAGGCACATGCCTTGAAATATGTTCCATAGTTTAGTTAGTTTTATTTGAAACATAATTTTAAATTAAATATACAATTAAGTATTTGTATACCCTATTCTAAGGGTATATTAATTTTGACGCATAGTTTGTAACATACCTTAATATTGCCCGTAGACCCCTAAAAGTTACTACAAGGTGGCGCAAAAATAACCTTCCGATGTTTTTTGGTTGTAATTTAAAAAAAAAATTAAAAACTTTGATTCTTCTTGTGGATTATTTTTATTTGGTCTTTTAATTTTTTTTACATCAAGTCGAGAATATGATGTCATGTAAATGGCCGCCTCCACAGTTGATTGTCATTTGAGCCCTTTTTATGGCATTTTCCATCACTTTGGCCAAAACTTCCGGCGATAGGCCCTCACATTGTTGACGGATATTGTCTTTAAGAGCTGCAAGAGTCTGAGGCTTGTTGACATAAACCCGCGACTTCAAAAAGCCCCACAAAAAGAAGTCTGGAGCGGTCAAATCAGGCGATCTTGCTGGCCAGTGCAAATCGCCAAAACGGGAGATTAGGCGCCTGGGAAATGCATCCTTCAGCATATCGGTTGTGGCACGTGCAGTGTGGGCCGTTGCACCGTCCTGTTGGAACCACATGTTTTCCAATCCCAGTTCATCAAGTTGCGGCAAAAAGAACTCGTTGATCATTGCTCTGTAGCGCTCACCATTCACAGTAACCGTTTGGCCCGCGACGTCTTCGAAGAAAAAAGGTCCGATGACTCCTCCAGCGAAAACAGCACACCATACAGTGACTTTGAGCGGGTGTAATGGCTCTTCGTGGGTTACACTCGGATTTTCAGTGCCCCAGAAGCGTAAATTTTGCTTATTTACGTACCCGCTAAGATGGAAATGGGCCTCATCACTCATGATTATTTTTGATGAAAAATCATCTTCCTCTTGGTGGTGATTAAGGATGGCTTGAGCGTATGTTAGACGCGATTGGCGGTCAGCAGCTAACAGCTGATGCACCGTCTGGACTTTGTACGGAAACATCTTCAAATCTTGTTCCAAAATTCGCTGTAAAGACCGTCGACTGATACCCATTTGCGTGGCACGTCGTCTGGTCGATGTCGACGGCGCTTCCATGACATCTTCGGCTACAGCAGCAATATTCTCTGCAGAACGGCTACTCCGGGGTCTGCCACGCCTGGCAGCATCTCGTGTTGTGCCAGTCTCTTCGAGGCGAGCGGCTAAACGTCGCAGTGTTTCACCCGTAGGCGTTGGACGGGTAGGAAATCTGCGACGAAATTCACGTTGTGCCAAAGTCACCGACCGATTATAGCTCAAATAAATAGTCACCAATATTTCGCGTTCTGGAGCAGTGTAGCGTAACATTGTTTATTAACGTGTATTTCGCATGTGTTTACTACACAAATGTCAAAACAGAACTGACATTAGGGGCCAATCGCAAAATTTATAGCATTTTCTGATAGGAGGATTACTTTTGCGCCACCTTGTATATTTATGATCAGCATCGATAGTAATGTCGATCTAGCCATGTCCGTCCGTCCGTCCGTCCGTCCTTTAAACTGGGCCTAGAGAGCTGAAATTTTAACCATATACTCTCTAGGGTCCCGAAATAATCAAGTTTACGAATTTTTGAAATCCGCCCACAAACACGCCCACAAACTCAAAAAAAAACAAAATTTTGGAAAAAATCGAATTTTGAGTTAGAAAGCTTCTTACATGATCTATGACTCCTAAAACTGCTCGGGAAATAAAATTTTCAAAATCCGCCCACTGACACGCCCACAATTAAATAAAACAATTTTTTTGAAAATCCAAAGTTTGAGCTAGGGAGCTGAAATTTTAGAATATATACTTTTTAGGGGCCCTTAATGCTCATGCGTATTTTTTTTAAATCCGCCTACTGACACGCCCACAATGAAATAAAACAATTTTATTGAAAAACAAAAGCTTCGTTTTTTTTTAGATAAAATCTTTTAAATGTTATATAACAAAATATGTAGAGCGTTCTTAACTTATGAGGGATAGGAATAAGAATAGGGTATCCAACAGTTCGCCCAAGCGGACTGTAGCCCGTCCCTATGTTTAATTCTAATATGGTTTGGCTTAAGGCCGTTTTCCTGCAAATTTTATATTTTATTTTAAAAGCCTCCTTCAGTATTACGTTGTCTGTAACTCTCAGGGCGGCTGTTGTGTATTGATATAATGTTTCCCCGCTAAGGTTGCCGTTCACAATGTCCAGGACTTCGTGCTTTTCCACCGAAGTAACACCAAAGTACATTACGCGAAACTCCGTTCAAATGAGGCATCTGGCGATGAAATGAAACGTATCCTCCCTCTCCTTGAGGTTCAAAAGATTGCATAAAATTGTCAGATCAGGTCTATGCGGAATGTAATTTAATTTAATTCGTTCTTCTCTTACTCCGGCGAACCTCACAGGCGGATCAGTAGGGATGCGGTTAAGTGTGAGGGTTATGATCCTTTAAATCCTGATCATAGCATCACCGTCATTATGCGAGAAGAGGAAGTTTTGGGCTTTTATTTTATATCCTTCGTAAGTGTAGTGGGTCTCAACTCAAATTTTCAGCACAATCAAAAGTTTATCTGGGAAACTATCAGTCCGGGTAAGGTTAAGTGGCCTATAAACTCATGTACACCACTCAAGGCACCGCGTACAGCATAGAGGCAATTGCAGCAATAACACCTCTCTACATACACATCCATATATTCACGGAGCTATAAACGCCCTTAGCTCGCACACCATTGGCTCCAAATCAGTCATGTACGGCATCAATACCCTGCAAACACTCTGATTAAGAAACAAGACCAAATTATGGTGGGTTCCGGGTCATGTCGGGGTAGTAGGTAATCAAAAGGCCGACGAACTGGCCAGAAAAGGTTCAGAAGTCCCGAACCCTTCTGCTGAACTCCTAGATCAGCAGCAACGGCAGCAATAAAAAGCTGGGAACATAGAAAATGTATCTACACTCGACAGCAAATAAAACGGGCCACCCGCTACATTCAAACTCTGATTCGATTTTCTTTTAAAGTATAAAACATACAACTAAAAAAGTAGTACCAATAGAAAGTGCGTTATATGTTGAATAAAATGAACGGAAACTCATTGGGATTATTCAATTAATTCAGTGTTTATTTAAGGTTATACAAAAAAGAGTCGTTTTCCAGTTGTGTTAATTAAAAAATCATAAAATGAAAAAAAACAAAATTTAATCCAATAGCAAAGAAAAAATTTCAAAAAAATGTTTGGTCAATATCTGGTATTGCCTCCTCTTGCTTGGATAACTGCCAGCATCCTCTCGAGCCTGACGATGAAATCTTGAGGAATAGCATTCCACTCCTCTGCAAGTGCGATTCGCAGCTCTGGAAGCCTTGTTGGAGCAGGTATCCGGGCTCGAATCCGATGTTTTAGTTGATCCCATAAATGTTCTATGGGATTCAAGTCCGGGCTTCGAGCTGGCCGGTCCATCGTACGAATGCCGACGTCCCGTAGATAGATACTGGGTCACCACATATGCACCATGAGGCCGTGCGTTATCTTGCATTAACAGCTTTTCCTGCCCGATATATTCTGCAAAGGGTAACACATGGTCTGCGAGGATTTCAGAAATGTAGCTATGACAAGTCAATACATGTGTGGCCGTAATGGTTCGATGAAAACTAAAGCTGTATGTGCGGTTAAGGAGATGCCGCCCAGACCATTACAAATCCTCCTCCATAAGCAACAGTTTCCTTGATGCAACATTGAGAATATCATTCACCAACGCGACGATATACTCTCTGACGTCGATTACTTACATGTAGACCCACCCTGGACTCACCAGGAAACTGTACATTACCCCACTGCTCCAACGTCCAATCCCTATGCTCTCGAGCAAATTCAAGGCGTTCTCGACGGTTGGCTACGGTTAATGCTGGGCCTGTCGCAGCTTTCTTTGAAGTCAAGTTCTGTTCAAAAAGTCTCCTTCTGACGGTATCTGAAGTTATAAACACTTGGTGTTCGTCCCGCAGAATTTGTTGAACTTAAACTGCATTTAGGCGGCGATTTCGCAGAACAGTAAGTTTAATAAACCGATCATCTGCTGCTGATATAGCCCTAGGTCTGCCCGTACCTGGACGTCGATCGAATGCCCCAGTCTCTAGGTATCTTCTGTAAACTCGTTGCACCGAAGATCTGCTAATTTGAAGTCTTCGAGCGACCTCACGTTGCTCAACGCCTGCTTGAAGTAGTGCTACAGCTTAAGCTGTTTTTTTTTTTTTTTTTTTTTAGCTGAGGTGAATATACTTCGCATGACAGCAGGAGTAACAAAGATTGATCGAATAAGAGGATGCAAGATCCGAGCAAGCCATCACGTCAAAGAGCCTATCTCGAAAAAAATGCAGCGCGACTAGCTCAGTTAGGTTAGGTTAGGTTTAAAGAGGGGTATGCAATTCGCATATAGCACTAGGCAACAGAAGGTCACATGGCGATCCGTAGGGATTCACAATTGAAACCAAGACTTCAAATGGAGAAAAACCTAAAAAAAACTATTCCTAGACAAAGCCCAATCTTCCTACAGAATTTTACAAGCTTCCTGTGGTCTGTGCCGCTCAGCTCCCCTAATTCCTCGATGAGGTATTCTCCTAGAAACCTCCTACGATTCCGAGCTATACCCTCGCAATCACACAGTATGTGCGTTATGTCTTCCTCGGCTTTAGATCACCACAGAACCAGCATATATCCATATTACCAATCTAAGCCGCCTAGTATGCTTCCTTAGGAGACAGCGCCCCGACATAATCCCAACTACTGTTCTAAGCTATTCCCTACTCAATTTGAGAATTTCCTTAGATCTTTTATTGTCCAAATGAGGCCAAAGTGCTCTAGACACCCTATGCTCCTCTAAGTTCTGCCATCTAAGGTCAGCCGTTTTTAAGATCTTCTCATTGAATATTTCCTTAATAACGCCAAGTGTTGGTTTAATGTTCACACCTCCACTATTTTCTAGCTCCCCTCCCTTTCTTGCTAGTTCATCGGCTTGCTCATTTCCCTCCATACCGCAGTGTCTCGGTACCCAGCACAGTCTTACTCAATTCCGGCTGCATACTGCTTTTAGCATTGTTCGACAGTTTCTGACTGTCTCAGAATTGATGTTAAAAGATTCTAGTGCCTTAAGTGTCGCCTAACTGTCAATGTAGATGGCGATACCCCTTCCCGACATTGATCATATTTGCACTATCTCTGCCGCCCTTAGAACCGCCAGAACTTCCGATTGGAAGACACTGCTTGTGTCCGGGAGTCGTAAAGACTCTTTCAGGTCTGGATCAACAGAAAAAATGCCAGAACCCGTTCAATCAACCGTCTCAGAGCCATCAGTGTAGATAGCAACCTCATTTGCTACTGTGACTGTATCTCTTTGCCACTCTTCCCTTCCCGGATATGACACCTCATAGGGGATGTCAAAGTCGACCAAGGGGCAAATTTCATCTGTCCGTATAGGATTTCCGGGTAGCACATCAGTTAAGATCGTGCGGTGCCCAAAACTACAGTCCTTAAACTGACCCAAATTGTTGAGGCGGAAAGCGCTATTGCCAGCAAGTTGTTTTATTATTAAGTCTAGCGGGATAAGGTGCAGGAAGGTGTCCAGTGCTGCCGTGGGAGTAGTACGGAGTGCACCAGTTTTTTTTTTTGTTTTTTTTTTTTTTTTATAATTTGCGTGCGCTAAAGGGATTTCTTTTTTCTGTAGTGACACAGTACCCTTATAATGATAAAACCACAGCGAAGGCATTTTTAGTTCGTTGCGCAAGTAGCTCCCAGCAATTCATTGCCTATTTTTGGGTGCTACTTACTGAAAGAATAGAAGGATAGGAAAGAAGTTTGGTGCGATGGGATTTTTTTTTCTCAACAGGTGGTGCCTAAATTGCTTTAGGGAGATCAGTTTTTGTCGTGTGTAATCAATTTATAAAAATCATGACCCTGGTCGGGATTCAAACGCACGACCTGCCAATCACTTAGTGAATACACTACAATCGCACCATTGCCACCTGCAAGCGGTGGCTATGCTAGCCGTTCTCTGCACCGCTGCTAGTTTTCAAATTATGGTTCTTTTGTTTGTTGCCCTCCACAATACAAGTGAGCCATATGTAAGTCTGACCATCTCAGTTGGTACTGTCATGTTCAAAGAAGAAATCCTACGCACCCTGTCAAAAAGGCAATATCAATCAACGGTCCAATACAAACGCGAAATAGAGGCAGGCCTAAAAACTCCTTGATAAATGCAGGAACACCAGCATTTGATTGGCCTCACCGACGAAGTGATTCAAAATCGGGAGGTCTGCCGCTATTTTCTGAGGTCGCCCGGTAGGGATGCAGTTAAGTGGGAGGGTTATCATCCATTTAATCCTGATCCCTCACCGCCATTAAAGTAAGAAGTCTAGATTTACATAAGTATCAACACTTTTGCCAGTTATATTCGCCTTACCCTAACACCATATCAAAATACTCATTCCTTTTCCAATTAAAAGTAAACGCACCCACGGGATATTTAATTAAAAATAATTGCTATACACCAAAAAACACCTGATGCTCAAAACTGTCATCACCGCGACTGCTTGGGGTCGATCCCCTTTTCCCCCTACAGAGTTTCTCTACCATAATTAACATTTATGATCATTGAATTGCATCCATTAGATACATGTTTTGATACATAAAATGTTTATTAATTTCGATTAACATTTACATTTTCCTTGTGGAACACTTTTGAATTGTTAACGACTTTGCATTTATAGCCATGTTGTGCTGACATTTTAATAGCCGCTTTATATAAAAAATACTTTGCACTTTTATGAATGAATTATTTTATTAAAATAAGGAAAACAGGGAGAAACTGGTTACAAGTTTCTAATTTTTGGAGTTACGTAGTTTTGTCGACCTGCTGGATTGAGTGTTAAAGGAGTTTGGAGCTCGCATTAATTGTTGGAATAATTTATTATTAATTTTGCCATTTAAGCTTGAGATCTGTAATTATGCACATTTAGTTTGTTTATTTTATCTACGGAACTCAACTCTTAACAGATTAAAGAAAGTTTAATAATTTGATTGGTAACTCTTCGATAGATTTATTCGACATGTAGGAAATGCCTTATGTGGAGTTAAGGTTTTGACGGGGTGGACATGTTGCAATTACGAAGTTTAGGTGGGAGTTTCCTTTGTTAATGACTAGCTGAACTCTAGTACTTTTAAGGATAGTAACAAATAATAATGGCTCCGGCCTAGATGCATTATTGAACCTCCCGCCCCTTGATGTTTACATCATGGGTTGCACAATCAAATTTATCTCGCGTTTAAGAAGAGGTGGCTTTTTATTATGACTCGCACTGCAGTTTTGATGAACCTGCGCGACGGTTGTGCTTCGAACCCTGTCTTATGGATATGCCGTCCGATGCAATGACACCGGAACTTCAGTTGATGCGCAGTTACGGAAGGAGTGAAGTCGAATCTTCACGGATGGCTCCAAAACCGATAAAGGATCTGGTGCTGGTGTTTTCATGGAGAACGATAAATTTAGACTTGAACATGATGGTTAACCTTCCCTGGCCTTTCTCCACCCAACTTCTACATAAAGAAACACGGGTACTACAAGTGTCAAAGAAGATTGAAGTTCTCAACCAAAGATTCAGCTTAAGATGTAGCAATTCTAGTAACATGTTGATAAACAATTTAATAAGGCAGTAAGCGCTTTTTTTACGTTTTATGTGCACTTAAATATTATTTAATTATTTATTGTTGTTATTATTTATTTATTGTTGTTATTATTTATTTATTTATTTATTGTTATTATTATGTATTTATTTATTGTTGTTATTATTTATTTATTTATTTATTGTTGTTATTTTTTATTTATTGTTGTTATTATTTATTTATTTATTTAATTTATTTAGTTCAGCAATTTTACGTGCACTTAAATATTATTTAATTATTTATTGTTGTTATTATTTATTTATTTATTTATTGTTGTTATTATTTATTTATTTATTTATTGTTCTTATTATTTATTTATTTATTTCTTGTTGTAATTATTTATTGATTTATTTAATTTATTTAGTTCAGCAATCCTGGCAGTTCCCTAGTTTTAAGTTTTAAAAAAAAAAAAATATATATATTAAATGAAGGTTTTAATCATAGTTTCCTTCAAAATTTTTATCCCAATTGGTAATTATTTTCACAAAAACTTTAAAAAAATTACAGTTGTAAGATATAATATATCAAATCTCTGAGCAAGCTGCGTATTTATTAAATTTTGTAAAGCCTTAATCTATGAATAAAAATTATATCTATCTATCTATCTGAACATGCGTCAGTCTTCCAAACAGCGACTAAATCTATCCTAATGGCTATGGACTACGCTGTGACTAAAAGGTGAAAGAGCGAAGTATACGCAGTCAGGCTGCGCTTAAGGCCTTGCTCAACCCTTTAACCACCTCCAAAATAATTCGTGAATGCAAGATCTCTTAGACTTAACTGGGTGCCGGGTCATAACGGGATCTTGCTAGACAAGGCTCAGAGGAAGACTTCTGAGGACCTGAACCGGCGTTATGTCTGCCTGCGTCTTCGGTCAGGTCTTCCATTGACGGTTGGGTTTCATATGAACACAATCGCAGGTGGCATGCCTCTCCAGGGTGCAGACAGACTAAGCGAATTCTCCCCGACGTCTGTAAAAAATCTGCGGCATTCTTGTTGAGTCTCAACAGAAAAGACTGCAGACGAATTACTGGCGTTCTTATGGCCCATTATGCTTCTGCCAATCATCTTTAGGTGCTAAGATACCACCCCCACTGCGAAGCCTGTGGAGAAAGCGGTGACACTGTGGAACGTTTCCTCTGTGATTGTCCTGCTTCTGCTCGTATCAGGTGGCAGGTATTTGGTGCTGATGTGGTGAGTACTGTAAACCTAAGCTCCTTAAGCACGCTCGTCTTTCTTAGGAAAACGAGTAAATTTACACAGTAAATGTGGTGTGTCTTCCTGGTAGTACAATGGACCAGTATTAAGTCTAAGTGCTAAAGTATTAATAGCCTTCGCACCTCAAAAAAAAAAAAAAAAAAGTTGGTCCTGATCCCGTCTACACACGGAGCTTCTCAGAAGAAAGTAACTCAAATATAATCACTTTCATCAGGTGACTCGGTTGTCGAATCACTTGTAAGTTAAGTCTTTGGTGTGCTTGCCATGGTTTCGTTTCTAATTTACGTTCATTTTCTCCTTGCGTGCGAACGTATTGAATGACTATTGGTAGAAACACATCACCGTTGGTTAAGGACGATTTTTTTTCTTTGCAAGCCCATGTATTCCTTACAAAACCAGCTGTTTTGGCACTGAATGACACACAGGTTAGCGCCAGCTCCGATTTAACGGGGTTCAGCCTACCTGGGTGCAACTTAGTGCCTTTATTCTTGCCCCACCTCGGGTTCGCCGTCTGTATACGTAGTGACGTAGCCTACCTACCTACCTACAGCGTAGCCTACCTACCTCCAATATTCTAATCCGGAATTTCTTAAGAAGAGGACCAACATACTTTTCTCAGCTTCTCATCCACGTTTCTTGGGGCACCCCTCTCTTCTTCGGGAGTGGAACTGGAACGGGAAGGCATTTTGCGCTCATTAAATTCCTTTCCAGACAGTATAGCTCAGTGGACGCAATGCGGTCCTCTGTCATTAAATCAATCTCCTAATACTTTGCCATTATCCATGAATAGCACTAGCGTCGCAGAAACCGAACGACTTTCCATTCTCGGTATGTGTGTTCGTTGGAATGACCTCATATTCGATGTCGCCAAAAACGCTGCGAAAATGTCTAGGCTTCCTTAAGCAGTGCAAGAAATATTTTACACCTTCTGATCTGGCTACAATTTATAAGGCGTTTATTCGCCCCAAGCTTGAGTACAACGCTCGTTCCTGGGCCGGTGCCCCAATCACATAAAGGCTCCTCCATTAAGGGCTTGACAACTTTTTTTTTAAATAAAATGCAAACTACTTGAGATATCTCAAAAACATTGGCTTGAATTACTATCAAAACATTTATGAACGGATTTCGACTTCGTTCATATGTCCACCATGGAACGTATTCAGCGGTCGATACCTTGAACCCAATTTTCCATGACTCGGCCGCACATTTCGATCGATACGGCCGCTATTTCTCGTTCAATATTGGCTCTGAGCTTCTCTAACGTCGCCGGCTTGTTGACAGAGACCAACACTTTAATGTAGCCCCTTAAAAAAAAGTCTAGACGCGTTAAATCACACGATCTCGGCGGCCAATAGACGGATCCGTTTCTCGAGATAACACGTTCACCGAACTGAGACTTCAATAATTCGATTGTTGCACCCGCTGTGTGGCTTGTGGCACCGTCTTGTTGGAACCACATATCACTGATGTCCAATTCATGCAATTGCTCAAAGAAATAACGTTCCAACATGTCTCTGTAGCGAATACCATTTACCGTAACGTGTCGGTGTCGGTCATTTTCATAGACGAAATAAACGGCCCAATGACGCTACCGGCATGAAAACCGCACCAAACAGTGGCTTTTTGCGGATGAAGTGCTGTTTCATGAAGCACGTGAGGATTCTCACCTGTCCAGTAACGTATATTTTGCTTATTGACGAAGTCGTTTAACCAAAAATGTGCTTCATCGCTGAAGATGAGTTTGCTATGAAATTCTTCATTTTCTTCCATCATGTCCAGAGCCCAATTCGAGAACGCACGTCGCTTCATATGATCAAGTGGCTTCAGTTCTTGAGTCAGCTTGATCTTGTAAGGGTGTAGGCCAAGATCATAAATTTGCCATAATGGTCTGGGAAAGGCCCAATTCTTGAGAACGCCGTGAAATTGACTGATTTGGCCGGTTTGCGACGGACGCCTCTACGGCAGCAATATTCTCCACACATCGGGCAAAATGTAGTCCCACTGGCACGGCAACATCAAGCAGCGAATTATCTGACTCAATTTTTTTCACTAGACTATGAATCGCTTGTCTACTGGGACCAGAACTACGGCCGAAAATTGGCGTTAACGTCAACTACTCGGAATTTCGATAGTAAACTTTAATTATTTGTAAATGCTGTACCTTCGTGTACTTTACAATGATGAAAATGTTGATTTTACTGAATATTTTAACATTGACAGTTCGCTAGTCGGTTTAAGGGTGCGTTCACACTAAAAGTTTAAAGTTGTCAAGTCTCTAATGAAAGACCATTTTTTTTTCAACAAATGCGCTGGGATTTTTGCCCAAAAGCAAGATGCCAATTGCTCGGAATGAAATCGCTTGAATCTTGAAGGACTATTCACAATGTAATGCTTGTGAGAGATTTACAATGCTATCTATCATTCATCGGTTCTTTCATTGGTTGCAATATACGTTCCTGATAGATCAATGAAATCTAGATTTTTTTTTTATTTCAAAAAGCTCACAAAACTAGATATGGCGGTAATGAGCCCTTATCAAGATCGGGTCTTACTCGTGAACAATTTAAATCTGAAATTTTGTACATATTTGCATTCTAATTCATGCTTTGAGCGCCGTAGATCTGATAGCTGTAAAATTGCTTGTAGATACATTAATTAAATTAAAAATAATTGTCTAGATTATAAGGGAACTACAAAGTCCCTTCAGTGCGCGTTAATTATAAAAAGAAAATACGCCAAGTTAAATAGACGATCGCAACATTTCGAGCTAAACTTTAAGCACATATCTCATGTTGTCCAATCCGCTTTACTTTACGGTTGGCAACAATACGTTTTATGGTCCCTCATTTGTATATTGTCTCAACTTCTCAATTTAGATGCTGTCATTCCGAATGACTTTGATAATTCCTCTGACTTTTGAAATAAGATGAATGAGTAGGATTCCGCTTCATTTGGATGCCCGGATAATTGGTACCGTTGCTTATCTGGGACAAGTTTAAACAAACACCTTGGTCATTTAGCTGTTCTGTTCGCATACTTAAGACTAAACTTTTATAGCTTATAAATGTTTTCGAATTTTTGAGGTATTAAGGCCTAATATCCCTTTTTGGAAAACTACTGATGTAAGCGCATTATCCCGCGAATAGAAATAATCAGTGCCTTGTAGGAACTTCTCCGAAAAAGCATCTCTAAATCATTTTATCCGTTTATGTGTGTTTGAAAGGTGAACCATAACCGTACAAAAATGTTTAAACACAACGGCAGACAACTGCCATAAATCTCATTAAATCGTGTAAGACAAATTTTTGTCCCTGTCCCGGCGCGTCCCGAAATAACTTCACATGGAGGAGACCAAATTTTCAACATCTTTTTCCTTTTTTTCTCTCGATTTGTATACGCGAGGAGTATTCCTTATTTTTCCCAAGATTTTCCTTCGATTTTCTGTTAAATTGGTCGATTCTTATTTTAACCACAAAGGGGCGAGATGGAGGTCTTCGGGACGATGCTTTTATTTTTCAATAAAAACTCCCTCTATGCCGTTTGTGAGTGTTTGGTTGTTGGAAACATAACCATTTGCGTCTGATGCGACAGCAACAAGTCAGTCACGGTAATTTTCATATTCAGCGGAAATTAAAAGAAGCCGGATAATTATAAATGCTAAATAAAGATTAAGGGAGTGACATTTCTTGGATGCGCACACCGTGAAAATGTACACAAAAGTCTGTCCGCGTCATTTTAAAGAAGCGACTGGAGTAGTGGGGCATAACAGAAGGAAAGGTGCGCTGCATTGCTGAGTTGCATTCCTTTTTTTATTTTGTCTGGAAAGAGATAGTTTTGTTGAATGAAGCTAATTGAAATTTGCGACAGTTTGAGGTTTGTTTTGATGTTGTGATTGTGGACTCTAATGGAGATGAGTTAAATGACGCTTGTCTTGCATTTGGAAATTCGCAATCTCTAAATAGGCGCGAGCATTTTGTGTGATGCGATCGCTTTGAAGATTTACATACAAACAAGAGACCTTATGGATACGTTGAAATGTGTTGCCGTCCCTTTGACAATATTGAAGCTGAAAACATATTCCCCCTACAGCGTCTCTATTGTTTACATAAAAGATGCATCATTGCTAAAGTATGTATTGCAATTACGAGTATCATCGATGCAGTTGCATTTTTTCCATTTCTCCAGAAATCAATTAAAGCATACCCAAGCCGATACCGGAGAACCGGAGAGATTGGGTGTCATTAATTTTAATACGAGAAACCAGCTTCGAATACATTCGAGTATTATTTAATTGTGAATCGATGATAAAAAGAAACAGCAATCCGCTTTTGTTCCAAGGCCACATCTATTTAGTGTACATACTTCGAACTGACGTACCATTTGCACGACCTTATTCAGCATTTAATGTGCTTATATATATTACTTATATGAACTTATATACTGTAGTCGCGTTTTATTGGGAAATTATATTTCCCCGTGCAAGGACGGGTTTAGAATATCACTACAGCGCACCCCGATAAACACGGCTGGTCGTAAGAGGCGACTAAGGGGGACAAATCGCATTTAGGCAATTCAAACATCCAGGGATCCAGGTGAGCCTAGCGACACATTTAACATCTCAAAGCTGTCCCGCAAATGTGCATGCGAATCCGTGGGTTGACACGACTGGAGATCACCGGCGTCGTAAAAGACATATCAAGCAATAAATAATAGGAGCTGGAGCATGTACATTGTACGTGTCGAACTCGTTCAAACTAAAGCACTATGTAAACGTGTACAATGGACCAGTATTGAGTCTGAGTGCTCCACTGTAGAAAGTCTCGGAACAGGGTAAGAACGGAGTCGGCATCATCCTTGCGGCAGAGCTACTTAACAGCGTTTTGACCATTTCAAAGTCCAGTGATCGTGTGATGTCTTTCAATTTGGTGATGCAAAGTGACGTGAGAAATATTGTCAGTGCATATGCTCCCCAAATGGGATGCGAGTAGAGAGAAAAAGATGCATTCTGGCTAGATTTTTACAACCTCATCAAGAACATTCCAAAAGAAGATCTTTTGTTTGTTGGCGGGGATTTGAACGGATATCTCGGAAATTGAAACGAAGCCTATGAAGACTGCCATGGAGGACTGAGATACGGCACCAGGAACTCTCCGGGTGAAGATATCCTAACCATGTGCAAGTCATACGGTCATATCGTTTTAATGTTCGTCAAACAAAGCCGGCACCTAGTCACTTACAGCAGCGGCGGTAACGGAACCCAGATTGATTACCATTTTGTAATACGTTTCATGAAGCATCGAATTAAAGATTGCAAAAAGATCCTAGGAGAGTCAATCGCGCAGCAACACCACCTCCTCATGACAGACATTTTTATGGCGGTGGGGACGAACAGAACAAAACAAACAAAAGTGTCTGCGAGAATCAAATGGCAAAACCTGGACAAAGAGAAAGACGAAGCATTTATTGCAAATATGCAAAATTATTTCCATCACATCATCAACGAAGTTGAGGATGCCGAGTGCAGAGCACAAGATATGTGGATTTCCCTACAACGACCTCGCTTGGATAGAGCCAAATCAACGCTAGGGGCTTCAAAATGACACTATTAACATGACAAAGAAACATGGTGGTGGACACATGAAGCGAAAGCTGTGCTAAGTGACAAGAAAGCGGTATTTAAAGCTTGGTCAAAGTGCTCCACTAATAATGGAAATGAAAACGCTCGCCTCAAATTGGAATACAGACTTTGCAAGAAGCTCGTGGAGAGGAAGTGCGCTGAAATTCAAGCAAAGTGTGTGGAGGGCCTGTATCGAGAGTTAGAAGAAATTTCTTCTTCGGCTGCTGATAGAAACCAGGTTGTCCACGAACTCCGACAAACCAGCTTGAACAGGGGCACAACCATTTTCAAAACATATGCTGAGAGAAGGCGGAATGTCCAGGAAATCCGTTCGGCAAAGTGCATCAATAATGCTCAAGGGGATGCTTCTTGTTGATGACGAAAAAATACTACACAGGTGTCAGCAGTTCTATAAAGGACTTCTTAATGAAAAATTTCTTATTTCTTATTTTTCGAAAGCCGTTCCTAGCATTGAAGAAATACACGACATTACTGTCGAAGAAGTTAGGAGTTAGTTAGGAGGGCAATACTCCAAAACACGAAAAGCTGTCGGGCTGGACGAGATACCCTCTGAATTCTGGAAAAAGATGGGAGGCATCGGGTCCAAGTTTTTTTTTTTTTTTTGTTGCGTGTAGCTAGGTGAAAATCGTTGAAAGACATCGCTTGCGTGCCTTGCGATAGTGTGGGACTTGAAACACCCACTAAAAACACCCAGGGAAGGCATGATGTTACCATCCTTCCAGTAATCGCACCTAGTCTACAGACTAATCAGCAATTTTGTTTTAATATTTGCTTATGTACTTATGTACTGTTTTTAGGAACTAACTTTGGTTTGTTACCTTTTGTTTTTTTAATTCATTATCACTTTGTTCGTGTGATTATGTGGTAACACCTATATTTCTTTCCTTTTTACCTAGTTAACTAGTTCAAAAGGTTTAACTCTACGTAATCTTCTAACTAAATTGTTGTTATTAAGTAGTTGAACTACTTCAAAATTAGCATGGTTGCGAAGCCTAACTTCATGTCTTCTTGCGACCTTCCGAACCTCGTCCTCTACCAAAAATTGGTTGTAGATTGAGAGGCATAAATTCCTCCCTATGAGCCAATACATTTTATTGTATTGTATATTTAGTTCATCTCGTTTTTTGTTGATATGTGTTTTCCAACGCAACTTTGCGTCCAAAGTCAAGCCTAAATACTTAGCTGAGTTCGAATGCAGAACTACTTTATTATTTATGTACACAGGTATGTGTTGTATTTACGTTTTTATACCCTATTCTAGGGGTATATTAATTTTGACGCATAGTTTTTAACATACCTTAATATTGCCCGTAGACCCCTAAAAGTTACTATATTTATGATCAGCATCGATAGTAATGTCGATTTAGCCATGTCCGTCCGTCCGTCCGTCCGTCGGCAAAAATTAGGCCTTTAAACTGGACCTAGAGAGCTGAAATTTTAACCATATACTCTCTAGGGTCCCGAAATAATCAAGTTTAAGAATTTTTGAAATCCGCCCACAGACGCCCACAAACTCAAAAAAACAAAATTTTGGAAAAAATCGAATTTTGAGCTAGAAAGCTGAAAGCTTTTATACATGATCTATGACTCCTAAAACTGCTCGGAAAATAAAATTTTCAAAATCCGCCCACTGACACGCCCACAAATAAATAAAACAATTTTTTTGAAAATCCAAAGTTTGAGCTAGGGAGCTGAAATTTATAATATATACTCTCTATGGGCCCTTTATGCTCATGTGTAAATATTTTCAAAATCCGCCCACTGGCACGCCCACAATTATTTTTTTTTTTTTTTTTTTGAAAATTCAAAGTAGCTAGGGAGCTGAAATTTATAATATATACTCTCTAGGGGCCCGTTATGTGTTAATTTTTTTTAAATCCGCCTACTGACACGCCCACAATTAAATAAAACAGTTTTATTGAAACACCCAAGTTTGAGCTAGGGAACGTTTTTTTGATAAAATCCTTTAACTGTTATACGAGGGCGGGTCAATAAGTCCGTGACTTTTGGAATAAAACACAGATTTTTTGATAAAAAAATAATTTTATTTTTCAACGTAGTCTCCCTTGAGCTCTATAAACTTTGTCCAACGCTTCTCCAATTTTTTTATCCCTTCCAAAAAAAATGATTTGTCGAGGTCCTCAAAATAGGCCTTTATTTGCGAGATGACTTCATCATTGGAGTCAAATCTTTTTCCACCAAGCCATTTCTTCATGTTTGGGAACAAGAGGTAGTCGCTCGGAGCCAAATCTGGAGAATAGGGTGGATGAGGGAGCAATTCATAGCCCAATTCATGGTTTTTTGCCATGGCAACTGCACATGTGTGCACCCTTGCATTGTCTTAGTGGAAAAGAACTTTTTTCTTGGCCAAATGAGGTCGGTTTTTTTTCAAATCGTCATTGAATCGGTCCAATAAGTTGGCATAATATTCCCCATTGATTGTTCTTCCCTTTTGAAGGTAGTCAATGTGGATTATCCCGCGTGCATCCCAAAAAACAGTCGCCATAACTTTATTGGCTGACAAACCCATCTTGGCCTTCTTTGGCGCCGATTCACCCTTAGAAACCCACTGTTTTGACTGTTGTTTGGTCTCTGGTGTGTTGTGATGGATCCATGTTTGGTCCACGGTTACAAAACGGCGCAAAAACTCCTCCATATTGCGATTAAACAACGCCAAACCTTCCTGTGAAGTTGTTACACGATTGCTTTTGTGGTCGACTGTGAGCAAATGCGGCACCCATCTTGCGGAAAGCTTTCTCATGCCCAAGTGATCATTCAAAATTGAAACCACTGAGCCATGCGAGATCCCTACGGCTTCCACAATCTCTCGCACTTTCAATCTTTGGTCGGCCAACACCATATCGTGAATTTTTTCGGTTGTTTCGGGTGTAGAGACCTCAACTGGGCGTCCAGGACGTTCGGCATCTTCAGTGCTTGTACGGCCACAACGAAATTCAGTAAAACACTTTTTTACCATTGAAATCGATGGTGCAGAGTCCCCATAGTATTTTTCAAGCTTAGCCTTGGTCTCGGTAATGGTTTTTTTCGCAAGAAATAATGCTTACTAAGCACACGAAATTCACTTTTTTCCATTTTCTCCTCAAATTAGTGTGTAGTCTGATAAAAATAGCTGTCAAACACAAACTAACTGACGCAGCAAGTTTAAATTTTGACAGGAGTCAACTGACAGATGCCTGTTGACAGGAGCAGTGTTGCCGTTTTAGTAAAGAGGTCAGAAATTCAAAAAGTCACGGACCTATTGACCCGCCCTCGTATAACAAAATATGTAGAGCGTTCTTAACAATTCAACCATACTTAGACTTTTGTCACGCCCACTTATGAGGGATAGGAATAAGAATAGGGTATCCAACAGTTCGCCCAAGCGGACTGTAGCCCGTCCCTATGTTTATTCGTAAACTTAATATGAACCGACTTTAGTTCATTTAATTTTATTTGCCATTTTTTGGTCCATTTGGATATATCATTTACTGTCCTTTGCAGTTTTTCTGTAACTTGCTGTGCGGTTTTTCCTACTGCAAGTACAGCAGTATCGTCTGCAAAAGTGGCAACAGTAGTTTCGTCATTTTGTGGTAGGTCGTTCGTGTATAGGAGGAACAGTACTGGTCCCAACACACTACCTTGCGGTACTCCAGCTTTGATGTGTTTCAATTCGGAGTACTCATTCTCTTAATTCTAATAATCGTTGCATTATATACGACTCTAGTATTTCATGGTACTCTTTTGGAAGATATTTTTGTAGCTTACGGATTAATCCTTTGTACCAGACTTTATCAAAAGCCTGTGTTACACCAAGGAAGATGGCAGAGCATATTTGTTTTTCTTCTAAAGCTTTTTCTATTATCAGTTATTCTGTGGACCTGATCTATTGTTGAGTATTTATTTCTGAATCCAAACTGATGGTTTGGGATGGTTTGTTTGTTTTATCGGGTCCAAATGGCTCACAATTCTGATTTCCAAACTGATGAGAGGCGATCCAATGCTTAACCAGTGAAGCTTAATGCAAAGTTATCTCTTTCTTTGTACAATGGAAAAGGCGATACCGGAGACTGTGATAATAACCGTTCAATCCAGCTGATGTCGCACACCATGAAGATCGTTGAGCGGGTATTAGATATCCGAATGCGGAAAATAATGCGGCTATCTGAAGACCAGTGCGGGTTTGTCGCAGATGCTATCCAAAATATAAGGATCATAATGGAAATACATCGTGATTCTTTATAGGATTTTCAGATGGAGTTGATTGATTTTGAGAAGGCTTATCAAGGGCTAACAACCCAGGGATTTGTTATGGGTGGCGCTAAGACAACGAGGCATTCCAGAAACCTACGCACAGATAATCATGGACGTGTATGAGGTAGTAAATACAAGAGTAAGATGCCTCTTGGCATCACCACGGAGTATTCAATCAAAGTCGGTGTACACCAGGGAAGTGTCTTAAGTCCCTTGATAGTTATTACTGAGGCCTGAGGTTGAACCGGTGACGCCCACAGGCGGACCAGTAGGACTGCAGTTAAGTTGGAAGGTTATGATCTCTTTAATCCTGATCACAGCCTCACCGCCATTAAGGAAGAAGAAGAAAAAGAAGAGATTTGGCGTTTGAAACAACCGGAGAAAAGCTCTAAGACATTGTCTCTCCTATCTCTAATATTTTCCATAAAACTGCGCGCTAGATTGAATCACCCAAAATTGGGGACTTATTTCATGGGTTTTTGAGGACTTATTTCATCTATATATTAATACGGAGTTGCCTATAACGTGTTTCCCCCCTTTTTTGATATTATACGTCACATAGATATGCCAACACTATATAATTTGGGTAGGGGGCAATACATAGAAGTGCACAATACAAAAATTATCCACATATATAACACACATTATGAATTACAGCAGGTAAAATGAAGCGAATTGGATGAAATTAAAACAACAACAACATTGTTGTGTGAGGCAATAATCTGCCAATCGGAACGGAAAAATTTTATATCATGAAGTTACTTGAAAATGCTTGAAAATACTTCAAGTTACTTGAAGTTACCAACAACAACATTGCTGTGCATGTTATGCATTTGATAATGCTTGAACATACTAGAAGTTACTTGGACATGCTTGAAGTTACTTGAAAATGATTGGAGGTACTTGAAAATGCTTGAAGTTGCTTAAAGTTACTTGAAAATGCTTGAAAATACTTGAAGTTTCTTAAAAATGCTTGAAGTTACTTGAAGTTACCTGAAAATGCTTGAAGTTACTTTAAGTTACATGAAAATGCTTGAAAACTTGAAGTTACTTGGACATGCTTGAAGTTACGTGAAAATGCTTGAAGTTACTTGAAAATGCTTGAAGTTACTTGAAAATGCCGGAAAAATTTTATATCATGTGAAATCAGAGAATGCAATGTCGAAAAATTTCATTTTCCGATTAATATGTATAACAGTCGACTTTGTTTTTTTTTCTACTTATAGAATAAATTGGTCGAATTTCGACCATGGGGCGACCCCTAGTAGTTCAAATTGGGGGGTTATTTCATAGTGAAATAAGTCCCCAAATTCAACTATGAAATAAGTCCCCCCAATTTCGCAATAAGGCTAAGTGCTAAAATAAAACCTCGCACCTACTCCAAATCAAACAGTGACCCCAAGCAGGGGGGTTGCAGGGAGGCAGCATGTCCGTTTCATATGCATTGCACTGTTTATGCGATTAGTTGCGAACCCATAAACATTGCAATGCATATGGGGGCGCATGCTGCCCCCATGCAACCCTCCCCTGCTTGGGGTCACTGTTTGATTTGGAGTAGGTGCGAGGTTTTATTTTGGTACTTGGAATTATTTCATACTTATTTTTACTTTCATTTTTCATTTGGGGGGGTTATTTCCTGGAGCCGGTTTGTGCATCCCCCGCCGGTCAACTTGTAAAAAAATCCCTCTAAACATACGGTGTCGAAAGCCTTCTCAAAATCTACCAGACAAGCACCCGTGCATTGGTTCTTGCATTTATTCCACTGAATGTCAGAAACCAGTTTCGACGCGGCATAAATAATGTCATGCTCCGTCCTGAAATCAAACTGGTTGTCAGGAATGATGTTATTGTCCTCGACCCACTTCAACAGAGCTCTATCGACAACTTTTTCAAAGACCTTGCTAATATTCGAAAGCAAACCCATCTTTACCCTTTTTCAGGATAGGGTGTACCACAGCTACCTTGCAATGTGCTGGAAAATGTGCATTACTCAGCGTGTTGAAAATATCTACAGCCTCCAGATGCAGGTGTCTCAAAACGACATTTGGGACACCATCCATCCCCGCCGTCTTTTTATTCTTTAGTGACTCGAAGATGCACAGAAGATCATCCTTCGACACGAACAAGTGCAATGCATCTCGCCCATTGGCGACAACTGGTTTTCATCATTGAATACGGTGAATCCGTTATCACATCGTAAATTCTGAAGTTCGGTGCGCAGATAGATGTGGCTCACCAGAGCCCTATTCTCAATGTCGTGGTTCCGGCGAACAGGATTGTTCACCGTATACACGGCCTCGAAACAAGCGCCCAGCAAATACACTTTCTGTTGTAGGTCCTCTACCACGAAAAACCCGTCGTTTGATGCGACTCTTCCCGGACTTATTCCAGCCAGCATGGTCAGTACTATCTGTTGTCTGAGAAATTCTGACACAAGGAATATCATTGTGATCCTTCCTCCTGAACAATTCATTTATCTGTAGCATTTGATGTACCTTCGACCGGTCGCGTTCATGTGCGTTGCTGGAAATTGCAATCTGATCTGTTTAACCTCTACATGCTGATGTAAGGTAGTCCAACTTATAATCAATTTCGATTTGTTTGCAATTATTTCCTCCATTTCTTGCAATTACCACTGTCTAATAATACTCAAAGTG
The DNA here is from genome assembly GCA_949715645.1 of Portevinia maculata. Taxonomy (NCBI): domain Eukaryota; kingdom Metazoa; phylum Arthropoda; class Insecta; order Diptera; family Syrphidae; genus Portevinia; species Portevinia maculata. The sequence goes on along the minus strand of OX454528.1, from coordinate 135,734,362 downwards.
GAGTACAGTGTTGTATAGCACACCCAGTACTGAGACCTTGAGCGCCATGACTAAGAGAAATATTCAATTTCGATATTTTTCGATTTCTTCTACTAACACCTCTTGAACAGTTTTGCTAGAAATTTGTATTTAAATTTCATGAATGTGGCAGGCACACAGAATTCCTAGTAAAACATTTTCTTCCGGGTTAATGTTTGGTGTCCAAAATATCAACACGCACGCTAGAGTTGGCGCCAAGTCATAAATGTTGGCATAACACCAATTGAAGCAAGGAGGATGGATGGTACCTACCATTACTCTCTGCGGCCTACAGCCATCTGGGGGTACGTTTTTTGATATAGTGCGGACAAGACTTGACTAGTGTGACACTTGTCGGGAAGTTTTTTCTTGACTCTAACAAAAGCCAGCGCCATTGTTTTCTTACAAATTGCAAGAAAAATAATAGAAAATATTTTCGCCATGTGTGTGTGTGTTGTTAAATAAATCTTGTGTTAAGGAATGGGTCTAGACAAATAGGTCTAATTTATAATTATTAATATGGCGCAAGAATTGTACATTAAGGAAGCATGCAAATTGATTTGATATTCACACGTAAAGTTGGCTCCAAGGAATCGCGCTAAAGGGATTCAAAATGTCTATAGAATTGTGTTGTTTTTTGCATATTTTAATTTGTGTGGACCTGTCACAAGCTAGCCATTTGCACAGGAGGATTTCAAAATCAGTGGTTCTATACTGGGTTTACTATTTACAATTTTGTTACTCACAAAACAATGTGAGCCGCTCGAAATCCCGCAAAACGGTTTCTTCTTCCTGAACGGGTTAATGGAACAAAGATAATCTGTAACACCGCACTTAGGTCCATGTTGACCGTTTGTGATACCCTTCGTTGGGAGTGTTGGCCTCTTCGTTCTGGCCTCGGTCCTCAATCCTTCGTTTTCTTTCCCTACTCCAAGTTGTCCAGCCATTTGGATGTCCTTATAAACCTGTAAAGATTTGAAAGTAAGACATCAGACAGTTCTTGAATGTCTTGGAAGAGGTTCTGTTCCTCAGGTGACATAGGCCTGGGCAGCCTCTACAGATATCGTCATAATTGATATTTAGTTTCATTGTGTGGTTCCTTAGCAAATTGTGACCGATCACTCTTAGACTGTGATGTTCTGTCATAACGTAAAAGCTTGTTGGTCCGGTTCTTATCATTTTTTGGCCCCAGTTTGCGTGATGTGTCGTACGTGGTAAATGATTTCCACCTGTTGTTGGCTTTCATTCGGATCTTGTATTAGTATTCCACTTTTTCTCTGAGATTACGGAGCGGTGGTTTGACTGACTGAAATGCCTGTTCTTGGTCCATCAAAGAACCTTTCCTTGCCAGTTTATCAGCTCGCTCGTTGTCGGATATGTCCCTGTATCTAGGGACCCAGCAGGGACTCGAGTTGGTGCGAGCCAAGAACTTTGAGCTCCTCGCCACTGCTGCGAACAACCCGACACTAAATTTTGGTAGCAGATGGCCGCCTGGCTAAATATGGTAACATCGCTATGTGGTATCGCCATCATTGAGACCATTCTGGCAACTTCAGTGATTGCTAGAACTTCTGCTTGGAAGACACTGCAGTGATCATGTAATCCAGTCGATCTGTTTATGTTTAATTCCTCTGAGAATAATCCATTTGCACGGTCCATCTTCTGATCCGTCTACGAAGATGGATATCGATTTCCTTTGTGAGGGTTCATTTACATTCCATTTCTCCCTACAAATAAACAAAAGCATGGTCTTTCAAAGTCTAGGTTAGGAGACATGTAGTCATAGTTGACATTGTTCCCTACGTACATGTTCAGAATAAGTACTTACTTACTTACTTAGGGTGGCGCTACAGTCCGGGTGGACCGGGGCCTCAACTAACAAGCGTCTTCAGCCAGCACGATCTTTGGCCAGCTGTCTCCAGTTTCACACGCTAAGTTGGTTAAGGTCCCCTTCCACTTGCGTGCGCCACCTGAGTTGCGGTCTTTCTCCACAGCGCCGTCCCTCGGGTGTGGATTCGAAGATCTTCCGGGCCGGATTATTCACGTCCATTCGCTTTACATGACCCACCCACCTCAGTCGTTGGACCTTCACTCTTCTGGCTGAGTCGATGTCGCTGAATAGCCCGTACAGTTCATCGTTGTATCTCCTCCTCCATTCACCGTCTATGCAGACGGGACCAAAAATTACTCGAAGAATTTTCCTTTCAAAACAACCAAGAGCGACCTCATCCGCTTTTGCTAGAGTCCATGCCTCTGCACCATGGAGAAGGACTGGGATTATTAGGGTCTTATAAAGGGTCACTTCAGTTGTTCGAGAGAGGGCTTTGCTATTCAATTGCTTTCTTAGCCCAAAGAAACAGCGATTGGCAAGAATTATTCTTCGTTTAATCTCAGCGCTGGTGTCATTGCCTGAGTTCATTGCGGAGTTGGGTATCCTTTCTTGATGACAGCATATAGTTTGTCCTATCCTCATTGATTGCCAAACCCATCTTCGCCGTCTCCGTCTCAATTCTCACGAACATCCCGCTGCGTTCTGCTGATTATGTCAATGTCGTCGGCGTAGGTGAGTAGATGGACGGGCTTTTGAAAGATAGTGCCTCTGGTATTAGCATTTGAGTTTTGCACTTTCAAGAACGATGTTGAAGAAGTCACATGACAGCGCATCGCCTTGTCTAAATCCTTATTTGACATCGAAGGTATCGGTGAGCTCTTTACCGACATTGATGGAGCAGCGTGCATTCTCTAAACGGACGAGCTTGGCAGGGATGCCAAAACTAGACATTGCTCTGTATAGCTCGTCTCTATAAATGCTGTCATAGGCGCCCTTAAAATCGATGAAAAGGTGGTGGGTATCGATTTGAACTTCCTGGATTTTCTCTAAGATCTGCCACAGTGTGAGTATTTGGTCGATGGTAGACTTTCCTTTGACGAAAGGCTTCAGGCGTTCACACAGCACGACAGCTAAGATCCTGTAGGCGATGTTAAGAAGGCTAATACCTCTGTAGTTGGCGCAGTTCAGAGGGTCTCCTTTCCTGAGAATCGGGCAAACAATGCTGAGGTTCCACTCATCGGTCATACTTTCCTCCGACCATATTTTACAGATGATGTTGGTGCATGCTCCTAACCAAGTCATCGTCTGCCGCTTTGAATAGCTCGGCGTTCAGGCCATCTGCTGCAGCGGCTTTGTTGGACTTAAGCTTAGATATGGCTATCTTCACTTCGTCCGGGTCTGGTGGACGGAATTGTTGGTCTCCATCGTCCAGGTTGCATTCTGCCTGACAGCGGGATTTAGTTCGTTATCGAAGTTAAACAGTCTGCAGAACTAGTTCTTCCATATCCTCATCATCGACTGCGATTCTACTATGATGTTCCCTTTTTCGTCCTTGCAGGCTTCGGTTCGGGCTCTGTAGCCTTGGCAGGTTCTTTTTACCCTTTGGTAAAACTTCCGAACCTAATTCCTGCTGTAACATCTAACAGAATAACTGCATGTCCTAAATGTATCATGTTCCGGCCATTTGATTGACTGGTCCTCAAGGCACTTTTTGCAGCCGATTCCTGCATGTAAAGATCCAGAGGTGGCAGATTAAGAATTAATTTTAATTTTGGTGGGGGCGTGCGCTCCCATTTATTCAGCTTAATACAAACTATATGTCTTAAAACTACTTACAAAACTAAGACTTATAGCTAGGACCTAAAACTAATACTTAAAACTAATTAGGTGGATGGTGAGCGGTGGAGGATGGCAGATTTGAGGGAGGAGGTGCAGCGAATTAAAATCAAAGAGGAGGTGGTTAGAATTGACCTTCTGCAAATTGGTGTTAAATTCAATATAATTTAAAAGATAGGAACAATCAATTGAGCCAGTGAGAAGACGATGTATAAGCAGAGTCAGCTACATCTCTTCTTTTTTCAAGGGTCTGAAGGTTTCTTAAATTAAGGCGTTCGTGATATGGTGGTAGGATAAGGTGATTATTCCACGGTAGCCCACGAAGAGCAATCGACGTTGAATGCTTTCGATTCTAGTAATGTGGGCCCGGTAATATTTTGCCCACACTTGGCTAGCGTACTCTAGAATAGGGCGGACGTAGGTAATGTAAAGGAATTTTATCACGTAGGGATTGGTAAATTCTCTAGACCACCGTTTGACGAAACCAAGGAACGAGTTAGTTAAGCCTAAAGTTAAGCTCTTTGTCACACAGAATACCTAGGCCGCGGATGGTTAGAACCGTAGCAACGGCTTGGTTGTTCAAAAAGTATCGTCTGGGGGTAGCCTGAGTCCGCTTACACGAAAAAGTAAGAAATTCACATTTAGCAATATTCAGCTCCATAAAGTTTTTTTGACAGCAGACCGAAAAACTATTGAGGTCTTGTTGAAGAAGATCAGAGTCGTGTGGAGAAGAAATGATTTTAAAGAATTTAGCGTCGTCGGCATAGAGGGAGATGGAGGAGAACTGAACGACCTCAATATCATTTATTGCTAGAATAAAAATCAGAGGTAAAAGGTGCCTACCTTGGGAAACACCAGAGGTGGCTTTAAAGGGCAAAGAGAGAACAGAGCGAAAACGAACGTTAAAAGATCGGTACTCAAGGTAAGATGAAAACCAATTCCGTTATGACAACAGACTGACTAATTGGAGAACTTACCGCGAAAATCTAGCGGACAGATCTGACATGCTGCCAGAAGCACCATCAACAACAAATGATGCAGATGCTGCGCAATGTCAAATAAATGATATTATTCTTGCCTCATTCAAAAGTAGTTGCAAGGTTAAAAGAACCGTGGTTAAAAGGTGTGTACCATGGTGGAACGATAACCTTGAGTCTATTCGAAAGAGAGTGAGAAAGCTTTTTAACAAAGCCAAACGCACCGGCACATGGGAACAATATAAATCCATGCGGACCATATACAACTTAGAGTTGCGCAGATCCAAAAGAGCCTCATGGCGTGCAAACTGTGAGAAGATCGACAAACTTCCAGAGGTGGCACGCCTCCAAAGGGCTCTGTCAAAGGATCAAGCAAAAAGCATGGGATTTTTAATCAACTCAGATGATTCAATCACACGCTACCGGGAAGAAACGCTGAAAACTTTGCTTCAGGCTCACTTCCCAGGGTCTCACACGATGGTCATTACAGATGACCATATAGCGGAGGTCTCAATTCCAAGAAACCTCAGCAGAATTAATAGTTTATCCGGAACACTTTTTACTCCGGATAAGGTTAAATGGGCAATTAACTCATTTAAATTAACTAATAAATAAATAAATAAATAAATAAATAAATTAAACCATTCAAGGTATCAGGAACAGACGGTATTTTTCCAGCCCTCATTCAAAATGGAATAGAATTTTTATTTAGTATTTATACCCAAACCGGGAAACAAGCCGAGCGAATTACCTAAATCATATCGTCCGATAAGCTTGACATCGTTTTTCCTGAAAACAATGGAAAGGATTATTGACGTCCACATTAGAGAATGCATATCAAAAAGCATGCCTCTGCACCCTCACCAATATGCGTACCAAAAGGGTAAATCCACGGAAGGCGCTCTGTTAAGACTAACTACAGAGATAAAAAACGCCTACCGTTGCAAAGAGATCGCACTTTGTGCCTTTCTGGACATAGAGGTTGCGTTTGACAATACTGGATATGAATCCATATCAAATGCTTTGTACCATAGAAACATAGACAAACCAACTATTAAATGGATCAAAGCGATGCTGGAAAGTCGCAAAATAACTGCCTCGTCAGGAACGACCTCAGTATCAGTAACAGCCGTAAGGGGCTGCCCACAAGGGGGAGTACTTTCACCCCTTTTGTGGTCATTGGTCATCGATGACCTGCTACACAAGATGGGCAATTTGGGCTACACTACAATTGGGTACGCCGATGATATTGTCATCATAGTCAGGGGCAAAGACTCAATTGGAGTCACATCAAAAATGAAAAATGCTCTAAAGACAGCCATAGACTGGTGCATCAAGGAAAATCTTTCCATAAATCCCAGTAAGCCGTCATCGTTCCTTTCACTAAAAGGAGGAAATTAGACCTAGGCCTAATCACAATAAACGACACGGTCGTAGAGTACTCCGACGAAGTCAAGTATCTTGGAATAATCCTAGACAAGAGACTTAACTGGAACTCTCACATAAATAACAAAATCATTTAAGCTAATAGAGCTTTATGGGCCTGTCGTCGCAAATATGGCAGAACCTGGGGAATCTCTCCAAAGATTGTCCACTGGATCTACACAGTGATGATAAGACCCATCATAACATACGCCTTTATAGTATGGTGGACAAAATCCACACAAAAGGTCGCAATAGAGAAGCTCAAAAAAGTACAACGGCTTGCGTGCCTTGGTATCTCCGGAGCCATGCGAACCTGTCCAACAGCTGCCATAGAGGCAATAACAGGAATCACACCTCTCCACATATACATTCAAAAAGTGGCGATCCGCAGTGCAATAAGTCTAATACAGTTAAACGAGATAAGTCTTAATTATCACCCGGATCTAAAGACCCTTCTCGATTAACTACCAGAACTTAACATGAACTGCGCGGTCACAGACCGCATTCAAAAAACACTATGCTTCAACAAACGGTTCTACACGGAGATACCCAAGAGAGAAGCATGGGTTAGCAATAACCCACCTAACAGCCATAACGGCATAAAGTGGTATACGGATGGTTCTAAAATGGAAACGGGGGTAGGAGCGGGAATATACGGACCACACAAACGCTTTACGATACCCATGGGAAAAAGACCCAGCGTATTTCAAGCAGAGCTCCACGCCATTCAGGAATGCGCCAGTCACATTATTTTATCTGGCATAAAAGGTGCAACCATCCATATTTTCACGGATAGTCAAGCAGCTGTAAACGCCCTTAGCTCGTATACCATTGACTCCAAATCAGCCATGTACTGCTTCAATACCCTACAAATACTCGGAGCAAGAAACAAGACCAAATTATGGTGGGTTCCGGGTCATGTCGGGGTAGAAGGTAACGAAAAGGCCGACGAACTGGCCAGAAAAGGTTTAGAAACACCTTTCATAGGTCCCGAACCTTTCTGCTGCACTCATAGATCAGCAGCAACGGCAGCAATAAAAAGCTGGGAACATAGAAAATGTATCCATCTTTGGGGAAGCATCCCAGGTCTAAGACAGGCCAAACGAGCCATTCGGCCCTTCAATCAAAATACCAGCAAATGCCTAAACCTAAGCAGGCATGATATCAAAAACTTAGTAGGTTACCTTACTGGTCACCATGGTTTAAGATATCATCTACACAAAATGAGAATAGCAGACTCTCCTGAGTGCCGACTCTGTATTGAAGAGGACGAGTCAGCTGAACACATTTTATGTGAATGTCCGGCCCTTAATGGAATTAGAAAGACGATTTTTTTCAGGGAACAAATGAGCCCCGAGGACATAAAGAATTCTTCTACTGGTAAAATTGTCCGCTTTACACGGAAAGTGGAAATTCTACTAGATTACATTTTTCTGGCTCATACGGCACAGATCTGGTTATCGCCTTAGCGGGCCAAAATTAAAAAAAAAAAAAAAATCAATAGTAGGGGATCGAAACCAAGGAAGGAGAGTTTGAAAAGAATCAAACGCCGAGATATTTTGTCAAATACCTTACTGAAGTCAGTAGCGATTAAATCCACTTTATTGCAACTTTCTAATGCAGAAAGTGTGACAGAAACAAAGTCAACCAGGGCCTATTTCATATACATTGACAAGTGACAATTTTACAACTTTGTCGCTTTTATCTGACAGGTTTTCATTGCATATGACATAATTGTCAGTTAAATACAACGACAATTTTGTAGTGACAATTTTGTCATTGTCATATTTTGACAAATTGTTTGTAACGTACACAAGTGACTTAATTGATATACAATAGTATTTATGTATGTACATATTGTGTACTATTATTCCATTTCTTAGAACCCTGGCATCGTGAACGGATCCAGGCCAGCGTGCAGAAACATAAAAAAAACTCAAAATTTGGGCCGCACACAAACATGGCATTAATTGAGTGGTCACCATTTCTGTCAACAAATCCTGCCTCATTTTCAGTCGGTGCATCAATTCTTATTAAGGAGCCATCAACAATGCCAGCAACACAAGCAAAATTCGCAAATTCTCTAAAACGTTGAAGTATAGGTTTTATATTTTCCGAAGGCCAACAGATTTCTTCCGTCATAAGGTTATCTACCTTCAGATTGCAAAATCTTTTGACGCAACGCTGAATTGAACTTTTTGAAACACCCTGTCCATCACAAACTACATGGTGCTGAGCTCCACGTCCAAGCCAGTGTAACGCATATACAACTTTGTTCTTAGCAGCAAAGGCATGATTTCTTTTTGTGGGATGCTGGAGGTGTCGACCGATTTTTAACAAAATATATTCCGCTGTACTTTTGCAGACGCGAAATTGTTCATTAAATTGAAAGTCAGTTAATGCAGCAAAATCATTGTTAATTCTTTCTTTCTTTAAAAATTCGAGGATGGCGTACTTCGCGAAATTGTACATCAAATTCATTATCATATCACCTTCACTTGAAAACATAATAAAGGGTTTTTCAACAGGGACGCTACAAAAGTAGAGCTACAGGGACAGCAAACGACGCCGAATTACTTGCCACTCTTTTGACATTTCTCTTCAGTAAGGTTTGCCATTTCATGATGGAAAGATATACCAGCCAACAACGAGTCGAAATTATTAAAATTTACTACCGAAATTCGGAGTCAGTGGCCTCAACGTTAAGATCGTCCTAGCAGATCAACAATTGAGCGTCTAGTGGAAAAATTTGAATCCACAAGCACAGTACAAAATGTTCCCGTGCCAGTGAGACAAAGAAATGCCCGTAGTGTCGAGAATATTGCTGCCGCTGAGGCTTCAGTTGAAGAAAGCCCAAATGTGTCTCTCACACGTCGTTCTCAAGCGTTGGCCATCTCTGTGACGTCGTTGTGGCGAATTTTGCGAAAAGATCTTGGCCTACATCCTTACAAGATTAAATTGGCGCAAGAACTGAAGCCGCTTGACCACCAGGTTAGGTTAGGTTAGGTTGGAAGGGAAGTGCACAGCAGGGCCATTGGTCCATTGTGATCCCTTATTGTTTTATGTGGTAAACCTACATTTACAATAAAACACTTACCATATTCAGTTTAGGTTCATCTTGCCGGTTGGTCTATTGGAACCAAGCTGTGTTCTTGACAAACCTGATAGTGTCCGTCAGTGGTACCTGCGCTACGTCCTCTAAGTCTTCGAAGAATCTGTTGCCCAGATAGCGAAGTCGAGATGTCTGAAGGTTTGTACATTCGCAGAGCAGGTGTTTGATGGTCTCGGTTTCTTCTATATCTTGACAGCTCCTGCAGTAGTCTGGTGAGCTGATGCCCAGCCTGCTTGCCATTACACCTATGGTGCAGTGGCCTGTCAGTACGCCAGTTAAGATACGTATTTCTAGCTTATTCATTTCCAGAATTCAGTCCTTGGATTTTATTTTTAAAAATCCAGGGTTCCTGAATTAATGCCACGTCCACGCTTACCTCAGACATGAACAGCAGTAGGTCGTGTGTTGCTGCTTTACAGTGATGCAAATTAATTTGCACCACTAGCAGCTTTTGCAACCTTTGGCTCTTCATCTTCTTCCAGCCGTGCCCTTACGGCACCTAGCCCGAACTTCAGTTTGCTGCCTGGGGTCTGTCTTATGCTTGTTGCAGAAGATTGGTTGATCGCAAAGCAGAGCTCTTTGCCGTCACCACTTCTTCTGGAGTATAACTTTACCCACTCCTTGATTGGGATGTTTTTATTCTGACCTTCGAGGAGTACCACGATGTTTTCGTCCTCTTCTTTATCGAAGGGGGGTGGTATCCAGACTTTGGCTTTCTGTCTTAGTGGAAGTGCGGATCTTGGTATGACCTTGAGTTTGGCTCCCTCCCACAGTTCGCCAATGCTGGCGATGGTTTTGGAGAGAAACTCAAGAGTATTCCCGTCTCCACACCCCACTATCTTCACGCCCTTGTGCCATCCTGCCCCGTCAAACTCGTAGTCTGGTCCCCCATTTCGGATATTGACCATCATAGCCTTGAGGATGACGTTTTATGCAAGCAGCCAGTGTTCAGCTGTGATCTTCCCATCGGGATCTTGCTCGTCAATGACTGCTGCTATTAGGCTCGTCGGAGTGCTGTCTAGGCTTGTTGAAGCCTTGGGTCTTTTCGGTCGGCTTTCTTTTTTCTCTTCCTCTGACCGTTGCCTCTTCGAAGAGGTGCCAGAGGTTCCGGCCTTAGTACCAGTAGAGACCCTGCTCGAAGCCTGTGCCTTGTTCTTTGATTCCACAAGTCTGATGGTTTTGGACTGTTCCTTATGGGCCTTATTAGGAGCACCTTTGGATTTGCCTGTCACCACTTCTGTTTTTCCTTTTTGCAGTTCGGGAGCTGACGGTTCGTTGGGTTTGTGAGCCCTCGGATTTTCATAGCTCTTTATTGCTCTCTTGTGCTTCCTGATCAAGGCCCTGTCTCTATCGTTGATAGAGGTTGGGTCTTTCTCAGTCATTTTTTTTAGGAATCGTTTTGAGGCCCTGTAGTTGCTCCGCTTTCTTGCCTCCTTGGAGACTGCGTGTGGTTTCAGGGTGTTGTCCTCAGATTCCTTGTCGTCCAGCAATTCGTCCTCAGTCTCAGATCCTATGTTAGCGGTGTTGAATGAGGATTGGGACCCCTCCTCAGCGCTTTCAATATTTAGACTTTTGAAAATGGGGAGGGTTGTTGTAAGTAGGTCCGAATCGCTGGTTGTGGGTTGGTCGTCGCGTTTGTCCTGTGTTTGTTGGCTAGGTTCGTCTTGTCTGGTAAGTCTTGGTCGGTTAGGTCGGTTTTCGTTTGCTATGTCGTCTTTGTTTGGCATGTTTTATTGAATTAGAATTTGGTTCCCACGAGTAGGTCGGAAATAAAAGTCCATCCCGGCAGAGCCGATATACCGGGATAAGGCAACAGGGGTACGACAGACCTTGCCCGGGCGTCTAAGGAGCTCGCTATCGACTGATTTGGCCCTCAGCCTTACATTCTTCGGCACGGATTTATGTACTATGTACGCTCGCACGACCACTGAAATTAGGCACCTTCTGTCCTATGGTAAAGAAGCATCGGCTGGGTATTGAACTATTGATGAGTAAAGGAATACCACATTGATGCCCCCTGACCTTAGCTGATCACCGTCTTGACATCGCACAAGACAATTGTAGTGACTATTACCAGCTGGCACCCACGGGGAGGGTTTGGAGGAGGATTTTGCCGGCCACCAGAAGCGTCGTATGTTCGTGAATTGGGCTGAGCAACAACTTGAAAATGATTCGGATTTTCATCGAAAAATCATCTTCAGCGATGAGGCTCATTTCTGGCTGAATGGCTTCGTCAATAAACACAATATGTGGTATTGGTCAGGCAGCAATCCACACGTACTCCATGAGTCATCATTGCATCCCGACAAAATTACGGTTTGGTGTGGTTTATGGGCCCGCGGCGTCATTGGGCGGTACTTCTTCCGTGATGATCAAGAGCGGCACGTTAGTGCGAATGGGAATCGCTACCGTTCAATGATAACCGAATATTTTTGGCCCCAATTGGATGATATGGACTTGAAGGACATGTGGTTCCAACAGGACGGCGCCACAAGCCACACAGCGAATGCCACAATCAATTTATTGGAAACCAAGTTTGGAAACCGTGTTATCTCACGAAATGGTCCAGTCGCTTGACCGCCTCGGTCGTGCGATTTGACGCCGTTAGACTATTTCCCGTGGGGCTACGTCAAGTCTATGGTCTATGCCAACAAGCCAGCGACGATTGATGAACTTCGTACGAATATCGAACGTGAAATTGCAGCAGTATCGGCCGATTTATGCTTGAAAACCGTCGAAAATTGGGTTCAGCGGCTGGACTTCTGCAAGCGTGCCCGTGGTGGCCATGCAAAAGAAATCGAGTTCCATACATAATGGCATCGAACGTACTTTCACAAGAATAAAGAATTTCATTGATATCCAAAACCGTTTTTGTTTTATTTAAAAAAAAAACTTTTGTAGCGCTCTTATTGAAAAACCCTTTATTAGAAATTTTTTACCGAAATTGTCACTTCACTACCGAGACTCAATTGGCTGTCACAATTGTCAATTACATACTGAAAAAATTGTAATTTGTACTTTTTTATCTGTTCCATAAAAAAAATTGTCACTACAAATTTGTCGGCAAATTTGTAACAATTTTCAAAAAATCCCTGAGAATTTTTTCATGATCCGAAATCTTGACAATTGTCGCAAATTCTCCGACTATTCTACAAAATTGTCAATTTTGTTATGGGACAGAATTAAGACAATTTTTTTTTCGACTTTGAAATTCATTTTTTTATTCATTGATAAATATCTACTTACATATTAGACAAAAATGATTAAACCTAACTTAAAATTAACAGGATACTTATTCTTATTTATTGGTCCTTATGCGAACGCTCTAAACTTAACTATATCTTAGAATTATTGCCTTTCGGCCTACGAACTATTTTACGAACTAATCTTACATATATATTCCTCGAGAAAATTTACTAAAACTCGGTATCATTATTGAGATTTTATATAAAACAAATTACAAACTACCTATTCTACTTACTTAAACTACTTAACGTATTCTAACTATAATTAGGATTCTGAGCACTCGTTGCCTGGCGCAATAAGTGGTCAAAATCCCAATTGCTTTCCGAGCGCCTGGCAGTCGTCAACGTGCACACGCGCCGCCGTGAGCCGACTGAAGCCTTACAGCGTCAGTCAACTCCCGGAAGCACCACCACACGTTGGCGAGCCCGGCCTCTCCCAAAAACGCCCTAGCTGACTTAATCTAACTTATAAGCTAAGAGGATGTTACCTAGAGTAACGCACCGTCCTGGGAGGGCATGTTGACCCCTCCCCCCTCAACAAGCCACCAAAATTCGGCGAATTGCTTTTCCGTGTCGAATCTATCCCTCTCCGATATTGCGGTACTAAAACGGAGGAGCTCATGAGCATTGGCGACGTCCCCGTCATGGAGGAGCCGCTTATCTCTCGCGCTGCGGTAGCGATGGTATAAGACCGGGATACCATCCCTCGTCTGTACCAGCCCTTTTGAATCAATATGGATAAATGCCTCTGGCGGGATAAAGCCAGACCGGAGCGTACTCTCTATATACATTTCATTGGGGTAGTAAGCCCCAAATATCAGAATATTGTCGCTGGCCATCGCCCTTGCAACGTGCCTTCGAGTGACCTTAATGAGGAAATTGTCAATCCTATTCAACTGAGCCCCATCGTATAGGACCTTGTTGGGATAGTATTTTATATAGTTGGATTCAGGCGTTCGGAACAACCGGAGACAGGTCCTAAGACATTGTCTCTCCAAAACCCGAATCTTTTCCATATAGCTAGGCGCTATATTAAACCATAATGGACAACCATAAGCGACGATCGGCCTTATAAGGGCCACGTAGCAAATGACCTTCACTCTGGAGTCAAGTTGACTGCTATGAAACAGTCTCCTTGTTAGAGCATAAGCCTTCTTGGCCCCAGCAAGACAAGCAACTATATGTCTATCGAAATACAGATACTGGTCAAGCCAGATACCTAGATATCTAACTGCGCTTCTCACCGCCAATGGCTGCCCATTTTGTCCAATAATGGCCAATTTTTTCCAGTTTTTTCTGGTATCCCTAGAGGCCCCAGCCAATGGAGTTCTGAACAAGATTGTTTCCGTCTTCTGAAAGTTGATTTTCAACTTCCAGTCGTCGCAATATCGCTTAATTTGATCGAAGTCACGCTGCAAAAGGATATTAATGACCTCGATTTTAGGACCTGATCTGTATGCCACCAAATCGTCGGCATACGCTATAGCATGGCTGAGTGAACCCACCAGATCACTCGTGTAAATGTTAAACAGGATCGGAGAATTGACCGCCCCATGCTGTAAACCGTTTTTAATTTCAAAGACTCTGCTCGAAGTCACGTTGCCACATTTGACAACGAACTTCTTTCCCATAAGCATATTATAAATTACATATAGCAAAGGTTTGTGCATCCCCCGCCTGGTCAACTTGTAGAAAAGTCCCTCTAACCATACGGTGTCGAAAGCCTTCTCAAAATCAACCAGACAAGCACCCGTGCATTGGTTCTTGCATTTATTCCACTGAATGTCGGAAACCAGTTTCGACGCGGCATGAATAGTGTCATGCCTCGCCCTGAAACCAAACTGGTTGTCCGGAATTATGTTATTGTCCTCGACCCACTTTAACAGGGCTCTATTGACAACCTTTTCAAAGACCTTGCTAATATTCGGAAGCAAGCTAATTGACCGGAGATTGGCAGGGTTCGTCCTATCTTTACATTTTTTCGGGATAGGGTGTACCACAGCTACCTTCCAATGCGCCGGATAATATGCATTATTCAGCGCATTGTTAAACAGCGTGGTGAAAATATCTACAGCCTCCAGAGGCAGGTGTCTCAATACGACGTTTGGGACACCATCCATCCCCGCCGACTTTTTATTCTTTATTGTCTCGAAGATGCACAGAAGATCATCCTTCGACACGAACAAGTGCGATGCATCTTGGCCATTGGCGACAACTGCATTAGCATGGTTTTCATCAGTGAACACGGTTAATCCGTTATTCTCAGATCGCCAATTCTCAAGTTCGGTGCGCAGATCGAAGTGGCTCACCAGAGCCCTATTCTCAATGTCGTGGTTACGGCGAACAGGATTGTTCACCGTATACACGGCCTCGAAACAAGCGCCCAGCAAATCCACCTTCTCCTGTGGGTCCTCGACCACGAAAAAATCGTCGTTTGAAGCGACACTTTCTGGACTTATTCCAGCAGTCAGTACCGTCTGTCTGTTCTCTGCTGTCTGGGAGATTCGAACACAAGGAATATCATTGTGATCTTTCCTCCTGAACAACTTATTTATCTGTAGAATTAAGACAATTGTCAAGTTGTCATTTACAAATTGTCACCTGTCAATGTTTATGAAATAGGGCCCAGGTTGGTGGTTGTGGATCTACCTGAGAGAAAACCATGCTGAAGGGGGGAGATAAGACCTTGCACTGGAAGGATAATGAATCGTACATCATACTTTCAAAAACCTTGGGTAAATGCGAGAGCTTGAGATTTTGTTCGATAGTTTGTTACTTCATGCTTTGGTCATTTTTTGTGAACTGGTGAAATGAAGGACGTTTTCCAGATTTTAGGAAATTTTCCAAGAGATCAGCAATGAAATGTGAAAGAACCGCAGAACACTTTTTAAGAAGGATGGCTGGAAGGCCGCCTGGGCCGGGTAAAAATTCATCATTGAGATGAAGAAGTTTGTCACACACCATGGAATGGTCAAAGGTGGGTAAAATGAATGGGCCAACGGTTTAGTTGTTCAGATAACTGAAATAAGAGTGATCCGGTTCTGGGCAAAATTTCCAAGCCGGCGGTTCGTGTTGTTCTCATTGCAGTAGTTGTCCCTCTTGTATGTATTTTGTCATCTAAAAGGCATAATAAGAAAATGTGAGAAGCATTATGAGTTTTTTACGCAGATCTTAAAAGAAAACTATGAAATGTATTTTGAGTGCAACACTGCATCAGAGCCCACAAATGCTCTTAACTAATTGAAACATCAGCAATAACTGGTGTATCGTATCCTCTTGTGTGCTTTTTCACTTTTAAAATTCTATTTTTAAATTTGAATCCAATTCCACAGCCATATCAATACCTATCTGTCTATCCTCAAACGGGCCATATTAAAAAGACCTACTGACCGATCGTATACACTACACGAATACTTACGTAATGTTTTGATCATCATCACTGGAGTATAAAAATAACACGAAATGCCGGCATTTGTTCTACTTCATACTTCAGCGTCAACGGAAAGTTCAACAATTCTGTTTTGAAAAAAAAAAAAAAATTCCTTGATATGAACTTCCGTAGTGTAAGCTGACATTATGATGAGAGGAGATACGATGTGATGGGAAATGTGTTTGACGCTTCGGAAAATTGATAATAATAGCGTCGGCATCGGCACACACAGTGGTGTAGCTTTGAACTGACGGTGTCGCTTACGGTGAGAGAAAGTTAAATGATGCACGAACCCCCCTTGATACGTATGTCTGTTGATTAGGCTCCATTAGTCCACTTATTCGGGCCATTTCGGTTTCAGACTACGATGAATTTCGGAAAATGGTTAAGTGGGGTTAAATCCACTCAATTGGAATGGATAGGGGAATCGAATTGGTATTTTGACACCGTTCTCGCTTTCAAATTGAATTTTGTCATTAAATCTCGTAAATGTGCATAGCAGACAAACACTCACGTCAGTGAAGTTGCTGTTAAATGCTTATACAACAACATCACGTCATAACTTTGGCGTTCGTTGAAGGCTTAGCTGGAATAATGTTGAAAAAATGGAAAAATAAAATAAGCAAATTCGTGTTTAAATCCTGTGCACGTTCGGTTCTCGGCTAGTCGGTCGGTATCTCTCGACCATTCAATCATCTGCGAACTCACGTTCGTTCTAATGGATTAACATTTTTCTCGAACTTGACATGGCATGCAATTTTGAGGTGAGGTCGTCTCATCTTCGCCGTCAAACGACACACTTGTAGATATACATAATATGCAGCATTCCTGAGGTGTGAAATGAGGTGGAGTCGCTTTTCGAAGGCCAATTGATTTGATTCCAATAAAAGAGGAATCCCTAAACGATGTATGGATTGCAGACCTACGTTTACGGGTTAAGAGATTTATTTGTGTCTTAATTTTTGGAAACATTAAACCAAATTATTTATTGAACCCCTATAAATCATCGATCGATGCCATTGTATCTGCTATTTACGCGCGCGATTCGCACGTTGCTTGGGGTATTTCTTAGAAAAGCCGAGGAGTGACTGCTGAAGTATTTTCTTGATAATTTATTTAATTAGTTTAATTAAGAGTCCGTCGCAATTATGAATCTTCCATGTTTTCAGTTTTAATGATTGAATTGTGCTCTCTTGCTACACTACACAGATGCTTCGATCTTGTCTGAGTAAACTGAGGGTTTCTTCATTTTTGCCCGAACAGCAACTGTCATATTTAATTGAGGACGTTGATGGACGTTGGTTATGGATGGAAATCGTGATGAATTAAAACTACATTCAATCTGAGGATGAGGTTGATGTTGATGTGATAGATTTGCTTGCCAATTGTGGGTGATGAATTGAATATATTGTAATTGTGCCCGGTAGGCATAGTGATTTATTAAATCGCTTTTTGGTTAAGTGGAAGAGGATTGTTAAGAAGTTGTATTCGACATTTTTGATGGCAAGATGAAAAGTACATTTTTGAATAGATTTAATGAATTATAGTGTGTATAGTGTGAAACATAGGTGCATATAAACGGTCTTTCATTAAGGACTTGACAACTTCTTTTTTAAATAAAATGTAAACTACTTCAAATATCCAAAAAAAAAATTATTGGTTTGAATTACAGTCAACTCTCGATTATCCGGCATTCGATTAACCGACAAACCTATTAACCGGGAAATTTATTTTCAAATATTTAGATATTTCCAAATCGATTATCCGGGATTCACTCTATCATCCGTGATACATACGAGTAGTTTAAAAGAAACCCGGGGCGATAAGCCATTTTAATTATGTATGTACATATGTATATTTATTTTTTTTTAATTTTTTGTGTTCGCTGACGGACAAAGTTATGTATTTTATTTCATAAGTTATGTATTTTATTTTATAAGTGGAAACTCATTGTATAAAGTGCGTTTCTTCTCTTAAAATATGATTTTCGATTATCCGGGATTTTCGATTTTTCGGCATGAGCTCGGTCCCGAGCACCCCACCCCGGTTAATCGAGAGTTGACTGTACTTACATTTACGAATGGAATTCGACTGCGTTCATTTGTCCACCACGGGAACGTATGCAGCGGTCGATACGTCGAACCCAATTTTCAATGACTCGGCCGCACATTTCGTCCGATACGGTCGCTATTTCTCTTTCAATATTGGCTCCGAGCTCCTCTAACGTCGCCGGCTTGTTGGCATAGACTAATTATTTAGTGTAGCCCCATTAAAAAAGCCTAGAGGCGTTTGATCGCACTCAGCGGCCAATAGACGGGTCCGTTTCTCGAGATAACACGTTCACAGAACTGAGACTTGAATAACTGGATTGTTGCACCCGCTGTGTGGCTTGTGGCGCCGGCCGTCTTGTTGGAAACACATATCACTGATGTTCAATTCATGCAATTGCTCAAAGTAATAACTGTACCGAATACTATTTTTTTTATTTTTATTTATTTATTTATTTATTTTCTACATTATGTTTCATTAGAACAAAACAACTTCAGAATATAGCGGAAAATAATAGTAATCAATCCGTAACTTAAAAGTTAGTGTGGAATGACACAGCGAATTAATTAACAAATAGAAATACATATATCTGATGTGGGGGAAACATCGGTTTATACAGAATTATTGTTTTCGGACTCCATAAAAAATATTCATAAAAAAAAAAATCAGGAAAACAAGAGCAATTAAAAAATGATAAAGAGAGATATGAACAAATCGAAATAAATTATTAAAAATTTTAATTTAAAAACTATAACATTAATCTTAAACATCAAATTGTGCTTATGATTTCGATAGCAATTCACTTTAAAGTAACGATTCAAGGACGTCATAATTGATAGTGAATAACCAGTCTTTAACCTTTTTTAAAAACGAGTTAAAATGTGTGGCTGTCCGAACAGAAAATGGTAACTTATTGAACATTAAAGGAGCTATAACAGTGTAGAAGTGCGAAAAATGGGTTTTGTAAGCGATTGGAACATTGACAAGATGCATGTTATTTATACGAAGACTATACAATTGTGTGCTTCTACTAGGAATATTACCGCTTTGCTTATAAAATTCTTTTAGTACTTTAAAAACGTAAAGGTGTCTCATTGGTAGAATACTTAGGTCTCTAAATAAGGGCCAGCTTTGAGTGAAACGATTTTTGTTACAAATAATCCTAACTAAATGTTTCTGAGCTATTAACAATGGCCTGAAAGAGCTTCTGTAAGAACCGCCCCAACTTGATATACCATACTGCAACTTGGAGTGAGCAAGACCGTAATAAATTGACTTTAGAACTTTTGTGGAACAATATTGTTTGATTAGATACATTTTGCGCGTTACTAGCAACATATACGATTTAGTTGTTTTAATATGATCTTTCCAATTTAAATGATGGTCAATTAATACACCAAGGTATTTATAATGATGTACTGATTCAATTTTAAAACAGTTTTTTGAACAGGGTAAACTATGAACAAAATTACATTTTCCACAACTATGAACAGGTAAACTGAATTTTTTACAATCATAAGCATGAAAGTATAAATTAAAATCATTTAAAACGTTATTAGATATTTTAAAGGACATAAGTTTTGTCTTCTCGCTAATAATTAGTTTATGATTCGTAAACCAAAGTCTTAAAGTTTCTAGGTCTTCCGAGATCTTTGCAATACATTCGTATCCTGTCTCAAACTGGTAAGTAAACGCTATGTCATCTGCAAATGCAGTTGCCACTCCATTTAGATTTAAGTCAAAGAGAGAGTTTATGTAAATTAAAAACAGCACAGGACCAAGAACTGAGCACTGTGGTACACCATTTTTTAAAATACGAGAGTCACTAAAGCTCCCATTTACATTAACTTTTTGTTTTCTACCTTTTAGATAAGAAGTAAACCACTTGTGTATTACTCCTCTAAAACCAGCATTGTATAATTTTTTTAGAAGTAAGTCATGGTCAACCATGTCAAACGCCTTTGTCATATCAACAAAAAGAGCCATGGTAGATTTGTTGCAGTTAATGCTTTCATACAACTGGCTACACACTCTAAGGATTGCATCCTCGGTTGACATTCCTCTCCTGAATCCAAATTGATTACAACTAAAATAACTGTTTCTGTCTAAAAAGGATAATATGCGTGATTTTATAAGTTTTTCAAAAATTTTAGAAAACGTTGGTAGTAGGGAAATTGGTCTGTAGTTGGAAATATTTTTTTTATTACCTTTTTTAAAAAGTGGTATAACTTCAGCGCCTTTTAGGTGTTTTTACCATAACGTGACGGTAATTTGAATCGTCGAAAAAAACGGCCCAATGACGCATCCGTCATGAAAACCCCACCAAACAGTGACTTTTTGCGGATGAAGTGCTGTTTCATGAAGCACATGAGGGTTCTCACCTGTCCAGTAACGCATATTTTGCTATTTGACGAAGCGGTTTAACCAAAAATGTGCTTCATCGCTGAAGATGATTTTGCGATGAAATTGTTCATTTTCTTCCATCATGGCCAGAGCCCAATTCGAGAACGTACGTCGCTTCATATGGCTTCATGGCTTTAGTTCTTGAGTCAGCTTGATCTTGTAAGGGTGTTGGCCAAGATTCTTACGCAAAATTCGCCATAATGTGGTCTGGGAGAGGCCCAACTCTTGAGAACACCGTGAAATTGACTGATTTGGCTGGTTTGCGACGCGACGGACGCCTCTACGGCAGCAATATTCTCCACACTTTGGGCAAAACGTCTCAATGGCACGGTAACATCAAGCAGCGAATATTCCGTTTCAAACTTTTTCACTAGCCTATGAATTGCTTGTCTACTGGAACGAGAATCACGGCCGAAAATTGGCGCTAACGCTCTTAAAGTTGCGACTACCGAGTCGGAATTTCGGTAGTAAATTTAAATTATTTGTAAATGTTATTCCTATGTGTACTTCAAGCATGATGAAAATGTTGATTTTACTGAATATTTTGACATTGACAGTTCGAAATTCGGTTTAAGGGTGCGTTCACACTGAAAATTTGAAGTTGTCAAATCGCTAATGAAAGACCCTTTATTTATCTATGAAACGTTTATGCCTGTGCAGGGACGGACTAAAAATATCACTGCGAGGGTTATGATCCCTTTTATCTTGGTCATGGCTTCGCCGTCGATTAAGAAGGAAATTTATTAAGCATTTGAATTGTGAATTGAATCTGTCAAGTTGTCGAAGCATATTCGGGATCGGTTCACAGCCTTTTCCTTGACTTTTCTCACCGCTTCTGGCGATAAAATTATCCACTTGCCGGATTTTTGTCTTTGGGCCCGGCAGAGTATGTTTCATCTTCGGCCAGAGGAACACCCCCAGGTGGCATACTTTTCCCTACTTCTATGGAACTTAACTACTAACATGACTTTAAGGGCTGCAAATTAAATGCTTATTCGGATGAGGTTGCTTTTTGCCTTTTCAGAAAAGCAGGTAAATGCACTAAAATAGTTTTTTTTTTTTAAATACGGTCATAACAAGCTTACGAGATTGTCCATCCATCTCGTAAGCTTGGATTGTACGTACAAAAAAAATCTTAGGCATTAACGGCGCAGACAGGGCCTACAGCCAATCTTCTCCAACCATTAATATTTGCGAAGTGGGAGAAATCTACAATTTTATACCGACTCCGAAGGTATTACTGTGCCCCGGCGGGATTTTAACGTGAGACCCCTTGATAAGTAGTAAAACGCAGTAACCGCTGAGCCACTGCGCTCACATTTACTTCACTTTAGCTCTGTTAAAGTTTGAAAAGAACATTCAAGTCACCATGGATGAGCTTAGTATTTAGGTGATACCCTGTTCAACAAACTTTTCATATGACTGCCTCATATAAGGAGGTTTCCACGGATCAAAATAATTAAAAGAAAGTCATATGGATTTATATAGAATAGAAAAGTGAAATATTAACTGTCATGTTCGGTACTGCTGAGTGCTGACAGCTGTTCTACAACCTGCCCAAAGATCATTTCCCCGATTTGCTCTTTAGTTGCCTCCCTCTTTTATGAAATTTTGTATAAGAAAGGTAAAATGGATGCTCTTGTGACGAATGTCACGGCTCACTTAGACCATCAATTCGAGTGCATTGTTGGGATTCTTAAAAAAATTTGAGACCTACAAAGAAACCG
The DNA here is from genome assembly GCA_949715645.1 of Portevinia maculata. Classification (NCBI taxonomy): domain Eukaryota; kingdom Metazoa; phylum Arthropoda; class Insecta; order Diptera; family Syrphidae; genus Portevinia; species Portevinia maculata. Next base: position 135,712,309 of record OX454528.1, on the reverse strand, counting down.
CTGTACTAGAACCACCCCGATTTATATGTAAATCTCAGGAGTTTCTTCAACTCTATGTCAATCAGATCCTCCAGCTCCTCAAAGAGATAGCTGTCAAGAATTTTGAATCTGTTAGTTCTAAGGGCAGGTCATTCGCATAGTTGGTGACGAATAGATGCTATTTCTTTAACGCCGCTGCAGCTCCTGCAGTACTCGTTTTGCAGTATGTCCAGGCTCCGTATTTAGCCCTCTTATGTAGTGTTTGGTAGTACAATGGCCCTTTACCGAGCCTGAGTGCTCTGGGATTTGGATTTACTTTTCTTTAAAAAAACATAAAAAAGTGGAAGTTTTTTAAGGCTCCCTATGTCGAGAATCATCAATCCTTGTATTTCAAGGATCTTCCAACCACCGATACTACACTGTGTACAGTCCACAGATATTTTCATGTATGTATGTGTTGCGATCTTAAAAGATAGTTATCGTCGATCGCGTCTCAACTACATATCAATTAGTCCTTCCAGTTTTTTTTAGCATGAATGAGGACAGACTAATAAGTCTTTAATCTTTTGCTGTGCTGTGGGTGGCGCACCCTGTTTTTGGGATAAATATTACCTTCACCCTTCGCCATGCCTTAGGAACACAGCACAGCATTAACCAATAGGTATAGATGCACCTCATACTTGGGATAATGGCTTCATCAGACTTTTGAAGCATTTTGGGTCGAATATTATTGACTCCTGGTACTTTGAAGTTGAAAATGAATTGATCGCCCAGGCTGTTTTTCTCTTGTCGATTATTGCGTCGATTGTGTCTGCCTGCAATCCATCAGGGCATTATCAACACCTGAAACATTTATAAGGGAAGTTAAAATTTGGCTCTTCCGTTTTGACTATACTGGTTTAGAATCTATTATTTCCGATATTCTGGTTTAACCTTAGTTCAATTTAATTTATATTTGTTTCTTTTCTTTGTGTATATTGCATTTTCATTCAGTATCTTTTATTTATAATTAATTATTTATTTGCTAACTCCTAAATTCATTTAAGTTGTCTGCGATAGTTTTTTCTTAATGGGTCACCCCAACCAAACAAATTAATTTGTATTGTATACGCCAATTGAAGTGGCATTTACTCTATTTTTATTACATCTGTATATAAAATAAAAATGTCACTAATTTTTCTTATAGTTTTTTCTAAGTATTTTGTATAAATTAAAAAAGAAAGCCTTTGTACTTTATTATTATAAGAAATAAATATTATATCTACGAGTATCTATATCTATCCTGCATCCATCCCCTGCCAAGTCCCTTGTATCGTTTACTCTAAGCACGTCGGCGCATGCTGAGAAATTGATTTCTGTCAGTAGAGCCAGCGTTTGCTCGTGCGACTCATTTGAGCTATACTGTCGATCTTTCTTAGCGAGGACATCGGTGTCGGTGCTTGCGACGCGACGCCTCGGCCATAGATTTGATTGACACGCAGACGTAGAAGCTTCTCCACGAATTCTTCTTGGCGAATCCCGTCTCCTTTTTGAGAAGTTAAACGCTCTGCTGACCTGCAAGCAAGTCCATTTGATTAGTTCCTCTTTAGCGAGGTACCATCTAGGCCTAGAAGCTTGCATGAGCTAAGCCATCTTGGAGTAAGGAAACAGCTTTAAGTTTTTAGTAATTTTGAGTAGCTTAAAGTTACTTGAACAATTAAGCGAACAGACCTAATATTAAGGTTGATATTTTGTCTTCATATAAATCCGTATGACTTTCTTTTGATGGACCAAATAATAACGCTTCTTAATTTAACATTATTCCCTTATTCATTTTCATATTTCTATTAACCTCGATTTCGCAAATTGTTTTGATCTTTGATATGACGTTTCTGCTGTCATTTAGTTTGGTTACTACACCTTACTACAAAAGCGTTCCTTTACCTTTTTATAACTTCTTCAATCTTTAAGAGACTTTATGCAAGACCAAATAATTTCGCCTGTTCTTCAACCGCCGAGAAAGCCGTCCGATATCCACTCCTCGAAATTCAAGAATTTACTTGAAGTTACTTGAAAAGTAAGGGAACAGACCTAATGACTGCGACGTTATTTCAATCTTATTTTTTTTTTTTTTTTTTTTTTTATAATTTGCTTACGTACGCTAAAGGGATTTTTTCTGTTGTTACAGTACCCTTATAATGCTAAGAACACAGTGTAAGCTACTTGGTATGGTATTAGAAAGAATAGAGAGATAGGAAAGAAGTGTTTGGGTGCAGTTGTAGGGTTTTTCTCCACGGGTGGTGTCTAAGTTACTTAGGGAGATTACGATTTCATGTATTCGGTATAAAGTAATTCACTTGGCCGGGATTCGAACGCACGACCTTCCATTCCGTAAGCGAATACACTTACTTTTAAATTCATTTTTTAATTGTTACTGAATATCAACTTACGTACTAGACAAAAATGATTAAATCTAACTCAAAATTAACAGGATACTTATTCTTATTTATTGGTCCGTATGCGGACGCCCTAAACTTAACTATATCTTATAATTATTGCCTTTCGGCCTCGAACTAATTACTATTTACGAACTAATCTTACATATATATTCGTCGAGAAAATCAAATAAAACTCGGTATCATTATTAAGATTTTATATTTTTTATATAAAACAAACTACAAACTACGAGTACCTATTCTACTTACTTAAACTACTTAACGTATTCTAACTACAAGGTGGCGCAAAAGTAATCCTCCTATCAGAAAATGCTATAAATTTTGCGATTGGCCCCTAATGTCAGTTCTGTTTTGACATTTGTGTAGTAAACACATGCGAAATACACGTTAATAAACAATGTTACGCTACACTGCTCCAGAACGCGGAATATTGGTGACTATTTATTTGAGCAATAATCGGTCGGTGACCAAAAAACATCGGAAGGTTATTTTTGCGCCACCTTGTATAATTAGGGTTCTGAGCACTCATTGCCTTGCGCAACAAGTGGTCAAAATCCTAATTGCTTTCCGGGTGCCTGGCAGTCGTCAACGTGCACACGCGCCGCCGTGAGCCGACTGAAGCCTTACAGCGTCAGTCAACTCCCGGAAGCACCACCACACGTTGGCGAGCCCGGCCTCTCCCAAGAACGCCCTAGCTAACTTAAACTTATAAGCTAAGAGGATATTACCTAGAGTAACGCACCGTCCTGGGAGGGCATGTTGTCCCCTCCCCCCTCAACAAGCCACCAAAATTCGGCGAATTGCTTTTCCGTGTCGAATTTATCCCTCTCCGATATTGCGGTACTAAAACGGAGGAGCTCATGAGCATTGGCGACGTCCCCGTCATGGAGGAGCCGCTTATCTCTCGCGCTGCGGTAGCGATGGTATAAGACCGGAATACCATCCCTCGTCTGTACCAGCCCTTTTGCATCAATATGGATAAATGCCTCTGGCGGAAGAAAGCCAGACCGGAGCGTACTCTCTATGTACATTTCATTGGGGTAGTATGCCCCAAGGATCAGACTATTGTCGCTGGCCATCGCCCTTGCAACGTGCCTTCGAGTCACCTTAATGAGGGAATTGTCAATCCTATTCAACTGAGCCCCGTCGTATAGGACCTTGTTGGGATAGTATTTTATATAGTTGGATTCAGGCGTTCGGAACAACCGGAGACAGGTCCTAAGACATTGTCTCTCCAAAACCCGAATCTTTTCCATATAACCAGGCGCTATATTAAACCACAATGGACAACCATAGGCGATGATCGGCCTTATAAGGGCCACGTAGCAAATGAATTTCACCCTAGAGTCAAGTTGACTGCTATGAAACAGTCTTCTTGTCAGAGCATAAGCCTTCTTGGCCCCAGCAAGACAAGCAACTATATGTCTATCGAAATATAGATACTGGTCAAACCAGATACCTAGATATCTAACTACGCTTTTCACCGCCAATGGCTGCCCATTTTGTCCAATAATGGCCAATTTCTTCCAGTTTTTTTCTGATATCCCTAGAGGCCCCAGCCAATGGAGTTCTGAACAAGATTGTTTCCGTCTTCTGAAAGTTGATTTTCAACTTCCAGTCGTCGCAATATCGCTTAATTTGATCGAAGTCAGGCTGCAAAAGAATGTTAATGACCTCGATTTTAGGACCTGATCTGTATGCCACCAAATCGTCGGCATACGCTATAGCATGTCTGAGTGAACCCACCAGATCACTCGTGTAAATGTTAAACAGTATCGGAGAATTGACCGCCCCCAGCTGTAAACCGTTTTTAATTTCAAAGACTCTGCTCGAAGTCACGTTCCCACATTTGACAACGAACTTCTTTCCCATAAGCATAAATTACATATAGCAAAGGTTTGTGCATCCCCCGCCTGGTCAACTTGTAGAAAAGTCCCTCTAACCATACGGTGTCGAAAGCCTTCTCAAAATCAACCAGACAAGCACCCGTGCATTGGTTCTTGCATTTATTCCACTGAATGTCGGAAAACAGTTTCGACGCGGCATGAATAGTGTCATGCCTCGCCCTGAAACCAAACTAGTTGTCCGGAATTATGTTATTGTCCTCGACCCACTTTAACAGGGCTCTATTGACAACCTTTTCAAAGACCTTGCTAATATTCGGAAGCAAGCTAATTGACCGGAGATTGGCAGGGTTCGTCCTATCTTTACCTTTTTTCGGGATAGGGTGTACCACAGCTACCTTCCAATGCGCCGGATAATGTGCATTATTCAGCGCATTGTTAAACAGCGTGGTGAAAATATCTACAGCCTCCAGAGGCAGGTGGCTCAATACGACGTTTGGGACACGATCCAGATCGCCAATTCTCAATTTCGGTGCGCAGATAGAAGTGGCTCACCAGAGCCCTATTCTCAATGTCGTGGTTACGGCGAATAGGATTGTTCACCGTATACACGGCCTCGAAACAAGCGCCCAGCAAATCCACTTTCTCCTGTGGGTCCTCGACCACGAAAAAATCGTCATTTGAAGCGACACTTTCTGGACTTATTCCAGCAGTCAGTACTGTCTGTCTGTTCTCTGCTGTCTGGGAGATTCAAACACAAAGAATATCATTGTGATCTTTCCTCCTGAATAACTTATTTATCTGTGATAAGCGAATACACTACTACTGCACCATTGCCACCCGCAATGTTAGTACCACGTTTTGTATATTTCAAGCTATAAGTTACAAAAATGTTTCGATAACTATATTTTAGTTTCCACGTCAGCTAAACGAAAATAAAAAAAAATCTTAACAATGACAAATTCCTCGGGCTTAAATGTGAATAATAAATGTTTTTACTTTCAGACAAATACCGATGTAGCTAAATTTAGAAATTGTCCTTATTTGTCGCGTATCGAAAAAATAAATTCTATCTCGCGTCTTAAAATTCTTTTGATTTTATAAGGCGCGTTAATCTTCGCATATAATAATTTATAAAAAGTTCTTATAGCTTTAAAGGTGCATTCCGGAAGATAGAAAAACTGCTGGAATTAAAGTGTTATAGATGTTATTCATTAATTTAATTTTTTGTATTTTTCAGTCCCAATTCCAGGATGATTCAACCCTCGCTACTGGTGAACAAGTTTGGTTGGTGCATCGTGGTGGCTTTTGCGCTGCCGTCCGATTACCTCAACAAAAAGAACACATCGAACATCATAAGGTAGTTGTTCAACTTTTGCACAATGGCGAAGAGCTTACAGTCGATGAAGATGACATCGAAAAATCGAATCCGTCCTCCTTGGACTTGGTTGAAGACATCTGCCAGTTAAAACACCTAAACGAGGCGTCTGTGTTACACTGCCTCCGCCAAAGATATGCTAGCAATCTGGTTCATACCAAGGCTGGTCCCATCCTAATGGTGGTCAATCCAATGGCACCTCTGTCATTGTACTCTGAGAAGGTAAGTGCGTGATCGTAACACCTCCAAAGAACGCCTTATAATCATTCAATTCCACTGAACTCGTAATACTGTCGTTTATCCCATCCCCCCCAACTTGTCATTTGAAATGTAATAATAAAAACCAAAACAAATATTTGACTTTTTTTCAGGTGGTGTCCATGTTCCGTGGATGCAAAACCGAAGATATGCCTCCGCATGTTTATTCACTAGCACAGACCGCCTACAGGACTATGTTGGAGACGCGTCGTGATCAGAGTTTGATATTCATGGGACGATCGGGTTCCGGAAAGACGACAAGTTTCAAACATGCTTTGTATTACTTGGCATTAGCTGCCGGTGAGTAAGAGACAATTTTGTTGGGTGGGCTACAGGTTTTATAAGAGTATAAAGTAGGCGCGAAGCAATTGAATAACTGAGAGGCGTATTGTTGCATTTGATCCGTTGGATGGCAAGCATAATATATGAACTTTAAAATAGACGTGACTAACAGATATCTTTCATTAGGTACAGCCAAATTTAATACATTAGAATTCAATGATTTGGTCTTGTAATTTTTTTTAAATTTGAGTGATTTAGATGCACATATGTATCTGAGAGGCCTGGAATAAGTGGAAGATAATTGATTGGAGCATTGGGCTACTGGGCGAGGAGTTCGAGGTTCGAACAGCACCTTAAAAAATGTATTCATCGCACTTCCTCTCGCAAAAGCCTTCGATACATTCAAGAGCATAAACTGTCATGGCTCATTAGGAGCTTCTTTTGCGTAAAACTGTTGGTCTGTTTCACATACGAATGTCTGGAGAAGCTGGGCTTAATGGCTTGAAAAAGGCGTTAACGCCAGAATAAGCGTAGTATTTGGGCTACCCATATAACATCTTGAAAGTCACCCGCAAGTGTGCATGGAAATCCGTGGGGTGACACGACTGTGGATCACCGATGTCGTTGAAGGACGATCAAACAAACATCTATCAAAGCATCGAAATCGTAGGGATCATGCAGTGTCACTCACCTTCTATTTGTACGAGGGCGGGTCAATAAGTCCGTGACTTTTTGAATTTCTGACCTCTTTACTAAAACGGCAACACTGCTCCTGTCAACAGGCATCTGTCAGTTGACTCCTGTCAAAATTTAAACTTGCTGCGTCAGTTAGTTTGTGTTTGACAGCTATTTTTATCAGACTACTCACTAATTTGAGGAGAAAATGGAAAAAAAGTGAATTTCGTGTGCTTATTAAGCATTATTTCTTGCGAAAAAAAACCATTACCGAGACCAAGGCTAAGCTTGAAAAAGACTATGGGGACTCTGCACCATCGATTTCAATGGTAAAAAAGTGGTTTACTGAATTTCGTTGTGGCCGTACAAGCACTGAAGATGCCGAACGTCCTGGACGCCCAGTTGAGGTCTCTACACCCGAAACAATCGAAAAAATTCACGATATGGTGTTGGCCGACCGAAGATTGAAAGTGCGAGAGATTGTGGAAGCCGTAGGGATCTCGCATGGCTCAGTGGTTTCAATTTTGAATGATCACTTGGGCATGAGAAAGCTTTCCGCAAGATGGGTGCCGCGTTTGCTCACAGTCGACCACAAACGCAATCGTGTAACAACTTCACAGGAAGGTTTGGCGTTGTTTAATCGCAATATGGAGGAGTTTTTGCGCCGTTTTGTAACCGTGGACGAAACATGGATCCATCACAACACACCAGAGACCAAACAACAGTCAAAACAGTGGGTTTCTAAGGGTGAATCGGCGCCAAAGAAGGCCAAGGTGGGTTTGTCAGCCAATAAAGTTATGGCGACTGTTTTTTGGGATGCACGCGGGATAATCCGCATTGACTACCTTCAAAAGGGAAGAACAATCAATGGGGAATATTATGCCAACTTATTCGACCGATTCAATGACGATTTGAAAAAAAACCGACCTCATTTGGCCAAGAAAAAAGTTCTTTTCCACCAAGACAATGCAAGGGTGCACACATGTGCAGTTGCCATGGCAAAAAACCATGAATTGGGCTATGAATTGCTCCCTTATCCACCCTATTCTCCAGATTTGGCTCCGAGCGACTACTTCTTGTTCCCAAACCTGAAGAAATGGCTTGGTGGAAAAAGATTTGACTCCAATGATGAAGTCATCTCGCAAATAAAGACCTATTTTGAGGACCTCGACAAATCATTTTTTTTGGAAGGGATAAAAAAATTGGAGAAGCGTTGGACAAAGTTTATTGAGCTCAAGGGAGACTACGTTGAAAAATAAAAAAAAAATTTTATCAAAAAATCTGTGTTTTATTCCAAAAGTCACGGACTTATTGACCCGCCCTCGTACATAACGGCAGCTGAAATTATGTTGCTAGGCTAACGTCAACTGCGGTTGATCTCGTAAATGCTTTTTGGCAGTAACGATAGTTAGGCAACGTTTTTCATAATCAGGGCACAGGAAACATTGAACTAGCAAACTTGTATAAAATAAAAGTAATTTAGATTTTGATCTTTAACAACATAAATCAATCTCGGTTGAAAAATTTAATACATTTTGTTATCGGCTCATTAAAGCCATAAAGATAATTGTGTCTAGGGCTTAATAAAAGATGGCGGGTACGAATTTGTTTTTCCGGTGCATACAATTGAAATTTAGTAAGTATATCAGGACAAATTCTACGATATGAGGAGACATACTGAACAAATAATATACAATGAGTATCTTATCCAACAAAACAAAACCCTCGACACCTGGGCTAGGTACTGCGGCCTAATGGTAAATCCCCAGAAAACCGAACTGGTAATTTTCACAAATAAAAGGAAAATACCACAGTTTGTCACACCTTCTATTGGGGGTACACCCATCAGAATCTCTGACAGTGCGAAGTACCTGGGACTCATACTACACAAAAAACTAAATTGGAAAATGAATACCAACTTAGGCAGGTGGCAATGGTGCGATGGTAGTGTTTGGCAGGTCGTGTGTTCGAATCCCGACCAGTGCCATGATTTTTATAAATTGAATACACACAACAAAAACAGATCTCCCTAAAGCAATTTAGGCGCCACCTGTGGAGAAAAAAATCCCATCGCACCAAACTACTTTCCTATCCTTCTATTCTTTCATACAGTAAGTAGCACCCAAAAATAGGCATTGAATCATTTGCGGGGAGCTACTTACAGCAACAAACAAAATGCCTGCGCTGTGGTTTCCAGGGTACTGTGTACTACAGAAAAAAGAAATCCCTTTAGCGCACGCAAATTATAAAAAAAAAATGAGAGAATCAAAAAAGCCACAATAACCTTTTACTCCTGCAGCAGAATGTTTGGAAAAACCTGGGGACCATCTCCCAAAATTAAACTGTGGATGTACACGGCAAAAGTAAGACCTATACTGACCTATGTCAGTCTCCTATGGTGGCATATCCACCTACCTGAAGGCTCTTACGAAAGTTCAGGGACTAGCGTGCATCGCCACAACCAGTGCGATGAGGACAACTCCAACCGCAGGACTGGAGGCTATCCTCAACCTGCTTCCGTTAGACATCTTTGTTCATTCAACAGCCGCTATTAGTTCCATGAGAATTCTCCAAACAGTGAACTGGAAACCAAACGAAATGGGTCATTCGACGATCCTGCAGAAATACTTTGGCCATGTACCAACTACGGACTACATCACGCCATACTTAGATTTCACAAGACCTTTCTCGAGTGCCAATCCCAGCAGGGAAGAATGGAGAAACGGACTCGTCCCCAGCACGCAAGCCATAACCATATTTACGGACGGTTCAAAAATGGTAACGGTGGTGGGGTCAGGCGTCTTTTCCGCACCACTGGGCATATTAAAATCGGTACGCCTGCCCGACCACAGCATAGGTCCTGTCACTGACAACAGCAGCCCGTGAGTTCGTGGTAAGGGCAATACTACCCGATGGTATTACCTTCTTTATCGACAGTCAGGCAGCAATAAAAGCCTTAACTGCAGCAGTAATAAAATCCAAGCTTGTGAAATGTTGTCGCGAAGAACTCAAGGTTCTTGGTACTCAGCATAAGGTATAGCTTTGCTGGGTTCCGGGACATGAAGGCACTCTAGGCAACGAGAAAGCGGATGAATTAGCAAGACAAGTTTCAGCAGCTGTGTCAGAACAAGCTGATCCCTCTATACTCATCCCGCCTTGCACACTCAGGCTTGAATCAGGGAAAAAGGCAATAAGAGAGGCGAACCTTAGATGAACGGCACCAGATACTTGCCACACCACAAAAATGCTATGGCCAACCTTCAATATAGCTAGAACCGAAAGTCTCATGAAAAAGGATAGAAAATCACTATCCACTCTTATAGGTATATTAACGGGGCACATTATTCTGCGGTACCACATGAAGAAATTGCGCTTGACGGAAGAAGAACTCTGTAGAGGCTGTGGCGGAGAGGAAGCTCTGGAGAATACAATCCACTTCCTATGTCAATTTAATGATATCATTAATAAAAATGTTAAAAAGCAAAGGCCTCGAATGGCTCCCTTGGGGAACACCGGATAGAACTTCAATACGCCTAGATTGAGATTAACCAATCTTAACAAACTGTTTTCTTTTATTTCGTAAGTAGCTCGAAATCCACTGAAGTAGCGTAGCAAGAACTCGACTATATTTTCTTTATAAGAATGGCACATTGTGTCAAATTTCGATGACTCGGCCGCACATTTTGACCGATACGGCCGTTATTTCTCGTTCAATATTGGCTCTGAGCTTCTCTAACGTCGCCGGCTTGTTGGCATAGACCAATGATTTAATGTAGCCCCATAAAAAAAGTCTAGAGGCGTTAAATCACACGATCTCGGCGGCCAATCGACGTGTCCGTTTCTCGAGATAACACGTTCACCGAACTGAGACTTCAATAACTCGATTGTTGCAGCCGATATGTGGCTTGTGGCACCGTCTTGTAGGAACCACATATCACCGATGTCCAATTCATTCAATTGCTCAAAGAAATAACGTTCAAACATGTATCTGTAGCGTATACCATTAACCGTAATGATCGTCCCCATTGTCATCGACGAACAAAAACGGTCCAATGACGATTTCAGTAGTCGGGTGAGTTCCTCCGATATTTATTTTCGTTGAATGGAACACGCCTTAGGATACTGCCAACATGATACTCTTGTTTCCGATCACGAAAAGTATTTAGTTTGAGATATGAGTGATAGAAGAACCCTCTTAGAACATAAGCACAAGAGACAATGCTGCTTCGTCAAATAGTTTTCAATTCTAGAAATCTTCTTTATAAATATTTTTTAACTCGAATTCTCATCTATTACAGGTTCTGTTAATAAACTTCTTACTGCTGAGAAAGTCAACGCAATCAATACTGCTCTGGAAGCATTTGGCAACACTAAAACTAGTCTCAACTCCAACGCAACACGATTTACACAGATTCTAAGTCTTGACTTTGATCAAAGTGGACAGATTGCATCAGCATCTGTTCAGGTAAGTGTGCGCTGATGCGATTCGATATGACAACAAAGAATGTAAAATGACTCAAATTGAACTGATTTTGCAGGTCTTATTACCAGAGCGTCAGCGAGCTGGCAGGCGATATTTGAATGAACATAGTTTTCATATTATGACACGACTATTGGCTGGAGCTGAAGGTCAACTACAAAAGGAGTTGTGCTTGGAAAACATTTCCTCCGAAGACAATCATCCATTTGTGTCGCTATCACAAAAACTTGAAGACCGTCATAGAGCCGCATCAGAGTTCACACGAACTGCATTGGCATTCGAGACTCTAAACATTGATGCTGTTGCTGTCAAGGGAATTTGGTCTATTTTGGCGGCGATCTATCATTTGGGCATTGCTGGAGTTACCAAGAGTAAGTGTTTTCAAGAAATAAGAAAGATTTGAAATACTTATGAACGAGCTTCTCTTTCAGTTGGATCTGGACCTACGGCTCGTATACAGTTTGCTAACCCTTCGGCCGCCCGGAAGGCATCTAATCTGCTGGGAGTTTCTTTCGAGGATCTTCAGGCGGCTGCGTTTTCTGTCAATGCCCAAGGTGGTACGAGCCCAGTCAAGTCACCTACAGACAGTACGGATTTAGCGTGGGAAAGTCTAGAGGGCTTAGTAGTAGGACTCTACTCTGAGGCTACGTCTGCAGTTGCAGCCTTAATAAACAAAGCCATTTGCACATCAACACACACTATTGCCTCCATACTTCTAGTTGATTCACCTGGTTTCCAGAATCCCGCTAGCTGTGGAGTTCAAACAGGAGCCTCTTTATCCGATCTACGTCACAATTATCTACAAGAGCGCTTGCAGCTGCTGTTCCATCATATGACATTAGTAGCTCCGAGGGATCGGTATGCTCAGGAACTTGTGGAAATAGACACCGAAGGGCTGCCAGAATCTCATCCAGGGCCATTGGTGTCGCTTATTGACAAAGCGCCACAGAATCACGTAGTGCGCACTTCGCAGCGAGATCTTCGTGAACAAGATCGACGAGGTCTGTTGTGGCTCCTCGATGAAGAGTCTATGTATCCTAATTCCAATGACGACACATTCATAGAGCGTTTGTTCTCTCACTACGGCGATCGAGAACATCAGCATTTAATACGAAAGGCCAGTGGAATAAAGCAATTTATCCTGCAACACTTACAAGGAACCAATCCAGTACTATACACTGCTCACGGCTGGCTCAAGAATAGCCGTGAACATCCATCTATTCGTAACGCAGCATCACTTTTACAAGACAGTTCCAAAGATGAAATCAATCGACTTTATGTTGGTTCATTAACTCGGGGCAGTGGAATGGTTTTCTGCGGATCAATTGTCGGACTAGAAGGTACTCAGTCGTTGCGACGAGTTTCGAGCATTCGTCGATCGTTCACATCGGCTGGTGTGAAACGCAACTCGGTGATGTTGCAAATGAAATTTACGGTCGATGGCGTCATCGACACATTGCGTCGCACGGGAACACATTTTGTTCATTGCTACTTGCTGCAACACAATGCTGGATTGCATTCTGGTTCGACGGCAGGATCACCGGTTTGCTCTCTCCAGGGATCAGAGGAGATGGTTAATGTTCCTTTGTTAAGAAGTCAGGTAAAAATGAAATAACATTTTTTTAGTTGTTCGTCCGTTCAATATTGGTTGTGTGTTTTTAGGTTCGTGGATCACAACTCCTCGAAGCTGCGCGATTACATCGCTTGGGTTTCCCCGAATCAGTTCCTTTAAATGAATTTGTCCGCAGATTTGGCTTATTGGTCGACGTGTCGCTGGCGAAAGATTCGAGTGTGGAACAGATATTGATGGTAAATGAAATCGATCCATCATCGTATCGAATTGGACCCAGTCAGGTAAGTGATACATTTACGAAATAATTTAAAAAGTTCACTTCTTCTCATGCAAACAACAATCGGCATAAAACGAAGTCATTGCTTCCCAACTTAATCAAAATGTTCCTTATAAAATATAAACTAATTTCTTTTTATCAGTCGAGAATCATTGCATATTCGAGGGCTCGTAATAGCATAGCCTCAAAATATGTTTTAAATATGAATTCAAAATAGAGTTCAAAATTGGTCTTTGTTAAACTTGGTTTGAGTATTTGTAATTAATTTATTAAATTTAGTTTCCCATGAACATCGTGACTTCACACAAATTTGAATCGGAGGAAAAAATGGGTTTTATTAGAAGTTCTTTCATGTTTACACCGAGAAGTATTTTTGAAAGTAGATTTGCAGTGGACTTTAAGTGCGATCAACCCTTTTCTTTTCTGCTCACTTAAAATGTATCAGTGTGAGTGGGCATGACTTTCATTGGCATGAACGTTTAGGCAAACACTTTTTGATTAGCTATTCCGTATCGATGGAGTTTACCAGTAACGCACGCATGGACATTTCACAAGAGAAGTACATACCCATCCAATGAGAGCCCATTTTTAGAACGCTGGTTATACCCTAGCCTAAGGGTGAAATGCACGCCTTAATATCTGTGAACAGCTTCCGAACCATATCCATTTGTAGATCCGTCAGTCAATAATTTTGAGGCCCTTAAATTCTAGCAAGAAAAAAATACTGCGCGGTTTTTTTGTTTTGGTTTCAAAGAACCTTGAGCACAGAAATACTGCGCGGTTTCTAAGAACATTTGCAAAAATTTCCTTTTTCAGGTTTAAACGATTTTTTAGGGTTCCAAGGACCTCGTAAAACAACCTTGAAGACAAAAACTCTGCTGGTTTCTAAGGACACTGCGGAAAAAAAAATTCTCTTGTTTTGGTTCCATGGACCTCTTGGTCAAAGAACCTTGAACACAGAAACTCTGCGCGGTTTCTAAGAACATTTTGCAAAAATATCCTATTTCAGATTTAAAGGTTGTTTTTAGGGTTCCAAGGACCTCGTAAAATAACCTTGAAGACAAAAATACTGCCCGGTTTCCAATGACACTTTGGACAAAAAATTCTCTTGTTTTGCTTCCAAGGACCTCTTGGTCAAAGAACCTTAAGCACAGAAATACTGCGCGGTTTCTAGTCATAGTCTTAAGGTTAGTTACTTTGTATAGCCCTTGCCACCAGACTAGATTACAATATGTGAGTACATATAGGTCTTACTACTGCCGTATATATCCACATGATGATTTTGGGACTAGGACCCCAGGTTTTGCCGTAAATTCTGTTACAAGCATATAGGGTTACCATTGCCTTCTTTGCTCTTTCATTTGTATTGAGGCTCCAGTTTAATTTCCTATCTAGAACCACGCCAAGATACTTCGCTTGTTCCGATATTTTTATTGGAGTTCCATCAATTGTTGGTCGATTAAATTGCGGTATAATCCTTTTGTTGGTGAAGAGATCCAGTTCTGTCTTCTGTGGGTTAACCGCAAGTCCGCAGTTTCTGGTCCAGATATCAACCATGGATAAGGCGTTCTGTCTTGACTCCACTAAAGTTTAGTTCAATCAGGATCTTGTTTACAACGATTGGGTACTCGTTGTAAAGGAGTAGGGGTGATAGGACTCCGCATTGAGGAGTTCCTCTAGATGCTGACGCCTTTATTATATCACCACCTAACTCTGAGTTGATGCATCTGTTCTTAAGCATGCACACTATCCATTTGATAATGACATTCTCCACATTAAGGTTTACTCGGGCTCTTTCTATCGCCTCTGCTTGGACATGGTTAATGGCGCCTTCCATGTCCAGGAAGGCGACTAGAGTATATTCCTTTTCCTTTAATGTCTTTTTCTATTGGACTGACGACACTGTGGTGTGCCGTCTCTACACCTTCGCCTTTGGTATACGCATACTGAGCCGGAGATATAACTTCTGGACTCAGCTTACTTCGAATATAAATGTCAATCAGTCTTTCAAAGGTTTTTAACACAAAAGAAGTTAAGCTGGGTTTGCCAGCTGGAGAGAAGGAATTAATGTTCAATTTTTGTCCTTTCTTTCGTTATGATTTCCGTTGATAACAATAATAATATTTAGTTGGGGTATATTACACTGCGACCTATTGGTCTATTGTGTCCGCTGCTTATACCTTGGAGAGGTTCATGCCCTCTTTCAGAGCCCTCTCTAGATACTTGTTTTGTTAAGCGTATCGAGGTATTGCTCTGATTTATCCTTGGCAGGTCACACTCCTTAGTGCATAGCGTCCAGTCCAGTTTCCTTGATGAATCTGAGAATGAGCTGTGGTTCCATGGTTTGTATGTCCTTATCTGTTATTTGGTGCCTGCCCAAATATCTTATCCTTTTGTGGGCCAGTGCCCTACAGGATTCCAGTATTTGGTCTGGAATTTCGGCGGTTTCACTGCAGAATCTCTCATATACCCTTTTTCCTCAGGTGCTCCTTGAGTCTGCAGTGTCCCGTGAGGAGGCCTGTAAGGATTCTTAGGTTGTTTTTGTTAACGCTGATACAAGCTTTAAATATCTTTTGGTTATAGTTTCCTAAAAGTTTCTTTGCTTGCCTCAGACCTTGGAGGTTGAGAAAGGGTTTGGCCCTTGTTTCTTCCTCCAGTCGCATAGAGTGTGTTCTCCTATCCCGCAGAACGACTCAGGTCCTACGAAGGGTTCCTCTGCTCCTTTTCTTGCCAGAGAGTCCGTTGCCTCATTGCCTGTAATGCCAACATGATGCCGGGTACCCAGCAGATGGAAATTCTGTTGTTCTTGCCTAGTTTGTTCAGTCCGCGTAGGCATTCTCACACGAGTTTTGACTTGATGACGTACGCGTCAAGCCCCTTTATGGCTGCTTGACTGTCAGACATTATTGCTATGTTGCAATTCCTGTAGTTTTTCTCGAGGTTGATTCGAACGCACCTGTCTATGGCACATATTTCTGCCTGGAAGATGCTGGTACATTTGCCCATGGATTCGTAGTGCTTAGTTCCTGACCCAAACACTCCTGCACCAGTTTTATCTGCGGTCCTCCGTGTACCACTTTGTTGTGTGGTTGCTCAGTCCATAAGTTGTGGATTCATTGCTCCAGTTCTCCTTATTGCTGAGCTTTATCTGAAAATTCTTCTCGAAGTTGAATTTCCTTATGCTATCGTCCCTAGGTATGGCAAGAAGTGGGAGTTTTTTGAGTAAGTCATCGTGTTCTTCCGAACCGATGCATTTTCCTCTTCCAAATCCCTCTTTTGCCATCCTTAGGATTGTTTTGTTTGCCGCGTTCATCACCATGATGTGTAGAGGGGTTAATTCCAATAACACTTCCATGGCTACGGTTGGGCAGCTACGCATTGCTCCGGTAATGCACAGGCACGCCAGTCTTTGCACTTTGCTGAGTGTCTCTCTCTCTAGCCACAACGCTAGACTGGTTCGTTTTGCCCATGCTACCGCTCCTTATGTGATCATTGGTCTCACAATTGCAATGTACATCCATGGCAGGAAGTTTGGGCTGCATCGCCATGCCTTCCCCTCTAGGTTCCTACATATCATAAGAGCACGGGTGGCCCTCTTGGATATCTCCTCTGTATGTTTTCGCCAGAGGAGTTTACTATCTAGATGAAGTCCTAGATACTTTACTTCTTTGACTGGTATCAGTGCCGTGCCTGATAGGCTAATGTCCTTAAGTCTTTGAAGTTGCCTTTTCCTTGTGAATGGTACTATCGTTGTTTTCGCTGGATTGATGTTGAGTCCGACAGTATGGCATCATTCCTTGGTTGCTTTGAGCCCCCTTTGTATGATGTCCCCAAGGGTTTCTTCAAACTTACCCCTGGCAATCAATAAAATGTCATCGCTGTATGCTTGACAGTTGATGCCAAGGTTGGTTCATTTTTCCAGCAGTTCGTCTACAACTAGGCTCCACATTAAGGGTGATAGTACCCCTTCTTGTGAACATCCTCTTGTTGTGTTCATTCTGATGGTTCCAGTTGGTGTTTGAGGCTCTGCTGATCTAGTGCTCAGCAGCTCACACATCCAGGTGGATACTGTACTGTTAACTCTCCTTACCTATCAGGGATCGTTATCGCCTCATGTGAGCTGTTGTCAAATGCTCCCTCTATGTCTATGAAAGTTCACAGTACTATTTCTTTTGCTTCCAAGGCACTTTGAATTATCTCCGTCAGCTGATATAGGGCGGTCTCTGTTGATCTGCCCGCTCTGTATGCATGCTGACGAGATGTAAGGGAGATGTGTTCAACACATCTTCCTTAAATAGTTGTCCACGACCTTTTCTGTCATCTTCAGAAAAAATGACGTAAGGCTGATGGGCCTGTACGATTTTGGCTGGGCGGGGTCTTTTTTCCCCGCTTGTGGTATAAACACAAAACAAGCCCAAGGCAATACTGCTCCTTGTTATTTTTAGCAGGTGTGGTAGTAGTGCACCTTGCCCTTCTTGTAGTAGGGCGGGTTTAATGCCGTCCCCAGTCGATTTAAAAGGCTGAACGCAATTTATTGCCCATTTCAGTCGTCCCTCAGAACAATTTCCGTTGATGCTGTGTGCTACGTGTAGTGCTCTCCTTCCGGGTTGTTGTACTTATTGGTGCATCGCGGGAAGTGAGCATTTCGACGCATGCTCCTGTTATTGATTTAATGTTTGATTTCCTTTTACCACACAGTCGGTTCAACCCACGAAATCGCATGAAGGTACACCTAAGATGTCAGGCCCACCTAAATGTAGAAATTGCCAAAATGTGATTTCTAAACTTTTGTTGCCTCTTACGACAAGCGCCGTCTATCGAGGGGCGCTAGCATCGGATGTCTTTCTTAATGGTCATTATCATAAAATCTAAATTCACAAACATCTCAATCACTTCGAGCTGGTTTCCTTCTTTCTGTCGTTAAAAAAAATGTTTTATTAGTTTTTTGACTTTCGCCTCGCATTTATATAGACTAAAGATGCCGGATGACTTTTCAGAACGACATGAAAAATCGCTCTGTCACCTACCTAAAGTTAAATAATAAAAACAAACGACTTGTTTGCACATGTTCCCACGCCGAAGTCGTAACAAAAAATGTATCCATTCGCGTTGTTAGACCTTAATTTGCAAAGCAAACAAATTATTGGAAAAACCATTCACAGTTCGTTGAACTAACAAACGATTTGTTGTGCAAACTTAAATCGAACGCTAGCGAAGACGCCCATACATTCGCCTGCTGTGAGGTGTTCCACTCCAACGAAATGACGAAAGAAACTTCGCAATGCATACGGTATACCGTCGTCAATGATCACCTGCATGAAACTATTGAACATTCAGAACATGTCTCCCACTCAAGCACACTTAAGCCCCTATGCTAGCTACTGTTGGCAATAGAAAGTCTCTCTTTCTTGCTAGGCTCCATTTGTAATTTTAATTTTCTCAAAAAAAAAAAAAAAAAAAAAAAAAAAAACTCTCAACTACGTTTTCACCTGCCACTAGGAAAGAAAACAATTTCGCTTGGAAGCACTTATCTGCTTTTTGGAAATCATTTTGGCTTCGCATTCTTGCATGAGATAAGTGAACTTGCATTTTTGAGTAGAGATCCCCCAATCAATTGTTTACGAGTCGAACTCACAGACAAGAATGTGTTTCTCAAATTGTTGTATCTCTTTGTTAGAGCGGCATAAGATGGATTTCGTTTGTCCCATTGTTTTGGTGCTTAAAAGTGCAAACAAAACTCGCAACACCAAATTGACTTATGTCGCCGTCTACATCTCCACCACCGTCCATGTTGTTCATACAGCGAAAGTGTATACTGCGAGAGATTTAGCCGCTGATATGGCCATAGGTCATCCATACAACATTCAAAACGTTTTTCATTTCAATTAACCAAGATTCAGTGTTTTTAAAACCCCTCGCATAAGAATGGCAATTGAAAACGGCGTGCGGTCGCTGTCAAGCAGTTAAGCCGCTAACTACATCACCACCTGAGTCACTAAGATCGTCGTTTTGCCTTGCTATGGAATTTGAAGTAAAAGTTAATGGTACTACCTCAAGTTAATCGAGCGATGAATAATTTAAAAGCTGTTGACTGGTAGAGCGATGAATGTACGCGCGCTTCAGCTTAGCTTAATGAATATTAATGAATGGAAGCACGCCGTCCTGTAGCATCAATTTTATACTTGATTTAATTGGAATCAATTAGTGTTGTTTTTTTTTTCAAAATCTAAGGAAACAAAAATACACTTTCTATAGCCGTGTTGGGCTTTATAGTGAATCGCGGTTTTTTTTGAAACGTATTTGATGTTATCGATTCACAACTCTACAATCGATTCTAGGAATGGGTTATTCGATTTGTAGAAAATGTTCAAATTATTATATTAGAATATCACTGCGGCGCCACCCAAACAGCGCTTGTCGCAGAAGGATGCTCCTGATATGATAACAAACATGATTTTATTGGGTATGAAATGCTTTATCCCTAACCGGATAAAAAGTATCACATCCAAGGTAAACGATTAGCTGGTATATTGCGAAGGCTGTGGTAACACAGGCTGCCCGCAAAGCGGCGTTCTGTCTCCACTGCTGTGGTGTATGCTGGTCGACTCTCTGTTAAACGCACTCAACGGTTCTAACGATTACGCTCAAGCGTACGCGGATGATCTTGCTGTTGGGTCATTTTAGCGACTATCTGCGCCAAGGCGCAGGCGGCCCTTCGTGATCGAAGAATGCTGCACTAGGAATGGGCTCTCAGTCAATCCTCTTAAAACAGAGGTTGTTCTCTTTATGAGAATAAGGAAGCTGATCGGGTTGACAGTGCTAAAAGGCGTCACAATCCAACTCTCCAATGAAGCAAAGTATCTGGGAGTCATCCTGGATAGCAAACTTCTTTGATCCAAGCATGTTGAGCTGAAGACTGCCAAGGCGCTGTCGGTTTTCTGGCAGAGCAAGGGCATTTTTCGGCAAGACATGGGGCTTATCAGCGAAAAAAGTTCTATGAATTAATGCGGATACGCATCGGTTGTTTGGTGGAATAAGCTTTCGCGTAAATACGTTACTGCTGGTTTCGCCAAACTCCAAAGGAAAGTATGTCTCGGCTGCACGGGGGCCTTCCTCAGCACGTCTGGCTCCGGCCTAGATGCATTATTGAACCTCCCGCCCCTTGATGTTTACATCATGGGTTGAACAATCAAATCTATCTCACGTTTAAGAAGAGGTGGTGTTTGGTATAACTCGCACTGGAGTTTTGATGAACTTGCGGTTGTCCTTCGACTCCTGTCTTATGGATATGCCGTCCGATGCAATGACACCGAAACTTTGGCTATGGCGCAACTACGAAGTCGATTTTCCTCGTGTTCAGGACTGGCGCTGGCCAGACTCTGAGCCTGGAAAGGAATGCAGTCGAATCTTCACGGATGGCTCCAAAATCGATCAAGGATCTGGTGCTGGTGTTTTCATGGAGAGCTACAACATTAGACCTTTCTTCTCGTCAGGCAAACATGCGTCAGTCTTCCAAACAGAGACTTATGCTATCCTAATGGCCATGGACTATGTTGCGAGGAACAGGTGCGAATTGTCTGCGTCTGTAGCGACAGTCCGGCTGCGCTTCAAGCTTTGCTCAACCCCTTAACCACCTCCAAAATAGTTCGTGAATACACGATCTCTCTGAATTCGGACGGAAGGTTGAATTAGACCTGTCTGGTTTCCGGGTCTTAACGGGATCACGGGAAATGAGATATCCGCTAAACTTGCTAGACAGGGCTCAGATGAGGACTTCTCAGGACCTGAACCAGCGATATGTCTGCCTGTGTCCTCGGTTAGGCCTTCCATTGACGGTTGAGTTTCATATGAACACAATTGCCGATGACATGACTCTCCAGGGTGCAGACAGACTAAGCAAATTTTTCCCGACGTCTGTAGGAAATCTGCGGCATTCTTGTTGCCTCCTAATAGAAAAGACTGTAGACAGACTACTGGCGTTCTTACGGGCCATTACGCTTTTGCCAAACACCTTAAGGTGCTAGGCCTAAGCGATACCATCGACGCGAAGCCTGTGGAGAAAGCGATGACACTGCGTAACATTTCCTCTGCAATTGTCCTCCTTTTACTCGTATCAGGTGGCAGGTATTTTTTTTTTTTTATAATTTGCGTGTGCTAAAGGGATTTCTTTTTTCTGTAGTGACACAGTACCCTTATAATGGTAAAACCACAGCGAAGGCATTTTTAATTTGCTGCGCAAGTAGCTCCCAGCAATTCATTGCCTATTTTTGGGTGCTACTTACTGAAAGAATAGAAGGATAGGAAAGAAGTTTGGTGCGATGGGATTTTTTTTTCTCAACAGGTGGCGCCTAAATTGCTTTAGGGAGATCAGTTTTTGTCGTGTGTAATCAATTTATAAAAATCATGGCCCTGGTCGGGATTCGAACGCACGACCTGCCAATCACTTAGTGAATACACTACCATCGCACCATTGCCACCTGATATGGTGAGTGCTGTATACCTAAATTCTCACAGTAAAATGTTGTGTGTCTTCCTGGTAGCACAATTTACTAGTATTGAGTCTGAGTGCCCCAGTGTAGAAAGTCTCGCACCCCGACAAAAAAAAAAGGTAAACGCGTGGTGTGACTCGAGCTGCAGAGAGGCTATCAGGTTAAAAGAGGTAAGCTTTCGGTCTTATAAGGCCAACCCATGTGAGGAAAACCGGAAAAAGTTCAAACGAACCAGAAATGACTGCAATGCCCTTATTAATCGTGTAAAATTCTGCTTCGACCAAAAACTGAGGTAAAAAATACTACAAAGTCCCACAGGAGGTAAAAACTTTCGGTTGTTTTTCAAAAATATCAAGAATTCGGCGTCGTCATCTATCCCGACAATCACTTACAACGACATTCGAGCTGTTAGCTCTCTGGATAAAGCCAATCTGCTTGCTGCTCACTTTGCAGCCAGCTCAACGCTCCCAGATTGTGCTTTATCTACCTCTGTACTCGTAGAGCGCGTAGAATACTCCATAAGACGAATCCACTTTCGCACTCGTAAAGTGGCCAAAGTACCTCCAGATCTTGACCACAAATCCGTTGGTCCAGATGGTATTTCCCCTATCGTTCAGAAGGGGTGTTCTTCTACGCTGGCAAAACCACTGTGTAAGCTTTTCTATCTGTCCTACTCTACAGGGGTCTTTCCGAGGAGATCGAAAACAGTATTTGTGGAAACGCTGATCAACCGTCAGCTAATGAAATTTCTTGAATCCCGAAAACTTCTCAATGACCGCCAGTATACGGGTTTTTTTTTTATGATAAACACGCACTAAAGGGGTTTGGATCCTTATAATGTATTAGCTACACAGCGCGGGCGTTTCCGGGCAAACAGGTCCACCGATGATTTGATGACATATCTAACCGAAAAGTGGAATCAATCTCTTCACCAAGGTGGTTGAAGTAAGATCGTTGCTACTAATCAAAGGTCCCCGGTTCAAATCCCGCCGGGCCAATTAAACTGCCCCACCTCTTGCGAACGTCCGACAAACATCCAAGAGTATTGTCATGAAAAGCTCCTCAACTTTGCCGTTAGGATTCGGCTTAAAAATTTAGGTCCCTTCCACTTCGCACAAAAAAGTGGTTGAAGAAGCTAGGTTTTAGGCCATGTATGGGCTGTTAACGCCTCGTATTTATTTTTTATTTGACAGAGTTTTGCATCAAGCTCTCTTGTCGAAAATGCGTGCATTTGGAATCGATGATAATCTTCTTCAATGGATTAGAAATAACATTTGAGACCGTTCAATTCAAGTTGTTTTGGACGGTTTCAAGTTTGCAACTCACCAAATAAATGCTGGTGTTCCCCAGGGCTTCGTTCAGTCCCCGACTCTTTTTCTCAATTTTATAAATGATCTCCTCCCTGTTACTTCTAATCCAATCCATTCCTTTGCTGATGACAGTACCCTAGCTTCTCATACTCGTTTCTTGGCTAGCGCCCCTCATCTTCGGGGGTGGAACCGGAATGGCAACGTATCTTAAGCTCATTAAATTCCGATCTTAACAGCATACCTCAGTGAGGCAACCAATAGACTGGAATTTAATGCTTCTAAAACGCAATGCTGTCTTCTGTCATTAAAGCAAAACCCACACACACTGCCATTGCCCATAAATGGCACCTGCACCTCTGAAACCGAAAGACTCCATTTTCGGTATTACAGGCAATGAGGCAGCGGACTCTCTGGCAAAAAAGGGGCAGAAGAACCCTTCGTAGGACCAGAACCGTTCTGCGGGATAGGGGAACACACGCGAAGATTTCAAGAGACTGGAGGAAGGAACATGGGCCAAAACCTTTCGCAACCTCCAAGGTCTGAGGCAAGCAAAGAAACTCTGAGGAAACTATAACCAAAAGAGATTCGAACGAATGTGGAATGCTCTTCCACGCTTTATTTTTCCTCTACATTATAACCTACAAACATTTAAAACCAACGTGCATCGGCAACTCTTCCCTTCTTGTCCTCCTAATTTCTCTAACGCCCGCGCTGTGTAGCCAATACATGATAAGGGTACCTACTAAAAAATCCCTTTAGTGCGTGCAAATTAACAAAAACAACCTAAGAATCCTAGTAGGCCTCTTCACGGGGCACTGCAGACTCAAGGAGCGCCTGAGGAAAATGCGTATATCAGAGGACGGGCTCTGCAGCTTTTGCAGGGAAACCGCCGAAACTCGAGACCACATACTGGAATCCTGTGGGGCACTGGCCCACAAAAGTATAAGATATTTG
The DNA here is from genome assembly GCA_949715645.1 of Portevinia maculata. Taxonomy (NCBI): domain Eukaryota; kingdom Metazoa; phylum Arthropoda; class Insecta; order Diptera; family Syrphidae; genus Portevinia; species Portevinia maculata. The sequence continues at coordinate 135,688,375 of OX454528.1, read as the reverse complement.
GGCAGGCACTAAATAACAGACAAGGACATACAAACCATGGACCCACAGCTCATTCTCAGATTCATCAAGGAAATTGGACTGGACGCTGTGCTCTAAGGAGTGTGACCTGCCAAGGATAAATCAGAGTAACACCTCGATACGCTTTACAAAAGAGGTATCTAGAGGGGGCTCTGAAAGAGGGCATGAACGAGGTACAAGCAGGGGACAAAATAGACCAATAGGTCGCAGTCTAATATACCCTAACTAAATACATATTATTATTATTATTAGGTAAGCCCTGGGAAAACGGATTTTCCATTTAATTACTTTCACTTTTTCTTCACAAATTATCATTTTATATTAACATCAAAATAAATATCGCTATAAATTGAAATAATAAAAATCCAGCAAAGAAAACCACCAGTTTAACTGCTCTTTCAGCGTTCATATTATACTGTGTTGCATACATTGTTTACTACTCGCAAAACTTGTCCTCTGGGCAGAGGCGCACAATCTTTTAATATAAAGTTAAGCAGTGGTCAGTCTCCAAGTCTTATACAATCTTCTTCTTTTTTTTTTTAAAACGGATTTTCAAAATGGAATGTGTATTTATAATAAATTCGCATTCAATCAAGTTTTACTGGTTGATTAGATATCCACTGCACGCACATCCACTGAGATGAACGGAAATTCACGTTGATTGTATTTTAAAGTTTTACCACACACAGGAACAGGACACAGAAACAGCCGTGAGGATCATGTAGCCATGTAGGTTGGTTTAATAGCAACTGGATTATTTTCAACAACAAAGTTAAAGACCTGGAAAAACGCTAGCGTGCACCTAGTCTGAAGCAATTAACTGATAATAGGATAAAATTAAGTGTTGCATTTTTGTTTGTATTAATAAATCCATGGTTCGTCGTAAGTTGTGTTTTTATCCGTTGAATGTTGATTGATCTGCAATGCTTTCCGCATTTAAATGAAAAATTTATGAGATATCATCAATAAACTGGGTGGGACTATTTATCTGTCGTTGATCGGTTCATATTTATTTATTTTTTAACTTGAGGAGGCAAGACGTTGTTGCAGGAAATACGAGATTTTATGGGTGAATTGCTGAAGAACGTTAATACGCTACATTCTTGCATGAGTACCTCGCGGAAAATGTTGCATGTTTTTAATCAATGCAATATGAGTGGTTGCAACGCACGGTTTATGCTTCTCAACAATGTCTCTGTCAATGTTGAAAAATTGACTGTTAAGTACAGGGTGTTTTTTTAAAGAGGCGTACAACTTCTTTTTTTTTTAAATAAAACACAACAAATTTAATGGAATGATCCGCAAAATGTAAGGAGACTCCGCACAAAAATCGCTAAAGTATATTTAAACTCCTTTAGCGATTTTTGTGCGGAGTCCCCGTATATTTAAATTCCGTCGGGCGCAGTGGCTCAATGGTTAGTGTGTCGGACTACTAATCGAAAGGTCCCCGGTTCAATTCCCGCCGGGGCCAAGTAACATCTAGCTTTTTTTCCACTGCCCCACCTCTTGCGAACGTCTGACAAACATCCAAGAGTATCAACTGTCATGAGAAGCTTCTCAAATTTGCCAATCGGATTCGGCGTAAAATTGTAGGTGGTTGGAGAAGCCGGGTTTTACGCCCCCTATGGGCCGTTAATGCCTAATATTTTTTTTTATATTTAAACTCCAAAGCCCTCTCCCATGTCCCATGATATCTTCTCATTGACAGAAATATGACTTAATGCCGGAATTTTAGACACGGAACTCTTCAATCATGAGTTCTCCGTATTCAGAAACGATCGTCATCAAAATGACCTGAAAGCGCTTGGAGGAGGTGTCCTGATTGCTGTTCGTTCCAACCTTGAGTCACGAAAGATTGACTTTCCATTTTCACTAACCGTCGAAATTATCTGTGTAAAAATTACACTTAAGAACAAACATTTATATGTTGTTAATGCGTACATTCCATCGTCTCGTCTACGAGGGGCGTTCAATATATTCTCGGTATCGATATGAAGGAAAATGCGAATTCAATTTAAATTGTCTTTATTTTTCAATATAATTTCCCCTAACATCAATGCATTTGTTACATCTTGAGATAAGCTTTTTTAAACCCTCAAAAAAATAAATTTCCTCTTTCTCTGCAAAATACCCATTTATTGCCGACTTGAGTTCTTCATCATCCGAAAATCTTTTTCCACGAAGACATTTTTTCAAATCCGGAAATAGGAAATAATCACTAGGGGCAAGGTCTGGACTATAGGGTGGGTGTTGGATTTCTTCGAAACCACAATCTCGCGCAGCAGCCTTGGAAACTCGCGCCGTGTGAACAGGAGCGTTGTCATGAAGAAGCAACACACCCGCTGCGAGTTTACCCCGTCTTTTCTTTTTAATTTCCTCCCGCAAATTATGCAAAGTGGAAGCGTAGGATGGGGCGTTGATGGTTTCACCTTTTTTTTGTACTCAATGAGCAAGATTCCCTTTGAGTCCCAAAAAACTGTGGCCATGAGCTTCCCGGCAGACGGAGTGACTTTGAACTTCTTCGGGTGGTCTGTTCCTTTTGTATGCCACTGCATGGACTCTTGTTTGCTTTCAGGGTCATAGTGGTGGACCCATGTTTCGTCCCCAGTAACAATTCGATCCATAACACCGTCCGCGTTCTCACTACACATCCCCAAAAGCTCTCTACAGCATGCGATTCTCACTTTTTTCTGAGGCGCTGTGAGCATTCGTGGCACCCACCTTGCACTGACCTTTGAAAGGTTAAGATGGTCATGAAGAATGGTGTGAATGGTACCAATTGAAAGCTTGGTGATCTCTGCCATCATTTTCACCTTTATTCGGGCATCCTCAAGAACAAGTTTTTCGACTTCTTTGATGCTTTCTCCCGTACAAGCAGTAGCCGGGCGCCGGAGCGGGGGTCGTCTTCAATGCTCTCTCTGCCTCTCTTGAACTCACTTGACCACTTTTACACAGTTGATAATGAAGGTGCGGAACCCTGGTAAACAGCCACCATCTCTTCATGAATAGTTTTTTGACTTTTTCCTTGCTTAGTGAGAAATTTATTTACAGCGCGATGCTCAATTTTCACCATCATCGTCTCAGTTGCCATTATGATTCTGTTTAACTAGAGATATAACGCGAATTAATAATCACATTTATATGAAATTTTACATGAATGCACTAAAATAATAGTATTACTTGATAAATAAGTCAATTTATATATACAACCACAGCTTCACCCCGATACCGAGAATATATTGAACGCCCCTCGTATGTTCTTTGTACTCGGAACTTTCTATGGCACTAGACCATATTATTGACAAATCTTGTTGTGACAGCACTGTTTTACTTATAAGCGACTTCAATCTGACACATATTTTATGGGCACCTTCGGAGGATTATTCTCATTTCATTCCATCCTTTGACTCTGCCCAACACGAGCTCGCTTTACGAGACAACATCTTGCCTTTTGACTTACAGCAAACAAGCTGTATAAAAAATTTCAAAAATCGAATTCTCGATCTTGTTTTCTATTCTGACTCTGTTAGTACTGTGGTTCTGGAATCCCACTTCAGTATAGCTAACATAGATAATAATCATCCACCTTTGGATGTATTTGTTGAACTAGGCGCACATTTGTACGAAAATAGTAACTCGTATGACCGTTCGCAATCTTTTGACTTTCGGAAAGCAAATTTTCAAAGGCTTTCTGATGAAATTAATAGCCTTAATTTTAATCTTACTGCGTTATCTAATATTGAAGATGCAGTAGGTTCTTTTTATTCTTTGATGGATAACTGCATGAAAAAAGTGATTCCTGTGAAATCCTCTAGGAATCTGAAAACGTCCCATCCCAGGTGCACTAAAGAGCTCAAGTCGATACGAAACAGACGTAATAGGACTTGGAAGAACTATTTAAAAAGTCTCTGCCATTCAGATCTTGAACTCTATTTCACTTTGTGCAATGAGTTCAAATCTTTATCCTGCAACTTATATATCGACTGTAAGTAAAATGGAATGTTCTTTAAAATTGGACCCCAAACTTTTTTGGGGATTCGTTAATTCTAAGAAAAAAACCGATGGTTATCCATCGAAACTTACTTACAATAGTTCTACAACTGCTGATTCGCTGGATGCAAGCAGTATGTTTGCCGATCAATTCAGTTAGTCCTTTAGGGAGACCCCTCTTCACATAGATGATTAATATCTTAAATAACTAACTTACTGTTCCCAAATAAGTTTTAGTAGCATCTCATTCGATTTGGAAACAATTTTAAAATGTATTTCTTCTCTGAAGAATGACTATTCATCAGGTCCTGATGGGATTGCACCGATTGTTCTTAAGAAATGCAGTCATGCAATTGCTCCATATCTTAGGTATCTGTTTGAATAGTCCATTAGTACTGGTAAATTCCCTAAGCTATGGAAAAGTGCTTTTATCACACCTGTATTTAAAAAAGGCGAACTTGGTGATATCACTAATTATAGGCCAATTCAAAGCTTTCGTGTATCCCTAAGCTTTTTGAACGAATTGTTTGTGAAAAGTTAATATTTCTTTGTTGCAATATAATTTGAAATGAACAGCATGGATTTGTAAGAAACAGATCCAATGTCACTAATCTGTTAAGTTTCTTGCATAATTGTTCTAATGCCTTAGAGAATAGGGCCGAAATGGATTGCATATACACTGACTTCTCTAAAGCTTTCGACCACATGTCCCATGAAATAATCGAGTTTAAGCTCAGGGCTTTTGGCTTCCCACCAAGTTTCATAAAATGGGTTAATTCATACCTTAGATCAAGGGTTTATCAAGTGAAATTTAGAGGATCGCTATCCGTATCTTTCACAGCTCAGTCTGGAGTTCCCCAAGGAAGTCACCTCGGACCAACTCTATTTATACTAGTCATTAATGATGTTAAGGCATGTATAAATCACAGAATTTTTCTTCAATCTGACATTAATAGCTTCGCCAATTGGTGTGATAAAAACGGTTTATCCCTGAACCATATGACATTCTCTAGAAAGAATATCCCTTCCACCTTTCAATATTCTTTGTCTCAACATGTTTGAATGAATATTATCACAAAGAGTAAATGTGGTCATGAATCAATCCATAGTATTGCGTATTAGCTGCTCAGATGGACGATTATGCGCACAGTAGTGACGAAGTGCTCTATAAGTTTGGCGAACAGAGTGCGAATTTTGGAAAGAAATTTCCACGATTAGTAAACGTCGTTCAGGTGTAAATCTTTCCATGGTGATTTGCCAAAGTATACTGAAAAAAAGTCAAACACACTTTATTAGTATGACAGCTAGTTTGACAGTTATCCCTATCAGAAGTTTTATACTTCTATAAAAACATAGGGACGGGCTACAGTCCGCTTGGGCGAACTGTTGGATACCCTATTCTTATTCCTATCCCTCATAAGTGGGCGTGACAAAAGTCTAAGTATGGTTGAATTGTTAAGAACGCTCTACATATTTTGTTATATAACATTTAAAGGATTTTATCAAAAAAAAAAACGCTCCCTAGCTCAAACTTAGGTGTTTCAATAAAATTGTTTTATTTAATTGTGGGCGTGTCAGTAGGCGGATTTAAAAAAAAAATAACACATGAGAATAAAGGGCCATTAGAGAGTTTATATTATAAATTTCAGCTCCCTAGCTCAAACGTTGAGTTTTCAAAAAAAAAAAAAAAAAAATTGTGGACGTGTCAGTGGGCGGATTTTAAAAATATTTACACATGAGCATAAAGGGCCCATAGAGAGTATATATTATAAATTTCAGCTCCCTAGCTCAAACTTTGGATTTTCAAAAATTAATATAGGTACCCTTAGAATAGGGTATAAAAAAATTGTTTTATTTATTTGTGGGCGTGTCAGTGGGCGGATTTTGAAAATTGTTTATCCCGAGCAGTTTTAGGAGTCATAGATCATATATACAAAATTTCAGCTTTCTAGCTCAAAATTCGATTTTTTCCAAAATTTTGTTTTTTTGAGTTTGTGGGCGTGTCTGTGGGCGGATTTCAAAAATTCGTAAACTTGATTATTTCGGGACCCTAGAGAGTATATGGTTAAAATTTCAGCTCTCTAGGCCCAGTTTAAAGGCCTAATTTTTGACAACAGACGGACGGACGGACATGGCTAGATCGACATTACTATCGATGCTGATCATAAATATAGTAACTTTTAGGGGTCTACGGGCAATATTAAGGTATGTTACAAACTATGCGTCAAAATTAATATACCCTTAGAATAGGGTATAAAAACACGCTATACATTGGTCAGTAACGTTAGGACAGCAATTTTCACGGTGTTCTACTACGGGGCGGAACAGGGTAGGAACGCGATCGGTATCATACGGTCAGAGCTACTTGGCAGCGTTGACCATTTCAAAGTCCAGTGATCGTTTGATGTCTCTCAAACTGGGGATGCAGAGTGTGGTGTGGAATATTGCCAGTGCATATGCTCCCCAAGTTGAATGCCAGCAGGGAGAAGAAGATGCATTCTGGCTAGATTTTCACAACCTCATCAAGAACCTCATCAAGAAAATCCCAAAAGAAGAACTTTTGTTTGTTAGCGGAGATTTGAACGGACATGTCGGTAAGTCAAACGAAGTTTATGAAGACTGCCATGGAGGACTGCGATACGGCACCAGGAACTCTCCGTGTGAAGAAATCCTACGCATATGCAAGTCATACGGTCTTATCGGTCTAAACACCATTTCCGTCAAACAAAGCCGGCACCTGGTCACTTACAGGAGCGGCGGAAATGAAACCCAGATTGATTATCATTTGGTAACACATTTCATAAAGTCTAGGGTTAAAGATTTCAAAGTGATCCTAGGAGTGGCAATCACACAGCAACACGGCCTCCTCCTGACAGAGATTGTTATGGCGGCGTGAACGAACAGAACTAAACAAACAAAAGTGTCTGCGACAATCAAATGATACAATCTGGACAAAGAGAAAGACGGAGCATTTATTGCAATTATGCAAAATCATCTCCATCACATCATTAACGAAGTTGAGGATGCAAAGCAAAAGATATGTGAAATCCCCTACAACGTCCTTGGTTCGATAATGCCAAATCACTGCTAGGGGCTTCAAAAGAACACTACCAACACGGCAAGGAAACATGGTGGTGGACACATAAAGCGAAAGCAGTACTACGTGACAAGAAAGTGGCATTCAAAGCTTGGTCAAAATTCCACTGATCATGGAGATGAATAAGCTCGCCTCGAACTGGAATAAAGACTTTGCTCCCGAAGAAAAAGTGCGCTCAAATTCAAGCAAAATGTGTGGAAGGCCTGTATCCGGAGTTACAGGAAATTTCTTCTTCGGCTGCTGATAGAAACTAGTCTATCCACGGACTCCGACAAACCAGCTTGAACAGGGGCACAACCTTTTTCGAAATAGCCGCTCAGAAAAGGAGAAATGCCCAGGAAATTCATTCCCAAAAGTTCATCAACAATGCTCAAGGGGTTCTTGTGGACGAAAAAATACTACACAGGTGGCAACAGTATTCTTAAGGACTTCTAGAAAGAGGACGAGATACCCTCTGAGTTCTGGAGAAAGATGGGAGACATCGGGTCTAATTAGCTCACAATTCTTATCTCCAAACTGATGATCCAATGCCCAACCAGTGGAGGGAATGCTTTCTTATTCCTTTGTACAAGACAACCTTACATATATTTCCGGGGTGGACCTGTGTCTCAACCAACACGTATCTACATTTAGCCCGATCTTTGGCTAACCGCCTCCAGTTGCGCACTCTAATTTGGTTGAGGTTCCCTTCCACTTGTGCGCGCTACCCAAGGCGAGATCTTCCTCTACTGCGTCGTCACTCAGGGTCGGAATCAAAGACTCTTCGAGCCGGAGCGTTGGTATTAATTTGCTCTATATGTCCTCCATCTTAGTCTATGAGTAGCTGTTCCATCTCCTCCTCCAAAGCCCTTTCAAATATCCGAAGGAGTATTTTTCTTTCAAAAGAACCGGATATTGGCTCCCCTTTCCTACTTATCGTCCAGCATTCGGTGCCGTAAAGTAGAACTGGCAGGATCAGTGCTTTGTAGAGCTTACATTTGATCTTCCGAGTAAGGAGTTTTGCACCCATTTGCTTTGCCAAACTGAACTAGCAGCGGTTTCCTAGGGTAAGTCTTTGTCGGGTCTCCACTTAGGTGTCATTTGTGGAGTTGACGTTTACTCCGAGGTAGGTGAACTCCCTTACTACCTGGAAGTTGATGCCATCAACAGTGATGTTTTGTCCTAGGCGATGGACAAGATGGATCTATTGAAAATTGTGCCTTTCGTGATTACACCTGCCCTGCGTACTATTTTTTCCAGAACAAGATTGAAGAAGGTCTTCCAAACTGCACATCAAGTATCACGCGACATAACTGGATCATTTTTGCCGGGATCCCGAGTTCGGCCATCGCCACGTAGAGCTCCTGACGATGAATGCTAACATATGCGGCTTTAAAGTCGATGAAAAGATGGCGACTTGAAATTCATTGGTATTTTCCAGGATTCACCTTAGTGTGAAGATTTGGTCTATTGACGATCTGCCGGGCCGAGAGCCACGCTGGTACGTGCCGATTAGTGTGTTGTAGAACGGCTTGAGACGTTCACACAGTACGTTGGAAAATGCGACTTATGATGCCCATTTATTAAGCAGCTGTTGGAAATGCTGCTTAAATACATCTTCTATTCCCTGCACTTTGGTGACTATGTTTCCATTGCTGTTTCGAAGAGCCTGCGTCGATGTCTTAAGGCCAGCAGCCAGTTGCTTCGCTTATACTAAGAAGCTTCCAATTTAATTGCATGACGACGGATCTAATGAAATCTTTCCAAACTCAATTTAGAAATCACGAGCAGTACTTATTTAATTTTCAAAAAAAAACTTGACAACATAAGATAAATGATTTGACAGGGCATGTGCCGACACATATCAAGCAAATGCTCACATTGACGTTACGAACTTATTTACGTTAAGTTAAGTCTTTTTTATGCCAATGCTAAATGCTTTCTCGAGGTTTTACTCAGAGTAAAATGTTTGTCTTTAATTATATTGAAGAAAAAAAATATATTATCTGGTAAAAAGAATTATTTGAAAAAGCGAATAGGTCATTTATCTTTTTAGCATTGAAGCGTTCACTTTTTTCTAAATTGTACAATGAAACTATTTTTGTCAGTTTTCTCCGCTCACTAAAAGGCGTGTTTTCCCTCTTCAATGTGTTTTCAAAAACTATTACTAGGCATCAATGACCGATACAGGGTCTAATACCCAAACCATTTGTGTGTGTGAAATTATATTTTGGCGACGAAACGAAATAATTTTCAACTTAACGACGACTCCGAATGGAAAATTTTAAGAAGCTTCTCATGATAATAATGATAATTCAAGTCATGCTGCCGCTGATATGATGACAAATGACATCCTTTACCCCTAACAGGACAAAGGGTATTACCCGTGGTTTGACGCTGTATAGAAGCTTTCAGGGCAAAAGAGGGAAGCTTTTTGTTATATAAGGAATAAGGAGGCAAACCGAACAAAGTTCAAACGAGCAAGAAATGACTGCAATGCCCACGTTAATCGTGTCAAATTCTCTTACTACCAAAAGTTGAAGAAACAAATCATACAAAGTCCCACGGGTAGTAAATACTTTCGGTCGTTTGTTAAAAACATTAAGGATTCGGCCTCGTCATCAATATCGACATTTATCTGCAAAGACTTGCCCGTTGCTCATTTTGCAGCCAGCTCAATGCTCCCACGTTGTGCCTTATATCTCACTGTGTAGAATTTTTCAATGGACCAATCCACTTTCGCACTCGTACAGTGGCAAGATCTTGATGTTCTCAAATTCACTGGTCCAGATGATATTTCTCCTTTCGTTGAAGAGTTGTCGACGCTACCTCTTCTAGACTATCAAAGAAATACACCCATATTGCGAGTGTCAATCGACAATTGATAATTGACTATTTTCAATGTGTGCTATTGTGAACGAATCATTTTCATTGATATTCTTGTCAATCAAATTTTTGCAATTGACTGCGATCGACAAAATCCTTTAGAATCGTTCGTTCACAATAGCACACATTGAAAATAGTCAATTATCAATTGTCGATTGACACTCGCAATAAGGGTGATAGTTGCTCAGGCGTCTTCTTCTACGTCGAGCGATACCCTCGCACTCATAAAGTATCTTCGTAATGTCTTTCGTGACACAAATATCATTGCAGTATCCAAGACCGCATAAGGAAGGCTACGATTGCCATTTACACCTGTAAAAAGGCCTTAGGCTCCAGATGGGGTCTACAGCCTAAGATAACACACTGGCTGTACACGGCGGTCGTCAGGCCTATCCTCACTTACGGTATCATAGCATGGTGGCCTGCAATATCGAAGCAATGCCACGCAAGCGCCCTGGAACGTATCCAGAGGGCAGCCTGCATATGCATCACAGGAGCCTTAAGATCCACACCAACAGCAGCCTTAACGACTTTTCTAAACCTCCTCCCCATTGATATGTATGGGAAGATGGCGGCCACAAAGGCGGCCCTGAGATTAAGAGAATCCAATTCGTGGCAAAGCTCACACTTCGGGCACAGCAGCATCCTAACTGCCCACAAGATCCCCAACAATACGGATTATCTAATCCCAACACTAGATTTCAGTAATAAATACAAGACGGCCATCCCAGACCGAGCCAGCTGGGAAGACGGTCGCATTGTAAACAATGACGCCATAGAAATATACACCGACGGGTCAAAGACAGCCGACGGCACAGGGGCGGGCGTGTTTTCAGACAACCCTGCGCTCAATGTCGTACTACGACTGCCTGACCACTGCAGTGTATTTATGGCAGAAGTCACGGCTATCCGCGAAGCAGCACGCAAACTATCTTTGAGCCCGATAGATGGAAAAGCTATCGTGATCTACATAGACAGTCAGGCAGCGATTAAAGTCTTAGAATCACCAACAATAAGATCCAAGTTGGTAAAACAATGCCGCGAATCTCTTAACGAGATCAGGTGTAACACTTCACTGTGTTGGGTACCCGGTCACAGTGATATTCCAGGCAACTGCAAGGCGGACGAGTTAGCCAGACGGGGTTCCGCACAAGAACTCTGACAACAGAGAGACACCGGCGCGGCGGTACCCATTCAGACACTGAAACTCAAACTTCTAGATAACGCGTTAATAGAAGCAAATAACAGGTGGAATAGCATCAGTACATGTGTGTCCTCAAAGCAAATTTGGACTCAAATACGATGCAAAGAGAACATCCAAACTTCTCTCCATCAGCACGAAAAACATCAGCTCTGTAATCGGAGCAATTACCGGCCACTGCCTTTTAGGCAGACATGCCACCAGATTGGGAGCTCCCTCAAACGACTTCTGCAGAAGCTGCAGAGACGTCGAAGAGGAAGAAACCACCACACATCTTCTGTGCAACTGCCCCGCACTAGCCAACTCAAGGAAACAAATTCTTGGCAATTATTTCCCCGATGATCTAAGCGATCTCAGTGAGACAGATATTGGCTGTATCAGCAAATTCGTCACCAAGTCCAAATGGTTAAACTAAACTAGAGGACGGTTTGGACGATGACTTGAGCCACTCCCGCTCCCCTCCCGCAGATCACCCCAAACCGATTCCGCTGCAAAGGAAAAGAGTAGTTAGATTGTATCAGTCACTTCAGTCAGAACTCCACTCCGAGTGCGAGACAGTAACCCGGCGGATCGACTGAAACGGTCTCCCCCGGTCTTGCTGCCTTCCCGCTATGCAGATAAAACGGAAACAGAGTTGAGGTTAGATTGTAACAGTCACCACACTCTGCTTCTCTCCCATGCCTCAAAACCTGCACCACTAAACCCCCGAACTCAGGCATCATAATTCCAAATCGACTATCAAGGCCGCCCCTCCCTGCTCCCTTTCCGCGGAATGGTGTTGCTTGAGGCTCGTGCTGCAACAGTCGCCACAAGCCGCACCCCCCCGCGATGCGTGCAGCAGGGTCGGACCACCTTCAGTCACGCCCTCTAGCGCAGTTTTGTAACCAGCTACTTGACTGTGCAGCCGGTACACCCCGACCCCCCCTCCAAGAAATGTAATAGCTTGCTCGGGATTGACTGTATCGGTCTCCCTGGCATGAGATTGCCTGCAAAGAGAGTGAAGAGTAGTTTGAGATTCGATTGTAACAATCATCTCAAAAGACTCTTCCCTCCCCCGGTGACCAGGAGGCAATAGCTTCCCTCCGCGGCGCAGAAATTGAGATCGACTTGTGGTTCGGATGTCGGGCGAAAGCCCCTGCACTAGTCGCTCTAACACATCGCAGCCCATGCGAGACACACCCTGACCCCTTCAGGAGTGTCTTCCCCCCCCCCCCCCCCTTAAAACCACTGCCTCACAGGAGGCAATTACAGAGAGCCCAGTAGGCCGAGCGACGACCGGCAGATCACCCCCCCCCCCCCCCCCCCCCCCCCCGTATCACAACGGGCGAAACTGCGGCCTAAGTGTGCCTGGGCTAATGCCCCCGCAGCCACCTTACCTAACCTAACCTAACCTATCTGCACGTTTCTGAGAGCCCTAATCTTTTGGTATGCTGCCTCAGAAGGCAATGGCCGGAAAAGTTGCCGATTATCCTTCTAAGCTGACATCTACTGACCTTCAGAATCGCCCCAGTTTGTTACTCCACCTTTGACTAGCCATTCTTGTAACCGCTTCCGATAACTTCCCTTTGACTACACTACACACCGTGGAGGTTTTAAGTCCACTCCCGCGCTTAGCACACGCATTTCTCCTCCTTTTCCTGCTAGTTCATCCGCGAGCTCAATGCCCTCTATGTCGCACTGCCCAGGCACGCAGCACAGTCTAACACGGTGCTGTTCCCAGCATGCCTTAATCATTGTGCGACAATACCAGACTATTGCGCATCTGATGCCACATTATTGAAAGTGGAACCAGGTTCTTCACCAGGCTCGTTGCGTTTGATATTTCAAAAGCATTTGTCAGAGTTTGGCATCAAGCTCTTTTGTCGAAAATGCGTGTTTTGGAATCGGTGATACTCTAATTTAATGAATTCGAAACTACCTTTCAGACTGTTCAATTCAAGTTGTGTTGAACGGTAAGAAGTCTGCAACTCATCAAATAAATGCTGGTGTTCCCCAAGGCTCCGTCTTGTCCCCGACCTTCTTTCTAATTTTTATAAATGATCTGTCGGTTACTTCTAATCCAACCCATTCGTTCGCTGATGACAGTACCCTTAGCTTCTCATATTCGTTTGTTGGGTCACGCTCCTCTTCTTCGGGTATGGAACTTTAAGGGCACCTCATTGAATTCCGTTATAGGTGTCCCTGCTAGGTCGCCCAAGCAGTCAAAGAACCGCGCTCCCATGCAGGAGAACGATCGTTCTCCGGGTGACGGGCGGTGGCACAGGATATTTTCCACAGATTCTATTTCCTCCTCATCTCTGCAGCTTTTGTAGAAGTCATTTTTAGGCATCCCCAGACTTCTGGCCATGCTCCCGACTATGCAGTGTCCGATAACTACCCTGACAGGTACACTGGTTTGATTTCTGTCAAAAGACAGTAGGGATCAGGTTTACTTTTTGTCAATGACGGGCCACAGAATACGGGTTATGATACAACTTGCTGTGTTGCCCATGTTTCCGTAGCTTGTCTTGTCGTGATACCGTCAATAAAGATCTTAGCTGTGACTAAGGCAGGTAGTACCTGCGCGTCAGCCTCGACTGGGTTCATATCCGACCCTCATCTGGCCAGCATATCTTCTGTCTCGTACCAACGTGCTCAGGAACTCAGCAGAGTAGTACCGAGTGATAGCTTATTGTTCTAAGTGCCAGGAAGGCACCCTTTGATGCACTTCACTTTTATGAGGTTGGTGCCGATCGCTGCCTGACTGTCCACGCAGATAGTTAATTCCATTGCTGGAAGTTTCCTCTTAAGGACAATATGCTCTGCTTGATTAATCGCGTAGATTTCAGGCTGGAAATCACTGCAGTAGTCTGGCAGTCGGTAGGACTGGTGGATACTAAGTGCCGCTGAGAAGACTCCTGCTCCTGTTCCCTTCTCCGTCTGCGAGCCATTTGTGAAGATGAAAATGCTTTTAGTGACCATGCTGGGTGAATTCCAGTCCAGTCGAGTGGGTATATAGACTTTAAGGTTCTTGCCAAAGTCATATGTGGGTTTCACATAATCCGTTAGTGGCATGAGCCTCCTTTGATTAAAGGTGTCCTGTCCAGTACGCGGGAGTGTCCGAAGGTGTACGGCCACAAAATTTCGATCTCTCTCAGTCTGAGAGCACATTTGGCTGCCACGTTCTTCGTGACGAGCTCCAGGGGTTGGTGGCTCAGCTATGTTTCCGGACTCAGTTGGGGATTGGATTTTATAGAACCAGTTATCCCCAGACAAGCAATCCTTTGTACCTTCTACCGCCTACCAATATATGATCAAACCATAGGGGAGAATGGGTCTCACAATCGAGGTATACAACCAGTGTACAATGTGTGGCTGTATCCCCCATTTCTTCCCAGAAGCTTTCCTACTGGCGTAAAGGGTATTCAGTCCATTTTTCATTCTCTCTTCGGTATTCCGTTTCCAGTTTAGTTTGGAACTGAAGACCACGCGCAGATACTTAACCTCGTTTGAGATATTTAGGCGAACACCTTTCAGTTTCGTTAAGTTCCATGTGGGTATCATGTTTTTCTAAGTAAACAGGATGGGCTCGGTCTTTTTGGTTGACCGCAAGTTCGTTGTCATCCATCCATCTTGATAGTTCTGATAGCGCAGAGTCCATGAACTTACTTATAGTCGAAAGGATCTTTCCTCTGATTATTATGATTATGAAACCAACGACCATACCACGTCGAGTTAATCGGTTCTCGTCAGATCACCGATATTAAACGACGTTGGGCGCGGTTAGTACGTAGATGGGGGACCGTTTGAGAACAACCGCGTGTCGTTGGCCAGTCCCATCTACAGAGTTGAGGTAGATAATTATACGTGGTATCACAATGGACCTAAATTGGTCTAAGTGTGCCACCTAAACCTAACCTAACCTAACCATTATGATTATGACGTCCGCATATGGGACTATCTTTATGCCTTTCCTGGTCAGTGATTTGAGAATCTTGTCGATTAAGATGTTCCACAGAAGGGGAGAGAGCACCCGCTCTTGTGGCGTTCCACAATTAACAAGGCTGCTGTTAATGGCTCTACTTTTGAGCGTTGTCCTAACCCAGTTAGTCAGAAACTGTGGCGAACCAAGTTCCTCGAGTGAGCCTGTGACAGTTTCCGTATTTAGGTTGTTGAAAGCTCCTTCTATGTCCAGGAACGTAAATTCCTTCTGGTCCTTAAAAACCGTACCTAAAACCTAGCTTCTGCAACCATTTGCTTGTGCGAAATGGAAGGAACCTATAATTGTAAGCCAAATCCGAATGGCAATTTAAAAAGCTTCTCATGACGGTTGATACTCTTGGATGTTTGTCAGACTTTCGCAAGAGTTGGGGCAGTTGTAGAAAACTTGGTGTTACTTGACCCCGGCGTGATTTGAACCTGTGTAGTTCAACCCCCTTATCCACTGCGCCCACCTCGAACATATCCCCTTCTGAATACGGTTCGTATTGCAATTTGCAATTCCGTTCAGATATTTAAATGTTGCTATTCACAATTAAAAGCTCTATTAGCGCGTAATCGTTTTATAAAACCGGCACATTAAAATCTCCAATCAGTTATGTCATAATCATAACTCAGCTTAAAGATGAATCCCTGATGGTGAAACAGGTTGAGTTTGTTTTTATTTTTATAAACTATTGACGCAGTAAAACATAACCACAATCTTCGCATTTGTCTGCACACACACGTCCAACTCATACGTGCATTTTCATTTCACCAAATCCGACATTGAGTTGAGTTGAGTATTCATACGACCACAATGGGTCAGTTTGAGCACGTACCACCACCGACCGTTTTTAAGAATTTTCAAAAGAAAGTTTAACCCATTGCGGTTATGTTGGAAGAGGGACGCTGCTATTCATGGCAACGATGAAATTAAAGAGCAAAATATCCATTGATGACATGTCCCAATGTAAAAAGAGGAATTTTTAGTCGGCGCGTCTCTCCTGGTAAAACGTGCGCATTCGCACTTTCACTTTCTTTAAAAAGGAATTCGGTAGTTTAAGGCGCTGGTGCTGTAGACGACAACGATGCGAGTTAAGCGGAATCGTTGAGAGGAGGTGTCCCGCATTTATGTGTTGTACATTTTTTATTCGTGTACAAAAAAGCAATTCATCTTACGCAGGTGAAATGCATTTATCAGTTACCATCGTCCGACATCAGCAGGTCGACAAGTCGGTGAACGTGTTTTTTTTCGTAATTTAATTACTTCATCTGACGGAACCCTCATCAGTTTTGAAATCCCTATAACGGGTTACTATGCGGAAAGCAGCTTGTCTGACTGGATAAACGGCGCAGCGCTTTATAGATCTCAATTGGCGTTAAAAAAATTAAAACTCCAGAAATCGCTACTCGCGTACTTATCTGAATTCTTCAAAGCACAGATACTTCTCGTATGTTTTAGTTGTCATAAAATTATCGGTTTTTCTATTATAATAGGCACGTTGTTTACGTTTGCAAGCAAATGTAGTTTTCGCACTTTTTTATGCAGACAATCGTGTAGCTTGTGTCTTCTCAAATGGGGTAATAAAATTTAATTCTTTATGCGGTATCTATATGTAAAGGCTTGTCGTAGATTTATAGCAGAGAAAGTGAACAGTCTTTAAGTTGTAGACAGAGCACTTAAGATGTGAATTGAGCTGCTGTTTGAATGTGATTATCTTTTTTGTAAACACGGGTCAACAGCATTGAGGTTGGGAATGGTTAGGAAGTGTAAATATTTATTAGTTTAAAGTGATTTGTAAATGGACGCGATACAGTACCTTATCTTGAAGGCTATAAAAGAATTTAGGTAAATAAAAGTTTCCAGGCTTCTATAATGTGTTTGCTCGTAAATATTGGTTTTCTTGCCGGAAACAATTCTTCAATTGTGATACTTTGAGGTTCTGATTTGCAAAGGAAGATAGAAGAAAGGCGAGCGGTTGAAGACAAAAGCTGACAAACATAAGGGAATAGCAAATCATATTTCAATTTCAATTTCAATTTATTATTATTAAACAAAGAGGTTTGTACATTAAGATTTGTGTCTTTTATAGTACCTCTTTAGTACTTTACAGTCAGAGAGATTTTGACAACTACTTAAAACTAAAAACAATATACAATCTACATCCGTAGATACGTCCAATCACGACATTGGTGTGATTGTATCCGCATAAATTTCTATTGATTACATAGCCCAGACTAGTAGCTGTTACTGCAGAATTCAGCTTACAGTTCGAGAGCCATAAATCAGGTAGATTATTGGTGTCAATGGTCTTATTAGAGATCGGAATGAACTGTGATTTAGCTGGATTGAGTGATAGACCATTAACCTCAGCCCAATTGTGGATTTTCTCTAGATCCTCAATCAGTCAGGAACCAAGGTCATTTATATCATTCATTGGTGGAAATAAATGAAGCTGCACATCATCTGTATAGAGGTGCACAGCTGCATGTTTACATACGTACGGTATATAAACAAAACAAAATCGGTCCTAGGATCGATTCCTGAGGTACCCCTACTGGTTTGAATGCAGAGAGTTTTTCACCGGAAAGAATTCGTTGCAGCCTGCCAGAAAGGAAGCTACGAATGAGTTCCCCAGCCCTATCACTAAAACAAAACAGATTTTTCAACTTCCAGCAGAGGACATCATGATTAACCTTGTCAAATGCTTTCGAAAACTCGATTTTTGCGGGGCTTGCAATTCCCAGAAAATTAAATAAAGGGTCTTTCATTAGCGACTTGACAACTTCAAACTTACAGTATGAACGCACCCTTTAACCGATTACCGAACTGTCAATGTCAATATATTCAGTAAAATCAACATTTTCATCATGGTGAAGTACACGAAGGAACAAGGTTTACAAATAGTTAAAATTTACTATCGAAATTCCGACTCGGTGGGCGCAACTTTAAGAGCGTTAACGCCAATTTTCGGCCGAAATTCTTGTCCCAGTAGACAAGCAATTCATAGTCTAGTCAAAAAAATTGAGTCAGAATATTCGCTGCTTGATGTTGCCTTGCGAATTTTGCGTAAGGATCTTGGCCTACACCCTTACAAGATCAAGCTGACTCAAGAACTAAAGCCACTTGATCATATGAAGCGACGTACGTTCTCGTAGTGGGCTCTGGACATGATGGTAGAAAATGAAAAAATTTCATCGCAAAATCATCTTCAGCGTTGAAGCGCATTTTTGGTTAAACGGCTTCGTCAATAAGCAAAATATGCGTAACTGGACAGGTGGGAACGCTCATGTGCTTTATGAAATAGCACTTCATCCGCAAATAGTCACTGTTTGGTGCGGCTTTGTAACGAATCAGCTGGATTGAAGGCCTCAGCTGAGGTACTAGGCCTTGAAGCCTAAGCCTGCATATCCTTGGTCGTACCGTAACCGTACTAGCAGATGAAAAAATGCGACCAAATTTGAGTGAAAAACCCTTTCACCTTAGGCTGCCACCGTACCCCAAGGCCACAGGACTCCTTGGGCTGGTGAGAGCAGTTGAGGTGGGAGGGGGTCCGAGTTGCCGCAGCAAACAGGCATGGTTAGGTTAGGTTAGGTTTAGGTGGCTGTCGGCAGAAGCCGACACACTTAGACCAATTTAGGTCCATTGTGATACCACGTATAATTATCTACATCAACTCTGTAGATGGGACTGGCCAACGACACGCGGTTGTTCTCAAACGGTCCCCCATCTACGTACTAACCGCGCCCAACGTCGTTTAATTTCGGTGATCTGACGAGAACCGATTAACTCGACGTGGTATGGTCGTTGGTTTAAAGCAAACAGGCATGCTAGCTTAAGCACGTTCTAGCTCGTCGGTTCGGGGTGGGTTCTTGCTGCGTAAACATCGAACGGTTGTTGCGAATTTTCATGCCTGTAGCTTAGATGGTATTCGCTAATAAGTAAATTGTAGTAGGAATAGGGGCCTAAAGTTGTGTCCCAAGGCTTTCAATTTGCTTCCGATTCTTATGTAGAGGAGAGAGCGACAGGTATTAAAGCTCTCATGTGTGTGTGCCCATCCCTCCAGGGTTGCGAAAGACCGCATCCCACTTCCATGGCTAACAATTCACACGATTTTGGTGGTAGCCCCTACTCTCCCATCTCGACAGCGTCTCTAGGGCGACTTCTCGTCCAGCCACATCCCCTTACTTCACGACTCATGCCTCATTTGCTTGTGAGGTCAGCCAGGGTGGGTTTCCTTAATAACCTCATATTAGTAGCATCCGGCTAACATTATACAGCCCCTAACTGGGCTCAGGTTAATTTCAGGGAGGGTAAATTAATCGATGATGAGGGGGGAAACTCCAGGAACCACCGCTAAAGACAACCGGGTTTGTCTTTTAGGAAAGAAAAACAAACAATAGTGTGTGTATCTGCTTCTTAATTTAATTTAATAATTCAGACAACCGGGTTTGACTTTAGAAAAAAATAAAACAATGCATGGAGTATCTACTTCTTAACTTAAATCCAATAAACACCCTTAATTCCAATCAAGGTTTCTTAAATTATAAATTTTACTTATAGGTACTCTTCGAAAAATTCAACGCCGTCCGCATACCGTCCAATATGACGACCATGCGACATTTATATAGTTCTCGCGAACAACAAGTTAAACAAATGTTTACGCAAATAGGCGCGGCAAAATTTAAATGACAACCGGAATACCATGCATCCTAAATTCACGAAATCGGAAACATAAAATAAAACAAACTGATGTAATCGTAGTCTAATGGTTCGCACTTTGATAAAAAAAAAATATATGAAATGGAATGGTTTATCACTTACCGATCATTATATGGATGGGATAAATTTAAGCGCGTAGAAATCCAGGGTGAGGGATGGTGAGCTCAGCATTCCGCCTGTTCCTGTAGATACCGTATCTTTCATACGATGACGTTGACGCTAGGGTGGGAATGAATATTTTTTTTTGAACCAAAGGCGAGCTTACAATTTTCAGAATAAATTAAAATACTTAGCTTTACTTAACCTAATTACTCCGGCTTAAGCGGCTAAGGAGCGTATGATGGGACTTGATGCTGATATATTGGGTGGTGCTGGTGACGAGCGTGATGAGGGTGGTGATGGTGACGGCGGGATAGTCCGCTTGGAATTACGGTCAAGTGGTTTTCTTCTTCTCAACAATGGGCATTCGTCCTTGTCGGAGGGTCCACGAAAAACTTGTAAAGTTTCTTGGTCGTCGGGGATATTGGCAGATTTGTGGCGTCCGGGGAAGTTACGTTACGCTTGGAATTTGGAACTCCAGGGATCTTCCAAGTGGGTGGCTTGGATTCCGGTTGAAGCGGCGTGGATGCCTCTCGTTGCGGATCAATGGATCGATCTCCGTTTGCTCCTGAGTTACGTGTAACTTCGCAGAAACACCTCTGCTCGCTGGGCAGGGAATGGAGCTTAACCAATTGCGAGCGATCGCGAGTTCTTAAGCCGTTAGAAAAAAAAATGGAATCAATACCAAGAAATTCACCTAAAAATTACAAAAAGAATGCCTTTTCTAATAAACGAAGTTTATTAAATTAAATAATCCTTGTATAAGGAATTTTGAAATTCCACTGACTTCCAGGAGACTGTACGTCGTGTAGATTATATAGGGTTTTTTTTTTCTTTCCTCACTTGGTTGCCGTACTTCCGCCACACGCACCTGTTCACCCACGATAAGAGACCAACTGAAGAGTGGATCTTTGCGTTTTATTTATGTAGGTACATACTCAGTGGTACCGAAATGATGGTCTGACCAAACCGTTTAACATCGATCTATGTGGTAACAATTCACGCGTTCGTTGATCATGCACCAAGAGATGCATACATAATTGCCAACGGAATATACCGGTGGGATAAGCGGACACCACTCTTCCTCGTTTCACTCAACAGACTATTGAGACATTTTCACGCACTGTTCGACCGACTACTTGAAGCCCTAAGACACGAACCACCATTAGAAAAGACAGAGCTTTCTAATATGTTACCTTGTGCATCTTGTCCGGGGTTTAAGTCTAAATTCATCTAAAGAAAGTGCAGATACCCGTTTCCTACAGCTTTCATGCCGGTGGCGTCATTGAGCCGTTTTTTTCGTCGATGAAAATGACCGTCACGTTACGGTAAATGGTATTCGCTACAGAGACATATTGGAACGTTATTTCTTTGAGCAATTGCATGAATTGGACATTAGTGATATGTGGTTCCAACAAGACGGTGCCACAAGCCATACAATGGCTGCAACAATCGAATTTTTGAAGTCTCAGTTCGGTGAACGTGTTATCTCGAGAAACGGACCCGTCTATTGGCCGCCGAGGTCGTGTGATTTAACGCCTCTATACTTTTTTTTATGGGGCTACATTGAATCATTGGTCTATGCCAACAAGCCGGCGACGTTTGAAGAACTCAGAGCCAATATTGAACGAGAAATAGCGGGCGAATGTGCGGCCGAGTCATCGAAAATTGGGTTCAACATATCGACCGCTGGATAAGTTCCCTTGGTGGACATATGAACGAAGTCGAATTCCATTCATAAATGTTTTGATAGTAATTCAAGCTAATACATTTTTGCGATATCTTAAGTAGTTTGCATTTTATTTAAAAAAGAGGTTGTCAAGTCCTTAATGAAAGACCCTTTATTTTGTCACAGAAGAGTCCCCAAGATGAAGTTTTGGCTTTCCTTAGTTCTTTCTTATATGATTTTAGAGATTTCTTATAGCAGTCCCAGTCGGTTGTTGCTCTTGAGTTTTTAGCAAGATTGAAAAGTCTCGTGCAATCCTTTCCGAGTGGTCCCAATTCTAGGGTCCCACCACCTTCTTTTTCCATCTAGGTCGTAGAAGAGGACAGGAAGCAGAAACCGCTTCGTTAAGAGCCAAGGAATACAGCTACCGCTGTACGAAAAACCAACGCAAAACAAACAAAAATAAAAAAAGAATAACGATAAAACGAACGAAAGAACTTGTTGTGTCCTCGATTCGACAAGGCATTTAAGTCCAGGACTAATATGTTTTTAGACTCGTGGAATTGATATAAGGACTGTATGCATACTTGCTATAATCTTTCACTGTCGCCATACTTTCTGGTTCTTATATCATTGGCAATAGCCCTGAACAATAAATCCGAATGTTTTCTTTCCCTTGCTGCTGGACAAATATCCCACCAATGTTCAGTGTAGACTATACCTCAGATTTGCTGCTGGTGTACATTTTTCGAAACCCCAGTTAGACCGACTCATAACTCCTTTAACGAGGAGCTTATGGCCAACTTGACTTCTTCGCTACCGGTCCGTCTGTGGGGCTCTCTTGTGGATTCATTAAGGTTTACACCAATGAATGAATAAAAAAACATTAACTTGACAGCCATTGGAATGCTTGCTTTCATATTTACATAAAAAATTACGCTTTTCGAAAGTCATAAATCGTGAAATTATTTCCTATAATCATTGGGGCGTTGATAATATCCTCCGCACATGTAATGGACTATCACGTTAGAATAAATTATGCAAATCCATTGTCTGGTTGAATGTAACTAATAAATCGTAAGAGCGTTTCTTTTTTACCATAATCAAAGTTTATTGTTGAAGTTGAAAATAAAAATAAGAAACAAATGTATATTCCGTAACGATAAATGCTTCGTGATTGACAGTTCAAGTTGGCAGGTAAACGATGGTATTTTGAATGCTTGTCATATAGTCTGACGAATTTGATTTAAGGCGTGATGGAATGTTTAAGGTGAGGGACAATATGCATTAAAGATCCTCTGAATTGCACTTAAAATGCGTTGAATGGAAATTTGTATAAATCGTTTTCAACTAAGACAGTTGGAGTTGCTATGTTTTTGTTTTCACAGTTGGTATTAACAAAACATTTTACCAAAGATGGCTGTTGATAATGCGTGTATTTCCGTTTCTACTAATAAATTATTATTATACTATCCACGGTTGATACTTTGACAGATTTCTTTTTCTTTTTTGCGGGGTGCGAAACTACAATGGACACGGACAGGCTTCGCCGTTGGTGGTATCACCTAAGCCTAGCACCTAAAGTTGGTTGGCAAAAACGTAATGAACGCCAGTAATTTGTCTGCAATCTTTTCTGTTGAGGGACAATAAAAATGCCGTAGATTTTTAACAGACGCCGGTAAGAATTCACGTTTTGTCTGTCTGTCCCTGGAGACTCATGCCATCTGCGATTGTGTTCATATGAAACTCAAGTGTTAATGGAACCCCTGACTGCGTCTTCAAGCAGACTTAACGCCGGTTCAGGTTCTAGAAGCCTTCCTCTGAGGCCTGTCTAACAAGTTCATCGGAGATCTCATTTCCTGTGACCTCGTTATGACCCAGGACCGAGATAAGTCTAAGTGAATTCAGCATTCCGACCGAATTCAGAGAGATCTTGCATTCACGAACAATTTTGGAGGTGGTTAAAGGGTTGAACAAGGCCTTAAGCAAAGCTTGACTGTCGCTACATACGCAAATACTCCACTCGCTCCGCCTGTTCCTCACAACATAGTCTATAGACATTAGGATAGCATAAGTCTTCGTTTGGACTTTGGTGGTCTGCCCCATGTTTGCCTAACGAGAAGAAAGGTCGAATGTTTTTGCTTCGATCCTTGATCGGTTTTGGAGCCATTCGTGAAAATTCGACTGCATTCCTATCCAGGCTCAAAGTCTGGCCAGAGAAAGTCCTGGACACGGCAAATATGACTTGTCATTGCATCGGACGGCATATCCATAGGACAGGAATCGAAGGACAACCGTCGCGCAAGTTCATCGAAACTCCAGTGCGAGTTATACCCAAAGCCACTTATTCTTAAACGTGAGATAGCTTTGAATGTGCAACCCATGATGTAAGCATCAAGGGGCCGGAAGTTCAATAATTCATCTACGCCAGGCGTGCTAGCGAAGTCCTCCGTGCAGCCGAGACATACCTTCCTTTGAAGTTTGGCGAAAACAGCAGTAAATAATTTACGTGAAAGTTTATTTCACCAAGCAACCGATGCATATGCTCGAAATGGTATTATCATAGCCGTGTTAATCCATCGGACCCTTGTCGGCGATAAGCCCCATGTCTTGCCTAAAATGCCCTTTCACTGAAAGAAAACAGACAGCGCCTTGGCCGTTTTCAACTCAACATGCTTGGACCAACGATGTTTGCTAGCCAAGATGATTCCAAAATATTTTGCTTCATTGGTGAGTTGGATTGTGACGCCTGTTAGCACTGGCTGAGTCAACCCGATCAGCTTCCTTTTTCTCTTAAAGAGAACTTCTGCTTTGGTGAACAGAAAATACGGCAACATCATCCGCGTACGCCTGAGCGTACACCTTAGAACTGGTGAGTGCGTTCAACAGAGAGTGGATCAGCACGCACCAGAGCATTGGAGACAGACGCCGCCTTGCGGGCACCCTCTCTTTGCCCTCTTTCGCCAAAATTCCTATAAGAAGCCATTTTCGATTCCCGAATTAAGCTCCGATATACGAGGGCGGGTCAATAAGTCCGTGACTTTTGGAATAAAACACAGATTTTTTGATAAAAAAATAATTTTATTTTCAACGTAGTCTCCTTTGAGCTCTATACACTTTGTCCAACGTTTCTCCAATTTTTTTATCCCTTCCAAAAAAATGATTTGTCGAGGTCCACAAAATAGGCCTTTGTTTGCGAGATGACTTCATCATTGGAGTCAAATCTTTTTCCACCAAGCCATTTCTTCAGGTTTGGGAACAAGAAGTAGTCGCTCGGAGCCAAATCTGGAGAATAGGGTGGATGAGGGAGCAATTCATAGCCCAATTCATGGTTTTTTGCCATGGCAACTGCACATGTGTGCACCCTTGCATTGTCTTGGTGGAAAAGAACTTTTTTCTTGGCCAAATGAGGTCGGTTTTCTTTCAAATCGTCATTGAATCGGTCCAATAAGTTGGCATAATAGTCCCCATTGATTGTTCTTCCCTTTTGAAGGTAGTCAATGTGGATTATCCCGCGTGCATCCCAAAAAAAACAGTCGCCATAACTTTATTGGCTGACAAACCCACCTTGGCCTTCTTTGGCGCCGATTCACCCTTAGAAACCCACTGTTTTGACTGTTGTTTGGTCTCTGGTGTGTTGTGATGGATCCATGTTTCGTCCACGGTTACAAAACGGCGCAAAAACTCCTCCATATTGCGATTAAACAATGCCAAACCTTCCTGTGAAGTTGTTACACGATTGCGTTTGTGGTCGACTGTGAGCAAACGCGGCACCCATCTTGCGGAAAGCTTTCTCATGCCCAAGTGATCATTCAAAATTGAAACCACTGAGCCATGCGAGATCCCTACGGCTTCCACAATCTCTCGTACTTTCAATCTTCGGTCGGCCAACACCATATCGTGAATTGTTTCGATTGTTTCGGGTGTAGAGACCTCAACTGGGCGTCCAGGACGTTCGGCATCTTCAGTGCTTGTACGGCCGCAACGAAATTCAGTAAACCACTTTTTTACCATTGAAATCGATGGTGCAGAGTCCCCATAGTATTTTTCAAGCTTAACCTTGGTCTCGGTAATGGTTTTTTTCGCAAGAAATAATGCTTAATAAGCACACGAAATTCACTTTTTTCCATTTTCTCCTCAAATTAGTGAGTAGTCTGATAAAAATAGCTGTCAAACACAAACTCACTGACGCAGCAAGTTTAAATTTTGACAGGAGTCAACTGACAGATGCCTGTTCACAGGAGCAGTGTTGCCGTATCAGTAAAGAGGTCAGAAATTCAAAAAGTCACGGACTTATTGACCCGCCCTCGTAATATACATAGGGTCATCCAACAAGAGGTGTCATTCTAAACCAATAGAAAAAGTATCTAAGGCGTTGTGCATAGTCTGCTGGCTCCAATTATTGTCTCAAGTGGACCTTATAAGCCTGTATGCCAAGATCCCTATGCATAATGCAGTGCAAAAAGGTTGCGGATAGGCACGATTCCTACGATCGTCTCGAAATATACACACCTGGATTTTCTGTCAGCTACGGCAGCGATATTTTTAGATGAACTTGCCGGATGAACACGAGTTGTAGTTTTCAAATTTCAAATTACTAACCTGTCCGAGCAGTTCAATTTTATCGATTATATTCTCTAAAGCTGTGCAAGAAGGCGCTTGATGATGACCAAAAGCAGTACGAACTTTACGAAACGTTTTCGCGATATTTTCACTAAGTGAATTTTCACTATTTCAGCACGTTGTGCGAGTGTGTATCGATCCATATATGATAGGCCCCTTATTTTTTTTAATTATCAAAAGCCCTCTCAATGAAAGTTGAATGTTGACAGTTGAACAATGGCGCGAAATTTAAAAAGACACCTCTTATTTTTGACACAAGAGAAGAGAGAAACTGGTGCACGTTGGTTTTAAACAATTGAGGGTCGCAGTGAGAAGGGAAAACAGAGTGAGGCAAAGCATTCTACATGCGTATTGTTCGGCTTAATAAGGAATTTCTTTGTATTGCTTTATGTTCGAAGGTAGGCTGAAGTGTAAATTGATGGGCATTCGATGCTTGACGAGTGCTGCAGCTGAATTGTTGAAGTGGCGGAATGCAATTAGCTATCTGATCAGAGCATTGACGATAGAAGTAGCGATAAATTAAGGAAAGACATGAGACATTTCTCCGGTGACCCAGCGGGTGTATAGAATGTTTCGGTCACCTATAAGCTTTACCGCACGTTTTTGTATTCTATCTATTAGTTGCAACGATGTTTTAGGTACACCTGACCAGATATGAGCATTTTACTCAAGCTTAGGCCGAATAAAGGCCTTATAAATTGTCGCTAAAACAGATGGGGCAAAGTATTACTTGCATCTATTGAGGAAGCCTATGGAAAGTCTTTAGTTTCATCGATGGAAAACGAAGTGTTATTTGGATTACGCTTCAATGATAGGAAACAGCATTGCGTTTTGGAAGCATTAAATTCTATCCTGAAATCAACACCTCGATGGATTATGCTGTAAAGATCAGAATTTATTGATACGTTGACGTTCCAGCATCTCGGCCGAAGAACAAGATAGCCGATAATTATGAGACGAACATGAAAAACTGAGAGTTCTATTATCAGCGAAGTAGTATAATGGATTAGAACTGGCAGCTAGGAGATCATTAATAAAATTAAGAAATAGTGTAGGAGACAGAACTGAGCCTTGGGGAACACCAGCATTTCTATGGTGAGTATCGAACTTTAAGCCATCCAAAAGGACTTTAGTGTGTTCGCTTGTGACGCGTGCGGTGCAGGTTCAATCCCTATGGGGAAGAACAACATACGCCACCCATGCTCCAGCCTCGAGCCTCTACACCAAAAGGAGGATTACTGCCTGCTAGTAGAATGGATCGTTACCGAGTCTGAGTGCTCTAGGATTTGGATTTCTTTTTAAATTATAGGTGAAATACCATCCGAGCTAGCAGCTTTGTGCATGTTGAGATCCTTGAGAGCCCTAGCAACTATGCGAGTACGAAAATATACTTTCCCTATAGGAAACTCGACGCTCTCAAGCATAGGCGGACACAAAGTACAATCTGGAAGGGTTAAATTTGCTGCAAAATGGGCCGCAGGTGCATTAGCCTTCTTACTTACTTACTTATAGACCAAGAGCCCACAGCAAATTTTGGGCGTGAAAGTATAACCAAAAAGCTAATACATGAACAGAAAGGTCTCCAAAAAGTAAACTCAAATGTCGAAGTCTGGCAGCGCTTAGTTGCAGCTGAGGTTAGTAATAGTAGGTTGAAAACGTGTTTTTTCCAAAATCTGGATTTTTTATATAACCACTTGAATATAGTATTAAATGAAAGAACAGACTGCCCTGATCACAGAAATATAGGTGCCAGACGTCTTACGCGCAGCCATACCCTTGCCAGACGTACTAATAGTACTCGTATGTTAAAAATCACATTTTGAAATAATAGGTATAACCAAATAATGGTTACACCAACAAATTTGTGAAAACGCCCAGATCACAAAAATGATGGTCCCAGACGTTTTACGTGCAGCCAAAACCTTGCCAGACGTCCTCAAAGTATGCTAAAAGGATGGGATAAATTTAAGCGCGTAGAAATCCAGGGTGAGGGATGGTGAGCTCAGCATTCCGCCTGTTCCTGTAGATACCGTATCTTTCATACGATGACGAAAAAAAAAGCTCGTTAGAAAAAAAAATGGAATCAATACCAAGAAATTCACCTAAAAATTACAAAAAGAATGCCTTTTCTAATAAACGAAGTTTATTAAATTAAATAATCCTTGTATAAGGAATTTTGAAATTCCACTGACTTCCAGGAGACTGTACGTCGTGTAGATTATATAGGGTTTTTTTTTTCTTTCCTCACTTGGTTGCCGTACTTCCGCCACACGCACCTGTTCACCCACGATAAGAGACCAACTGAAGAGTGGATCTTTGCGTTTTATTTATGTAGGTACATACTCAGTGGTACCGAAATGATGGTCTGACCAAACCGTTTAACATCGATCTATGTGGTAACAATTCACGCGTTCGTTGATCATGCACCAAGAGATGCATACATAATTGCCAACGGAATATACCGGTGGGATAAGCGGACACCACTCTTCCTCGTTTCACTCAACAGACTATTGAGACATTTTCACGCACTGTTCGACCGACTACTTGAAGCCCTAAGACACGAACCACCATTAGAAAAGACAGAGCTTTCTAATATGTTACCTTGTGCATCTTGTCCGGGGTTTAAGTCTAAATTCATCTAAAGAAAGTGCAGATACCCGTTTCCTACAGCTTTCATGCCGGTGGCGTCATTGAGCCGTTTTTTTCGTCGATGAAAATGACCGTCACGTTACGGTAAATGGTATTCGCTACAGAGACATATTGGAACGTTATTTCTTTGAGCAATTGCATGAATTGGACATTAGTGATATGTGGTTCCAACAAGACGGTGCCACAAGCCATACAATGGCTGCAACAATCGAATTTTTGAAGTCTCAGTTCGGTGAACGTGTTATCTCGAGAAACGGACCCGTCTATTGGCCGCCGAGGTCGTGTGATTTAACGCCTCTATACTTTTTTTTATGGGGCTACATTGAATCATTGGTCTATGCCAACAAGCCGGCGACGTTTGAAGAACTCAGAGCCAATATTGAACGAGAAATAGCGGGCGAATGTGCGGCCGAGTCATCGAAAATTGGGTTCAACATATCGACCGCTGGATAAGTTCCCTTGGTGGACATATGAACGAAGTCGAATTCCATTCATAAATGTTTTGATAGTAATTCAAGCTAATACATTTTTGCGATATCTTAAGTAGTTTGCATTTTATTTAAAAAAGAGGTTGTCAAGTCCTTAATGAAAGACCCTTTATTTTGTCACAGAAGAGTCCCCAAGATGAAGTTTTGGCTTTCCTTAGTTCTTTCTTATATGATTTTAGAGATTTCTTATAGCAGTCCCAGTCGGTTGTTGCTCTTGAGTTTTTAGCAAGATTGAAAAGTCTCGTGCAATCCTTTCCGAGTGGTCCCAATTCTAGGGTCCCACCACCTTCTTTTTCCATCTAGGTCGTAGAAGAGGACAGGAAGCAGAAACCGCTTCGTTAAGAGCCAAGGAATACAGCTACCGCTGTACGAAAAACCAACGCAAAACAAACAAAAATAAAAAAAGAATAACGATAAAACGAACGAAAGAACTTGTTGTGTCCTCGATTCGACAAGGCATTTAAGTCCAGGACTAATATGTTTTTAGACTCGTGGAATTGATATAAGGACTGTATGCATACTTGCTATAATCTTTCACTGTCGCCATACTTTCTGGTTCTTATATCATTGGCAATAGCCCTGAACAATAAATCCGAATGTTTTCTTTCCCTTGCTGCTGGACAAATATCCCACCAATGTTCAGTGTAGACTATACCTCAGATTTGCTGCTGGTGTACATTTTTCGAAACCCCAGTTAGACCGACTCATAACTCCTTTAACGAGGAGCTTATGGCCAACTTGACTTCTTCGCTACCGGTCCGTCTGTGGGGCTCTCTTGTGGATTCATTAAGGTTTACACCAATGAATGAATAAAAAAACATTAACTTGACAGCCATTGGAATGCTTGCTTTCATATTTACATAAAAAATTACGCTTTTCGAAAGTCATAAATCGTGAAATTATTTCCTATAATCATTGGGGCGTTGATAATATCCTCCGCACATGTAATGGACTATCACGTTAGAATAAATTATGCAAATCCATTGTCTGGTTGAATGTAACTAATAAATCGTAAGAGCGTTTCTTTTTTACCATAATCAAAGTTTATTGTTGAAGTTGAAAATAAAAATAAGAAACAAATGTATATTCCGTAACGATAAATGCTTCGTGATTGACAGTTCAAGTTGGCAGGTAAACGATGGTATTTTGAATGCTTGTCATATAGTCTGACGAATTTGATTTAAGGCGTGATGGAATGTTTAAGGTGAGGGACAATATGCATTAAAGATCCTCTGAATTGCACTTAAAATGCGTTGAATGGAAATTTGTATAAATCGTTTTCAACTAAGACAGTTGGAGTTGCTATGTTTTTGTTTTCACAGTTGGTATTAACAAAACATTTTACCAAAGATGGCTGTTGATAATGCGTGTATTTCCGTTTCTACTAATAAATTATTATTATACTATCCACGGTTGATACTTTGACAGATTTCTTTTTCTTTTTTGCGGGGTGCGAAACTACAATGGACACGGACAGGCTTCGCCGTTGGTGGTATCACCTAAGCCTAGCACCTAAAGTTGGTTGGCAAAAACGTAATGAACGCCAGTAATTTGTCTGCAATCTTTTCTGTTGAGGGACAATAAAAATGCCGTAGATTTTTAACAGACGCCGGTAAGAATTCACGTTTTGTCTGTCTGTCCCTGGAGACTCATGCCATCTGCGATTGTGTTCATATGAAACTCAAGTGTTAATGGAACCCCTGACTGCGTCTTCAAGCAGACTTAACGCCGGTTCAGGTTCTAGAAGCCTTCCTCTGAGGCCTGTCTAACAAGTTCATCGGAGATCTCATTTCCTGTGACCTCGTTATGACCCAGGACCGAGATAAGTCTAAGTGAATTCAGCATTCCGACCGAATTCAGAGAGATCTTGCATTCACGAACAATTTTGGAGGTGGTTAAAGGGTTGAACAAGGCCTTAAGCAAAGCTTGACTGTCGCTACATACGCAAATACTCCACTCGCTCCGCCTGTTCCTCACAACATAGTCTATAGACATTAGGATAGCATAAGTCTTCGTTTGGACTTTGGTGGTCTGCCCCATGTTTGCCTAACGAGAAGAAAGGTCGAATGTTTTTGCTTCGATCCTTGATCGGTTTTGGAGCCATTCGTGAAAATTCGACTGCATTCCTATCCAGGCTCAAAGTCTGGCCAGAGAAAGTCCTGGACACGGCAAATATGACTTGTCATTGCATCGGACGGCATATCCATAGGACAGGAATCGAAGGACAACCGTCGCGCAAGTTCATCGAAACTCCAGTGCGAGTTATACCCAAAGCCACTTATTCTTAAACGTGAGATAGCTTTGAATGTGCAACCCATGATGTAAGCATCAAGGGGCCGGAAGTTCAATAATTCATCTACGCCAGGCGTGCTAGCGAAGTCCTCCGTGCAGCCGAGACATACCTTCCTTTGAAGTTTGGCGAAAACAGCAGTAAATAATTTACGTGAAAGTTTATTTCACCAAGCAACCGATGCATATGCTCGAAATGGTATTATCATAGCCGTGTTAATCCATCGGACCCTTGTCGGCGATAAGCCCCATGTCTTGCCTAAAATGCCCTTTCACTGAAAGAAAACAGACAGCGCCTTGGCCGTTTTCAACTCAACATGCTTGGACCAACGATGTTTGCTAGCCAAGATGATTCCAAAATATTTTGCTTCATTGGTGAGTTGGATTGTGACGCCTGTTAGCACTGGCTGAGTCAACCCGATCAGCTTCCTTTTTCTCTTAAAGAGAACTTCTGCTTTGGTGAACAGAAAATACGGCAACATCATCCGCGTACGCCTGAGCGTACACCTTAGAACTGGTGAGTGCGTTCAACAGAGAGTGGATCAGCACGCACCAGAGCATTGGAGACAGACGCCGCCTTGCGGGCACCCTCTCTTTGCCCTCTTTCGCCAAAATTCCTATAAGAAGCCATTTTCGATTCCCGAATTAAGCTCCGATATACGAGGGCGGGTCAATAAGTCCGTGACTTTTGGAATAAAACACAGATTTTTTGATAAAAAAATAATTTTATTTTCAACGTAGTCTCCTTTGAGCTCTATACACTTTGTCCAACGTTTCTCCAATTTTTTTATCCCTTCCAAAAAAATGATTTGTCGAGGTCCACAAAATAGGCCTTTGTTTGCGAGATGACTTCATCATTGGAGTCAAATCTTTTTCCACCAAGCCATTTCTTCAGGTTTGGGAACAAGAAGTAGTCGCTCGGAGCCAAATCTGGAGAATAGGGTGGATGAGGGAGCAATTCATAGCCCAATTCATGGTTTTTTGCCATGGCAACTGCACATGTGTGCACCCTTGCATTGTCTTGGTGGAAAAGAACTTTTTTCTTGGCCAAATGAGGTCGGTTTTCTTTCAAATCGTCATTGAATCGGTCCAATAAGTTGGCATAATAGTCCCCATTGATTGTTCTTCCCTTTTGAAGGTAGTCAATGTGGATTATCCCGCGTGCATCCCAAAAAAAACAGTCGCCATAACTTTATTGGCTGACAAACCCACCTTGGCCTTCTTTGGCGCCGATTCACCCTTAGAAACCCACTGTTTTGACTGTTGTTTGGTCTCTGGTGTGTTGTGATGGATCCATGTTTCGTCCACGGTTACAAAACGGCGCAAAAACTCCTCCATATTGCGATTAAACAATGCCAAACCTTCCTGTGAAGTTGTTACACGATTGCGTTTGTGGTCGACTGTGAGCAAACGCGGCACCCATCTTGCGGAAAGCTTTCTCATGCCCAAGTGATCATTCAAAATTGAAACCACTGAGCCATGCGAGATCCCTACGGCTTCCACAATCTCTCGTACTTTCAATCTTCGGTCGGCCAACACCATATCGTGAATTGTTTCGATTGTTTCGGGTGTAGAGACCTCAACTGGGCGTCCAGGACGTTCGGCATCTTCAGTGCTTGTACGGCCGCAACGAAATTCAGTAAACCACTTTTTTACCATTGAAATCGATGGTGCAGAGTCCCCATAGTATTTTTCAAGCTTAACCTTGGTCTCGGTAATGGTTTTTTTCGCAAGAAATAATGCTTAATAAGCACACGAAATTCACTTTTTTCCATTTTCTCCTCAAATTAGTGAGTAGTCTGATAAAAATAGCTGTCAAACACAAACTCACTGACGCAGCAAGTTTAAATTTTGACAGGAGTCAACTGAAAGATGCCTGTTCACAGGAGCAGTGTTGCCGTATCAGTAAAGAGGTCAGAAATTCAAAAAGTCACGGACTTATTGACCCGCCCTCGTAATATACATAGGGTCATCCAACAAGAGGTGTCATTCTAAACCAATAGAAAAAGTATCTAAGGCGTTGTGCATAGTCTGCTGGCTCCAATTATTGTCTCAAGTGGACCTTATAAGCCTGTATGCCAAGATCCCTATGCATAATGCAGTGCAAAAAGGTTGCGGATAGGCACGATTCCTACGATCGTCTCGAAATATACACACCTGGATTTTCTGTCAGCTACGGCAGCGATATTTTTAGATGAACTTGCCGGATGAACACGAGTTGTAGTTTTCAAATTTCAAATTACTAACCTGTCCGAGCAGTTCAATTTTATCGATTATATTCTCTAAAGCTGTGCAAGAAGGCGCTTGATGATGACCAAAAGCAGTACGAACTTTACGAAACGTTTTCGCGATATTTTCACTAAGTGAATTTTCACTATTTCAGCACGTTGTGCGAGTGTGTATCGATCCATATATGATAGGCCCCTTATTTTTTTTAATTATCAAAAGCCCTCTCAATGAAAGTTGAATGTTGACAGTTGAACAATGGCGCGAAATTTAAAAAGACACCTCTTATTTTTGACACAAGAGAAGAGAGAAACTGGTGCACGTTGGTTTTAAACAATTGAGGGTCGCAGTGAGAAGGGAAAACAGAGTGAGGCAAAGCATTCTACATGCGTATTGTTCGGCTTAATAAGGAATTTCTTTGTATTGCTTTATGTTCGAAGGTAGGCTGAAGTGTAAATTGATGGGCATTCGATGCTTGACGAGTGCTGCAGCTGAATTGTTGAAGTGGCGGAATGCAATTAGCTATCTGATCAGAGCATTGACGATAGAAGTAGCGATAAATTAAGGAAAGACATGAGACATTTCTCCGGTGACCCAGCGGGTGTATAGAATGTTTCGGTCACCTATAAGCTTTACCGCACGTTTTTGTATTCTATCTATTAGTTGCAACGATGTTTTAGGTACACCTGACCAGATATGAGCATTTTACTCAAGCTTAGGCCGAATAAAGGCCTTATAAATTGTCGCTAAAACAGATGGGGCAAAGTATTACTTGCATCTATTGAGGAAGCCTATGGAAAGTCTTTAGTTTCATCGATGGAAAACGAAGTGTTATTTGGATTACGCTTCAATGATAGGAAACAGCATTGCGTTTTGGAAGCATTAAATTCTATCCTGAAATCAACACCTCGATGGATTATGCTGTAAAGATCAGAATTTATTGATACGTTGACGTTCCAGCATCTCGGCCGAAGAACAAGATAGCCGATAATTATGAGACGAACATGAAAAACTGAGAGTTCTATTATCAGCGAAGTAGTATAATGGATTAGAACTGGCAGCTAGGAGATCATTAATAAAATTAAGAAATAGTGTAGGAGACAGAACTGAGCCTTGGGGAACACCAGCATTTCTATGGTGAGTATCGAACTTTAAGCCATCCAAAAGGACTTTAGTGTGTTCGCTTGTGACGCGTGCGGTGCAGGTTCAATCCCTATGGGGAAGAACAACATACGCCACCCATGCTCCAGCCTCGAGCCTCTACACCAAAAGGAGGATTACTGCCTGCTAGTAGAATGGATCGTTACCGAGTCTGAGTGCTCTAGGATTTGGATTTCTTTTTAAATTATAGGTGAAATACCATCCGAGCTAGCAGCTTTGTGCATGTTGAGATCCTTGAGAGCCCTAGCAACTATGCGAGTACGAAAATATACTTTCCCTATAGGAAACTCGACGCTCTCAAGCATAGGCGGACACAAAGTACAATCTGGAAGGGTTAAATTTGCTGCAAAATGGGCCGCAGGTGCATTAGCCTTCTTACTTACTTACTTATAGACCAAGAGCCCACAGCAAATTTTGGGCGTGAAAGTATAACCAAAAAGCTAATACATGAACAGAAAGGTCTCCAAAAAGTAAACTCAAATGTCGAAGTCTGGCAGCGCTTAGTTGCAGCTGAGGTTAGTAATAGTAGGTTGAAAACGTGTTTTTTCCAAAATCTGGATTTTTTATATAACCACTTGAATATAGTATTAAATGAAAGAACAGACTGCCCTGATCACAGAAATATAGGTGCCAGACGTCTTACGCGCAGCCATACCCTTGCCAGACGTACTAATAGTACTCGTATGTTAAAAATCACATTTTGAAATAATAGGTATAACCAAATAATGGTTACACCAACAAATTTGTGAAAACGCCCAGATCACAAAAATGATGGTCCCAGACGTTTTACGTGCAGCCAAAACCTTGCCAGACGTCCTCAAAGTATGCTAAAAGGACATTTTTTTAACAATTCTGATAACCATATTGTCATAGCAGAAACGAACCATTGGTTACAAATGTTGCACTAAAGTGCAAGTGATTGACGTAGATCATGCAAAACAAGAAACCGTTTCTAAGAAGTAGATAGTACATGTGTTCTTCATTCAAGTGATAGTCCGAAACAATGCGGAAATATAATTTTGTTTGATGACAAAACATTGGAAAAATGTACCCAAATTTTGACATGTCGGAAAATTCGAAATTTTAAATACCTACTCGGATATAGATCTTCCAATGAAGGTTGATAGTGTAAGTGGTTACCATAGCAAGTGCTATCGGCTATTTACAGCTGTTTCTAAAAAGGTTTTATCTTCGATGCAAAGAAATGAATGTAAGTTATATTTAATTATTAAATAATCTACATAGTTCCATTAACGTAATTATCTCGGTCTTTTGTGTACACAGTGCCTGAAAGCAATGAAATATCCAGTGCAAACATCGTACCTGAAAATACAACAAGGCATAACAATACAGTAGCCGTGTTTCTTTGCACGCGGATATAGGGATAATTTGAAATTTGCATGTAAAATACAACAACAACTTATCCTATATACGCTAACTTTAGCGGGGATAGCTATCGCCGCTAAGTCCTTTAGCGGGGATAAACAGTGCTTCCAAAATCCATTTTCTTCGTTTCTGATGAATTGTTGCGATGAATTTTTCAAAAAAATTCAAAGTTTGACATCCCGCCGACCACTGACACATCCCGCCGAATATTTTATTCGTGATTTTATTATTATTATTATTCAAACTTCATTATAAGGGTAATTGAATTTAGCAAATCTGTTAATGTGAAATTGTTTTTCATAATTTTAGAATATGGTTGGCATCAATTTCAATTGGCGGAAGTAAATATTTTTCAATTTCAGGATTTTCAATACAAATTTCTTAACTACAACTTACAGCTGTATCACGGTGCATGTCATAGGTGCATGTGTTGTGCTGCAAAGTTTTTTTTTTGATGAATTCTTAACCGGCGATGGTCGTTTTTTAATGCCATGCCTATGTCGCGTATGGAAGAATGCTGTAGAAAATGAACCAATTCTGTTATCACCATCAGAGAGTGGTTGGGTATTAGATGACAACAAGTATAAAGTCAAATGGTTCGACAGAAATGTTGCCCCTGATAGACTGCAGGATATATTAATTAATGACGTGGATGTTTCCGATGATGAAGATAATTTTATAAACGATTCATCGGATGAATCTGATAACTTTTAGAACGTATTATATACAAGTATATATTATTTTTGAGTTATGTACATAAATACATATCATATAATAAACACTGTGAAGTTCTTAATTTACAAATAATGGTGTATAAATACTTGTATATTATCTTTAAGATAATTACACTTTTAGGGCAACATAAACTAGACATAAGTGAAGTATTTAACAGTTATCTTTTATGACCATTGACCAGTGGCTCTGACAAATTCGTTTCTGTTGTCACAATATGGTTATCAGAATTGTTAAAAAAATGTCCTTTTAGCATACTTTGAGGACGTCTGGCAAGGTTTTGGCTGCACGTAAAACGTCTGGGACCATCATTTTTGTGATCTGGGCGTTTTCACAAATTTTTTGGTGTAACCATTATTTGGTTATACCTATTATTTCAAAATGTGATTTTTAACATACGAGTACTATTAGTACGTCTGGCAAGGGTATGGCTGCGCGTAAGACGTCTGGCACCTATATTTCTGTGATCAGGGCAGTCTGTTCTTTCATTTAAAACTATATTCAAGTGGTTATATAAAAAATCCAGATTTTGGAAAAAACACGTTTTCAACCTACTATTACTAACCTCAGCTGCAACTAAGCGCTGCCAGACTTCGACATTTGAGTTTACTTTTTGGAGACCTTTCTGTTCATGTATCAGCTTTTTGGTTATACTTTCACGCCCAAAATTTGCTGTGGGCTCTTAGACTATTAGGTGGCGCTACATTCCGGGGTGGACCTGGGCCTCAACCAATACGCGTCTCCAGTTAGCACGATCTTTGGCTAACTGCCTCCAGTTGCGCAGTCCAAGTTGGTTGAGATTCCCTTCCACTTGCGCACGCCACCAAAGGCGAGGTCTCCCTCTACTGCGTTGTCCCTTCGGGTGTCCATTCGCTCTACATGTCCTAGCCATCTTAGTCGACTGATTCGTAGTTTTTTTGACCATGTCGATGTCGCTGTACAGCTCGTAGAGTTCGCTGTTAAATCTCCTCCTCCAAAGCCCGTCAACGCAAACGACCAAGAAGATCTTCATCCGCTTTTGCTAATGTCCACGCTTCTGCGCCGTAGAGCAGGACTGGGATGATGAGGGTCTTATATAGAGTCTCCTTAGTTTTTCTTCACAAGGCCTTACTAATCAATTGCCGCCTTAGGCCAAAGAAACAGCGGTTGGCAAGTGTAACTCCTCGTTTGATTTCAGCTGTGGTGTTATACATTAGCCTTCTGTAGAGGACTAACTGCATTGATGCAGGGAGTATAGTCTTGGAAGTTTGTCAGAAGTTCGCAAGAGGTGGAGGAGTAGAAAAATGTTTAAGTGTTGATTGGGGTTCAAACCTCGAAGCCGCCGCTCAGTAGTCCAACGAACTGTCCACTGAGCCACTGCACCCACTAGGAGTGCCACTACCACTTCCTATTGTAGAGCCTTCTCAAGTCGCACAGTTTTTGGATGGCATTCACAGGATTGTTTCAAAGCTTAATTGTTACATTAAGTAATCCTCTGTCAATGACTTTGTATTCGATTTGAGGTGATATCAAATCGAAATGTTTACCATGATTGCCAATACTGACAACAATAAAAGAGGTCAAAGCCTACTTCGTCTCGGGAACAGTAATAATTCTAAGGAAATGCCCACTTACCACCAGCATTTACCCTCTTTCAGACACGCTATTGGAGAAAAAAAAGTTCCCTCCATAATCACCATAATCTTCCCACCTCACGATCATCGTCTCGATTTACAATAGCTTCGTTGAGACCCGCATACATAATTTTCAGTGTCAGCTCTCTCAAAACCTCTTAGTGCACCATCGTGTTGTCTCTAGACATTTTCACGCAGTTTTGCATCCATGATTTTCATTGTATGCCAATTTATTTTCCTCTTCTCGCCTTTTGGCACGAAGAAGAAAACAATTGCGTACTTCAATTGCTGTGCGCGCTCACATGGATCACACTAACAAGAAACGTGCAAACCAGCCGAGCAGCAGGAGGATCGATTTCTCATGACACGTATCTACTGCCGGCCGAGACTAAAAACTATGCAACCTAAGATAACATCTTCACATCCCAGATGCCCTGATGTTACAGATACCATGCAATGCATCGTTGTCGTCAGATATCCTTTTGACAACTACTGTTGCTTGTGTTACGCGTAAGGTTTGACTCCTATTGTGTTGTTTGCATAGCCACTTCAACACTCATTAACATAGCATGAGCGACAATAAAAAATAAAAAAAAAAATACTTTGAAACTCTCCAGTGACGCTCCAGATTAGTTGTCGCTGGTCTTCGTCTGTTGATTTTATCTCTGGAAATGGCAAGCAACTGAAAACGATGCCCACCACCAGATTTGGAGCTTACACCTCTCTCTACTCGAATTCGTTTTATTTATTTTTTTTTTTCGGTCAAGTTCAGGTTAGGAACACACGAACGTCGGATGAAAATTCACATGTTTTGTTTTTTTGTATACTTAATTCCGTACGATTGCCTTAGATATTGGATGAAACGCGTTTACAGTTTACACCTGTGCTTTCCATTTCGTTTAATATGCGGTTTACCCCCCACACACCTACTTATGTAGATACATTTATTCAATTTGTTCATCGACACTATTTGTGTGGCATTTTATTGAAAGCCGATCGAAACGAGTATCTATGTGCTGTTTGATTTGTTTTTAAATTTTGTGTTTTGTTTTTTTATTCGATAATCAAAATCGGAAAAGTATTATTAATTTTTAAAGATGAGGAGATATTTAAATTTGGTTGACATTGGTGCGAATACTTGAAGGCATGTGGACATTGATTTTACTGTGCTGTGGATTTGTGATTGCTTATTATGTGAGTGTGGGTATTTGTCAGTTAACAATTTGGACTGCTTTAAGAATGAATAATCAAAACAATGAAAAATTTGTGTGTGTTGTTCCCAATAAGGAAGTGCCATCGAAGTGGAAATGTTGGCTAATTAAATTTAGTGACATTATTTTGGGAGTTTTGGTAAGGGTCATATAAGGCGAACCTTTTATGGTTAGGTGGCCCCTTTGTTTACCATTCACCGTTTGAAAAATAGAATTATGTAAATAAATGAATACTTGAATTCCTGTGGGTGCATGAATCGAGTTGTCTTGAGCTGTTTAATTGCTTGCAGATATGGTGTAACTGCATTTTTATGTTTCCTCTTCTAATCGTTGGTGCCTACCTAAATTCTTTTTGGCAAAGTGTCCGAAATATTGCTCGTTAACTCTTGTGTTAATGTTTAATTGATTACTGTTTATAGCCCGTGTTGGGACGAGCATAGAATGATCATTCCAGCGGCCCCGATAAACTTGTCGCAGGAACCGACTTAGGGGTGAAATCACATCTAGGCATTAACATATACTAGGGGTCGCCCCATGGTCGAAATTCGACCAATTTATTCTATAAGTTGAAAAAAAAAACAAAGTCGACTGTTATACATATTAATCGGAGAACGAAATTTTTCGACATTGCATTCTTTGATTTCACATGATTTAAAACTTTTCCGGCATTTTCAAGTAACTTGAAGCATTTTTAAGCAACTTCAAGCATGTCCAAGTAATTTCAAGTATGTTCAAGCATTATCAAGTAACTTCAAGTTTTCAAGCATTTTCAAGTAATTTCAAGCATTTTCAAGTAGCTTAAAGTACCTTCAAGCAGTTTCAGGTAACTTCAAGTAACTTCAGGTATTTTCAAGTAGCTTCAAGCATTTTCAAGTAACTTCAAGCATGTTCTCTTGATTTCACATGATATAAAATGTTTTCGGCATTTTTAAGTGACTTGAAGCATTTTCAAGTAACTTCAAGCATTTTCAAGCAACTTCAAGCATGTCCAAGTAATTTCAAGTATGTTCAAGCATTATCAAGTAACTTCAAGTTTTCAAGCATTTTCAAGTAATTTCAAGCATTTTCAAGTAACTTAAAGTACCTTCAAGCAGTTTCAGGTAACTTCAAGTAACTTCAAGTATTTTCAAGCATTTTCAAGTAACTTCAAGCATTTTCAAGTAACTTCAAGCATTTTCAAGTAACTTCAAGCATGTTTTCTTGATTTCACATGATATAAAATTTTTTTTAAGTGACTTGAAGCATTTTCAAGTAACTTCAAGCATTTTCAAGTAACTTCATGATATAAAAATTTTCCGTTCCGATTGGCAGATTATTGACACAGCAATGTTGTTGTTGTTGTTGTAATTTCATCCGATTCGCTTCATTTTACCTGCTGTAATTCATAAAGTGTGTTATATATGTGGATAAGTTTTGTATTGTGCACTTCTATGTATTGCCCCCTACCCAAATATATATAGTGTTGGCATATCTATGTGACGTATAATAGCAAAAAAGGGGGGAAACACGTTATAGGCAACTCCGTATTAATATATAGATGGACGCAAAACTAAACCTCTGAAAATATTTTGATTAAAATTATATTTACGGCTTACTAACCCCATTTGAAGTAAAATTAATTTTTGTTTATAATACACTAGGGGTCGCCCCATAGTCGAAATTCGACCAATTTATTCTATAAGTTGAAAAAAAAACGAAGTCGACTGTTATACATATTAATCGGAAAATGAAATTTTTCGACATTGCATTCTCTGATTTCACATGATATAAAATTGTTCCGGCATTTTCAAGTAACTTCAAGTTTTCAACCATTTTCAACTAACTTCAAGCATTTTCAAGTAACTTAAAGTAACTTCAAGCATTTTCAGGTAACTTCAAGTAACTTCAAGCATTTTCAGGTAACTTCAAGTAACTTCAAGAATTTTCAAGTAACTTCAAGTATATTCAAGCAGTTTCAAGTAACTTCAAGTAACTTCAAGCATTTTCAAATACCTTCAAGCAATTTCAAATACCTTCAAGCATTTTCAAGTAACTTCAAGCATGTCCAAGTAACTTCAAGTATGTTCAAGCATTATCAAATGCATAACATGCACAGCAATGTTGTTGTTGGTAACTTCAAGTAATTTCAAGTATTTTCAAGCATTTTCAAGTAACTTCAAGCATTTTCAAGGAACTTCATGATATAAAATTTTTCCGTTCCGATTGGCAGATTATTGCCTCACACAGTAATGTTGTTGTTGTTGTAATTTCATCCAATTCGGTTCATTTTACCTGCTGTAATTCACAATGTGTGTTATATATGTGGATAATTTTTGTATTGTGCACTTCTATGTATTGCCCCCTACCCAAATATATATATTGTTGGCATATCTATGTGAGGTATAATAGCAAAAAAGGGAGGAAACACGTTATTGACAACTCCGTATATATAGATATATTTGAAGATACAGTATAGTACACCCCTACTCATTTGGATGCACTGTGCCATGGTGTATAACAAACACATTATTCTGTATGATGAATTTCAAAACATTTTTTTTTCCAACGAACTCTAGATGGACATATATACCGCATCGAAGTTGGTTAACAATTTTTTCCGGAAAATGGCCAGAGTTATTTTTTTTTATAATAAGCACGCACTAAAGGGATTTGTTGGAACCCTTATAATGTCATAACTACACAGCGCGGGCGTTAAGGAAATAAAGGTGAGAAAGGAGAGATGCCGATGCGCGTTGGTTTTGAATGTTTGTATGTTATAATGTGAAGCAAAAACAATGCGTGGAAAAGTATTCCACATTCGTGTTGTACGGCTGAGGAAAGATTCTTTGAACTTCACTGTACGTCCGAACACAGGCTTGAGGGTGAACTGATGGGCATTCCTTGCATGGCGAGTTTTGCGGTGGAAATGTTTAAGGGGAGGAATGCAACTGGCTATTTCGTTTGAGCACTTATGGTGGAAATAACGAAAGGCAGGATCTCGCGATGTCTCGGTCACCAATGAGTTTTATCGCGCGTTTTTGGATCCTGTCAAGTAGCTCCAAATAAGTTATTGGTGCACCGGACTAGACATGAGCGTTGTACTCGAGTTTCGGGCGAATAAACGCCTTATAAATTGTAGCCAGATCAGAAGGGGTGAAATATTTCTTACAAGGCTTTAGGAAGCCTAGACATTTCGCGGCGTTCTTGGCGACATCGAATATGTGGTCATTCCAACGAAGTTTGTCATTATCACACATCCCGAGAATGGAAAGTCTTTCGGTTTCAACGATGCAAGTGCCATTCATGGAAAATGGCAGAGTGTGTGGGTTTTGCTTTAATGGCAGCAGACAGCATTGCATTTTGGAAGCATTAAATTCCATTCTGTTGGTTTTACCCCACTGAGTTATGCTGTTAAGATCGGAATTTAATGAGCTTAACAATCGTTGCCATTCCAGTTCCACACCCGAATATGATAGGCGCGAACCAAGAAACCAATATGAGAAGCTGAGGGTACTGTCATCGGCAAAGGAGTGGATTGGAATAGAGGTAACAGACAAGAGATCATTTATAAAAACTAGGGGTCGCCCATGGTCGAAATTCGACCAATTCTTCCTATAAGTTGAAAAAAAAACAAAGTCGACTGTTATACATATTAATCGAAAAATTAAATTTTTCGACATTGCATTCTCTGTTTTCACATGATATACAATTTTTCCGGCATTTTCAAGTAACTTCAAGTTTTCAAGCATTTTCAAGTAACTTCAAGTAACTTCAAGCATTTTCAAGTACCTTCAAGCATTTTCAAGTAACTTCAAGCATGTTCAAATAACTTCAAGTATGTTCAAGCACTATCAAATGCATAACATTCACAGCAATGTTGTTGTCGGTAACTTCAAGTAACTTCAAGTATTTTCAAGCATTTTCAAGTAACTTCAAACATTTTCAAGTAACTTCAAGCATTTTTAAGTAACTTTAAGCATTTTCAAGTAACTTCATGATATAAAAATTTTCCGTTCCGATTGGCAGATTATTGCCTCCCACAGCAATGTTGTTGTTGTTGTAATTTCATCCAATTCGCTTCATTTTACCTGCTGTAATTCATAATGTGTGTTATACACTTCGCTTCAACTGAATAAGCACAAACATTTT
The DNA here is from genome assembly GCA_949715645.1 of Portevinia maculata. NCBI lineage: Eukaryota > Metazoa > Arthropoda > Insecta > Diptera > Syrphidae > Portevinia > Portevinia maculata. The sequence goes on along the minus strand of OX454528.1, from coordinate 135,644,250 downwards.
CTAAGCTACGTTGTCCATTTTTTCAAAACCTTGTGCCGTAATATATCCATTTGATGATGCAAACTGTTTGCGTATGATGTTGACAAAATAAATCGGAAAGAGTATTTCAAAAAGTACCGCTATTTTTTTCCTGGTTCCCTTGGAATATGGAAAAATGTAGTTTTATTTTGCGTCAACTGAATAGACACAAATATTGAAATTGGAAATAAAAGTTATTGGGATTTAATGAAACAAGTTTTTCTTAAAATAGGTTTTCATTGGTTAATTTTAGTAGTGGGCACTGCCGAATTTATTCACAATAGTTTCGTAAATTCCATCAGGCATGGAACCGTACAGCCTCTTTATGTAGTCCAGCAAAATTTCCCCCCAGGCCAATTTAATGGCTGCAATAGCAGGTGGCAATGGTGCGATGGTAGTGTATTCACTAAAGTGATTGGCAGGTCGTGCGTTCGAATCCCGACCAGGGCCATGATTTTTATAAATTGAATACACACAACAAAAACTGATCTCCCTAAAGCAATTTAGGCGCCACCTAAATGCCTGCGCTGTGGTTTTACCATTATAAGGGTACTGTGTCACTACAGAAAAAAGAAATCCCTTTAGCGCACGCAAATTATAAAAAAAAAAAAAAAAATAAGGGATTCTCTGTCTTCAAACAGACGGCCAGACTCATGAACTTTTTGTACTAGCCATCCCCAAACGTTTTCTATAAGGTTCAGGTCCGGTGAGTATGGCGGCCATTGAAGCAATTCCACTTTCTGCTCCTCTATCCAATTTTTTACTATGCGCGCCGTGTGGATGGGGGCGTTGTCCTACTGAAAAATTCAGTTTATGGGTCCAAAAATGCCTGCAAATTTAGGGAAATATATTTTCAAATTTCCTTTATAACTTAATGCAGTCATTTTTGAGGTTTGGAACTCAAGCTCAACAGTGCCATAGTAGCAAACTGCTCCCCATACCATTACACCACCTTCTCGACTATGATGCAGCGCTAAAAATCGTCCTTCTTTCCTCACATCGTGGAAGTTATACTCAAAACCATCAGGGCCATCAAAATTAAACTTCTTTTCATCCGAAAAAGCTTCGTGACGCCATTCATTTTTAAAACTCATATGGAGTCTAGAGAATTCTAAGCGCATACCCTTGCGTTTCTCGTTAAGTGGTGGTTTCTTTTGAATCTTTAACCGTTTTAGATGTTTGGCATTATTGATAAGTGATAACCCTTCGCACTGTTGAAATGCTTGCAGTAACACCGGGTTTTTGCTTTACTTTTGCCGCAGAGTCGCAGGAATTGGTAGCACATCTTAAAATTGCTCTTCGATCAACTGCTTTTGTTGCCGTTTTTTGACCTCCTTTCATGTTTTTTTCCGTGCGAATCTTTGCTTCTTAAATAAGAATAGACCACACTAGAACTTCGTCCAATTTTGTCAGCGATAGAACGCCCGGTTAGTCCTTGGTATTTTAGTAAATCGATTTGAGCTCTTTCAACTCTATTTAGAGATTTTGATCTAACTGTTTTTCTTTAAAATACAATTAATCAAATAAAATTCACTTAAAGCACTTCAACTGTTGATCTAATGTGTCAATCTCCACAGAATACTCATAAGCAGTGAAAATAATGACCTTGTGTCTATTCAGTTGACGCAAAAAAAACTGAATTTTTCCATATTGAATGCTTTGCAAGGTAACCAGGGAAAAAATAGCGGTACTTTTTGAATTATTCTTTCCGATTTATTTTGTCAACATCATACGCAAACAGTTTGCATCATCAAATGATATATTACGGCACAAGGTTTTGAAAAAATGGACAACGTAGCTTAGAAAATGTTTGTGCTTATTCAGTTGAAGCAGAGTGTATATGTGGATAATTTTTGTATTGTGCACTTCTATGTATTGCCCCCTACCCAAATATATATAGTGTTGGCATATCTATGTGACGTATAATAGCAAAAATGGGTGGAAACGCGTTATAGCCAACTCCATATTAATATATAGATGAGAAAGAGAGTCGGAGACAGAACAGAGCCTTGGGCGACACCAGCATTTATTTGGTGAGTTGCAGACTTGAAACCGTCCAAAACAACTTGCATTGAACGGAAGAAGAGCACCATCGATTCCAAATGCACGCATTTTCGATAAGAGAGCTTGATGCCAAACTCTGTTAAATGCATTTGAAATATCAAGCGCAACAATCTTACTTTCACCACCTTAGTGAAGAGATTAGTTCCATTTTTCGGTTAGATATGTCATCAAATCACCAGTGGACCCGTTGCTGCGAAAACCATACTGCCGGTCATTAAGAAGTTTTCGCGATTCAAGATATTTCATTAGCTGACGGTTTATCAGCATTTCCATGACCTTGGAAAGAAGGGACGTAAGTGCAATTGTTCGTTAGGAGGAGGGAGAAGAAGATTCGCCCTTTTTTGGTACAGGCTGGACAAATGCTGTTTTCCATCTTCCCTGGAAGAGTCCTGAAGAATAGGATAGATGAAAAAGCTCACGCAGTAGTTTTGCCAGAGTAGAGGAACAGCTCTTCAGAACGATAGGGGAAATACCATCTGGACCAGCGGATTTGTGTATGTCAAGATCTCGAAGTATTCTAGCCCATGTACGAGTGCGGAAGTGGTTTGTTCCCATGGAGTATTTTACGCGCTCGAGTACAGTGGGAGACGAAGCACAATCTGGGAGCGTTGAGCTGACTGCAAAGTGAGCAGCAAGCAGATTGGCCTTATCTATAGAACTGACAGCTGGAATGTCATTGTAAATGAGTGTCGGGATAGATGATGAGGCCGAATTCTTGATGTTTTTAACAAATGACCAAAAGTTGTTACTACCAGTGGGACTTTGTAGTATTTTTTGCCTCAACTTTTGATCATAGGAGACCATCATGTGCTATGATTTTTGATAATGATGCTGGTTTCATCTTTCGTTTCATTGATAAACCGAGCCGTAAGTAGTGTCTGGCGATATTTCTGGTAAAGGGAAGTTGGTCCATTTTTGGTTCACAGAATAATGAGCGAATTTTCCAAGCATTTGTTATAGACCAGTCAATCATATTAGTAAAAAGTATCCACCAATACTTTTTTTCTCTTATACCAATCCTATCTATAAGTATTGAGTGATTGAAAATGTAGATCTACACCACCCACACCTTTGTTATATTCTGCGAATATTTTTGGTTGTTGGATGTCTACTTTCTTGCGATCTTGACATGACCATCTTTTTACTTTGCCCATTGGTTCAAAAGTTGAATAATTTGTAGCAATTGTGACCCAATTGTTATCATTCCATTTGACGCACAATATTTTATTTTCCACGTGAAATATATAATGAAATGATCCTCGCTTTTCCTTGGCCATTTTATTTGAATCTCTCAATGGACATTTCTTTGTTCGATTGCCTCGTAAAGTACCTATTTGCACGAAATCCTTTTTCTTTAAGTGTACAAAGAAGATCATGGCTAGTAAAAAAGTTGTCGAAAACACACAAAATGGTCATCTGGGTTTTCAACAATAGAAAGTAATTTCTGGACAACGCTGGATCCTAACGGCAACTTTTCATCACCACAGATTTTTTTTTATAAATTCTGGTTCGCCAAGGCGATTAAATATGGGGGCACTTCGACCTAAAAAGATCTTTTGGGTCGTGTGGGCCAGACAAATTTAGACTAGTAGAGTTTCCAGTTTCCGTGTAAAGCGGACAATTCTACTAGTAGAAGAATTCTTTATGTCCTCGGGGCACATTTGTACCCTGAAAAAGATCTTCTTTCTAATTCCGTTTAGGGCCGGACATTCACATAAAATGTGTTCAGCTGACTCGTCCTCTTCAAGACAGAGTCGGCACTCAGGAGAGTCTACTATTTTCATTTTGTGTAGATGATATCTTAAACCATGGTGGCCAGTAAGGTAACCTAACTATGTTTTTGATATCATGCCTGCTTAGGTTTAGGCATATGCTGGCATTTTTATTGAAAGGCCGAATGGCTCGTTTGGTCTGTCTTAAACCTGGGATGCTTTCCCAAAGATGGATACATTTTCTGTGCTCCCAGCTTTGTATTGCTGCCGTTGCTGCTGATCTAGGAGTGCAGCAGAAGGGTTCGGGACCTATGAAGGGTGTTTCCGAACCTTTTCTGGCCAGTTCGTCGGCCTTTTCGTTGCCTTCCACCCCGACATGACCCGGAACCCAACATAGCTTGGTCTTGTTACTTGTTCCGAGTGCCTGTAGGGTGTTGAAGCAGTACATGACTGATTTGGAGTCAATCGTATGCAAGCTAAGGGCGTTTATAGCTGCTTGACTATCCGTGAATATATGGATGGTTGCACCTTTTATACCAGATAGATTTATGTGGCTAGCGCATTCTTGAATGGCGTGGAGCTCTGCTTGAAATACGCTGGCACTTTTCCCCATGGGTATCGTAAAGCGTTTGTTTGGTCCGTATATTCCCGCTCCTACCCCCGCTTCCATTTTAGAACCATCCGTATACCACATTATGCCGTTGTGGCTGTTAGGTGGGTTATTACTAACCCATGCTTCTCTCTTAGGGATCTCCGTGGAGAACCGCTTGTTGAAGCATAGTGTTTTATGAATGCGGTCTGTGACCGCGCAGTTCATGTTGAGTTCTGGCAGTTCATCAAGAAGGGTCTTAAGTTCCGGATGATCGTTAAGACTTAAGACTTATCTCGTTTAACTGTATTTGACTTATTGCACTGCGGATCGCCACTTTTTGAATGTATATGTGGAGAGGTGTAATACCTGTTATTGCCTCTATGGCAGCCGTTGGACAGGTTCGCATGGCTCCGGAGATACCAAGGCACGCAAGCCGTTGTACCTTTTTGAGCTTCTCTATTGCGACCTTTTGTGTGGATTTTGTCCACCATACAATGGAGGCGTATGTTATAATGGGTCTTATCATCACTGTGTAGATCCAGTGGACAATCTTTGGAGAGATTCCCCAGGTTCTGCCATATGTGCGCCGACAGGTCCATAAAGCTCTGTTAGCTTTAGTGATTTTGTTGTTGATGTGAGAGTTCCAGTTTAGTCTTTTGTCCAGGATTACTCCAAGATATTTGACTTCTTCGGAATACTCAATGGTCGTGCCATTTAGTGAAATCTGGGCTAAGCTGAGATTTCTTCTTTTTGTGAAAAGAACTATGATAGCTTTACTGGGGTTTATGGAGAGATTTTCCTTGACGCACCAGTCTATAGCTATCTTAAGGGCGTTTTGCATACGTGAAGTAACTACGTTTGATTCTTTGCCCCTAATAATGATGACCAAGTCATCGCCATACCCTATTATGTCGTAGCCTAAATTATTTAATTTTTGAAGTAGGTCATCTATGACCAAAGACCACAGGAGGGGTGATAAAACTCCTCCTTGTGGACAGCCTTTTATAGCTGATACTGATACTGAAGTCTGTCCTGACGAAGCAGTGATTTTCCGACTTTCGAGCATCGCTTTTATCCAGTTTATGGTGGGAAAGTCTACCTTACGGTGAATTAAAGCATTTGATATTGAATCATAACCGGTGTTATCAAAAGCACTCTCTATGTCAAGAAAAGCGCATAGTCCAATTTCTTTGCAACGGTAGGCGTTGTTTATGTGATTTGTTAGTTTTAACAGGGCGCCTTCCGTTGATTTGCCTTTTTGATACGCATATTGACCGGGGTGTAGAGGCATGCTAATAGTTACGCATTCTCTGATATGAACGTCAATTATTCTTTCCATTGCTTTCAGGAAAAACGATGTCAAGCTTATGGGACGATAGGATTTAGGTAGTTCACTAGGTTTGTTACCTGGTTTGGGGATAAATACTACATTGACCTCCCGCCAAGTGCGTGGTATGTAGCCACAGTTGAAGCTGAACCTAAATAAGGCAATCATGTTAGGTAGGAAGAATTCCATACCCTTTTGAATGAGGGCTGGAAAAATTCCGTCATTTCCTGGTGCCTTGAATGGTTTAAATGAGTTTATGGCCCATTTTACCTTATCTGGACTAAATAATTTACCAGATAAACTATTATTTCTGCTGAGGTTAGTTGGATATGAAACCTCAGTAGTGTGATCAGTTGTGTGAGCGACAATTAGGGAACTAGGGAGGTGAACTTGCAGCAAGGTAGTGAGAGTTTCTTCCCGGTCGCTTGTGATTGTTCCATCAGGTTTGATGAGCAATCCCATGCAGTTTGAAGGATCTATTGAAAGTGCTCTCTGGAGCCGCGCCACTGCTGGGAGTTTTCAACTCTTGGTTGTATTTGGTTAACAGGTCAACATCACCACAGATACTCGACTTTCCGCAATAGGTATCGAATTTATAACAACATCCACTTGAGCTTGCAAGAACCCGATTCCTAAATCCGAACCGAATTGGTTTGCCACGGATGAATTGCTTAGATGAATGCCTCCCATAATATTTGACAATGGATTCGTCAATACTCGTAGATACCTGCATACTAAAGATTCCGAACTGTGCAAAATTTTCATTCAACTTGTCCATTAGTGGTCGAACTTTAAACATTTTATCCGAATGTCCCGACATTTTAGAATTATCTGCTAAATGGAAAAACTTCTTGATCTCCATGAATAGATTTCGGCTCATGCAAGATACCACAATGCCAGATTATCTGCTTGACGGAAAAGTGACGTGTGCATCAGTGCAAAAGTCCAAAGTGCATCAGTTATTCTTTAACGCACCATCATTAGCGAGGATCAAACGTCCCTGCAACGAGCACTTGATGTATGGGTGGAAGTTCTGGATGGTAATGGGTACCGTGTTAGTAAATAAAAAAAACAATACTTGTGCTGCCCGTTCTCTGATCAACTCCGACCTATTCAAGACATTTATATGAATCTAAGAGTGATTCCCAAGTGTGAGAAGTTCAAATATCTGAGATCTATGATCAATAGCGAAGCAAGCTGTGATGATGATATTAAGCATCGCGTAAGCGTAGGGTGGATGAAGTGGCGGGAAAAGTCATCCCTCTTCTGCGACCGCAAAATGCCCCTAAGCTGAAAGGAAAGCTCTAAAACGCAGTTGTGCGCCCGGTGCTCACATACGGCTCACAATTTTGGACAGCGTACAAAAAGTGTGAAGGCAAACTAACGGCAGCTAATGAACATCCATATTCGCAGTCGACTCGACTATAGCGCGATCTCCACCGCCCAACACGCTTACATTAAAGGCAAAGGAGTGGAAACTGCGCTACACGACGTCGTCAGCACTATAGAAAAGTCTCTCAGAGACAAAGAATACGCACTTGCAGCGTTTTTAGACATTGAAGGAGCATTCAACAATGTGGAAACGCGAGCAGTGGAAAGAGCATTGCAGAACTCCAACGTCGATCAGTCTCTCACTAAGGTGATTATGAGCCTGCTCAATGGAAGGTACATCAATGCAACACTAGGCGATAATGACCTAAGAGTCGTGGCATCCAGAGGCACACCACAAGGTGGAGTCATATCCCCCTTACTCTGGGTCCTTGTTGTCAATGAAATACTCCTAAAGTTCAAAAACAGAGGGGTCAAAGCAATTGCATACGCGGATGACGTAGTATTGCTGGCGACAGGGAAATTCCTATCAACTCTGAGCGAAGTGTTAGAAAACTCCTTGCGGACACTCACTATATGGACAAGAAAATGCGGTCTTGGGATCAATCCACAAAAGACTGAAATGGTGTTGTTCACTAACAAAAGAAGAATACCAGAATTCAAACCATCAGAAATTGAGGGAATACCCTTGAAGGTGGCGGAGAGTGCGAAATATCTAGGAATTATCCTCGATAGGAAGCTGAGTTGGAAGCCAAATGTCGATGACAGAGTTAGCAAAGCGGCCAACGCTTTCTACGCATGCAACCGTATCTTCGGAAAAAAATGGGGTCCAAACCCTAAAATAATTCTGTGAATGTATACGGCAATTGTGCGACCAATACTCACATACGGCAGCTTAGTCTGGTGGCAAGCCACAGACAAGGCAACCAATCTCAAAGTGATGGCAAAAATACAAAGACTAGCATGTATAGGGACAACCAGTGCAATGAGAACAACCCCAACCGCTGGCTTGGAAGCCATTCTCAATCTGCCACCATTGGATCTATACATGCAGGAATTGGCTGCAAAAAGTGCCATGAGGATCAGCCAAACAAACAGCTGGAACCCGAGATAGTTTGGACATGCACTGATTCTGAACATGTACATAGGGAACAACGTCACATCTGACTACATGTCTCCTTATTTAGACTTCGAAAAACCATTCTCTTGTTCATTTCCGAGCAAGGAGGAATGGTACGCAAACGAACCCATGAAAAGGAAATCGATTTCCATCTTCACAGACGGATCAAAGATGGACTGTGGAAAGGGTGCTGGACTATTCTCAGAGGAACTACACATTAACAGATCGATTAGATTACCTGATCACTGTAGTGTATTCCAAGCAGAAGTCTTAGCAATCACTGAAGTCGCAAGCATGGTATCAATGATGGCGATACCACGTAATGATAATACCATTTTTATTGATAGTCAGGTGGCCATTAAAGCGGTGTCAGCTACAGAAATAAAGTCCTTGCTTGTTCGCCGTTGCCGCGAGGAGCTCAAAGCTCTTGGCGCGAAGCACAAAACGAGTCTCTGCTGGGTCCCTGGTCACAAGGACATATCCGGTAACGAGCGAGCTGACGAACTGGCAAGAAAGGGGTCTGCGATGGACCATGAACAGGCACTTCAGTCGGTTAAACCACCACTCTGCAACCTCAGAGAAAGGGTGGAATACAAAACACGAATGAAAGCCAACAACAGGTGGTGGTCACTATCTACTTGTGACATATCACGCAAGCTGTGGCCAAAATATGATAAGGGCCAAACCAACAAACTTTTACGTTACGACAGGACATCGCTGTCAAAGTTGATCGGTACTCTTACTGGCCACAACCTGCTAAGGAATCACACAATGAAACTAAATCTCAAGGATGACGACATTTGTAGAGGCTGCGGTGATGAGGAAACCCATGAGGACACACCTCACTTTCTCTGTCACTGTCCAAGCCTTTGTCACCTGAGGAACAGAACACTTGGAAGATACTTCTTCCAAGACATTCAAGAACTTTCTGATGTCTCACTATCAAATCTTTACAGGTTTATACGGACATCCAAATGGCTGGACAAACTGGAGTAAGAAGGAAACCAAGGACGAAGGGCCAAGGCCAGAACAGCGAGGCCAACACTCCCAACAAAGGGTATCACAATGGGACCACATGGACCTTAGCGTGGTGTAGCAGATTCGCTCTGTTCCATCAGCCCGTTAACCTAACCTAACCTAACGGCAGCTGAGAAGAAGATGCTTCGCATGACAGCAGGAGTAACTAAGATTGATCGAATAAGAAGTTCCAACATCCGACGAAGAACCTATCTCGAAGGCTCAGTTGGTACTATCATGTTCAAAGGAGAGATCCTACGAACCCTGTCAAAAAGACAATATCAATCAAAGTTCCAATATAAACGCGAAGGATAGGCAGGCCTCAAATCTTCTGGATCACACAAATGCAGCAATATCAGCATTTGATTGGCCTCAGGGACGAAGTGATTCAAAATCGTTAGGCCTGCCGTTATTTTCTGAGGTCGAAGCGGCGAACATTACATGTGGACCAGTGTTGATGCAGTTAAGTGGGAGGGTTAAAAAATAAAATAAATATTGGGCATTTACGGCACATACAGGGCCTAAAACCTAGCTTCTCCAACCACTTTCTTGTGCGAATTGGAAGGGACCTACAATTTTAAGCCGAATCCGAACGGCAAAGAGTTGGATCTTGGATGTTTGTCAGACGTTCGCAAGAGGTGGGGCAGTGGAAAAAAAAGCTAGATGTTACTTCGCCCGGCGGGAATTGAACCGGGGACCTTTAGATTAGTAGTCCTAATCCTAAGTCACACTAACCACCGAGCCACTGTGCCCGACAGTGGCAGGGTTATGATCCCATTAATCCTGATTACAGCCTCACCGCAATTAAGAGATGAGAAGAATCATATTACACGCTTGTGGAATTAATGGCATTTCACAGTTTAACCACAACGTCCGAGGTGGTAGAAACGCGAGCGCAATAAGGCTTCCCGTTCCTCCTCTTTGTCGTCACGTTCAAGACATCATCATCGTTTATTGTTTTCCTTGGGCAGGGAAAAACAAAAACAAAACATAAAATACCGTCTTAACCAATTTATAATCGATATTATTAAAGAATAATTGACTTTCACCAAACGGTACATAGGCCGTGGTAGGCTATTTTGACGGTACCTGCTGCGATGTTATTCTGGTATTCTGTGCATTGCACCATGCATCCCACATGTGGGGTGTATACGAGAACGAGATACATGGCATGCAGATAATAGTTTACATTACTTGCCACTGCCACGGCCACTGCTGCAATTTTACTATACTTTCCGTTGCAACTTTCGTCTAATAACCATTTACCGCGATAAACATTTTTATTTAATAATACACGTTGTGTGGTGTCATGTTGAAGATTCCAACACACAAACGCCCTCTGCCAGGATAAGTGTTTTGATGGTGATTTGATCATACATTGTAGGTGATTGGATGCAAAAATGTTGGCAAGGAACACATTGTGATGGACTAGCGACTGTGACAGCCAATTCAGCTATTCGGTGGCATGCCGTTTACAGCTCATTGGCGGAGGTCAATGTTCCTAATTGCTACCATGTGCATTTCGCACTCGAATGCAGTGGAAAATTCTGTAAAACGACAAACAAAAGTTCGCCCGCTGCAATTCCGAACAATTAAATCATAAATTTCCAGTCGGTTGCTCGACATAATAACGCTGTCATTAATGGATTGCTCAGTGCTCACCCCGTTTCCATTTTCTATGGTGGATTTTTTTTTATACATCATAATGAAGCGCACATACTTCCGGATATTGTAGAGTAGGAGTATACACGCTTGAAGACAAGACTGACGTCTGGTGTTGAGTCTACGACCTATGATGAGACTTAATTAACTACATTCCGAAATAAGAAGGTAGTATCTATCTATGTACAGGGTGGACCAACTTGGACTGACTGATTTGAATTCTGATTCTTATAACGATTTTATTTTTAAAGTTTTTTATTTTCTTTTATTTTTTGCAGATAATAAAGAATTTCATAAAATTTCATAATGTCATCATACTTAGTGCAAGAACGAGTAGAAATTGTTCTTTATTTTAATCATGTTTCCGGACGATCAATTATTGCAACGCAAAGAAAATACCGTCCGCATTTTAATACTGCGACGGCTCCCAGTTTAATCACGACAAGAAGCTATTGCGCCCTATTGCGAGTGTCAATCGACAATTGATAATTGACTATTTTCTATTGTGAACGAACGATTCTAAAGGATTTTGTGAATCGCAGTCAATTACAAAAATGCGATTGACAAGAATATCAATGAAAATGATTTGTTCACAATAGCACACATTGAAAACAGTCAATTATCAATTATCGATTGACACTCGCAATAGGGGTATTATTGACCTGTTTTGAGCATCGAGCTGAGTATTCGATGAACAACGAACAAATGTTGCTCCACCTGTTCGCACTGAACATGCTGTGGATTTTGTACGAGCAATTGTTCACACGGATCCTTCCGTGTCTACTCATCATCTCCAGAACATCTCTACGACGCATTCTTAAAGTTGATCTGAGGATGTTGTCATATAAAATTCAATTGGCCCAAGAACTTTTGCAGAGGGATGAGCCACAACGGCTACAATATGCCAATTGGTTCATTTTGCTTGCGACAGAAAATGCCAACTTTTTGAACAATCTCATTAAGAGCGATGGAGCACATTTTCATTTAAATGAATATGTCAATAAACAGAGCTGTCGAATTTGGGGTACGGAAAATCCGAGAGCAGTGCATCAGCTACGAATGCACTGTTTGGTTAGGAATTATGGCTGATCGAGTTATCGGGCCGTATTTTTTCGAAAACGGAACTGGCCATCCAAAAATCATCTCTGGGGCGGTATACCGGACCATGTTGGGACATTTTGTAAGTCCGGTAGTTCTCAATAATTGTGACATATGGTTCCAGCTACACCTCATACCGCGAGAGCCACAATGGCGATTCTGCGAGAAATTTTCGATGACCGCATAATTTCAAAAAATGCTGATTTCGCCTGGGCACCTCGTTTCCCAGATTTGACGATCCCTAATTTTTTGTTGTGGGGTTTCTTGAAGGCCCAGGTTTACGTCAGCAAACCACAAAACATTCAGGAACTAAAGCAGAACATTAGCACATAAATTCCAAAATTGGAGCCAGAAACGTTGCGCAATGTAATGCAAAATGCCTTAAAATGAGCCATTCACTGCCAACAGGAAAATGGAGGTTATTTAAAGGATGCCATTTTTCACACTTAGCGTAAAAAATTTAATAATTTATACTTTAATCTAAAAAGAAAAGAAAATAACAAAATTATAAGCATTTCAAATCAGTCAGTCCAAGTTGGCCCACCCTGTACATGTTCAGTGCATCTATCTAAACTAACACACGGTATTACAAATATTTGAATATTAATTAGTTATAGTGTGTCTCTCCATTTTTGTATTTATTTATCGTGACCTTATAGCCTACTGGTGATGATATAGATGAGTATGAAGTGATAGAAACGAAAGAAACTTAACTCGGTGGCTTGGGATGCTTCTGATATCTGTAGGTGTGAATTGGTTTGATGTCTGAAACAGGGATGAAAAATCGTTTTTTAGCATTGTATCAAAAGTTTTAAAAAAAGTGTATTGAATTTTATACTTTTCTTATTTTTTTCAGTATATTACTTTTTATGCAAGAATAATTCAAAAATAGCATGTTTAAAAATAAAATAAATAAAATAAAAAAAAATACATTTATATATTATATTAAGTAAGAAAAAATATGAATAATGATATATAAACCTCCTTAAGTTCGTAGGAAAACTTAAACGATTCTGATTCAAGCTAATTATAACAAAAATATAATAAATTATTAAAATCAAAATTATTCCAAAAGTACAAATTGGAAAAAAGAGAAATAAATTGTTGCTCCAGGCTCTCTATCACATATAAAAACTCTTGAGAAGGGCGTGCTAAATGCGCACCCTCATATTCTTTGAAATCTGTAAATATGGAGGAAACACTAGGTTTCTGACTTAATTTCAGCTCACACTTGTGTTTTGTCTGTTTTTTTAAATTCAGCCTGTAAAATAATAAAACGCAGTTTTGTAGTCAGATTCGGTTTTGAAAATATTGTTTACATTGTTCTTCTTTTCGGGTGATTGTAACTGCATTTCAACATCGGGAAGCTCTAAATTCACAGTTGGCTCGCAGTTTCCATGAATTGAAATGGAGTTATTTCCTCCTCGGTTGCGTAAAACCGCCAAGGTATTTCCCAGACAATCTTGATTTGAGGTTTCTCGTTAAAAGGAACTGAATCCATCTGCCCTTAAATCACTTGAAATGCATCCCTTTAAAAATCGCATCTTTCTAGTTACAATGGCAGCCTGATCAAAGAAACTAACATTTTGGAAAAATATTTTCATTTCATTCAAGAAACTGAGTGGCTCTTCATTTCTAAAAAATTACCTTCTGGATTTTTTGGGGTCTTTTAACTTAGACGAATTAAAAATATGGTATAACCTGTCTAATCTTTCGATCATTTCAGCGGTAATGATAGATATATTATTATATTTTTAGATTAAAAAACAGTTGACCTGTATCTTTTAAAAAACACGTACACTCTCATTTGTTTGCTCTGAGAAGTAACTTCACTTGTTTCGCACGACTGACAGGAATTCAAGTCAGTACGCCTTTGAAAATGCATAATGAAAAAAACGTTAGCACCGCCAACCCAACCTTATTGCAAAACCAGTGACACCAACCACCATGAAAACTAGCAAATAAACAGAGTCAAATCATTTTTATTGTTACTAGGCCGAACACCGGATTGCATTATTTTTACTGAAATCAAAGCAAAGAAGAAGCATTTATTTTCATATTTTTGACTGAAGAATAATTTAAGAGGTTAATAATTAGGTGTAATCAGTAAAAAAAAAATCAGAAAAACCAGCCAAAAACCATTAAAAAACATAGGGACGGGCTACAGTCCGCTTGGGCGAACTGTTGGATACCCTATTCTTATTTTTATCCCTCATAAGTGTGTGTGACAGAAGTCTAAGTATGGTTGAATTGTTAAGAACGCTCTACATATTTTGTTATATCAAAATTCGATTTTTTCCAAAATTTTGTTTTTTTGAGTTTGTGGGCGTGTCTGTGGGCGGATTTCAAAAATTATTTCGGGACCCTAGAGAGTATATGGTTAAAATTTCTGCTCTCTAGGTCCAGTTTAAAGGCCTAATTTTTGCCGACAGACGGACGGACGGATGGACGGACCTGGCTAAATCGACATTACTATCGATGCTGATCATAAATATATGTAGTAACTTTTAGGGGTCTACGGGCAATATTAAGGTATGTTACAAACTATGCGTCAAAATTAATATACCCTTAGAATAGGGTATAAAAAGCAAAACAGGTACCACTGCACGAAGTGAAAAGATACACACAACGAGGATCAAGTCGATATGTCCTTAAAAAAGCATTATAAAAAAACCCACAATCATTCGCCTTACGAAGCACGCCGCATTTAGTGCTACAGGCAAAATAATATTGTGTACCCTTTTTTCTACAGCGGTCGTTCCATAAGATATTCTAGGCTTTTTTCTGCATTTTGCTTTGTAGTATGTAGTAGGAAATGCATATGTAGAGAGTGTGTCCCTACTCCCTACTCATTATGGATATACTCTGCTCTGCACCAAACCAGCGGAATCAAACAAATAAAACAAATAACAAATATGGCACCCGAGTCAGCTCACCGCTCACTTACGTTGATTAAAAGAAATGTGACATTTCAAAGTGCCACCAATTAAACGAGAAATAGGTTTTTGCATTGAATTACAGAAAATGGGTGTGCTCAGCGAAATTCAATTAAGATCGAATCCATTGCATTCGATTTTTGGTAGAAAATAATATTTTATAAGGAACATATCCTGTTATATTTATTATCAGCGCAAAATTGTATCGAATTGTATAAAAGTGTATTTGTGTACCTAAGCAAAGTCAAGTGTATCGAAAAAAGTACAATCGTATCGACTTTTGCAACCCTGGTCTGAAATGGGAAGTTATTTAATGCATGGAAATTAATCAACGGCATTATTTACTTATATGCCTTGTTTTGCTAAACACCAAAAATAGTTAAAAATTACAGAATAGACAGATGCAGGCAATTATGTAAAGGAAATACTTTGAACACTAACAAAAAACGATTGAATAGGTTAATAGGTAGGATTGGTATGGAAAAGTTGTTTTACTGATATAGAAGATGTTTTGGCAATGATGCTTTCTATAAGATTCAAGCATCTTTTGACTTTCATTCACTTTTTATGTTCTCTGAGACATGTCATTTGTTCTGGTATGTCATAACTACTTTATTTATGTAACTTAAAGTTACCAAGAATTGATGAGCTCTAGAGTCTGACTGAATATTTTATAATTAATCATTCGGGTTGGGTTAAAATCAGGTCAAAGGTTTTTGTAGAAGCCGAATGTTGTACTTTTAAAATTTTTGTGAAAAACAATTGTTATAGAGGCGTTTTTTCTGCAACTCAGTATTAACTCACTCTTTGAGAACAGAAAAAACGATCAATACTCACACCAAACTCACTCTATTTTCACTGGAAAAATAAACAGTTTTACGAGTATCCCCCAGTGTTATCGATAAGCGAATTCCGTCGCCTTTTTTGCTGTAGTGTCGTCCACATTTTTTGCGACTTCCGTCGCCTTTTTTGCAACTGTCGTCCCCTTTTTTTTGCGACTTCCGTCGCCTTTTTTCCGATTATGGTCCACTTTTTTGCGACTTCCGTCCCCTTTTTTGCGACTCGTTGCTGTAATTGAAGTTTAATTTAGAATGTTCATAGTAAAATATCAGTGATTACGATATAGTTACTAACATACTTACTTATCGGACTCCCGACCCGTGGAGAGTCTCTGCCCGAGACACTGCAGCTTTCCATCCTCTGCTATCCCGGGCACGCTGCTTCCAGTTGTCCTGACCAAGCACTCTGGCATCCGCGATGGCTTGGTCTTTAAAACGTAGGTTCGGTCTTTCCTGTCGTCTCGAACATGGGGGCTGGGAGTCGAAGATCCTCTTCGCTGGAGCATTATTGTCCATTCGCTCGATGTAGCCTAGCCAATGTAGTCGACGTGAGTTTGCTTTTTGGACTACATCCACATCTTGGTATAACATAGAGTTCGCGGTTGTATCTTCTTGTCCATTTGCCCTTTTCGCACACAGGCCCAAATGTCCGACGGAATATATTTCATTTCCAAAGAACCCAAAACTAGCTCTCCTTTCCTGCTTATCGGCCAGCGTTCGGAGACGTAAATCAGAACTGGCAGTATCGGTGTTTTGTAGAGCTTACACTTGGTCTTCCGAGTTAGGAGTCTTAAACCCATTTGCTTTGCCAAACCCAAGTAGCGACGGTTTGGTAGCGTAAGTCTTCTTCGGATCTTCACTAAGGAATCATTTGTGGATTCGATGTTTACTCCGATGTAGGCGAACACTCTTACGGTAGTAAAAGGTGCTGCTATCAACAGTAACGTTTTGTCCCAGTCGGTGGACAGATGTTTATTTATCGAAAGCAAGTACTTCGTTCTGTCCTTATTGACTTTAAGGCCAACCAATTTTGACGGTTCTTCAATCACCACACTCAGAGAAAAATACCATAAAAACAATAGGATTTTCGATTAAATCAATTGTTTTTTACCATTGTTTTTAGTCAATAGGATTGGTACTATTGAATCAATAATTTGTAAACTAATGGTACGTTCTTACTATAAATTCAATGGTGTACGACTATTGGTTTAATAGTGTGTCTTATTAAAAGGTTAAAAGTTTGTACCATTGTTTTTTAGTCACACTATTGAATTAATAAGATTCACACACTATTGCTTCAATAAGATTCCTATTGATTTAAATCTGTACATCCTATTGAAATGATAGTATTTACTATTAAAATAATAGGACCAAGCTTTTTAAAACAATTAGATTATACTATTGTCCTAATAACCTTTAAACCATTGTTTTTATGGGATAACTATTGATTCTATGTGGCTGGTCCTTTTAAATCAATAGTATTTACTATTAAATACGAGTATGTTCTATCATACTATTGTTTTAATGACCTATAAACCATTGTTTTTATGGGATTACTATTGATTCAATGTGGCTGGTCCTTTTAAATCAATAGTATTTGCTATTGAAACTGTTCTATCATATTATTGTTTTAATAACCTAAAAACTATTGTTTCCATGGAATAACTTTTGAAACAATGCGGCTGGTCCTTTTGAAATGTATGGTATTTATGAATGGCTAAAACAATAAATAGGTTCTCATTCTAAAATATTCAATCAATGTTGTTGCAGCTCAATCTGAAAATCCGTCAGTAGAAAACGAAAACATCTGCGTTTATAAAAATTAATTAATTTTAAAGCAAAATTACATTTTTATTGAAACGTTTTTATGTTTTACATCAAAGCAACTATAATGACACATTGAATATTTAATTTATTGAGTGGCTTTCGGATTTTGTAGTCTATTTCAATCTGGAATATTAGAAGATTATGTTTCGTTTATTATAAGAAGGGCATATTTTCGTATTTTAATTTAAACTATTGTTAAATATACTGAAATTGTTAATTTTAATAGAATTAAATTACTGAAGAATTGATGTTTCAATTAAAATAATGATTAAACTAACCAATGCATGTCCAAGAGCCTGTTTGAAAAGGGGCCATTTCTTAGGGAAGTTCACATTTCCGATCTTTATGTCTTTTTGCATTTGCCTTTCTTTTAAACATCACTCCATGGCTCATTATTATACATCAGCCATATGCTGGTCTGCTCAACATCTTTATCCAACGGTTCATGGTTCATTTTTCCATCGAATAATATTACATCTGCACTATAGCCGCCTTCTATCAATATACAATTCTGTATATTTTGCCTTTCCATCTACTCGTATAATTGGTAAAAATATTGCAACAGTCAATGTCGAAAGAATAAAATAAAACAAACTTTTGACTGGACCAGAAATCATATTTCCTTAAAGCGTGGACATTATTAAGAACTATGTTTATTAATGGAACATACTCGTACTATTAAAACAATGGGATTCCGATTTAAAAAATGAGTTTCAATGAGATGTACGATTAATTCACTAGGAATCATATTGAATCAATAGGATGTGTACCATAAAGGTAAACGTTTGCGTTTAAACCATATGAATGATTAAATTTAGTTTCTTCTTCTATGGCACTTATGAAAAAACAAATTATAATCACCGTGAAACATAAGTATATAAATTAATAATTATTTCTAGATAGCGTACCTTGCTTGCTAATTATCTTGCAAATACATATTTTGTTATTTATGTTCTATTCAATAAATGGTTTTATTTGCTTGCAATAACATCCTACTGCTTTCAATCGCGACACTGAAACTTATGACGAAATCATTGAAGCTTGATAATGTCCAAGCTCGATCTGCGTATATTAATGGTACATCTATTAAAACAATGGGATTCCGATTAAAATAAATGCATTTCAATGGGGGATGTAAAGGGTTTTTCAATAAGAGCGCTACAAAAGTTTTTTTTAAATAAAAACGGTTTTGGATATCAATGAAATTCTTTATTCCTGTGAAAGTACGTTCGATGCCATTATGTATGGAACTCGATTTCTTTTGCATGGCCACCACGGGCACGCTTGCAGAAGTCCAGACGCTGAACCCAATTTTCGACTGTTTTCAAGCATAAATCAGCCGAGACTGCTACAATTTCACGTCCGATATTCGTACGAAGTTCATCAATCGTCGCTGGCTTGTTGGCATAGACCATAGACTTGACGTAGCCCCACAGGAAATAGTCTAACGGCGTCAAATCGCACGACCGAGGCGGCCAAGCGACTGGACCATTTCGCGAGATAACACGGTTTCCAAACTTGGTTTCCAATAAATTGATTGTGGCATTCGCTGTGTGGCTTGTGGCGCCGTCCTGTTGGAACCACATGTCCTCCAAGTCCATATCATCCAATTGGGGCCAGAAATATTCGGTTATTATTGAACGGTAGCGATTCCCATTCACAGTAACGTGCCGGTCTTGATCATCACGGAAGAAGTACGGCCCAATGACGCGGTCGGCCCATAAACCACACCAAACCGTAATTTTGTCGGGATGCAATGATGACTCATGGAGTACGTGTGGATTGCTGCCTGACCAATACCGCATATTGTGTTTATTGACGAAGCCATTCAGCTAGAAATGAGCCTCATCGCTGAAGATGATGAAATTGGACGTAGCGCTCTTAACGTTGAGGCCACTGACTCCGAATTTCGGTAGTAAATTTTAATAATTTCGACTCGTTGTTGGCTCGTATATCTTTCCATCATGAAATGGCAAACCTTACTGAAGAGAAATGTCAAAATAGCGGCGTCGTTTGCTGTCCCTGTCGCTCTACTTTTGTAGCGTCCCTGTTGAAAACCCCTTTACGATTAAATACACTAAAAATCATATTGAATCAATACGATGTGTACCATTAAAGTAAATGTTTACCGAACTGCATGAACAAAATATTGACACTTATAAGTAAAAACAAATTATAATCATGTTAATCTATAAATTATTTATTATTTCTTGATAACTTACCTCGTTTGCTATTTATGTTAAAATATTTTGTACCTATATTTATATTCTTTTCCAATAAATGTTCTTAATTGGTTTCACTTTCACTCTACTTTTTACAATATTTGCGAAGTAATGCGAACATTAATAATGAGCCTTTTTTTTTGCCTAATTCTGAACAATAGTATCAATGTTATTAAATTAAAATCAAAAACTGTTAAATTAATGGTCCGCCCCATTGAACTTATGAGACACAGTATTAATACTATATTTTTTTAATCGTATCACAACTATTAAAACATTAATAGTATTTAATAATGGGACAATAGTATGCGTCATAAAATGTTAATGGTAAAATACTATTAAATCGATAGTATTTCCCATTAAATTAATAACGAATACCCTATTAATAATAAAAGTATCAATACCATTGTGATAATAGCCTGCATCTCTTTGATTTCATTATAAAACTATTGTTTTAAAAGGAAAATCTTATTAAAACGCGTCTTATTAATCCAATGGTCGTACCATTGACGATTTAATGGGATGCTTTTCTCTGAGTGCATGAAGCCTCTAACACGGCACGATAAGATCGGCCGATGATGTCGATAACGTCCGCGTATCCCACTAGTTGGACGGATCTGTTGAAGATGTATGTTAATGAGTGCTTAACGTATGATACACGAAAATTATTAAAAACTGCAACAACATTGAAGACAAAGAAGGGCTACAAATATGTACGGACGAGGAACGGGACTGTTTGCATGCGGAAAGAAGAGGGTGTCAATTATGTAAGAATAAATTGTGCTGCGGATTTTCTTAAATTATGAATGTTGTTAACTCTCTCTCACGTCCAATCTCTAATGCATGTGAATACCCAGCTGATCTCATTAATCCGGTAGAATGTTGTTTTTGTTTACATCAAAATATACGTAGCTTGAGAAAAAATTTCTCAATTTTCTTAGCTCATCTTGATTCGTTGTTGAATTTACCCGTTGTAATAGTCTTGAGTGAAATTTGGATATATGAAAGTGAACTTGAATTGTATAAGATAGAGGGTTACAACTCTCCTTTGGCAAATTGTAATGAATCGTATTGTGCAGGTGGTGTTGTCGTGTATGTGAAAGATGGGTATGTGTGTGATAGCCTTTGCATTAAAATATCTAGCGCTGATGTATTAAAATTATCGTTTGTTTTTGAAAATATTGATTACACTTTTTTGTGCATTTATCGACTTCACAGTGTTGCTAAAAGTATTTTCATTGATGAACTAAGCCAAATTCTTAGCACGACTCCAGCTAAAAATTTAATTGTTGTAGGAGATATCAATATTGATATTCTTAATGAATGTAACATTGAAACAGAAAGCTACTTGTTTGCTATGGCCTCGTATGGTCTCAAAAGTTTGATAAACGAACCTACCCGTTTAACCGATTCCTCTTCGAGTTGTATTGGCCACATTTTTTTTAGATCTCAAAGGAACAATAAAAATATTTTTAGTGGCCAAGTACACGATTTTAAGCTGACAGATCATAGCATGGTTACCCTAAATTACTCTTCTGTTTACAATCGTCCTGGAAGCCTTAAATCCGCAACCGTTAAAGTAAAATATTATATAGACTATATGATGCTAAAAGAATTGTTAATCTTTGAAGGTTGGGAATCAGTTTATTCCGAAAGTAATCCTTCTATTGCTTTTGACCTATTTATGGACACTTTTCAAAAACACATCAAATCGAGTTCTTACCAGAGAAAACTGTCGTGTAAAAAGAAACATTTAAAACCATGGATGAATAATAATCTCCTTAATAAGATTGCAAAAAAGAAAAAGTTGAGCTTAAAATGCAAGAAACATATAAATAATATAAAACTTAAGAAACATTACGGAACTTTTTGTAAATCCTTAAACAAAGAGATCGAAGATACTCGTTACAATTTCTACGGTGATATGTTTGCTAGAGCTGAAGGTAATGTACGCGAAGAGTGGAGAGTAGTTGATAACATCTTGGGTAAGGATAAGAATTCTGTTAAAATTGATACTATTGAAGATGAGGGCAAAATTGAAAACGATTTAGGCAGAATTGCAAATAAATTTAATGAGTATTTTACCGAAATTTCTAAAAATTTGAGCACAGATGTCGAACCTTGTATAAATTGCAATTGTTCCTCTTCTTCAGGCATTTTTGTGGATGATGTTCAATCGAACAGTTTTGTGTTTGATGCGATTACACCCATAGAAGTTCACAATGCTATTTCGTACCTAAAAAATAAAACTTCTTGCACAAGTGATGGTGTTTCAAGCAGTTTATTAAAAAATGTTTCCTGGTATGTGGTTGATATATTGTCCTTCCTCTTTAATAAAAGTGTAAATATGGGTTGCTTTCCTGACCATCTAAAATGTGCTGAAGTTCTACCCCTTTTCAAAAAAGGGAATAGAAAAAATGTTTCGAATTACAGGCCAATATCACTACTTTCGACCTTTTCCAAAATTTTTGAGAAGTTAATCAAGGTTCGAATTGTCTCATTTTTGAATAAGTTTAACTTCTTTTGTAACAATCAATTTGGTTTTAGAGCAGGTTTGTCAACTGAGGACGCCATCTTACGGGTGTGTAGTCAGCTTTATGGAAGTTTAAATAACAACAAATCAACTATTGGACTATTTATTGATATGACAAAAGCGTTTGATCTGGTCAACCACGATATTTTGCTAGCTAAACTCTATAAAGTTGGTTTTCGTGGCAACATTTTTAATTGGCTAAATTCTTATTTAAGGTATAGAACACAAAGTGTCATTATTGAAGGGATCTCAAGTGAACCAAGATATTTAAAGAACGGTGTTCCTCAGGGATCTGTTCTTGGCCCTCTGTTTTTCTTGATATACATAAATTCTATTTTCAAACTCAAGTTAAATGGTACTTCAACTGCTTTTGCGGATGACATAGTTTTTACGTACGAATCTGAAACTATTTTCGAAAGTATAGTAAAGATAAATGAAGATCTTGAAATCTTACGATTGTGGTTTACTTATCATAAATTGATTATCAGTGAGAAAACTAAACTGATGTGTTTTAAGGTATCTGACAATAGCCTGAATGATTTTAATTTATGGTTTCACGCTCACGATTGTAAACAGTTCTCCTTACCTTTACATAAGTGTGGAAAAGGTAATTTTGTAGGTGGTGCGCATTGCACTGAGCATTGCATCAAAATCGAATCGGTTCAACATTTTAAATATTTAGGTGTTGTAATTGATTTCAACTTAAATTGGAAAAATCATATTCAAACGATTAAAAATTATTTGTTATTGGTCACACGTAAAGTGTATTTATTAAAGCCTTTTTGTTCTCAGGAAGTTTTAACAAGTATTTACTATGGTCTTGCACACTCGAAATTGCAATACGGCATAACAAGCTGGGGGGGTTCTTATACCAATACTATGAGACCCTTATTAACGGCACAAAAACATTTAGTACGAATTATTTTGAATCAAAATCGTCTAGCTCGAAGTTGGCCTTTATTCAAAGAATTGCATATTCTGCCAATCAGGCATTTATATGTTTTTAAAGAATTCTTTAAGCAGAGCGGAAATATTCCTAGTAGGAATATTCAAATGTACAATCTACGCGTGAACAATATGAACTTAGTAAATGTACCCTTCGCACATAAAACACATTTTACACATTTTTACACATATTCGGCTCCAAATTTTTTTAATAAATTGCCTTTATTTGTAAGAGATACGCGACGTTTTTCACATTTCACCAAAAAGGTTACAGACTGGCTATTCACGTTAAGCTATGAATTTATTGAATCCTTTGTTTAAATCATTTATCTCATCAACAGCACAAAATTTTAGTAATATGAAATGAAATTGTAAATTATATTATTTATGAATTGTTACGTATGATTTATTAATATCAATTAAATTTTTGATTTTTTTTTCTCCCCCTTTTGCTTCATCTAAATTTTAAATCGGAATTAAATTAATATTTGATTGTCACCCCACATCAAATAACAAATGAAATATTAATCTTGATGTGTCATTCACCACTACCTTCAAGTTAAAGAATGAACACGAATATTCAATAATCATTGTTATAGTTCTAAGTTTATGTTACATATATGATATGAATAATAAAATAAAATACAAATAAAATACAAAAATACAAATACAGATAGTCCCTTCCTATTCGACACCAGCCCTACGCACTATCTGCTCCAGCACGGGATTGAAGAAGTCACATGACAGCGCATCTCCTTGCCGGAATCCGGTACAAGTTTGGAATAGTTTGGAAGAACTGTTTCCATACTGCATATCGCACCACGTATTTTCCAGCGTCACGCGACACAACTGGATCAGTTTTGCCGATATCCACAATTCCGCCATCGCCACGTAGAGCTCCTGACGATTAATGCTATAAATACTTTCATATGCGGCTTAAAAGTCGATGAAAAGATGGTGGGTCTTGACTTGAAATTCATTGGCCTATTCCATTAGTGTGAAGATTTGGTCTTTTGTGGATTTGCCGGGCCGGAAGCTACCCTGGTACGTGCCAATAAGTGTGTTGCAAAACGGCTTCCAACATTCACACCGTACTTTCCAGAGGATCATATGCGATTATATGCACAGAGGAATATATGCGACATTTAGCCTCGATAGTTCTTGCAAGTTATGGTATAATTAGGAACATGAAATTTGATTGGATTGTAAGCCAAGTGGCCACATTTTTGGCCATATTTGACAGAAATCTTAAAAGGTTTTTACCAGGGAAAGAGATCTGCCCTTAACACTGTTTTGAATGAACGCACCGTTTGCGCGCTAAAAGCGAAAAACCACTAGCCGATCAACCTCTTAGTCGCTTAGATAACTATTAAGATTCCCAGATGCAGTTTTGTTTTATGGGAGAGAGTCGGCCATATACAGAGAAGGTTTAGTGTGGTATTCTATTTCTCTTCGTCCATGCAGCTTCTAAGCTAAGCCTTGATGTGTGCTTGCCTATTTGACAGTGTCTAGTGAAGGTAACTACAACGGAGCATATTTAGTCGGTTTAGCGAGATTAAACACTTAAAGCGGTGCAAGTCTAGCTTTGTCCAGATCAGCTTTGTCGCCAGCCATGTTATGCCACTGGTCCACCTAACGTTTTGTCCTTTCGATTGTATATTGCTTAAACATAAGTTTACATAGCTCCATATTGGCATACCAAGGGTAAGTTTTCTACTAAAAAGAAGTAATGCAGTTTCTTCGTTTCGAGTTCATCCGCCTTACAGTTCCCTGTTTCCCGAAATGTCCCATTACCCCGGCACCTAGCACTGGTGAATATTGAACTGATCCACATTCTCCTTAAAAGATGTTCGGCAGTTAAGGGCTACAATGGAGTTTAAAGAAGCTTATTCCGGGGGCTTTATCGTAGCTTGGCTACTGAGAAGATACGGATGTCCTTAGCTGATATCACGTTACTCTTCAGCCATGATAGGACTTCTTTGATTACCATGACTACCATTAAAAACTTCGAGTCGTGGCTTAGCTATAAAAAGAGCTTATGAAAAACAAGGCCACCGGTTTCGATGGCTTACCAACAGCTCTTCAACTATGGAGGTGATATTTTTGGTAGGGTGCTTGATGACTGGCCTTCATCTTTAGCAACGATGTTGTGAAACAGACTATAGGAATCATAACCCTCCCCACTTTACGGTTTCTAAGGATCACCTTTTGAGCATGGCGCGGCACACATCACGCACGGGCATTAAGGAAAAGCAGAATAGGACAAGAAACCGATGCACGTTTGTTTTGAATGTTTGTAAATCATTATGTGTAGGAAAAACACAGCGTGATGCCCCCATTTATTCGGCTTAATACAACCTACATATTTTAAAACTAAATAAAAAACTAAGACTTATAGCTAGGCCTTAAAAACTAGGACTGATTAGGTGGTGGAGGGGGCGAGGTGAAGGATTGCTGATTTGACGTAAGAGGTGCAGATATTAAAATAACAGAGGAGGGGGTTAGAATTTGCCTTCCGCAATTTTTTTTTTAATTTTGGTAGGAGCAAAATCCCCATTTATTGGGCTTAATGGCTTAAAGGTAAGAACTTCAATCTATGGTTTAAAAAAAGAGCTTATAACTAAGGAGTAAATCTACGGATGCTTAAGGAGATCGATTTTTAGGGAGGGAGTGCTGCGGTTGAAGTCAAAAACATTAAGGTTTGAGTTAACCTTCCGTAGCATACGTGAGATGGGTTGGTTGGAGACATACAGGTACGGTGGGTTGGAAGATAGAAAAGTCCTGGGCAACGTAGACTAGGAGGATTAGTCTTAAGGCAGATAGAGTTGTAAAGAGACGCGCAATCGACGGAGCCTGAAAGGAGTCGATGAATGAAGAGAATGTCTCCTGCGTTCCTCAAGGGTATTTAGGTTAATAAGTTTAAGACGGTCGCGATAAGGAGGTAAGATGAGAGGATCGTTCCAAGAGAGACCACGAAGAGCAAATTGAAGAAAACGACGTTGAATGCTTTCGATTCTGGATACATGAACTCGTTGAAAGGGACACCACGCTTGGCTAGCGTATTCTAGGAGGGCCGAACAAAAGTGATGTACAGGGATCTGGTCACGTATGGGTTGCAGAATTCTTTTAACGATCTTTTAACGAAGTCGAGTGATGAGTTTGCTGTAGGAATTATCTCATCAATATGCGAACGGAAGCTTAGTTCCCTGTCGCATAATATGCCAAGCTCGCGAATTGATTGAACACGTGATGTAGGTTGATCATGGAGCTAGTAAATTGGGGGAGCAGACTTGTTGCTCTTGCTTGAGAAGGTTATATACACTATCAGTTCTGTGCCGTGGAGTGCTTAAAGCAAGCAACTATCACGAGCAGAAATTTGCCGGCACTAAAAGTGCTCCCACAGGCTCATCATTTAGTGCAGGTGTTAGTAAGGACAAAACAATTAAAAATACAATAATTATGTCCCTATAAAATACTAACACAAACACAAATCATGCAAATAAATTAAGACATTAAGGTATTATTGCGCAAAATATTTTTCAGCTTAATTTTACTAACATGCAAGTCAATCACATGATCATTTATATTATAGATTCTACTCATGCGACTTATAGGCTCATGCCTCCCATAATTCGTTCTATGATGGGGGCTAAACAATAGATCAACACTACGTAAATTATGGGCACCACACCGAAAATTAAAGCCAATAGATGACAGCAAGTCAGGTGCATCTATTTGACCGGATATAAGCTGCTGTAAAAAAAATGATATCGCTATTAAGCCTTCGTTGAGAAAGGGGTAACATTTGAAGAAGCTTGATACGTTGACTGTAGGGACGAAGGTTAAATGGATCATCCCATTGAAGTCCTCTAAGTGCAAATCGAATAAATTTACGTTGAATGGCCTCTATTCGATTTGAATGAATGTTGTAGAACGGCGTCCAAACTTGTGAAGCATACTCTAGAATCGGACGGACAAAACAATTGTACAGTGACATAGTAACGTATGGGTCATTAAATTCTTTCGCCCACCTTTTTACGAAGCCCAGCATACTCGTAGAATTAGATTTATTAACAATAAAATTGATATGCTTAGCAAAAACCAGTTTGGGGTCGAAATAAACCCCAAGATCCTTAAAATTATCAATATTACAAAGAATATATTGAGACAGATAATATTGAAAGGTGGAAGGGATAGTCTTTCTAGAGAATGTCGTATGTTGACATTCAGTTGGGTTCAGGGATAAACCATTTTTATCACACCAATTGGCGAAGCTATTAATGTCAGATTGAAGAAAAATTCGATCTTGCTGACTAGTGATAGATTTAAATATTTTCATATCATCAGCGTAGATCAGGATATTACTGTGATTTATACATGCTTTAACATCATTAATGGCTAGTATAAATAGAATTGGTCCGAGGTGACTACCTTGGGGAACTCCAGACTCAGCTGTAAAAGATACAGATAGCGATCCTCTAAATTTGACTTGATAAACCCTTGATCTAAGGTAAGGTTATAGACTGACATTTGGATACATTAAGTTCTAGGCAGTTCTTAAGGCACCAATTGGAAACACTATTTAGATCTATTTGAAGGATGCTGGAGTCATGTTGCGAAGAAATGGTTTTGAAAAAGTTGGTGTCGTCAGCATAGAGAGCGAGTGTTGAAGGGTCCTTTCAAGATCATTAATTGTTAGAATAAATAAAAGGGGACCTAGATCCTAGATGACTGCCTTGTGAAACACCAGAGTTGGCTAGGAAAGGTGCCGAAAGAACGGACCTGAAGCAAACACTGTAAAAACTGTTTTCCAGGTATGAATCTATCCATTTTAGTAAAATGGGTTCAAAGCCAAGGGCAGACAATCTGAAAACTATTAATTTATGGGAAATCTTATGCCTTACTGAAATCTGTTGTGACAACATCGACTTCTTTACCACTTTCTATGGCTGAGAGTGTAGAGGATATGAATTCGACAAGATTAGTGGTCGTTGATCTAAATTTTAAAAAGCCGTGCTGGTTAGGGGGAATAAAAGACTTGCACGGAAAGCTTAAGGCTTCATAGAAGATACTTTCAAAATGTGTGGGTATATGTGAAAGTTTGGCTATGGGGCGGTAGTTTGTCACCTCGCTCATATTACACATTCGTGTTGTACGGCTAAGGAATGATTCTTTGTATTTGTACGTCCGAAATGAGGCTTAAGAGTGAAATGTATCCATGTTGAATAGATCCGACAGCTGCAGATATCGACGTCCCAGCTTGCGTATGTAGCTTCGGCCGAAGGTATTTGAAAACCAGAGTTCTGCTTCCGCCTGAAAACTCACCTTTTCGATCAGGCTGTAATGTTATAACCAAAAAAAAACATAGGGACGGGCTACAGTCCGCTTGGGCGAACTGTTGGATACCCTATTCTTATTCCTATCCCTCATAAGTGGGCGTGACAAAAGTCTAAGTATGGTTGAATTGTTAAGAACGCTTTACATATTTTGTTATATAACATTTAAAGGATTTTATCAAAAAAACATAGGGGCGGGCTACAGTCCGCTTGGGCGAACTGTTGGATACCCTATTCTTATTCCTATATCTCATAAGTGGGCGTGACAAAAATTTAAAGGATTTTATCGAAAAAACTAAGCTTTTGTAAATAAAAACGCTCCCTAGCTCAAACTTTGGTTTTTCAATAACATTGTTTTATTTAATTGTGGGCGTGTCAGTAGGCGGATTTAAAAAAAATTTAAGTATGAGCATAAAGGGCACCTAGAGAGTATATACTATAAATTTCAGCTCCCAAGCTCAAACTTTGGACTTTCAAAAATAAAAAATAAATAATTGTGGGCGTGTCAGTAGGCGGATTTTGAAAATATTTACACATGAGCATAAAGGGCCCCTAGAGAGTATATATTAAAAATTTCAGCTCCCTAGCTCAAATTTTGGTTTTTCAAAAAAAATATTTTATTTAATTGTGGGCGTGTCAGTGGGCGGATTTTGAAAATTTTATGTCCCAAACAGTTTTATGGGCCATAGATCATATATAAAAAATTTCAGCTCTCTAGCTCAAAATTCGATTTTTTCCAAAATTTTGTTTTTTTTGAGTTTGTGGGCGTGTCTGTGGGCGGATTTCAAAAATTCTTAAACTTGATTATTTCGGGACCCTAGAGAGTATATGGTTAAAATTTCAGCTCTCTAGGTCCAGTTTAAAGGCCTAATTTTTGCCGACGGACATGGCTAGATCGACATTACTATCGATGCTGATCATAAATATAGTAACTTTTAGGGGTCTACGGGCAATATTAAGGTATGTTACAAACTATGCGTCAAAATTAATATACCCCTAGAATAGGGTATAAAAACATACACGTCGCAATAAAATAGATTAATTCCCCATCCATCGATTGGAAGCAATCCAACTATACGATATAAACTGTATCAAATCATTTCCAAGGACTTCTTTTCGAACGGGCAATACCTCTTTTCCACATGTATCTTCACATTAATGTGCTTATGGCAGTCAATGTTTTATACGATAAACTATAAATAAAACAATGTAAAGACGAAAGTGATTAATATCATCAAATTGGATGGGCACTTCTGGGCAAGTGCATTATTGCACCGGCTGCGTACAAAATCAATTGCTACCCGAGCAAAACAGAAGAAGACACGTGAAGGATCCGCACTTCCAATTATGGCTATGTTCTTGTCCAATGCAGCAAAGGAAATCTCCTCTCGTCCGGAGTCGACAATGCAATCCTGCACAATGTAATGCGAAAATGATGACTTCAAGATAGGAACATTCAAGCCCTCGGACCGCAGAGGTGTTTTATGTTGACTTGTTTGCCGCAAGTGTTTGTATGAGAAGAGAAAAGAGAAAAATATATTTCAATGCAGCTGGTGCTTGTGCCACCAAAGATGTTGACGTCTAAAAAAGCCCAACAAAGCGAAAGGATTGATTGATGCGATAGGATGTGGATAAGTTTAGGGGAAATCGCATTTTTTTCTTGCTCACAAATTGTAAATTTGAAGTGGATAATTACAAAAAAAAAAAAATGATTGCCACGGCCGCCGCATGTACCAGAAACATGTGAGCAATTTTAAAATCTAATAATCATGTATGCGAGTGATTGGCAAGAAGCGATCCGTAAAAAAATAAAATTACCCTCAACTGTCAAACAATGAGAAAAGGCTTTCACTTGATTATTCTCCTTGATTGGAGATTGAATTATTAACTGAAAGTCTCTTGCGAATAAGTTTTGTTGCTTTTGTATTGTCGGATGTGTGCAGAATCGCGTAACGTTCGTGATTTGTTTTTCTTAACGCAAAGGTCTAGGCTTCATCCCTGGTAGTGAAAGATGCATTACGTATTCAAGGCATTGCATTGGTTGGGGAAATATCTTTGATTGGTACCTGTTCTATTCGGGGAAAGTATTTAGATGAAGACTTAGTAATTAGGTGCATATACCTCCATATACTTGTTTCTATTGTACGAGTTCCTTGGCATCGAATACTCGAGAACCTGGTGAAGGAATAAATAGTTTTTTTGTTATTTTTTTTTTTAAATATCCTTAACTTGCAGATTTGTATTTAAAGTTAAATTGTGGCACCATCTACCGGAGCAGTACCTACCTCTAAAGCTTTATCGCAGAATACCTTACGGAGTGAAAATGGGCCCAACCGGCCCATTGCTATAGAAGTTAATTTGTGGCGCCACCTACCGGGTCAACACCTAACTATGAACCATTTTCGCAACATATCAAACACACATACGCACAAAGAAGCTTTTGGCGCAAACAGCTTGTCGAGGGTCCAATGTCTAACTTGCCTTAACAGGTATAAGAATTTCCTTATAGGAATGAGGATTGATTAAACGTTTGGATTGTCTGATTTCCGGAACATTTTCCCAATGGGCTAAACGAAGTTGGTGTTCCCAATTATTAATCAGTCCTAGAGCGGTATTCCAGTTGCAATAAGTTTCTGGTCCTACGAACGCGGATTCTGAGCCAGCCGTAGCTAGCTCGTCCGCAGATTCGTAGCTTGTAATTCCCCGGTGCCCAGGTACCCAACCAAGTGTCAACTTGTTGTGTCTAGCTAGGGATTGCAGAACATCTTAGCAGCACTTGACTGTCATAGAGTCCATTGAATTGCAAAACAGGGCTTGAAGAGCAGCTTGACTATCCGAGAATATGCGTTTTCTGGCGCCCTTAATACCCTTTTCAAGGTTTATTCTGGCGCAGATCATATCTGGCAATTCAAATGTCCAGGTAAGTCCAGCGACATATTTAACATCTTCAAGCTGTCCCGCAAGTGTGAATGCAAATCCGTGGGTTGATACGAGTGGAAATAACCGGTGTCCTTCAAACAATAACCAATAATGGAAGCATGCATTATGTGTGTCGAAATCGTAAAAAAGAGGCAGGCCACTCCTGGATCACACATATGCAATAACAGCATCATGATGAATGGCCTCCGTGATGAAGTGATCTGAAACCGATAGGCTTTCCAATGTTCATTGAGTTTCAATCGGTGAACCCCACAGACGGGCCAGGAGGGATGCACTAAAGTGGGAGGATTATGATCCCCTTATTCCTGAACATAACCTCGTCGAAAAGGAAGAGGAAGATTCTGGCGCAGATCTTAATGGAATCTCTTTCTGCCTGAAACACAGTGGGACACATTCCCATAGGCACCGAGACTTTGGTGTTGGGTCCAAAGACACCAGCTCCATTTCTATATTGAATTTTTTATCCGTAGTCGGTGAACCGGACCAGACTTTTAGGGACCAGCGCCGGAACACCATTGGCCCAGTTTCCGCGGTCCAATATTTCAGCCTCAAAAAGTCTTCTAAAACAATACTTTCTAACCATAGTGTCCGGAATGGAGCAAAACATGTCCGTATATTTTGGAATTGGGTCAAGTATTTTCAGGTGTCCCACGAGGTCACCTGGTTTAAACTTGTATTCGAGCTGCAGCTTAATAGAGCATCTAGCAGCCGTCTTCCTTATGAAAATTTGTAAGGGTGATAGCCTCTAGTGCTGCAATTGGCAAGTTGTCATTTTTTTTATGTACATAAAAGGACGCCGTCTTTTAAATCTTCTGTGGCCTCAGACGTCTACTGTTAAGATCTCTCTCTGTTTCGGTCTTATTCTATCATTTTTTTCCAGAGAATGTTTTCTACAAAAAAGCAAACTTGTTTACAGTTCTGATCGCATATCTTTCCGGTGATGTTCTCCGGAGTGATGAGGCCAATGCTCCTTTCCATATCCCGTCGCATCACTCCCCACCCGTTGCAGGCGAATAAGGTGTGGTTTGCTGCCATCTGCTTCCTGTACTTCTCTTGTCGGAATACATCTGCCCAGATCTCGCATCCATAGAATAGAATGGAATGTAGTCGACATCAGGGGTTGCGTTTGTAATTTGTTATCTTCGAGGCTCGCTCAGATGTTGACATGATCTGTTGCCAGAACGTAAGCTTCATAGTAAGCTTAAGTCCTAAGTACTTAACTGTCTCCTTGGTTTTGATGACTTCAGGGCCGATTTGGAAATCGACGACGGTCGGAATCCTCTTTCTCGTGAAAGGGCTATCTCTGTTTTGTCCATTGCCAGGCTGAGATCATGCGCATCTATCCAAGAGTTCGCACGTCTCATTGCCTGGGTCAGCTTCCTTTGTGCTCTATCGGCGTCTTTAGATGTAATTACCTGGTGCATACTCTGCCAGAAAGGTAGGAGATCCTTAAGATATGCCTTAACAATCAGGAAGAGAAAAGTTGATAGTGATTTCTAGCGATCTTTTTATATCACTCCACCTGACTGAGATAAAGGCATTTGGCACGTTCAGCGTTGCCAGCAATACGGTCTTTCTTGAGTAGTGGTTTCTCTGTTGGGCAGTTCTGGTGCCCTTCACTACTTCCTCACTTGCTCTGATCGTGCCCTTCGGCAAATAATAACGGATACAGTTTGGAGTCCGTACCTTTTGCTTCAAGTTACAATAAACTATAAACAGCAAAGGGCTAATGACGCTTCCCTGGTGTACACAGACTTTGATTGGGAAATCCTCGGTAACTCGACCGGGACATCTCACTCTTGTCTTTGCTCATACATGTCATTAATCATCTGTACGTAGGTTTCTGAAACTCGCTCTTGTCTTGGCGCCACACATAACAGATTTTTTAATAATCAACCAAACGCCTTTTCAAAGTGAACCAACATATTAGATGAAAACAAATTAAATATTTGCCATTTAAAGCTCATTTTTTGCCTTAAACCTAGCTTATCCAACCATTTGTGTGTGCAAAGCTATATTTTTTCTACAAATGGGCCTATATTTAAACATCGAGTCGGGACGTCCAATTTTAAGAAGCTTCTCTAGTCAGTTTATATACGTGGATGTTCACCAGACTTAAGCAAGATGTGGGTCAGTGAAAAAACGTTACGTGTCATTGCGGAACTCTTCGCTCCTCGGTGGAGGAAAACCGACAAATGTTTCTGATCCTGATCTGACTTTAAAGCTTTTTTTTTATAAACTACGCGCACTAAAGGGATTTTTTAGTATCCTTACAATGTAATAGCTACACTGCGCGGTGGTTAAGGAAATTAGGATTAGAAGACAGGGAGCGATGCCAATGCACGTTGGTTTTGAATGTCTGTAGGTTATAATACGAAAAAAAAACAATGCGTGGAAGAGTATTCCACATTCGTGTTGTACGGCCGGGGAAAGATTCTTTGTACTTCACTGTACGTCCGAATACAGGCTTAAGGGCGAATTCATGAGCATTCTTTGCATGGCGGAAATGTTCTAGGGTAGAATGCAACTGGATATTTCGTTTGGGTACTTATGGTGCGAATAACGATAAAACAACGAAAGACAGGAGCCATTGCGACGATGACTAAATGAGTCAATCTATCTCGCGATGTCTGCGTCGCTAATGAGTTTTATCACGCGTTTTGGAATCCTGTTAAGTAGCTCAAAATAAGTTATTGGCGCACCAGACCAGATATGAGCATTGTTCTCGAATTTTGGGTGGACTGGTGCCTTATGAATTGTCAGATCAGAAGGGGTAAAATATTTCTTGCATCGCTTAGGTTAGGTTAGTTAGGCGGGCTGGCTGGCTTAGTGCCACGCTCGGGTCAATACTGACAGCCTCTACAGAGTTCTTCTTCCGTCAAGCGCAATTTTTCCATGTGATACCGCAGAGTATTGTGCCCCGTTAATATACCTACGTGATTTCCTATATCCTTTTTCATAAGACTCTCGGTTCTGGCTCCATTGAAGGTTGGATATATCATTCTTGTGGTACGGCAAGTATCTAGTGCCGTCCATCTAAGGTTCACCTCTCTTATTGCCTTTCTTTTCATCGCTTAAGGAAGCCAAGACATCGCAGCGTTCTTGGCGACATCGAATATGTGGCCGTTCCAACGAAGGTGGACATTAACACACCTACCGGTTTCAGCGATGCAAGTGCCGTTTATAGACATTGGCCGGGTGTATGTGGGTTTTGCTTTAATGACAGTAGACAGCATTACGTTTTGGAAGCATTAAATTCCACTCTATTGGCTGTACCCCACTGAGTTATGCTGTTAAGATCGGAATTAAATGAGCTTAACATACGTTGGCGTTCCCGAAGAAGGCGGGCGTGACCCAAGAAACGAATACGAGAAGCTAAGGGTACTCTCATCAGCGAAGGAATGGATTGAATTAGAGGTAACAGACAGGAGATAATTTTTAAAAATGAGAAAGAGAGTCGGAGACAGAACAGAGCCTTGGGGAGCATTGGCATTTACTTGGTGAGTTGCATACTTGAAAAGCTGAGTTACATTTAGACCCTGTATATAGAAATATGGGTGACCTTACCTTACTTAGGAAACACTAAGTCTGCTTTCGATCAACGTGAAGAGAAGTCTAAAGTTTCTTGTGATAAAAAAATCGCATTTCAGTCCGTCTGACTGTTAAGGTAATAAATTAAAAATAATTATAATAAATGAAACTGCAGCAAGTTGCAAAATTTCCCTTAAATTTACACTTCTTGCCTCAACTGTCTAAAAATCACCCAATTATTGAGAATTACAATAATTACCATCATCATAACCTTCATATCTACATATTGTCGCAATAACAATGCATTTTCCAAAAAAATTTGTAACTTTTCGAACCATCAAACCTCTACTAGCAACTAGCTTCAAACCTAAATTCGGTTGTCAATTGTCTAAACCACACTCTTTATGAACTTCGCCTCTTCAGTCTTCACCTTTCTCAACTTGTAGTTTTTTTATGTATTATGTTGCCTAGGCCCAACTTTTTCAATAACTCAGCCACCCTACCCTGAAGACCTGAACAAGTATTTTCTCTTTGCTCTTTCTTCGCTCATGCGCATGCCCAGTCAAACGACAAAATCTTCGCAGCTTACTGGAAAACAGCCGCAACACCATCTTAGTGATAAGCACTTCATCCATCCGTCCAAGCCGAACCCGCAT
This sequence comes from Portevinia maculata, assembly GCA_949715645.1. Taxonomy (NCBI): domain Eukaryota; kingdom Metazoa; phylum Arthropoda; class Insecta; order Diptera; family Syrphidae; genus Portevinia; species Portevinia maculata. Next base: position 135,608,546 of record OX454528.1, on the reverse strand, counting down.
CGCTGCTATACACAACGCAGCACACACCATCACGATCACGTATAGAAGTATCTCTTCGTGGTTTTTTGTCCACCAAATGAAACTTGCACAATTCAGTATAACGAAAGACCTCAACAGCGCCGGTCTCAATATCGCTTAGTGTCGTTTGTATCTCAAAGTGGCCGTGGTCACTTCTTATATTTCAAATCCATCGCACGGGCGCGTGAAGGTTCGGTTGTATCTGTGTTCGTTTATCAGGTGCGGAATAAATCGATTGATTTTACAGTGAATAAGAATATCTGTACTGAGTAAAAAAAAGAAGAGGAAAATGTAAATTAATTCATCCATAGCAACATTGTTTCTGGAATATTATTGTGTTCTCTACATGTGTTCCTCGATGTGTTAAGTGCTCTCTCGCTGCCGGAATTATGGCGCGAGCTATCGCGTAACTTAATCCAATTTCTCAGTGGATGAACAAGGAATAGTTAACCATTCTTGCACTTGAACCAGTTCTGTGGCAACTGACTGACGGGATTCCACTAAACAAAACAAAACAATTCAAATAAATACAAATGGAGTTGGGAAAGTCACGTAAAACAAGAGTCGCGACGCCGTCGTCTGCCACAACATCATCGTCCTCCTGCACAACAAATGGTGTTCAAAAGTTTTACACAAAAATTCGTCATAAAATCGAGGATCTACCGCCTAAGATCACTGCCAAACTGCATAAGACTTCCAAGCATTCCTCAGCATCGACGATGTCCCCAGTTGGGAAATTTACATCTCTAAATGCGACTTCTAAGGCCAAGACTAAGCACACTCAAAAATTAGTTACCAAATCTGTGCAAACATCTCCGATCAAGGACTCTCGTAAGTGTTCCAACTCAAGAAATGTGACAAAATCTGACCAAGATTCTTCTGTGTATGAAAAAATCGAAGTGGTCTCCGCCAATCCAAATGGTAAATCGAGCCTTCTCTATGTGGATAGTGATGAGGAGTGTCGACTCAGTTTGAATGATTCTAAAGTTTCCCTAGAGGACGAAATTTTCGAAGAGCTTGAGAAAGTTGCGCACGACGAGGCGAAACTAAGTGCGGTTTTGAAAAATTTTGACAAGATTTTGACGGATTTCAATCAAGTTAAATCGCCCAATACGCAGGAATATAAATCGCTAAATATTTCACTGCCAGCTGCTAGCGTATCTATAACTCCGTCGCCTAAAAAACTTCAAAAGTCTAAAACCTGCAGCATTATAGAATCACGTTGCATTTTGAAAAAGTCGATTTCCGATCTGCAGGATGACTTTGGTAAAGTTTCAGCTGGATCACATGGCCAAGCGAATTTTAACACAACCAAAAGTCTCTGGAATCTGAAGGACTTTGAGGAATTCGCCAAATCGGGCAAGAAATTGGAGAAATTCGAATATTGTAAGCTCCCTGTTTTCACTGGATTACACGCACTAAACAAATCCATTGGCAGCTCCAACGCAACCAGCTGCAGATCACCTGTAAAGATTGCGTCCTTACGATCAAAGAGTGTATGGGAGCTTTCAGGATCAACACAATCCATTTCGGTTAGTCGCAGCAGGATTCCAATTATGAAGGCTTCTTCAATCAGATCGCTTAATAGTCGCAGTAATAGTTTTTGCGATGTCCAGACTCCACAAAAGACGCGATCCCCACCTAGTGTCAGTAGAATTGTGAAAAATATCAACGACAAGTCGCCTGGTGCTTCGAAAACGTTCACTCGAGCTACTTCTTCACTGGCTGCGACCACTCCGAAGCTATATCAAACCACTCAGCGAAGACGAAGTTTGGCCACAGATGTTTCAACGCCTCATTCCCTAAACAAAATCGGCACTATAAGTACGAATAAGGCAAGTGCTGCTCCAAGAGCAACCATCAAATCAGCAAACAGTGAAGTGTCATTAAAGAAAACATCCCCAAACGCACGATATGTGCCTCTTAGAAAGCAACAAAGCAGTGATGTGCTACTAGACAAATGCCTTGAGAAGGGCCATGAAATTCTAAGAAAAGTCGAAGCATTTGGCAGTGTCACAAAATTAGATCGCAGACAAAGACCATCTCTTGTGAATGCAGCAAAAAAATCACCTTCCAGCTCTCCCAGAAATTATGCAAGAATCAAAGAACAAAGTAGTGCTAAGACACTTAAAGAGAAGAATTCCAAGGCTGCAGTCAACAAAATCATCGGCAGGATCAATGACTCGAGCAATTCCAAAGAACTGAAGCACACCGCCAAACCAGAAGTTAAAACAGCACCACAACAATCATCATCCTCTCAATCATCGAATAATGATTATATTTCCACGAATCAAGAACCTATCGACACACCACAGACCACTCTACTCTATGCCAAGGAGGAGACAGTGAAATTCCCTCGCCTCGAGTCGTGTAAAATCATTCCACCCATCTTGGGCAACACATCTGAGGAGCATGCCGAACTTCTGGTGAATGTGAAAACGAAGCAGCCCGATTTGAAACCTCCTCGCACCATCGATAGCATACCAAATAATCGACTGGAACATACTGATAAGGAGCCATATCCAGATTCTGATCATGACTCAGATGATTCTGGACACATTTCGAATGAAAATGACGAACTGCTAACCATCACTAGTGGTGATTGTGGCAGCAGCAGCAGTAGAAGTAGCAGCGATAGCACAGATGGTAGTTGCAAGGAGACAAGTCCTCCTCCATTGGGAGCATCATCACATCACCGTGTGGCAGCATCAGCGAAGATCAGTGAACTTTTGGAGAAATTCGAACACACCAACAACAGCCAGCGGCAGCAAAATCACCATCAGATGCAAATTCCGTCGAAGAAAATTTGCACTGCAACTAAAATTGCCGAAGTAGAACCAGTCAAATGCATACAGACACACATAGAGATTTATCCAACATATAGTAAAGAGGTAATTTTACGGTTGTTGTAAAAGATATTCGCTTGTTTAATCAAAGAGAGAAGGCATCTCTAAATTAGATACTTACACTGTGAAATCTATTACCTACTTAGTTTGGTTTGTTAAAATTGGGTACTCTAAGCTTTCTTTAAAACAAAAATATGAAATATAAATTTATTTACCTATATTTATTTAATTTTAACCAATGGATTCATTTTTATTTTTATTTATGTAGTTTTTTTTCCTGATTCTATTTGCTTCTTTAACGCTGGTTTAGTTGCTTCCATTTATGCTGCTTTGAAAAAAGTCTGTAGAATTTTCTATTTTCCAATCGGTGTTCGTGCGTAGTTTAAGATATTTTAATATAAAAATAAATAAATAAAATGTGTAATGATAAAAACTATGATATTGCTTTTTATTTACAATTTAAACTCCCTTTTTTAGTTTATTTGTTTGCCTGCTTTCAGCTTCCTTCCAGCTAGCTTTGAAACACTATTTAAAATATAATAGTAATAGTAAAATATATTCTATCCTAATTTATACTTTCTGAAAGGTGCGTTTTTTGGAAAGGAAAAAAATGCTTAAATATTCGTTGGTTGGTTTTAGTAGACCCGCTTTATTTCCTAGGCGCTACTTAAGGACTTGACAACTTCTTTTTTAAGTAAAATGCAAACTACTTGAGATGTTTCAAAAAAAATATTTATTGGCTTGAATAACTTTCAAAACATTTATGAATTGAACTCGACATATGTCCACCCCGGGAACGTATGAAGCGGTCGATACTTTGAACCCTATTTTCGATGACTCGGCTGCACATTTCGACCGATACGGCCGCTATTTCTGGTTCAATATTGGCTCTGAGCTCCTCTAACCTTGCCGGCTTGTTGGTATAGACCAATGACTTAATGGAGCCCCATAAAAAAAAGTCTAGCGGCGTTAGATTACACGATCTCGGCGGCCAATATACGGGTCCGATTCTCGAGGTAACACGTTCACCGAACTAAGACCTCAATAACTCAATTGTTGCACCCGCTGTGTGGCTTGTGGCACCGTCTTGTTGGAACCACATATCACTAATGTCCAATTCATTCAATTGGTCAAAGAAATAACGTTCCAACATGTCTCTGTAGCGAATACCATTTCCCGTAACGTGACGCTCATTTTCATCGACGAAAAAAAACGGCCCAATGACGCCACCGGCATGAAAAGCGCACCAGACAGTGACTTTTTGCGGATGAAGTGCTGTTTCATGAATCACATGAGGGTTCTCACCTTTCCAGTAACGCATGCGTATTGACGAAGCCGTTTAACCAAAAATGCGCTTCATCGCTGAAGATGATTTTGCGATGAAATTCTTCATTTTCTTCCATCATGTCCAGAGCCCAATTCTAGAACATACTTTGCTTCATATGATCAAGTGGCTTTAGTTCTTGAACCACATTGATCTTGCAAGGGTGTAGGCCAAGATCTTTTCGCAAAATTCGCCGTAATGTGGTCTGGGAGTGACCCAATTCTTTAGACCGCCGTGAAACTGACTGATTTGGTTGGTTTTCATGTTTAAGAGGCATGCCATCGAGGGAACTAACCTTAACTGGACAAATGGTAATACTTGCCTAGCGACAAATCAGATTTGGCCAAACCTTGATCTGAAAGTGCTTGATCTCTCTGAACAAACTGCACATTGGTGCTACTATTGGTGTCATCACCGGACACTGTGTTTTAGGCAAGCATGAAACAAGGCTTGGCGTCTTAATTGAGGAGGAGGAGGAGATTTTTCTCCAGCTTCTCTGCACCTGCCCTGCTCTCTCTGAAAGACGAAAAATCCATCTTTGAGCTTTCTTCAACGATCTGAATGATCTTTTAAACATTGACATTAAAAGTCTTTCAAGCTTTATTAAAAGCTCTGACTGGTTCAACGATCAGGCAATATTTAGATCCACTTGGTATCACAATGGAGCTTTTATTTTTCTAAGTGTGTCGGACTGCTCCTTCAACCTAACCTAACCTCGCGTTGAACTCGCCAACAAGGAGAATATCCGTGGATCTTAAGGCCTGCGGGATGTTGGAGAATTCATCATAATCACGCAGCCAGCGACTACCGTTTAGGCAAGCAGGAACTACACGATTTTTACTTGATTTTTACTTCCAGCAACTTAAAATGAACATCCACATCCTTAAGAAATTTGCGATAGTCTATCAGTTTACCTCAACTTCCCCGTTTAAATAAATTTTCTTTGACTGCTGGAATCCTTTTCACTTCTTAGACCATACAAAGCTTCCCTAACCTAGCCTCTCCACTGACATACACTGGCGATACAAACAGTAATTTGTTTTTCAGGACTTCAACGGATTTGTATTTGTGTTTTATTATCATCATAGCTTGATTTTAAGATTAACATCTTGTTTATAATAAAGCTTAGAATTGGACATATGCATATAATATTTATAACATAACGTCATGACTTAAAATTCTGTATGGCAATTATTGAATGAAAGATTGATTTTTTTAGCAATTCATAACTATGATTTAATATGATTTGTTACTGCTCATCTTTAGCTGAAATGTAGCAAATCAACGATGTCAAAATCGGAGTCATAACCTTGTGACTAATAAAAGGCCGCAAACTATAAACAATTCAAATGTGAAGTTTCATTGACCTTCGGTCTTGATGTCATAGTTTAATGAGCTGCTATATTACGATAATTGCTTTGATATAGGTACTTAAATATCTTTAAAGTTAAACTTTACCTATTTTAGCTTCAAATTAATTAATAGAGTGTTTTTTAAGAGCTGTGGGGTTTGAAATTAAAATGAAACACAAATGAGCCAAAGTCTTTTTTATTCGAGAGATAACTTTATGACATTTATGATGAAAAATCATTTCGGGCAGCGTCTTAGGGGCTGTTTACGAGAGCTCCAATTTTCGAAGACTTTTTCAAACATTTGATGCCGTGTATTACGAATAGTGAAGGCAATTTTAGCTTCCATCTCTTCTTGGAATCTTTTCGTCTTGCCGCAACGACTTAAAAAACAAACAGCACAAAATGCGTCAAATCATACGAACTTGATAGCCAGACCATACGTACTTTTCTGAAGGTAATCAGCTCTATCGACATAAAGCGATTCCATTTGAAGATTGCGCTTGAGGCATCCGTTTCGGATCAACATAAATAAAGCCTACGAACGCGTTCATTTGAAATTGATTCAGCTGCCTTAAATCCATAACAGTGTGTAAAAATTTAATACAATTTCGAAGTTATTCGCCGTGTTGACCACTTGTTTATACCCTATTTATTCTAAGGGTATATTTATTTTGACGCATAGTTTGTAACATACCGTAATATTGCCCGTAGACCCCTAAAAGTTACTATATTTATGATCAGCATCAATAGTAGTGTCGATCTAGCCATGTCCGTCCGTCCGTCCGTCTGTCGGCAAAAAATAGGCCTTTAAACTGGACCTACAGAGCTGAAATTTTAACCATAATACTCTCTAGGGTCCCGAAATGATCAAGTTTTCGAATTTTTGAAATCCGCCCACAGACACGCCCACAAACTAAAAAAAAACAAAATTTTGGAAAAAATCGAATTTTGAGCTAGAAAGCTGAAGTTTTTAATATATGATCTATGAATGATCCTAAAACTGCTCGGGATATAAAATTTTCAAAATCCGCCCACTGACACGCGCACAATTAGATAAAACAATTTTATTGAAAAACCAAAATTTGAGCTAGGGAGCTGAAATTTATAATATATCAATATATTCTCGGTATCGATATGAAGGAAAATGCGAATTCAATTTAAATTGTCTTTATTTTTCAATATAATTTCCCCTAACATCAATGCATTTGTTACATCTTGAGATAAGCTTTTTTAAACCCTCAAAAAAATAAATTTCCTCTTTCTCTGCAAAATACCCATTTATTGCCGTCTTGAGTTCTTCATCATCCGAAAATCTTTTTCCACGAAGACATTTTTTCAAATCCGGAAACAGGAAATAATCACTAGGGGCAAGGTCACACACCCGCTGCGAGTTTACCCCGTCTTTTCTTTTTAATTTCCTCCCGCAAATTATGCAAAGTGGAAGCGTAGGATGTGGCGTTGATGGTTTCACCTTTTTTTTTGTACTCAATGAGCAAGATTCCCTTTGAGTCCCAAAAAACTGTGGCCATGAGCTTCCCGGCAGACGGAGTGACTTTGAACTTCTTCGGGTGGTCTGTTCCTTTTTTATGCCACTGCATGGACTTTTGTTTGCTTTCAGGGTCATAGTGGTGGACCCATGTTTCGGCCCCAGTAACAATTCGATCCATTACACCGTCCGCGTTCTCACTACACATCCCCAAAAGCTCTCTACAGCATGCGATTCTCAGTTTTTTCTGAGGCGCTGTGAGCATTCGTGGCACCCACCTTGCACTGACCTTTGAAAGGTTAAGATGGTCATGAAGAATGGTGTGAATGGTACCAATTGAAAGCTTGGTGATCTCTGCCATCATTTTCACCTTTATTCGGGCATCCTCAAGAATAAGTTTTTCGACTTCTTTGATGCTTTCTCCCGTACAAGCAGTAGCCGGGGCGCCGGAGCGGGGGTCGTCTTTAATGCTCTCTCTGCCTCTCTTGAACTCACTTGACCACTTTTGCACAGTTGATAATGAAGGTGCGGAAACCTGGTAAACAGCCACCATCTCTTCATGAATAGTTTTTTGACTTTTTCCTTGCTTAGTGAGAAATTTAATTACAGCGCGATGCTCAATTTTCACCATCATCGTCTCAGTTGCCATTATGATTCTGTTTAACTAGAGATACGACGGGAATTAATAATCACATTTATATGAAATTTTACATGAATGCACTAAAATAATAGTATTACTTGTTAAATAAGTCAATTTATATATACAACCACAGCTTCACCCCGATACCGAGAATATATTGAACGCCCCTCGTATACTCTCTATGAGCCCTTTAAGCTCATGTGCGAATATTTTCAAAATCCGCCCACTGACACGGCCACAATTTAAAATCAACTTTTTGTGCAAATCCAAAGTTTGAGCTAGGCAGCTGAAATTTATAATATATACTCTTTATGCTCATGTGTTATTTTTTTTTTAAATCCGCCTACTGACACGCCCACAATTAAAAAAAACAATTTTATTGAAAAATCAAAATTTTTTTTTTGGATAAAATCCTTTAAATGTTATATAACAAAATATGTAGAGCGTTCTTAACAATTCAATCATACTTAGACTTTTGTCACGCCCACTTATGAGGGATTGGAATAAGAATAGGATATATCCAACAGTTCGATCAAGCGGACTGTAGCCCGTCCCTATGTTTTTGTTTTATTTTTAAAATACCAAATAACTGAACTAAACAAGAAATTGTATTTTTAACTTCCCAATGGAAGTTCTTGTAATAGGGCCGATTTAGTGAATCGCGGATTTTGAAATATCTCCATGTTTCAAGGTCACTAGAATCCAAATCCAACGTTTTTATAGAGATGTCTGGCTGTGTGTATGTACGTATGTGCTTTCGGAATTATGTTTCGCCACGATTATCTCCCAAAGAAGATATTGACATGGTACCGGCACCGATTAAGTTTCCAGCGAAATCGGTCCAGCTGTTTTTTGTTAGTTAATAAATAACTAAAATAATTTGCCTTTATTTGTACTATTTATTGTCATTTGTCATTGAGCAAATCATTATTACATTGTGCTCCGTTATTTCTTATAAAGGGTTTTTCAACAGGGACGCTACAAAAGTAGAGCGACAGGGACTGCAAACGACGCCGAATTTCTTGCCGCTCTTTTGACATTTCTCTTCAGTAAGGTTTGCCATTTCATGATGGAATGAGATATACGAGCCAACAACGAGTCGAAATTATTAAAATTTACTACCGAAATTCGGAGTCAGTGGCCTCAACGTTAAGAGCGCTACGTCCAATTTATGGTCGTCATAATCGTCCTAGCAGATCAACAATTGAGCGTCTAGTGGAAAAATTTGAATCCACAAGCACAGTACAAAATGTTCCCGTGCCAGTGAGACAAAGAAGTGCCCGTAGTGTCGAGAATATTGCTGCCGCTGAGGCTTCAGTTGAAGAAAGCCCAAATGTATCTCTCACACGTCGTTCTCAAGCGTTGGGCATCTCTGTGACGTCGTTGTCAATGATAACCGAATATTTTTGGCCCCAATTGGATAATATGGACTTGGAGGACATGTGGTTCCAAAAGGACGGCGCCACAACCCACAGAGCGAATGCCACAATCAATTTATAGGAAACCAAGTTTGGAAACCGTGTTATCTCACGAAATGGTCCAGTCGCTTGGCCGCCTCGGTCGTGCGATTTGACGCCGTTAGACTATTTCCTGTGGGGCTACGTCAAGTCTATGGTCTATGCCAACAAGCCAGCGACGATTGATGAACTTCGTACGAATATCGAACGTGAAATTGCAGCAGTCTCGGCTGATTTATGCTTGAAAACAGTCGAAAATTGGGTTCAGCGTCTGGACTTCTGCAAGCGTGCCCGTGGTGGCCATGCAAAAGAAATCGAGTTCCATACATAATGGCATCGAACGTACTTTCACAGGAATAAAGAATTTCATTGATATCCAAAACCGTTTTTGTTTTATTTAAAAAAAACTTTTGAGCGCTGTTATTGAAAAACCCTTTACATGTAAATGTACAGGTCTCCGTGTTCATAACAATGACTGCATTAATATATATTACACTTCGCTGTTATTAACAACATTTAATTTCCATGAACAAGTAAGAATGATTATCGTCCAATTGCCATTCTGTCTTATCTATCAAAAGTCTTTGAGGTTATCGTCAGCAAACAAATCAAGGAGTATGTTGATAGCTTAAATTTATTAAGTCCTTTTCAATCTGGGTTTAGATCTGGCCACAGTTGCATAACGGCCTTATTGAAGGTATCGGATCATATTCGCCTAGCCATTGATGATTACAAATTAACACTACTCACTGGCCGTTGATCCGAATATCCTATGTCAGAAGCTATCCCCGGTGTTTAATTTCTCTTACAGTGCAACTAAATTGATTTTCTCTTATTTAAATGATCGCGTTCAGGCTGTTTCATGCAATGACAGTCTTTCCTCCTTTCTACCCCTAAGAAGGGGTGTTCCGCAAGGTTCTATTCTTGGACCTCTACTTTTTTCTTTATTTATAAACGACCTGCCATCTATTATTAAATATAGCAATTTCCACATATATGCTGACGATGTCCAGCTGTATCTTGATTTTCCCATAGGTCTGGTTGAAGACGCTGTGCTGAAAATGAACGAGGATCTGGAATCGATAGTAAGGTGGTCAACGCAAAACCAGCTGGCGTTGAATCCTGCTGAAACAAAATGTTTACCAATTGGAAGGCAGCAACCCAATTTTGCTGACTTCCCCCCCATTTTGTTAAATAGGTCACAGGTTGAAATGGTGTTGAAGATTAAAAATTTGAGAATAATATTTGACAGCACTCTATCCTGGAGCGACCACATTAATAGTGTTATTGCAAAAATATATGGTTCACTTCGCGGTCTATCTAACTCTAGACTTTTCTTACCTGCAGAGATTAAGGCAAGGCTTGTCAAAGCGTTAATTGGGCCGATTATAAGCTATGGTTGCGAAATTTTTGCCGATTTAAACTCTGTATCGCTGCATAAATTGCAATTAGTACTTAACGCTGTTACCAGGTTTGTCTTTGGCCTCGGCAGGTTTGATCATATATCCGGATACTCGCGACAAATTCTCGGATGCAACCTACAGTGTTTTCTTCGTTTCAAATGCATCGCCTTACTCGTTAAAATTATAAAAAGGAATAACCCCAAATTATTTGTGTGATAAGTTAACGTTCTCGCAGTCAGCGCGAGGTACGACCTTCTGACCTAGAACGTACACCTGCCTGACAACGCGTCGTCAATTTTTCATTCATTCCGTAAGTCTTTGGAATCGTCTCCCTCTATCATTAAGGAACCAAATGGAACATATGCAGTTTTTACCTGTCGTTTTCTCCTTTTTATCGCAGGATAATTCTCAGATGTAATGTTTTATAATAGTTAAATTAAATTATGATGTTCACTTTTATTTTTATTTTTATTTTTTTCTTGGCAATTTAACTAAATATATAATTAAAATAAAACTCCTTTAATTGTCTCTGTAACATATACAATTATACATAATACCTGTACTTTTTTAAGAATTTATTCTCTTTGTACAGCGATGCAATTAAATAAATAAATACTAAAATACTAAAAAAACAATATTACAGAGAATTTTTTAATATTAAATAATTCTTAACCATATGTTACGGTTAACCACATTTCAAAATTTCCCACTAATCGCATAAATTATATTGATCCCACTGCGAAGTTAGTCGTGTGGACCTTGCGGGTCGGGTCGCACCCAGACCACTTTTTTTATTTTGTTTCTTTCAATTCTTAACAGTTTTTCATTTTAATTAAAATAGTCTGCGATATTTTCTTGTCTGAAAAATTGTCTGTTAAGAAGTGTTTTGTGTAACGCGTCATGTCTCACTGCAGAAATGTGTGTTGCATTCAATCGAAGAATTAGTCCGATAAATCAATCGGAATGGATACATCGAATGGAAATTTGATTCCGAACGGATACCTCGATAAGGCCGAATTTTGTCATCGAACACTGCATTCAATCACTCGATGGTTTCGTGGCATGTGGCACCTTCGTGTTAAAACCAAATGTCATGCAGACCATGTTCAGGTAAAGTTGGTGACAAAAAATCGTTGTTTATGGCTCTGGAGCAAACAGCGGAGGTGTGAACATTAAACCACCCCTGGGCGTCTTTAAGGGAAAAATCAATGAAAAGATCTTAAAAATGGCTGACCTCAGATGGCAGAACATAGTGGGACATAGGGTGTCAAGAGCCCTTTGGCCCCATTTGGATAAGAAAAGATCTAAGGAAATTCTAAAATTGAGCAGGGAACAGCTTAGAACAGTAATTAGGATTATGTCAGGGCACTGGCATGCTAGGCGACTTGGTCTGGTGGATGTGGGCACGTGCAGGTTCTGTGGTGATCTACAAGCCGAGGAAGACATAACACACATATTGTGTGAGTGCAAGGGTATAGCACGGAATCGTAGGAGGATTCTAGGGGAATACTTCTTCGAGGAACTAGGGGAGATGAGCGGCATAGACCATAGGAAGCTGGTTAAGTTCTGCAGGAGGATTGGGCTCTGTCTAGGAAAAGTTTATTAGGTTTTTAGGTTTTTCTCCAATTGAAGTTTTTTCAAGTGGTTCCCTAGGGATCGCGATGGGCCCTTCTGGTGCCTAGTGCTGTATGCGAATTGCATACCCCTTTTTAACCTATGACCTATGACCTATGGCTCTGTAGCGGAGACATTAACGTTAAGATTTCGATTTTGTATTCATTTTTGAAGAAACACGTGTGCAACTGTACCTGTTAAATAACCGTTGAGTTTTCTTAGCTCCAAAAGTGATAATTTTTGTTATAAACAAATCCAGTAAAAAAGAAGTTAACGGTAAAAATAAGAATCGACTTCCAACTGTTCAAGCGCCTTTATACTGAACTCACGACCCAAGAGATGATGGCTTCAGTTCTTGCAGCAATTGAATTTTGTAAACTTGTAAACCAAGATCCTTCCACAAAATCTTAAACAGAATCAATTGGCCAGGCCAGGTGCTTGCGCACAATGACGAATCAATGAATTAGGATTCTCTCAACACTGACCCTAATGGCTGCCGCCGCTATTGCATTCTGGGAGCAATCTGGCAGAGGGTTGGAATGCGAAAGAGTAAATTTAGTGCGGCATCGATTTTGTTGACCTTAAAATTGTCGTAGCTTCTACTAGGTAGCGCAAAAGTCACCACCCTATCGGAAGATGCTATAGTTTTTGCAAATGGCGGCAAATGTCAATTCTAATTTGATATTTGTGAAGTAAACAGACACAAAGTACATGTCAACAAGACATGAATCAGTATACTCATAAAGCTTTCACGTAAATACGTTGCTGTTGCTTTCGCTAAACTCCAAAGAGAGCGGCTGCACGAGGGCCTTGCCCAGCATGCCTGGTTCCGGCCTAGATGCATTATTGAACATCAAGGGGCGATGTTTACATCATGGAGTGCGCAATCAAAGCTATCTCACGTTTAAGAAAATGTGGCTTTTTTTTTTTTTTTTTTATAAAAAAAAAGGAAATCCAAATCCCAGAGCACTCAGACTCGGTATCGGTCCATTGTACTACCAGGCAGAAATCCTCCTTTTGGTGTAGAGGCATGTGATTGGGTGACGTATGTTGTTGTTCCCCATGGGGATTGAGCCTGCACCGCACGGATCACAAGCCAACACACTAACCTCTACACCGTCGACACCCGGCTTTTGGCATTACTCGCACTACAGTTTTGATGAACTCGCATCGACTCCTGTCTTATGGATATGCCGTCCGATGTCGACTTTCCTCGTGTTCAGGCCTGGCTCTAGCCAGACTAGAAGTCTGGCAAGGAATGCAGTCGAATCTTCACGGATGGCTCCAAAACCGATCAAGGTGCTGGTGTTTTCATGGATAGCGAAAATATTAGATTTTTCTTCTCGTTAGGTAAACATGCATCTGTCTTCCAAACAGAAACTTATGCTATAATAATGGCCACGGACTATGTTGCGAGGAACAGGTGGGGGGGGGGGGGGCGAAGTATCAGCAGCGACAGTCAGGCTGCGCTTAAGGCCTTGCTCTACCCCTTAACCACCTCCAAAATTGTTCGTGAATGCAAAATCTCTCTGAATTCGGTCGGAAGGCTGAATTCACTTAGACTTTTCTGGGTCCCGGGTTATAACATGATCACGGGAAATGAGATCTCTGGCGTTCTTATGGGCCGTTGCGCTTTTGCCAAGCTTCTTAAGGTGCTAGGCCTAAGCGATACACTGCGGAACATTTCCTCTGTGAGTGTCCTGCTTTTGCTCGTATCTGGTGGCAGGTATTTGGTGCTGATGTGCTTAGTGCTGTAAACCTAAGCTCCATATCATTGAAGCGCCTGCTCGTCTTTCTTAGGAAAACGAACAAATTTTCGAACTAAAAGTGGTCTGTCATCCTGGTAGTACAATGGACCCATATTGAGTCTGAGTGCTCCAGTGTAGAAAGCCTCGCACAGCGAAAAAAAAATACTCGGAAAGACCGCGGAATAATTGTTTCGATTTATTTGCGGAATAATTCGATGGTGTTGTTGGCGCAGCGTGAATTTGGGTGCGGATTTCCAGGTCGTCCGACAAAAACAGGTCCGTCCGGCCCCGAAGCAGTTGTTCTGCTGAGAACATCGCAGCTGTGGCAGAAGATGTCGCATAGGACCCCGGAATATCGACAAGGCGACGTGCCACGCATTTGGGCATGAATCGGCGGTATTTGCAGAGAATTTTGGTAATAGACTTGCAGATGTTTCTTTACAAATTGCAGACAGTACATCAGATGTCAGCTGTTGACCGCCAAGCGCGTGTAACCTTCGCTCAAGCCATCCTGAATCTCGACCATGAGGGAGACAATTTTTCATCGAAAATCATCATAAGCGACGAGGCCCATTTTCATCTCTGTGGAAATGTGAATAAGTAAAATTATCGCTTCTGGGGAAACGAAAATCCACGTATAACCCACGAAGATCCATTACAGGCGCTCAAAGTTACTGTATGCCGTACTGTTTACGCTGGAGGCGTCATCGGGTCTTATTTTTTTCGAAAATCCCAAACCACTACTGTAGACGGCAAGCGCTACAGAGCCATGCTCAACGACTTTCTCCTTCCTCATTTGGATGAATTGGGACTGAATAACATGTGTTTCCAACAGGATGGAACAATGGCGCTTACTGCTGCATTCCGGGCCGCCATTCTGTCGTTTTTTGTGGAACAAAATTTAAGACATCAATAAGCATAATCCGAAAGCAGAACCAAAGTTATTCATTCATAAAAATTAAATAATAATAAAAGAACATCGGGTGACAACTTTTGCGCCACCTTGTATTAATTGCTTACCTTCATTATTTAGAGTAGGAGCGCATATACGATTTCAATCGCACGACTGCTTAGTCGCCAAAAATGTAACACACACATTTCAATGTGAATGCGCGCACATAACATCTACAAATCGCAGCGTTTATTATCCCGCGATTTGTTCCATTTTAAGCGCGACGCGATTGTCGCCAAAATAAATGCCTCATATCAACTTCAAGCAATATACACACACCTGCGATTTAAATCGTTGCGATTAAAAAATCGTTGTCGCAACAAGATTTTGGTATGCACGCACTTGCGGTTTTCTATCGCATCATAATTTAATCGCAAAATATGACCCCCTTGGTTTTATACATGAATGCACACATATGCAACTCAATAATCGCAGCGATTAAAAAAATGCAGCAAGCTCCATTTTTAGAAACGATTTTTTTGCCGCAAATTAAAATGGCACATATGGATTGGCATGAATCTTATCACACTTGCGACTTTGAATAGAAGTCTTGTTAGTATAAAAATGGATTTCACGGCGAAGTGTTGCATTGTAGCTCTGTATTTACGTTTAAAGTCTAAAAATTCGTAACCACTTATAACCGAATCGCTCTCAGACATAATGCAAACTGCATAATTTTAAAATCAACAAACTGGTCGCAAGTCGCAAGTGCGCGCGAGTTCATGATCACCCATATGATACAGTTTATTTTGCGACAGAACAATCGTCAACAAACTGCCGTTTGTTAGCCGTGGCGAATATTTGGTCGCACGTGTGTGTATTGACATTAAAAGCAGTATGTTCTATTTTTTTGCGGCTAAATTATCATGCGACAGAAGACAACATGTGCGTCCATGGTAATTTTTTTTTGCGACTACGATTTTTCTATCGCTGCGACAAAAAATCGAATATGCGCTCCTAGCCTTAATCAGGGCGCACTGAATTTACTCGTACCTTCCCAAAGACTACGTAACGTTTTCGTTAACATTTGAAAGTCTGTGAAATAAATCATTATTAAGGCGCGTGTTTTGCCCTTATAATGTAATATATGATCCAATTGCCAAACATAAGCCTATGTTAATCGTTTTCAGACTAAACGTTCGTTGAAGGGAATTTTTATTGCTTACCCTAAATAACACTCCGCTGTGACTTTTTGTAAATAAATCTCAATAATAGATAGATACTAACGTTCATTATCCGAAATAATAGACCTCGACACAACAACAACATTTTTTCAGCAAGTTGCATCAGCAACAAGTTCGACCTTTACAACGATTGATCTTTATTAATAAAAACCAGTCTATCATTAATTTCCAATCGACATTTTCCAATGAATTAAATGACAAATAAATTCGTTCAACGCATTCGTTCGACTCTACAAAACCCAATGATTTCGAAAGATACTTACGTATCTTGTTGCAACTTAAAACTGTCGATTGTTAATCTCGAACTATAACCTGCTCTGATCTGGTGCATATCTCATTGTTACGATTCCATTCATTCGTTCCCTTGAAGAACATAACGTTGGACCTTACCAATAACAAATCGAATGTAGAGTATAAATCAATAATCCCGTTCTTTTTTATTTCCTATTGCATAGTAGTGAAAGGGTCTCTACAAATTAAGGCTTTGGATACACACAATCACAAATATCTGTGATCTTATCATCGCGTACCTGTTTTTTTCGGATTTGAATATTAAAACTCTGGCGCAAGTTGACCTGGTAATTCTCGCTCCTGTTGCCACCTGAAAAGCGTTTTAAATTTCTTGCATAATGACCATTGTCGAATCGATACGGATACATGTCTATTAAAAAAAAAACATCATTAACAGTTAAGTTAGACGTTTAAATTAACTATCTATGCCAGAAGAAGAGTTCAAGTTTTTTTTTTCAATTTTGTTCGAATTCTGATTCCAGCGCTTATGCAAGAATCTCCTCTCCACTTACATTCTCAGAAGTGAGGAAATGTAAAAAAAAATATCTTTGCGTCCAATCGTTAGGAATACTTGGATATAAAAAAAGATGAAACTAACAAGTACCACCGAGATTCTTCAATTTAAATGTTTAAATACTACTCTCGAACTGATATACAGGGTGGCGCACCAATTCTGCTACAATTCGAATATCAATGTATTTGATTTTTTTTTATTGTATAGATAGAGTAAGTGTCCCAAATATGGCCCACCCTTAACTTTTTTGTAAATAAAACAGCCAGTGTTACGTAAATTCACTTTGTTTTTTTTTTAATAGATAAAGAAATTATTTCACTATCAGCCTTCATACACATAAAACATAAAAAACAGCTTCACAAAAAATAAATAATTAAAAAACTAAAGAAAGTCTTTTTAACACTTTTAAATAAAGTGTTGCTAATATGGACCACCTTGTGTTAAATATGGACCAGGGTGGTCCATAATTGATACAACTTATTATGCAGAGCAAAATTCACAGATGAAATATTTTTTTTCGTTGCCTGAACAATCTTCATGTGCCCACATGGTACAGGCAACACATTGAACCCATTTTTCTCCTGCCTTGTCTTCAGAAAACAGACTAGAGCAATAAATGCATTTAGCATCTTCTTGATTTGTTCGATCAGGGCTTTCATCAGATAAATCATCCGGAATAAAATCGTTTTCACTTTCTGATGAAGTAGATTCTTCTGTACGTTGGTTTTTCTTTCTGTGGGGAATTTTGCTTCGCTTCATGTCCCCAAAATGTAAGTTCTTGAGTACCTTAAGAATCTTAAATTTGTATCTACCTTTTTTTCTACTTTGCTGATTTCTTTTCCATGTCCATGTCCAGTCGTTTGCTTCTTCAATTCTCGTTCGTGTTTATTTTTTAATGATTCTTCGAGAGCCTGTTTGTATGGTGATGATGAAATAAGTTCTGCCTTTCCTGGTTTTCTTCCTCGAGTTGAAATCTTTTTAACTCGGATAGGAACAGGAGAAATTTCATGAGGAAATGTATACGAAGATGATCTTATACCAGTAGAAGTAGAAGGTTCTGAGATGTGAGCTTCTGTTTCATACGAGTTTCCCTCTATTTGGTTTGTCTCGGAAACCAAATTTATATTAGGAGAAGAGCAAGGTTCTGAGAAGCGCACTTGAGGTTCAACTGGATTTAGTTGCAGTATCATAGTCTCATCAGTTGGAATAGTAACTGCATCAAGTGAACGTAGATCGCTTACTTTTGTTAGAGCTTCATCAACTTCCTCTGCTGCAAGGAAATCGTGGTCCTTGAAGATTTGCCTATCGAAATGACAAATTCCAGTGGATGCAAACCCTTTAACTGCTATTTATCCAGTCTGAGTTTTCAAATATGCTCTTCCAAATAACTCAATTATCTCAAAATGTGTCAAGGCTCTCGTGTTGTTTATGACCCATCGCCTGATTTCCTCTGTCAGATATTTTTTTAACGGTCCCATGAATGTTTTGTCGAGAGGTTGGATTTTATGACTAGAGTGCGGGGGAATGGAAAGAATTCGAACATGATTATTTCTAGCCAATTCTATGAGTTCGATGTTCCTTGTGTGGCTGGCTTGTCCGTCCATTATAAGCAATACTGGAGACGACTCAGTAGGTTTCACCGTTGCAAGAAAGTGCTTGAACCATCTTGTAAACAAATTGGTTTGAACCCATCCAGAGGAATGATTGGCATGAATTGATCCAGGCGGTGCACCTTTCATAAGAAGAGGATTGTCCCTCTTCCTAGGGAAGATAAACATCGGTGGCACAAACGATCCTCCTGCGCTCATACATAAAATTGACGTTATTAAAGATCCTCTTTCAGCTGAAGTGAGTGCTCCTATCTGCTTTCGGCCTTTCATAGCTAAGACTTTTGGCATTTTAGCTGGGACAACCGAAAGTCCCGTTTCATCGACATTATATATGTTGTTTGGAGAAAAGTCGTACGTTTCCATTTCTGTTTCTAGAAGGTCGAAGAAAATAGCGACGTTTTCTTTGGAAATCCTTTTGCTCGAGCTATAGACGTTCCAGTCGGTTCACGGAATCGCAGTGATGGATGGCGTTTAAGGAATAGCCGAAGCCAAACTCTACCTGCAGCTTCTTGTTGCAATGAAAAAGTGTTCGGTATATTGTTTTTAATAGCTAGTTGAAATGCTAATAATCGTATGTCTTTTCTTGTTAGACCGAACAACTTTGCTTCCATCAACAGCGCATATTCCACTAAAGAGTCCTCGAGCTCTAGAGGGAAGATGGGTTTTCTGCCCAACTTAGTAGACACCAAATCTTCCACTGGTTTTTGTGTTTGCGCAACCAAACGCCTCAAGGTAGTTTTAGGCACGTTAAATTGTTTCGATGCCTTCAGGAACCCCATCCTCTTCTCTTTAATGGCAACTAATGCTGCTTTCATGTCGTCTTTGTTCCACGCCTGCCGTTTTTTTTGGCGGCTGTGTAGCCATAGCGGTATGTGTATGATTTTCCTGTTGTGAAATATTGTGGTGGGCCATATTTGGGACACTTACTCTATATAATGAAAATACATATCTTAAGTAGATATTCCATAGCAAATTATTTGAATTAATAATACGAGGAACAGCTAGTTCCCTACAAAAAGCACCACGTTATCGACTATGGTTCCTCTACTCGGGGGAGTGCCGCCAAACTCCCGCCTAAATTCCCTTTGGACGGAAATGAAGGACTGGAAAACATGGTACCGCTGCACTATCCAAATCCTCATTTCGTTATCCCAAGCATTCATTTTAATATATCTAAAAATTAACCTGGCAAATAAAAAAAAAGCCGATTACTCACAAAGAAAAAAAGTTATTACGTTTTGTTATTGTAGCACGATTCCTGCGCCACCCTGTAGTATGCTCTTGATCATGCAATACATCGTGGTTTAGATGACTTTTAGAGGAGAAAAACAATATTTTTTTACGCACACCTTAAAGTCTATGAATAGTACGAGTATTTGTACATGATTTGTTTTTAAATAGACATTATAAGCCTGTTCAAATAAGTTAGTTTTATCTTGATATCAAGACTGTAGTTTGCTTTGATTTAAAGCATTTGCAAATGAATTTGAAAGTTCGATTGTTTGAGAAGTAAAATAAATCATTTAATTAAACTGGACATGGACAAGTCCAATTCTCCGAAAGGTATAAAGCAATAACTTCTCATTAAAGATTAAATTAATGGCCGCGCTGGTGAAACAAGGTAAACTGAAAACTGTTTTAAAGAATTCATTTTGTGGTCTGTTTCAGTTTACGATGGGCAAAAGTATGTCAACAAATTATTTGAATAAAGTAACTTGGTCAGTTGAGAGTTTATTTTGCTGTTATCAAGTTACAGTTAAAGAATTATTTATTTTAATATTGAAAAGAATTCAACCGGCTCCCACTGTTTAGTGGAATTTTCCTTTTTTTAAGAAATCTATTTTATTTTTTATTTTTATTTATTTCAAAATTGATTACAGAGTAGGACAAAAGTCTTATAAATTTTTGAAAGCCTTTAAATTAATTTAACAATTTGTTAAATGTATTTATTAAGCTATTTACAAAAAAAAAAAGAGACAGCAAGCAATAAAAAAGAGAAAAAAGAAAAAGAGGAAAACAAAAATTGAATAAATAGATAGAGACTATCAATGATTTGCCAAATAGTTGAAAAGTAAACATTTAAATCTTCTTGTGCTCTTTACACTTCTCATACTTATGGGCAGGGAGTTCCAAAGGCGAATAACATGGACGAAGAATTGACGCTCAGTAATAAGAAAATTGTATCGAGGTAGTACAAGGTGGCGCAAAAGTCATCATCCTATCGGAAGAAGCTATAATTTTTGCAAATGGCGGCAAATGTAAATTCTACTTTGACATTTGTGAAGTTAACTATAGAGAAAAAACTTAAGACACCAATTAACATAATCCAAAAGCAGAACCAAAGTTTTTCATTCATAAAAAAAATTACAGCGAAAGAACATCGGGTGACAACTTTTGCGCCACCTTGTATAAGAGCAAAAGACCTTGTTGAATGAGGGAAGTTCAGCTTACCGTGTAAATAATCTGGCTGTTTTGTTTGAATGATTTCATGTAGATAGGTAAGTGACCGAATATAACATAATGGGTAGTAGTAGCGTTTTGGCAAGAAGAAGTTTGGTTTTTATGGGGATGAAACTTCTAGTGACTTGGAGAACACGGAGACTACCATATACTTACCGATTACTTTAGTTAGGTGGTCGTTCCATGTGAGGGAACGATTGAAAACTATTCCAAGGTTTCTAGCACTGCTAACATATTCGATTCTATCGTTTTCAAGATTCAGTGGTCTTAAGACTGATAAATCAAAGATTTTGCGATAGATGGGGAGAGCTGTTGATTTGACAGGGTTTAGGCACAGATGATTTCTCTTAGACCAGCGAGAAATCGAAGAAAGGTCCTCATTCATCAATGCAACGGCATCATTCTTTTCCCGAAACGGTCGACTTATCAGAAGCTGCACATCATCAGCATAAAGATGAATTATACAATGTTTGACAACTTTTGGGAGCTCATTTATGTAAAGTGAGAAGAGAATTGAGCCAAGAATTGATCCCTGTGGCACTCCATTCAAAACATTGAGAAAGATCGATGACTGACCATTTGCCAACACGCATTGTTGGCTTCCGCTAAGGTACGAGAGAATCAACTTACAAGACTCTATAGAAATATAGACGCAAAGAAATTACGCAGTTTTTTTACATAAAATTGAATGGTTAACAGTGTCAAAAGCCTTTGAGAAGTCTAAAAGCGTCAGAAGAGTAATGTGATCCTTGTCCATTGCGGTTCTTATTTCGTCAGTAACAAAAAGTAGGGCAGATTTGCAGCTGCGCTTAGGTCTAAAACCAGACAGGCAAGTGGTTAACAGGTTGTTAATCGATAGATATGATTGTATCTGCTTCATAATGGTTTTTTCAAACACCTTTGATAGAAATGGGAGGATAGCAATGGGTCGGAACTCCGTAGCAGTACCCGTTTGCTTTTTAAGAACGGGAATAATTTTAGCCTTCTTCCATTCTGAAGGAAACTCGGATGTAGTCAGGATACTATTAAATATATAAGCTATAAAGCGCAGTATATGCAATAACTTAACGAACTTAGGTTCCATTAGGTCGAGGTCACTAGCATTCGATTTGATAGATAATATTGCTTCAACTATGTCTTCTTCACGTATTCTTATAAAGCTCAGCGAACAGCTGACACCTGTTGATTCCTCTTCAATAGGGGAATCAACAGGTGTAGCAACGTCAAAGGATTGTGGCGTGGAGGTGAACTTTTTGTTGAGAGCATCACAAGCGATGTTATCAGCAGACTTCATAGATTGCTTCCCAATATCGATTTCTCGCAGGTTTTTCCATAACTATCTATCTACTTGCATTTTCTTTTACTTGAAAGATAAGACTTACAGCCTTATTGCGAAGATCAATCGAAAATTGATAATTGACTATTTTCAATGTGTGCTATTGTGAACGAACGATTCATTTGGTATTTTTGTCAACCGCATTTTTTTTATTGACTGCGATTGACAAAATCCTTTAGAATCGTTCGTTCACAATAGCACACATTGAAAATAGTCAATATCAACAACTTTCGATTGATCTTCGCAATAAGGCTCATAATTTTTGAAGCTTCATATTCTTCCTTAATGGCTATGATCAGGATTAAAGGGATCAAAACCCTACCACTCAACTGCACCCTACTGGTTTGCCTGTTGGGTTCCCGGCTCTCCTATAGAAAATAACGACAGACCTCCCGATACTGAAGCAATTCGTAGGTGAGGCCAATCAAATGCTGGTGTTGCTGCATTTGTGTGATCCAGGAGTTTTAAGGCGTGCTTCTCTTTCGCGTTTGTATGGGAAAGTTGATTGATGTTGCCTTTTTCAGAATTCGTAGGATTTTTACTTTGAACATAACAGTACCAACTGAGCCGGTGGCGTTCCATTTTTTCGAGATTGGTCCTTTGATGCGAAGGCTTCCACGGAACTTGCAACTTGTTATTCGATCAATCTTTGTTACTCCTGCTGTCATGCGAAGTACTTTCTGCGGGTCATTTGCCCACAAACTTTTACGGTCGCTATTTCTCGATCAATATTGGCTCTGAGCTCCTCTAACGTCGCCGGGTTGTTGGTATAGACCAATGATTTAATGTAGCCCCATAAAAAAAGTCTAGAAGCATTTAATCACACGATCTCGGCGGCCAATGGACGGGTCCGTTTCTCGAGATAACACGTTCACCGAACTGAGACTTCAATAACTTGATTGTTACACCAGCTGTGTGGCTTGTGCCGCATGGGAACCACATATCACTCAAAGAAATAACGTTCCAACATGTCTCTGTAGCGAATGCCGTTTACCGTTAAGTGACGGTCATTTTCATCGACGAAAAAAACTGCCCTATGACGACACCGGCATGAACCGCACCAAAAGGTGACTTTTTGCGCATGAAGTGCTGTTTCATGAAGCACATGCGGGTTCTCAACTGTCCAGTAACGCATATTTTGCTTATTGACGAAGCCGTTTAACCAAAAATGCGCTTCATCGCTGAAGATGATTTTGCGATGAAATTCTTCATTTTCTTCCATCATGTCCAGAGCCCAATTCGAGAACGTACGTCGGTTGATATGTGTGTATATATCAAGTGGCTTTAGTTTTTGAGTCAGCTTGATCTTGTTAGTGTGTAGGCCAAGATCCTTACGCGAAATTCGCCATAATATGGTCTGGAAGAAGCCCAACTCTTGAGACGGCCGTGAAATTGACTGATTTGGCTGGTTTGCGACCGACGCCTGTACGGCAGCAATATTCTCCACACATGTGGCAAAACATAGTCTCACTGGCACGGCAACATTAAGCAGGACTATGAATTGCATGTCTACTGGGACGGAAAGGGAAAATTGGCGTTAACGCTCCTAAAGTTGCGACCACCGACACGGAATTTCGGCACTAAATTGTAATAAGTTGTAAACGTTGTTTCTTCGTGTACTTCACCATGCTGAAAATGTTGATTTTACTGCATATTTTGACTTTGCCAGTTCGGTAATCGCTTTAAGGGTGTGTTCACACTGAAAGTTTGAAGTTGTCAAGTCGCTGATGAAAGACCCTTTATAAACTGCAGCGAAAACTCCAATGAAAAGTAAACGACAAGATTAAATGCAAAATACTGTCACGTAAAGAAAATGTGGAATGAAAAAGAAAAAATTGTTATTTGTTTGACGTGTATGGCAAAATCGCCTGCTAATCGTACGAACCCTTTCAAAACAAAATTCCTTTTACAGACTAACCAAACGACATCCGATAAGTCACCGGCGGCTATTCGTCACCTGCACTTCTGGTATTTCTTTTGCTTTTGTGCCTTTATTTATCTTTTTCCGCATTGCATATTGAAGGTGCGCACTTTATTCAATGCAAAAGAATAAATTCACAATACAATCTTTAGTTCGATAAGGAAACGCTTCCTGGAAATTGTTACATTCCTTTGCTTGGAATAACTACTTTTAGTTTGTTTAGTATCCTAATTATGGGCCTTAAACTTGCCGGTTGAGGGTTCTCTATCATTATATGGCAATTAATGTTTACGGCTTTGCTTTTAAAATGGTATCTAATGGTTGAAACCGCTAAACGCGTTTAGGACAAGCAAGTTATGATGGCAGAGAAAATAAATCGTGCATATGTCTGCAAGTGCAGTCTCATACGGTCGACAAGGTAGCAATAACTAAAGACATTGATATGATGATACAATTAAAGGTAAAAGGTGCAATTATAAAGAATTGTAACGTATTCCCTGCTGTATTTCCGTTTTGTTAAGTATACGTTAGTTGTCTTCATTGAACTAGTTCATTTTTTTCGGATTAGAATTTGATTTCGTTGCAATTCAACATTATACAGTGTTTTCTGTTTATAACAAATCTTTCCGTCTGTCAGATTGACAGTTTTTAAATAACAAAATTTTTAAATGTTTGTGCATTAGATTCATACTTTTAACATCTTGAAATTAATTTTAAAAATCTACTTTATTAAAACTCTTCGCAGCAACAAATCTATACAACAATCTCTGCCATTTGGAAAATGAAGACATCAACCTGCTGTGTAAATAGCTTTCCCAAGATATAATTTTCTTAGTTCGGTGTGTATTGGAAAAACTCCTACAAACTGCATTATATCTTCTCGGACGTTCATGCTCCAAAAACCACATTAGAGTGGTGGGTCTGGTCGATTTGGTATATACGAGTAATTTAGTGGCAGTTCTCCTCTTGTTTTTAAGGGTTGAAATTTTATCGACACCGGCATTTCTTTCATTTGGGTCATATTCAAGTTTAGAATAATATAGTCGATAAATGGAGGACCGTGCTTCATCTAAGAATGATTCCAGGGAATACGTTATGTACCGTCAAGTGTCAGGCCATCACCACTTGTTGTGTCCCACTCTAGCGGACGTAACTCTCCCCATTTACGGCCAGCTATCCACCCTGGAAGTAACACCCAAATATAATTCATAAAAGAATAGTATTTTGAGGGGGCTATGGAAGAGGGAACAAACCCTTTCCCTTTCCAAGTTATAAGCGGCAACGGTGCGGTAGAATACACTACTACCTGGTGATTGGATGGTCGTGCGTTCAATCCCGGCCAAACCCATTACTTTATTTCGAATATATGTAAAACTTGATTTCCCTAAGCAACTTAGACAACACCCGTGGAGAAAAACCATACAACTGCACCAAAACACTTTTTTCCTACTCTACTCTTTTGAAGCTAAGTAGAACCGAAAAGCATGCAATGAAATATGCCATTGCTGGGTGCTGCTTGCTGTTCACAAATATTAGCCGCTGTTATCATAGCACAATAAGGGTGTTGCCAAATAAGGTCCTAGGGACCTCGTTGGTTTGAGGTCTTAGACCTAAGGTGGAACTACGAGCAGTCTTTGGGAGAGTTGCCTTGGAGGTTAGGTTAGGTTAGGTTTATGTGGCTGTCGGCAGAAGCCGACACACTTAGACCAATTTAGGTCCATTGTGATACCACGTATATTATCTACCTCAACTCTGTAGATGGGACTGGCCAACGACACGCGGTTGTTCTCAAACGGTCCCCCATCTACGTACTAACCGCGCCCAACGTCGTTTAATTACGGTGATCTGACGAGAACCGATTAACTCGACGTGGTATGGTCGTTTTGCCTTGGAGGTAAAGGACCAAGAAGTGTAAATCTGGAAGCTAGGCTTATTAGGCTGACTGGCATGAAGCTCGGCGCTCCCTTGGGGAGATGCCACCGGAAAGATTTCTGTAGCTTTCGTATCTGAGACTTGATCATCAGAGAATATCATGCTTTTAGCTCATGCGTGTAAGGCGGCCTTGCATCCAGCCGCCCCATACGTTGTTGCCTCATTTCCGTCGTGGTGACATAATTCCCCACAATTTATACTTTTTATACCCTATTCTAGGGGTATATTAATTTTGACGCATAGTTTGTAACATACCTTAATATTGCCCGTAGACCCCTAAAAGTTACTATATTTATGATCAGCATCGATAGTAATGTCGATCTAGCCATGTCCGTCCGTCCGTCGGCAAAAATTAGGCCTTTAAACTGGACCTAGAGAGCTGAAATTTTAACCATATACTCTCTAGGGTCCCGAAATAATCAAGTTTACGAATTTTTGAAATCCGCCCACAGACACGCCCACAAACTCAAAAAAACAAAATTTTGGAAAAAATCGAATTTTGAGCTAGGAAGCTGAAATTTTTTATACATGATCTATGACCCCTAAAACTGCTCGGGATATAAAATTTTCAAAATCCGCCCACTGCCACGCCCACAAAAAAATAAAACAATTTTATTGAAAAACCAAAATTTGAGCTAGGGAGCTGAAATTTATAATATATGCTCTCTATGGGCCCTTTATGCTCATATGTAAATATTTTCAAAATCCGCCCACTGGCACGCCCACAATTATTATTATTATTTTTTTTTGAAAATTCAAAGTGAGCTAGGGAGCTGAAATTTATAATATATACCCTCTAGGGGCCCTTTATGCTCATGTGTTAATTTTTTTAAAATCCGCCTACCGACACGCCCACAATTAAATAAAACAATTTTATTGAAACACCCAAGTTTGAGCTAGGAAGCGTTTTTTTTTGATAAAATCCTTTAAATGTTGTATAACAAAATATGTAGAGCGTTCTTAACAATTCAACCATACTTAGACTTTTGTCACGCACACTTATGAGGGATAGGAATAAGAATAGGGTATCCAACAGTTCGCCTAAGCGGACTGTAGCCCGTCCCTATGTTTTCTGAGGTACTCCATGTCTCTTTGCTCCCTTAAACACCTCATCACAGTTTTGTATCTCGTTTGTAACGTTGACGCATTGATAGTGATGCCACTCATTACAAAGATCGCAGTGAACCATGTCTTCAGTATCAGGGAGACTGCATGATTGGCAATTAAACTCAGGTGGTGTTGATATTGGCGGTGGGTTACAGTTTGCGTTTGGCATAGTAATGTCATTGGAAATGGCTTACTTTATTTGAGCCGAAACTTCCTTCTGGCTGCGAGAAGGTAGCACTCGGTGAATAATTCCTGTTGAATCGGACTTCCTTCTGGGTGGGAGAAGGCAGCACTCGGTGAATGATTTAGCGGCGCGTATGTCTTGTTGCCAATGAATGTACCCAAACCATGCGGCGTTGTACTTTTCTTAATAGGTTAGAATCGTCCGAGAGGGTTATGGTGTGTGGTTTTGACGCCAAACGTTTCATATAATTTAGTTGCGAAAAGAAACGACTATTTCCACTTTTTATAACGTTTTTCTCCTTTTTATTCGCCCGGCCGTCTTCTCTCCTTGGTGAGTGCAAATGAAATGTCAGATCGACGATTTTGTGTCACTGCCAGTAACCAAATTCTGTCAGGCGTCGTTGCCAGGTTTGCTAAGATTCTTAACAAAGGGTAATGCAACATTTACGGTAAAACCCCTTAAGCGTAGGCAAGTTATAAAAAAACATAGGGACGGGCTACAGTCCGCTTGGGCGAACGATACCCTATTCTTATTTCTATCCCTCATAAGTGGGCGTAACAAAAGTCTAAGTATAGTTGAATTGTTAAGAACGCTCTACATATTTTGTTATATAACATTTAAAGGATATAATAGAAAAAAACAAAGCTTTTGTAAAAAAACGTTCCCTAGATCAAACTTTGGGTTTTCAATAAAATTGTTTTATTTAATTGTGGGCGTGTCAGTAGGTGGATTTTAAAAAAAAATAACACATGAGCATAACGGGCCCATAGAAAGTATATATTATAAATTTCAGCTTCGTAGCTCAAACTTTGACTTTTCAATAAAATTGTTTTATTTAATTGTGGGCGTATCAGTGGGAGGATTTTAAGAATCATATATAAAAAAAATTTCAGCTTTCTAGCTCAAAATTGGTTTTTTTGAGTTTGTGGGCGTGTCTGTGGGCGAATTTCAAAAATTCTTAAACTTGATTATTTCGGGACCCTAGAGATTATACGGTTTAAATTTCAGCTCTCTAGGTCCAGTTTAAAGGCCTAATTTTTGCCGACAGACGGACGGACGGACATGGCTAGATCGACACTACCTACTATTGATACTGATAATAAATATAGTAACGTTTAGGGTTCTACGGGCAATATTAAGGTATGTTACAAACTATGCGTCAAAATCAATATACCCTTAGAATAGGGTATAAAAACAAGGTACACAATAGGTGTACTATACTCGAATTGTTATTATAACTATTATGCCATAAGTATCATTTTGGAATAGTGCTGATGTGAATTCAAAAGAGACACTCCGATGCAACGGAAGCACATTAGCACATTAATTTATTTGTCCCGAAATAGTTCATTCATAAGCCCACGCAGACTACAATCTTATCCACGATGACACTGTGGTGTCGCTCTGCGCTTGACAATAAATCAGGAAAAGCCCTTCACCATTTATGTTTTCCAAAAAAAGTGAGCCATGTTCATCAGTCATTGAAGCATTTTTACAGGTTATCATGTAAAATTTATTTTTAAAATTTCGTCAATCTTACTCCTGCATCCGTCGTGCACTAGAAACATACATTTTAGACAATTTACCAATCAATTTAATCGCCTTAGCTTAGCCTGCAGTTCATGTACTCATATGAACCTAATAATGTGCTTTCCAGTACTTAAAAAAGATGAATGCACAATGCATTAAATTGTTTCACTTCTGTACTCGTATGTAGCGGCATGTGGCCGCAATCATTGATCTTCTTGAGACACTAAATGCCCCATTATCTGCAACCTTTGCTACATGATGTAGATCACATGAAGCATAAAATCTTTCATGTTGAACTTGCCTAGATTGCAAAGACACGCAGTCATGAAATCCATTCCCAAGTAATAAATTCGTCGTACAGAGTTTTCTAATTGCGTGAACAGTTTTTGTTGTTGACATTCAGATGCAATTGTTGATCGTTGACATACATTTGTGGTGATAAATTGCCTATTGTTTCGGTGATGTGAGATAAGATTCTTTTCACTTATACTCGAGCATACATGTGAGGGAGTGCCTTTGCTAAACTTTAGTATGAAAATATTTATGTTATTTCGATATTAATTAAGAGACTCAAGATATCACGCTCTTTTATATCTTTAGCTCATATCCTTTAGTAGTAAATAATCGTGGAAATATTCATGTAAATTCAAGGGAAAATGCTGCGCGAAAAAACGCTTACATACTCGTAAATCTGAAGGACTGTATTGCTCAAATTCGGTATCAACATGTTTATAGTGGTTTTATTTTTAGTTGACATTTTTTGAAAGTTGCAGTGTTAATTTGTTTACAGAAAATGAAAATTTAAAAAAAAAAACAATTGTTGGAGTCTGTTTTTAAGGATCGTAAAGCTTTAGTTTTTTAGTTCAGTTTAGTTTATTTAATAAATATGCCAACATTGTAAGCTAAATCTTATAAGCTAGCGTTTGTTTATGCATTTTCACACTTCAAGTTTCAATTAAACAGTAAAGAATTAAATTTAAATGTTAATTTAACGAATCAAAATTATCTATACAAAATATAAGATTAAAAAAAAAATAATTAAAATCAGAAAGAAATAGGAAGCGCAAAAAAGAAAAGAAAAAAACATAGGGATAGGCTACGCTTGGGCAAACTGTTGGATATCATATTCGTATTCCTATTCCTACCCCCCAAATGAAGGCGTGCAAAAATCTAAGTATAGGTAAATTGTTAAAAAGGATATTGTCTTCGTATTTTGTTATATAGGGTCTTTCATTAGCGACTTGACAACTTCAAACTTTGAGTGTGAATGCACCCTTGAACCGATTACCGAACTATCAATGTCAAAATATTCAGTAAAATTAACATTTTCATCATTATGAAGTACACGAAGGAACAACATTTACAAATAATTAAAATTTACTACCGAAATTCCGAGTCGGTGGTCGCAACTTTAAGAGCGTTAACGCCAATTCTTGTTCCAGTAGACACGCAATTCATAGTCTAGTTAAAAATTTGAGCCAGAATATTCGCTGCTTGATGTTGGCGTGCCAGTGAGACTGCGTTTTGCCCGAAGTGTGGAGAATATTGCTGCCGTAGATGCGTCCGTCGAAAACCAGCCAAATCAGTCGGCGTTCTCAAAAATTGGGTCGCTCCCAGACCACATTATGACGAATTTTGCGTAAGAATCTTGACCTACACCCTTACCAGATCAACGTGGCTCAAGAAGTAAAGCCACTTGATCATATGAAGCGACGTACAGTGGCCCTGGACATGATGGAAGAAAATGAAGAATTTCATCGCAAAATCATCTTCATCGATGAAGCGCAGTTTTGGTTAAAAGGCTTCGTCAATTAGTTAAACATGCGTTGCCGGAGAGGTAAGAACCCTCATGTGCTTCATGAAACAGCACTTCATCCGCAAAAAGTCACTGTCTGGTGCGGTTTTCATGCCGCTGGCGTCATTTCGCCGATGAAAATGACCGTCACGGTACTTTCAATGGTATTCGCTACAGAGACATGTTGGAACGTTATTTCTTTGTGCAATCGCATGAATTGGACATCAGTGATATGTGGTTCCAATAAGACGGCGCCACAAGCCACACGCCGGGTGCAACAAGCGAGTTATTAAAGTCTCAGTTCGGGGAACGTATTATCTCAAGAAACGGACCCGTCTATTGGCTGCCGAGATCGTGAGATTTAACGCCTCTACACTTTTTCTTATGGGGCTCCATTAAATCATTGGTCTATGCCAACAAGCCGGCGACGTAAGAGGAGCTCAGAGCCAATATTGAACGAGAAATAGCGGCCGTATCGGTCGAAATGTGCGGCCGATTCATCGAAAATTGGGATCAACGTATCGACCGCTGGATACGTTCCCGTGGTGGACATATGAACGAAGTCGAATTCCATTCATAAATGTTTTGATATGAATTCAATCCAATACCTACATTTTTTTGAGATATGTCGTATTTTGCATTTTATTTAAAAAATAAGTTTTCAAGTCCTTAAGGAAAGACCCTGTACTTTGCAAAGATACGGACTTCCATTTTCACTGATTTCTGGAATAAAAGGTTTTTTTTTTAATAGTGGGCTTGCCAGAAGGCCGATTTTAAAAATTCTTGAACTTGAGCGTTCCGGTGCATAGAGGGTATAATTCCAAATTGTGGCTTCCCAGCTCAAACTTAGATTTTTTGATAAAAAAAAAAAAAAGTTAACAAAACAAATTAAATTTTGGGATAAAAAACAATTCTTTCATTTCAAAGTCACTGACTTATCGAATAGCCCTCGTTGATAGCTTTTCATTGGTTTTCATGAATGATAATCTAGATCTTCCTTCTTCTTTTTTGGTCGCTGGTATTGGCAAAGTGCTGACCTGACGGGCTAAGAATATCTCTACAGCGCCTTAATAAAACTGCGCCTGTCTCAAAAGGTGAATAAGGGGAGAAATCATATCTAGGTATTTATGTGAGGTTAAGCGGCAACGTTAAAATCCATGGATTGATACGATATGAGATACCCAGGGTCGTAGAAGGTCAAGACAACAATAATCAACAATGGGAGTCGAAATCGTGAAAATGGAATGGCGTTAAAACTCCTGGATCACACAAATGCAACAACACCAGCATTTGATTAGCCTTTGTAATGAAGTGATCCGGCTTGCCAATATTCAAAGAGGTCGAAACAGCAAACCCCAAAGGCGTATCAGTAGTGATGCAGTAAAGTGGCAATGAAACAAAGTAATATTGGTTCGATCCTAAAGTTTCGGCAGCGATTTTCTTTGAGGGAATCTTTATTGAAAAAATAAAGAACACCGATTTTGTTTGTTTCATTAACACTTCCACTCAAATCCATCAAATAATATTAACATCATGTTCTCAAACACAAACTACGAGTATTGTACATATATTTCATGAAATAAAGAATCTAATCTATCTATCTATCTATATCTATCTATTAACATCTTATTTGGTAGAACCACTTTTCATGATGTTGACTAATAGGAATTGATATCCCTCCTTGCATCGCCACCAATTATGTTGCTGATTGAAATCATGAACATTTGTATGGGCTGCGGGAAGGTCCGCGTTTTCAATGAAAGCTGTATTCATTTCCATTTTTAACGGCGCGACGTCCGTTCATTTCATTTTGCGTCTTAACAATAGAATTTTGGAGTTATCAATAGACATACAAATTGTCCGTCGGATATATTGATTGGGGTGATTATTTATTGTGCGGATTTACTTAATGTAGTTCCTGATTGCAACACGTAACCTTCCATTAGCAAATAAATACACTACCGCTGCACACTGTTGCCACCTCAATTTTCATTTCATAATTCTTCCATTCTTGAAGAATGTATCTTAATTTCATATTCAAAACATCCTTTGTATTACCAACACATAGTTCGTATCTATTCTTAGAACTCCACCTTGATTCCTATTAACCGATTCTCATTCATAACAAACGACGTTAACGGTCATTCGGCGAATATTTTAATCTTAAAATGTGCATATTTAAGTACGCGTGACGAAAATAGCTAAATCACAGGGCCACGCCATAGACATATTTTCACATTCACAAACCACCGCCATAAACAATAAACAAGTTATCCCATAATTTATCCAAACCGATTTTTTAAGACATATTCACAATATAATCAATGAAAATGACATGCTTATCAAATACATCTAAAGAGAAGAAGTATCTTAGTCTTCCATTCTTTTTCCAACATTCGGTTTTTATTTATTTTTTAACGTATTTGTTTTTATTTGTATTTTTTAGGTACTTTTCCGATCGGGCGTGCTAAGCCAATTGGAAGCAAAACGTGATGAACTTCTATCTGATAGAATCATACAATTGCAAGCATATTGTCGAGGTTATTTAGCCAGAAAAAGAGTATCGCAGCGCAGAGTACAAGTGAGTATTTATATTAAATTGCATGAATGGTACGCTCATATTTTTGTATTTGTATGGAATTGCATTTTAAAATGAAATACTTATAACGATGTCAATATTATTTATAACAATGCAAAGCAAAAATGTGTACACAAAAATAAAAAAATAAAAAAACGCAGCATCCAGATACATATGACCTTACCAAAAACAAACATTGAGTTAAATCCCATTCTTTTGAGTTGCAGTAAAAGAGACTTTAAAAGCTTCACATTTAATTTTTCACCTATGGACGGTGTTTAGTGTTGGACAAATCTCACACGCTGTTAGCAGTAGGTTTTGGTCGGTTCTGGTAGACTCAATATAGTTTAAAATTAGGGAGCGAGTCAGACAAATCAAAGTCCAATTTATATTTTGTATTTTTTTTATATTTTTTACCTTCGTTGGAATGACCCCATATTCGATGTCGCCAAAAACGCTGCAAAATGTCTTGGCTTCCTTTAGCGATGCAAGAAATATTTCACCCCTTCTGATCCGGCTACAATTTATAAGGCGTTTATTCCCTTCATCCTGGTACTGAAATCTTCATTGCGGACGATATCAATTTACACAATTCAAGTTGCCTTCGATATTGTGGTCAGACAACACCCGAAGGAAGGTACGTTGAGATCTTTGCTGAGGTAAATAATCTGACTCAGCTAGCACGTATACCGGAGTTTATTATGAGCAGTCGAACCTTTAACACAGTGGAATTGCTTCTTGCCTCTCACCCTGATAAATGCAATATAAACGTATTATCGCCTGTACCTTCGTCAGACCATTGCATCATTTCAGCGAATACCTCGTACTCCAACGACATATTTAAAAAACAGACTTCTAAAAGAATCGTATGGCAACACGAGAAAGCCAATTTGGGAAAACTAAGCGGTTTCTTTAAAAGTTTTAACTGATCGCTGTGCTTCCTCGACAGCGTCGTGGATGCTGCTGCTGGTATGGTAACAATCATAATTCTCCTGGGCAAGGTGTTCTTCCTCACTGGCAAAACCATTGCGTACGCTTTTCTTTTTATCTTTTTCCTCAGGGCTCTTCCTGAGAAGATGGAAAACCGCATTTGTCCAGCCCGTCCCCAAAAAAGGTGAATCTTCTTCTCCCTCTTAATTCCGACCAATCGCATTGGCCTCCCTTCATCAAATATCTTGAATCCCGAAAACTTCTTAATTAATCAAATATCTTGAATCCCGAAAACTTCTTAATTAATCAAATATCTTGAATCCCGAAAACTTCTGTCTTAATGACAGGTCCACTGGTGATTTGATGAGTTATCTAACCAAAAGTGGAACCAATCTCTTCACCAGGGTGGTGAAAGTAAGATCGTTGTGCTTGATATTTCAAAAGCATTTAACAGAGTTTGGCACCAAGCTCCTTGTCGAAAATGCGTTCATTTAGAATCGATGAATCCTTTCTTCAAGGGATTTGAAATTACCTTTAGAACCGTTCAATACAAGTTGTTTTGGACGGTTTCAAGTCTGCAACTCGCCAAACAAATGCTGGTGTTTCCCAAGGCTCTGTTTTGTCTTCGACTCTCTTTTTAAATTTTTATAAATGATCTGCGGTCTGCTACCCCTAACTTATTCCATTCCTTCGCTGATGACTCAGCTTCTCATCGTTTCTTGGTTCACTCCCCTTATCTTCGAGAAGGGAACTGGAACGGCAACATATGCTAAGCTCATTAAATTCCGATCTTGACAGCATAAATCAGTGGGGTGTAACTAAAAGAGTGGAATTTAATGCTTCCAAAATGCAATGCTGTCTTCTATCACCAAAGCAAATCCCAAATGCCCATTCTTGGTATGTGTCTTAATGACAACATCCGTTGGAATGACCTCATATTCGATGTAGCCAAGAACGCAAGAACTATGCAAGGAATATTTTCCCAATCTGATCTAGCTACATTTATAAAGCGTTTATTCGCTCTAAACTTGAGTAAAACGCTAATATCTGGGCCGGTAATCAAATCATATACTTGGAGCTACTCAAGAGAATACAAAAACGCGTGATAAAACTTATTGACCATTGGGATATCGGGGAAACGTTTGACTCTGTTAGTCATAGTTGCAATATCTCCTGTCTATTGACATGTTTCCACCATATGTGCTCATACGAAATAACCAGCTGCATTCCACCCTAAGACAATTTCAACCGCAATACCCGCCATGCCGGTAATGCCCATAAGTTTACCCTTAAGCCTGTTTTCGGACGCACAGTGCAATATAAAGATTCGTTCCTTAGCCGCACAAACCGAACGTGGAATGCTCTATCACGCTATGTTTTTCTTCTTTGCCTTAATAGTATTGACATTTAGCAATTTCTCATTAAGCACTTGCGAAAAGTGCATTTTTGATTTTTCCATCACCGATCGATCACTCAATGACGGGGCGGTTGATAGGCACAACTCATTACAAATTAAAGAGTGGTAGCGAAGATTCTCCGAAAAATATTACACGAGTTGATTTCAAGAAGGTCAAAAACAATCTTTTATATGAATGTTAGGATGAGTGTTATTATGAGAGCGATGCTTCTGCATCTTATTTACTATTTATTAATACCCTTAATAAACATATTGCTGATTGTTCGTACTCTGTAACGTCAAAAAAAACAACAAAAAGACTTAAACCATGGATTACTAAGCAGCTTCTAATCAAAGTCGAACGTAAAAATAAGCTAAGAATTAAGTGTTCGAAGCATATTAACAATATCAGGCTAAAAAATAGATATATCAAACTATGTTGTGAACTCAAAAAAGAAATTCCTATTTGCCGCGATAATTACATATTACGGCAATCAATTTATTTGTGCTAAAGGAAAGTTAAAAAGTGAGTGGGAGGTAGTGAACAGCATTCTGAATCAGTCTGCTGGTGCGAAAAAGCCTACTGCTATTTGTATTAATGGTTGTGTAGTTTCAGATAAAGTTGTTATAGCTAACGCGTTTAACAGTTTTTTTATTTCAGTAGCAAGCAGCGTACCAAAGGTAAAAGTTCTAGGTAGATGCACTGAGTGTTTGGCTTCTAGGAGCAGTTGTGAACCGTTGCAAAGAAATAGTTTTTCTTTCGAACCCATTTCTGCGCTTGAGCTCTTAAAGGCCATTAGCTCTCTGAAAAATTCTGATGCTTGTGGTTTTGATGGCATGTCGAACGGTGTATTGAAACATATCTCGTATTTCGTAGTTGATGTCCTAGCAGTCATCTTTAACCGTAGTATTTTCTCAGGAGTTTTTCCGGAGAACCTCAAGTGCGCTGATATAGTTCCACTCCACAAAAAAAGTGCTGCAGAGGATATGAACAATTATAGGCCATCCAGTTCCTTTTAAACAAGACCCACTTTTTCAGTCCGGTGCAATTTGGTTTAAAAAAGGGAAACTCAACTGAGGATGCACTTTTACATTTTTGTTGCCGTATTTTTGCCAACCTTGATGAAAAAAAGTTCACCGCAGGTCTATTCGTTGACATAACAAAAGCTTTTGATATGGTTGACCACTTTATCCTATTGAAAAAACTTGAAAATGCTGGTTTCCGTGGTTTCATGTTCGATTGGTTTGGGTCTTACCTTTCAAATAGATCTCAAAGGGTAAAGATTGGTGAAACTAGAAGTGAAATCAAATTTCTTAATATGGGGTTTCCCCAAGGTTCGGTGTTGGGACCCATTCTGTTTCTCATTTATATAAATTCACTGTTTGGTCTTCAATTTAAGGGTATGCTTACTGCTTTTGCAGATGATGTAGGTTGTTGTTATGGTTCCGATAGTGCATTGGATTTGACATCTGATATCAACTGGGATCTTAATTTGTTGAGGTTCTGGTTCGCTGAACATAGATTGTCCATAAGCTCTAAAACCAAAATCATGTTTTTTAATCTAACTACCCCTAGCGGCTCAGATGCGGTTGTGTTATTCCATGCACCTGAGTGTAAAAAATATAAAATGCCAAGCTGCTCATGTGCTTCCGGTGTGTCCCAGCCAACTTTCTGTACCACGGAAAATTGCAGTAAACGGTGTTTTTCGATTGAAAAATTTGACCATTTTAAGTATCTGGGGCTCACTTTTGACACCAGGATGAGCTTTGCACTCCATACGGATTCTTTGAGGAAATACTTTCGACTAAAAATTATTTATTATGGTATTTTGCAGTCGAAGCTTCAATATGGTATTGCTTGTTGGGGTGGTACATATATGAACAAAATTTAACCTCTGTTAATCCTACAGAAGAATGTTTTGAGAAAAATATGCCGAAAACACCGTCGTCATCCCACTTACCCTTTGTTTCGTGATTTGAAAATACTTCCAGTCCGCCATTTGTACTGTTTTAAAGTGTTAAAAACGTTTTTTAAAAGATCTGGTAATATAAATTGCAGATTAACTTCTTAATATAATCTGCGTAGAAACTTTATGAATGTTGTATCTGTACCTCACGCCCGTACGACTGCCTTTCGCAATTTTTATTTGGTATCATCCTGTCGGTTATTTAATAAGCTCCCTCAACGCATAAGAGCTGCAACATTTTCTGGTAGGCTTGAACATTCCTTAAAGCAATGGGTATTAAATTTCAAATATGCTGAAATAGAATCTATCCTTTCTGACATTTTGGTGTAACGTTATGTTCTGTTTATGAAATTTTACTTTGTATTTTTCTTTTTCCTTTTCTTTTATTGATTTTTCATTTTGCATAATGTTTTTTTTAAATGGGGCACCCCACCCGTAATTATTATTTTCTAAGGTATAGGAAGTGGCATTTGACACTATTTTTAATACTTAAAGTATAAAAAAATAAAAAATGTCACTAATTATTTTATTGAATTCTGTATTTAAATATATATATTGTTAAAACTTATTGATCTATTGTTATATTTGAATTCGTATGAGTTGAATTACTGGAACAAAACAGGGGAGAAAAATAACGCGACTGATCAAGAGTTGAAGAGCAACTACAGTGGGTGATCAAATTATTACGGCCACCTTAAAAAATATATTTTTTTCAGGATTTAGTGCAAATAAATGAATTATAAGACCTTTAAAATAGATTTATTTTATTTAAAAATGGATTTATCGGTAATAAGCTTTTAAAAAAATAATAAGTCTCAACACTAAGCAGTGCTTATTTTTTGGCAGCAATTTTTCAAAGTGGATGCCTCATTTTTTTAAGGGGTAAGCTTTTCATTTCTTGAGCTTTTTAATGATTTTTATTTGAAAAATCCAAGGTTGCTGTTTCGGAATCGGTATTTATGATAAAAACAGGCAGTGTATTTACTTATTTTTAAGTTTGGGTGCATTCAGTTTGGGTGTGAAATTTCTTATAGAGCTCTTTTGGTAAGGACAGCGTTCAAGCCATGGGTAGAAGAAAAGACCTTCCGCCGGCAAAAATTTCTGAAATCAAGACCCTGCTATTAAACACTGAGCATTCTCAGAGGAAAATAGCAGTAATTGCAGGAGTGGCAAAGTCCTCTGTGGACAAGATAAAAAAAAAAGTTGACGAAAATGCTGCCCTTTCACCTATGAGAGCCGGAAGATCTGGGCGAAAAAGAATAACAACGCCACGAAATGAGCGCAAAATTAAAGAGATTTGTGATAAGAATAGAAAGAAACCACGTAAGGTTCTAACAAATTTGATCCATGAGTCAGGAATTGAGATTTCAGATATGACAGTTCGACGTCGCCTAAAAGAAATGGGTTTTGCTTGCCGCCGTCCAGCAAAGAAGCCACTCCTTACAAAGGCGATGGTGGAAAAACGCCTTAAATGGGCTAAGGCTCATAAGGACTGGACATCCGAAGACTGGTTAAAGGTGAGAACTTAATATGCCGGCTTTCAATAGATTTTTTTTTATATTTTGGAGATATTTTAACGATTTTCGTGGCACGCATTTTTTTGTAGGTCTGCTTTTCCGATGAATCAATGGTTCAGATTTTGTCGGATAAGTCCGAGTTTGTTAGGAGGAGGGCAAACGAAAAATATAAGCGAATGCATAGTAGAACGTGTGAAACATCCTCTAAGCATTATGGTTTGGTCAATCATCAGTGGGCAAGGAACTGGACGTCTCTACATTGTTGAAGGAACCATGCGTCAAGACCAGTACATTCAGGTCTTATCATCGAAAATGTTACCACAAGTGCAGGAATGGTTCCCAAATGGCAGTTTTGTTTTTATGCATGACTCTGCACCTTGGCACAAGGCAAAAAGAGTGACTGCATTTTTGTAGGAAAAAAATGTCGAGGTAATGGAATGGCCGGGAAACTCTCCCGACCTTAACCCCATAGAAAATCTTTGGGAACTGATGAAGAGAGAAATAGGCAAGGAAAAAATTACAAATAAGCGAGCATTGATCGAACGTCTTATCGAAGTATGGCATAGGAGCGAAAATATTAAAACAAATTGCTTTAAATGCATCGAAAATATGTCAAAAAGGGTTAAGGCTGTTATAGCAGCAAAAGGCAATGTAACAAAATACTAATTTTGTTCAGTTTTACTGTTCTCTTTCTTATTAAAACTACGTTATTTTATTAGCTTATAAGTCACTTCTAATATGAATAAATAAATAAAGCTTTGAAAATACAAATCACAAAAGTTATGTTGGTCTATCTTTCAAAAAGTTATATTTTTCCATGTGGCCGTAATAATTTGATCACCCACTGTAACTTTATTACTTAAAAACTAATACAATATGTTAAATATAGATCATACATTAAGTCATGTACTTGTGCATGTTTGTGTGATTATATGTACTTCATTTTATTTACACTAGCAAATTGTACTTTAATAATATTCATCAATACTTCATACTTCATACGTCCACCTATTATTAAATTACATTATTATAGAATATACTTAAATGTAAAACAAAAAACCTTCGTCGGTTGTAATTATGCGATTCAAAATTTCACGAAATAAACAAGATACTCTATCCATTTTTTGTGTTCTTGTCTCCGGTTGTGTTGTATATGTTAAATGTGATAATTAAAACAAAATTTGTCTTCTATTTAATATCACTTTTTTTATTTTACAATATCTAATTGTCACAACTTTTTTATTTTTATTTTTTATTTTTTAAACTGACGACGCGCTGCTACGTACTCCGCCTCAGTTAT
The DNA here is from genome assembly GCA_949715645.1 of Portevinia maculata. NCBI lineage: Eukaryota > Metazoa > Arthropoda > Insecta > Diptera > Syrphidae > Portevinia > Portevinia maculata. Next base: position 135,568,154 of record OX454528.1, on the reverse strand, counting down.
AGATAGTGCTGTAAAATGTTGCCTTCTCGATGACCATGATATTGGGCTTCCACCGAATAGTGAAACATATCCACTTGTTGATCGTCTAGTTTCAACATCACCCGCAAAGTCTGCATCGCTAAAGCAAGATAAAGTGTATGAATTAATTCTTTTGAAGATAATACCATAATCCTTGGTTGCTTTTAGATATCTAAAAATTCTTTTGACCGCTGTTATGTGTTGGCTTGTTGGTCTGTCCAAATATCTGCTTACAATACCGACGGAATAGGCTATGTCCGGCCTCGTGGCAAGCATCAAATACATTATGCTTCCCACTGCTTCACGAAATGGAAAATTGCTTGTATCGTCTTTGGAGATATCTAGATTGCTGTTGACAGCACATGGAGTTGAGACAGGACTGGCTTCCGACTTCTTGAATTTACTAACCATTCTCTCAACGTAACTGGATTGATTGACAAAAACTGATCCATCTAAACTTCGCCTGATTTGAAGACCTAAGTAGTAATTCGCTTCATTGAGTTTCAGTTCAAAATATCCTTGCAATTCGCTGATAACCCGCATTGCTTCCTGCTTGTTTCTAACAGCAATGAGCCCGTCGTCGATGTACAGTGCGAGGAGAAACTTGTAATTGCATCGAAGTGACTCAAAAACACATGGATCCGCATTGGACTGTTCGAACCCCATCATTCGAAGAATGTCGGACAACTTCTGGTTCCAGCATCTGGACGCCTGCTTCAACCCGTACAAACTTTTGAGAAGTTTACACACTCGGCCAGAATTATCGTTGAATCCAGGTGGTTGCGTCATATATATCTGTTCGTTGAGCTCTCCGTTAAGAAATGCTGTCTTAACATCGAACTGCATCAAATATAAATTCTTCTTAGCAGCAATGGCTAGAATAGCCCGAATTGAGGTGAATTTGGCGACTGGACTAAACGTCTCCTCATAGTCCAATCCCTGTTGCTGGTTAAAGCCTTTGGCGACAAGACGTGCCTTATACCGAATACTTGGGTTCTGTGGAGAAATTTTAGTTTTATACACCAATTTACATCCAATTACCTTCTTGTCCTGTGGCTTGTTCACCAGCTTCCAAGTGCAGTTTTCCTTATGTGACTGAATTTCTTCATCCATAGCCTTTTGCCAATTATCTGCATCGTTCGACCTCATAGCTTCATCGTAAGAAAATGGTTCATCAGTTATAAAAGCATATCCCTGCATTGCACACGCAAACAGGCTCGGACTTTGAAGGGCAATTTTCGATTGACTTCGAAGAACTCTGTCTGATGACCCAAGGATTTTACCTCCAGAATCAGTACCCAGGTCCACCGAAAACGGTTTTGCTCTTTCAGCTGCTGCCGATGGTTTCGAAATATTTTTTACCGATTCACGATCTAAATTCCTCGATGCGTGTGCGTCACTGTCCTGGTCCTCTGATTTTATTTTATAGTCTTGTTCATCAGGATGGTTGTTTTTCCGCTCTGGACTTTCATTTCTTTCCTCCATAAGGCTTGGAGGACTGAAACCAAGCTGAACATTAATTTCCTCTCTAAAGACAACGTCCCTGGACACATTTATTTTGTTAAGCTGTCTATTCCAAACACGATATCCTTTTGTATTCTCCGGGTAGCCAACGAAAAAACCTGGCCAAGACTTTTTGTCTCACTTCCTTCTCTTCTCCTTCGGTATATGAACAAATACCTCAGTTCCGAACGCCTTTAAATTTGCAATATCTGATTTCTTCCCACTCCACAGCTCAAATGGACTTTTTTCACTGACCGGGCTAGGACCGAAACGATTAAGAAGAAAAACAGCGGTATTAACTGACTCAGGCCACAGTCGTATTGGCAAATTCTTTGCATGAAGCAAAGTTCTGACGGTTTCTGTTATAAAACGTATATCCCTTTCGGCCCTTCCATTTTGCTCTGGCGTGTATGGGGCGGATGTTTGATGCTTGACTCCACGTTGCATAAGAATCGATTCCACTTGCTTATTCTTATATTCTGAGCCGTTGTCTGATCTGAGAATTTTTACTTTAGAACCTATTTCTGCTTCTGTGCTGTTTAAAAAGGTTTCAATTAATAATGGTACTTCAGATTTTTCCTTGACGAAATAGACTTTTCGATAGTGAGAAAAATCGTCCTTGAATAGGAGAAAATACTTGGATCCACCCAGAGATTTCTCTTGCATTGGGCCACAAACGTCAGAGTGAACTAACTGACCAATTTTGTCCGCTCTTGACTCACTAGTTTTGAATGGCAGTCTATGCATTTTTCCTAATGCACAAGCGTCGCAGAAAATATTTGGATTGTCATTAAAATCGATGCTCCTGGCTTTAAGAACGCTCCTCACTTGTTTAATGGACAAATGACCGAATCTTTGATGCCAAGTTTCTATTGACTTTTCTTGTGACACTCCTGTAACCTTCGCAGAACAACAAACTGCTTCATTTGCTAATACAACTTTAAAGCGCATTTCGTATAGACTGTTGCATCGTATACCAACAGCCACAACAGCACTTTCTTAATAAATTTCGCAACTTTTGCTGTCTGATACCAATTTGTAGTTCTTGTCCAGAGTACTTCCTGACGAAAACAAATTGACTCTTATGTCTGGAACAAAGTAAACATCCACCAAGCGCTTCTGCTCCCAAGAGTTCCCGTTGAATGCCATTATCTTAATTTCTCCTTTGCCATATGCCATAATCTTTGTCCCATTGCCTATTGTGATGGCCATTGGATTTTGCAGTTCTTGATAAATACTGAACCACTCACGATGATACGTCATGTGCTGACTTGCCCCCGAGTCTAAAAAACACTTTTCTTCGTTTGCTCTATTACCACTAACAAAATTAGCATCACAAACCATGGCATCGCCCGATTGACTTGAATTTATTTTATCGTTCGCAAAATTAACTTAATGCATTTTTCGATTTTTATTGGGACAGTCTCTTTTCCAGTGCCCAAATTGATTACACTGAAAACATTTTCCGGGTTTTTTTTGCTTTTGCGTTAGATTCACGTGCCTCCCTGAGAAATATTTCTTCCCCCTTTGCGTTAATAAAGCACTTTCATTTATCGTAGCAGCAGACGACGATGGTATGTTACAATTGTTGTTGTTCAAGCTCGTTTCCTCCATAATCAAACGTGATGTTAGATTTTCAACCGTCTGCAATTCGTCTGTGGTGGATTCCCATGCACTAAAAAAATGAGAGTATTCTTTTGGTAACGTCATGAGAATTTTGGTGGTAAGCATTGATTTGGAAACGGTTTCCCCTGATTCTCTCAATTGTTGTGCAAGAGTTTCAAGTTTGGTAATATGTGTGGCCATATCATCTTGCGGATCTTTCTCAAAACTGTAGAACTTTTGCTGTAACATATTTACGCTTGTACTACTTTTCTGTTCGTACACAGACAAAAGTTTTTTCCACATATCTTGAGCGGTGGAACAGTTAAGAATATGTATGATACCTTGGCCTCCCACTGACGTTGCAATTACCTTTTGTGCCTTTCGATCTCTTTTTAGCCAATTTACTAATTTTTTGTCATCACCGTCTATATCTGCTGGTTTAACATCAGCACCAGCGATTAGATTAGATAGATTAGATAGATTCTTTATTTTTTCCATCATAAAGTTTACAAATTGGTATACTTAAGAATGAGGACATGGCAATACTACCGTCTGCCTGAGATGACATTTCATAATACGAGTATGATTTAAAAAAAAAGAAATAAAAGAAATAAGAAAAAGCAAAAATTTTAAAATATAAAGAAAAGGAGAAAAAAAAAATGTTTAACAAAAGATATGAAGAAATATTATTATATAAAACAATGATATCAATTTTAACGCGATTTGAAACACAAAATATTATACAATTTGGTTAATTTGCTTAGCTGTTTATACAAAATTTTATCAATTTTAACATGATTTGTAACACAAAAGAGATATTATCAAATTTAGTATGATCAGCAACAAAACAATAAATAGTTAGGTATAAAATTTGGTCGAAACTGCAATAAGCGGGTAATCGACTAAGTTTAATATGTGAAACTGTTACGGTAAGAAAGAGCATGTTGGCAATATTTAAAGCGGCTGAGCCAGCCCATTGCTCCATTTAAAATTTCAAAAAGTTTGTCCAAAGATATAAAACTTTCCCGAAAATGCAACCGGCGAATTTCTTGTAGAATAGGACAAGCAGCAACGAAATGGTATATACTCGTATCTTCATTCGCTCTTCCGTTACATAGATCACATAGCTGGGGCAAGTCTGATCGATGAGGTATAAAGTTCAAATTTAAAATTTCAACTCTTGCTCTAAAAATAATACTTATAACCGAGGCTGAAAATTCATTACTAAAGTAAGAGACTTCCGAGGGCAGTTCATGGTTTAAATGACTATAAATAGCTCTTGAAGTAGACGAAGATGCTCTGGAAAGGTTATCCAGAAACATTTTGTGATCCACCTTAGCAATCACATCAGAAAACTGAGCCTGCCAATCGGTCACATTAGTTTCTGTTAAGTTTAAACTTGTTTCGTAAGCTAAAGCTAGTTCGTTCCAGTTTTTAAACGGGGAAGCATTCACTCGAAGTAATTTTCTTAAGATGATTTTGTGAAGACAAGTTTCACTTCTTTTCATCACTCTAGTAATGAAGTTCGCACTTGACTTCAAATATTGTATATATATAGGGACTATTTCTGACTCTACATATATGGCGTAGTTGGGTGTTGAGTTAGGCAAACGAAATATCCTCTTAAAAAAGTTCCTTTGTACAGTTTCAAAAGCTTCGAAGTGTGTGTATCCGAAGACTTGGACGCCATATGCCATGCATGCATTTACTGTCGCGTTGAAAACTTTGTACTTGGACGTTAAATCAACATTTTGGTTCGAAAAAAACGTTGGCCACATTATATTAAGAGCCAATTTAGCTTCGTTGCTTTTTTCTTTGGAGTGCTTTAGATAGCTTAAATTGTAGGTCAAGAGGACACCCAAATATTTAAACTCCTGTACAACCTCAATGTGTGTATTGTTTAGAGACCATTTTTCTTCCGCTCGCCTTCTTGATTGTCTCTTTTCAAATATAACAATCTTAGTTTTTTGGGTATTAATTTGCAAGCCCCAAGACTCGCAAAATGAACTTAGACGGTTTATTTGCAATTGAAGCGTGAAAGGATTATCAGCAAGCATAACTAGATCGTCCGCGTACAACAGGACTTTGATTATAATGTTAGCAAAATGAACTCCACCCGGAAGAAGCTCGCAGACATCATCTATGAACAGGGCAAATAATAATGGACTGAGGATACAACCCTGAGGAACACCTGTAATTGTATCAAATCGATTTGAAAATGTGAAACCGTCCCATACCCTTGCATTTGTTGACGAAATAAGACTTGCATACACTTCGAGAAACTTTCTTGACAAACCAATGCAAGAAAGTTTGTATATTAAAGCTTGTCTATTGACTTTATCGAATGCAGCTTTAAAATCAACAAAGCAAGTGTATAGTTTCTTTTTTCTATCTATAAATTGTTGAGCAATGCTTGAAATGGCCAAGATATGATCCATGGTTGAAAAACCTGGGCGGAAACCGGCTTGAAAGATGCTCAAAAGACTGTTATCCTCAATCCATTTTGAGAGCCTTTCATATAGGATTGCAGTGAAAGTTTTTCTTATTGAATTTAAAATTGAAATACCTCTATAATTTTCCGCAGCGTTGGCATCACCTTTTTTAAAAATGGCAAAAATTACAGATTCGTTGAAACTGTTAGGGACACATCCATCATTGTACAATTTGTTATAGAAAGACACGAGGTAGTTTTTAAAATCAATAGTGCTGTTTTTATAAAACTCGACTGGAATGCCGTCTAGGCCAGGAGCCTTGCTGTTTTTCAATTTTTGGAGCGTTACTTCCAATTTGGGCAATGAGAATTCTAAATCCAGCTCGCACCACTAACCACCTCAAACAAATCACTGGCATTTATTAGTACGAGGGCGGGTCAATAAGTCCGTGACTTTTGGAATAAAACACAGATTTTTTGATAAAAAAATAATTTTATTTTTCAACGTAGTCTCCCTTGAGCTCTATAAACTTTGTCCAACGCTTCTCCAATTTTTTTATCCCTTCCAAAAAAAATGATTGGTCGAGGTCCTCAAAATAGGCCATTGTTTGCGAGATGACTTCATCATTGGAGTCAAATCTTTTTCCACCAAGCCATTTCTTCAGGTTTGGGAACAAGAAGTAGTCGCTCGGAGCCAAATCTGGAGAATAGGGTGGATGAGGGAGCAATTCATAGCCCAATTCATGGATTTTTGCCATGGCAACTGCACATGTGTGCACCCTTGCATTGTCTTGGTGGAAAAGAACTTTTTTCTTGGCCAAATGAGGTCGGTTTTTTTTCAAATCGTCATTGAATCGGTCCAATAAGTTGGCATAATATTCCCCATTGATTGTTCTTCCCTTTTGAAGGTAGTCAATGTGGATTATCCCGCGTGCATCCCAAAAAACAGTCGCCACAACTTTATTGGCTGACAAACCCACCTTGGCCTTCTTTGGCGCCGATTCACCCTTAGAAACCCACTGTTTTGACTGTTGTTTGGTCTCTGGTGTGTTGTGATGGATCCATGTTTCGTCCACGGTTACAAAACGGCGCAAAAACTCCTCCATATTGCGATTAAACAACGCCAAACCTTCCTGTGAAGTTGTTACACGATTGCGTTTGTGGTCGACTGTGAGCAAACGCGGCACCCATCTTGCGGAAAGCTTTCTCATGCCCAAGTGTTCATTCAAAATTGAAACCACTGAGCCATGCGAGATCCCTACGGCTTCCACAATCTCTCGCAGTTTCAATCTTCGGTCGGCCAACACCATATCGTGAATTTTTTCGATTGTTTCGGGTGTAGAGACCTCAACTGGGCGTCCAGGACGTTCGGCATCTTCAGTGCTTGTACGGCCACAACGAAATTCAGTAAACCACTTTTTTACCATTGAAATCGATGGTGCAGAGTCCCCATAGTATTTTTCAAGCTTAGCCTTGGTCTCGGTAATGGTTTTTTTTCGCAAGAAATAATGCTTAATAAGCACACGAAATTCACTTTTTTCCATTTTCTCCTCAAATTAGTGAGTAGTCTGATAAAAATAGCTGTCAAACACAAACTAACTGACGCAGCAAGTTTAAATTTTGACAGGAGTCAACTGACAGATGCCTGTTGACAGGAGCAGTGTTGTTGTTTCAGTAAAGTGGTCAGAAATTCAAAAAGTCACGGACTTATTGACCCGCCCTCGTATCTTTACTTGAAACTTCCAAGTGGACCATTGACCTGCACATTGGAGCTTGTCTATTTTTATAAGCTCACCTTCCATGACTTGTTCGTGAAACTTTTATTGCCACTCGTAGTATCTATCGCGAAAAAAAAACGACTAAAATACTTTTTTAAAGTTTTTTTTTTTGCGAAACTTCGACTTTCTAGGCGAATAATAAAAACTGTTTAAGGGACAAGAGTACTGGGCCCATAACCTATTGAATTACTGGAACAAAATAAGGAGAAAAATAACGCGACTGATCAAGAGTTGAAGAGCAACTAACTTTATTACTTAAAAACTAATACAATATGTTAAATATAGATCATACATTAAGTCATGTACTTGTGCATGTTTGTGTGATTATATGTACTTCAATATGAAATAAAATTTGAAAATTGAAATTGAAATTGATACTAACAAAGATGCTGGTCTCGACTTGCTTCATCCCGTTCTCTTGAAGAACTATTCGTCTTCACTATTTCTGTCGTTAAAATTGATTTTCAACCATTCACTTTCTGCCGGTGACTTTGTGGACGATTGCTCATATATCGCATATTCATAAGAGCGGGCAAAAATATTTAGTTGAAAACTATAGGCCTAGCCAGCTTTCACTTATCCCAAAGCTCTTTGAAAAAATCGTTAAGGAAAAATTATATTTCAATGTTAATGAGCATTTATATCCTATGCAACATGGTGTTGTTTCCGGTCGCTCTACCTCGACAAACTTAGCCCTATTAAATTCTGTCTTAATTCGATCGGAGGCGGTGAGCAGGTTGATGTGTTGTATACCGATTTCGTTAAAGCCTTTGACAGAATCAATCACTCAATATTGATAGAAAAGTTAGCCAAGCTTGGGTTTCATTCTCACATCTTGAAGTGGCTGTCTTCTTATCTTTTCAATGGGAAATGTATCGTCAAAGTTGATGGTTTTTATAAACGTGGTAACGGCAGCTTCTGATGTCCCACAAGGAAGCCATTTAGGGCCGTTTTTGTTTGTATTTTTTTAAGTGAAATGCCTCAGCTTTTCACAAGGTGCGAATTTCTGTTATTTGCAGATGATTTCAAAATGTTTTCTAAAGTCTCCAACTTCTCGAATTGTTTAACATTCCAGCTTGAGATGAACCTATTTTTACAATATTGTTCCGAAAACGATTTGGAATTTAGTTTGCCTAAAAGTGAAGCTTGCACGATTTCTCGTTCTCACAGTCACTTGCTTCACTCATACGAAGCTGGAAGTGTTGCTTTTAGTAGAGTATGTGAAGTTAAAGACCATGGGGTTAGTTTTGATAGTAAGTTAACCTTCAATTGGCATATCGAATACATTTTCTCTAAACCTTTTTCCAAATTTTGAAGACTTTCGTGATCCATTCGTACCAAAAACTCTTTACTGCTAATAAGATTCAGATTAGAGTCCAATCTTCTCCAGTAGAACGGGTTCAAAAACGCTTAACTCGCCTTGCTCTGAAGAGATTTGATAGGGACTTTGAGCTTCTATCTTATAAAAGTCTCTGCTTATTGGCCTTAATACTCTCGTACTCGTAGTTAGGAGAAAGATGCAGTCTTTGGTGTTCCTGAAAGATATTCTCTCTAACACAATTAATTGTAGAGAACTTCTTTTTACTGCAATACATAAAGATAGACTATCTGCGCATATTGAGTTATTATTTTAGCTTTTGTCTGCCAACTCCGTAGCTATGTATATTGCTTGGTCTTCTCCAGAGAATATTGAACAGTAAGTCGGGAGTTTTACAGAGGACATGATGTAGCCATTTGTTGTTGGCTATTCCAAAGGCTCCTTCGCTTGTGAAGCACTATTGCGTGATTCATTTGGTCCGACACTGCACACAGCTGGGTATGTGCATTATATTGCAATACGGGGTTCTTGGAACTATAATATGTTTGTACAAAAATGCCACTTTTGTCTCTTAGTTGATATAAATAGTTTAATACGTCACGTATTTGCTCATGCAATTTTATTTTTGTTTTATTCTTTTAACAGGAAATAGCCGTCCGCTGTATTCAACGGAATGTCAAAGCATTTTTAACAGTCCGCGATTGGCCATGGTGGCGTCTTCTAATACGTGTTCAACCACTTTTAAACGTACATCGCACTGAAGAACAACTTAAATCTGCCAGCGATGAACTACATATTTTACGAGCAAAATTGGAGAAAATCGAAAACGACCGGAACGCACTTAAGACTGAAAACGAGAAACTGGAAAATAAGGTGAGTTAATTTAATCACAACAAACATAAATAAACAATCACAAATACAATTAAATTGTTCTAACCTCATAAATTAACCCTATTCACTGGAATACGTGAATTTTGTAGGCAAAATGCAGACAGTCTTTATTTTAATTTCTTACATATATCGGAAACGCAAAAAGAACTTACGTAAATACATTATATACTTCGAAAGAATTAAATAAAAAATATTTTGGATACTGTCCAAAAGAAATAAACGCAGATTCCCAATCACTAGGTGTTGATGATTCAATACGAATTTCATTTTCGTCCCCAGTTCAATAAAAATCGAAATTTTAAAAAAAACTTATATTGAATTTTCCTGCACCTTAGTATCGTGAAAGTAAATATTTAAGCTCCTAGCGTAAAAACTGCGAGAAACTTGAATAACTTCCTGCAGTGTCACGGCTCCAAAAGGCATTCTCAAAGAATCAGTCAAACTGCATGGGATTATTAATCAAATCAGATATTATAATCACATGCGATCATCACATATAATCAATATTGACGTATGCAATATAATATAGCAAAGGTTTCGGCTCCAAGAAACCTCAGCTGCTTTGCCAGTTTATCCGGGAAACTATTCAGTCCGGATTATGTTAAGTGGACCAGATATTCATTTAAACCATTCAAGGCGGGTGGCAACAGTGCCGTGGTTGTGGTAGTGTATTCACTTGCTGATCGGAAAATTGCGTGTTTAAATCCCGACCATGTCCATGAAGCAAAAATTCGCAGAATAAAAATCAATATAAGTGCAGCAAATGCCTGCTCATATGTGCAGTTTTATTTATTGTATAAGTTTCTGCGGATTAAACTTGAATACAAAACTTCAACATAATGCTCCCTAAGTTATTTAGATGCCACCCGTGGAGAAAAAACCCTACTTAATGCACAAACCCATCTTTGCTTTCATTCTACTTCTTCCTAGTTCTACCACCTAATAGTAGGCAATGAAATACGCCCAAAATGGCATTGCATTTGTAGGTGTTGAATAGGCTGATTTTTAAAAAAAAACACTGGATGGATTACTTGATGCCTACTATGATTGCCTTATTTATGTTCAGTTTCAACTGGGGCATATACCAATCAATTGTAGCGAAGTAAATGTACTATTCATCCCCAAACCAGGCAACAAGCCGGGTGAACAACCTTAATCATACCGCCCCATAAGCTTGACTTCGGTTTTTCTTAAAACAATGGAAAGGATTGTCGGCGTTGACATCAGAGAATGTTTTGCAAAGAGTCTGCCTCTAAGCCCACACACACAACAGAGATCAACTCGCCTACCGGTGCGAAGAGATCACACTATACGCCTTTATTGATATAGAGGGTGCTTTTGACACACACAAATATAGACCAACCCACTATAAAATGCATCAAAGCGGTGCTTGAAATTTGGAAAATAACTGCTTCATCAGGACCGACTTCAGTATCAGTATCAGCCGTAAGGTCCTTCCCACAGGGAGAAGTGCACTCACGCTTCAATGCAAACATGTAAACGAAGTCACAACAAGTAGGCAAAACGCCGTTAAGACGGCCCTAGACTGGTCCAACAGGGAAAATCTATCCATCAGTCCCAGCAAGGCTATAATAGGTCTTATCTTTTGGTAAGAAAAAATTATCTTCTGAGCCATGTGCGAACTTGCCCCACAGCTGCTATAGAAGCAATAACATGGCTAACACCTCTCCACATATGCTTCCATAAAGCGGCGATTCGCAGTGCAGCAAGTTTAATAGAGTTTAATTGGATAAGGCTTAGTGGCCACCCGGAAGTAAACTGAACTTCCGCAACTTAACATGAACTGCGCGGTCACAGATCCCCTTCATAAGACCTTATGCTTTTAACAGTTCTTAACAGAGATAGCAAATAGAGAAGCATGGGTTAGCAATAACCCACCGAATAGTAACAACGGCATTGAGTAGTATTCGGATGGTTCTAAAATGGAAACGGGTGTGGGAACTAGTACATACGATCCCCAGCGTATTTCAAGCAGAGCTCCGCCAGTCAAGGATAGTCAAGGAGCTAGAAATGCCCTTAGCTCGCACAACAATCTGTCACGCACTGACTTCAAACACTCGGGTTAAGAAAGAAGACTAAACAATGATGGGTTCCGGGTCAAGAGGGATCAGATGGTACTGAAAAAGCCGACAAATTGGCCAGGAAGGGTTCAGAAACACCGTTCACAGGTGCCGAACCCTTCTGCTGCACTCCTGCATCGGCAGCAATCGCAGCAACGAAAGGCTGGGAGCGTATTAAATGTATATTTTATTGTGAGCACATCGCAAGTCTTAGAAAGGCCAAATGAGCCCTTCGGCCCTTCAATAACAATGCCAACAGATGCCTTAATCTAAGTAGGCATGATATAAAAACTTAGTAGATACCACCCAAACAAAATGAACATAGTCAACTCTCCAGAGTACCGGCTACTTACGAAGAAGACGAAACAGATGAACACATTTATTCAGATAAAATGCCAGCCCTCAAGGAACTAGAAAGAAGATCTTCAGGGAACAACTGACTTACGAAGACATAGGAGTTCTCTTCTGGTAAACTTGTCTGCTTTAAAGGGATCATAACCTTCCCACTTAACTGCTTGTGGGCTTTGCCGGTTTGACATCGGAAAACAACAACAGGCCTCCCGATTAAATAACTTCGTCACTGGGGCTAATCAAATGCTGGTGTTTGCTGCATTTGTGTGACCCAGGAGTTTTGAGGCCTGCGTTTCTTTCGCGTTTGTATTGGAACGTTGGTTGATATTGCCTTTTTGACGGAGTTCGTAGGATCTCTCCTTTGAACTGAGTCGGTCGCGCTCCATTTGCTTCGAGAAAGGTTCTTTAACGTCAAGGCTTGCTCGGATCTTGGAACTTCTTTTTCGATCAATCTTTGTTACTCCTGCTGCCATGCAAAGCATCTTCTGCGGTTAATTTGCCCTCATACTTTTTGTACGCTGTCGAACATTGTGAACCGTATGTGACCGCCGGGCGCACGGGTAGAGCCTTCCTTTTAGCTTGAGGGGCATTTTTCGATCACAGAAGATGAATTAGTTTTTTTTTTACTTCATCCATCCTATACTTACGCGAATGTTAATGTCGTCATCACACCTTGCTTCGCTATTGATCATAGATGCCAGATATTTGAACTTTTCGCACTTGAAAATCACTCCTCCCTACACATAAATATCTGGAAAAGGTCGGAGGATCAAGGAACGGGCAGCACAAGTATTCTGTTTGGGCATCTAACTCTTGTCTTTACTTCCTCATGCATGTCCATGATCATCTGTAGGCTCGACGTGGCTCTTCTGGTTTAAGCTCAAAGGCTGGGCATTCCCTACAATGACTTCTGCAGAAGCTGTAGGGATGAGGAGGAAGAGGAGACTATCAGTCACTTCCTTTGCACGTGTCATGCACTCGCCAACATTAGGAAGGCTACACTGGGTGAATAACTTTTCAATGATCTTCTAAACGAACTAGCAAAGATTAGCTCCTTCATTCAGAGGAGCAAATGGTTCCCTGAGTAAGAGGGTGACCCACCCACCTTACACATCGGCAGCACAATGGACCTACCTCTGGTCTAAGTGCATCCTCATCGAAAGCCGGTTCCAACCAACCAACCAAGCAGCCATCTGTAGGTAGGTTTCTGGAACTCCTCGTTGTCTTAGCCCCACCCATAACAGATCCGTTGGTTGTCTATCAAATGCCTTTTCAAAATCAACCAACACCATATGCAAATCCTTTGAGGAATCTCAACGTTTTCTCATCATGATCCTTATACTTTGGATTGCATCTGTAGTTGGTTTACCTGTGACAAACCCACACTGGTCCTCAGAAAGTCGTAATATTTTCCGCATTGATATGTGACGTCAGCTTGATTGAACGGTAATTGGTACAATCTCGTGTTTTGCCTTTTCCTTTGTGCAAAGGAAGAAGAAAACTTTCCCTCTATTTTTTTTTTTGTAATTTGCTTACACTAAAGGGGCTTTGTTTTTTTTCTGTATATGTACAGTACCCTTAGAGTGTTACAGCGCACATTAAGCAGTACCTAGCAATGAAATATTGTATTGCATGATTTTAGGTGCTACTTACTATTCGAAGCAATAGGCGGATAGGAAAGAAGTTTTTTGTGCTTTTGCAGTATTTTTTCTCCACGGGTGGCGCTTAAATTGCTTAGGGAGATCTCTATTTCTGTGAATTCAATTAAAAATCATGGCCGTGGCCGGGATTCGAACGCACGATCTGCCAATCAGTTAGTGAATACACTACCATCGCCCCAATGCCACCCGGTTAGGCATTGGATCGCCTCTCATCAGCTTAGCGATGAGAATCATGATCCATTTGGACCCGATGTCTCCTATTCAGAGGGTATCTCGTCGGGCGCAACTAGCTTTGGGTTTTTGTAGTCTTTGACCGCCTTCTTAACTTCTTCGACAGTAATGTCAGGTACTTCTTCGTTGATAGGAACGGCTCTCAGAAAATATATCCGAGGAAATTGTTAATTTAGAAGCCTTCAAAATACTGCTGCCACCTGTGGTGTATTTTTTCGTCATCCACAAGATGCAGCTCTTGAGCATTGTTGATGAACTTTGACGAATGAATTTCATGTTCAGTCCTCCTTCTCTGAGCGCCAATTTTAAAAATGATTGTGCCCCTGTTCAAGCTGGTTTGTCGGAGTTCGTGGACAGCCTAGTTTCTATCAGCAGCAGAAGCCCTCCACACACTTTGCTTGAATTTGAGCGCACTTTCGCTTTGCAAAAGCCTCTTGCAATGATGTTTTTTAAACAATCACTATTTTATTTCTACTTACTTAGATGCTGCTACTTTTTTTACTTTTAACTCCGTGATCTTTGATTCTAGTTCCACAGTTTAAACTACTTAGATACTTGCCTCGAAACAATAAATGTTGAATACAGATACATCAATTCAATAATCTGAAATGAGATGTGATAATTTTGGCAACTCCGCATCGATTTCAACAACCCCCCAGCTGTGATGTAATAAATTTGGTCGTTCTGCACAATTAAACGAACAAATTTATTTGTAGTGAGAAACAGTATGTAGGCCAGAAGTGTATCCGCTTCGTTGTTACAACACATCTACACCGGATGAGCATTTCTCTTCGAATTCGAATTTAGATTCGTATCAAGACATTTTTGTTTGGTTCTAACGATTGCCAAAAATTAAATAATCTTAAATTTGGTATTTTTGCTGAATGAAGATGCACCCATGGTGCCACTTTCTTTTCAACCAGCAATCAATCATGAGAGCGTAGATCAACGAGTTGCATCATAGACGAAAGTCTTTTAACCATGACTGTGGCGGGATTATTTAAGGTATTATTTCTGTTTCTGGTGGGGTTAAATGATTTATTTTCACTTTATATGTTTTTGATTGCATTTTCCAACAGGATGACATTGTCATTAGTTTTTCAACATTATTGTTTTATTAAAATAGAATGTTTATAACATTTGAGACCATATTTCTTTCGGCATAAAATGGCGCATATTGTGACAGTGACACATTGTTAAAAAGATCGTTAGTATATTTGTGGACTGTGTCATGCGTAGGTGGTTTTGCGTGACAACGATTATGAATGATGAGACAAATGACAGACTGTGTGAGATTGTTAAAATCAAATTATTTGTTATTGGCTACAAAATTAAGAAACTTTACGAGCAACCTTCAATAACGCTCTCTGTGAATAAAGATAAGATCCTTCAAGTCGTTTTCGAGAAACGGCTAAAAATCGCACAAAATTAGAGATCACGAAACCAAGTAAAAAACATATAATTGTTTTTAAATATTTATCAGGCATGTTTAAGCTAATAATACCATGCTAATCATCTGATCTACTAAACGACGGTAGTTGTAGTGTGAGGACTACCTATGTACCATCAGAGATATTCTTATACTTCGAAGTACGTACAGATACATTGCTATTACTTCCTGCTGTTTTTGTTTTTAGATTTGACTTAAAAACTTCTGTGTTTTGAATGTTTTACTTTTTCAGAAATTAAAAAAGAAAACCCATTATGTTGAGTGTGTTTTTTGTCTCATCATATTTTATCTTTCTCTCGATGAATCTAAATTTGAATTTATCTTAGTTATGGCGAAAGTGCCTACTTTCATGTTTCTAGTATTTTGGCGGCGAACTCGCAAAAAAATAATTTTTAACGTAAATTAATATAGAAAATATATATTTTCCAAAGAAATGCAATCAGAAGATTTATTAGAGCGTATAAATCTATTTTTTTTTTTATTCTATTTCGAAGTGACAGCGTCTTACAACTCAGCTTCCTTTGTTCAGAAAGTGGAGCGTGAATAAAATGATAAACTCGGGAGCACGGCGTGTATCACTTGATTTACCGACCCGAGGTTCCAGGGTCTACTCATCGCTCAAAATGTAAATTTGTTTGATTAATTTGACATGGTGTCAAAATGTCCAAAAAAGCGATTTTGTGTTTCGGCTATTTTGGTTGGCTCTTTTTCAAATCGCCCACAAAATGAAAATGACAAATTACCCAAAATGGCAGTGTGCGTTTTTACGCATTTCAAAACTACAAACCTTGTATGGTTTGAGAAACGTGCTCTCTCCTCCTCTGTGAAACATCTCAATCGACTTACTTTTGGTGGCGCTTGACTCTTAAATTCATATTTAATTTTTATTGAATATCAACTTATATACTAGACAAAAATGATTAAATCTAACTTAAAATTAACAGGATACTTATTCTAGATTATTGTTCCTTATGCGGACGCCCTAAACTTAACTATATCTTATAATTATTGCCTTTCGGCCTAAAAACTATTTTACGAACTAATCTTTATTTATTTTATTTTATTTTCGTCTACCGAATACAAGATTCTTACAGACTACGCTAAACCTAGATTACAATAATAACTTACATCTAAATTAAATTTGAGCTATGTATTTACATTATTTAATTTCGTTTTTACAATAACTCTGGAATCAGAAAAGTCAATTTCATTACAAACACTATTAAATGACTTGCAACAAACGATTAATTGGCTCATTTTGACCGTAAACTGTTCTATGTGCTTGCACAAACAGTAAGGGTCTATCGCGTAATGATCTCTGTGGAGCGTAGAGACCAAATTTCAGTAGAAGCTCTGGGCATGTCGTTTTTGAGCTAAGAATGTCTCTTACGAAGAGAATTTCAATATTTTTCCGTCGAACAGACAACATTTTTAAATCGATGAGAAGACATCTTTGCTTATAAGAGGGTAAAAACCCATCCCAATTAAATTTACGTAGCATGTATCGAGTGAATGATTTCTGGACTCTTTCAATTCTCAAGATATGAATGCTGTAATATGGATTAAATATGACAACACAGTATTCCAAAATCGGCCGCACAAGAGAAATAAATAAAGATTTAAGAGTATAAGGATCCGAAAATTCCTTGCTAGTCCTCTTAATAAATCCCATCATAGAGCAGGCTTTTCTGGTGATTTGATCAATGTGCATGTTAAAGTTGAGTTTTTCGTCAAACATAACGCCCAAGTCATTGACAAATTTACAAATGATAAGAGCATTATTATTAAAGAGGTATTGAGTGTGAATAGGAGAGCAATTTTTGTAAAAGGAAATTTGCTTACACTTTTTAAGGTTTAGCAGCAACTGATTTTTGTCGCACCATATAGAAAATGCATCTAAGTCATTTTGAAATAAGACTGCATCAACGGGAGATTTGATTTTGGCAAATAACTTAACGTCGTCCGCGAAAAGTACACACTTGCAGAATGATAAAGAAGCTGCAATGTCATTTATAAAAAGAAGGAACAGAAGGGGTCCAAGGTGACTTCCTTGAGGAACTCCGGACTTGACATCAAAGTATCTAGAATAGATTCCGTTTATTGCAACACATTGCTTTCTATCGGAAAGATACGAATCCAGCCAGTGAAACCCAAAAGTTTTTAGTTTGTGGATCAATAAACAAGTGTTGACTTTATCGAAGGCTTTTGAGAAGTCAGTGTAAACCGTGTCGACTTGATACCCGGCTTCTATATTGCAATGTAAGAAGTTAGAGAATTGCATCAGATTGGTAGCAGTTGATTTTCCTCTTAAAAAACCATGCTGTTCTGGTGAAATTAATTCTTTCACGAGGAAAAATAATTTGTCTTTGACGATGGACTCAAATAATTTTGGGATTTTGAGGATCTTAGAAATGCCCCTGTAATTTTCGACGTCGACTTTGGAAGCATTTTTATGAATTGGTGAAATATATTATACCTTCCATCTATCAAGAAAAATACCTTCCTTTAATGAGGCATTAAACACAATAGTGAGAGGCGCAAATAGCACATAAGAACATTGTTTTAAAAATGAGTTTGAAATGCAATCGGAGTCCTGCGATGAGTTATCAACAAGTTTTCCTAAGGCAGAAAAGACATCTGATTCTGTTAATTGCAGCGAGTCTATGGTTATTCCGTTAAAGCTAACATTGGAGAAACTACTTACATCGATGCAGTTTGAATTGTAAACAGACTCAAAAAAGCTTACAAACAGCTCCAGATTACCATCTAAAGTTTTTGACACTAAGCCTTTATATCTCATAGAATTGGGAATACCTGTTGTCTTTCTTTTATTATTTAAGTAGACCCAAAATAGTTTACTATTCAACTTTATCTGGCATTCGGTGTCAAATATATATTTATTATATAAAAATTTGTGCAGAGTTTCGAAATCATTCCTTAGCTTTTCAAATTTTATCCTACTTTCAGCATTTTTTGATTTTATATATGTTTTATGAGCTTTATTTCTTGCATTTTTTAAATTAAGGAGGGATTTATTATACCACGGAAGATGTTTTCTCATCGTTGTTTTCAGTGGGACATACAAATTCATGCATTCATGTTTAATATTTAAGAGGATTGCATATGTATTCATCATTATTGAGGTTTTGTATTTTTTATATAAAACAAATTACAAAGTACCTATTCTACTTACTTAAACTGCATAACTAAATTAAAAATTCTAACTAAAATTAGGATTCTGAGCTCTCGTTGCCTTGCGCAACAAGTGCTCAAAATCCCAATTGCTCTCCGATCGCTTGGCAGGCTGACTGGAGCCTTACACAATCAATCACCTTCCGGAAGCACCACCACAAGTTGGCGAGCCCAGCCTCTCCCAGAAACTCCCTAGCTAACTTAGTCTAACTTATAAACTAAGAGGATGTTAGCTAGAGTACCGCACCGTCTTGGGAGGGCATGTTGACTTCTCCCCCTTCAAAAAGCCACCAAAATTCGGCAAATTGTGTTTCCGTATCGAAACTTTTGGTGGCGCTAACAGTCAGGGATGGACCATGGCCTCAACCAACAAACCCCCACAGCCAGCTCAGCCCCTAGCTAGCTGCCTCCAGTTACGCACACCAAGTTGGTTGAGGTCGTTCTCCACTTGTGCGCGCCATCTAAGGTGGGGTCTTACTCTGCTGCGTTGTCCCTCAGGGGTGGACTCAAAGACTCCGAAAAGTTTCTAGTCTGCTTTTGACAGGGTCCATGTTTCTGTGCCATACAGTAGGACCGGGATGATTAGGGTCTTATAGAATATATCCTTGGTTCTGTAAGAGAGGGCTTTACTCATGTTTGCGATTAGCAAGAGTGATTCTTTGTTTGATCTCTGCGACGATGTCATTTTGCGAAGTGTTGGTGGGTCCCATGTACTTCGAAGTTGTATCTGTCCATCGTGGCGTTTTGTCCGAGTCGCCGATGTTGAGAGTCCTTTCTCGTTGACAGCACCTACAACGTTTTGTCCTCATTAATAGCCGGACCCATCTTCGCCGCGTCCGTTTCAATACCTGCAAATGCGCCACTGACAGCTCGAAGCGTTTTCTTGATGGAGCAGCGAGATTGTGGACATGGCTTTCTATAGTTCGTCCCTATAAACGCTATCGTAGGCGACCTTGAAGTCGATAAATAGATGGTGTGTATCGATCTGAAATTCCTGGGTTTTTTCCAGGTTCTGTCGCAGTGTGAAAATTCGGTCGATGGTTGACTTTCCTGGCCTAAAACCACACTGATATGAGCCGATTAGGTTGTTGGCGAAGAGTTTCAGGCGTTTACACAATACAGACGACAAGATCTTATATGCGATGTTCATGACACTTTTTTCTCTGTAGTTGGCACAGTTCAGAGCATCTCCTTTCTTGTGGATAGGGCACACGATGCTCAGGTTCCATTCGTTGGGCACGCATTCATCGGACCAAATTTTATAGATGAGTTGGTGCATGCTCCTTACCCGCTGCTTTAAAAGCTTTGGGCACTCAAAGCAACTAGCTATCAGTCGGCACTATTCTGCTGGGTTCCTGGGCATGTTGGTGTGGCAGGGAACGAAACAGCAGATATGCTGGCCAGATTTGACTCGAATATGAACCCACTCGAGGCTGACGGGCCTTAGCCTCAGCTAAGAGCTTCATCGACAATATCACTTCAAGACTAGCAACGGAAATATGGGCCAACGAAACCCGGCTAACTCCATGGTAGGCTTTGTGATCCAAAGAATTCTCCAAACCCCTACGTCACAAAGTCGTTATGTATCATATTTATAAGACCGCTCCTTGAGGATGCCAGTCAGGTAGGATCATAACATACTACATACACCATAGGTATTTAAACAAAAGAAAAGATTACCAACTGAAATGAACTACAATCTCATTAGCCTTCAGTGACGGCTACTGCAGCGCCCCCAAACAGGTCTAAACGACGACTAAAGGGTTAAATCACATCTTAAATTTTAACATCCAGGTGAACTTGGCGACACATTTAACATCTTAAAGCTGCCCGTAAGTGTGCATGCAAATCCGTGGGTAGACACGACTGGAGATCATCGGTGTCGTAAAAGGTTAATCAAACAAAAATCAATCAAGGGAGCATGCAAGTGTCGAAATTGTAGTAAAGAGGCAGAACCCCACAGTAGTAGTGCATTCGCTTACTGATTGGAAGGTGGTGCATTCAAATCCCGGCCAAGTCCATTAGTTTAATTCAAATACATGAAAAGTTGTTCTCCCTAGGTAACTATATACATCAATACAGCTTACTCGGCCCTGGTTTCATCAAACGGTGGTCTAAAGAATTAACCAATCCCTACATGACAAAATCCCTTTACATTACCTACGTCCGCCCTATTCTAGAGTACGCTAACCAAGTGTGGGCACCATACTACCGGGTCCTTGTTACTAGAATCAAAAGCATTCAATGTCGGTCTTTCCGTTTTGCTCTTCCAGTGCTCCCGTAAAATAATAATCACCTAATCCTAACACCATATCACGAACGCCTTAATTTAGTGAACCTTCAGACCCTGGAAAAAAAGAAGAGATACCACTGGCATTCTGCTTATACATCGTCTTCCTACTGGCTCCATTAATTGTTCCTCTCTTTTAAATGTTATTGCCTCTAACACCAACCCTAGCAATTTAAGATCTCCCTCTTTTCTACCTACCCGTCGCACGTCGTACGGCTTGAACGAACCGTTCTCCCGCAGAAGGTCAATTCGAATCCCCTCCTCTTTGATTTTATTTCGCTGCACCTCTTCCCTAAAATCTGCGCTCCTCCACCTTCACCTAATTAGTTTTAAGTATTAGTTTTAAGTCCTTGCTATAAGTCTTAGTTTTGTTTAATTAGTTTTAAGGCATATAGCTTGTATTAAGTCGAATAAAGGGGGGTGTACGACCCCCCTCCCCAAAGTCGACCCCCCGTCAAGAAAAACCCTACAACTGCACCAAAACACTTCTATCCTATCTCTCTTCTATTCCTTTTAATATTAAGTAGCACCTATAAGCATGCAATGAAATACGCCATTGCTAGGTGCTTCTTGCTGTTAAAACAGAAATGCTTGCGCTGTGTTCTTAGCACAATAAAGATACTGTAACGTTGACAGAAAAATCCCTTCAGCGCAAGCAAATTATAAAAATAAGAAGAACAAGACTCATCAGCCTTCACGTTCAATTAATAGGCCAATGTATTAACACGTCGATATCGATATATTTAACCCAATATAATCCTATATTTTTGTACACCTAACTAATAATATGAAATATATCTATTTCGAATTCGAGAAAATACAGCAAATCTATTTTTAAGTTTATCTGCCACACGATTTTCTCCCTTGTTGCTACAATTTCAAATATATTCCTAGGCGGTCTTCCACCGGCTTAGTACAAAAAAACGAAATAAAATAAGCGTCTATTCACAGTTCCATTGATGGTGCCAACACTAAAAAAAACCCTTAATGCATCTATAGTTTGTTTGACATAGTAAACAAGCTTTTGAAATGCAGATGCCCGAAATATACTAAGCCGTCACCAAATTTGTGTGTATTTGATAATACGACTCTGTGTTTTTTTTCCCTTCCTAAATCACAATAATAGAAAGATCGAATTTATTTTGAAACAAAAAAATTACTTCGATTTACTACGAGTATGTCGTGTATATGTGTGCGCTGCATTCGTCCATTCTCAACGCGAGATTCGCGCGTGCCAGAAAAAAAGTAACAGATACAATTTCTAAATTTTGGCCAGTGGCACTAGTTGTGCTATGTAGAAAGTGCATTTTTTGTTTAAATAAGCGTTTAAAAAATATGCTATATCTCTTATAGATAAAATGTATTCTGGGCCGGTATGAGTAGAAAGGAATAAATGACACTTAAAAACATAGGGACGGGCTACAGTCCGCTTGGGCGAACTGTTGGATACCCTATTCTTATTCCTATCCCTCATAAGTGGGCGTGACAAAAGTCTAAGTATGGTTGAATTGTTAAGAACGCTCTACATATTTTGTTATATAACATTTAAAGGATTTTATCAAAAAAAAACGCTCCCTAGCTCAAACTTGGGTGTTTCAATAAAATTGTTTTATTTAATTGTGGGCGTGTCAGTAGGCGGATTTAAAAAAAAATTAACACATGAGAATAAAGGGCCCCTAGAGAGTATATATTATAAATTTCAGCTCCCTAGCTCAAACTTTGGATTTTCAAAAAAATTGTTTTATTTATTTGTGGGCGTGTCAGTGGGCGGATTTTGAAAATTTGTTATCCCGAGCAGTTTTAGGAGTCATAGATCATATATAAAAAATTTCAGCTTTCTAGCTCAAAATTCGATTTTTTCCAAAATTTTGTTTTTTTTTTTTTGAGTTTGTGGGCGTGTCTGTGGGCGGATTTCAAAAATTCGTAAACTTGATTATTTCGGGACCCTAGAGAGTATTATGGTTAAAATTTCAGCTCTGTAGGTCCAGTTTAAAGGCCTAATTTTTGCCGACAGACGGACGGACGGACGGACATGGCTAGATCGACACTACTATTGATGCTGATCATAAATATAGTAACTTTTAGGGGTCTACGGGCAATATTAAGGTATGTTACAAACTATGCGTCAAAATTAATATACCCTTATATATAAAAAAAATTAACACGTATACTAAAATATTGCACTGCTCTGTTTTAGAGTAATTTTATTTCTTTTTATGGGACAAGGCGTTTGAACAGAATTTTTTAATTAATTTTTCTGTTACAGTGAGGCAAACAAGAAATCGCTGGCGTAATGAAGTTAGGCACCATTGCAAAATGGCCCAAAAAGAAAGAAAAAACTGCTCCAAAAAATGGGGCTATATTTCCAACTAAGAACATGGCTCCATTCATTATGCAAAATTGGCCCAAATTGTTCGCACAAAATTTGATAAAAATGACAATTTACCCCAACAAAATCAAAAATTACCCTAAAATAATGCACAGTTCAAGAGTTCAATATTTCTCAACCTCTATGAAGTTGGAAAATACCGATCCCAGGCGTTGCCAAGGGATTAGGCTCTGATGTGATATTTATATTATTCAAATTTAAATCTGCAAAGCCGCATGGGCTTGTCTGCAGAAGATTATTTCTGGAAGGATATGTTTTTTTGTTTTTTGAGTTCTTATATCATTTATAATTCACTTAATTTTTTTTTTTTTGATTAAGTATTTTTCAGTTAAAATTGTTCACTATTTTGATAAAGCTGTTTAACTTTTATTCAAAACAAATTGGTTTTTCGAAGTTGCGAAAATTCACGGGTAAATTCATGAAATATTGTGGGAATCGCTACATGATATTTTCGTCGTCCGTACTCGTTACAGTTTCTCGGAATAACATATCTGTCTCGGTATCTTCTTCTTGTGCTGACAGTTTGCTGTGTCGGTATCTTGAAGGTGGTGTCATCTTCGAACTGTGATACTACCTCAAGCTTATGTAGTTTTTCTATGTTAAGTAGTCTCGTGCTGCTATCGATTTGATGCCAATCAATATCATGCATGGGTAGTTTTGATCGATACACCAGTTTTTGTATCCTTATAACCGTTGCTTTTAAATTTTGTTGATGTAGTGCATTTCCCCAGGCCAAAATGCCGTATCTCAGGTGTGCTGCAACCAGCCCAAAGTAGCATTGTCGGAGAACATCTGGTGTGTATAAGTAACTGAGATGAAATAGTGCATGTGCTGATTGCCGAAGTTTCATTGTAAGAGCATGCATGCGTTGGCTCCATTTCAGGTTATAGTCAACGATTACACCAAGGTAATTGTATGTTGATACATTCTCGATTTTTGTTGAGCAGTTATCCTCATTTTGTAACTTCGATTGATTTCCTGCTATTTGTAGACATTCATCGGTGTGCATTTTAAAGGTGGCAAACGACAACAGAAATTATTATTTTTATTAACAACTCGATTTTAATACAAAAATTGGAATTACTCGGTTTTCATTCTAATATCCTGAAATGGTTATCGTCTTATGTTTTAAATAGGATAATTGTTATTATACTTAATAATAATTTGTCTGATGTCATGATGGCCTCCTCGGGTATTCCACAGGGAAGCCACTTAAGCCCCTTGCTGTTTTTACTGTTTGTCGACGAAATTCCTCAATTGTTCCAAGTTAGCTCATGGTTGCTTTTTGCAGATGATTTCAAAATGTTTTTCCAAATTTCCGACTTTTCTGACCTCCTTAATTTTCAAAATGAAATTAACCAATTTGTATTCTGGTGTATTTATAATGATTTGTAGCTTAGTATGGGTAAATGGAAGGTTTTTTCTGTTTCCCGATCATCCTGCACCACTCATTTAAAGGGTCTTTCATTAGGGACTTGACAACTTCTTTTTTAAATAAAATGCAAACTACATACTTGAAATATCTCAAAAAAATGTTGTTGGCTTGAATAATTATCAAAAGTCCAAACATTTATGAATGGAATTCGACTTCGTTCATATGTCCACCACGGGAAATTATGCAGCGGTCGATACGTTGATCCCAATTTTCGATGAATCGGCCGCACATTTGGACCGATACGGCCGCTATTTATCGTTCAATGTTGTCTCTAAGCTCCTCTAACGTCGCCGGCTTGTTGGCATAGACCAATGATTTAATGTAGCCCCATAAAAAAATGTCAAGAGGCGTTAAATCACACGATCTCGGCGGACAATAGATGGATCCGTTTCTCGAGATAACACGTTCACCGAACTGATACTTCCATAACTCGATTGTTGCACCCGCTGTATGGCTTGTGGCACCGCACCGTCTTGTTGGAACTACATATCACTGATGTCTAATTCATGCAATGGCTCAAAGAAATAACGTTCCAATATGTCGCTGTAGCGAATACCATTTACCGTGACGTGCCGATCATTTTCATCGACGAAAAAAAAACGGCCCAATGACGTCACTGGCATGAAAACCGCACCAAACAGTGACTTTTTGCGGATGAAGTGCTATTTCATGAAGTACATAAGGGTTCACACCACAGCTGTCCAGTAACGCATAATGTTGCTTATTGACGAAG
Source organism: Portevinia maculata (assembly GCA_949715645.1). Lineage (NCBI taxonomy): Eukaryota > Metazoa > Arthropoda > Insecta > Diptera > Syrphidae > Portevinia > Portevinia maculata. The sequence goes on along the minus strand of OX454528.1, from coordinate 135,542,797 downwards.
CCGTTTAACCAAGCTGAAGATGATTTTGCGATGAAAATCTTAATTTTCTTCCATCATGTCCAGAGCCCAATTCGAGAACGTACGTCGCTTCATATGATCAAGTGACTTTAGTTACTGAGTCAGCTTGATCTTGTAAGGGTGTTGGCCAAGATCATTGCGCAAAATTTTTGATAATCTGGTCTGGGAGAAGCCCATTTTCATTTCATTTCATTTATTTCAAGAAATATTTTATTTACAATGATACATTAAGATTTGAATCTTTTATAGTATCTAGAATTTAATTTACATAATTTTCCTTATAAAAAATAAACAAATAATGGAATTATTAAAGAATATATTATTATAATATTAGAATCATATACAAAAAGAGAAAAAAAAAGTTTTAATTAGAAAAGTGCAAAAATAGTTTCCTCTTAAAGGCTGATGGTGCAGAAATTCTTTGCAATTCATTAGGAAGTAAATTCCACAAACGAATCGCAGACACATAAAATGAGCGTTCTGCTATGTTGCGTGAGTGACGCGGTAATATTAATTTCAAACCCCTTTGTGAGCGTGCAAAATGTAGGAATTAACTAAGATAATTAGGACATCTATTGTTGATGACATCATGCAGCTTCAGAAGTAACCTGAACCTCAAGTACTCATCCAGCTTAATACCAAAGAGAGTATGTTGTAGATTTTAAAAAAAATTTAATGTTGTAGATGTGATACACTGGAATACCTCGGAATACCGTATATAAACCGAATACAATCATTTGGAGCAACATTTAGTTTGCGCTTGCATTCACAATCCAGAATTGGGTATACTGAACAGTTGAAAATGAAGTACGGCATAATTAATGACTTAACGAGGTATATTTTCATATTTGTTGACAATAAGTTCGAGGAAGATCTCAAGGTTCGAAGTCCATAGTAAATATGTCTAATCGTGGCTGAAATTGCCCCACAGCAGCTAAGGTCACTCTTTATTCTATATCCCAAGTACTTAACATCCTTCACATAATCAATGGTTTCATTACCAATAACAACTGGGGGACAATTTACTTGGTTGTTTTCATCTCTAGAGCATAACATGGCAACAGACTTAGCAGGATTAAGTTTCATACCGTTGGCACTAGCCCAAGTGAAAATAAGATTTAGATCCTCATTTAATCTTGCTATACAGTCCTCCATCAAACCAATTGTACGAAAAATATAAAGTACCACATCATCAGCATACAAATGTATTTGTCAATTTCGAATGACATCGGGTAGGTCATTAATAAATAACGAGAAAAATGCCTGAGAATTCTGTGAAATTGACTGATGTGGCTGGTTTGCGACGGACGCCTCTACGGCAGCAATATTCTCCACACTTCGGGCAAAACGTAGTCTCTCAAGCAGCAAATATTCTGACTCAAATTTTTTCACTAGACTATGACTTGCTTGACTACTGGGACGATAATTACGGCCGAAAATTGGCGTTAAGGCTCTTAAAGTTGTGACCACCGACTCGGAATTTCGGTAGTAAATTTTAATTATTTCTAAACGTTGTTGCTTCGTAAACTTCAATTAGACGAATTAGCTGAATATTTTGACATTGACAGTTCGGTAATCGGTTTAAGGGTGCGTTTGCACTAAAAGTTTGAAATTGACAAGTCGCTAAAGACGCTTTATATGTTATGTCTATTAATATATCTAACAATCTGTTAAGGTTTTTTTTGCACCTGTTAGATAAATAAATTAATAATAATATTATCAAATTGAGGCGTAATTTCATTTTGTTGGGGGTGATTTTGCAAATTTTCGATTGCTTTTTTCATGTTTTTAGTTTGGTATCAAAAAAAAATGTTTCTCCAAGAAACACGAAGTTTGAAGAATTAAATATTTGTTGTAATTTGGGATTCTCTACACAACTTCGTTCCTCCGCTAAGGGTAGGTGATATGTTCCAGTATTGGAAGTTGTTTAAGACAATAAATAAATAAACATTCAACCTCGCACCTACATCAAATCTAACAGTTACATGCCCCCCATTTATATTTCACTGTTTACGAGATCTACTTCTGATACTGTACTATATTCACACATTTTTAGTCTAAAAAAAAACAAATATTGCATCAATCCACCAGTTTTATCCATGAAAATTGGGATTTTCAAAAGCTTATAACTCTTAACCTTATGGGAGCGCTATCATTTTGTTCTTTCTGTTTTAAGCTGGTGTCGGAAAACCTGGGGGTGGTTCCACACTGGAACATATTCCCGATATTTATATCTAGCTTACTTACTTAATTACCGGGCTCCCGACCCGTGGAGAGTAGCTGCCTGAGACCATATAGCCTTCCATCCTCGGCGATCCCGGGCACGCTACTTTCAGTTGTCTAGACCAAGCGTTCTGGCATCCGCGCCGGTTAAGTCTTCAAAACAGAGGTTTCGGTCTTTCCTGTTGTCTCAAGCCTGGGGCTGATAGTCAACATCCTCTTCACTGGAGCATTCTAATGCATTCGCTTGATGTATCTCAGCCAATGTATTCGACAGTGTTTAGCTTTTCGGACTACATCCTTATCCTGGTACAGGTCAAGGGGTTTGGGGTTATACCTTCTCCTTCATACAGGACCAAATATCCGACGAATGAATCCAAAATTAGCTCCTTTCCTGCTTATCGTTGAGCACTCTGCGATGTGAAACAGAACTGGCATTATCAGAGTTTTGTAGAGCTTACACTTGGTCTTCCGAGTTTTGAACACATTTGCTTTGCTAAACCGAAGAAGCAACGGTTTCCTAGGGTAAGTCTTCGTCGGATCTCCACTAAGTTGTCATTTGTGGAGTTGATGTTTACTCCGAGGTAGGTGAAATCCCTTACTACCTTGAAATTGCTGCTATCAACAGTGACGTTTTGTCCTAATCGGTGGACAGATGTTTCTTTGTTTTTTTGTTGAAAGCAAGTATCTACTTCGTAGGGTCCTCGTTGACTTTAAGGGCAACCGTTTTTGCCTGTTCTTTAATCGCCATGAAAACCTCTAACACGGCACGCTGAGATCTGCCGATGATTTGCCTTAGTGTGAAAATTTGGTTTGTTGTCGATCTGCCGAAAACCACACTGATACGCTCCGATTAGTGTGTTGCAGAACGGCTTTATACGTTTACATTGTACGTTGGACAGGATCTTTTATGCGACATTTAGCACTGATATGACTGCATAGTTCTTGCAAGATGTAGGATCGCATTTCTGTAGATTGGGCATATGGAGCTGATAGTGCAGTCATCGGGCATGCTTTCCTCCACCCATTGCTTGATTGATGATTTAAGGCATGCGTCCTACCAAACATCAATTCCGTATTTGAAAAGCTCAGCTGGTAAATCATCTTGCCTTGTTGTTCTTCGGACCCGGTTCTTCGTTGACTGGACGTTTTTGCCCTATCACTCTCTCTCTGATGCCCATTTAACGGCTACCGAAAATTTATTACTTAAATAAATACAATAACAAAACAATTTGCAACCATAATATGTGAAACAAGTTTCAAAGTGGTAAACATTCTAAAACCAGAACCAGAAATTCAGTTAAAAATATACTGCATATAAATACATTTAAAATTCGTACAAATCATGTTATTAAGTGTTGAGGAACAAGAAACCCACACCTAACTTCATGCTATCAACTTAATACCCTGAAATGTTCCTTAAGAACAATAACAAAACTTTATTTACAGGGTGGCGCACCAATTGTGCTACAATAAGAAATTCAAATAATTTTTTTTTAATAAATTATAATAAGTAAATTTAATTTTATTTTATATAACTAATTGTTGTTGAAGATGATAGAGCGTAAATGACCTCCATGCTCAGCTCATTCACGCATATACGACACCTGATCAGAAAATTTTTCATTGCGACCTAAAGGTTTGAAGTCGGGATCGCCTTAATTATTTTGTTAATGGACTGCTTTAATTTAGTCGAATTCCTTGGTTTCGTTTTGTAAACCTCTTGCTTGACATAACCGCATAAAAAAAGGCTGGTACAGTAAGGTGAGGTGACCTTGAGGGCCAGCGGAAAAAGGAGTGTCTGGATATTAATTTGTTTGGGAATTTTTGTTGGACCTCTATCTTAACCGGTCTGTCTATGTTTGCAGTTGATCCATCTTGCTGGAACCAAATGCTGTTGAAACGGATACTTCTGCGTCGCAGTTCTGGGTAAAAACAACTCCTTCGACATCCTTAAATAAGGGTCCCCGTTGACAGTTACTGTTAATCGTTTTCTTCAAAGAGGTATGGCCCCAAAATGCACCTTGATGAAACTGCGCACCACACAGTGACTCCTTCTGGGTGCAGTACCGTCTCATGGAGTATTTCTGGATTAGATTCACTCCATATACAGCAATTTGGCTTATTTACATTGCCGTTTAGATCAAAATGGGCTTAATCAGACATAAACAAGCAATTTATCAAGCCTTTGTCTTCTTCGGTCATTTCAATAATTTTTTGTCAAAATTCCAGGCGAATAGGCAAATCCAGAGGGTTTAACTTGCTTGCAATTTGGACTTTGTACGGAAACAAGTTTAAGTCATCATGAATTATCCGTTGTAATGACCGTCTGGTAACTCCAATTTGCGCCGATAAGTTTCGACTCGAAACGCTTGGATTGGCCTGAATTGACGACGAAAGCCGCAATTGTGTCTTGAACCCTAACATAGGGATCTCGATGGTACAGTCTTCTTGCGATTGCTTCCAAATTCGGCAAAAATGTTTAACAGCCTCATAATGGTCCATCTACTCAGGGGAGGGGAGTGCCGCCAAACTCCCGCCTAAATTCCCTTTGGACGGAAATGAGGGACTGCAAAGCATGGTACCGTTGCACTATCCAAATCCTCTTTTCGGTATCCCAAGCATACATTTTAATAAATCTAAATAGTAACCTGCAAAATAAAAAAAAAATAAACCGATTACTCACAGAGAAAAAAATTTATTACGTTTTGTTTTTGCAGCACGATTCGTGCGTCACCCTGTACTACATAGGCAGTTGTTTTTTGAAGATGACATTGCTATTTCAAACCGTGAAAATGCGCAGCTTACCCAGTCTGAATATTTGTACGATCTGACCGCAGAAACTGCGTACTCATCTAAATTATTGAAATCACGCAAATTAAACAACCGTCAAACTTGATCATTTCTACATAACAAAGAAATGTCTACTCATATTTATGTATTTCAACGAACGTTCAACAATGGATTAAGTTTTGCCCAAGTCATTAATTCACCTTAAATACAAAAAAAAACTTAAAATTATTCAAAATAGTAGCTGAAAACTATAACCGGTTTATAGATTCTATCTTATAAAGACCCCATTCCATCGGTCACACGTCTGCAGTCAGTATCTACTTTTAAACCTAAAGTGTGTTCATTAGACAATGTTTCGTGGAAATATATTTTTGTTGACTCTTTTAATTTTGGCTGCTACTGTGATTTGTTATGATTGTCCTTCAAATCATGATTCAACTTTGACTTCGGTCAGAGAATCAGAAAACGACGTACCAGCAACTCCTGCACTACCGCAATCGATTGAAGCCCAACCAGATGGCGTCACTACAACTCAAGATCCAAGCAAAACTACTGTAGACTATGAAGAGTTCATTTTTGAACCTCAATTGGCAGTCATTACATTAAAGACTCTTACTGGATAATTTGAAAAATTAAAATTATAATATACAAACTAAAAATAAAAGCTTTGGGTGGTTAGACAAGTGGAACTGCTTTTGCAAGTCCTAATCAGGTGGAGTATCTCCATGGCGGGAATGGAATTTCTTCTGAAATTGGCCATTCAGTTTTTCATTCAGTTTAGATCAGTTTTTTGGTTTAACCAATTAAATACCGCATCTATACTCCTCCAATTCATTTGAGGGTTCCCCTAAAATACACATAACGTTGAAGACCATTACCGGTTTGATGGTTCTTTCTCAATAAAAACTCCATGCTATCGGTTTAACACTTTCAGTATCTACTTTTGAATCGTGGGACTACATAAATATTGCATTGGACAATGTTTCGTCAAAATATATTTTTGTTGACTGTTTCAATTTTGGCTGTAACTGTGAAATGTAATTGTGATACGATTTTGACTTCGGTCAAAGAATCAAAACAGGAAAAACCAGCAACACCTGCACTTCCGCAATCGATTGAAACCCAACCAGAAGGCGTAACAACGACGGAAAATCCCCATATACCTACTTTCGACAATAGGGAACCAATTTTTCCACCTCAATTGGCAGTCAATACATTAAAGACTCTAACTGGATAGAATTAAAAATTGAAAATATAATATACAAACTTTGAAGAAAGAAAAGCTGCTGTTTTTTGTTAGACATTGTGAAGTGTTACTAAAAGTCAAAAATTTATCATTGCTTTGATCAATTGTTTACTAAATTAATATCGCATTGGTATCTTGACTTAATGTCGATCTCAGATAATGTTTATTCCTTTTTAGACAAGAAAAGCTTCTCTCACCTGAACAATTTGTCGCTGGAGTACCTGCATAATCCCATACGAAACGTTCGGCAAATTCTGTTTTCGCAGAAACGAAGATAGACTTTGCAATGATTAAGAATTTGGTTTTACCGAAATTCTTTCCGAAGAAATGTGGCTTTGAAAATGAATGCATTCCTGAACTAAGTCAGTCTCTAAATCATTAGAATATATTTCTTCCAAGGCGAGAGCTTTTTTTGTAAGGGTTGATGATGACAATTCACTCATTTTGGTCAAAAATGAAAACTTTTCGTTGAACTTGTTGAAGGCCTTCTGTCTTTTTTCTAATTCAGATACGAGTCTATCAATGATGACGAGAAATGTGTTAACTATGAAAGTATCACTCGCGGTCATTTTCATTTCTTCATCGGGCTTTTCATCATATTTTTTTTTTCTTTTTGGTTGTCTTTTTCCCATGTCGTTTGTGTATTGCTTCGACGCGCTTAATTCCATCGCCTTTTCTTCGAAATACTTGAAATTTTCTCGTGATCTACGAAAAATTTGCGAAGAGATTCATAAAGATCGACTACAGTAATCAAATCTACTGTAGAAGCCTGAATTTGTACATTCACTTTTCTATTCTTTCCAAAATAACATTCCACACAACAACCATTAACGCCGTTTACATCGGTTCTAATTTTAGAAGAATTCCTGTAGCTTCGTTTCGTGTGACAGGCTTTTCGGTACAATCATCCCTGATTGTTTCCGAAGCTTTAAGGGCTTCGTACCAAGAATCTCTCAAACCTCTGCATGCATCCTCTCCAACTGACCACCGTGTGAGGTTTACTCTTCACCGACTTCAGTTATTAATTTTTTCCAGCGTTGTGTCGAACTTACAAAACAAAAAAAACCTAAATTCTTTGGAGCAACATAAAGAAGCGACAAGTACAAGATTCAGCAGTCGCAATCGGTTTTGAAATTTGCCGCCCCTAAAATCTGTCACCCTGGGCTCAAGCCGCCTACTTAGCCTGCTGGTAAATCCGCCACTGCGTCTACTCATATTTCCGTATTTCAACGAACGTTCAACAATGGATTAAATTTAGGCATAAATTCACCTTAAATACAAAAAAACTTATAATTATTCAAAATAGTAGCTGAAAACCGTTACCGGTTTATAGATTCTATCTTATAAAGACCCCATGCCATCGGTCTTACGTCTTCAGTCAGTATCTACGAGTACTTTTAAATCTAAACTGTGTTCATTTGGGATTTGGATTTCCTTTTTATAATATTTTTATACAATGTAGGACAAAAGTATTTTGACAACACATTGCAAAAATGTAAACCGCTTATTTCTCCAAAACCAAGAGAAGTAACGGTATCAATACAATTTTTAAGAGAGAGACGATATAAAAAGCTTGAAGAGAGCAAAAGATTGCGCTGATAACGTAACACATTTCTTGTCTATGATTATCTGCGTGGCAGATTATGATTCTTTGGCTGGACAAAAGTATTTTGACATTGCTTTTCTTTTTCATTTTCGATGATTCGCTTGCGGTACAAAACACGTGGTCTAATTTTTTAAGTGATTTTTATTGTCTTTATTAATAATAATCAGAGATTGATCCTATTTTTGTTAAATTATGGGCAGAACACGTGAAATAAGTGAACTTATTAGAAATGAAATCGTCACTAAGTATAATGCAGGTATTTCTGTAGAATACCTTAGCAAATTATACAAGGTACCTAGACAAACAATTTATTACCAAATAAACAAAAAAAAAGAGAATAGTTCACTAAAAAATAAGGCCAGATCGGGAAGACCACGCAAAACAAAGCCTATAGAGGACCGCATAATACTCAGGAAATTTAAAGAAAATGTGCTGATTACACCAAAAGCAGTGTCGATTGAGCTTAAAGAGCACCATAAAATATCGATAAGTAGAAAAACTGTCGAAAGACGGCTAAGGGAGGCCGATTTTTCTACTTATATAGCTCGTCCAATTCCATTAATTTCAACAAAAAATAAGCTGAAAAGGTTAACATTCGCCAAATCCTACATAACCAAGTCGCAATCGTTTTGGGAACAAGTATTATACACAGATGAAAGTTCTTTTGAATATCATGGATCTAAGAAAAAGATTTATTGCAGGTTGCCAAAGAATGCTCGCAAAAAAATGAGGCCTGTGTGCCAACGGGTACCACATGGTGGAAGATCGGTAATGTTTTGGGGTTGCGTGTGCTTCAATGGCTTGGGCGATTTGATACCAATTGATGGAACAATGAACAAAGACAAATATTTACGTATCCTGAATGACCACGCATTCACTTCCGGTGACCGGCTCATTGGACAATCATTTATACTGCAGCAGGACAACGCTCCATGCCACAAGGCTCATATGATAACCGAATTTTTGAGAAATGTCGAAGTCAGTACCTTAGATTGGCCACCTCAAAGTCCCGATCTCAATATAATACAGAATGTGTGGGCTTATATACTCGTAAAAAGAAAACGAAGCTCAGACTTATCAAGAACGCGCGAGGAGACGATTGCTGAAGTTCAAGGACTTTGGAAGGATATTTCATTGGAAACATTAAAAAACTTGGTAAAATCAATGCCTGTACGCTTACAAAAGGTGATTGATGTAAAAGGAGGGTTTACTTTTTATTAAAATTTTTGTTATCATCACCAATATTAACTTTTTATATCATTTTGTTAAACAACATTGATTTGTCAAAATACTTTTGTCCACCAATAGTTATGAAATATAAATTTTTTTTTTCTAAACTGTAATATTAAAAATTAACAATTTTGAATTTTAAGAAGCTTAATATATTATTATTTATAAATTTAAAAGTCTGTTAAAATTATTAACTCAATAAATCGTAAAAATTGTCACAACAATCTTATTTTTCTAATGTCAAAATACTTTTGTCCTATACTGTAATATAAAAAAAAAAGTATTCATTAGACAATGTTTCGTGAAAATATATTTTTGTTGACTCTTTTAATTTTGGCTGCTACTCTGATTTGTTATGATTGTTCTTCAAATCATGATTCAACTTTGACTTCGGTCAGAGAATCAGGAAATGACGTACCAGCAACACTTGCACTACCGCAATCGATTGAAGTCCAACCAGAAGGCGTCACTACAACCCAAGATCCAAGCAAAACTACTGTAGACTATGAAGACTTCATTTTTCCACCTCAATTGGCAGTCAATACATTAAAGACTCTTACTGGATAATATAAAAAATAAAAATAAAAGCTTTGAGTGGTTAGAAATTGTGAAGTGGCACTGATTTTACAAGTTCAAGTCGGTGGAGTATCTCCATGCCGGAATGGAATTTCTACAGAAATTTGGCAATCTTTTGATCAGTTTTTTTGGTACCGCATCTATACTCCTCCAATTCATTTGAGGGTTCCCCTAAAATACACATAACATTGAAAACCATTACCGGTTTGATGGCTCTTTTTCATTAAAAACTCCATGCCATCGGTCTAACACCTTTAGTATCTACATTTGAATCGTGGGACATACATGAATATTGCATTGGACAATGTTTCGTCAAAATATATTTTCGTTGACTGTTTCAATTTTGGCTGTAGCTGTGATATGTAATTGTTTTCCTACTGAACATGATACGATTTTGACTTCGGTCAAAGAATCAAAACAGGACAAACCAGCAACACCTGCACTTCCGCAATCAATTGAAACCCAACCGGAAGATGTAACAACAACGGAAGATCCCAGCAAAACTACTTACGATAATAATTTAATAATTTTTCCACCTCAATTGGCAGTCAATACATTAAAGACTTTAACTGGATAGAATTAAAAACTAAAAATATAATATACAAACTTTGAAAAAAGAAAAGCTGCTGTCTTTTTGTTAGACATTGTGAAGTGTTACTACAAGTCCGAAATTTCTCATTCCTTTGATCAATTGTTTACTAAATTAATATCGCATTGGTGTCTCCTCTGCATGAATGCATTCATTTGCGTTCTTCAAACGAGCAAAGTGCTTCAGTGAACTCCATTCATTGCTATCTTGTGAGCAGGTTATTAGTATTATTAAAAAACAAAGTACAAAGTTCTTACAATGTGCCGCAAGATTATTTATTTATTTATTTATTTATTTACCATCTATCGAGTACATATCTCTTAAAGACTAAGCGTTATGAAAATTTACAATATTACAATATTTCATAAATACATACGAGTATCTAGGTATAATAATAAAAAACAGAAGGTACAAATTAAAATGAAATTACAAGAAAAAGAAAGAAAAAAAAAAGAAAACAAAGAATATGCGTTAATGCTACAACGAATCTAATACAAGTTCTTTAAAAACATCGCTGCTAAGGAAGAAGTCGATGTTTTGAGAAAGAGAATTAAACTCAGAACTGGATCTAGAAATAGGGTCGGACCTTCCGTAGTTAGTGTACGAAAGGGGAACGAGAAAGAGTGCCTGTCTCATCCTTAACGACCTTGAGGGAGCATATAGACAGAAAAGAGAGAGCAGTTTAGGGCAATCAATCCGATTACAGAAGGTATCCCTAACGAGCATTATTAGATAATTCTTCCTTCTAATTTCAAGGGATTTAAGATTAATAAAAAGACATCTGTGGGCATACGGTGGCAAAATATCGTCAACCCAATTGAGTTTTCTGAGCGCAAATCTTGTAAATTTTCTTTGTACAGATTCTAAACGATTTACATCCACTTTATACAACGGACACCATATACAGCAGGCATACTCTAAGGTAGATCTTATTAAAGAAATGTACAAGGCTTTCAACGTATACGGGTCAGAAAACTGTTTAGAGTTGCGCATTAGGAATCCTAGTAATTTATTGGATTTTGAAATCAAGTAGTCTAAGTGCATTTTAAAATTAATTTTTGCATCAAAGATAACACCGAGGTCCCTTTGGCTGTACACCAACACAAGCGGTGAGCCAGCAATAGAGTATTCAAAATTAATTGGTCCATTCGATCTTGTAAATTTTATACTTTTACATTTAGCTACATTTAAATACAAACAATTTTCCTCACACCACGATGAGACTTCATCGACGTCAAACTGCAATTCCTGACAATCCAATTTGGACTTAATAGATCTGAATAATTTTAAGTCATCAGCATAAAGCAAATAGCAAACAATTAGAATATCGAATTCTCGACGGAAGATCATTAACAAACAGTATGAATAGGAGTGGTCCCAGATGACTGCCTTGTGGAACACCTGAGTGGTTAAGGATTTCTTTAGATACCACAGTTCCAATTTTCACATTCTGCCTGCGGTTCGTCAGGTAGTTTTTCAGCCAGAGGAAAATATTGGAATGAAAACCTAAGTCCTTCAACTTACTCAGCAAAATATTATGCTGAACTCTATCAAATGCCTTTGAAAAGTCTGTATAAATTGCGTCAACCTGGTTTCCAACGCTCAATTCATTTAATGCAAAAGTTTGCAAATAAGGCGAGATTGGTTACCGTCGATCTGCCACTAACAAAACCATGCTGATCCATTGAGATGCTTGTTCTCACTTCCTCATATATACAATTTTTCACAATGGCTTCAAAAACTTTAGGTATTAATTTCAGTTTTGAAATGGGTCTGTAATTAATAACCTCTTGTTTAGAGCCTGATTTGTGAATTGGACTTACAAGCGATAATTTCCACTCTTCCAAAAAGTCACCTGTAGAAAGTGACAAGTTGAAAATCTTGGTAAGTGGGGCCGCGAGACTTTCAGAACACATTTTAAGAAACGTAGGACATACGTTGTCCGGCGCCAACTTAAAAGTGGATTTTAAATAAGAAAGCTGGAGCAATACTTGATTTACTGTCAAATTTAGGCTACCCATATTGGTAATAGTATCACAAAAAGTCTTATGTGTTGACGGAGAGGAGTCCTGGACATAATTAGACTGAAAATAAGTAGCAAACATATCGCAAATACTTTTTTCATTACTACGCGATTGACTTAGATAATGCATGTTAGCCGGTAAACCGAACGATTTACGCTTTGAATTTAGAAACACCCAAAAAGCCCTAGAGTCACTTTTAATGTTGGTCTCAATTGAGTGCAAATATTTAGTGTACACAAACTTTTTTACAGTTTCGTATTCACGTCTTATTTGCGTGTAAATAACGCGATGGCTACAATCCTTTCGATACATTTTCTGCATTTTAGACATCTTATTTTTTAAGTTGCACAATTTTTTAGTAAACCATATTGGCTTATTACTATATTTAACTGCTTTTAGTTTAACAAATCGAATATATGCTTCCTCAATTACACCCATAAAGGAGTCGTAACACCTCTTTAAGTCAGGCAAATTAAGAACTTCTTCCCAGTTGACTGTATTAAAAAATAAATTTAAACCAACATAATCAGCTTTGCTAAAATCCCGAACTGAGTTAATTTCTCTTTTAGTAAAGTTCAATTTATCAAAATTCAAAATATTCAAATCAACTTCTAGAGCATTATGGTGAATACTATTTCTCAAAATAGGAACATCTGCCATACTTAGATTAGCTTCTAATTCAGAATCTATAAACACTAAATCTAAGATTCGAGTTAAGGAATTAACAACATAGTTTAGTTGGTTAAGATTAAAGGATAACATATTATCAATAACAATGCATTCAACTTCACTTAAAAGATTAGACGGCACTAAGCATTTTTCGTTGTCGGAATAGATCCAATTTATGTTAGCGAGGTTAAAATCACCCAAAACAACAATATGAGCATTCGAACCTAATGAACTAACAACAGTTTTGATATTATTTATATGAGTCTCATAAATAGTTATAAAGGGTGATTTTTTAAGAGCTTGAGAACTTTTTTTAAAAAAAACAACGCATAAAATTTGCAAAATCTCATCGATTCTTTATTTGAAACGTTAGATTGGTCCATGACATTTACTTTTTGAAGATAATTTCATTTAAATGTTGACCGCGGCTGCGTCTTAGGTGGTCCATTCGGAAAGTCCAGTTTTGGGTAACTTTTTCGAGCATTTCGGCCGGAATAGCCCGAATTTCTTCGGAAATGTTGTCTTCCAAAGCTGGAATAGTTGCTGGCTTATTTGTGTAGACTTTAGACTTGACGTAGCCCCACAAAAAATAGTCTAAAGGCGTCAAATCGCATGATCTTGGTGGCCAACTTACCGGTCCATTCCTTGAGATGAATTGTTCTCCGAAGTTTTCCCTCAAAATGGCCATAGAATCGCGAGCTGTGTGGCATGTAGCGCCATCTTGTTGAAACCACATGTCAACCAAGTTCAGTTCTTCCATTTTTGGCAACAAAAAGTTTGTTAGCATTGAACGATAGCGATCGCCATTCACCGTAACGTTGCGTCCAACAGCATCTTTGAAAAAATACGGTCCAATGATTCCACCAGCGTACAAACCACACCAAACAGTGCATTTTTTGGGATGCATGGGCAGTTCTTGAACGGCTTCTGGTTGCTCTTCACTCCAAATGCCGCAATTGTGCTTATTTACGTAGCCATTCAACCAGAAATGAGCCTCATCGCTGAACAAAATTTGTCGATAAAAAAGCGGATTTTCTGCCAACTTTTCTAGGGCCCATTCACTGAAAATTCGACGTTGTGGCAGATCGTTCGGCTTCAGTTCTTGCACGAGCTGTATTTTATACGGTTTTACACCAAGATCTTTGCGTAAAATCTTCCATGTGGTCGAATAACACAAACCCTATTGCTGCGAACGGCGACGAATCGACATTTCACGGTCTTCAGCAACACTCTCAGAAACAGACGCAATATTCTCTTCTGTACGCACTGTACGCATTCGTGTGGTTGGTTTAATGTCCAATAAAGTAAACTGAGTGCGAAACTTGGTCACAATCGCATTAATTGTTTGCTCACTTGGTCGATTATGTAGACCATAAATCGGACGTAAAGCGCGAAACACATTTCGAACCGAACACTGATTTTGGTAATAAAATTCTATGATTTGCAAGCGTTGCTCGTTAGTAAGTCTATTCATGATGAAATGTCAAAGCATACTGAGCATCTTTCTCTTTGACACCATGTCTGAAATCCCGCGTGATCTGTCAAATACTAATGCATGAAAATCCTAACCTTAAAAAAATCACCCTTTACAATGTGGCGCAAAAGTCATCTTCCTATCGGAAGAAGCATAATTTTTGCAAATGGCGGCAAATGTAAATTCTACTTTGATATTTGTGAAGTTAACTGATACAGAAAAAACTTAAGACACCAATTAACATAATCCAAAAGCAGAACCAAAGTTTTTCATTCATAAAAAAAATTACAGCGAAAGAACATCGGGTGACAACTTTTGCGCCACCTGACAACGTTTGCGCCACCTTTTATTAGAATTAGGTGGAATATAAGAAACAATAAAATAAATGCAAGTAAAGCAAACTGGCAAAGTACTCGTAACTTCTACACACAATTGTTCAACAGTTTTAAATTCAAGTGGAACTTCTCTACTTATAAGATAAGATCTGATTGCAAATAATACACCACCACCTCTGCATAATCCAGATTCAGCAAACGATCGATCTCTTCTAAATATATTGAAATCAGCGGCACGACACAGCTCAGAAGAAAGTATACCATCACACAGCCACGTCTCCGTTAAAGCAATCAAATCATATGAACAGCAAAATAAGGCACGATAAAATGCATTCGTCTTAGACCGCATACCTCCAACGTTTTGATAGTACAACGAAAACGAATCATTGGTTGAAATCGAAGATGTGGAACATTTAAAATTCTTTAACGCAATGTGATCTCCTAAGGTAAAACCTGGTTTCTTTGAATGTACTGAAAATTTCTCACGTACACACCAGCCGGCCAACAACTTGAATTGAATGCCGCATCATAGAGTTCAGATGGAACACCAATCTTAAAATTAACGTATTTGATAAGAAGTTCATCCACTCCTTTCTTAATTAATTTAAAGCACTCGAATTTTGAAGGTGGGACATTTAGGTTGGCAGCAATTAAGTCAATGATAGACTGCGCAGACGTTGTTGGCTTAAATTTAGACAAATGCAGCCATTTCCTTTTGGGAATTACTTCAATTTCCCCATTACCAGTAATAACATTGCTTCCAATAATACAATTTTGTTTACGTTTTTTGCGCGTATTAACTTTTTTCCAATTCTCCTTTACCTTATTGACGTCACACACATCAGCTGCGTTGATAGCGAGATCATCACTTGCACTTCCATTTACCAAGAGGTCATTTGCCCCGTTAATAACGATCGGCGGCGATGGGTCCATTTCCATCACTTGTTGCGGGAGCGAGCATTGAGTGTTTACCACATTAGTAGCGGTATTCTTATCACTCTTCAACGAAGATGATTTCTTTACTGTTGAATTTGGACTTGGACTATTGACGTTAGACAGTGAGACACGAGAGCGAGAGGGAGCATTTTTTGTTGTGATTAAGCGATTTTTCGACAACGATGTTACGGAGTGCTTGGCAGATTTGGTTACGCGAATAAAGGGAGATTCGCTTACATTTTCTTTTGCTTTTGATCTTGTTATACGATGAGGTAGATCATCACCATTATACATAGCACACGAAGACAGATCTTTGCACTGATTTAATTCTTGCAAGCAATTATATATATCATTCATTTTTGAAAAACAAATCCTAATGGGAATGTCAAGGCATTTATTACACTTCCAGAAAATATTAGCACTTTTTTCCAGCAAAATTAAGTCTGTTTCCGAAATATTACAGCAACGTTTATGAAACTTTTGCGAGCAAATACCACACACAATTGGATTTTCGCTAATTGCTTTTACACATTTAGTACACTCAGCCATACTAGAAGGTTATAATACGTCTTGCATGCGAGACACCTAGTCGCTGACTGATAATAACCCAATGTCAAATAAATTCTTCTTCTTCTTCCTTTTAACGGCGGTGAGTCTATGATCAGGATTTAAGGGAAGGCCTCCCGATTTCGAATCACTTCGTCGCTGAGGCCAAAAAATATGCGGCCATTTCTCACATTCAGCTAAACGTCGTCGTGCGGAATTGATGAAGATATTTGAAACTACGGAAATGGAGTTTGTCGAATTATTACGTCACGTAAATACAAGATTTCTGTCGCTCTGTCCTGCTCTTGAGACAGTAATCAAGGATTGGCCTGCTTTGAAAAGCTACTTTGATAAGCAAGAATCATGTGCGAAAGCCATTGAAAAGATTTTTTACTCTGAAGCAGAGGAAACAAAAACTCTAGCCTACTTGCATTTAGTTCATAATGTGATGAGTGCTTTTGGTACATTAATAAAAGAGTCTCAGGGAAATGATATTGCCATAACAGAAATGCATGAGTCATTGGGCCTCTTCCGCTCAAGGTTGACTCAAAGGCTAAAGGATGGGTTTTTCAGCTACCAGACGAAACAGATTTTAAATAAATTGGTTGAATCTGAACGGACCAAAGACATCGAAGACTTCAAAATTTTTTACACAAATTGCCAACAATATATAGACAAACGTTATAATTTTTCAGATGAAAATATTTTTTCTACACTTAAATTCATAAACCTGGAAAGTGAAGTTAGTTTTGACATGATTGAAAATGCTGTATCTTTAATAAAATTGACAGGCGATATTTTGGTAGATAACTTATATGAAGAATTTAACTTGTAGAAATCATCCTTGGACGTATTAGTAGGAAATTGCAAAGACACCACTGCCACCACCGCACAGAAATGGCACCAGCTCTTTCATCAGTTTCCAAAAAAAGATACCAGGAATATATTTAAACCAGTGTCTTTCATATTAAGTAACGAACGCGTTTTTTCCCAGATGAATTTAATATGGTCGGATGCCAGAAATAAATGCTCCGTAAATTTAATGAAAGCAGAATTACTCATCCAGTTTAATCAACAGCTATCCTGTGAAGAGTTCTTCATCTTTATTAAAGAGAAAAAGGAAACTTTAAAAGAAGTTAAATCTTCACAGAAATATCATGAATAAGTAATTCTTATAAATAATTATTCTCTTATTGTAAGTTGCAATTTATAACACTCACTCCACAGACTATTTTTTAAAACGCCATATTTTTCTAATGAATAAAACTTTTTTGATTTTGATTTCTGTTTTTTTTTCTGAAGACGAATAACACCCATCTATTTAACGATAGGGTGAATCTGATTTAAAATATTATATTTTTATTAAAATACATTTTCTATGGCTATTTTTGCTATCTATTGTCACGTAAACGTTATTTTAATTCAAATAAAAAGATAAATATTTGAAAACTTCTGATTATGTACGTTTTTTTACTATGTCCCGCTTTCGGCGAAAGAATCCCGCTGTTTTCACTCAAAAAGTTCCAAAATCCCGACTTGGCAAAAACAAAAAATGTCAACGCTGGTTAGGAGGCATTTTTCGATCACAGGAGATGGCTGATTTTCCCGCCACTTCATCCACCCTACGCTTGCTTCGCTTTTGGTCATAGATTCCAGATTGTTGAACTTTTCGCAATTGGGAATCACTCTTCTATTCATGTAAATATCTGGAAGGAGGGGATCAGAGAACGCTCAGCACAAGTAATTCTGTTTTTTCCGGACCAATACGATATCCATTTCCATCCAAATCTTCCACCAATACATCATTTGCTCGTTGCGGGGACGTTTGATCCTCGCCAATGATGGCTCCATCGTCAGCAATAACTAAGGCACTTTAGAGTATGTCATTTTCACTTCAAGCAGGACTGTATTTAATATCAAGGGTCTTAAGACGCTTCCCTGGTGTACACCGACTTTGATTGCGAACTCCTCTGTGACGCCATCTTACTCTTGTCTTTACTCCCTCATTCATGTCCATTATCATCTGTACGTACGTTTCTGGAACTCCTCGTTATCTTAGGGCCACCCTTAAAAGATACCTTGGTTGTATATCAATTGCCTTTTCAAAATCAACCAACATAATATGCACATCCTTTAAGGAATCGCGATGTTTTTCCATCATGATCCTTATTAAGGGTCTTTCATAAAGGACTTGCCAACTTTTTTTTTTAAATAAAATGCAAACTACTTGATATATCTCAAAAAAATGTATTTGCTTGAATTACTATCAAAGCATTTATGAATGGAATTCGACCACGGGAACGTATGCAGCGGTCTATACGTTGAACGCAATTTTCGATGACTCGGTGGCACGTAATACTTATGTTTTGATAGTAATTCAAGTATGTAATATTTTTGAGATATCTCAAGCAGTTTGCATTTTATTTAAAAAAAGAAGATGTCAAGTCCTTTATGAAAGACCCTTTCTCAGTCGCCCGACTCGGAATTACTCGTACCTGCAAAGAAAATAAAGAGCAGTTTGAGGTTCGACTGAAACAGTCATCTCAAAAGGCTCTTCTTTCCGTTGATTAGGAAGCTGCGCAGTGAAATGGGATCAATCCAAGGTTCGATTGCATCAGTCACCTCATCCTGATCCTAACCCGGTGGGGCGGAAGTCGCGCTAGTCACTCTGTACATATCGCAACCGTTGTGCGAATTACAGCCAGGCTGCATCCCCTGACTCTTCATGAGTTCCTCTCCGACTACCTCGCAGTAGGTAATCACAGGGCTACCAGTAGGCCGAATGACGACCGGCAAAACACGTCGCGAATGTGACGTTCATTCCTACCTTTCCAAGACTTTCTCCATGACTTAACGCAAAATTTCAGGTGCTATCGCTCGAACTTTTCTCGGATAGGGTATTCACGTTCTTTAAAATTGCCCAAAGGAAGATATCGGAAGCGGTTAAGTCCGGAAAACGTAGCGGCCAATTGAAATCTCTCCTTCTTCAAATAATGACTTGTCTTCGGTTTGTTGCCGAAAAAACGGCAAAATCGAGCCGTGCTGTATGCGCTGTATAACGCTTTATAACATCTTCAATTTGGATAAAATCCGTTAAAACGCCCTTCACGACAACCCAAGTGGGGTTGAGCGTTTCCTTGTTGGATTTTCGTGCACACTCTCTTCCACTTATTGAACATGTTTTTCAGTGCCAGCGGTATGTGGTGTTCCAGTTCGAGGAAGGTCGGAGTCAAGAAATTGTGATTGCTTCCACATGAAGTGTGGGCTCTGCTGCACGTGGTAGCAATCACAATTTTTGTTGTTTATTCACCTTTTTCAATGTAAGTGTGTGTACACCGAGCAGTGTGCAGTCAACTCTCAGTACACTCGGTGCAGTGGTTGCAAAACTCATTCGGAATGTAAATTTCATTGGATTTATTCGTTTTAGTTTTAAATATGTAAGTGCAATGAGCAAGGTAGTTACTAATATGAATGTCGATGCAACTGGTTTGATTCATAATTATCTAAATAACTAGGTTAAAACTAAACACCGGTTTAATGATTCTATCTTTTAAAAATCGCATGCCGTCGGTCTCCCACATTCAGTCAGTATCTGCTTTTACATCGTGAGACTAAGTTGTAAATAATTCTTTCATTGAACAATGTTTCGTGAAAATATATTTTTGTTGAGTTTTTTAATTTTGGCTGCTACTGTCATTTGTAATGGTTATCCTTCAAGTCATGATACAACCTTGGCTTCAGTCAGAGAACCAGAAAAAGACGTTCCAGCAACACCTGCACTACCGCAATCGATTGAAACTCAACCAGAAGGCGTAACAACAACGGACGAACCAAGCAAAATTACAGAAGATACACCAACCCTCGAAATTCACGATGAATTACTACTCATTACATTTAAGACTATAACTGGATAGTATCTAAAATATAATAAACAAACCTGAAAAAAGAAAAGCTGTTTTTTTTGGGTTAGACATTGTCAATTGATACTTCTTCTGCAAGTTCACCTAAGATACAAAGAAGGTAGAAAACCATTACCGTTTTTAAGATTCTTACTTACTTACTTAACGGGCTCCCGATCCGTGGAGAGTCTCTGCCTGAGACACTGCAGCCTTCGATCTTCCGCGATCCCAGGGACGCTGCTTCCAGTTGTCCAGAGCCAGCGCTCTGGCATCCGCGGTGGCCTTGCCTTTTCGAACTTGGTGGCTGGGAGTGGAATATCCTCTTCGCTGGAGCATTATTGTCCAGTCGCCCGATGTGGCCGAGTTAATGTAGTAGTAGTAGTAGTAAAATGTTCTTTATTTTCAACTTTTTATACCTTTCATTTCATTTCATCAAATTCTTTATTAACATATGATAGACTTGTTATACCTATACAGTCAAAATCGGTTATAACGACTTTGAAGGGACTGACGAATTTGGTCGTTATAAGCGATAGGATATAGATATCATGCTTTATATAATATCAATTATAAAGATTTTTCTTTTTTGACTTATTTTCCAATAAGAAGGTAAATACAACTTTTCGCCTCACAAAATTAAATTAAACTTCTACAACCACTTGTCACACTGAAAAATTTGCACTGAGTAAAACTTCCCCAACGTAGAACAAGCTCAATAAACGCAAAAGCAAAAAAATAACGTCTACAAACGTTAACTGTAACATATCCCAGATTCTAAGAACTTACATACATCGCATCTACAGAGAATCAGTTTACTGTTCTAGAAAAAAAAATCAGTTGCGCCAACAGCTGCGTCGATTTTAGTCGTTATAACCGATATTAAATTTAAAAAATGGGTAAAATCGGTCGTTGTAAGCGATATGTCGTTATAAGCGATTGTCGTTTAATGGAATTACAATGGGGCTGATTCGGGACCTAAGAATTTGGTCGTTGTAACCGATACGTCGTTATAACCGATGTCGCTATAAGCGATTTTGACTGCAAATTGTTTTCCGATTAAGGTGTTAAGTTTTTGCTGAAAAGTAAAAACTTACGACAATGACATAAACCATCGTCTGTCGGGTAATTTATAAATTGATATAATACTTGTTTTAGAATATCATTTAAGAACAATAAGTAAAGGAAAAAAAAAAGAAAAGAAGAAATACGTAATGAAATTAAGTTAAAACCAATCTTCGGACTAATTGAATTCAGCTACAGGTTGTTTTCTGGAGGTTATGGCGGCAGTAATGTAATTGACCAGTCTGTTCCAATCATTCGTGCTTCCTCCATTTAGTATATTATTGAGTTCAGCTCCACTCAGAGTTGCCTTTTCAAAGTATCTCACTCTAAACTCCCTTAGTACGGGACATCTGCCTATGAGGTGATGGATATTTTCTTCTTCTCTCAAATTACACATGGAACATATCGTTGAAACGCTGCCTCCAAATCCCCTCGCATTAAAAAGGATCAAATCGCATCTGGCTTTAAAAATCCAAATTTGTTGATATCGATATCATCGATATGATTTGTTGTCCTTTCGAGTAATCCAGGAACTTGAAAATCCTTGTGCTGCTTTCCCTCGCTCTCCGTTCTGTTTCTTGTCGGCTATCTGCCTTGAGTCGATCCAGAAGCTACCGGTTCTTTATGTTCCAGTCCATTTCCATCGGCATGTTCTGATCCCACTGTAAAAGTCAATGTAGTCGACGTATTTTAGCTTTTTTGGATTACGTCTACATCTTGATACAGCTCATAGAGTTCGCGGTTATATCTTCTCCTCCATTCGCCCTCCTCGCACACAGGCCCAAATATCCGACGGAGCATTTTTGTTTTGAAAGAACCCTAAATTAGCTCTCATTTCCTGTTTATCGCCCAGCACGCAGTGCCGTAAAGCAGAACTGGCAGTGTCAGTGTTTTGTAGAGTCTACACTAGGTCTTCCGAGTTTGGAGTTTTGAACCCATTTACTTTCCCAAAACGAAGTAGCAACGGTTTCCTACGGTAAGTCTTCGTCGGATCTCCACAAAGGTGTCATTTGTCGATTCGATGTTTACTCCGAGGTATGTGAACTCCCTTACTACTTCGAAGTTGATACCATCAACAGTGTCATTTTGTCCTGGTGTGTCTTCCTGGCAGTACCATGGACCAGTACTGAGTCTGAGTGCTCCAGTGTAGAAAGTCCCGCAACCCGACAAAAAAGGCATCTCCTCGTATTCAGTTAAAGAATACAACTGTATAACCAACTTAAATGATCATTTCTATACATCTATACATAACCATGTACATACAACAATGAATTATATTTTGTCAAAGTCATGAATCCACCTTAAAACACAAATGACTCACAATTATCCAAAATACCAGCAGAACGCCGTTACCGGTTTGAATCATCAATATATCTATCTAAAAAAAAACCCATGTCAACGGTCTTACACCTCAGTATCTGCACTTGAATCGTGGGACTAAGGTATAAATGTTTCATTGGACGGATATATTTTTGTAGGCTGTTTCAATTTTGGCTGTTGATATGCAATGGTTATCCTTTTCATCTTGATACAACTTTAAAAGAATCAATAATGCACATCCCGGCACCAACAGCACTTCCGCCCTCGACTGGCACCCAACCAGAATACGCAACAACAACTCAACTTGCGGGTGGCAATGGTGCGATGATATGTATTCCCTAAGTGATTGGCAGGTCGTGCGTTCGAATCCCGACCAGGGCCATGATTTTTAAAATTGAATGCACAAAACAAAACAGATCTCCCTAAAGCAATTTAGGCGCCACCTGTGGAGAAAAAACCCTATCGCACCAAACTTCTTTCCTATTCTTCTATTTGTTCATGCAGTAGGTAGCACCTAAAGACAGGCAATGAATCATTTGCTGGGTGCTGCTTGCAACAACAAACAAAATGCCTGCGCTGTGAAAAAATAAATCCCTTTAGAGCACGCTAATTATAAAAAAAAGATCCATGCAAAGTTAAAGCAGAATATAAGCCCATCATTATTAATCCATTGGCAGTCAATACATTCAAGACTCTAATTGGTCTATTAGTTTTTTTGTGCAACCAGTAAAGTTTTACAAAAGATGGCAACAATCTCGCGCTCCACAGGATAAAACCACTCTTAACTACCTTTGTAGTAAACTTAAGAGAGAAATTCGAGACTTTAAAAATCGTGAAATTTCTACATATCTTGGAAGCCTAACTGCGGATAAAAGTACAAATTACTCGCTCTGGAAAGCCATGAAATGCATTAAAAAACCAAAAACGCAAGAGCCACCCATCAGGAAAATCAATGGAGAATGGGCGAAGAGTGACAAGGAAAAAGCCGAAATATTTGCCGAACATCTGGAAGAAACATTTAAACCATTTGATGGTCAAGCGTTGCTCGAATTTTCTGTCCTAACCGTAGCACCTGACAATTAAAGAATAAAAAGTGTATTGCTACCCGAACTAACCTTCGCAATAGAGAAACTAAAATTAAGCAAAGCTCCGGGATATGACTTAATCACAGGACAGGTTCTTAAAGAGTTACCTAGGAAAGGTTTAATCAAGTTTGCCTATCGTATAAATGCATCGTTCATGTTATTGTACGTTCCACGACAATGGAAGGTAGCTGAAGTTATAATGGTTCCAAAGCCCGGTAAACCACTAAATGACAAAAAATCATATAGGCCAATATCGCTCTTACCGATAATGTCGAAGGTATTCGAAAAACTTTTGTTAAAGCGCCTACATCCGATTATCGAAGAACATCCATTAATACCTGATCACCAATTCGGATTCAGGACTAAGCATTCTACAATCGACCAGGTTTACAGAATAACCAATGTAATTGAAAAAGCCCTAGAGGAGAAAAAAATATGTTCTAGTGTTTTTCTCGACGTCTCTCAGGCCTTTGATAAAGTATGGCATACGGGCTTGAAACATAAGCTAAGACAGGCTTTTCTAATACAGTTATCTGATATCCTTAGTTGTTACTTATTAGACAGACTCTTTCGAGTAAAACACGGAAATGATTACTCTGAATTTAAAGAAGTCGCGGCAGGAGTTCCCCAAGGAAGCGTTCTTGGACCAATCCTATTTCTAATATACACTAGTGATATTCCGCAAAAAGAAGGAACAACAGTAGCCACGTTTGCAGACGATACAGCTATATTAGCGGTCAGTAATACCGTTGAATCAGCAACTAATAAACTCCAACGTTCTCTTGACAAAATTTGTGATTGGACAAAGACTAGGCGTATTGCTCTCAACGAGCCCAAATCAACGCACGTGAATTTTACTTATAGAAAAGTAGACAACTTACTCATTTTCATTGATTCGGTACGAATCCCGTAAGCAAACAAAAATATTTGGGAATGACACTCGATGCGAAATTAAAATGGAAACCGCACGTCAAGAAGAAACGCGAAGAGCTCGCCATTCGATGTAAACAAATGCACTGGCTGCTTGGTAGATTTTCCCAACTCAGCATGCAGAACAAGCTGCTTTTATACAAGCAAGTACTAAAACCGGTTTGGACATACGGTATACAACTTTGGGGATGTACCAAATCCAGTAATATCAAAATTTTACAAACTTTTCAAAACAAAGTGCTAAGAATAATAGTAAATGCGCCATGGTTTATCAGAAACACTGATATCCACAGAGACCTAAGTAATGCTACCGTCGAAGATGAAATAAAACATTTTGCCCGCCTTCACGGTCATTGCAATAACACCTACAAATTCGAGACGTTACTAACCTAGTGCGTCGATTACAAAGTATAAAACCATTTGAATTAGCGCAATAAGATGTAACCGCATGCTTATGGCGGTATAAGCAGGTGCCTCCACTGGGAAGCCGCCTGCCAAACGCGTATTTAAAACTACTAGATAGAAATAACCTAGTTGTAGTATGAAGGTTTCGAAGGGAGGTGGTTTTTGTGTTCTTATCTTAAGTGAGAAAGAGTCGCATGTACGATTTTCCACCTACCCCTATTATTCGTCCGACCCTAGTTTAACCAGGATAGGTAACATTACTATGGCTTGGGAGTAATATTAGAAACTCTATAAAAAAAAAAAAAAAAAAAAAAAAGTGAAGTGTTCCAGTCCCACATACTTTCTCCATTCAAAAGCAATCTGATTCGTTTGACTAACAAATTATTCGATGACATACAAAGCAACGAATGTTCAAAAACAAGAAAAATTATGTATTTATATTTTTGCTAGACCACTTTGGCCCATCACTGTATTCTATCTCCATTACAGTTTCTTTAAACAATTCAATATTATGTATACGCTCACGCTAAAATCGCACAAAAACAAAAAATAGAATTTTCATTCGAATTTGAAAAAAAAGAACCGAATACACTTAGCAATCTCTGCTCTTCGGCTAACGCGAAATGATTATCTCAGAAATGGGAGACGAAACGGACGACGAGTGATGAAAAAAGTTTGCGTTTGCTTTTTAGTCAACGGTGAGAAGTGGCCCAGAGAAAAAGCGCGTCGTAACGTCTCGATGAAGAAGTAAACTCTTGTCGTGTCGTCTTCGTCGGTTTGTTTTTAGCCACAAAAAAAAAATAAAAAAAAATACGGACAGTGCATTTTTGTTCCTTTAAATTAGTTTATATTGTTTAGAAAAAAAAAAGAAACATACTGTTGGTATTTTAAAATACTTTTTACCGCTTTCCGAACTTCCCCGAACCCGAAATCCGATATTTTAATAAAAAAAAATATATATATGTATATTTAAAAAGGAATATTTTGTTGTGAATAATATTCGAAGGCCTCTTTAACAATGCAATAGTTTTGAACAAGCATGTGTATTGTGTTTAGTTGTTGTAAACCGTAGTGCTTTTTATAATGAGAATGCCGCCACATCCGCCATCTTTATCAATTGGTTCAGAGCCGTCCAATGCAACCGCCACAACAGCTATGGATAGAACAAGAGCCGCCCAGCGAAATTTCCTTAATCCCGACATTTCTGCACTTTCCAAGAAATCCAGCATGAATGGTGACAGCAGTCATAGAACACTGTACCGACCACCTGTTCCATACACCTCCTCCCATATTCATGTCCGGAAACAAATTGGTATTATACCAAAGACACGATCAAAAAGTCCAACACTTCTAGCCGGGACTGTGAATAAAACCACTACTCCACAACCGGGCCTATCCATTTCCCTATCTCCCTCGAAAGAATCCCTTCCAGATGGCTCTGTTCCGGTTGAGGCATCATTAAAACTTCCATTCACTAGGAAGCTGCCGGGCGATATGGATACATCGCGGGAATCATTATATTTTACATCACGTTCACCTAGTCCTGCAACTTCCTTGCGAAGCAATGGTTCAGGATATTCCACGCGATCTCATCTATCCTCAGCATCAATGCCGCGTCGTGTCTTCCCACAGACCTATACCAGAGGCGATCCAATGGATATTTTCAAATTGCGCTCTCTAGAACCGTCTCCAGTGGTATTCGATGCAAACCTGCAGTTTGTCCTTGGATGTAAGAAACAACCAGTGAGACAGTCGTTTCGACCATCTCCATCGCACACTGATCCCCAAACGGCTTCCAACTATTTGACAGACAAAATTCAAAATTTCCTCAGGCGAACTGATCATGTGAATGAGGAGTGGACCGCTCTTGGAAAAAGATCTAGACGATCTGGATCAAGATCATCTTCTGTCGCATCGTCTAGATTCGACGATCAATATGACACAATAAATTTGATCGAGAAGCAGAGAGAACGCAGTTCGGAACGTGGAAATTTAATGAATCGCTCACGTAGTGCCACCAATATTTTGATAAAGGGTATTCAAATGGCGCGCACGCTTCCACGAACAAATGGATCCAGAAGTAGTTCCGTTGCGAAAGACTTCTCCGAAGATGATGATCGCACAATCCAAGAAGAGGACGATAACGATTTAGATGAGGTGATTAATCTTTTTGTGTGACTATTTTTAATTGTCGTTTGTTTGTATAATATCTATAGATACAAACTGGTGTGTATTGTATATATCGTACTTTCCCTGAAGTTGGTATTCGTTTTTTTATTTAGATGCATTTTTTGTATGCCAAGAACTTTCATAAACAAATTCTTGGCCAGAAATTAAGTTGGATATCTTTTCTTTTCCTACGGATGACTTTGGTCTTATTTTTTCTAGAAATTCAATGAGCCACTTCATGGTTGCCACTGGACTGGAAAGTCAGGGAAAGTCAGGGAACGAACATTTGGTCAGGGAATGTCAGGGAATTTCAAAAACAGTCAGTGAAATTTACCTCTGTGTGTATTTTTTTTTTTATAATATTAAACAAAATTTGTATGTCGAGCTCTGAAGTTTACACACACAAAATTTTATTTGTGAAAAGGAAGACAACTTTATATCTTTTCTGTTTCATTTATTTCATTTTCATTTCCTTTCCATTTATTTATTTATCTTGTAATGCCTATACACTTTAAGATATAATATCTTATTAACTTTTTTTTTTTTTTTTTTTTTTGTCGGGATGTGTGAAACTTTCTGCACTGGAGCACTCAGACTCAATACTGGTCCATTGTACTACCAGGCAGACACACCACATTTTACTGTAGGAATTTACTCGTTTTTCTAAGAAAAACGAGAAGGCGCTTCAATGATAAGGAGCTTAGGTTTACAGCACTCACCATATTCGCACCAAATACCTGCCACCTGATACGAGCAAAAGCAGGACAATCACAGAGGAAATGTTCCGCAGTGTCGTCGCTTTCTCCACAGGCTTCGCAGTTGGTGCTGTCGCTTAGGCCTAGCACCTTAAGGTGTTTGGCAAAAGCGTAGTGTCCCGTAAGAACGCCAGTAGTCTGTCTGCAGTCTTTTCTGTTGAGAGACAACAAGAATGCCGCGGATTTCCCACAGACGTCGGGGAGCATTTGCTTAGTCTGTCTGCACCCTGGAGAGTCATGCCAACGGCGATTGTGTTCATAGGAAACCCAACTGTCAATGGAAGCCCTGACCGAGGACGCAGGCAGACAGATCGCTGGTTCAGGTCCTGAGAGGTCCCCCTCTGAGCCTTGTCTAGCAAGTTCATCGGAGATCTCATTTCCCGTGAACCCGTTATGACCCGGGACCCAGACAAGTTTAAGTGAATTCAGCCTTCCGACCGAATTCAGAGATATCTTGCATTCACGTACTATTTTGGAGGTAGTTAAGGGTTTGAGTAAGGTCTTAAGCGCAGCCTGACTGTCGCTACAGACGCAGATACTTCGCCCCCTCCACCTGTTCCTCGTAACATAGTCCATGGCCATTAGGATAGCATAAGTCTCTGTTTGGAAGACTGACGCATATTTGCCTAACGGAAAGAAAAGTCTAACGTTATCGCTCTCCACAAAGACACCAGCACCAGATCCTTGATCGGTTTTGGAGCCATCCGTAAAGACTCGACTGCATTCCCTTCCAGGTTCAGAGTCCGGCCAGAGCCAGTCCTGGACGCGAGGAAAGTCGACCTCGTATTTGCGCTTTAGCCGAAGTTCCGGTGTCATCGCATCAGACGGCATATCCATAAGACAGGAGTCGAAGGACAACCGTTGATCTTATTAACTAGTGATAAGCTATATTCTGCAAGAAAAGGAAGCTACTACAAAGGTAGACGAGTAATTCAATAATACTAAGTAACTATAATTATACAGGATCAAAATTAAAGCTACTAGATACCTAGTACAATAAGAAAAAAAAAAAAAAAAAAAAAAGATTAATTTGAAATTGAGAGATATTTTCTTAATTCATTTTTAAACCTTCATGTGTTATTAATTCTTCTAATAGGACGCGGTAGAGAGTTCCATAGACGAATGGAGTTAATGAAAAATTGACGCTCAGTGGTAAGGGAAGAATAACGCAGAGGAATCAACTGACTGGACCTGTCTGAGGAAGACATAACTAATTTCTCATACAGACAGGGAGGTTGTCGTGTTATTAGGATGTTTGAAAGAAGGGTTAGTGTGCGGAACTAAATAAAGCTGTTGAACGTCATGTTATAAAGTCGCGTAGAGGAGTGTGATATTCTATCGTACCTTCTTAGTCCAAAGACATACCGAACGGTGTTGTTGAATGCGACCTGCAGTTTTCTTTTACTTTCGAATCTGCACTTAGCAAACACTTCGCACCCGTATATTAATGTCGGTATGACCAGCGTTTTGGCCAGCATGAGACGTATTTTTAAAGAAATTCAATGAGGGTGTAAGCTTTAGTTGCCCATAAAGTTCGAAGAACAGCGTAGGTCTTACCGGTAGCGACATTAATGTGGTGATCCCAGGTCAATTTATTATTAAAGACCATGCCAAGATTTTTCGCCGTTTCAACATATCCAATAGGAGAATTATCTAAAATCCATTCGGCCGCAAATTAAATACACTCATACTCTCAATGAGACTTTTATCCAACAGGAGATTGCAGTTAAAGTCTCCACAAACAATAATATTAGAACATGTACAAGCAACTTCTTCCATCAGTGTTAGGAAGGGACGAATGTCCACGCTCCTATTAGGCCGATAAACTGTACCTAACAAAAGTTTACCTTCATCACCGACTAACTCGATAAACACATATTCAATGCTACTGAAAAACTTCGATTGAACCTTAGGATTGCACTTAATATGTTCCTTTACAAAAATTGCAACACCACCCCCGACACGACCTTTCCTATCCGTACGAAAAACTCTATATCCCTTTGGAGAACACATTACATCATTGATATAAACGGCCAACCAAGATTCAGAAACGCAAATGACATCTACATTAGATCCTTCAAACAGGTCCCTAAACTCATCAATCTTCGGATACAAGCTTTGAGCGTTAATATGGCAAATATTGAGGCCATCGCTTTGTTTACCAAAAACCCTTACCATTGAACGCGTATTATTCATGTTTACAGGAGCAAGAGTGGAAAAACACAAAAAAGTTTAAAGCAGAAGTATCACTTTTTTTCTGTTCTGTACAATAATTTTGAATAAAATTTATGTGGTTACCCATTGGGAGCAAAAATATTACTTTTCATGAATCCATCTTTTTTCTTATTTTGGGATCACATTTCGCAGATCTCGATATCTTTCGAGATATAGCTACGCACCATTTCACTAACCCACCATTATTATCTAATAATGTATATACCTTGGAAATTTTTAATTTGATTGATTGAGACGATTTTGGTTTCGAGAAAGTATAGCGTTTGCACGCAGTTGTATTAGTTGGTAAACGGCTAATGGAGATGCCAAGTAGCATTGAAAAGCATATCAATCCTATTTTTCTATCCATGCGCTACGAAAAGTCTGAGATAATGCTTAAATGGAAAACCACATCTTCATGCTTTCCGAAAAAAAAGACATGCAAACTTATACATCAAAAATCAAAGTACAGTTGAAACTCGATTAACCGGGATGGACGGGACCGAGCCCATCACGGATAATCGAAAATCCCGGATAATAGAACTTTTTTTTTTCTCAAATAAAATAAAACAGAAATTGATATTTGAATTTTTTATTTTTTATTTTTATTTAAAAAAAAATGAAAACAAACATAAAATTAATTCATAAAACTTAATAATTCATTCAGTACATATTTTTGTTTGTACATACATTACAAAATCACAAGATTAATTATTAGGAACTTCAAGAAAAACTTTTTTAAAAAAGTTAAAAAAATTGTTGTATTGTTGTTTGCCGTTGTGATTTTACTCGTTGTTTTTCTTTGAGTAAATTAACGTTAATGCGGTGAACTTGCATTATATCCTGTTGTGCTATTCAAGGACAATTCGACTCTTCTAAAAAGCTCAAAAGTGTAGAACTTGCCTTAATCGCATCAACAATTGGAATTTTTGAAATTTCTACATCATCGGATTCATCAGTAAGGACTTCCGGCTCGTTGTCAAGAGGGTTATTTATCATCTCCATAATTTCGTTCTCTGATAAAACAGCAAATGGTGAAGCATTCGCATCTGAGTCCACCCAATTTCTTATTGCATTGACATCAAAATCCTCTGCGACTTCCATAATTGTTGAAACCTCGTCAATGGCATCTTGTTCTGAGGAAGTTTAGAAATGTCGATGATGTAAAAACTATGCAAAACTTTTTGATTTCGATAAAACTTACCTTCTTCCTCATTTTCGGGACAGAGTAAATTGTGCCAAACATCTTTCAAAACCTCGGTGGTAACGAAATTCCAGGACTTAGAAACACCCCATAAAGCATTCTTGATGTTAAATGACTTAAAAAAGTTGATCCTGTTATCTGAGCTTACTAGCTTTCGAATAATCTCTTTGCGATAATGGCACTTTAGGCTTCGAATCACGCCTTGGTCCATTGGCTGGATCAGAGAAGTGCAGTTTGGTGGAAAGTACCTCACTAGTATATTTGCGGCTTTAAAGTCATTAACGTCTGGGTGGGCTGGACAATTATCGAAGAGCAATACAATTTTGGAGTTCCTGTCAAGATGGTTTTTTTCCCGGTGCTCTTTAACTTCCGGGACAAAGTTTTTATTAAACCAATCAAGGAACAATTTTTGGGTTACCCAAGCCCGCTTGTTGGCTTTGTAGATAACTGGAAGCTCTCCAGCATTTTTTAAAGCTCTTGGGCGAGCGCTTTTGCCAATAACCATCAACTTGCATTTATGAGTTCCTGAAGCATTAGAACAAACCAGTACAGTGAGTCGTTCCTTCGATTCCTTATATCCTTCAACTGAACGCTCGTCGTTGCTTGCCAAAGTGTTTTGGGGCAAACATTTCCAAAAAAGGCTGGTTTCATCAGCATTGTAAATTTGCTCATTGCTTAAATTCTCTGTTTGAATGAGATCAGACAATTCTTCTACAAAAAGCGTAGCAGCTTCGTAGTCAGCAGATTCTTTTTCCCCTATCGCTTTCAATCCATGAATTCCATGGCGGTTTTTGATTTTCCCAGTCATATATATATATACACAGTCAGAGGCTATGTAAAGATTTTCATGAAAAAATTTTGCTTTCTCCATTATCATTTGCCCTGAAATTGGAACTCCTCGAAATCGTTCCTGTCGAAACCATTCATACGTTGCTGCGTCCACTTTGGGATTTTCAGCTTTTTTGAGAGTTTTGCGCCTCTCCAATCCTTTTATAGTGAAGCTGTCTGCGAAAAATTTGAAAATCTTGTCTTTATTTTTTTAGAATATCATACACTGTTTGGGTGCCGATTTTATATCTTTTAGCCAACATTTTCACAGGCACACTATTTTTACATGTTCATTAATCAAATCAACTTTTTCCTTAATTGACAAAACTTTACGCGATCTTTTATTTTCACTTAACAAAGAAGAAGCCATTATCACGACGCGTAACTTCAGATTTTCCAACCAAAACTGAACAAAATCCATACAAACATAAGAAACAAAATAAAACGCAACCCGAAGAATGTATTATCCCGTTACTCCTTCTTGCGTGTCTTTTAAATGCAATGCAACAGATACAAAATTCCGTTGGTTTTTAGATGTGAAAAAAACTTGTTCGGTCTTGTTCTCTTGTTACGGATAGTAGAGTTTATTACGGATAATAGAGTTTATTACGGATAATAGAGTTTAAATAAAAAATTGTCTTTATTGTCGATAAAGAAAATGTTTTTGTTTTTTTTAGGGATAATAGAGTTTTTTACGGATATAAGACTTTTTTATGTTAAATATTTTCATCACGGTTAATAGAGCGTCCCGGTTTATCGAATCCCGGATAATCGAGTTTCAACTGTAGTCTATTTCGATTGACTTTGTTTAGCGAAATTTGTTCCCTTTGCTAGGGAAGATTTTGTATAGAATAGTTTTTATTTTAAGGCAATAACGGCAAAGCAAGATGCAAATTATGCAAAAAAGAATTTGAGTTAAGCCAAAGGGCTTTGGTGTCGCATAAAAATGGACTAGCGCATAAGTCAAATTCTAAAGCTTTGACGTCACAAAAAATTGATACTTTATTCACTGCGTCTGATTCATTGGTCGCCTTTAGTAGTCAAAAAACATCTCAAAATACACCAGAAAATACTCGTATTAACGCTCAAAATACACAAACAAATTATTTTACTTTCGACAAGACCGATTCCATTGTCGCTTCAGAGATAAGGTGGTGTCTGTATATTAGTTTCACCGGAGCGTCCTTGAACTCCTCTGTGGAAATTAGTGATCTTTTTCGATTGATGTTCCCAGAAAGCAAAATTGGTGAACATTTTAAGTTAGGAAGAACTAAGAGTTCCTACGTTATCACCCACGGTATCTCCCCCATATTTCCAGAACAATCTTTTGGATAAAGTAAACAAATATGACGACTTTGTTATATGTTTTGGGAAAGGACAAATGGATTTTGTTGTCCGTTTTTTTGATGAGCCAAAAGGAATTGTTTGCAATAGGTACTTAGAAAGCGAGTTCATGGGATCTTCAAAGTCAGATGACATTTTAAAAAATTTTGACAATGGAATCCGATTTTTGAAAAAAGAGAAACTTCTTCAAGTATCTATTTATGCCCCAAGCGTAAATTTATCTTTTTTAAGGAAATTAAAACAACAGCGAAATCAAATTGATCCGGATGGTACGCAGCTACTAGAAAGTGGTGTGTGTGGTCTACGTGTAATACATGGATCCATGAAAACCGAACTTACAAATGTTTCATTGGACCTGCATATTTTTTAAGGCATCTTTATTACGTTTTCAAAGACAGTCCTGCGAGAAGAAACTTATTTACCTCCAAAACTGATTGTACTCGATTTCCCCTGAAATATTGCGGTGTACGTTGGCTCGAAAACAAAATCTGTTTAGAGAGATGCCTGAACATTTTTGATGAGTTGAAGCACTTTTTTTCTATGACAAATTCAGATTTACCAAAAACAAAGCCAATTGAAAACGTACAAAAATACTTCCAAGACAAATTGTTAGTCTGCAAACTTGCATTTTTCTATACAATTACATTTAATTGTGAACGATTTTTATCAAAATTTCAAGGTGAGAAACTATTGATATTTTACCTTTATGAAGATCTCATAATGGTTAAAAACTTATTGCATCGCATCGTATATCAGCAATGCTCCATAGGATCTCAACTTTTGTCCATCAATCTTTCAAGTGAATCCAATCTCCTGGAAATAAAAAACGTTGACGTTGGCTTCAAAGCAACGAAAATCATCAATGCAATAAAACAAAAAGACAATTTTTCGGAAAAAGATACTTTAAAATTTAAACTGGATTGCCGCAAAATTATTATAAGCATAATATCAAAAATCGAAGAATGAAGCCCATTAAAATACGATTTCATTGTAAACGTCTTAATCCTAGAAATATTTTATAAAACAACGGTCTCTACAGTAAAGGATTCAAAAATTTTCTTCAAATTTTATATAATGCCAACCGATTGTTTGATACATGCGCGTAAAGCGTAAAATTGCAGTACATAAATGCATGCACAGGTGCAAAGACAGCCCTAGAAGAGGAGTACAAAAGCTTTATAATCAACGAATCTACTTGCAGCGTTGATGAGTTCTACTTACAGCTTTTTGGCAAAAATTAAAATTTTAAAGATCTTTGGTAAGTTATAGAAATGTGTTGCATTTTATCGCACGGAAACGCCTCAGTTGAGAGTGGCTTCTCAATTAACAAGACTCTTTTGGTCGAAAACCTCCTTGAGGAGTCACTAGTCGCTCAGAGAAGAGTCTTAGATGGCGTGAAAGAGGCTGGGGGAGTATCGAAAGTGGAAATAAATTCAAAATTAATATTTGATGTTCGATCCTCTCATAGCCGCTATACACCAGATAGAAGAAAAACTTAAATTAAAAAAAAAAAACGAAGATGGAGTAAACGTATTAAAAAGAAAAAGGGAGGAAAAAAAAAAAAAAAAAAACTTCATAAGCAAAAATTCGCATTCAAGTCCAGGTTGAAGAAGAGAAAATAAATTATCATTTTAAAAAACTAAGGTACTCGTATATACTGTTCTCAACTGATTGTTTCATTGATATTTTTTAAAACGAATGTTTAGAAGTATGTATACGATTTGTCTGTTCTTTAAATATTTGGGACCAGTGTTTAAATGCGTCATTTTGTATATTTGCAAAATTTGGTCAGGGAAAACTGGTCAGACTTTTAAACTCATTTTAATTGTTCAATTATATTATAAAGGGTGCGGCAACATAACCTCCTTTTTCCAAAAAGCAATTATTTGAATCAGAATTTTTTTTTATTTTTGTCAATGTTTTGCTTCAGACAGTCTTGTGAGTAGAGTCCAAGGTCAGGTTAAGGTTAGCTGATAGCCATGATGTGATTCCACATGGATCGGGGGTTTCATCCCCCACTCGCTAAAACCAATTGAAGCTTCTAATGAAGCGCGATAGACTTCTAACATCTGTGTTAGCTAAGTCACTGAGTTCATTAAGCAAGAAGGCTCCTAGAGAGAGATTTCTTTTATGAGATAGTGCAGGACATGTACAGAGGAGGTGAAGTGTAGTTTCCTCCCCCTCCTCATCCCTGCAGCTTCTGCAGAAGTCATTTGAATAGACGACAAACCTTGATGCGTGCTTTCCTATTAGACAGTGTCCTGTGATGACACCTATAGCAGAGCCAATGTGCAGTCGGTTAAGTGAAATCAAACTCAAAGAGCGTCGCAGATCCAGCCTTGGCTAGATATGCTTGGTCGCTGGACACGAATCACTACCTGTTCACCTAAGGTTTGTACTCTCGATTGCGGATAGCTTAAACATAGGTTTGCAAGTAGCGATAGGTATAAATCGAAAAACTTTATCAGGTAGAAGAAGTAATGCGGTTCCTTTTTTGGCGAGGTCATCTGCCCCACAATTCCCTGGGATGTCTTTATGATCCGGCACCCAAATTGAACTGTTCTGTCATCTCCTCAAGAGATGAACGGCAGTCTATGGCTACGATGGAATATGAAGAGACTGAGACAGGGACTTTAACGCGGCTTGACTATCCGAGAATATGCGGATGTCCTTAGCGGATATCACGTTTCTCTTCACCATGATTTCCGCCGGGAACACGCTACAATGATCAGGAAGACGGAAAGAAAGACTAATATAATAGAGTCCAAAGAACAGCTGGAATTGGAATCACAGGAGCCCTTCAATCCAGTCCGACCGAGGGGCTCAATGTGATTCTCAATTTTCTGCCAGTGGATCTGCATATAAAAAATATTGCAGAGTGTAGCGCTGTTAGATTGAAGGAATCTAAATGTCGGTCCGAAAGGCCTGATGGCCATACCAGCATCCCACTTTCCCTTCCTGACGGCATAGGTCGTATATCTACGGACTACATTGTACCCCAACTCAACTTTCAATAAAAACTTATCTGTTAGTTTCCCCTCTAGATCAGAATGGGAGGAGAATGCGGTCGTAAATGAATTTGACAGGCATGAAGTTGGAGCAGGCATTTTCTCAACAGAACTAGACATCTCTAAAACTCTTCGCCTTCCGAACGCAGCCAGCGTCTTTCAAGCAGAAGTACTTGCAATTAAGGAGGCGTGTAGACTGCTCCCCAACATAGTGACGCCCAGAAAAAAGATAGGCAACTTTGTCGACAGTCAGGCCGCGATTAAGGCTGTCGGTTCAACTAAGTCAATGTCCAAGCTTGTTGTGCAATGCAGGGAGACACTGAACAGGGCTTGTCATCGGTTTTATATCACTCTCGTCTGGGTTCCCGGCCATAAGAACATTGAAGGAAATGAGGAAGCAGATGAACTTGCCAGACGTGGCTCTGCTCTGTGCGTGTCTCATGCGGGGAAAGTCTTCCCTCCGCTGGGATATGAAAGGAGAGAAATCCTCCGGCACTTCACCTCAAGGGCTGAGACAAGATGGATGAACCTGACGAACTGTGTCATTTCAAGGAAGATGTGGTAAACCTACGATGATGCCAGAACAAACAACCTCTTAGCCAGAACGCGTGTAGATGTGGCCGGACTAACGGCAATTAGTACGGGCCCTTAGGACCTCACGCAGCCAAGCTTGGCACCCCCCCATAACATCCACTGCCGTAGGTGCGCTGACACAAACAAGAGCTAAACAGTGTTCCATATTCTTTTGTGAGTGTCCGGCCCTTGCCAAAACCAGACGCAATGACCTAAATCATCCCTTTTACCCACCCAAACCATCCATTTCAACAAGATCATAAAATTTCTTATCTGAGGCTGCTTTTTGGAATATATACTCTCTAGCGGCCCGAAATAATCAAGTGTAATGATTTTAAAAATCCGCCTACTAACACGCCCACAATTTAAAAAAAAAAAGTCAACGTTTGAGCTAGGAAGCTGAAATTTGGAATATATTTTATTTGGTGGATTCCAAGATCGAACAATAGGGACAACTAGACCAACACCAACCGCTGCCACCCCTGGATCTATAGATACATGCAGGAATCGGCTACAAAAAAGTGCCTTCAAGATCAACCAAACAAAAAACTGGAACCCGAGTCACTTAGGGCATGCACTGATTCTGACATGCACGTAGGGAACAATCTTTACTTTGACTTCATGTCTCCTAACTAGACTTTGAAAGACGATTCTTTTGTTCATTTCCGTGAAGGGAGAAATGGAATGTAAATGAACCCACGAAGAGGAAATTGATATTCACATTCACAGATGGATCAAAAAAGACTATGGAACTGGTGCTGGATTATTGTCAGAGGAATTAAACATAAACAGATCGATTAGATTACCTGATCACTGCAGTGTATTACAAGCAGAAATTCTAGCAATCACTAAAGTTGCAAGCATGGTCTCAATGATAGCGATACCACGTAGTGATATTTTCATATTTATTGATAGCCAGGCGGCCATTAAAGCGGTATCTGCTTCCAAAATTAAATCTCGGCTTATCGCGAGGAGCTCAAAGCTCTAGGCGCGCAGCATTACACGAGTCTCTGCTGGGTCCCTGAACACAGGGACATATCCGGCAACGAGCAAGCTGATGAACATCCATCTGCGATGGATGAAGAATAGGCACTTCATTTGGTCAAACTATCGCTCTGTAATTTCAGAGAAAGAATGGAAAACAAGATCCGAATGAAAGCCAAAAACAGGTTGAAATCTTTTTCTGTCACTGCCCAAGCCTATATCACCTGAGGAACAGAACACTTGGAAGAAACTTCTTCCAAGACATTCAAGAAATCCCTGATGTCTCACTTTCAAATCTTTACAGGCTTATAAGGACATTCAAATGGCTGGACAACATCGAAAGAAAACAAAGCATGGAGGAACAAGGCCAGAACAACGACACTCCCAATGAAGGGTATCACAATGGGTCTACATAGACCTAAGTGCGGTATAACAGATTCGTTCTGTTCCATCAATCCAGAAACCTAACCTATCGTTACAATTCCTTCATACAAAATTTTCTACCATGCCCATTTTTTAAGGCTTTTTTTCCAAAAACTTTCCTTTTTCCATAAAATCCTTAAAAAAACGTACAAAACAGTTTTGTATAACAAAATATGTAGACCATATCCTTCTTCTTTTTTTATAAAAAAGGAAATCCAAATCCCATGCACGGCGTCGGCGCACTAAAGGGATTTTTTAGTACCCTTATCATGTATGTAAAAGCTACACAGCGCGGGCGTTAAGGAAATTAGGATTAGATGAAAAGGAGAGATGCAGATGCACGTTGGTTTTGAATGTTTGTAGGTTATAATGTGAAGGAAGAATAGATCGTGGAAGAGTATTCCACATTCGTGTTGTACGGCTGAGGAAATATTCCTTGAACTTCACTGTACGTCCGAATACGGGCTAGAGGGTGAACTGATGAGCATTCCTGTTATGGCGGGTATTGCAGTTGAAATCTTCAAGGGGTGGCTATTTCGTTTGAGCACTTATGGTGGAAATAACGATAAATAAAAAAAAGACAGGAGACATTACGACGATGACTAAGAGAGTCAATCGATCTCGCAATATTTCGGTCGCCAATGAGTTTTATCGCGAGTTTTTGGATCCTGTTAAGTAGCTCCAAATAAGTTATTGGTGCCCCAGACCAGATATGAGCGTTGCACTCAAGTTTGGGGCAAAGAAACACCTTATATATTGTAACCGGATCAGCAGTGGTGAAATATTTCTTGCATCGCTTAAGGAAGCCTAGACATTTTGCAGCGATCTTAGGCGACATCGAATATGTGGTCATTGCAACGGAGGTTGTCATTAACACACATACCGAGAATGGAAAGTCTTTCGGTTTTAGCGATGCCAGTGCCATTCATGGATAATAGCAGTGTGTATGGGTTTTGCTTTAATGACAGGAGACATCATTGTGTTTTAGGAGCATTAAATTCCACTCTATTGGGTGTACCCCACTGAGTTAGTCTGTTAAGATCATAATTCAATGAGCTTAACATACGTTGCCGTTCCAGTTCCACACCCGAAGATGAGGGGCATGACCCAAGAAACGAATATGAGTAGCTGAGGGTACTGTTATCAGCGAAGGAAAGGATTGGATTAGAAGTAACAGACAGGAGATCATTTGCAAAAATGAGGAAGACAGTCGGTGACAGAACAGAGCCTTGGGGAAAACCAGCATTTATTTGGTGAGTCGCAGACTTGATACAGAATAACAGTATCACCGATGCTAAATGCAAAGACAAGAGAGCTTGATGCCAATGCCAAACTCTGTCAAATGCCTTTAAAATATCAAGCGCAACGATCTTACTTTCACCACCTTAGTGAAGAGATTGGTTCCACTTTTCGGTTAGAAATGTTATCAAATTCGGTTAGATGTGTCATCAAATCACCACTGGACCTGTTGCTTCAAAAACCATACGTCTGGTCATTAAGAAGTTTTCGGCGTTCAAGATGTTTCATTCGCTGACGGTTGATCAGCGTTTCCATGACCTTAGAAAGAAGGGACGTAAGTGCAATTGGTCGGTAGGAGAAGAGAAATGTTTGGAAATCTTTGTGGACTAAGTTGACTGTAGGTTTCGATGGAGTGTTACTGCTACTCAAAGATTTCTATCCTATTTTCGGTTTTATTAAATAGGATGATATCGGGCCTATTGGCTGGTACAAATCTCACACTACAAAGGCTGACCTCATTCCTTAATTGAGGATCCGCCAAAGTGAAATATAGATGAAATGACATTCTGATCCGTTATTATTGCTCTTGTCCCAGTAGTGTTTTTTGTTTAAGCTTTCAAGCTCAGGGTCTGGTTGAGGTTTCTAGTATGATAGGTGATCTGTGATAAGGCTATTGTCGAGTTTTAACTGCTGATGGAATAGTTTGGCGACATTAATATTTCGGTGCGTATACTCGTAAAAGCACTGCCTCCAGATATTATGTGTTCAAATATTTATCCGTTCGCCCCACATCGCCGACTTATATTCCAGAATTTTTTTGACAACATATTAAAGATAGTTTCTTGTTGCCATTATCCTGTCTGGTATTGCCATATCATTATGTCGGACCATTGTGATTGGGAAACTGTTTGCCTTCTGTGAGGTGGTGATTATATGGATATAACTTCTAAGAGGGAAGTTGGAGAGTGCAGAGTAGAAGCAGTACGCACACGATTTCAATACCCCTAGAGAGGAGCAGAGTGCAGTGACTGTTTCAGTTGAACCCCAGTTCTGGTCCCATTTTTCTTCTCGTCGGGAAGTTAGCATACGAAGGATGACTGTTAGGATCCAAGTGGGGTGAATGTTGTC
Source organism: Portevinia maculata (assembly GCA_949715645.1). Taxonomy (NCBI): domain Eukaryota; kingdom Metazoa; phylum Arthropoda; class Insecta; order Diptera; family Syrphidae; genus Portevinia; species Portevinia maculata. The sequence goes on along the minus strand of OX454528.1, from coordinate 135,501,965 downwards.
AGTTCTAACCCCAGACTGATCCCGATTTACTGCGCAGCGGAGGGAGGGCTTCTTGGGGTGACTGTTTCAGTACAAACCCCTTTTGCTTCCTAATCCGCGGAAAGTAGAGTATTTTGAGGTGACTGTTCAGTCAAACCACAAAACTACCCTCTATTCTCTTGCAGGTAATAACGAGTCAGGTGACTGCTTCAGTCGAATCCTGAAAACGTTATTTGAATCCATGGAGAGGATGTCGGGATGGGATGGCTGCACAGTCGAATTTAGGTTTTTGAGGATAGTGGCTGAGTCACCCGAACCACTACGTGTTACGCGCAGCGTGGGTGGAGTTAGGCTTGGGATGACTGTTTCATTACGAACCTCAAGCCGCGCTTGTCCATAAAAAGGGACATGGAGGGGTAGTTCCCGACGAAATACTGGCGAAGATTTGTAACCTGGTGATTATTCTTTTTAATATTTTAAATATCCCAAATACAATCTGCTATTTTATAGATAAACATATTAAACATATATTTCCAAATTCTTAAATTTTTAACTTTGATTTAATTTGCCAGCTCACTTATATACTTATCAAAAGATATTTATTAAATCTCTATTAACAATAAATAAATGAAAATGGAAAATGGGAAAACAAATCAATCTAAATAATTAGTAATAAGCTTGAAAATTAAAATCGACTGAATTTATAAATAAATCTTAATATACGGCGCGGCATACCAAAACGAAACCCCATCCCATAAATATCAATTTATTATGTATTAGTAAAAAATATACAAACAAAAAAAATACTAAACCTTGACAAGAGTATCTACGCACAACAATAATAAATTAGAAACAATTTAATGTGTGACAGTCGTAAATTATAAATATTTTTATAGCGTTATCTAAAAATAATGCAAATACATATGTATCTAATTATGTTTGTTTTTGTCAAACTTCAATCGATAACTGAATCATCAAATAAATTTAAAAAAAGAAAATTTATTACATATATCTGTATGAAACTGTCATCACAGAAACATAAAAAAAATTAGTAGGTATATATTTTTTTTATTACAATTTAAACAATTATTGTATTTTTTGTTTAATTTAGAAAACAAGCAATGACAGCTTGTTTTAATTTACTCAAACGAATGTGCAGATATATTATTTATTTTGTTTTCATTTTCTCATATCAACATGTGGGTGTCGGAAAAATATAAAATACAAGTAAAATGAAAATCCTAAATCTCCAGCCGGGGATGTATTTTTAATCCGATTGGCATGTGTTTACGAATTTTTCAGCGTTTCTAGGTCAATAGTTAGTGGGTATTTTTGTATTGCAATATTATCATTTTGTGGCCTTCAAATGTTTTGCTTAAATTATTTTTGAAATAAAATACATACATTCATTTAGGAGCTATAGAAATGGTAAAGTATATCGGATTTTGTATCGCACAGACATTTAAAAATCGGGCCAACCCCACAGGCGGACCAGTAGGGATGCAGTTAAGTGGTTGCCTTTAGTTTAAAAAATAAATTATAAAATCTTCTTATGCAATTTGTAAGTAAAGCGAATTGAACACGAACGGGTGTATCCAATTAAAAACCAAAAAATGCAAATTGTTTTTTTGCGAGGGCATTTTGAATATATAAAGATAATTAATTTGTTATAACGCAGTCTTGGACGTTCGTTTAAGTGGTGGAAATTTAGACACATTTCATCATGAGGAGGATTCATCGCGATATTTGTTTTGCAAGAAGAGAATAGTATAGAATATTTGATTTTATTTTTCTTCCTTATTTTCTTTTTAAATATTCTAGTCCTTTATATTATAATTCTATTCTATATATTATATTTGTCTACGTTATGTACCTTTAAAGTAGATAGCTATGAAGCTCCGCTAAATGAATTTTGTAACTGAAACGCGCGGGTGGCAATGGTGCGATGGTAGTGTACTCACTAACAGCCATATTAATAAAAAAACACTATCCACTCCTTAACACACGAGTTAGCTGGCACACGGATAGCGAGCTTGTCCATATGATAACTTTTCTGATTAATAAAAATACGAGTATGTTTTCCCTGTGTTAGCTGTTTGCTCTTTATCACCTATAATACGGCAGCACTTTACCAAATTATACTCAAAAATCAAGTGCACCTGTCATATTTCATCAGTTGACACTAATTTCTGTGTATTCCATTCCAATACTATGGTACTACTCCCAAATGGGAAACAGTGTTTTCTCTCATCCTCTCAATGTTTCCACACATGCATGAGCGTCCTCTCATTTTGTGAATGCATGAACTACAATCTAAGAATGTGTGAAGTTATCCGCTCCTTATACGCCGAATTCGGTGAGTTAAGTTATCCACTCGCTATCACATGTCAGTGAAAGCTAACACACGTTTATTAATCAGAATTATGAGTTAACAGATGTGCTAGTGCTAACTCGCCGCTTTCCGTTGTTAATTAATACGTGGGTTAGTGATTGGGATAGGGGGTAGAATTTACCCGAGGCATGAAGGTCGTAAGAGGCGACTAAATTCCATACTGGGGGGTGGTTCTCCACCAGGTGCGACCCCAGGTGGTTCATAGAGAAGCATCGGTACTACTATCTGAGGTCGTAGGGTTATAGCAGAGATGTAAGCGATGTCTGTATGTGCATAGAGTACGGTCTGCGGTCATGCAGGCTGCGCTTTACTCACGCAGCAATTCAAAAGAGAAAGTATGAAGGAGCAACCTAAGGGTATATCTACTCCAGGTGGCACTCGCAACATTGAAAATCCGTGGTCTTAATGACCGCGGTCGGGCCAGGATTCTGGAGGCCCCAACCAACATACTACCAACGCCCCCTCCTGTGCAGGCGTTGACTTAGGAGTTTGTAAGAACGCTTGTTTCCGAAGATCTGATATGCTTAATCTTCATTCCAACAGACAGGCAGCTGATTGTTGCGTTGTTGCTGATGAGGCCCAGGAAACCGGACAGGCTGAACGGGCTCCAGAAGCGGTACGCTCCGTTGGGCTTCTGTCTTAGAGCCAGCGAAAGAGGAAACAGCAATGCGGCAATCGCGCAGTGCAAAGAAACTGAACCAGTTGGCGGCGCAAGAGAGCTGCACTACCTTGGCGGTACGTACGCCACCCAATCACATGCCTCTACACCAAAAGGAGGATTTCTGCCTGGTAGTACAATGGACCGTTACCGAGTCTGAGTGCTCTGGGATTTGAATTTCCTTTTTTAACTAAAAAAAATAAAAAAAAAAAAACCTTGGCGGCGACGGCTGTAAGATGCAGGTCTGCAGAAGTTACTCCAATCGAAACGCACAAGCGGATTCAAACCAACGCTGGAAAATATATTGGCCTGAATTACTACCAAAACATTTATAAATGGAATTCGACTTCTTTTATATGTCGACCACGGGAACGTATGCAGCGGTAGATACGTTGAACCCAATTTTCGATGACTCGGAAGCAGATTTCTCATTCAATATCGGCTCTGAGCTCCACTTACGTCCCTTGTTGGCATAGACCAATGATTTAATGTAGCCCCAAAAAAAAGTCTAGAGGCGTTAAATCACACGATCTCGGCGGCCAATAGAGGGGTTCGTTTCTCGAGATAATATACGTTCACCGAACTGAAACTTCAATACTCGATTGTTGCAGCCGTTGTGTGGCTTGTGGCACCGTCTTGTTGGAACCACATATCACTGATGTCCAATTAATGCGATTTCTCAAAGAAATAACATTCCAACATGTCTCTGTAGCGAATACCATTTACCGTAACGTCGCGGTCATTTTCATCGAGAAAAAAACGGTCCATGACGGTGGCGTCGAAAACCGCAACAAACATTGACTCTGGCGGATGAAGTGTGTTTCATGAAGCACATGAGGGTGTTCACCTGTCCTGTAACGCGTATTTTGCTTATTAACGAAGCCGTTTAATCAAAATACGAGCTTTATCCCTGACGATGATTCTGCGATGAAACTCTTCATTTTCTTCCATCATGTCCAGAGCCCAATTCGAGAACAAACGTCGCTTCATATGATCAAGTGGCTTTAGTTCTTAAGTCAGCTTAATCTTGTAAAGGCGTTTTCCAAGATCCTTAAGCGAAATTCGCCATAATGTGGTCTGGGAGAGGCCCAATTCTTGAGAACGCCGTGAAATTGACTGATTTGGCTGGTTTGCGACGGACGCTTCTACGGCAGCAATATTCTCCACAATTCGGTCTAAACTTAGTCTCACTGTCCCGGCAACATCAAGCACCGAATATTCTGACTCAAATTTGTTTACTAGACTATGAATTGCTTGACGACTGGGACGAGAATAACGGCCGAAAATTGGCGTTAACGCTCTTAAAGTTGCGACCACCGACTCGGAATTTCGGTAGTAAATTTTAATTATTTGTAAACGTTGTTCTTTTGTGTACTTTACCATGATGAAAATATTGATTTTACTGAATATTTTGACATTGACAGTTCGGTAATCGGTTTAAGGATGCGATCACACTGAAAGTTTGAAGTTGTCAAGTCTCTAACGAAAGACCCTTTATTTAGATATCTTTTTTTTTAACCGCTTGCCAGAGTTCCCTTGCATGTCTGCACGTATCGGGATTAATCCAATGTAATTGTGGTAAGTAGAGTTCTTATGGAGTTGAGGGCCATTGACGCATGCATCTTCGATCCTTGCTTTGCCAGCTTGTCCGCTTCTTCATTGCCTGGGATACCATTATGTCCAAGCTCCCAGCAGAGGATTACCAGACCTTACCACCACAGATTCCATCGCTTTTATGGCCGCTTGGCTGTCAGAGTATACACGGTGATGATTTTTCCGACAAAGTTGTGTCTCTATATGATTCGCGACAGGCATAGAGCCTAGTAGAAGATGGCCGCTTGCGATGTAAGAATGTCCATAAAAAAAAACTTGTTGCCCAACATTAATGAAATGCTCGATAGCGTTCATTGACCTTGGATAAAGTTTCCTTCCTCATAATTCTGTTAAGTAAGCAAACACACGCAATATCATGTATCAATTTGAACTTAGCAAGCAAAGGTGACGACCCGAACCCAAAGTACACCCTTAAGGCATTGGATAACCATTCCAATCACTAAAGCAGACTACAAAATTAACACCTTTATATTCCTACAACACTGTGAAAATCCTCCCCGTAGTTTATTGATTTCAACACCTTTCGACGCAGTTGTTCACATGTTTGCTATTTAAATCTTACCACCTTACTATTGAACCTCTATTGCATTTCAATGCATTTGTATTCCATCACAGTTCGAATGTATTTGTAACTATGATGCGATGAACTGCTGTCGCAACCGCAATGCAGAATTCTTAGTGCTTTGTGAGTGCGACCACAAGACATCGTCAGAACGCTTTGTCGTATCGCTTGAGGAGCTCTACAAACTGCAATCCACATTTTATTTCTCCCGGCTGGACGTATGAGTTATCTTCTTCCACATAAAAGAAAAGGAAAACAAGTTCAAGTCCAAAGCTGGTGACAAAAAAATATCATTATTGCCTCCTTCTTTGAAAGGCAATCGTCGAGTTTACTTCTCACTCGTATTATTTTTTTTATCATAATAAAATGTGAAAACACGGGAAAACAGAAAAACTACATTCATTAAAAATGTCTCTCAAAGTCGGAGATAGAGATCTACCCTACCAGTTAGTAGGTGATTTCCCCATGAGATAGATGTATTGCCACTCGCATATAATATTTTTAAACCACATTTTCTCACCGGAATGATTAATCTAAAACTGATGTTATAATTTATTTTCAGTTATCCGAGATGACAGTCGATTTAGCCGAAGAACGATCGGGCTCACATATGGCCAGCGAGCGCCTTGAAGCTGAAACCGCTGAACGTTTGAAGCTGGAAAAGGAACTGCTCGAACAGCAATCAAAAGTGAAGAACCTCCAGGAAACTTCTGAGAAACTAGAGATGGAGCTGATTTGTGCTAAATCTGAACTCAATGGTATCTCTGAGGACGATGATGCTGAAAATGAAGAAAGCGGAGGTGTTTATCGGCTGAAGTATGAAAGAGCGGCCAGAGAGTTAGAGTTTACCAAGAGGCGCCTTCAATCGCAGCATGAACATGATCTGGAACAATTAGTTGGGTTAAAAAAGCAGTTAGAAAAGAAGGTGAGTGAAATGTTTTTCGTATCTTTATCTGCAGCGTGCATTAGATTTAATAAATAGTTATATTATAAGATTAAAATTGATATAAAACTAGGTTTCTTAATTGTTGGCCTTAAAAAAAATAATATAATAATTTTGACTAGTGGCCGCAGTGGATTATTGATCAGCTTTACTACTAAGCGAGCTTATGTGTAACTGTCGTTAGAAAAAACTAAATGTGAATCCCTTCTATTCGTTCGAAACATTTAACTTCGGACGATTGTTTTCGGAATCTACTTTTTATAGGCCTTAAAAGCCTTAAATAAGGGTTGTTAATTGTTGAAAAATTATCTGAGAACTTGTCTTATTTTTAAGATCTCCTCTAAGAGAGAAAAACTACTGTTGAAAGGTTCTGAATATTTTAATGAAGTGGTGAAAGAATTAAAACGAAAAAATAGCTCGCAATATAAAGGGTCTTTCATTAGCGACTTGACAAATTCAAACTTTCAGTGTGAACGCACCCTTAAACCGAATACCGAACTGTCAATGTCAAAATGCTCAGTAAAATCAACATTCTCATCCTGGTGAAGTAATTAAAATTTTCTACCGAAATGCCGAGTCGGTGGTCGCAACTTTAAGAGCGTTAACGCCAATTTTCGGCCGTTATTCTCGTTCCAGTAGACAAGCAATTCATAGTCTAGTCAAAAAATTTGAGTCGGAAATTCGTTGGCTGATGTTGCCATGCCAGTGAGACTATGTTTTGCCCGAAGTGTGGAAAATATTGCTGCCGTAGAGGCGTCCGTCGGAAACCAGCCAGATTAGTCAATTTCACCGCGTTCCGTATGTACCGACCGCTGCATACGTTCCCGTGGTGGACATATGAACGAAGTCGAATTCCATTCATAAATGTTTTGATAGTAATTCAAATTTTTTTTGAGCTATCTCAAGTAGTTTGCATTTTATTTAAAAAAGAAGTTGTCAAGTCCTTAATGAAAGACCCTTTACAAGCCGACTAAAAAATGATAAACAAGCGTGATTAGGTATAGAGTGAATGCTCGCATTATTCAACACTTATTAAGTTTTGAGAAAAACAATTTAAAAAATATTTATCATCAAAAATGGCTTTGTTGTTTTTCAAAATACTCAAAACGAAGATCGATACACTTGCATGTTTTTGAATCAATTTTCGAAGAACTTTTTTCACTCCGAACGAGGTAACTCCAAAGTATGCTTTTTAAACGCTTTAACAGCTTCTTCAAGCGTCGAAAAACGTTGACATTACAAATTTATTTTTGATGTGCGGGAGTAAACAAAGTTAATTGGAGGCTAAATCAGAGATATACGGCGGATGAGAAGACTTATCAATTCCATGTTTTGAGTGCTCATCAAGTCACTTCTTTGAGCTTACGCGGGTGAGATCTCATTGTCGTGTTGGGAAATGATCCAAGTACGGCGGTTACCTTCTAATGTACTTAATGTTCTCCCGACCCGTGAAGAGTCTCTGTCTGAGACACTGCAGCCTTCCATCCTCTGCGATCCCGGGCACACTGGTTCCAGTTGTCCAGACCAAATGCTTCCGCGAAAAAACTGAACATTTCGCCAACGGGTCCGGCATGAATGTGCTTCGTGCGCGAACAACTTTGGTGGATTTGTCTCGCCTTGAAACCCCCATACAGTCGACTGCTTTTTATTTTCGGATTCATATACAGAGATACATGGACACGAGGCTTTCTAGCGATTGATAAATTACGCGGTTTCCAACACGAAGAAATTTTTTTGATGGCCAAAAGTTCAAATTTATGGCAGTGAGCCTTTTGCCCAAGCATGCCTCATTTTACGATAAGTCACATAACGATCTTAGAAATATCAGTTCCCGCACAGCAGTTTTCCGGCCCAAAAACAATTTTGGCCCTCCTTCACGAAATTCCCTCTGGAGAGAACTTCGACCACGATTGAATTCAGCACAAGACGAAACGAGTTGATCGGCACGCCTTTGTTGAGTTGATTTGGTAAAACGTTCCGAGCACGTGTACCTCAAAAACCTCAAACTTTACACGCGGTCTCCACTTGTGATAAATTGATAGCATACAGATGCACTAATGCATGCTGCCATTATCTCAACTGGTGACCATTCTCCCAACTTTATTTCGAGAGAGAAAGCATGCTATGCTTGCATACTCTTAAAACAAAAGAGACTGGATGTTCCTTGCTGTTAAGGCAGTGATGCTCTCCATGAAAATCGTTGTCTCTCTCTCGCTCCCTCTCTCTCTCTCTCGCTCTCTCTCTCTCTCTCAAACGAACCAAGAATGCGTGAAGTGCCCAGCAAACAAAATTTGACAGCTGCTCTGCTTTTTCTTCTGCTGTCTGCTGGAAATTTACAGTAAGTGGAGACGGCGTGTTACTACGCTGATGTAAGATTTGACGTATCTACACCGGTGCTGTCATATCTCAAAACTTAAGTAGCAATTTCCGTATTTATATCTTTTTATAGCTTTTGGTTCAACTATTTTCTTATTCTTTGTTTACAGCTGGCCGATGCTTATGAAGAAGTTGAAGAACAACGTCAAGTAGTTGGTCAATGGAAACGCAAAGCACAAAAGATGACAAATGAAATGAACGATTTGCGTATGCTGTTGGAAGAGCAGAATGGTCGCAACAATGTGCTGGAAAAGAAACAGAGGAAATTCGATTCAGAATGTCTATCCTTACAGGTAAGTAATGTATTCAAGAGAACATTGCATTTAGAACAATATAGTCTATTCCAGTGTATCTTAAGAAATTCTTATATATTTTGTTATTATTTTATTTAAGGATGCGGCAAGACTAGAGAGGCAGTCAAAGGATCGCCTGTCAAGAGAGAAGGACGTGTTAATTGCAGAGAAATTTACACTGGAGCAATCTTTAGCGGTAAGTTTTGATTTGCCTAGTTTTTAAAATTTTTAAAAATGTAAATAGTCATAATAGAGCTTTCGGCAACAATCATTTTGTAACAAGTAAAGGCATAAATTTTCTTTTCTAAGTTAAATAAAAAAATATTAGACATTAACGGCCCTTGTAGGACCTATAACCTAGCTTCTCCAACCATTTGCTTGTGCAAAGTGGAAAAAGCGCGCGCTTTTAAACATTTTCGAAACCTTTTTTTTTATTATTTGCAGAATTTTGTAAGTCAGAATTTTGTAAAGCTGAATTTTGAAAAGCAGAATTTTGAAAGCAGAATTTTGTAAAACAGAATTTTGAAAGCAGAATTTTGAAAAAAGAATTTTGACCTCGGCAGAATTTCGACTCCAACCCGTTTAAATTATAATAGATTTACTAGGCACTATCTCTACATAAGTAGGATACTTTCAACTGCCCTAGAAGGGACTAGGCTCTGGTGTTCAATTTGTAGTGGTTAGTAGTAGTTTTAGTTTATCTAGCAATATTTAGCTATTGTTCATATGATCAAGTGTACATTTTTGTTTCATGTACTTACCTGTAGCCAGGGCCGGCCCAACCATATGTGCAAGATGTGCAAATGCACAAGGCGCCAAATTCCGGGGCGCATTGCTAGGAGTAAGAAAAAATAATTTTACCTTGCGCGGATACTGCCATTTGCATTTAAAACAAAAAAAAAAATCAAATAAGCCCTAAATAGCAATATCCATCACACCTGAGCTGAATTTTTGCACATTAACTCACATTACTTGCAATATTTCAACTTCAAGGAGATTCTAACACAAAATAGGGCGCTTTCTGTAAATCTTTGTTTGGCTGGAGCCGGCCCTGCCTGTAGCGTACCTTCATACTTAAAATAAATAAAAAAGTATAAGTCATTAACGGCCCACACAGGGCCTAAAGCCTAGCTTCTCCAGCCATCTGCTTATGCGAAGTGGACAATTTCAAGCCGAATCCGAACGGCAAAAATCCTTCATACTCAGATTTTCTTATCTCATCATTGCATAACAAACAACTTGTTGATGTGATAGGCATAGAAGTACCGCAGATATTTTCTCCTCGTAACGTGAAACATTTCATGTCATTAATATTCACAACAAGTATGTACTTCACCACAAAAAAAAAAAAACACCCCAGCCCTATTAGTATTCCATACACAGCACAGAGTTATTTACTCACGCATCGCACCTGAAACGCCAGGGTACAAACAACGATCCCTCTCATTTAGCTATATCACTTTCCCAGCCCTCCAAACGCTCTAAATATTCAAATGGATCAAGCGCACATATGGCATCAAAGTAAGAGAAAAAAAACGTCATTCGAATAAATATTTTCACGGATCAAAAGACCGAGCAATTTAACCGAAGCCGAAGTCAAGCAATTTTTTTGTTTGTAAAAAAAGTATATATCTACCACCGTACCGTACCCTACCCTACCCCAAAACGACACACAACAAAACATTAAATTCAACTTCAGCATGACCATAACATACAATCCAAACTATTGTCAGAGAAATAAAAAAAAATAAAAAAAAAAACATTATTAAGACCGTCTCAGCCGCTCGAGTTTTTTTTTTCAAAAAACGTTCAGTTTTATTGCGTGCTTCTGGTCGGTGGTATAGTCTGTTCCGACAGTGCCAAATGAACGTTATTCTGTTTATGATAAGAGAAACTACTGCATTTTCTTTTTCGTTATTCTTTACTTAATTTGTTTAACTTCTCTGTGAACTTTCCAATGAAAACAATTAACTAACTCAGTTTTTGATTAATTCGTTCTACGGGGAACTGTGGCATGTGAATCGTTTCAGTTTATCAACACTTGATAACGTGAATCATAACAAATATATCGAAGTGTAACTCGACGATAGGGAATAGTTTACTTAAATTTTAGTTGAAAGACGCCCGCTCTTTAAACAACGAGGAACCACAGCGACCAGTGAAAACTTGCAAACTTCTTGTTGTGCAAATCCAAAGGATATCATTTCACATTAAAAACTTTCATCGAAAATAGTAAAGATGAGTGTAAAGTGTTCACTCGTACAAGTACGTATAAATTGCTTGTCTTGCACATTAACTTTGTATCCAATTCTAAATAATTAAAAACATGTGTCCCCGTGAAATGTATTGGTGTATCTGCTCCAAGTTAAAATAACACATTATAGTTTTTTTTTCTCTTTTTCTCACGTTCGACACACGTTATTTTGCTACGTATCTGACTAACGTTTATCAACGCATCGGTTAAGTAACAGTTTTTAACACAGACCCCCTAAGATAAGTAATTGAGACCATCCATAGAGTATTTTTATTATCTTCTCTTTTTTTGTTGGCCTAAAATGCGTCTTATGCTTGCTTTTTATGTTGCTTCGGTGGCAAAAACACGCAAACATTTAGCTTTCACTTCAATTCATGTTCTTATTTATCTTAAGCTTATTTTCCGGTGACATAGTATATTCGTTTTAATTATCTAGAAAAATGGAGAGAGAGAGACAGTTCGGGTGTGGCACAATATGCATATGTATGTTCGTTTTTTTAATGCGAATAGCGTTATACCAAGGTTTGATTAAAATTCTGATGATTGCACAAAAGTGTCTTCAAGGGCTTATATAGAGTTATTTAATTCATCTCAGCATGAAGTTGGGACATAACTATACCTTACTTACTTAATGGGCTCCCGACCCGTGAAGAGTCTCTGCCTGAGATACTGCAGCTTTCCATCCTCTGCGATCCCGGGCACGCTGGTGCCAGTTGTCCAGACGAAGTGACATACACAATGGCTTGATCTTTAAAACGGAGGTGCGATCTTCTTGCATTCTTGAATCTGGGGGCTGGGAGTCGACGATCCTCTTGGCTGTGGCATTATTTTCCATTTTCTCAATGTGACCGAGCTAATGTAGTCGACGTGATTTAGCATTTTTGCTACCATCCACATCTTGGTACAGCTGATAGAGTTCGCGGTTGTATTTTCTTCTCCATTCGCCCTCCTCGCACAAAGGACCAAATGTTATTGCTATCAATAGTGACGTTTTGTCCCAGGCGGTGGACAAACGTTTGTTTGTTTGTTGATAGCATGTTCTGGGTCTTGTCCTCATTCACATTAATACCAACCGATTTCGCCTGTTCTTCAATCACCGTGAATGCCTCTAACACGGTACGCTGGGAACAGCCGGTGATGTCGATATCGTCCGCATACCCCAGTAGCTGGACGGATCTATTGAAGATAGTGCCTTCCGTGTTGACACCTACCCTGTGCCCAATTTTGTCCGAAACAAGATTGAAGATGTCACATGATTGCGCATCCATTTGCCGATATCCGGTGCAGGTTTGGAATGATTCGGAAGAGCTTCAAGTATCACGCGACATAAGTGGATCAGTTTTTTCTGGGTCCCATATTCGGCCATCGCCATGTAGAGTTCCTGACAATGAATGCTGTCATATGTGACTTTAAAATCAATGAAAATATGGTGAGTCTCGACTTGATATTCGTTAGTCTTTTCCAGGATTTGCCTCAGTGTGAAAATTTGGTTCATTGTCGAATGTCGATCTGCCGATCCGGAGGCCACACTATTACGTGGATATAAGTTTGTTTGCACAACGACTTGAGACGTCCACACAGTACTTTAAAACGGATGTTATCCAATATTTAGCAGGGATATGTCGAGATAGTTCTTGCATGACATAGGATCGCCTTTCGTATAGATGGGGCCTATGGAGCTGATAATTCAGTCATTGGGCATGCTTTCTTCCACCAATACTTTGGTGATGATTTGGTGCATGCGCCGAAATAAACATAACCTCCGTATTTGAAAAGCTGCACTACTAAGCGATCAGAGCGCTGCCCTTGTTTTGAGCTGCAGCATTTTTAAATCTGCATCTTCTGTCACCTTCTTCCGGTGAACGCAAACGTCATCATACCACGGGATTTTTCTCTAGGGTACCTAGTAACCTACGGTTGTCTCGGCTACTTCCACACATTAATGGTGCTTGTACAAATACAGAAAACAGTCTCTCGCTCATCCGCTCTTTGTAGGCTACTACAGGTGTGCTAAGGCGTCTAACGTCAAATTTATTTCTTTGTTGGGCAGTTCGCAGCTTCTTTTAGGGCAGTCGAGCTCTTAATTTAGCCGCAACAAGAAAATGGCCAGAGTTGACGTTTGCCCCTCGGATTGTGTGAACGTTTAAGATTTTTGATGCGTGCCTTGCATCGATTAGTAAATGGTCGATTTGGCTGGGACCATCTGGAGAGCGCCAGGTTTCTGTGTGAATTCGGACATTTTTCGATCACAGAAGATTGCTGGGTTTTTCCGCTACTTCTTCCACCCTACGCTTACGCGATACTTAATGTCGTCATCACAGCTTGCTTCGCTATTCATTATAGATCCTAGCTATTTGAACTTTTCGCACTCGGGAAAGAAAATCACTCTTCCATTCACATAAATGTCTGGAATAGGCCGGAGTGGATCAGAGAACGGGCAGGACAAGTATTTTGTTTTTCGGACTAATACGATACCCATTCCCCTCGAAAACGTCCACCCATACATCAAGTCCATGGACATTTGATCCTCGCTAATGATGGCCTCATCGTCAGCAAAGAAAAACTGATGCACTTAGTAGTCCGTCACTTTTCCTTCAAAGATAATCAAGGACCGTTATAAATATCAAGGGACATCAGACGCTTCCCTGGTATGCGCCGACTTTGATTGCAAACTTGGTGACTCCAGTGGGCATCTTACTCTTGTCTTTACTCCCTCACACATGTCCATGATGACCTGTACGTAGGTTTCTGGAACTACTCGTTGTATATGCGCCACCCATAACAAATCCCTTCGTTGTCTATGAAAGGCCTTTTCAAAATCAACCAACGCCATATGCAAATCCTCTCCCACTGCGGCACTGCAAACAATGCTCATCCTTCTAACGGCTGTAATCGTCAGCAAACAGCTGGCTGCCAAGAAGGTGACCCACCTACCCATCACGATGTTTTTCCATCTTGATCCCTATACTTTGAATTGCATCTGTGGTTGATTTACCTGCAACAAACCCACACTGGTCCTCAGAAAGCCGTATTATTTCTGCATTCGGCTATCTAATACCCGTTCAACGATCTTCATGATCTGTGACATCAGCTTGATTGAACGGTAATTATCAGTCTCGCGTATCGCCTTTTCCTTTGTACAAAGGAAGAAAAAAACTTTCCCTCCACCGGTTAGGCATTGGATTGCCTCTTATCAGTTTGTAGATGAGAATCATGAGCCATTTGGACCCGATGTCTCCCATCTTTTTTCAGAACTCAGAGGGTATCTAGTCCGTTCATTTTTTTGGAGTCTTTCACCCCCTTCTTAACTTCTTCGACATTAATGCCGGGTACTTCTTCTTTGTTATCCGGCTCTCATCTCCATAATTTTTCACATTGGCAGTAATGAATCGAGTTCCTACGGAAATAAATTAAAATCTTTTTCTTCTTAAACAAGACCTTCGCTCTGAACTAGCCGCAAACCCGCATTACTACTGATCACCTAAATGTTTCTAAACGTTGATAATGAGGTGAAAAAGATGATTTCCATTGATAACAAAACAAACACAAGTGTTAATGGCTCGTTATAAGTACACTTCAGTCTATCATTAGATTAAATAGGTGATTCTTTCGTCTGAATTGAACTCTTTTTCACTTTCATTCCGGGACCCAAAAATCATCTTCTAACCTTAACAAGTATTTAAATTCATCACACAACCGAAAGGTCAGAGGCAAACATTTTTAATCGAATGAGTGAACGTCTTCACCATTACTTCGTTATTTGACATCGTGAGAGAGATTTAATTGCTTAATTGGAATCAATTTATTTCAAGTGTGCGGGAGTAGATATTGTTGAAAACTTGTTGTAAAGATATTCTCTGGAAGATTTTAATTCCTAGTTTTTCATTGCTTTTAGGACACTCGTCTTGAGCTCGACCTCAAGGAGGAGAAGTTAGCATCGTTGCAGCGAGAATTAGAGGAGATGACTTTTGGTGGTGGTACAGAGGAGGAAATCGCTCAACTTCGACGTTCAAAAATGGATATGGATCGCCGAAATAAGGAGCAAGAAGAAGAACTCGACGAAATGGCAGGCCAAGTGCAATTACTGGAACAAGCTAAACTTCGTTTGGAAATGACTCTGGAGACAATGCGAAAGGATGCACGTCGCGAAGCCCAACAGAGAGACGATGAACTAGAAGAGGCTCGCGGTAGTGCATATAAGAAAATAAAAGGTTGGTTGGTTGACTTTACTAGAATGGGATTTATGTTTTTTTAATTATTTATTGGTATTTATCTTCAGCTCTCGAATGTCAACTCGAAACAGAACACGAAGAACGTACTCTCCTCCTTCGGGAAAAACACGAATTAGAACGTCGTCTCGCTTCAATGGAGGATCAAGATCGAATCGATCGTCAGGCTGAAGAAGCAATCACACAGAAACTCAAACGTGATCTTCGCAAATATAAGGCGCTGCTGAAGGACGCTCATGCTCAATTGGACCGACTTAAGGCTGATTCACCAGGAAAAACTCTTATCCGTCAATTGCGTAATCAACTAGAAGATGCTGAATCAATTAGAAGCTTAGCAGTTAAGGCCAGACAAACAGCCGAAGCGGAGTTAGCGGAAGTTCAATCTATGTTTGAGGAATCACAACGAGCACGCAACGATGCAGAGGATAGAGCAACAACATCACAAAGAGATCGAGCAGAACTTCAAGCGCAAATCGAAGAGAACGAGGAAGAAATGGCGGAGTTAATGAAAAAGTATAGCGCTACGGTGAAGCAATTGAATACAGAACAGATCGCTATGTCAGACTATGAATTCCGAATATCAGAATTGGAAGCCGAGAGAAATAATCTCAAAGATCAGGTTGGAGAGCTGCAGCAGAGACTGGAAAATGTGGAGAATATGAGTGATCCATCAGCTGCTATGCTTTCAAAGCGGTGAGTTTTAGTTTTTTTTTTTTTCAAATAAACCTTTTACAATTCGCCTTAGTTTCAAAGTAATGTGTTGGATGGAGTACACGATCATAAATATATGCGATGACGCCATACTTTGTCCAAAACCTCTTTTTAATTTTTTTTTACTTGATTTGATACACAAACAACACCTTTTCTTCACAGCCTTGAAATACGCACCAAAGAATTAGAGTCCCGCCTAGAGTTGGAACAAGCTACCCGCTCACGTCTTGAGGTGCAAATTACACGCCACAAGGAAGCAGTAGAGAAAATACAAACCGAGGTCACACAGTCGAAGATGAGAGAACTTACTGCTCAAGATGGTCTTAAGAAGGCCCAAAAAAGCTTACGTGAACTTCGTGAAGAGTTCCATGTTATTTCAAATCGGGAACAAGAATCCATTACCAGAAAAAAAGATATTGAGAAGAAGCTGGAAAATGCTGAATCGGAAGTGGTATCGTTGCGTAATGATTTACGCCTGGCATTACAGAGGATAACTGACCTACAACAAGCCATGGAGGAGGGTGATGATGATGTTAGTGAAAGGTTAGTAAACGTTGTAGTTCCTTTTTTTACACGAAGCTATTCAAATCTTTCAATTTGTAGTGATGACAGCGACAGCACTGATGGTTCGCTTAGTGATTTAGAACAACGTCTCAAACCTATTCAAGTGAAACGAACACCGATATCCACAAAGAGCAAGGAGACAGCAAATGGCGTGGGTGGTGGTAGTGATACAACATTAGTTATAAGAGAAAAAAAGAGTGAAAACAGCCCCAGGTAGGTCTGGTTGTGTTTGTGTTTAAATTAGAGTTGTGTTATATTAAATTGTTTGTTTTTTTTCATCATGTAATACCATATTGCACGTTCATGTACATTTCCCATTTATCATGCATGCTTAAATACAATTATTACGTTTACTCTGGTTTTAGTCTAAGAGTAACAATTGCGCACAATGTACTAGGTTAGCCCAGAGAGCAGTTACTGTTGATTTTTACATTCGTTTAAAGCGTCCTTCGATAGAATAAAAGTTTTAGTTAGTCTTAGATTCCGGATATGGATTGCTGTAATATACTTCGTATGCAATAGCTTAAAGCGATAGGATTAAACATTAATTAATGTTCATCTTTGCTCACGAGACTATTGTTTAGATCTGCTGCTTCTCAATAAACAGTGTTCATAAACTCAGTTCCGATCGCTCGTCATATCTGATTCGGGCCTCTGCGTTGATTAAATATTTGTTGTCCTATCTTCTTCTTTTCTTAACAGCGAGTTTGTGATCAGAATTGGGGTTCATAACCCACACACTATGTGTGGGGAATATAAGAGATCCGTCAGCTGCTATGCTTTCAAAGCGGTGAGTTTTTGTTTCTTTTCTTTCCTTTATAGCGATGTTGGAACCAGAATTAAGGGGATCAAAACCCTCACACTTCACCGGTTCGACCTCAATAAACATCGTCAGGCTTCCTGGTTTCGGATCACTTCATCACTGAGGCCAATCAAATGCTGGCGTTGTTCCACTGATGTGATTTTAGGGTTTTAGCGCTGCCTCTTTTCTACGATTTCTGTCCTATATAGAACGCATAGACTATGTTTCCTTCCATGTAAGATTGTAGTCAAAAATCTATGTTTTTGTCGAAAGTTCCATTTAGTTTTCGAATATGTATTATTGCTTTTTTGGCAACTAAGGTATAGTCCCTGAAGGCAGACGGAAATTACGCCATCTTTTTTTAGGAAAAAACCTCAGAAAATTCGTCATACAACATTCTGTCTTTTCCTGACTTTTCTGGCACTCTTCCAAAAATGCCAGAAAAGTTTTGATACTAAACTTAACATTGCATCTACCCCAACCTCGCACCTACTCCAAATCCAACAGTGACAACACGCATGCTTAGTTAGGTTAGGTTAGGTTAGGTTTATGTGGCTGTCGGCAGAAGCCGACACACTTAGACCAATTTAGGTCCATTGTGATACCACGTATATTATCTACCTCAACTCTGTAGATGGGACTGGCCAACGACATGCGGTTATTCTCAAACGGTTCCCCATCTACGTACTAACCGCGCCCAACGTCGTTTAATTACGGTGATCTGACGAGAACCGATTAACTCGACGTGGTAGTTGGTTGCATGCTTACTTACTTAAAAGGATCTCGACCCGTGGAGGGTCTCTGCCTGAGACACTGCAGCCTTCCATCCTCCGCGATCTTGGGTACGCTGCTTACAGGTATTCAGAACAAGCGCTCTGGCATCCGCGATGGCTTGGTCCTTAAAACGGAGATTCGGTCTTGCTTGTAGTCTCGAACCTGGGGGTTGGGAGTCGAAGATCCTCTTTGCTGGTGCATTATTGTCCATTCGCTCGATGTGGTCGAGTCAATGTTGTCGACGTATTTTAGCTTTTTGGACTACATCTACATTTTGCTACAACTCATATAGTTCGCGATTATATCTTCTCCTCCATTCGCCCTCCTCGCACACAGGACCAAATATCCGACGGAGTATTTTTATTTCGAAAAAAGCCAAAATTAGCTCTCCTGCTTATGGTCCAGCACTCGCCGTTTTTATCATCTCGACTTGAAATTCATGGGCCTTTTCCAGGATTTGCCTTAGTGTGAAGATTTGGTCTATAGTCGATCTGCCGGACCGGAAGTCACACTGGTACATGCCGATTAGTGTGTCGCAGAACGACTTGAGATGTTCACACAGCACGTTGGACCCCATGCATGCGGCTGTCAAAAAATAATGCAAAAAACGCTTCTTATCGCGATGAACCGTTGGCTGGGTGTGCGTTACGTTTTGTCGGAGAAATAAATGTTCCGAACACTCGTACCATAAACCAAATTCTCCAATTCGTACAAAATCGGAAAATGTTCCTTTCGTAATGGATACCATGATCATGATTTTTTTTTTTTAAAAAAGCTTCTGGCTCGCCAAGGCGATGAAAAAGCCACTTCGACCAAAAAAATCTTTTTCATTTCATATGTTCCCAGCTTTAATTGCTGCGATTGCTGCCGATCTAGGAGTGCAGCAGAAGGGTTCGGGACCTGGTAGTGGTGTTTCTGAACCCTTCCTGACCAATATGTCGGCCTTTTCATTGCCATCAAACACCTCATGGGCCGGAACCCAGCATAGTTTGGTCTAGTTCAATAAGCCGAGTATTTGAAGGGTATTAAAACTGTGCATGACTGATTCGGAGTCAATGGTGTCCGAGCTAAAGGCTTTAATAGCTGCTTGACTATCCGTGAATATATGAATGTTTGCGGCTTTAATACCAGATGTATAAATGTGGCTGACGCCTTCCTAAATGGCACGGAGTTCTGCTTGAAATACGCGGGGACTTTTTCCCATAGATATTGCCATGTTGAAACTTGGTCCGTATTTACCAGCTCCCAGACCCGTTTCAGTTTTTTAGAACCATCCGTACAACACTTGATTCCGTTGTGGCTATTTGGTGAGCTGTGGCTAACCCTTGCTTCTCTATTTCGTATCTCTGTCAAGAAGCGTTTATTAAAGCACAAGTAACTTGTGAAGGCGGTCTGTGACCGCGCAGCACATGTCAAGTTCCGGAAGTTCGAATAGGGTCTTTAGTTCCCGGTGGTAACTAAGCCTTATTGCATTAAGCTGTATTAAACTTGCTGCACTGCAAATAGCTACTTTATTTAAGAATATGCGGAGAGGTGTAAATCCTAATATTGCTTCTATAGCAGCTGTGGGGGATGTTTGCATGGCTCAGGAGATACCTAGGCATGCAAGCCGTTTTACCCTTTGAGCTTTGCGATTGCAAAATTTTATTTAGCTTTTGTCTACCATACTATAGAAGCATATGCTATAAAAGGCCTCATTATCATTATATAGATCCACTGGGTGATCCTTGGAGAGATACCCCGGGTTCTACCATACCTGCGTCGGCAGGCTCACAAAACTTTGGTAGCTTTTGTAATTCTGTTGTTAATGTGAGAGTTCCAATTTAGCCTTCTGTCTAGGATAACTCCCAGATATTTGACGTCTTCGGAATACTCAAGGATCGTGTCGTTAATTGAAGTTTGACCTAGGCTTAAATTTCTTATTTTGGTAAAAGGAACTCTGGTCTCTTGCTGGGATTGATGGAAAGATTTTCCCTGTTGTACTAGTCTTTGTTTGCCCCTTATATGACTCATCCGTGTATCCATATGTTTTGAAACCTTCATTGCTCAATCTTAGGAGCAGGTCGTCAATGACCAATAACCACAAGAGGGGTCATAGCACACCTCACTATGAGCAGTCCCTTACAGCTGATACTGATACTGAATTCGGTCCTGATGAAGCAGTTTTTTTCCATTTTTTCGCGTTGATCCATTTTATAGGAGGTTGGTCCATATTTCTGTGATGCAAAGCATTTGATATGGGATCATATCCAGTGTTGTCAAAAGCTCGATGACGAAAAAAGCATTGTGCGATCTCTCTGCACCAGTAGGCGGTTTTGATCTCTGTTGTTATTCCCGTTAGCCAATTATGTCAGTGATTAAAACGCACTCATCTCTCCTGTCTGTCTGAAGCCTAAGATTCGTTTTTCAAGCATGCTCCATAAATCATCTCAAATAACTTTCTATAATTTCATCACACCAAAGAAACAGTTTGAGCACCGTAAATATTGTTATGCACACGCAGTCACTGACTAGAAACAAAAATATTTTCTCTCATTACTAATAATTTTCAAAGCCATCATCATACATGTTTTCTCTCTTTTTTGTGTTTATCTTTTCTTTCTTTTTGTCCGCATTCCGGGTGTATGGTAAAACACAGCTTTTTCTTGTTATAGGATCACAGTGACGTCACCATCGATGACAGCAGTCGTCGCAAATGCAAAAAGTATTAGTAATAGTCTAAAAAATGCTGAGTCCTCATACGCATAAATACAGCTTGTTAGATTTATGAATTCATACAGAAGAAGTCTAATCATTAATGAAAAAATCTTTATTGAAAAACAAAATAAAAGCTGTTCCCATATACATACGTATATATCTTAATATATTACAATTTAAATACATTTTTAAATTTATATACATGCTATAAAAAATAATCATCAATCATCAGTGAATCTTACATACATCATATACATTTTCTCATCTTTAAGGAATTATATTTTTTGTTTGCTTATCGCAAATTTATTATTATTTTTTTTTATTTAAATTTGTTAATACATAGATAATATATTTTATTATTTGTAAACAAAGTCTCCAAATCGATTTATAAGTAAAACAAAATAGGCAATACTATTTAACTTTTGTAAATTTATTTAAGAACCAGAAAATAATGTACGCATTATAGATATTAGAGTTTCTTTTATATAAAAAAAAATTAAAACAAAATAATAGAACAAAAGTAGTTAATTTTGAAATTGAAGCAAAACACAATAAAGAAATATTCTGAAATATTTAAAAACAGATCTGTATTTTATTATTATTTATATTAATTGTTATCTACTGAATAAAATAATTTTATTTACCTACATATCCATTTTTTGTTTTTTTTTTATTGTTTTATTTTATTGCTAAACTAAAAATACAAACAATATTTTTTTTGTGAAATGTTTTGAATACATTAAATTAAATCAGCGAATTGTTTTCATTTGAATAATACTGAAAAGTGTAGTAATGATAATATTTAATAAAATATTTGTATAACTGGAAAAAAATATATAGATATATTTTATAATATTGTAATAATGATTTGTTTAAATTAAAAAAAATTAAATGACCTATGTATAATTGCATATAATTGCAAAATATCACAAAATAAAATAAACGACTGTTATTAACTCAAACTTGATTTGTATATTCATTTTTCCGACGAGTGTGTTCCTTTATTTTTTCCGGTGAAGGAATATATTAGGTTAGGTTAGGGTGGGAGTCAGCTAAACCATTTGGAGCTTCTAATGAAGCGCGATAAACTTCTAACATCTGTGTTAGCTAAGTCACTGAGTTCATTAAGGAAGAAGGCTCCTAGATAGAGTTTTCTTTTATGGGAGAGTGCAGGACACGTACAGAGGAGGTGAGGTGTAGTCTCCTTTTCCTCCTCGTCCCTGCAGCTTCTACAGTGGTCATTTGAATAGACTCTAACCCTTCATGCGTGCTTGTCTATTAGACAGTGTCCTGTAATGATACCTATAGCAGAGCCAATGTGCGGTCGGTTAAGTGAGATCAAACCCATAGAGCGCCGCAGATCCATCTTTTGCCAGATATGCTTGGTCGCTAGACATGTATTACTACCTGTACACCTAAGGTTTGTACACTCGGCTGCAAATAACTTGAATATAAGTTTACAAGTAGCGATAGGTATAACTCGAAAACCTTTATCAGGTAGAAGAGGTAATGCGGTTCCTTTTTTGGCGAGCTCAGCTGCCCTGCAATTCCCTGCAATGTCTCTATGAACCGGTGAACTGCTTTGCCATCTCCTCAAGAGATGAACGGCAGTCTAGCGCTACGATGAAATTTAAAGATACTGAGTCCAGGGACTTTAGCGCAGCTTGACTGTCCGAGAGTATACGGATGTCCTTGGTGGATATCACATTTCTCTTCAGCCACGACAAGACTTCCTTAATCGCCATGATTTCCGCCTGAAACACGCTACAATAATCAGGGAGACGGAAAGTGAGACTAATATTTATTCTTTCTGAGAAAACACCCCCATCTACCCCATCACTAGTTTTTGATCCGTCGGTGTAGAAGTGGATCGATTCATCTTCCATGAATGCAACATCCTCCCAGAATGACCTCGTGGGGATAGTGATTTGGAAATTCTTCTCGAGCTGTAATTGGGGTATGGTGTAGGGTGTTTTCATAAACGTCTGACTAACTAAGACCTGCGTTAGATGTGTTCATAAAGTCAGATTTTTGATCGAACTAACTTAGATGAATTGCAGAAGATATGTTCATAAACGTCATAAATGTCATCAGCGTCTGGCAGATTGTTCATCCATATTTTTTTGACTGCAGAAAGAGTGGGAGGTAAAAACAAAAATTGAAAGTGCGAAAAATGTAAGTTTTATTGGCAATATTTTAATAATTTTTTATTTACAACCAAATTCAAGTTTTTTTTAAGGGAAGTAGAAGCTGCGGCGTGGATT
Organism: Portevinia maculata; assembly: GCA_949715645.1. NCBI lineage: Eukaryota > Metazoa > Arthropoda > Insecta > Diptera > Syrphidae > Portevinia > Portevinia maculata. The sequence goes on along the minus strand of OX454528.1, from coordinate 135,478,853 downwards.
ATGGCGAAAACTAAGCTATTAATTCAAAAAAGAATTCAACTCTGGGAAAAAGAAAAAGATTTCTTTGTGGAGGACGATGCTATATGAAATGAAAAAAGTTGATACATTCTTCTCCTTTGATGTCTTGGATATCAAAAAATCTAACGTTTATGAACATTTACTGACTACTTAAAATTGTACTTAAGCAGGCCTGCTCACGTTCTGCAGAATAAGTGTGTTCAATAATGCAACAAAGAAGAAAGACGATTGTACTAGCGCAGATTTTCGACATTTATGAAAACACCCGTAGTCAATGTTACTTTGTAGAGACCCAAGTGTGTCCAGAATGATAGAGTGGCCAATATTCGTATTGATCCACTGTGAGGTAGCTTTTAAGTGGACTGCGGAACAGGCAGCTATTTGTCTGCTAAAAATATCAACAAGTGTCAGATAAAGTAAAATGTCCAGTGCAGCGGGGGGAGTCGTTCGGGGTGCTCCGCTGATGCACAAGCTGTTCGTTGAACCTCACTCAGCTTATTAGGGTTTAGCGCTTTGTCCAAAGCAGTCCAGCAGACAACCACCCCGTATGTCAGAATCGGTCTCACTACGGATACGTATAGTCAGTGAGAGGTGCGGGGTTGTAGGGCCCACTAATTGCCAATGGCTTTTTTGTATGAGAAAAGTGCTACTGTAGCTTTTTTGAATCTTTCTTGTAAATTTGGTTTTCCAGCTTAACTTCCTATCGAACATTACACCCAAGAATTTAGCTTCATCGGAAATGGTTAAGCTTGTACTTGTACCGTTAATAGAGGGAGGGTCAATGTGAGGGATTTTATATTTCCTGAAAAAGAGGACAAGTTCGGTTTTGTGAGGGTTAACCCCCAGCCCACAGCGAGTATTGAGGTGTTTTCCAGAAACGGCAATAGCAACGTCGTCCGCATAGGCAATCACCATGCAACCATCCCCTTCCAGGCATATCCGTAGTTTATTCACCACCAAGTTCCACAGAACGGGGTAAAGGACCCCGCCTTGTGGCGGACCTCTACTGACAGACCTCCTAGCGGATATAACGACCATCTGCTAACTCCAATTTGCGCCGATAAGTTTCCAGTCGAAACCCTTTTATTTGCAGCCGCGATTGTGTCTTGAACCCGAACATACTGATCTCGATGGTACGGTCTTCGTGCGATGCTTCCAGATTCGGAAAACATGTTTACCAGCCTCATAATGATCCATGTTTTATAATTTGAGAACTCTTCTAATTATTGCAACCCAGGCATTACTATTAATGTCGGTCATTGTCAAGATTGAAAATCAAGCTTCGTTTTGCAAGCACGCAATGGTTTCGCTTACTTTACCTGTTCGTTTCATTCACAACTCAGATACACAAAACTAGCTCCTTACACTGCGTGTTTTAGTAAATTGAAATCCTTGACCTTTCAGACACGACAGTCTCAATAATACCTCCTGCACTTGATTCACTCAACGTACCTCTTGGCAACCAACGCGATAAAAATGTGTACCGACTTGTTGAAATCACGATATCCGCTACCAAAATAGCATTCAAAACGCAATCCAAATATCAACAGGTGTTCGAAAAATATTCTTAAAACCAACATATGGAGATATTTCAAAATATAAACAGTTCCAGCTGACAGATACAAAAAAAAATTCATTTCCTAAAAAAGAAAACCTCCTATCGATCAAACAAAAAATTCCTCAAATTTATTAAGTCAAAAAAAGCCTACGACTTTATTCCTTCGTAGTCAGTTACATTTCTGAATTTCAAACGTTAATATCATTAAACTCGATTGATTTTATTGGCAGAGTTTTATTTTTGTCTTTATAAAAGTTACGCTTTTAATAACACCCGACATAATAATGGATGACAGGACAATAGATTTAATATTTTCGGGCTCGCTGGAATCTTTGCCTCCAGTGAGCTCAAAAATTGTGAGAATTTTCACGAGTTCTACCTTCACAGGTATAAGACAAATTATTATGTCGAATTATGTAATGGAGTACATTTCATTTAGACACAACAATGGAACGAAACACTTTAATGGCTAAATGCTATCCGCGCATTAAGGATTATTGTCGTGAAAAGCATGGATTAGAGTTTCAAGTAAGTTGAATTTTGAACAGTACAATATTTTTTGCATAAATTCCATACTAGACCCACTTCGGACTTGCTTTCTATTTCGTAATACTTTCTTTCATATCTACATACCTTGTCACGAAATTGACAAGTGTGAGGTTCGTGCCCAAATCCATGTAGTATTTTGCCAGGCCAATCAATATCAGTTTCTATTTATGTATTTTACTTTAATAAAGAAAGGATAACACCTTTATTAAAAACCTCAACTTAAAGCCACACTTTCTTATTTGATTGAAAGATGATAGATGGCATGATGTGTATTTTGTGCAGTCAATTTTATGTGATTTGTGTTGCAAAGTTAAAGCCTAAATTTCGTGTGGAAAAAATAAGAAGACACGTAATTGGTACAAACATGATCATTCAAATATTCTAAAACCAATATGGAGAAACGATGATAGTTGACATTATAAATACGTAGCTACTCGTATTCGATATCCTAATCGAATCGTCTATCAATCTATTTGACGTCTCGCGTTCAACGCATAAAATATTTAAATTACTAAAATTACGTTCGAATGCTGAAATTTCTACATAATTACTTTTGAATCCAATCCGCCACTGAATCGTGTATTAAAACACGATTCAGTGGCGGATTGTCATACAAATTTGAAATACAACGCAGCCGGGCCTCGGAATTCAGGGGGCCTTAAGCCTTGCTTTCCAACCAATTACCTACTTGTGTAAAATGGAAGCAACCTAAAATTTTAAGCCGACGATGCTTCTCATGACAATTGATGGGTATTAGTCAGACTTTCGCAAGAAATGTGGCAGCGGAAATAAAACGGGCCCATTCGTGATTTGAGCCTGAGACCCCTTGAAGAGCGGTCCAACGCACTAACGACTGAGCCACTGCGCCCACCATCATTTGCTATTGTATTATGCAATTAATAGGTTTGTTTCCTTCATTTTCAAGTTACTTCAAATTTGGAAAAGTGGGGATACATTTCTCACAGAAAGAGGATGTAATCAGGGCTGTCGTGAACAAAATTCCCTCCGGAATATTTCCCATTTTTCAAAAATAGGTATCGGCATGAATTTCGAAAAAAGGGAAAAAATTCCCTCCGGAATAAATTGGTATCGTAGACAAAAATTCCCCCCGGAATTTCGCGAGATTCCCTCCGGAATATTTCCTTCGCAAGTATGCTGGTGGAAATTCAAAAATCTAAGCAATTTGTATGTGGATAAGTAGTCGGTTGCTTTTAAGTTTGTATTTTAAATCAAAAAAAGTGAAATAAGAGTTGCATTGGTTTGTTGTCGCTCAAATAAAAAGAAACTTTAGCTTTAGAAAAGAAGAAGAATTTTGTCTTTATGCAAGTATTTTTTGTTCAAGTTTTATTTCGATAATTTTATAAAAAACTAAACATATACATACATAGGTCTAACTCAACTAATCAAATACAATTGGAGATGATGGTACATTTATGTGATGGAAGCCGCGACATTGTCAATGGCTTCACTACGAATAGGAGCAAAGACGATGTGAATACATTTTGGAAAACAAAACGCCATAACATGGAGATGGAAAAACTAAGAAAGGGAAATTGAGGCAAAAATAGAATTTAAACAGCGTCTTATACAAATTGAAGAGGAGAAACTTCAAATAATGAAGAATTTTTTTATGTCACTTCACTAAACCGAACGCGAGTATAATAAAAAAAAAATTAATAACATTAACACAATTTTCTGTTAAAAAAAAAATACCAAAATCTCCACAAATATGAGCTTATAAATTGAATTATTTGCGTTTGACAACTGTCAAACGCCTTCGAACATAACTTCGAAAATTCCGGGGGAAATAAATTCCGATGGAGATTCACGATACTAGGAATAATTTCCAAGGAACAAAAAATGTTCGGGGGGAATTTTTTTCCCCCGGAATTGCCGATAGCCCTGAATGAAAAATTAAAGGAACGCTTTTGTAGTACCTAAACAAAAAAAGTGAGAGTCTTTAAGTTTTTCTTCTCTATAAAACGAAAATAGCTAGGTATAAAGAATAGGTATAAATAATAAGGTATAAATAGTGTAATTACACACCAAAAAATTATTCATTCAAAAAATTTTAACAAAAAGAACGTTATTTAGAGTTTGATCGTCGAATTTCGCGCGATGTACATTTATATAGATATCAATATCATATATACTTTCTCTGCGCAGCATTAATGTGTATTACCTATACACAAAAAAGGTGTAAGCCACGCTGCACTCACGGTATAATTGATGTGTAAACATGTAGGCTCGTCAGCGTTGCATTAATTTAAATTGTGGGCGTGTCAGTGGGCGAATTTTGAAAATATTTACACATGAGCATCAAGGGCCCCTGGAGAGTCTATATTATAAATTTCAGCTCCCTAGCTCAAACTTTGGTTTTTTGTCGTCCGACCTGAAAATCTGACGATGACGGTGGCGCTCGATATTTCCAACTAGCCCCTACCGAGAGCAAAGATGTTTACATATCAAAAAAAAACAAAAAAAATAAAAACAACGAGACGCAGTTGTTCTCAAACGGTTCTCCATCTACGTACTAACCGCGCCCTACGCCGTTTAATTGCGGTGATCACTCATACAGCTGCTATGTTTGTGAGAAAGTATGGGGTGTTAGGTTTTATTTTCGTTACGGAATTTCCTAATTCGGTCGCCGCGCTCAAAGCCCGTGAAAAAAGCTATAGCAATAACTTAACTAGATGACAGCCCAAACATCAAATGGAAAACCAAAAAAAAGTGTTTGTGTAGGTTCCAAGGAGCTCCTCGTACAATTACGTAATATCAAATTAAATTGACATTCTCGAATAGGCCATCCACGGTATAAATTCAAATTGTTGCTGCTATCTATTAATAGGGCTCTTTCTTTCTTCAACGTCGTTAGCCAACTGATCCAAAAACTTTAAAAAAATCCACCTAGTAAGTCGACTGGCTAAAAGTTGTTTAAGCAAATTGTTAGGTTGTGTCATTGAATAATTACATTAGCGACTTGACAACTTCATACTTTCAGTGTGAACGCACCCTTAAACCGATTTCCGAACTGTCAATGTCAAAATTTTCAGTAAAATCAACATTTTCATCATGGTAATGTACACGAAGGAAAAACCAATTCGGAATTGTTTAGATCACTTTATTTATATATCGGCTTATAAAGATAACAAACTTGTTTGTACTGCAAAGCGTCAGAATCATCTTCATCGTATTGCAGAAAGCCTGACGAGTTGCAAGGATTCTAGATCCTTTTGGTCTAAGGTGCGACTTCTTGGCGGATGTAAGACTAGGTCGTCTTCGTTAATGCACGTTGAGACTCTCTTAACTTAAAATCAGCCTTAAAATCAGCCTTTGATACAGTCAATAGAAGTGCGCTACTTAACAAATTACAGGGCGCTCACATCACCATCCAGAAATATGTATAAATGTCTTGATCACGCCTTAGGTTCTGGAAACTATTTTAACGACATTCTCTCAGGCGATGAATAAAGCTTGATTTTTAAAGCTAGAACCGAAATTTTAGCTCTCAACTATTTTCCGCATAGACAAGATCTTCGAGGAATCTGCAGTCTTTGTAATCTAGGTTAGGTTAGGTTAGGTTGGAAGGGAAGTGCACAGCAGGGCTGCTGTGCTTGCACGGGGGCCCATTGGTCCATTGTGATCCCTTATTGTTTTATGTGGTAAACCTACATTTACAATAAAACACTTACCATATTCAGTTTAGGTTAATCTTGCCGGTTGGTCTATTGGAACCAACCTGTGTTCTTGACAAACCTGATAGTGTCCGTCAGTGGTACCTGCGCTACGTCCTCTAAGTCTTCCAAGAATCTGTTGCCCAGATAGCGAAGTCGAGATGTCTGAAGGTTTGGACATTCGCAGAGCAGGTGTTTGATGGTCTCAGTTTCTTCTATATCTTGACAGCTCCTGCAGTAGTCTGGTGAGCTGATGCCCAGCCTGCTTGCCATTACACCTATGGTGCAGTGGCCTGTCAGTACGCCAGTTAAGATACGTATTTCTAGCTTATTCATTTCCAGAATGCTTTTTGTTCTTTTTTCGTTAATTCTTGGCCATAGACTGCGAGATATAACACAGTCGTGCCTTTGGGACCAGGCGGTGTTAATTTGTTCCCTCAGTTTTTGGTCAATGTTTCTTTTTGCTGCACTAATTGGGATGTCTATTGACGTAATGGCGTCTATTACGTCAAGTTCTGACCCGATTCTTGCTAGCTCGTCTGCCTTTTCATTCCCAACAATGTCGCTATGACCGGGGACCCAGCAGACAGTGATCCTGTGTCGTTCGCCTATTTTGTTGAGGGATTTTTGGCAGTTTCTGACTGTTTTTGACTTTATAGTTTCGCTGTCTAGTGCTTTGATAGCCGTCTGACTGTCTACGAAGATTGTGATCGTGGAAGGATCCAGATTCTTCGCGGAGATAGTTTCTGCTGCCTTGTCGATGGCGACAATCTCAGCTTGAAAGACGCTGCATTCATTGGGAAGTCTGTACGAGTCCTTTATGTCTAGGGGCTCGCAAAAAACTCCCGCTCCTGTCCCCACATCCATTTTCGACCCGTCCGTATAGATGTGGATTTCTTGCACGTTGACGTGCGTGTTCCAGTTCTCTCTTTGGGGTATGTATGTGGAGTAGTTTTTCTCAAAGTTTCGTTTGGGAATTAAGTAGTCCGTTTTCCTGGATAGATCGATACCCAAGTAGTTGTGAATTATAGAGCCGTGTCCATAGGAGCTGTGCCTCCAGATGTTTGCCTCCTTGAGGCGGAGGGCTCCTTTGGCTGCCATGCTGCGAATATATTCACCAAGCGGGGGTAGGTTTAAAATGACTTCCAGCCCGGCTTGGGGTGTTGATCTCATTGCTCCCGTTGTACCAATACATGCTAATCTCTGTACCTTTGAGAGGTTATGGAGATAGGTAGTCCTTTCTGTTGCCTTCCACCATACAATTGACCCGTATCTTTGTAATCTAACTGAGATGAAAGATGTATTCCATTTTCTGGCAATATGCCCCATATTACGTGGACTACATGTTCTTTACTTTTCTATGAGTGCTCTTACTAGAGAAGAAGCTATAGGTATCTATATTGAACGGTGCCTATCGATGGAGTCTACATTTCAAATATTGCAATCACGCCTTAGCCTATCGTAATAGTTTAATGGATTAATTTGTGGCCAAACATAATTGTGAAATTACTATTTTCTTTTTAATTCTGCTACGTAATGTGCTAGTTTTTCTTTCTCTTTTCAACCTTTTTTTAAGATCATATACATAATGTATTAAAACTATAATTTATTAAATACTATGTAAATTATATAATTTATAAAAAAACGGTACTCTAGTTAACTTGTCTTAACTAAATATTTAAAATATAGATTAAAGTCAATCAATGACAAACGGCTTTTAGCCAATGCTTTCCTTTTTCTTTAACATTTTTTTTTAATTATTGTAATTATAAGTCTGAAAAAAGAATTTATCTATCTATCTATCTATCTGCACGAAGGAACAACGTTTTCAAATAACTAAAATTTACTACCGAAATTCCGAGTCGGTGGTCGCAACTTTAAGAGCGTTTACGCCAATTTTCGGCCGTTATTCTCGTCGTAGTAGACAAGCAATTGATAGTCTAGTGAAAAAAATTGAGTCAGAATATTCGCTGCTTGATGTTGCCGTGGCAGTTAGACTACGTTTTGCCCGAAGTGTGGAGAATATTGCTGCTGTAGAGGCGTCCGCCGCAAACCAGCCAAATCACTCAATTTCACGGCGTTCTCAAGAATTGGGTCTCTCCCAGACCACATTACGGCGAATTTTGTGTAAGGATCTTCGCCCACACCCTTACAAGATCAAGCTGACTCAAGAACTAAAGCCACTTGATCATATGAGGCGACGTACGTTCTCGAATTGGGCTTTGGACATGATGGAAGAAAATGAAGAATTTCATCGCAAAATCATTTTAAGCGATGAAGCGCATTTTTGGTTAAACGGCTTCGTCAATAAGCAAAATATGCGTTACTGGAAAGGTGAGAACCCACATGTGCTTCATGAAACAGCACTTCATCTGCAAAATGTCACTGTTTGGTGCGGTTTTCCTGCCGGTGGCGTCATTGAGCCGTTTTTTTTTCGTCGATGAGAGTGACCGTCACGTTACGGTAAATGGTATTCGCTACAGAGACATGTTGAAACGTTGTTTCTTTGGGCAATTGCATGAATTAGACATCAGTGATATGTGCTCCCAAGAAGACGGTGCCACAAGCCACACAGCGGGTGCAACAATCGAGTTATTGAAGTCTCCGTTTGGTGAACGTGCTATCTCGAGAAACGGACCCGTCTATTGGCCGCCGAGATCGTGTGATTTAACGCCTTTAGACTTTTTTTTATAGGGCTACATTAAATCATTGGTCTATGCTAACAACCAGGCGACTTTAGAGGAGCTCGGAGCCAATATTGAATGAGAAATAGCGGACGTATGGGTCGAAATGTGCTGCCGAGTCATCGAAAATTGGATTCAACGTATCGACCGCTGCTAACGTTCCCGTGGTGGACATTAGTGGTGTGCAAAAGTAATTATCCGGTATTTAATATTCGATACTTGAAATGAGTATCGGTATCGAATATGTACTACTCAAAGTATTCGATACTGATTACTCATTTGCATGTCTAAAAAGTACTTACTTTAAAATACACATACACAGCTCCCTCGTTAATTTTACTCTATTACTGTACAAGTAAAACTGTTTCGTATTTCTATTCTCCTACTACTCTCATCAAAATAAGTCTAACGCTCACCTCTCACCTCAGTCACATGGAGTCTTCCCAACTTCCACACACGTAGGTAAGGTATAGGGTAGGTACATCATACAGTTCCAATATGATTACTTTTCTTCAATCACTCACTTTAAACTTTGCCAGAAATCAGTATTCAAATCAAATTTGATTATCGAATACCAGGACTCGTTGTTTCTTTTTGCCAGCATTCAGTTACCAGTAATCAAAAATCAATAAAGTCTTTGAATGAGTAGATTTGAGGTTTTGATTTGAGGATATGTAGGTAGCAGAGTTGCACAAAAGTTAGCTTAACTAATAACTAAAAAGCTACAACTAAATTAGCTGTAGTTTCTTTGAACGTACATAACTAAACCATAATTTTAGTTGTAGTTGCCACAAATTTTGGAACCAAATTAGTTATTAGTTGCGAAGTGCTACTAAGCGTGTTTAGTTGTGAAAAATTAGTTACCAGAATGTAACTAACAATAATTAGCTTTAGTTTTAGCTATCGAATAAACATAACTCATAATTTTTTTCCAACAATTTAACGAAAAAAGGCACAGGAGCAATTCTTTTATTTCGTTATACATTTTCCAGTTTTAATTATGTTCAATTTTAGAGATTATTATGTCCTTACGAAACACCGGGAAGTTGTGTGGAAGTAGATTTGTTTTGAATAATTGAGGTTGTATAGCTTGAAGTTTGTTGTACATCAGTTGAAGGTAAGAGGAAAAGTATACCCCATTGGCTGGGGCCTCTAGGGATACTAGAAAAAACTGGAAGAAATTGGCCATTATTGGACAAAATGGGCAGCAATTGGCGGTGAGAAGCGTAGTTAGATATCTGGGTATCTGGCTCGACCAGTATCTATATTTCGACAGACATATAGTGGCTTGTCTTGCTGGGGCCAAGAAGGCTTATGCTCTGACAAGGAGACTCTTTCATAGCAGTCAACTTAACTCCAGAGTGAAGCTCATTTGCTACGTGGCCCTTATAAGGCCGATCATCGCTTATGGTTGTCCATTATGGTTTAATATAGCGCCTAGTTATATGGAAAAGATTCGGGTTTTGGAGAGACAATGTCTTAGGACCTGTCTCCGGTTGTTCCGAACGCCTAAATCCAACTATATAAAATACTATCCCAACAAGGTCCTATACGATGGGGCTCAGTTGAATAGGATTGACAATTTCCTCATTAAGGTGACTCGAAGGCACGTTGCAAGGGCGATGGCCAGCGACAATAGTCTGATCTTTGGGGCTTACTACCCCAATGAAATGTACATAGAGAGTACGCTCCGGTCTGGCTTTATCCCGCCAGAGGCATTTATCCATATTGATGCAAAAGGGCTGGTACAGACGAGGGATGGTATCCCGGTATTATACCACCGCTACCGCAGGGCGAGAGATAAGCGGCTCATCCGCGGCGAGGACGTCGCCAATGCTCATGAGCTCCTCCGTTTTAGTACCGCAATAGCGGAGAGTGATAAATTCGATACAGAAAAGCAATTTGCCGAATTTTGGTGGCTTTTTGATGGTGGAGGGTTCAACATGCCTTCCCAAGACGGTGCGTTACTCTAGGTAACATCCTCTTAGTTTGTAAGATAGACTAAGTTAGCTAGGGCGTTTCTGGGAGGGGCCGGGCTCGCCAACTTGTGGTGGTGCTTCCGGGAGGTGATTGATTCTGTAAGGCATCAGTCAGCTCACGGCGGCGCGTGTGCACGTTGACGACTGCCAGGCGCTCGGAAAGCAATTGGGATTTTGACCACTTGTTTCGTAATGCAACGAGTGCTCAGAATCCTAATTATAGTTAGAGTATGTTAATTAGTTTAAGTAAGTAGAGTAGGTAGTTTGTAGTTTGTTATTTATTTTTTTTTATATAAAAATATTAAATTTGATAAAGATGCCGAGTTTTCTTAAAAATTTTCTCGATGAAAACATAATATGTAAGATTAGTTCGTAAAATAGTTTTTAGGCCGAAAGGCAATAATTATAAGATAGAGTTAAGTTTAGGGCGTCCGAATAAGGATCAATAATCTAGAATAAGTATCCTGTTAATTTTAAGTTAGATTTAATCATTTTTGTCTAGTATGTAAGTTGATATAAGCTAATAATTAATAAAAATGAATTTAAAAGTAAGAGGAAAAGTATCGATTTGTACTTCGGTAACCGATGGCCGATTTAAGAATATCACTTTTAGTTGGCATAAAGTTATTTACCAAGTGGTCCTTGGAGAACCATAAAAGGTCCTTAAGCCCGAAAAAAAACATTTTTTTCAAAAACTCCTAGGAAACCGCTCAGTAGGTATATTGTGTTCAATGTTATTTGACTAAGACGTCCTTGCAACAACAAAAAAGGTCCTTAATAGTCGAAAACAGGATATTTTTCCAAAATGCCTATTGAATCCACACGATATATCTGTGTTCAATGTTATTTGACTAAGACGTCCTTGCAAAAACAAAAAAGGTCCTTAATAGTCGAAAACAGGATATTTTTCCAAAATGTCATTAGAATCCGCACGGTATATCTGCGTTCAATGTTATTTGACTAAGAGTTCATTGGAACAACAAAAAGGTCCTTAAAAGTCGAAAAAGGATATTTTTCCAAAATGTTTGTTGTGCCTAGCACGCCTCATTCAAATAACATTAAACTCATGTATACCGTGCCGTTTCTAAAGACATTTTGGGAAAATAGCCTTTTTCGGTTTAAAAGGACCTTTATTGCGGCTCCAATGACCTCTTTGTAAAATAACATGATGTAAAATAAAAGGGACATTCAATCAATTTTTATTTTAAACGCAATATGCATAATAAATCCCAATAAATTATCGCCATTATAGCAAAACAATAAATTTTGATTTAGTTATTAGTTATTACCTAGACAGCTAAAAAACTAACCAACTTTTAGTTGTCATCCGCAACTAACTTTGGCAACCTAACCAGCTTAGTTACACAACCTGCAACTAATAGCTAATTGCTAAAAATAGTTGTGTTATGATAGCTAACCACCAAATTGATTGCATTTGTAGCGCAGCTAATTTAACTACGTTAGTTACTTAGTTATGGCGTTAGCTAGATAACAAATTAGGTAGCTAACGTGCAACTGTGGCGCAGAGCAATAAATAAAAACACGGCTTTACATTCCGAGATGGCAATTTGCCTGAAAGAATCCCTTTTAGATGGTTTAAATAGTCATTTCCCACGCTTGGAATTCAATCCAATTTTAGCTAAGGCAACGTATTTGGACCCACGTTTTAAAAAAAGGGATTCCATAATTATACTGCCATTACGAACATCCAGGAAACTCTCCGTATAGAATATTCCAAAGTAATCGCTAGCTGTCGTAGAAAAGAACATGTTCCTGCTACCACACAAGCCGATGCAGCATCTTCTGGCCAAGAAATGGAACCGCATCTTTTGTGGGGAGATTTCGATAGCAATGCGGACTGCGTCCAATCTACTCGTGGTGAAGGAATAATAGAAATGCTGCAATATACCGAAGAAAAGATTATTCCTAGAGAAGAGAATGCGTTAGCATGGTGGAAACACGGTAAATAATTTATCCCAATCCGGCAAAGTTAGCTAAAAAAATACTCAGGGATGGTAGCGACATCAGTTCCTAGCGAAAGGATTTTTTCACAGGCTGGATTGGTGATTTCCGATAAAAGAAGCAGACTAAAACCCGAAAATGTCCAAAAAATTTTGATTTTAAATGTTAATTCTAAATACTCGTATATCCGTTAATAGCTTTTAAGAAATTTATATTACTACTATCTATAATTTTTATTATTAACAATGAATTTATCTATTGTGTACTTAATTTATTTTTATTATTTGACAATGTTTAAATACCTGATATACTTTTTTTTTAAATTTATTTCCTATCTTTATAATTATTATCTATTAACTACTCATCATTATTTATCAACTATGCAGTACTACTGACTATATTTTTATTGTTTAACAATGTTCAAATACCTGAAATACAATTTCTTTTAAGTTTATTTCCCGTTTGTTTATTAAATAAATAACGAAATGAATGTCAGTGCAATGCTACTTGAATTTTGACTGCGAGACAAAGTACTAGTATCGAATACCAAATACCGAATACTGAATTTGAAGTAATCAGTACTCATTCGATACTCAAATGTAATCAAATTGCACACCACTGGTGGACATATGATCGAAGTCGAATTCCATTCATAAACGTTTTGATAGTTTTTTAAGCCAATAATTTTTTTTTTGAGATTCTCAGGTAGTTTGCATTTTAAAAAAGAAGTTGTCAAATCCTTAATGAAAGACCCTTTCTGAAATAATTTTTTCTTTTTTGTTTACAAACATTTTTTGTTTCGCTCTCGCAGTTGTATTTTTCATTAGGTCCGTTCGCGAACTAATATGCAAACGTAAATTTATATAAACTTTCGTGCAAAACTACACAAACGCGTTCGCGTACTGAGAAAATGGTAAAAAGATGAACGAAAGAAAAATGTACTTTCGTTCATTTTTCTTCACACAGAATTTCAGCTGGTAAGAAAATGAAAACTGTCAAATGATGAAATCCTATGAGTTTGCCAGCAAAAAAAAACATCTGTTGTTTTTACACAAAAGCGTAAAAAAGTACTTTTCTTAGAAATGAGAGGATTCTCTCTCGATTTTGGAGACTTGACACTTTTCATTTTTCTACACATAAAGTACGCGAACGGACCTATTGTGTTTGACGCTGAATTTCTCGCTCTTGTCAAAGTAGAAGTCGAAGTTGTAGTGTTGATGTGTTTCTATCATAACGCATTCAGATATTTAGAGTCCGAATCAGCGATGCCACTCTTAAAAAAAACTAGGTAGATGAAAAAAACAGGAGTAGATTTTAAGAAGGCGACTAAATAATTTTTGTTAAGGAACAAGGAAGTCATTTTTGAGAAAATTTTAACATATTAACATAACGTAGAATCCTTTTTTTGTACACCAAGGTTCGAAAAATCCATTTTTCTTTTAAGCCTTTTTTAGACGTGAAATTCCCACAAAAATGAAAAGGTCCCACGATCTCGCATCAGTGTGTAACTATTGAGTCGTAAAGTTTTTTTCATAAAATTATTTACTTGCAGACAGAAAATTTCAATCAAATAATATTAAGATAAATATTTCTTTTAGCGTGGTAACAAAATATTTCAAATTCAGAGCACCTGAGAAGAGGTCGCTGCCCTACGAAGTCGTCTCAATCCGCCACTGATACGACTACAATTTGTTTTCACCATGGAAAACTTCTTTACTTGTTAATAAAATTGTTCCCATGACTTTCTAGGCGGGAGGATTTTGTTTATCAGTGCAAGTGTTATTTCCTTAGGTGAACACCCCTTAAAGTAGGTAATTGAATATGATGAACAGGGAACTATATACCTATACTCGTACCTGCTATAAATTTCAATTCACAGTAATGCAGTTCATAAGATGCCGACGCGCTACTGTATGTATATTTATTATGTAAATAACGTAAACAAATGACAAACGAAATGCTCCGTAATTTGTATCCTGTCCGTACTGTAGTCATTTAGGAAATCCTTATCTACAAGCAAGAAATGTTTATATGACACGCCAATAGTGTTCTGTTTTTGTGGACGCAAAATGAACAAGACTAACTTTTGGATTTGGCAAACGCTCTTTAGGCACACGTTCGTGATAGCACTTCATAAGACAATCAGGAAATACTTTGCCACAACTTTAGCTTACTAGAAGCAAAGTTAATACATTCATAATTTGATTGATTAAGCTGTAACCATCTATCATTTTACCAAATCAGAAGGAAAGGTAAAAAAAGATACAAGGCACGAATCAGTTGTCGATTGATCTAGGTTCCCGATTTGATAAATTCCATGAGTTACTTTCGTAAGATGCCAAGTGGGAGGATTACGAATTCAGCGAGACCAGTTTTCAACTAATGTAAATCTACTTCACTTTGCGCAACTCAACTACAGTTCTAAAATCCCTCCTTAAATCCACTTTAATTTTATTCGAATTTTCTTAAGGCTCTATGCAACCGAATCAGATCAGAGAAATTGCGTGCTTTTGAATTTGTTTAGCGAACTTTCCGAATTCGCTGGCACCGGAACTACAACTAAGTCTATAAGGTTTGGTTAGGTTAGGTTATAGTGGCAGTCGGCAGAAGCCGACGCACTTAGACCAATAAAAAGGTCCATTATGATACCACACCGATTTATCTTCTTCCTACAGTACATTGTCCTTAAAAAATAAATTAAATTGAATTGAATTGAATTGAATTACTCATTGAACCAGTTGGAGCTTTTGATAAAGCTTGAAAGACTTTTAATGTTGATGTTTATGACATCGTTGAGATCTTTGTAAAAGAAATATCCCAAATGGAGTTTTCATCTTTGAGAGAGAGCAGAGCATTTGCAAAGAAGGTGGAGAATAGTCTCCTCCTCCTCCTCCTCGTCCAAGCAGCTTCTGCAGCAGTCATTTATATAGACGCCAAACCTTATTGCAGGCTTGCCTATGAGACAGTGTCCGGTGATAACACTAATTGTAGCACAAATGTGCAGTCTGTTCAGAGAGATCAAACACTTAGAGCGTTTCAGATCCAGCTTTGGCCAAATCTGTTTTGTCGCTAGACAAGTGTTGCCACTTGTCCACCTAAGGTTAGTTCTCTCAATGGCCTCCCTCATAAACAGGAGTTTGCATGTAGCAATTGGAATGCCTTAGGGACCTTTATCAAATAGAAGGGGCAGTATGGTTCCTTTTCTGGCAAGTTCATCAGCACTACAATTCCCTTGAATATCTCTGATGTGTCCCGGCACCCAGCATAGGTGAATGGCCATCTCCACGAGAGATGATCGGCAGTCTGACTACGATGGAGTTTGTGGAGACAGAGTCCAGAGATTTTAGCGCAGCTTGGCTATCCGAGAATATGCGGATATCCTTAGTGGATATCACATTTCTCTTCAGCCACGACAAGACTTCCTTAATCGCCATGATTTCCGTCTGGAACATGCTACAATGATCAGGAAGACGGAAAGAGAGACTAATATTTAGTCTTTCTGAGAAAACACCCCCACCTACCCCATCACTAGTTTTCCATCCATCGGTGTAGAAGTGGATCGATTTATCATCATCCTCCCAGAATGATCTGGTGGGGATAGTGAGCCGTCCACATCCAGTTCTGTTAGTGCATTTGCGATTGCAGATGTGTTAACGTTGTCGAAGGTGCCTTCCATGTCTAGGAAAGCAATATAGTGTATTCCTTGTAATGGAGGGAGTTTTCAATGGTGCGTACCAAGGAGTGAAGGGCGGTTTCCACCGATCTACTCTTGCAGTACGCATGTTGGGCCGCAGACAAGAGTTGCGGAATTATATTCGTACGTAGATGGATATCAATCAGACGCTCCAGCGTTTTGAGGAGGTATGATGATAGACTAATGGGTCTGAGGACTTTTGGATTTATGTACATTGGAGTATTTGCCAGCTTTGGGTATGAAAACCACTTTTACTTCTCTCCAAGCCTGAGGAATATGAATCATCTTTAAGCAGCTTTTCAAAATCATCTCAAGTGCTGGTACGATGATATCCGAAGTCATCTGTTGTTCAGGTCAGGTCACCGTCAGGTCCTGCAGACTTAAAGGGCTTGAAGCTTTGTTGTGTCCAAAGGAGCTTGTCCTAGTAATCAGACTTTGAGAATTAGTTACCTGTGTAAGTGACCTGTTTATGTTGCCATGACGAGGTGGCCAAGGGAAATCTGAATTTTTTGAGACCAAACGTTCGTCGAAAATTTCACGCAGCAGTTCCATAATTTGCCTAGCAGTATGCGCCAGTTGCCCCATCTTGTTGGAAACACAAATTAGGATGCTGGTCCACCATTGGCCGCAAAAAGTTGTCGATCATTGTGCTATAAGAAGCCCCGGAAATCGTTTCATCATCATTCTCGAAGAAATATGGGTCGATAACTTTGTTGCTCATAACACCGCACCAAACAGTGCATATAGATGGGTGTAACTGATACTGGAGTGTTGTCTCGGATTTTTGGAGCCCCACAATAGACAGTATCTCTGTATATAAACAGAAAAGTCGTTCGTGTCTTACATTGGTTGGTCTTAATTCGACCACACTATACAAAGTGCTTATCGTTCCCTGTTTGACGTTGGTCGCCTCAAAATAATCTCAACGCGGCGTTAAAAACGCGTTCTGTTTAATCTGAGACCTACTTGTTCTGCTCTGTTCTGATCTAACTTGTTACCCCAAAAATTCAAGTCAGTGTGTCAAGTCTGCGTTGACAGTGTTTTGCGTTTGCGATCACACGACTCCATCACTTCTAGATTTCATTATTCCGATCTGCCAAACTACATTCGGCAAAAAGTAAAGTGTGTGCACGAGAATGTTTTTTCTCTTTCACGATTTGGGATCTGTAGTTTTCTCTCAACTTTTCAAAAAGTAACTTACTTGAAAGTTAGGTATACCTCGAACTTTCAAGTAACACACTTTTTCAAAGCTTAGAACATGATTTCATCGTTAGATGGGTCTGATGCAAGAAATATCGAAACCAACAACCCATTTACATCCCATAAAACGTCACTAACCTCGTATATATTTTTTTTATGGTTGATTTGCCTACCCGAGAAGCAAATGCCAGAGAATTGTATGTATATAGCTAGATGTCTGAAATGTGTTATGAAAAACTAATTTGATATGCTTGCATTTTTATTTGATTTTGGTACCCCAATGTGATAAACAATCGCAATGCTCCTGGTAATCCCTTCCGATTCATACATTTCTTAAGGTGCGGTTTGACAAGATTCGTCGCACCGCATTATTTCTTCCAATAAATTCTGGTAATCACGCTGAGCTTCTCTATTTTCGTTTATTGGGTGAACCCACCATCGGCGATTTATTTTTGCCCACTCATCGACTTCCTGGACAATTTGAACGATGTTCATGACATCGTTGGCCAGTTTTTCCAATGCCTGAAGCTAAAGAAAACATTTATGGGAATTGTTGATGATACTCGTAAGTTTTGCCTGAGTTCATTACTTACTTGATTTGAAGTTGAATACATTTTGTAGCACTTGAAACACTTTTTGTTTACTTTCCTTTAGCTTTTTGGGTTAGTTTTTGACTACCAGGAGCAGATGCGTATGTGTGTGAGCTTTTCTATTTTCGTGCACACACTTTACTTTTTGCCGAATGTAGTTTGGCCTTTATGTTCAAATGGGCTTGTACTTCGAACCCCTATAATCGATCAAAATTGAAGCTTGGCCTGATTTACATAATTTCTAAACTTATTTTAAAGGTTGTTGACATGCGTTGGGGTGTCCGCGACGAAGCAACAGATGATCATATGACAACAGAGCTTTGCATGCGAGAGATTGCGAATTGTCAGCGCTTATCGATGGGTCCGAATTTCGTTGTATTTCTTGGACAAAAGTATGGATACCGTCCTATACCGACGTACATCGTATCGTCAGAATTACAGCTATTAAGGTATTATCACAATCAATCATACAGAGTGCAAGCCACAATGTAAAAAGTGTACAATTTCGGGGACCGGTGAAGGTGAGTCTTGGCTTGCAAAAAGCTGTGGTTCATAAGATACACCGGCGATCACAAGGATGAGGTCATACATTTTGTAATCGATTTTCAGTCTTTAGACCTGTTGCAAATTTTATACCCAGAAGCTTTTACTACCTGGAACAGGTATATATTTTTCCAACAGTCAGTCATAAAATTAAAGGGTAAATAAGAAACGACAGCTGGAATTTCCCAAGATAAAACAACGAACTACTTGAAAAGCGTATAAAAAGATGCGCCACTTTACTACCTGTTCACAGGTAGTAAAAGTTTCTGGGTATACAATTTCCAACAGGTATAAAGACTGAAAATCGATTGCAAAATGTATGGCCTCATCCTTGTGATCGCCAGTTTATGTGCACTGTTGCGTGTATAAAATCACATAAGTGGTTGACGGATTTAAGCATCGGTGCCTTCAAATGTTTTCGTCCCGACGAGTAGTACATTTTTTTCTCATATGCGCTGGCTTTCTGTATTTGGTACAATTAGTCCCGATTTAAGACAAGATTAAACTAGTTTCTGTATTCTAGAGATGAGTTGACTTCGATGGGTGTGGACGGGGTTCTTCTTGACATGTGGTATAAGAAGGACAGCAATGCGGTACCACCAATATCGGTTCTACAACCGATTTCTTCAATTCTCATCAATTTCAACAATAAGGTGATATTGAAGCATGATTTAAGTTACCCAAACACAAATAGCAACCCTTCTTATAGAGAGTTCCGAAACTTCAAGCTGAAGATCAGGCCGTTTGGTGGGACACCCTAAACAAAATGCAGAAGCTCCTGCGTAAGGCAGCTCTCTCATTAAACACAAACGCTAAAATGGACAAGGAAACGATGCATAACTACTTTATGTCAGGTAAAGTATTGATTACCATTTTTGAATCAATCTTTTTTCAAAAAGTTTTTCTACTTAGTTACCGAGCGCGAGGTCATCAACGGTATTTTGGATGTGAAAAATACAAAGAACCACTGTCTTGCATATGTCCGATACATTAACAATATTAATCTGCAAAACTTGAAGAAGGCATCACTTTTTGTTGACATCATCAATCGAAGTTTGGACACAGAGTCTTCAAAGCTCTTGGCAAACCTGCGCGACGAACGTCTTCCCAATAAAATCGAAAACAGCAATATGCAAAAGTAAGATTCGGATTCAAATCTATCTTTCCGTAGTCTTAATTGCGGTTGTTTTCTCTTAAGATACACAGTCGAATGGATTGGTCGTGAAGGGTTGGATATTGAAACCCATGAAGAATACCTAAATCACTTCATATCGCATTTTTATAAGAACATCGTAAAGCTAGTCGATCGAGCGATGCGTAAAGAAGACTCCAGCGCACAGGGGCAAATAGTAACTGAGATCCTTCAGCATTTGCATGCTTGTAACAATTCGGTTAAGGTATTCTATGGTCGTGAGGAAAATCTCGACCATATTAAGCGCTATATGCTGGGGGATTCAGATAAGCCACTTGTCCTTTATGGCGAAGGAGGTTGCGGTAAAACGTCACTATTGGCAAAGAGTGCCTCTTTGGTTGCGAGCGATTGGTTTGCCACTAAGAGACCAATAAATGTGATAAGGTTCTTAGGTACGACGCCTGATTCTAGTGCGTTGACACCAACTTTGATTTCTATTTGTCAACAAGTAAGTCTGAATTTTATGTGTACGACTTAAATGCAATTTTATTGTTTTTTTGTAAATTGTTATTAATCATAAACTTTAAAATTTTAGATATCATATAACTACATGTTACCTTTTGAGAATATTCCCGATGATTTAGTACCTTTAACAGCACATTTTAAGCAATTGTTAACTTATGCAAGTCCCGCACAACCTCTGACATTGTACCTTGATTCAGTGGATCAGTTAACTGGTACACAAGATGCGAATAAAGTTTCATGGATACCGACAAGATTGCCACCACATTGTAAGGTAAGACTGGGAGATGTTTGTGCTAGATTGGCAAAGGCAAAATAAAATCCATAATGACGGACTTCTCATGCCGAAGACATCACAAACTGTTCGCATGTGCATGCATTTTTTAAATGTTTTACATTGCTCTTTCATTGGCATGGTCGAAATAATCTACTCTATACTTGTAGTTGGAGGTTACCTATGTGTATCTATGGCTTCTTCACATATTGCAGAAAAAATATGTTTTTCTGTTTCTGTATATAAACACGTTCATTCTTTTATATGTTACTTTATAATTTATCTCACGAACCTAGTAAACAAAATGCTTACTCTTTAAATGAACCGGAAAGAGTGAGTTCTTTTTTGATTCTAAATATAATTTTGAATATTTAGCTGTGAAATAAGGTTAACTTTCAAAAGAGTAACAAGGTCAAATTAATTATAAAGCACATTCCTTTTTTTATTAATTTACTCGCACTAGAGGGATTGTAAATACAGCCGTTAAGGATATTAGGTATAGAGGATAAATTTAAATGTTTGTAAACCATAATTAAAAGTTACAGTAGTACTTGTCTCTTGCAAAAAAGCCATCGGTAATAAGTGGGGCCTATAAGTACGGTGACCATATTTGTCAAGGCGAAATAAAGGACGCTAATTTGACCTGCAGATTTATTTGCGCTCATAAGACCACTCAAGTCCCTATCACTCTTTAGTTAAAAATAGTAAGTCCGTTCGCGTACTAATGCGTACAAACAAGTTCGCGTACTGAGAAAATGGTAAGAAGATGAACGAAAGAAAAATTTATACTTTCATTAACTTTTGTTCACACAGAATTTTAGCTGGTAAGAAAATGATTTCATCATTTGATGAAATCTTCTGAGTTTGACAGCAAAAAGAAAACAGCTGTTGCTTCTTTTCAAGCTAAACTTTGACTTTTTTATCTTTTTACACGCAATTTGCGTAATTTGCTTCGAAATGAGAGGATTCTCTCTCGACTTTGGAGATTAGACATTCTTCATTTTTCTACTCATAAAAGAACGGCAAAATTCGAAATCAGCTGGCTGTCACTTGACTTAAAAAATAGGAAAAAATTGTAGTCTTGTTTTTATTAATAAAAGGCACCGAACCTTCTCGAATCTTAACTTTAAAATTACATAGTTTTACACTAGTAATTCCTATTTCTGACTTTCACTTTTTTAATTTTTCTTTTATTTACATGACTCTCTGACATTCTAAATTGTCGTGTTCCAGAGACAATTAATTTCGTTATTATTTAGAAAATTTCTTAGTTCTTTGCAAGTTCTGCAGCAATTATATTTTGTTATAAGTATAACTTTAGGAGTATTTACTACATTTATTTGTGATTTGTCATTGGTCCAAACATTATTCATTATTGAAAATAATTTTTCAGTTATTTTAATTACTCGTGACTTTTTCTCGATGATTTAAAGGACAGTTTCAAAAATAAAGGACAAAATACGTCCTTTATTAAGAATACAAAAATACAGGTCAGAGGTAAAAAGAAAGAAACTGTCCTCTTAAATAAAGGACGGATGGTCACCGTACCTATAGGCCCCACTAATCTCACTGGCTATACGTATCGGTAGTGAGACCGATTCTGACATACGGGTTGTGTACTGGACTGCTCTAAACAAAACAGTAAACCGTGATAAGCTGAGGAAGGTTCAACGTACAGCTTGTGCATCAGCGGAGCGACTCCCTCCGCTACACTGGACGTTTTACTTCATCTGACACCCCTTGATATTTTTAGCATACAAATAGCTGCCTGTTCCGCGGTCCACAAAGCTACCTCACAGTGAATCAATACGAATATTGGCCACTCTATCATTCTGGACTCACTTGGGTCTCTACAAAGTAACATTGACTACTTCATACCCCAATTACAGCTCGAGAAGAATTTCCAAATCACTATCCCCACCAGGTCATTCTGGGAGGATGTTGCATTCATGGAAGATGAATCGATCCACTTCTACACCGACGGATCAAAAACTAGTGATGGGGTAGGTAGGGGTGTTTTCTCAGAAACAATAAATATTAGTCTCTCTTTCCGTCTTCCTGATCATTGTAGCGTGTTCCAGGCAAGTATCATGGCGATTAAGGAAGTCTTGTCGTGGCTGAAGAGAAATGTGATAGCCGCTAAGGACATCTGTATATTCTCGGATAGTCAAGCCGCGCGTTAATTATTCACCTCTATTGGGTGCCGTGGCATAGAGACATCCCCAGGGAACTGTAGGGCAGATGAACTCGCCAAAAGTGGAATCGTATTACCTCTTCTACTCGATAAAGGTTTTCTAGGTATGCCTATCGCTACTTGTAAACTAATGTTTAAACTATCCGCAGTCCAGAGTACAAACCTCAGATAGACAGGTCTAGCAACCAATCATCTGGCCAAAGCTGGATCTGCGACGCTCTTTGGGTTTGATCTCACTTAACCGACTGCACATTAGGTTGGAGCGTCAATGTATGGAGAAAAAAAAAGTTGATGTATCAGTTTCGAATATCTCCATTTCGTTGCATTTTGATGAGTAGAATAATTTGACATTAAAATTTTTTTTTTTTGAAAAAGTCTTTAGCCCTCTACCTTGGCTCAAAGTTTTGAGGTTTTGAAAAAAAATATTTTTTTTGTTAAAGAAAAGATTCGTCCACAAGTTTGAAATATCTTAATATTATATCATTAATGAAATAAGAAAACAAAAATTAATATATATTAGCTTTATTAGGACAAGAAATTTACATAAACTTAAAAATAGAAACCTAAAAATTCATAGTAAATAATTTAAAAAGCTACCAATACTAAATCTTTATTCTTTAATTTTTCACGTTATAATTTTTTTTTTTGTGGGAAAATGCTAATATATTTCGAGAATGTATTTTGATCTAATAAGTCCATCTCTGGTCTTTTAACGAACTACTGTGGTTGAAGCTTCGGTCACCATCTTCACACAGCGCTCAACAGCTTGAGTGTGACAATGACAAGGGTAGTTTGGAAATGGCATATCAATTGAAGATTTGTTTTGGAAAAGGTCTTCCAATTCCTGATCACTCATTCGATCCAGCAATGGGGGTGATGTGACTTGTGGTTCAGCATAGATTATTAAGTCAAGATAATCATTTGCTTTACAATTTAATTTTGGAAGTTTAAAAATTCTAACTGAACCCCCAACTCGCTGTTTTTTTCTAAGCCTAATTCTCTAATATGTGGTCTTTCATCTTAAGCATTGCCATCAATATGTTTTCTGGGTGTGCAAAATATGAATTGCGTTAAATAACGGGGTCTATTATTTCCCTTACAACAGAACTAAAACATCTTGACACATTTATTAACTTGAATACATGCTTTGGGCCATTTTTAAATGAACTGTCTTTTTTAATACTGAATAGAACTGGACCATACACTTTTAATATATATTTAACAAGTATTGTCAAGTTATCGATTCGATGTGGCTACATAAAGCCTCAATATGCTATTGGCAGTTGTTAACCTTCTCGAGTACGCCATTTTTCCCGGGTTTCTGTTGGAGAGATCTATAGGACAGGAACCTTTGCTTAGCGTCACACATTTAGAACAAATAGTTGAGGTCCTAATGAAGCTCCATCCAATTTAATAAATAAATGACGTAGTGGCAATTCGTTGGCATGTAGTTGACATATGAACCATTGCAACGGTCTCCGCAAGTTCAACAGTGTTTGTAGCTGTACCATCGCAACCAATAACAGATAATTTGCTCAAGTCTAAGTGTATGTCCGAAAGAAAGGAGTTTATCGAGTCCGCTATAGTTTTCCCTGTTGGAGAAGGTGTGCTTATAGTTAGATGTCCTAGGTAGTATGAACCCGGCTCGGTGAGTAGTGAAATATGCTCCTTTACTTTGATCACTCTGTGAGCTCGTTGACATCGTTTTTCACAAACCATATCTTGTCTGTTCTTCCATCGAAATAAACACTTTCTATGGATGAAAGACATTCTTCAGTTTGGAGAACTTCACGTCGCCGTTTTCTGGCCCTAACAACCTTACTTCGATCAACATCTTGTAATCTTGTATTTTTTTTCTATATATTTGCATTAAAAATAATGATTTTAGTGATATCCTTATGGCGCCTTTTAATTAGTATCTCGAGAATGGCTTATCTTACATAAAAGTTGTTCATATCTTTTTTATAGGAAATTGAATTATCTTTCTCTTTTGTTTAGAATATTTTTTTTTGAATTATACTTTCAAAGTTAAAGAGTCGAAAACAAAAATTAAGGCTTTTTTTGCAAATTTTGCAAATTTTGCAAAACTTTGAGTTCTGGTAGAGGGCTAAAAAAAGTGAAATTTATTTTTTTTATTATTTTTTACGCTTAGTTTACGTAATTATGCAACTTTTTAACGCTATTCGAAAATGAAAATCGAAAAAAAAATTGTACGCTCCACCCTACTGCACATTGGCTCTGCTATAGGTGTCATTACAGGACACTGTCTAATAGACAAGCACGCATCAAGGCTTGGCGTTTATTCGAATGACTTCCGTAGAAGCTGCACGGGCGAGGAGGAGGAGGAGACTACAACTCACCTCCTCTGTTCATGTCCTGCACTCTCCCATAAAAGAAATCTCTATTTAGGAGCCTTCTCCCTTGATGAACTCAGTGACTTAGCTAACACAGATGTTAGAAGTCTATCGCGTTCATTAGAAGCTCCAAATGGTTTAGCGAGTACAGGGCGAAACTCCCCTGACCCATGTGGCATCACAACGGACCTCATAGGTCTAAGTGTGTTGGCTATTAGCTAACAGACACCTTAACCTAACCTAACCTAACTTAAACCATAATTCGAAGGGAAAATAGATGATGGTAAAGTAATCATGCCCAGTGATACCGTTTTAGCATTATTAATGCTAGATCTACTCGTAGCTTTTTAAACGAAAGAAACGCGTTCAGAAATCTGGAAACAATGCCAAATGCTGTTTTGGCATTATCGGTTTTTTAGCATTGCTAAGTCGGTTAATTCAAATCCTGTTTAATTATTTATCGCATTTCTGAATAAAACTAAACCCAAAACATAGGGGCGGGCTACAGTCCGCTTGGGCGAACTGTTGGATACCCTATTCTTATTCCTATATCTCATAAGTGGGCGTGACAAAAATTTAAAGGATTTTATCGAAAAAACTAAGCTTTTGTAAATAAAAACGCTCCCTAGCTCAAACTTTGGTTTTTCAATAAAATTGTTTTATTTAATTGTGGGCGTGTCAGTAGGCGGATTTAAAAAAAATTTAAGTATGAGCATAAAGGGCACCTAGAGAGTATATACTATAAATTTCAGCTCCCTAGCTCAAACTTTGGACTTTCAAAAATAAAAAATAAAAAATTGTGGGCGTGTCAGTAGGCGGATTTTGAAAATATTTACACATGAGCATAAAGGGCCCCTAGAGAGTATATACTAAAAATTTCAGCTCCCTAGCTCAAATTTTGGTTTTTCAAAAAAAATATTTTATTTAATTGTGGGCGTGTCAGTGGGCGGATTTTGAAAATTTTATGTCCCAAGCAGTTTTATGGGCCAAAGATCATATATAAAAAATTTCAGCTTTCTAGCTCAAAATTCAATTTTTCCCAAAATTTGTTTTATTTAATTGTGGGCGTGTCAGTGGGCGGATTTTGAAAATTTTATGTCCCAATCAGTTTTATGGGCCATAGATCATATATAAAAAATTTCAGCTCTCTAGCTCAAAATTCGATTTTTTCCAAAATTTTGTTTTTTTGAGTTTGTGGGCGTGTCTGTGGGCGGATTTCAAAAATTCTTAAACTTGATTATTTCGGGACCCTAGAGAGTATATGGTTAAAATTTCAGCTCTCTAGGTCCAGTTTAAAGGCCTAATTTTTGCCGACGGACGGACGGACGGACGGACGGACGGACGGACGGACGGACGGACGGACGGACATGGCTAGATCGACATTACTATCGATGCTGATCATAAATATAGTAACTTTTAGGGGTCTACGGGCAATATTAAGGTATGTTACAAACTATGCGTCAAAATTAATATACCCCTAGAATAGGGTATAAAAACAATGTGGTTTAGCTTTAATAGCAAATCAAGAGTCGACACATTGTCTGGAATAGGAGTGGAATATTTCTTTGTGAGCGATGATTGCATGGATTAATAAACATGCGTTTAAAAGGAATTTACTATTTTTGGTCCTATTACAAAATTGTACCATAAATGGTCCGTCAAAAAATCTGGAGAAAATATTTCACTACTTAAATTAACCGGCTCCCGACGCATGAAGAGTCTCTGCCCGAGATGATCCCGGGCACGCTGCTTCCAGTTGTCCAGACCAAGCGCTCTGGCATCCGCGATGGCTTGGTCTTTAAAACGGAGGTTCGATCTGCCTTGCCATCCCTGCCCCCTGGCTGGGAGTCGAACATCCTCTTGGCTGGAGCATTATTTCCCATTCGCTCAATGTGGCCGAGCCAAAGTAGTCGACGTGATTTAGCTTTTTGTGCAATCTACTTGCGATTTCGCAACTAATCCCATAAACACTATTTGATTTGGAGTAGGTCCAAGGGCAAATTGTTGAAAACGGCACCAATGGAAAGTGAAATAACGCCAAATTGACCTTATTTCATTGTAACATCATTTGGTGAGAAATAAGATCCAACTTTTACTTTTGGGAGTTATGTCCCACTTAAGTGAGACATAAGTCACAAAAGAAAAAGTTGGGACTTATGTCCCTGCGCCCTAAGAGCTTCGGACTAAATGTCAACAAAAACAAGAAGACACAAAATACCGCACTTTAATCTCCCGAAACTTGATGGAGTGGAACTGTCCCTTGTGGACAGTGCGAAGTATCTGGGCGTAATCGTGGATAACAAATGGCGTATAGCGACCTCTTTATTTGTAAAAGAACAATAGGCAAAACTTGGGGCCTGAACCCCGCCATGGTACACTGAATATATATAGTGGCGGTTATCCCCATACCAACATATGGCTCACTTGTGTGGTGGAGGGCAACTAACAAAAGAACCATAAACCATAATTGGAAAATTAGCGACGGTGTAGAGAACGCAGCCATTACAGGCGCTCTCCGTACTACTCCCACGGCAGCACTGGACACTTTTCTCCACCTTATCCCGCTAGATTTAAAAATAAAACAACTTGCTGGCATTAACGCTTTGCGCCTCACAAATTTGGGCCAGTTTAAGGAATGCAGTTTTGGGCACCGCAAGATCTTAACTGATGTGCTACCCGGAAATCCTATACTGACAGATAAAATGTCCTTCTTGGTCGACTTCGACATCCTGTATGATGTATCAAATTCGGGAAGGGAAGAATGGCAAAGAGATGCAGTCACAATATCAAATGAGGTTGCTATCTACACTGATGATTTTAAGACAAGGGAGGGAACGGGTTCTGGCATCTTTTCTATTGATGCAGACTTGAAAGAGTCAATACTACTCCCGGACACAAGCAGTATCTTCCAATTGGAAGTTCTGGCTATTTTAAGGGCGGAAGAGATAGTGCAAATGGCATCAATGTCCGGAAGTGATATCACCATCTGCATTGATAGCCAGGCGACACTTAAGGCACTGGAATCTGTAAACATTAATTCTTAGACAGACAGAAACTATCTCACAATGCTAAAAGCAGTATGCAGGCATAACCGAGTAAGACTGTGCTGGGTACCGGTACACAGCGGTATAGAGGGGAATGAGCAAGCCGATGAGCTGGCGAAAAAGGGAGGGGAACTGGAGAGTAGTGGAGTTGTTTACACCAAACCACCCCTTGGCGTTATCAAGGGCATAATTGGTGAGAAGATCTTGAAAATGGCGTACCTAAGATGGCAAAATTTAGAGGTGTACATGGTGTCTAAAGCGCTATGGCCGCATTTGGACAAGGAAAGATCTAGGGATATTCTCAAATTGAGTAGGGAACAGCTTAGACTAGTAGTTGGGATTGTGTCGGGACACTGTCTCCTAAGGAAGCATGCTAGGCGGCTTGGACTGGTAGATGTGGATACATGCAGGTTCTGTGGAGACCTGCAAGCCGAGGAAGACATAACGGACATACTATGAGAGTGCAAGTTATAGCACGGAATCGTATGAGGTTTCTAGGAGGGTCATTCTAAGAGGAATTAGGGGAGTTGAGTGGCACAGACCACAGGAAGCTGGTAAGGCTAGAAGATTGGATGTTTTCTTAGGAAAAGTGTTTAGGTTTTTCTCCTTTTAAAGTTTTTGATTTAATCGGTTCCTAAGGGATCGCGATAGGCCCTTCTGGTGCCTACTGCTGTATGCAAACTACATACCCCTTTTTTTAACCTAACCTAACCTAAGTACAATAACAACTAAGCCTATACAAGCTCACTTATAGCTCACGATAGTTATCCCCGCTAAGTCCTTCAGCGGATATAGATCAGTGCTTCCAAACACCATTTTCTACGTATTCTGATAATTTTTGTTATTGAATGTCAAAACTTTGAAATTTCTCACCTGCTGAACTGACACATACGCCCAAATTTTACTTCCTGGTTAAGTTTTATTTTTACCAAAAAAATATTGACAAGTGGTTTGGAAATGGCAGCGGTCATTTCCAAACCACTTGTCCTTTAAGGGTCAACTTTATACTTTCAAGTTGCAATTATATTGGCCTACACAGGGGTATAATTAGATTTCTAACCTGAGTAATATTTTGGAATTCAATTTTCAGGTTCATAATGGCCTGGAAAAAACAGCCGAAACGTCAAATGACAGCCAGCATAGTGCTGCCAAGTCACAGTCGAGCGTTTTTTCTTCCCTTTTTAACTAAGCCTATATTGTGATTGAAAATGTGACTAGGGTTACCATTACTAACACAATTTCGAATCGAAGACTTTTGATTACATATTTTGTTTTGTGTTTGCGTTCGGACAACAATCTATCATTGGGGTGGGGCCAAAATCGGCATTTCTAAAGGGTCTTTCATTAAGGACTTGACAACTTCTTTTTTAAATAAAATGCAAACTACTTGAGATATCTAAAAAAAATGTATTGGCTTGAATTATTACCAACAATTTATAAATGGAATTGGACTTCGTTTATATGTCCACCACGGAAACGTATGCAGCGGTCGATACGTTGAACCCAATTTTCGATGACACGGCCGCACATTTCGACCGATACGGCTGCTGTTTCTCGTTCAATATTGGCTCTGAGCTCCTCTAACGTCGCCGGCTTGTTCGCAGAGACCAATGATTTAATGTAGCCCCATAAAAAAAAGTCTAGAGGCGTTAAATCACACGATCAAAAAACGGGTATGTTTCTCGAGATAACACGTTGACCGAACTGAGACTTCAATAACTCGATTGTTGCAACCGCTGTGTGGCTTGTGGCACCGTCTTGTTGGAACCACATATCACCGATGTCCAATTCATGCAATTGCTCAAAAAAATAACGTTCCAACATGTCTCTGCAGCGAATACCATTTACCGTAACGAAAAAAAACGGCCCAATGACGCCAGCGGCAAGGAAACCGGACCCAACAGTGACTTTTTGCGGATGATGTGCCGTTTCATGAAGCACATGCGGGTTCTCACCTGTCCAGTAACGCATTCTTTGCTTATTGACGAAGCCGCTTAACCAAAAATCCGCTCCATGGCTGAAGATGATTTTGCGATGAAATTCTTCATTTTCTTCCATCATGTCCTAATTCGAGAACGTACTCGCTTCATATGATCAAGTGGCTTTAGTTCTTGAGTCAGCTTAATCTTGTTAGGGTGTAGGCCAAGATCCTTACGCAAAATTCGCCATAATGTGGTCTGGGAGAGGCCCAATTCTTGAGAACGCCGTGAAATTTACTAATTTGGCTGGTGTCTGACAGACGCTCCTCCACACTCCGTGAAAAACGTAGTCTCACTGGCACGGCAACATCAAGCATCGAATATTCTGACTCAAATTTTTTCACCGGACTATTAATTGCTTGTCTAATGGGGAAAGAATTACGGCCGAAAACTGGCGCTAACGCTTTTAAAGTTGCGACCACCGACTCGGAATTTGGGTAGTAAATTTTAAATTTTTATAAACATAAAATGTTGACTTTACTGAATATTTTGACATTGACAGTTCGGTAATCGGTTTAAGGGTGCATTCACACTGAAAGTTTGAAGTTGTCAAGTCGCTAACGAAAGACCATTTATAAAAAAAACAAGAACCTTAATTCCTTGCAGAAATAATTTAGCCTTCCTGTCCTATCGCTATGCCAACATGCATGTTCCTTTGTACATATATTTAAACAAATCCCTGTAAATAAATACCAGATCAAGATAAAACGAATTGCCATTGTAAATATATCCGTCATCATCAGCTACTCAGAGATAAGCGTAAGTTTTCATTTGCCTGGCTTGTGGCTTGTTAACTCTCTAAGTACTTCAGCATTTGTTGGACCTGCTTGCATATCTTGTAACAGAACTATGAACAATCATCATTAGTTTTTCTTGCGGTACAGCTTCGAGGTCTCTATTGCAGATAATAATCTCTTGTGCAAACGAAGAATCAAATCCAACAGTTTCTCAGGAGTACCATGTCCTTTGTAAGATGATAGACGTGGAGGAGAATTTTATAGAGGTAACCGCCCTCGGAGATGAATTAGCTATGAACGTTATCAAAATGTGGATGAAGACAGCTTGTCGCGACTTGAATAACTATCAGTGGCGTCTGGTGGCAAATGCCATCAGCAAATGTTCGTTACCAATTTTTGTGAAGCTTGTCTTTGCAGAGATTTGTCGTTGGCGGAGCTATACACGTCCTCAGGAGACACATCTGGCATCGACTGTAATGGATTCGATTATGATGTTATTCGAGCGAATTGAAAAGCAGCACGGTAGAATTTTGGTATTCCATGCGTTAGCCTATATTACAGCAGCTAAATCCGGATTGTCTGAGAGCGAATTGGAAGATTTGATTTCATTGGACGATAAGGTTTTGGACGATGTCTATCAGTATCATATGCCGCCGGTGCGAAGGATTCCCCCTCTGTTGTGGACACGTATTAGAAATGATCTTCCCAACTACTTGAGTGAGAGAGAGGCCGATGGAGTTAACGTTATGAACTGGTATCACAGACAGTTTCGAGATACTGCTAAGGAGAGATACTTTAAGAATATGAATATGGCAATGTATTTTCATTCGATGATTGCCGACTACTATTTGGGTATTTGGGGAGGTGGAGTTCCGAAGCCCTTCAAGTTTACTGAGATCCAGAGGCATAGGTTGATTTGTCTAAATAATTTGGCTTACCTACGCTTTGAGTGACTAAAATTAATTTCAATTTGTTTTCATAGGTTTAACCTGGCCGATAAGGAAGGATCAGCTGATCGGAAGGTACCAGTTCAACCGCTCATGTTTTCGAGTAAAGATGGCTCTGTTACACGCTACAACCTTAGGAAGGCAAGTAGATTCTTTAGGTTGGAAATGCATATGCACTAAATCCGGCCAGAACGGTTGTTGTTTGCCTTAAATATCAAGGATAAGTCAAGCTCTTAGCAAAACAAAAGCTGTAACAATATCGGCGTCTGGGTTTTATGTAGATAAATCCTTAAAATTGATTTTTTTTTTCATTTTTAGTTCGGCGAACTTCCATTCCATTTTGTTCGCTCACGCCGTTTTAAGGATCTCTTTGTTCATGTGCTTTTCAACTACGAGTGGTTGCATGCTAAACTATCCAGTTGTCCTTTACAAGCCGTATTAGCCGATTTCGAAGACGCATCCGCAAATACTGACGATAAAGAAGCCAAACGTCAGCTAATGCTGGTTGCGGATGCTCTTCGTTTAGGAGGCGCTATTCTAGCTATATACCCAAATATGTTGGCACCACAATTGGTAGGACGTTTGCTACCTGAGATCGGAGGAAATGAAAACATTAAGATGCTTCTGCGAGCTTGTGATCGATGTGGACCGAAGGACTGCTCATTAATCCCAGTAAATCATTGTCTA
Organism: Portevinia maculata; assembly: GCA_949715645.1. Taxonomy (NCBI): domain Eukaryota; kingdom Metazoa; phylum Arthropoda; class Insecta; order Diptera; family Syrphidae; genus Portevinia; species Portevinia maculata. The sequence continues at coordinate 135,446,532 of OX454528.1, read as the reverse complement.
CACACCCCAGGTGGACCATTGAAGGTGCGTATTTCTGGATGTTTTGAAACAATAAATTATTTTTATTCTTTTCTAGTATTCCCTAGAGGGTCATCAATTCGCAGTCTTCGCATTTTGTCTTACTAGTGACTTTCGATATATGGTCTCGATTTCAACACATTTTATCACATTTGACCTTTCGACATCAGATTTAACTAGAGACGTTAACCCCGGGATAGAAGGGATAATGCAGCAGCTAGTTTTGAGTCCAGATAACAAATGGGCAGCTGCCTACTCGAACAACAACCAAACGGTTTTGTTAAACACACTATCAAGTGAATTTGTTGTGATTGAAAATCCTTTTGAAGATCATCATCAGATTACTGGATTGTATCTGTTGAACCATAGGTAATAATTCAAATGTATTAGACCATCAATTAACTTCATTTTGTCACCTCAGTTTGCTTTTATATTTCACGAAACAGCGCTGTTTTGAATTATCGCACAAATTTGCTGATGGCATGAATGAGAATATCATTTATAGAAGCTATACCAGATGGTATTTTCCCATTAATTCTGAAGAGGCGTTCCTCTACGCTGGCAAAACCGCTGCAAGCTTTTCTATCTATTTTACGAATTCTGTGTAGATGGAAAACTACATTTGTACAGCCCGTGCCAAAAAAGATGTGTCTTCTTGTCCATCCAACTACCGATCAATTGCACTCATGTCCCTTTTTCCCAAAGTCACGGAAACGCTGATTAATAAATTGAAAGTTATTACACCTTATTGACCGCAAAAATCGTAATAAAAAGAAGTAAAAACTAAAAACAAAACCGAAAAACTTTTATGTTTGAAATTTTGATTTATCACGTATACATTTCGGTTCTCAGCTGCGGAACCATCATCAGCGAGCGACAATTAAACAATTACAAAAGAGATTAGGTACATATACTATGCATAGTTAAATAAGTTAAGTTAAGTTAAACATAGTGAAGAGAGTGACAGAACAGTTTCTAATTTTTCTTCTTTAATAAGTTGAACAGAAGAGAATCAATTGGTCCAGCTTCCAAATTCATCAAGTTGTCGTTCAAGTGGATATGTATTGACTCATAGGCATCTAGTTTGTGTGGTTTGTTTGCATTTTTGATGAGTCGGAAATAATTGTCAAATGATGTAATTGTATGTGGATCTGCATTACTTGGGTCAAATATGTGTGCTGCTATAGCTTTGTCGATCTCGTTCTCTGATTAATAGTCAGGTCATGAAATATCTCGAATCACGGAAGCTCTTAAATGACTGGCAGTACGGCTTTCGTTGCAAACAGTTCACGGGTTGATGGTGGTGTAGGCTGTAATTATGCTTTTTAATAACATCGGTCAAAATATCCCCTAAAAATATCCTTTAGAATACTCGTATATTAGTTTTCTGAGTCGAAGAGGTTTCCAGAGTTTTAAACCCTTTTACTCGCGAAGCTGCCCACTCCGGTACTATTATTATATCAACGAGTCGAAGAGGAGTCCAGAGTTTAAATTTTTGTAAGTCGAAGAGTTGTCCAGAGTTTAAAGCCTTTTTTACGGGAAGCGGGCCACCCAGGTACTACGAGTATTATGCGATCAGCGAGTCGAAGAGGTGTCCAGAGTTTTAATTTTTGTGAGTCGAAGAGGTGTCCAGAGCTTAAAGCCTTTTACCCGCGAAGCGAGGAACCCATGTACTATTATAGTATCCACGAGTCGAAGGGGTGTCCAGAATTTTAACCCCTTTTACCCGCGAAGCGGTTCACCCAGGTGCTATTATGCTATCCACGCGTCGAAGAGGTGATCAGAATTTTAATTTTTGTGATTCAATGAGGTGTCCATAGTTTAAAGCCTTTTAACCGCGAAGCGGGCCAGTCCGGTACTATTAGGTATGGGATCCACGAGTCGGAGAGTAGTCCGAAATTGTAATTTTTCTGAGTTGAAGAGGTGTCTAGAGTTTTAAACCCTTTTACCGGGGAAGCTGCCCACTCCGGTACTGTTATGGTATCAACGAGTCAAAGAGGTTTCCAGAGTTTAAAGCCTTTTACCCGCGAAGCGAGCCACCCAGGTACTATTACCAACGAGTCGAAGAGGTGTGAAGAGTTTTAATTTCTGTGAGTCGAAGAGGTGTCCAGAGCGTAAAGCCTTTTACCCGTGAAGCGGTCTACCCAGGTACTATTATGGATATCAACGAGTCGAAGAGGTGTCCAAAGTTTTCATTTTGTGAGTCAAAGAGGTGGCTAGGGTTATAATATTTGTGAGTCGACGAGGTTGCCAGAGTTTAAATCCTTTTACCCGCGAAGCGGGCCACTACGGTACTATTACGGTATCAACGAGTCGAAGAGGTGTCCAGAGTTTGAAGCTAGGAAGCTAAAATTTGGAATATATACTCTCTTATTTACTTACTTAACGGGTTCCATCCTCTGCAATCCCGGGCGATCTGCTTTCAGTTATCCAGACCGAGCGCACTGGCATCCTCGATGGCTTGGTCTTGAAAACGGAGGTTCGGCCTTCCTCTTGAACCTGGACGATGGGAGTCAAAGATCCTCTTGGCTGGAGCATTACTGTCTATTTGCTTAATGTGGCCAAGTCAATGAAGTACACGTGATTTAGCTTCATTGACTTCATCCACATCTTGGTACAGCTCATAGATTTCGCGGTTATGTCTTCTTGCCATTCACCCTCCTCGCAAACAGGACAAAATATCCGACGTAGAAGTTTTCGTTCAAAAGAATAGTTAGCTCCCTGTTCCTATTCCTCCAGTACTCGGCTACATAAATCAGAACTGTCAATATTAAGGTTTGATAGAGCATGCATTTTGTTCTTTGAGTGAGGACTTTTGAACCCATTTGTTTGGCCAAACCGAAGAAGCCACGTAAGGTAATTATCCGTCGGATCTCCATTAAGGTTTAATTTGTGGAGTTGATGTTTACTATCATGTAGGTGAACTCCTTAACTACCTCTAAGTTATTGCAATGAACAGTGACGTTTTGTCCTAGGCGGTGGACAGATGTTTGTTTGTTTGTTGGTAGCATGTATTTAGTATTTTCTTGTCCTCATCAACTTCAACCCAGGGAATGGCCGATGATGTTGATATCGTTAGCATACCCCAGTAGGTTGGCGGATCTATTGAAAATAGGCCTTGCGTGTTGACACCTACCGTGGGCAATATTTTTTCCAGAACAAGATTGAAGAAGTCACATGATAGCGCATCCCATTGCTGAGATCGTTTTTCGTTTTTAGCAATTCCTCCATGCAAAGTATTCTGCCTTCGCCTAGTCCACTTTTTAGGAACGTTTTTTTACAAAAACATTGTTTTTTGCATTACGGAGACCATATCCTTCTTAACCTACTTTCCGACCTTATTTTAATTTTCGCCACAGCTACTTTTTATCTGATAAGAATAGAAAGAGTATATCCAACAGTCCTTTTTTATTTCCTTATGTTTCTTCATGACTTTAACCCACAACTGTTTAAGCTAATGAGCACTAGTACCTGTCTCCTTCTCTCCCCTTTTGCCTTTCCGCTCGTGCTGTGTTTTAAACATTGTTGGGATATTCAAAACCACTCGTGCACCAGTAAACCTTCGAAATATCGAATATCTGCAGACCACTTATATTTATGATTTTTTACTTTTCAGTCTTTTTGTCAACACCAAGCTGAAGTGGGCTCGCTTCGATATGAGAGGTAATCTCATCAAGGAGTTCCCTGCACCAAGTGACGCATCTGAATGGGAAATCTTAAGTATTACACTTACCGTCTTTAACCTTGAAGAACTATCATAAGGTCGTTCCACTTCTAGGTATGGAATTCCTTACAATTGACGACTACAATATAATTTACTGGACAGGAACTATAAGCGAAACAAGGTTGCGCCTAGACTCCGCAAGAGGCGAAAATCGAAGCGATCCACTTCTGTTCCATAGTGCAATGGTGATTAATAAACCTCGAAACCGGATCTACTGCTGTAAAACGGAAAATAATTATCAAGTAAGCTATATCATTTTGGAATCGATCTTTGTCAAAAAAAAATTACACTACTTATGGACTACATTAAATAGGTTAGCGTTTTCGAATTCGATTCTGATCCCGATAATGGCTCTATTGCTTGGAATTTTCGAGAAGCTCTACCTCGCTTTGAAAACGATGACAAGGAAATGCTTTTGCAATTGCGTCTAGATCAAACCGATCGAATGTTACTCGGTACTGCTGGCAAGGGATTCGTTGTATGGGATTTTGGTGAAGATGGATCTCGAATCGATGAAAATGCAATATATCTAGCACTGCCGCATGGTGTAAGAAACATTGCAACCAAGATGATGCAATCTAACTCATTCATGATCAGTTCACGACTCAACTATGCAGTAGCCGGTGTCAGGAAAAATCTATACGTTTGGTGCTTACAGTCAAAACAACTGACTAAGGTCTTAGATGCACATTTTGGAAGAATCATCCAATTGGAAGCATTGACTATTGGAAATTGGAACAGTGTTATTACTTCGTCCATTGATCGATCAGTCAAGGTTTGGAATATAAACAATATTTTCGAGAAGGTACATGTGATTGATCGACATGAACTTCAGATCGATAGCATAAGGTATGATATTAATTGAGCTATTGCAGAGTTTAGCAAATGTTCTTTTACTCAATCAATCTGTTTGCAGTCTATCTTTAGTGAATTTGGCTGTCACGGTCACGCGTAGCTGCGTTGGAGTTTGGGAAACTCGATCCGGTCGCCTTCTAGCCAAGTTGGCTGATAGTCCGTTGGGTGCTATTGTTACTCACGCTGAAATCACACCCGATGGAAAGTACATCATTTCGTCGGAGACTGGAAAGTTACTCATTTGGAATAGAGTCTCCGAGCAAGTCATATACCGTGATGATCAACCAGGCATTCAACAAATAACCTTTCTAGAGGATGGCGCCAAGGCGATGATTGTATCGTGCCCGAATATTAATCAAAAGGATGGTGATGATGGAAATCGTCTAACAGCTATCACTACAATGAGATCAATTCCATATGGCAACATTTTGTTTCGTTTTGAGTTCCCAATTCGACTCATACCCGGAATACCATTTCGACAGTCGGTGATTTCGGCAGATGCAGCTCACATTATCGTTTGCACTGTGGACAAGTCAAATAAGGATTGCATAGCAGTCTACAATGCTGCGACTGGTAGTCACGTTTCAAAGATCCTGCTTAAAGGCTGTTCAATTAAGGTTGGTTTTGCACTCAAATTGATTTTCTTTGACACATTTTTAACTTCGTCTATAGGAAGTCATATCTCTGGTTCCAATGCCACATAAAGTCCAACAAGTTGCAGTGATAAGCAGTGAAAAAGGCAGCATCATGGATATTAAAAATAAGAAGCACATTCGTTCCATTCCCAAATGGGGTGGTAACATCACCAAAGATGGAAAATTTGGCCTTTATGCTCCGACTAGAGGAGGTTTGGAGCTTCTAGAACTTCGCAAAGGCACTACAGTGAAAACGTTTATTCCAAAAGTTGCAGAGGGTGTATTTTCTGTCATTTGCCTTTTCACAGAAAACGATGAATACGTTTGCTACTATCACAGCGGTCGTAAGACTATTCGAGTATTTCGAACGGGCGACACTGAAATGATTGCTAACTATCGACTTCAGGCTGAGTTAACTGCGATAAAAAGCACCAAGGACGGCCAATGCTTGGTGCTTGGTACTGTGGACGGATGTATGTCAGTTCTGGCTATAGTTGATCCAACCAAAGAAGCAATGATTGACTACTTAAACGGATTGCCTTCTCGTGATGAAAGTTGGAAGATTAAGTTAGCTAAAATGAAGGCAAGGGTTATGTTTAAAGCTGCTATAAGAGTAACCATGGTTTCAATACGGTTTGGTGGTCACAAGGATAATGATGAAGAAAGTGAAAGTATTGAAGGAAATGAAGAGACAGCCGGCAATAATGAAACCGAAACAAATACTCAGATAATGGTAACGGCTTAGAAGAAATGTTTGGTAAATTGTATGTTATTAGTAATGAATGTTAATATCAAATAAATTATGCTTTAACGTTTGGTAGTTTTATTTCCTTTGTTTGCGTAGTTGAGCTTGTGAAAGTAATAATGAACAAATATTGGACATGATAGGTTATTAAATTTAATGAAATATGTTCGTCCATTCATGTTTAATGGACTTTTATTTATACAACTTAATTTATATAAATTATGTTGTTTTCTTATAATACTCATTTTATTACTGAATTGAGATTGAAATAAATTTAAACTGTCTTAGGACATTGTTATATGATTTTCCGTTTATTATTACTTTATTTGAATAAGTAAATAATCACCCTTATTACGAGTGGCGTTTTGTGACGTTTTAGTTTCGGTAATCGGTATTACGGGAGCGAAGCGCCTCGAGTGTCGTTTTATTTATATTCCACATAGGTACGTTCCACAGAAAAAAAATGGACACTTAAATGGCACAAAACCGCCACGAACCAAAAAACGACAAAAGTCAATCAAATAAAACGCCACACGTAAAAAGGGTGAATTATATGCCAGTTATGGGTAAATTCGGAAACGCATCAATGCACAATTTATGCCCAATTAGCCCCGCCACACGTTCATTAACGCAAACATTTTGCATTACTGGAAAGGCATTACGTTCATTTTTGCAATGTTGCGCTAACTGATGCGCTAATGTCAAAGCATCACGAAAATTGCCGATGCATTCAATAGAGCACTTCGCGAAGCTATTTCATTCTGAAATGCCGAATCTCTTTCTTAAACGTCAAAAACAAAAACTTTACGATGCAACTTCAGTACCTAAATTGCAGAAATCGTAAGGAGAAATCATTGCAATTGTAAATTAAGTGTATATTTAAGTGAAATAGTGCTGACATGGTGTAGCGGTTAGTGCGTTGGTCGTTGCCCGTGCGGAGCAGGTTCAATCCCCATGGCGAACAACAACTTACGCCACCCATTAAAGAGGAGAAACGAATAACACCTTATTTCTCCAAGCTCTACCAAAGAGAGGATTTCTGCCTGGCAGTACAATGGACCGTTACCGAGTCTGAGTGCTCTGGGATTTGGATTTCCTTTTTTTATAAAATATTTTTAAAAGAACAAAAAATCAATAGGCGCAGCGGCATCGACGCATACGAATCAATACATATATAGACATATCCGATAATTTGATATAATATAATGTAGTTACTTCATTCATCTCCGCAGGAAGCTGGGACATAATTATCCCGGCTCTGTTGGAGCATAGACCTTGTTCTAGCCCTTAGGATATGACGAATTATAACCTTATTATTAGTTCAATGCACTTTACAAACATAACGTTCAAACTGCTTGTATTTATATATACGTTGAAAAATAACAAATCTTTGTATAAACAAAACACACTTCACAACCAGGAAACATAGGATGTAGTGACACAAATTACTTAGCAATTGCTTTAAATCCAATCAGTAAGCTTACGTTTAAATACCACAAAGCTTGAATCATCCCTTATTGTAGTTGGTAAACTATTATAAAATGTTAAGCCCGTGTACATCAGGGAACTATTCGTTCGACTGAGGTTACATCTGCTCGACCTGAAATTATTTGAGTTTCTCAGATTATATGGCTGAACATCACTAACATTTACTAGATTGGCCCGCAAGTATTCGGGAGCGTTTTGTTTTTTTATTTTATAAATACACACCATCGCACTAAATATTAATCTTTGCTCATCATTCATCCATTTTAATGTGCTAAGCATCACTCGAATTGGGGTATATACACTACACTTCGAAATTGCCCGCATAGCTTTGTTCTGCACCTGTTGGAGTCTATTTTATATTTTGTTGGCTAGCATACAAAATTGATGAACTTGGAACCCGAACCAATTGATTTGCATTTATTCCATATTATAAGAAAGAATAGCATGTTTTTAGTGTCTTTTTTCGTTAATTGTTGTCCTCCTCTTTATTGTTGTTGTCCAAACTTTATTCAGCCTCGTTGTACGCTTTGTTTAACTTTCGCTCGCTGATGATGGAACAATCAGTTGAGAACAAAAATGCATGTTTAAATAAAAATTGAAAATTCACCATCAACATTGGTTTCTTTGTTTAATTTAATTTTTATTACGATTTTTGCGGTCTATAAGGTAGCCAACTAATATCTCATTATCCAAAGCACAAACTTTGGCTATTATTCGCGAATAAAACTGCGTAAATTAAATCTAGCTGTATCCTTTAAGAAATTAGCATTGAGTCCCATTTTCATTGAAACCATTCAATCGTTTCATCTTTCACTTCATTCCATTCTGTAAACAGTTCCGATTCCAATTTGTTAGAATCTTTTAAAAAATAACCATGTGTAATTAAATTAAAAAGCCAATTTGTTTTAAAATCATTTATATTTTATTTTTGTTTTAGTATAAATTAAAAGATGAAAAAGTAAACAAAAGAAAATAAGTCTTAACAATACAAGTATAAAAAGAAAAAAACATGAAACGAGACCATTCATTTATCTAAATTTGTTTCGCATTGCAAATGACGACGCACCCACTCTTCATCGAGCAAAGAGACAAAGGATGAGCACAACAAATAAATGATATATATAAAATAAAATTAGTACATATTTGATTCCTAAAAATCTAAATGAATTTGTTTGATGATGATTATCGTTCTGTTGTTTAAATTTGATGAAATTAATTTGTTTAGTGAAGATTATTACGATTGTATTTATTAATTAAAATTGGAATTATGTATATTTTTTTTTTATTTTTTATAAATTAAAAAAAGATAACGTTTAACAATTTAATACAAAAAAAAAACTAAACGTGTTTTCTACTCAAGCAAATTAACAAATACTATATAGTATGTATATATATGTGTATGGGAGAGTTGAGATGGATGGATGGATGGATGTGTATTACTCTGATTTGTGTGGTAACAAACTTTTAACAGAAACATAAAATTTAACATGCAAGTAGTGAGTTATGCAGTATTGTTTTTATTCCTTTAACATTATTCAACAAAGTGCTTTTATTTAATAAATATTTAAAACGTAAGTTAAAAAAGAAGTGTATTTAAAAAATGTTTAATTTGGTAACGGAACTTATGCATTGCTGTTTATAGTTTTTTTTTTGTCTTTCTTTTCAAAATGTCTCATTCTTTTTGTAAAACAAAATTTAAATACTCTCACTAACATGGTAATAAATATCAGCAGGTTAAGTAGTTTTGTTTATATGATGTAGGTTTATGTTTTTTTGTTTTCCTGTAGTTTTAATAAATATATTTTGTTTCATTATATATTTGTTTGGTTTTTTTTTATTGAGTTTTGACTTATAATGTATCTCTCTGTTATTGACACATTTGTGTAACCACTGTTGTAGATAATAGTTGGCGGATTTAGCTTTGCCGCTGCTGTTTAATTTGGGCCAATTTAGCTTGGATGTGTTGCAGGCGATTCGGGGAAAGTTCAGGCTTCTTAAAATGAATGTTAAAAATTATTTTAATGTACGAGTATTATTAAAATATATTGTGCTTACATCCTTGCGAATTAGTGAGACTTTTTGTGACATTTGATTTAAATTTAAATTTTCGTCAGCGACTTTGTTATCCATCATATGTCCACCCATTTCGGGACTACGATGTGGGCCGAGGTTAGCTTTAGCTCTCAGATGATTAAGTCGGTCCATCCAAAAATCGGGATCAGCCTTGTCTCCTCCGCCCATGCTGAGGTTACTGCCAGTCGATGCTTGATGGAAATTTGAATCTTTTAAAAACAACGATTTTCATTAGCATTTTGAAGACAGTTAAGTGATTTATTTAATTTTGAAAAAAACCTCATAACGCAGGACCCGTTACTCGTGTTCATGTCAAACTTTGCATATTTAAATATTCGCGAGTGAATAAATTGAAAATTAAAGTTAATGACGTTTGCCCGATACACACGAAAGGAGAGCCTCTAACCTGCTCCAACGATAGAGGCATCAGTCTCTTCAACATTGCATATAAGATCATATCTGCTGTACTGTTTGAACGCTGTCGGCAAATTTTTGAGAAGCTTCTCATGACAATTGATACTCTTGGATGTCTGTCAGACGTTCGCAAGAGGTGGGGCAGGGGAAAAAACTCTTGATGTTACTTGGCCCCGGCGGGAATTGAACTGGGGACCTTTCAATTAGTAGTCCGACACACTAACCACTGCGCCCAAAAAGCTAAATCACGATATAATGCTCCATCCAAGAGGATATTCGACTCACAGCTCCAGGTTCGAGAAGGTAAGGAAGATTGAACCTCCGTTTTAAAGACCAAGCCATCGCGGATGCCAGAGCCCTTGGTCTGGAGAACTGGAAGTACCGTACCCGAGATCGCAGAGGATGGAAGGTTGTTTCACGAGACTCTTTACGGGTCGGGATCCCGTTAAGTAAGTAAGTTAGTAAGTAAGTAACCGCTGTTTATTTGGCCTAAGAAGGCAGCTGACTAGTAAGTCGTTGTCAAGAAACACTAAGGGGGCTCTATATAAAACCCTCATCATCCCAGTCGTGCTCTATGGCGCAGAAGCATAGACGTTAGCAAATGCGTAAAGGATGAAGATCTTCTTGGTCGTTTCGAAAGCAAAACTCTTCGAGTGATTTTCGATTCCGTTTGCTTTCACGGGCTTTGGATGAAAAGATTGAACAGCGATTTCTACAAGCTGTACACAGAAATCGACCTGGTCAGAAAAGTATCAGTCGACTTAGACGGTTAGCTAATGGACACACAAGTTTACGGGGACCTCAGCCAACTTGGAGTGCACAACTTGAGGCGGTTAGCCAAAGATCGGACTAAATGGAGAGGCGTGTTGGTTGAGGCCTAGGTCCACCCCGGACTATAGCGAAACCTAAGTAAGTAAGTAACAAGTTAATTACGCCAATAGTTTATCGTGGATTTAGCTAAATCTGAATTATGTACTTTTTAATTGAGGGGAAATAAATTGGACCTTAGAGGGGTAAAATATTAGCAAAAGAGAGACGAGAAGTTGCATCATTTGTTAATGAACATTTTTGTATGGCCAGTGTTCATGTCAATAGCCACCCTCACAGCGTGTCAAGTCAATACCACGAATGTGTTCCCCTCTTTTATAAGATTCATAACTTCCTACTATCTATTTCCCCGGAGAATTATTCCCATTTAGTAATCTGATATACATTGCTGACTAGAGACACATTCCGGTCGATATGTATTCAATAAAACCTTGAACGTGTTTGCATAGCACAGGTACTTACCAAATTTATTGTCACCATTTGTAGTTGATTGAGTCTGTCCTTGTGTTCGTTCAATTTCAAGCAGACCATCTTCGATGTATTTCTGGAAACTAGGACTAGCCCCTTTTAAGAAAGTAACCACATCGATTTCTGGATTCTTAATCTGAAATGAAAGTCGTTTATCCTACGATCGCGTTTCTAGCTTCCATTTCAACCCACCTTAAATTCATAAAGCTTTTTTAACCCCTGCTGACTAGTTTCTTTATCGGAAATCAATTTGAATATTTGAGACATTGCCTCATGGGCATGACTTGAGATTCTCTTTCCTTGAATATCTTTAGCCGACGATGAGCGTTGTGGTGAGGCGCCGGGTATGTTACCATCTTTCTGAAGGTTCTAAATAAAAACAGTGTGAATTAACTGTAATAATCCTGCAACTTGTACCAGAAATCACCTTTAAAATCCTAATAAGATAAGCATGCAGTTCTGAATGCATGGGAATTTTATTCAAGTGCTGTAGGATAGAGTTGCCCTTGATTTTTGCCATATTATGAATTATCGTCTTAACAGTTCGCAATGGAGTATCTGATGGCCGCTGCTGCCACCAAGCGCTGGGCAATGCCAACATAAAGTCGTGCACTTCATACAAAACTGCATCGTAATCGAGTTCATTTGATCGTTCTGGCATCGTTTTTACATTGCGCCAAATGCATTTCATTAGAAGATCAGTAAACTTGGGTAGACCCGCACTAGGACACGTTTCTTTCAGAAGACGTATCAGAGCACTGCAATTAGATATTAGTTAATAATAGAAACGAAATTAAAATACAAAAAAACAACTGACCAATTCAAATTAGTGAAATTTGTTTTGTCAAGAATTTTTAAGCAAATTCCGTTTATCACTTTCGTATACTGGCCGTCATCACCGTTGTTCAGCTTTTGATCAGCCATTAATCCTAGCAATACGGACATAATATTTTTTAAGCATGGAATGCTTAGTGTCTTGCCGAGAGTTTTTGAATTGAAGAATGCATATGTGATGGCAAGCAGAGGTTGATACATTATCAATGACTCCGTCAGCGGTTGTTGGGAGAGATTCTGTGAGGGGTATTATATTATTTGTGAAAGGTAACTATAAAAAAAAATGTGATGATGTTTCTTACCTTAAATTGTGCCAGCACACTTTGTATGAACAATTCTTCATAGTCCCTCAGTACCGCTTGTTTCTCTGGAGATTCAATAATATCTGTTAGCTCATTCAATGCCGCTCGAGCGGTTATTGAATCTGGATTCGCTATCAATTTGATAACTTTGATCAGATTGGGGTCGAGTTTGGGTAAGGCGTCGGCCAAACTGTAAGTGAATTCTTAATTTAGTTACAACTGGGCGTTATTTTCTAACTACTTACTTTGGTGAATTATTTGCCGATGGCCGCTGTTGAGAATACATCTGTGGTTGTTGCTGTTGTGGGCTTAAATTGTATGCACCGTAGGGTTGTTGCCCAGCAGATGGTGGTGCTGCAGGTTGCATATATCGAGATCTTGATATCAGTTCCTCGAATTTATCTTGAGGGTAACGTAAACCGTCACGGGTTGGAATTATTTTTATAGGTTCGTAGAGCAATGAGATGTCTACGCGCGGTGGATCCGATTGTTTGATTTGATCCACCCGTACCCAATCTTTTTCAATTTCAGCGATAACATTAGGATCGAGACCGAATGGACCCGATGGTTTTAGTGGATTGCTTAACATTGTTGGCTGATCGAAAGTTCTGAAACAATTTATTTATTTATTTTTTATAAAAACAAACGCATATTTTAGGTTATCAACATAAAAAACACGAAACAGAAACAAATAAAGCAAACGAAAAACTACATACATACATCATAAGACGCACAAAAAGATAAACAAATACAATTAGTGTTTGGTATGAATAGTAATTGCCTAGGAGTGTTATTGCTTCTACAAGAGTGCACAATTAATCGTACGCAGATTAAGAACAATACTAAAAGAACATTTCAGAAAACAAAATGTACGTGCAAACCATCCACAACAGATGTATGTACATTGACATTGAACTTGCTGCATATTAGTAGACAGAGAATAATAAATAAAACGACGGCAAAAGGGAAACAATATGCACTTCTACACGACTTTGCACTTAAAGACCAAAATAATCCGATTGAATTGTTATAGTGTTCAGCAGCACAAATGCATTATTTATATCCAAATATGTACTATTTTTGGAGCTGTACGCTGAAAGGGGAATGATTTGATCAAAAGAAAAATATTGGCCATAACGTTCAAAGAATTAAAATGAAAACAACGTTAAGAAGAATATGTAAAACGTTGCAAAGTGAATATGATTATTTAGCCCTGTCGAGGTATTCAGTTGGAATGGAATTTTCTCCCAATTTTGTTCCACAGCACTTCCTTCCGAAGAAAGATCCTTATACATATCTTGATAAGACTGATTAGGTTTTGTAAATACAAATGTAATTGCAGTGCCTCAGTACTCGATGAAAGGAACGGTTATTTGCAGATCACAATTAGAGTAAAACTGAAAAAAAAAAATAATTTCACACAGGCAAAGGTCTATGTTTTCCAACAGTTGTTTGTCTGGAAAATATTCGTTTTTTTTCCCGAATAAAAGTCCTAACTACCAGTTTAATGAATGGTCTTGTTATTATTGTGAGTTTCAGAAGCAATCTTCGTTAAAGTCGGCGTAAACCAAGGAAGTATTCTAAGTCCGTTGCAGTCCTTGATTATCTACTTGAGGGAAAATGAGCACATCTAAAGTGTATCGGTCATTGTTTGGTGACGATGTAGTCTTATCATATGCAAAAATTAAATGCCCCTTCGATGAGCACTTTCTGTATGGGTGGATGCCTTGAAGGGGAACCAATATGGTATTAAACAAAAAAAGATAAGAGTGCCTGGGCTGCTCGTTTTCTCATCCACTCGGATCTTATGCCAGACAATTATTTTATTATTATTTGATTTTGAACACCAAAAACTAAAAGTTGAAATATCTACTTATACTGTTTCTCAGATCCAGATGGATGATCAGCAGCTCTTTGGTGCCACTGTGAATTCGGTCAAACTTTTGAGTAAACACATAAATATTGCAAGTCTACTTCCATGGAATTATACGCCGAAACACCTTTCCCTTTTCTCTAGAGAACAAGTAAGGCCGGAGTTTGAGTATTGCTCACATTTCTTAATCCTCTGAAAATACTCGACAGTATTCAGTTACCAGCTGCCCGTCTAGTTGATGATCCAGACTTGACATCCCATTTCCAACCACTGATTTGTCGTTATACTAACCATGAAATGTTCGAATGAATTGAATGAATTAGTTTTTTGAAACGCATCATTTGATCGTCCAACAATGCAGGCAGCTAATACGCACCATCAGGTGTACTTTGTCAACTGCCAGGACATCTGTATACAAAAGAACTTCTTTATACAAAACAAGCAAACCTTGGAATTCGTTCTCGATAGATATATTTCCAGAGCAACACAACTTACAACAATTTATGAGGAGAGCAACATTTATCTAAAAGCATATCTTGGAGCTTGTTTATTGTTATAAAGGTCAGACTTTCCTGAGACGAATTGACTGGACTGCCGTTATGCGAAACCATGGTTTTGACCCCTTTAATCCTAATCATAGCCTCAGGGTCATTAAAAGAGAAGAAGAAGATGCATCCTGTGATAACGTAAGCATAAAAAAATAAAATAATAAATACTAGGCATTAACGGCTCATAGAGGGCCTAAAACCTAGCTTCTCCAACCACTTTCTTTGCGAAGTGGAAGGGACCTACAATTTTACGCCGAATTCGAACGGTACATTTGAGAAGCTTCATGACAATTGATACTCTTGGATGTTTGTCAGACGTTCGCGAGAGGTGTGGCAGTGGAAAAAAACTCAAGATGTTACTTGGCCCCGTTGGGAATTGAACCATACCTTTCGATTAGTAGTCCGACACACTAACCATTGAGCCACTGCGCCCGACGTTAACGTAAGCATACGGTGAATGAAGTAGCGGTAAAATTCGGGCAACTTCTGTGAAAGAAAATTGACCCGTAAGCTGAAAATAAAGTTCCACACATGAGGACAAACGAACAGCAACTAAGCAAACACTTCGTTTGGCAGCAGGAGTAACACAGTTTAATCCCATAAGAAATTGCAGGAAACCTTCGCGTCAAAAAGCACATCTCAAACAAAATTGAGGCCTTAGTGCGCCAAACCCGGTAAACCTGCCTATACTATTAAAGTGAAGGGGATTATAATCTAATCCAGATCAGACCAATGAGATGATCTGGAAAGGAAGGAACATCGGCGTTTGCTCAGCTTGGGGAAACTCTGTTTGCTTGTGAGTTATGTGGATATTACTCCGAGAATAGAAGTTGAAAAATGCAGAGTAGAAGTAGTGCACTCGCGATTCCATTACCTCTGCAGAGGAGCAGAGTGAAGTGACTGTTGCAGCGGAACCTCAGTTCTGGTCCCATTTTGGGAAGAAGAATACCGAGGGTGACTGCTTCAGTTAGGATCCGAGTGGGGTGAATGTTGTCAGTTCTAGCCCAAGACTGATCCCTATTGATTGCGCAGCGGAGGAAGGGGTTCCTGGGGTTACTGTTTCAGTACAAACCCCTTTTGCTTTCAAATCCACGAAAAGTACAATATTTTGGGGTGACTGTTTCAGTAAGGTAAACCTGAGTAGGGTGACTGGTTCAGTCGAACCCTGAAAAACATTACTTGAATTAATGGTAGGGATGCCAGGATAGGACGGCAGCACAATCGAATTTCGGTTATTGAGAGTAGTGGCTGAGGCATACCAACCTCCACATGCCACGCGTATCGTGTGTTTCAGTACGAACCTCAAGCCATACTGATGCACGGAAAGGGGGGACGGAGGGGTCGTTGCCTCAGTCAGTTTAACCAATTGGATTTTGCGATGAATTTGCTTATGTAGCAAACATTTGTATCGCTAAGATCGCTTAAGAATTTGTTTCCTTGTATTGGCTAGTGAAGGGCAATAACACAGGTGTGCGATAGTTCTCTCCTCCTCAACATCTCTGCAGCTTCTGCCGAAGTCGTTGGAGGGTACTCCCATTCTGGTGGCGTGTCTGCCTATAAGGCAACGGACAGTGATAGCTCCAACTAGAGGAGATTGGATATTTTTTTTGCATCGTACTTTTTGCATATAAATTCGTTAAAATAAAAAGGAAAAACAAAGTCTTTATAGATTTTGCACTGTTTATGTTATTATAATACTCGAACACGCCGTTTGAGGGGGCTAATTGGTTTAATTTGCCTTCTCGGAACACGATTATTAAACCCGTCATCACTATTTTAACAATAATCGTTGTGTTTTTGCATTTTAAAACAAATTTGTAACAAATTTTTAATCATTCCACTTTATGTTTTGGTTAATTTTTGACATAATTGTCATTAAATGTGAAGGTGGATGAGGTTTAAGATGATGAAACATTGTGCATTTAGAATGACAACTTCTTCATGTGGTTGTTCTCGTTGGCATAGGTAGGACCATGCGTCTCGATTTGACCAGGGCAATCTCGGTTTGAAGTACTTGTCCCGGCGTCTCCGCCGGTTTGGCTTTTGTCCCGGTCAATACACAATTGTTGACTTTTTCTTTACATTTCGTTCAAATAATCGGTTCCAAGACGAACAAAGAAAATCTATTGAAACTAATGTACTACACTTTTATAGGGACAACATTGAAGTCACTAAATGAATTTGCTCACATCTGTCACTGTCATAATGCTATTGTTTTATTACATTTTTCGTCTTCCTCATGGACAACATGACCGCGATTTAATATTAGCTACCAAGGGAGCAACGTTTACATATCAAAATTTCAGTTTTAAGTCTTGTGATTGCCCGTCAAAATTGATATCAAAACGGTTCGATCCAAAGTTTGCTCTTGCCATGACGAAGGTCACAACCGTAATTTCAAATATGATTACAAATGTGATTCGAATTTAGTGAGTTTGTAGAAGTTGAATAGAAAAAGATTGACAACACGGAAATACTAGATTTCTAACTGTCCTAGCAGCCATTGTAAGGATTCTTCAAATCTACGAAGGCCGTGGGTCGTACTTCAGATCCCAAGAACACTGTCCACTTGTAATAAAATCCTTTTTTGATAATAGTGAAATGTATAATTTTACTTAACTTTAATAAAACAATATCTTCTAGGTTAAAACAAAAATAACGCAACAGCAAGTTGCATTATGTGGAGTTGGAGAAATTAAAAAATAAACTCCAGGAAAGGCGGGATAGTAACCACGTACCTCAAGCCGCAATAAATCTATTAACAGAATTATAGGGCGAGTCTGTTTCCCATTTGATTACTTTTATCGCTCCATATTTTATTTGGAATTGTGTGGGTGAGAGAAATGTTGTCTGGATAAGCAACCAAACTTTAACGTGGTCCAAAGCAGAATCACCAGCAGGTCTAATTATTGAGGACATTGTAAAGGCATTAATTAAAATTGACGAACTTTTCTTTCGATGGGATACTTCTGGCAAAACCGCACTGGTGTGCAAACATTGATATTTGCAGACATGACAATAGAAGTTGATAGATGGATTCAACTTTTTAACCATTTCAAGGAGCAAAGCATTTTATTGCATCGACAATTGATAATTGAATATTTTCAATATGTGCTATTGTGAACGAACGATTCATTTGGTATTTTTGTCAATCACATTTTTTTAATTGACTGCGATTGACAAAATTATTTACAATCGTTCGTCCACAATAGCACACATTGAAAATAGTCAATTATCAACTGTCGATTGATCTTCGCAATAAGGCTAAGTATTTTGAGATTCCATCGAATATAAAATTTATATGAGGAAAACCGGTATAATTCGAACGAAAATAGACATTCGAACGACTTGACTATTCATTCGAATCTCAAAATAAGCATGATAATGAATGAATCACATTGAAATTCTTGTATTGTATGTATATGCGTAAATATTGTATGTACGGTACGATCTTGTGTATAGAAATAGAGAAAACGTGTTTGAGAAAAGCCAATGAATAAGAAAGCCTTCGGGTTTTAATAATTTGTCTGCAATGCGCTATCAAACAAACTGTTTTAATGTTCACCTTCTCATGGCATTTCCGTACAGCTTCTACAAGAGTGTCAAATTTGTAATCGAACATTAAATACACATATCTACCATATAAAAGAAGTTAACAAAATACAAACTCTTCAAAAACTACAGAATTTCGAAAGATACAAAACTTATTCCGATTCAACAAAAACTATTTACTTACTTGACTTAACATAGAAGTTATTTTATTAACAGGACATAACAGGACAGAATTATAGATATCGTACATATATACGTATTTATGTTTGGAACACAAGGCATATGTGTGTGTGAAATGTACAGTCATACACAAAGAAAGACGTTTTGGGGAGAGAGCATTATAAAGGAGAGGAGAACATTTAAAAACAAGTTAAATGGTGTACAATGAAACAAACACACGAAAATTAAAATTCTAATTTTTTTTTGTATACATATATGTGGATACCAAATCAACTAATGAAAGAACCCACTGCCACAAAACAATAACTGCATTCATTCAGTCAAAAGTGGGTGTGGGTAACATACACATACATATTCGTTTCGAAAAGACATCAAAATTTATACAATTGCCCAACAAAATAAAATCAAATAAATAAATAAATAATAATCAATTGGAAATTACGCTTGTCTTGTCAGATAACTTTTTAATTCTCTCTCTTCGGTGGAGCTGTTTGCTTCGGCGGCCGAATACTTAGAACTACAAAAGAGTCATTGAGAGAATAATTGAAATGTGACAAACAATAAAAAGAAGAAAATTATAATATTAAGAAGCTTTCAAGCACTCATTTCTTTTCTTTTTTCATGCTTCTTTCTTCTTGGTTTCTCTCAAGTTTTTTTTTTTGTTGAAAAACATACCTCTGAATAGTGGGCGAGTGCTGCTCGTCCAGTGGAGGTAGTTCATCACTCGCATTACCTACGGGGTCTTCAATTTCTATGCTGTCTTGGTGGACAACAGATGGTGTGGGTGCAGCTTGTTGAACCTTATTAACTTCCAACGGCGGCGATGGCTTTTTAGTCTTTTTAGCACGTTTAATGCGTTCATCCAACATTGAGAGATCTTTTTCGGTCATTTGCCCAATCAGTTTGTAGATGCGATCACCAGCCAAGAAGTACGCTTGTACCACACAATTGAGCGCGGCATTACGAACTGAATTGTCACGATCTGAGATTTGGCGAGCGATTTCTTTGAGGGCAATCGGTTGTGTTGGCTGACAAACAGATAGACCGTAGGTTTCGATCAAGTATCCTAATTCGTCCAAACACTCTGTTCTCTGGCGGGCATTCTTCGATTTGAGACCATCCATTACATAGACAAACACCTTAGTAAATGGATAGACAAGAACAATTTGACGAAGGAGTGATCGAACACCATTGCGTACTGCGTCCTTGGAGTCACCAATCTAGAAATAAAAATATATTTTTCATGATGAGACTTCCGCTTTAGCACTTCAAAAATGCCAAACCTTTGTCAACAAATGAGGAATAAATGCGCTGCCTTCATTTTCTGCCAAAATATACTCCATTTCTACCAACGATTGGAACACTAAATTAAGATACTCTAACCCTTTCAGCAAAACGGAAGGATTCGTATCATAGAAACGTAATGATAACCATTTCAATATCAGATCCAAGTTGCAGACTAATGCTTTGCTGTTATTAGGCAAATCCTCATTCAATGATTCAATCACCTTTAAGTGATACCTACAATAAGGGTCTAAAAAGTTGTAATAATCTTTCCATGTATTAACCAAAATTTACCTGAAGTCATCGTGAAACATATTAGCCATTAGTCCCTTGTTGACGTTGGCGGTACTCATTTGTTCGCGCAACAAATCAGTAAATTCCTCTCGGGGTGTTGTAAAGGTCCACTTTAGGACACGCAACTTCTGTTCATCAATCAGCCGCTGGTTCTTTGTGTTGTTGATTGCCAAAAGTGGAGAAGTGTCTACTTCTTCCTCCTTCTTTCTTGAAGCCGCCGCCTTATCTCCACCTTTGACTTGCCTTTCTTGCGGTTTTGAAGCCTTCCCTCCACCACCCTTAACAGTTTTGGGCTCATCAATAATTGGCGCCTGTTGTTTTCCCTTTGGTAAAGGTTTCATTGGCAGATTTGGACGTGCTTTATCCAAGGCCGCTTGAATGTCTTTTTTCGATGAGGGTTTCTGTTTGTCTAGGGCTTTTATCATTGCCTCATAGCCGAGATGAATCATTATACCAAGCACTGCCTCGTTGGCATTCTTTCTCACATCTGCATTACGATCGGAAATATTTGCGTACAGATGATTTAACAATGAATGTAATTCCTCTTTGGAGATTGTTTTAGTCGGAATGGCAGGTAGTTTCTCAGCTACCCATCCCCAGAGCTCAGTTTTGAGGGCAGGGCTACCAGACTTTAGAGCGTCAGCAATCATCTCTGAAGTGAAGAACTCTTTGTACCCGCATTGTTCGCCCCAAACATTTATACACGCTAGACTAGCCGAACGAATAAAGGCCTTGTTGTCGCCAAGACCGTGTAGGAAACCTGGGAATAGCGTAGTAACATGTGTTTTACAGGACGGGCCCATCGCAGTTGCTAGCTGCTCACAGATTGCCAATGCAGTTTGTGCAATCTTTGCATTGCTGTCGATCAAACGATGAGCTAAGGCCGTTGGAAGATCACCAATAGATGCCTTAATGAGTTTTGCATCATTTAAAATACTTTGCAGTTTATTAAGGCCCTCGTTGCGAGTTTTCCAGTCTTTGTCAGATATCTCAGTCAACAAAGCCTCAGTAATATGCGATGAAATATCAATTCGCGGCAGCAAATCAGCAATGTTCATTGTTTCCTGTGGTGCTTCATCATCATCCTCCCCATCTGACTGATTTGCACTACCTCCTCCTGCTGATTTCTTAACACCACGAATAGGAGCAGGTGGCTTTTGACCTATATTTTTGTCGAACTCTGTTTGAATCTGTGCCTTGAGTGCTGGCTTCTCGCTGTCAAAGAACATCATGACCGAATTTCCCATATACATCGACATGGTGCCCACAAGTGTGATTGCTGCAACACGTACTGTAGGATTAGTGCTTTGGACACCTTTTTTAACATCTTCTATGAGCATTTTTGGATTTAATTGTAAACCGAATTCTTGAATCGACTGGTTAAGCCAATTTAGCGCTTCTGACTGCACCTTGGGCGACTTCTGCTCAAAGGAAAATGTCAACACTTTACTTACAACGAACTCGAGTTTTATAGCTTCGGCCAAAGCAGTCAATACCTGAGCGGCAACCGTGCCGTTCTTTACATCAGCAAGTTTTTCAGTCACTTCATTGATGACGAACTCAGCTGTAGTTGTTGTAAAAGAATAGTTTTCAGCAACTAATCGGATGATGTCGAGTTTTATTTTAAGAACTTGAAAATTCATTTCCTTAAGCCCTGGCTTTCTTCCACTTATTGTTCGCACCAGTATTTGTGATAGGCCCGGAGTCTTTGGATCAAAGTCCTTCACCTGACCAATCAATATCTCTACAGCCCCCAATCTGGTTTTCCAATTTGAATCGACTAAGCCAGTTAAAATTTCTGGCGCAAGCAATTCCTCAGCTCTGCCTGCAACTTCTTCAGCAGCCATTTCCCTTTCGGTAGCCAAAACTTTAGCTGCACTAGCCGATTTTGAAAGTGGGACACCACTTCCGCCGCCACCTCCACCCACAGCCTTTCTCACAACCGATTTCTTTGCCCCCGCGGTTGCTGGTCGCGCAACTGGTTTTGCATCACTTGAACCGCCTCTTGCTGATGGTACTGTTTTAGCCGGTGCTGTGGCAGGGCGTTCCTTCTTCATGTTACCAATTTTTATGGTTATTACAGCTTTCTCCTGGCATTCTTTGATTTTAGCCATCTTAAGAGCGTCAACATCAGTCAAAAAGCAACTTACAGCTTTTTCTCCCATCAATTTTAGAAGTGTGCCAATAGCATCTGCCGAACAGTCTCTCACCACTGGATCTGGTTCGTTTAAGGTTTTTAGCAAGGAAGCCACCAACAGCTTAAGTAACTTTTTATTCAATGATGTTGGCTGTGTACGAGCAAATGCCCGAGCCAGGAACGATGCAGTTTCAGACTTTACGTTAGGATTCTTGTTGGCCAGTGATTCAACAATACTCTCTTGAATGGCTTCCATTGTGGTTGAAGGGTAAATTGCATCGATAGCTTCTCGAAGTGCCGTCACGACATTCGCTTTTTTCTCCTTAAACTTCTCCAATATTGCTGGAACACAGGCCTACAACAGAAATATTTGTGGTTATAATTTATTAATTGAAAAAAACTAATTACCGTAGCATAAGTGGAAAATCTCTTCCCCAATCCCTTTGCCAACAATGCCATACACTTTCCAGCCATAGCAACGAGAACAACATTCGTATCCTTTGTAATGACCTTCCTCAGGGCTAAGACTACATTACCATAGTCACCACTTTCCAACTTTGGATTTTCTGTGACTAGTTTTTCAAGAGCTGTTAGCGATTCTTTGCGAATGGTCCATTTTTTATCCTCCAGCTTCTCGAAGAAATCTTTTGGCATTTTTGAAAGAATATCCGCCGGTTCAATCAAATCCATGGGATCAATCTCTTCCCCTCCACCATCTTCTTCATCGACTGCGGGAAAAATAAAAGGTTTCGTTACAAATCTCCTACTAATTTTGGAAGAGCGAATAATATTCTTAGTGTTCATCTTGTTGATGCAAGCTTGGAACTGAAAGATAGGTGTTATGTTGAGTGTAAGGAAATCAGGAACTAATTTGACTAAAGAATTTGGGTGGGGCATATGTAACAAGCACACTGTCGACAAGGGTCATTGATTTTCATGACTTGATACCCATGTTTGTATCGTACAGACTTAAGTCGAATGGTTGTGATGAATAACTAACTCCTCGCGAAATGTGACCTTTTTGCGAAGTAAATGGACACGCTCTATTGGAGATTTTACAAGGCGATCGTCGGGTAGCTTTGCTTTTTATCGGGTATGACATCTGCTAAATACATTTGAATGCAATTAAGTCACATACAGCAGTTAGATTTTGAACTATATAAAAATTAGGTATAGTTGTATGACAGGGTAATTTGACTATAATGAACGCATCTTGTCGCCGCAGATGGTAAATCATTGTCTTCTATTTATCAAATTAAAAAACGAAATGTGTGATGGAAAAATTATATGTTTCGTTACTCACTTTGTCTGATCTTTATTTTTCTAAAGCAAGCTTTGGCAATCGTTTTTGCAATTTAACTCGGCATATGAAAGAGCCGATGAACTAGCAAGAAAAGGATCATCCCTTGATTTGAGGGAGGCTGACACTACAGTAAAAACCCCATCCTGTTACCTTAAACAGGTGGTTGGGGATAAAACACTGATGGCAGCAAACGAAAGATGGAGTGCCCTTGACTCCCGTGTCATAGCCAGGAAAATGTGGCCACTATATGACAAACGAAAGACCGAGAGAATCCTTCAATCCTATGAAATCGTTGTCCTCTCTCACAGATGTTATCACCGGACCCAACATGCTGGGCTACCATACAAAGAAATTGAAACTCAGCACAGATGGCCTCTGTAGAGGATGTGGGGACGAGGAGGTAAATGAGGATACCCCATTGTTTCCAATATGCACTCTGTCATATTAGAAACAATGTCCGCGGCAGACATTTCTTCCAGGACTTGGAAGAACTCTCCAGCAAGTCTGTGAACGACTTGCTCAAGTTCATAAATGCATCGGGATGGTTTGTAAGCCCGCTAGGTTTTTCATAGGTTTTTCATTGGTTCCTAAGTAAGGGAATCATAACCTCCAGGGCATCACAAAGGGTCTACATTGATCTAAGTGTGACGGACGCAGGATTATCTTGCCCCGTCAACTCAGTAACCTAACCTAACCTAAGTCTGCACATTCACATTTTTAGTGCTATAGATTAAAAGGGTTGTCCTTTATTAATCATTAACTGGTTCAGTTTTGCTGATTTGTTCGCTTAAGTGTTAAGTCCGTCGCATTAAATTAATTATTTCGCGGACTACTCAGGTGGAGGAATGTACTCATGTTCATTTGTTACCTTTGATGGTAGAAGTTCCCTTGTACTTGCATACCCGAACGTTCGTATATATCCCGTCACCAAATTATTAACATTTATTTTTAACCTTTAAAAGCAAATAAATCCAAAACGTTATTCATACATGGTCAGTGGTCTCCCTACGCCACTCAAAGCTGTTTTTTTTTTGTCAATTCGCTTTTCAAATGAAATTTATTATTAACTTCAAAAGCTTTCCATTACCAAACAATAAGAGGAAACCCAAAGCGTAAAGCAATAAGTCACACAAACCAAATAGAAATGGAAAAGGACAAAAACACAAAGCAGGAAATAGTTAATTTGTATTACCCTCGCCATTATCATCATTATCTGCGGCTGCTGCTGAAATAGCCTGTTGTTTCTCTTGCTGGGATTTGAGATATCTATTAAAAGTGGACGCATATGAATAATTTAAAAACACGTCTAAAGCAAAAATGCTTACCTAGTCGGCTCTGGCTTTTCGCCTCTCAACTTATCAAACTCTGCTTCCAATTCGGTGATGGTCACTTGTGGCAATGATGCTATTTGCTGTTTCATTGCTGCTCCAATCCAACTGCAAACAAAATAAAACCATTTACAATAACTTAAAAAAACGAACATTTCTGAAGACTTACCGATAAATTTCAATCGCCAGTTGTTTGCCCTCTTCTCTCACTGCCTTGTCACGATCGCTCATTAGAGGTGCCAACTTTTTAATCAATGGCTTAACGCTTATTACTTTGCTGCCAAAGTCTCGTAATGCAGTAGTAACTGTAGACACACACGCTGAAACAATCTTTGGATTCTTATGATCCATGCCTTTGATGAGTTCTTCCAGTGCAGCCTCATGTTTTTCGATTTCTACGTACATCAGCGCGACTTGTACAGAAAGTTCCTTTGTTTTGGTTTTCGGCGCAGCAATGCATTTTTGTACAATACCCGACATAACGTCCCCAACTGTTTTACCAGCATGACCACAATTTTCAACAAATATCAGGGCAGCTTCTAGGCCCTTTTCTTGGGCTACAGCATTTGAATCGACGACCATTTTTTTTATGAGACCAATAAATTTACTCCATTCTGGTGATTTCTCATCGTCAATTTCACGAAATATCTTTGCGGCTTCTTCATATCCATCTACACGAGCTTTCCACAGTTTGTGAGCGCACCGTTCCTCCACGGGGAGTTTTTTGTATTCGGTATCTTCGGCCATTGTGCTCTATGGCTTTGGTTTATATCACACCCGCGAGAAAGAGCAGTCTTTGCTCGGTTGCAGCTGAAAGTAAAATAGGAAGGTATAATTCAATAGGAGTTCATGTTGATTCCATTTAAGATGTAGTATGTGAACATGGAAATCATTCAATTGGAAACTAATTGATTATGTAGTGTGGAAGACATACCCCATATGCAAATTGTAAGACGAGAAATTTCGAAATTGGTGGATGTTTACGTGGCAAATTAAATCAACAGTTGATTGTTTGTCAGTACTGTAAGTCAATTTTTCTTTAGTGTTTGAGTTCAAGGTCAAGGAAATCTAGGAAAAGTACCGAGTTGGGTTCTGGGTAATGTATATTCGACAAAATTTAACATAAACAAGAACTGGATAAATAAACGCATTAACTCATGAAGTAAGAGTAAATAATTGTTATTTTGGCTAAACCTCAAGTGATCGAATTTGAATGTGATCACCCGATCGTTTGGTTAGCAATCTCATGAACTTATTAGGTGGCTTGGAGTGCGCTTAATGAGGTGTATTTTCCCTGCAAAAAGTCTATGAACAACTTGCAATACAACAGGTACTCTTTGCGATGAACAGATAAAAATTGCTTGAATCATTCTTAATGTCGATAGAAGACTTATTTGGAAACAGTATTTCAATGAAAGTGTAAGGAAAGAAGGAAATGCATTCTTCGCAAGTAACCGAATCGGCAGTGGGAACGAATAAATTCTGTGCACGTATCCGGCGACCAATACCCAAATATGGCAGATTGATCTGATGACAAGCCACAGACGAGTTAACCAATCGCATCGCATTGAGTAAATTGCCAAAGACTGACGGGACAAAGAGACAAAGAAGCAAAGCATTTATTGCAAATATGTTAATCATCCATCACATTTCAACAAGTTGAGGATGCAGAGTGCAGAGCACAGGATATGTAGAATTTCCTACAACGAACTAGCTTGGATAGAGCCAAATCACTAATAGGGGGGCTTCAAAAGGACAACACGGCAAAGAAACATGGTGCTAGACAGATGAAGCTTAAGCAGTGATAAGTGACAAGGGCGGCAAAGTTCAAAGCTTGGTCAAAGTGCTCCTCCAATAACGGAGATACAAAAGTTCGCCTCGTATTGGAATACAAACTTTTCAAGAGGCTCGCTTCTAAAAAGCCGCTCAAAGAAGGAGAAATGCCAAGGAAATCCGTTTGCCAAAGTTCATAAACAACACTCAACCTCTGCTTCTTGTGGATGACGAAAAATTACTACACATCCGGCAGCAGTATTGTGAAGGACTTCTAAACTAATAATTTGCTCGGATATATTTTCCGAAAGCGGTTCGTAACAATGAAGAAGTACACGACATTACTGTCCAAGAAGTTAGGAAGGCGGTCAAAGACTTCAAAAACGAAAAGCAGTTGGGCTGGACGAGATACTGAGTTATGGAAAAAATGGGAGACATCGAGTCCAGATGAATCATGATTCTCATCTCCAAACTGATGAGAGGCGATAAAATGCCTAACCAGTGGAGGGATAGCTTTCTTCTTCTCTTGTACAAATGAAAAGGCGATACGCGAGACTGTAATGATTGCAGTTCAATCAATATGATGTCACACACCATGCGAAAAATAGTACGACAATCTGAGTATCAGTGCGGGTTTGTCGCAGGTAAATCAACCACACATGCAATACCAAGTATAAAGTTCATGATGGAAAAACATCGGGATTCCTTAAAGGATTTGCATATGGTGTTCTTTGATTTTGAAAAGGCCTTTGATAGGCAACCAAGGGATCTGTTATGGGTGCCGCTAAGAAAACGAGGAGTTCCAGAAACTCAGTCAAAGCCCTTACATCCAGCCCAATAAGATCCAAGGCAGTGAAGGCCTGCCGCGTATATCTTAAGGAGATAGCTACTCCGTGCAGCATCGCCCTTTGCTGGGTACCAGGTCATAGCGATGTCCTAGGTCATTGTGAAGCTGACGAATTGGCTAGAGGAGTCTCCTCTGGTACAAATAGCATAACTATAGACAACATTAATGCACCAATGTCGTCGTCTGATAAGTAACTCATCCAAGCCAGTGCGCTAATAAAAAAAACCTTAGATAGAACCAGCTTAGCCAGTGAAGCACCGCTGGACAATTATGATAAAAACTGGACCAGAGAAAATACAACGGGCTTTTAAGACATAAAAGAGGAACCCTCTCTATCCTCACAAACATAATCACTAGACACTGTGTGATGGATAGTAGGTGTGCTCAGAGGTCATGCATCCCCTACCATGATTACTGCAGAAGTTGCAGATAAGAGGAAGAAGAGGAAAACAGACCCGCACTTCCTGTGCACGTGTTCCGCACTCGCCAACGTAAGTATGACTGCTTTAGGACAATAGCTCTTGGATGATCTTAACAATGCCCGCACGGCGGATATTAACAACTTTAAAAAGAAAAGCAGATGGTTCTGGGAGCAGGCAGCCTGACTCACTTACCCCTTCCCAATAGCATCACAATGGACCTTCTTTGGTCTTAGTGTACCTCATCAAGGCCATTTCTAATCAACCAAACAACTAAGACAAGACTAAGATGCCTCGCTGGCGTCCCCAAGGAGTTCGCAATCAAAGTCGGTGTACACCAGGGAAGCGTCTTAAGTCCCTTGATTACAGTCCTTGATAATCTGCTTGAAGGAAAAGTGTCGGACTCCAAATTGCATCAGCTATTTTTTGCTGACGATGGACCCATCCTTAGCAAGGATCAAACGTCCCTGCAGCACTTGATGTATGGGTGGAAGTTTTGGGGGGGGGGGGGGGTGTGGATATCGTTTAAGTCCGAAAAAATCTGAATTACTTGTGCTGCCACTCCGACCTATTCCAGTCATTCCCAAGTGCGAAAAGTTCAAATATCTGTGATCGATGATCAATAGCGAACCAAGTTGTGATGACCACATTTGCATCGCTTAAGCGTAGGGCGAATAAAGTGGCGGGAAAACTCAGCCATATTCTGTGGCCGAAAAATGCCCCTCAGCTAAAAGGAAGGCTCTACACCGCAGTTGTGCACCCGGTGATCACATACGGCACACAATGTTGGGCAGCGTACAAAGAGTATGAGGGCAAATTAATGGCAGCTGACACAAAAATGCTTCGCGTGACAGCAAGAGTAACAAAGATTGATCGAAACAGAAGTTCCAAGATCCGGGGAAACCTTCACGTCAAAGAACGTATCTCGAAGAAAATAGAGCGCGACCGGCTCCGTTAGTACTGCCATGTTCAAAGGAGAGTCTTATGAACCCTGTCAAAAAGGCAACATCAATCAATGTTTCCATACAAACGCGAAAGAGACGAAGGCCTAAAAACTCCTGGATAACGTAAATTAAGCAACACCAGCATTTGATTGGCATCAGTGAAGAAAAGATTCAAAATCGAGAGGCGTATCGTTATTTTCTGAGGTCGAGTTAAGTAGTAGGGTTATGACCCCATTAATCCTGATCATAGCCTCATCATTAAAGGAAGAAGAAGAAGGTAGTTGCCTAAATTTCTACCGTGGTGGATTGACAACACAAGCAGAACAGTAGCAGCAAATCAGATTCGGCACAGTACAGGACAGAACCGAATGGAAAAATTTAGAAAAGGTCTACGTCCGGCTTTGGACACAACAGGCTATATGAAACGAAAACTTTCGGCTTAATTTTAGACTTCCAAGTCAAAGACCAATTGCATCAAAAAATATCTAATTTGACTTCGCCCACAAATTCTGCAGTACGTACAGCAAGGAAATAAATAAAATGTCGTCACGTCAGCCAGAGCCATTTATTCACTCAGTTATTATTCATAGCACGCCACAATGTTCTAATAAATAGTAATTGCCAAGATTTAATAATGAAAAAATTATATCAAACAGATTACCGCAGTCGCCACAGAGATGCTGTCTTTTTATGGTATAACGATCTACTCGATTCTAGTTCATATAAACGTGTATTCTCTGCAATTGTCTCCCACCCACAGCTTGTTTATTATTTTGGCGAGGATTAGTATTCAGGTTTGACACAGTACTCTGTTCTATTTTTTTTAAAAAAACACAAATATAACGTCATCAAAATGCCGGTCACTTACCCTAACAAGAATTTGGTCCTGGTTAACAAAAGCAGAAAATTAGTTTCAGCATCCACATGGTGGAATGCATTTCAATTAGCGCAAAAAACAATGCCAGATTAAAAATACTCAGCCAAATGATTGTATTCTCATAAAGCACACAACTAATCTCAACTAAACAATTGTTCTCCATTCAGCATCAGTCATTGTTCGTCTAAAATATATAGTACATATTTAGCGATAAAAAAAAGTTCTTAACAGAGGCAGAAATTATCTACTTCACTTCGTTTACCAATGCATTCAGTTTCTTCACAATACGTATATGTATGTTCTGTTGCTGCTGCAATTGCTCCATTTAAAAAAGTGATATTGATTTCTCAGCTCATAATCTGGACGTTGGTTGAAGGCAACTGGCGTTGTCGCTACTACTCAAATCTTTTCAGATATTGACATTGAAGCAAAAATATTGCGGTTTTGTGGCTTTACTTATACTTATTTCATCGTAAATCCAAAAACCTTTGCCTTACGATCTCAATTTACGTTGTGCTAGTTTTATTTTCAAATTTATAGCACCAGCCATTCAGAGTTGAATGTACATATGTTGGTCGGCTGCCAAATGAACGAATCGCACATAAAGTTAAATTAACTTATTCGTGCATAACATATATGTTACTTGTTTGCATAATCCCCCAGTGAATCCAAACGGGCAAAGTAACATTTACGCTTTAGGAATTTAGCCTCACTTCCTGATGGTGTTGTAGATGTGAACAAAACGACTTTCTAGTAAACCATTGAATGCGAACTTTATTAACAGTTTAATAGTTAGTTTAGTACTTGAAACTGTAATAAGCCTTTAATTAGCCTAAAACTTACTGAGAATAAAAAACATACAAATACAAATCATAACGCGATGCAAATATGGACTAGTCAATCACATGTCGTTTGATGCCCTATACCTATAATAAACCAAGCTATATTCATGACTATAAATATTATATAGCTCCTTTATTCACAAAAAATATTGGTATATGGAAAAGTTGAGGAAACCTTGTAAAATAATCACGGTCGGTGTTGAAAATATAAAAAAAAGACTTCTGCAGACGGTTTAGCGATGAAGATGACCCAAATATTGGTGTCAAGCTGAAAAATCCATTCACCGCAGACGATGAAAGCCAATACATACTACCGCCCATCCGAAAAATATGAAGTTAGCTTAGCAATATTTAACTTAAGTTCAACGACGGCATAGCAGCAGCAGGGGCTTTGCTCACAATTCCATTAAACTATCTGAAGAAAGTACGACTGGATGAATGGAATCTTGACATAGTGTTATGAAAAGGATTATAACAGTCTGATTGATCCCTTTAAGTGCGGTATTAGGTCATTTCCCGTGCAGGGATGGGCTGAGCATATCCCTGCAGCGCCCCAAAACACAGCGCTTGTCGTTCAAATAACAATAAACAAACAAATCAATTGCAGGAGCATGCACCTGTCGAAATCTTTAAAAAGCGGCGGGCCTAAAATCTCTTTTATCACAAAAATGCATTCTTCTTTTCCCTTAATGACGGTGAGAGTGTAATTAGGATTAAAAAGATCATAACCTCCCTACTTAACTGCATCCCTACTGGTCCGCCTGTGGGGTTTGCCGGTTCGACCTCAGAAAATAACGACAGGCCTCCCGATGTTTAAACACTTCGTCGCTGAGGCCAATTAAATGTTGGTGTTGCTGCATTTATGTGATCCGGAGTTTTAAGGCCGGTTTCTCTATCGCGTTTGTATTGGAACGTTGATTGATAACGCCTTTTTGACAGGGTTCATAAGAAATTCCTTTGAATATGACAGTACCAACTGAGCGGGTCGCGGTCCATTTTCTTCGAGATGGGTTCTTCGACGTGAAGGCTTCCTTGGGTTTTGGAACTTCTTATTCGATCAATCTTTGTTACTCCTGCTGTCATGCGAAGCATCTTCGTCTCAGCTGCCGTTTATACTTTATGCACGCTGTCCAACATTGTGAACCGTATGTAAGCGCCGGGCTCACAACTCCGATGTAGAGTCTTCCTTTCAGCTTAGGGGGCATTTTTGGGTCGCGAAGATGGCTGAGTTTTCCCGCCAATTCATCCACCCTACGCTTAAGCGATGTTTAATGTCGTCATCACAGCTTGCTTCGCTATTGGACGCAGATTCCAGATCACAAAAATGCATTAACACCAGCATTTGATTGGAATCAGTAAAAAAGTGATCCGAAAACGAGAAGGCGATGTTTATTGGGGCCAAATTTGAATGGTAGGGTTATTCTCTTTAATATTGACCATAACTCTGCCGTCAAGGGAGAAGAAGTGCGATATTGTCCTATAATCACCCAAATATTCACGCCATGGCAGTTTCTAGATCATCTGCTTATAATTTCAAGGACGCATATGCCAGGATTTTGTATTTTTTTTTTTTCAATATACCTGATTGTATCTATCAGATCTCCTGGAGCACGGTATTATCTGCTTTGTACCGTCCGAGGACAAACTCAAGTTTTTGAGAAACAGCTAGGGCGTAGAGCTTCCGAACACTTCACGTGCATACCCTCAAGTCGTAGTCCGTTGACGTTCCCGGTCTTTAAGATATTTGAGGGTCTACTAGTATACATATTAGAAATTTCGACATAGGCGGAAAGTTACTCCGAAGGCACACTTGCCAACCCAGAGGCCAGGCCATTGCTGGTGCCAGTAACTGACTTCGGGGATGTGAGAGATGTCATTGGCCAATAGAGGGTTCATCCGCCAACGTCTCTTTTTCAACAACCTCACTAGTCTTGTAAAAACCTCAGCTCTGAGTATGTCAAAGAAGCTCAAATAACTTACATGCCATCCTGACTGTCGACGATAGCGTTGTTTCAATCTAGTGAATTCACAAATCGTGGGTCCTTTTTTGAGGGTTCAAAGCTCCTGAGTCGAAGGAAAAATACTTGATTCCAGTTCTGTTTTATGGCGCGCCGGTGCTCTCGGCTCCTTGAAGATGTCGCGATATGAGTTCCACATATTGTTGCCGCTTTTGGGTGGTGAGTGCACAGAGGAGAGTCTCTCGCCCATCCGCACTCTGTAGAATCAAGGTGTGCTAAGGCGCCAAACGTCGAATTACTTTTTGTTGGACAGTTGAGATCTAAATTTAGCCGCAACAAGAAAATGGTCAGAAGCGACGTTTGCCCCTAGGAATGTGTTCACTTTTAAGATGTTGGATGCGTGCCTTACATAAACTAGCACATGCTCGATTTTGTTGGCGGTTCGGCCATCTGGAGAGCGAAAGGTTGTTGCGTGGATCCTGAGCCTTGGAAACCTAAGGCTACGTTCCAGGTCTGGTGACCGTATGAGGGTATTCGTTGTCCGAGGTGTCTCTTTCATAACTCTTGTTTGATGTGGTCGGGAAGTTACCCCGACGGCACAACCCCCAAACCTGGAGGGACAATGTTTATTGAGGTCCAATCCTTTAAATGGCTTCCTTTAATTCTGATCGTTACCTCGCCGTAAAGGAAAAGAAAAATTATGAATGTTGTTTGAGGTCGTTGCTGGCATGCTGGACCTACCTTTTTCCTTTTTACGGTGCACTGACACGGAAAATCGACGTTGAATCCATGAGAAAAACAAAACTTCGTTGGACCAACCTCGAAACATGCGACACTCGAGGGAGCTATGGCCAGCGGTAAACAATAGGAATTCTAAGGACATGATCAGGCTAAACCGCAAAGACATAGGCACACTGACGGAAGTCCTCACAGGACACTGCGCAGTTGATTTACACACGGCTTGGCATAATGCACAACGATTTCTGCAGGAGCTGTAAAGGCGTCGAAGAGATAGAATCTATTCGTCACCTACTATGTGAATGTCCTGCCTTTAGAACTAACAGATTTAAGATTCTTGACAGCTACTTCTTTGAGGAGCTGGAGGATCTAACCGACATTGAGCTGAGTTGAA
Organism: Portevinia maculata; assembly: GCA_949715645.1. Taxonomy (NCBI): domain Eukaryota; kingdom Metazoa; phylum Arthropoda; class Insecta; order Diptera; family Syrphidae; genus Portevinia; species Portevinia maculata. Next base: position 135,412,857 of record OX454528.1, on the reverse strand, counting down.
ACTCCTGAGATTTACATAAAAATCCGGGTGGTTCTAATACAGCGGATCACTGAGCTTGAAACAGCGGTATATTTTTGGTTTCTTTGCAGGTTTTTATAATATTGGAAAAATGCCAACAATGAACACAAGCTGATGGTCTAAGTGAGTCGTGAAACCTGTCACAAGACCTACCTCTTCACTTACTGAAAACTATTGTCAAAAAACATTCAACCTGGTGGCATCAAAGTAGGACGGCCGTAATTTTCAAAACCATTTTTTTTATATATAGGATAACAACACTTGCGGCGTTTCGGCTCATACATGCACATACCCATCAATTGTTACTTTAGCAATTGATGCGTTGGAAGGAAACATTTCGTTCAAATAAGACATTAACTTCAGTTTGGGTCCGTTTTTTATAGTTTTGCCTTTAGTCGCCTACCTTTTACCGGCATCAATCCTTCTTATAGTAAATGCATCGCTCTGTCCTTTCCCAACTTCATCTCATCCTCTTGGAACTAAAGCTTAAATAAACATTTTATTTTACGTTAGGCTCAATTATCTATCAAATAACAGATGATACAACCATCGCCTTTTCTTAACTCAATAGTATTCTTAATTCGTTGGTTTACAACAAATTCAGTGGGAATCATGCAAGAAGAAGTTGCAGTTGATATCTATAAAAAACAACACTACCTAAAGTCAAGCACTGTTTTAAAGTCAGAACATGACTACATCTTAACCTGCTGATCCAAAATGACACCCGAAGAAGCAAGAAGACAATGCAATGGAGCTCGTTGCTTCAACATAATTTATTACACTTGCAGCTGGTACAAACAATCGCAATTGCATAGGAAATAAAAATATCGTGCTCTCAAGGGTACTGTCGAAGAATTATGAAATTACGTAAAACTTAGCAAACAATCAGCGAATTTTCGGAAATATGTATAAAGTTGATTTATTGAATACAGAAGATTTAAAGCAAAAGCAAACGATTTTCGTAGAATCGATACGATTTCCCTCTAAGGATAGTATTTTGCATTCCACTTACCCCTAAGAGTCTGATGTGATAACTCAACTATGCGTGACTATATCAATATTTTCAGTTGTAAAATTAAATAGTGATTCACACAGCAGAAAATCACCACTGTCACTATTATGACAATTTTCAAAACCCTCGAAGTCGATGTCTTTTATTAAAACAAACTGACAACAAAAATAATTCACTAAACAATAACAGAGAAGGTAAACTTGCTAATTACTCACAACTGACACCCAAACAATTATGAATACATGTACTAAGTAAGAAGGGAGCTCCCGACAGCCCTTGAAAACTGAGTACATTTTATGTTAAAAACTGACGACTGATGATGAACCGCAAATTGCAGTATAAAGAGGCGGATAAAACAAACAGCAACAAAATAAAATCAAAACATTTTCATTATAATAATTTCTTTCCTCTTACTTTGCTTTAATGACAACTAACGACAAAAAGAGAATGGACAAATGACAAGCGGAAGTCAAGAAGACTCAATTATAAAAAAAAATAGTTTGTGTGCGCAAGCACAAACACTCGCGTTTAAAAGTGGCATACCGTGGTTGTAGAAAGTCTATTTTTTTAATCATGAAATGTGCTTTAAATCTCTTCCAATTGCTAAGCTTATCTAAATGAGTTTTTGATGCGTTCCCCAATGGTAGTATCCCATATCTCAAGCGAGATTTCAATAATGAATAATACAGCTGTTTTTGAACATCTGTTGATGTATATCTCCTCAGAAATACCATCGTTAACAAAGCGCTTTTTAGCTGTGACCTGAGCTTGTTGATGTGATCTTGCCATACAAAGCTGTCATCGATCGTGATCCCCAGTTAGCTTATCGTCTACCATCTCGATTGATTCACTTGTTCTTCTTCTTGGACAATCATTGTTTTGAAAGTATATTTTAGTGGAAATCATAGGCTGGCGTGGTGAACGAATGTGCATTAACTCAGTTTTGGCAGCGTTAACTACCAAGCTGTTGTCGTGGCACCATTTTGTGAGTTTATCGAACTCCTCTTGCATTGTAGCTGTTGCAGTTGCAAGGCATTTGTGTCTAACGACGATTGCTATGTCGTCTGCCAAAGCAAACTCTGTGGTGCGTTCAAAAACGTGAAAAGTTCATTCGTAAAAAGTATAAACAGCATTGACCCTAGTTTCGAGCCTTGTGGTACCCCAAAGACAGTTTTCTTTTCGTCGCTGTTATTATTTAACATTTTCGCCTTTGTCTTCCTTTCTGTTAAGTAACTCTCCAGTCACTTTCCTAGGTTGCCACTCACTCCTATTCTATCAAGAGCCTGTAAGAGTTTAGTTAGTTTAACTGAAATCGAATAACCTACCCAAATGTTTTTTTTATAATTAACAAGCAATAGAGGTATTTTAAGTACCCTTATAATGAGATAGGTTTATATTTACATAGTGCGGGCATTAAGGAAATGAGGATTAGAATGCCAGAGGAGAAACCGATGCACATATGTTCTAAATGTTTGTAAAATCGAATTGGTAAGAAAAACATAGGGACGGGCTACAGTCCGCTTGAGCGAACTGTTGGATACCCTATTCTTATTCCTATCCCTCATAAGTGGGCGTAACAAAGGTCTAAGTATGGTTGAGTTGTTAAGAACGCTCTACATATTTTGTTATAAAACATTGAAAGAATTTTTTCGAAAAAAACAAAGCTTTTGTAAAAAAAACGCTTTTTCAATAAAATTGTTTTATTTAATTGTGGTCGTGTCAGTGGGCGGATTTTAAAAAGTTTTACCTCCCGATCAGTTTTAGGAGCCATAGATCATATATAAAAAATTTCAGCTCTCTAGCTCAAAATTTGACTTTTTCCAAAATTTTGTTTTTTTGAGTTTGTAGGCGTGTCTGTGGGCGGATTTCAAAAATTCTTAAACTTGATTATTTCGGGACCCTAGAGAGTATTATGGTTAAAATTTCAGCTCTGTAGGTCCAGTTTAAATGCCTATTTTTTGCCGACAGACGGACGGACGGACGGACATGGCTAGATCGACACTACTATTGATGCTGATCATAAATATAGTAACTTTTAGGGGTCTACGGGCAATATTAAGGTATGTTACAAACTATGCGTCAAAATTAATATACCCTTAGAATAGGGTATAAACAAGAGCGAGGAATAGCCTTGCACATTCGTGTTGTACGGCTAAGGAAGGATTCTTTGTATTACACGGTACGTCCGAAAACAGGCTTAAGTGTGAACTCATGCGCATTCGTTGCATGACGCTTTCGGAATATCTCGATCGACAATAAATTTCATTGCGCGTTTTTGTGTTCTGTCGAGTTGCTCTAAATTTGTGATTGGGACACCGGCCTAGATATGAGCGTTGTACTCAAGTTTAGGGCGGATAAACGCAATGGAAAGTCATTCATGGGTAATGGCAAAGCATCGGGATTTTATAGACAGAAACAGCACTGCGATTTGGCAGCATTAAATTCCACTCTACTGATTGTACCCCACTGAGTAATTCTGTCTGGATCGGAATTAAAAAGCCACACCCGAAAATGATGGGCAGAAACACGAATATGATAAACGGAGGGTACTGTCATCAGTGAAGAATTGGATGAGAAGTAAAAGACAGAAGATCACTTATAAAAATTAAAAAGTCAGGCGGAGATAAAACAGAGACTTGGGGAACGTCAGCATTTATTTACTCGCAGACTTAAAACCGCCCAAAACAACTTGAATTGAACGGTCCCAATGGTAATTTCTAATCCATTCAAGAAAAGCATAGTCAACTCCAAATGCACGTATTTTCGATAAGACATATTGGGGCCAAACTCTGTCAACTGCCCTTGAAATATCAAGCGCAAGGACCTTACTTTCACCACCCATGTGAAGAGATTGGTTCACTTTTGGATAAGTCATCAAATTACCAGTGGACCTGTTGCCGAAAAAACCATACTGCCACTCATTAAGATGTTTTTGGTGTACAACAAATTTAAGCCGAATTCGAACGGCAAGTTTGAGAAGGGTTTCATAACAAGTCATAAAAATAATAATTTGCTACTGGAGCGTTGCGCTAACACACGCATCAAGTTGAACCGTGGGAAATCAGTGAAACCTATCACAAAGCAGCGTTTTGCTTCAATTTCAAAATGACTCTTAAAACCAGAACTTGATGTTTTATAACGTTATTGTAAAGCTCCGTGTGTCAACGCGTAGGTAGAAAAAATAACTGTCCACTGTCCTCTTCCGATTGGAGCAAGTGAAAGAAACTAACGCTTATTCGTCATGGAGGTACAAATGTCACCTAACCTAACCTTTCTGGTCAACTTCGGGGTTTGAATGAGCATTAAACAGTAGTAGCACTAGGTTTCCAATTCTCCAAGCAGCAACCTGGCGCTCTCCAGTGGTACCGCCAACCAAATCGACCATGTGCTGATCGATGCGAGGCACGCATCCAACATCGTTTACGTCATTCCGAGTGCTAGATTTGGCCTTATTGATCTCCATAACAACCCTGTTGCGAAGGGAGCAGTATGTACGTCGTAATTCATCCAGACGAAATCTCTTCTAACTGCATTTCTTACAGGCACAGTCAGTAGGTTTATTTTGGCTGGAGCAGTGTTACTTTCGACTTGAGCAACCAATGGCTCACAAATTAGAAAATTACCTGGTGTCAATGCTGTTAAGTCATTTGGGTAATTTTCTTGTTGCGGCTAAATTTAGAGCTCGACTGTCCAATGAAAAGAAGCGGCGAACTGCCCGAAAGAAGAAATTCGACGTTGGACTCCTTAGCACACCTGGAGTAGAAGAATCGACAGAGAGCGAATGAGCCAGAGACTCACCACCCATAAGCGCCAACAATATGTAGAAACGATTTTGGGACATCATCAAGGAGGTAGCCGAGACTATCGTAAGTTACCAGCCACCCCAGGGAAAAAGTCAGTGGTATGATGTATGCGTTTACCGAAAGGTGACGGAGGATTCACATTTAAAAACGCTGCAGCGCAAAACAAAGTCAGCGAGGGAAGGTATGCGTAGAAAGAATAGGGCGTACGCAGCCTTCCAGCTCAAGAAAATCGAAAAGGAAACAAAAAAGCGCAGCAACTGGCTGCTGGTTTAAGACCGGGATACAGGCTCTTCGAAACTGAGACGGAAACCTAGTCACCGAAGCGCAGGGAATAGAAAATGAATTTAAGCTGAATATTCAAAAAGAACAGATTTCACCAACTAGTGTAGAAGTGGTTGGCTTAGCCTTAAGGAAGCTTAAGAACAATAAGCCCGCCGGCTCTGATGGATTGCCGTGCTAAGGGCTTTTACGGTAATTGAAGAGCAGACAAAATTGATTAGCCTTGAAGTTAATGAGGACAAGTCTAAATACATGCTATCAACAAACAAACAAACAAACATGTGTCCACCGCCTAGGACAAAACGTCTATGTTTATAGCAATAACGTCGTGGTAGTTAAAGAGTTCACCTACCTTGGATAAAAACCATCAACTCCACAAATGACAACTGAGTGGAGATCCGACGAAGAATTACCTAAGGAAACCGCTGCTACTTCGGTTTGGCCAAACAAATGGGTTCAAAACTGCTCAGTCGAAGAACAAAATGCATGCTCTATCGAACCACAATGCTGTGAGACCTGCTTTATGTTGCCGAGTGCTGGACGATAAGTAGGAAAGGGGAGCTAATATTGGGTTCTTTTAAAACAAAAATACTCTGTCGGATATTCCATCCTATGTGCAAAGAGGCCGAATGGAGGAGAAGATACAATCGCCAACTCTATGAGCTGTACCAAGATTTGGATGAAGTCCAAAAAGCTAAATCACGTCGACTACATTGGTAAATGGACAATAATGCCCCAGCCAAGAGAATTTTTGACTTCCAGCTCCAGGTTCGAAAAGGCAAGGGAGACCACACATCCGTTTTAAAGACCAAGCCATCGCAGATGCCAGACCGCTTGGTCTGGACAACTGGAAGGATCAGTTTTTCGATTGGATGTCTCGAGGTGGCAACCAGCCGAGTTAGTGGATGCAGTTCAGGTTAAAACGAGGCCACTTTCAAAATATTCGTCTTGTGAAAGGTTGAACAAATCGCACTATGCTACAACTGGCATTCAAGGAACGTAAAAACAAAAGGTGTTTGTAAGGTGTTTCATTTTCAAATCAATACCAATAATCATGTGTCCCACAATTATTTCATACTACTGTATTGAATCAACTGTCAAATAAACAGAGGAACATCCAAGAGCATTAAGAAATGAGTAAGAACAAAAAAAAAGCAAAATAACACAATTTCAATTTCTCATTTCATCGATTTTGGACAACATTTCTATCGAAAGTGCATTTTTGTGCGTGCATTTATCAGCATCGGATACCTCCTTGAAGATGCAGCTGTTTTTCTTATAATGCGTTATTCTGCTTTCTCGCTAACACAATAACAATTCACATAACCGGCTGTGGCTTTTCGGATCTGCCAACTATAGTAAAATTAGCCCATCGGGACATTTTTGTAAACTGGGGAATTTGGAGCTAAAAAGAGGAATAGACAACTTCTCTACGTACAGAGATCCAAATGTGTCCCATTGGGAAAGTTTATTTTTGGGCTAGATTTAAATTTATTTCCTTTTCCCCTCAGCACACGGAAAATTTCGAAAGAACTCCGCAATAAATAAAGGAATTTTGCCAATTTAGAAGCAGCCGCCCAGTTTTCAGTGAAACCCCATTCTCTTCTTCGTTTAGTTTTGATGGGTGTATTATAAAAAAAAATATTTAAAGATTCCCCGTTACATTTGGGTTGGTAAATCATTAATTTTTTTAACACTTACCGTTTGTTAATGGGAGTCTCTTTTTCTTTTTAACTTCCTTCTCAGTCACTATTTCACTAGTTCTTAAGTATTTATAACACAATTTCTTCGGTAAAATAGAAGAAAACGAACAAAATAAAATTAAATAAAAGAAAACAAGTCACACACGAGAAAGTTTAACAATAAAATTAGTATGTTGGGTTTTTTGCTTTGCTTATTATTTGCGGAGCGTAGACTGGAAATTGATCGTTTATTTCAAAAATGGATTTTTACAAGTTTTTTTCTCTCCGCGTTGAGAACGAGAACGTCCATTTCTTTGGAGATGAGAGAGAAATGAAAAATACAAATGTTCGGATTTTTTTCTTCTGGATTTCTTTTTTACTTTTCCGTTCGCAATTTTTGTGGTTGACATTTGGAAGGTGTGCAAACGGGAAGCAGTTGGAAAGTTTCTTCCAATGGAGAGTTTGTTCGGCAATGTAGAATGTGGCACATTTTGTTTATTCGTTTGTTTTAAATTATTTATTTAAGCAGCAGTTGCGAATAGAATTTCTTATAAATAATATCCAAACATTTTCTTACACTCTCAATTGGTGAATGCCGTTAGCACATGAACGGAAAAAAAATTTTAAAAATGGCTCGGCGCCAACAACATCGATGTAATGCTTCGAAATCAATATCATATACATATTATATCCTTTTCCGTCCATTTTTGGCTGGTTTTTCGTTCGACGGCGCTTATATTGCTTGAATTAATTATTTCCGTTTGAATTTTAGACAACAAAATTTTAAAAGAAATTGAAATATATTTATATAGGCGAATGGCGTGGAGAATCAGAATCAATGGCATTTGTTTAGCTGTAAAAAACACAAGGGCCAATATTATTCTTATGTATTTTTTTGTTGCAATATAGGGTTGGGGTATAGCTAAAGTGTAAAACTGTTGCAACATTTTAGTCAATATATTTTGTAGTGCGAGGAAATGTTGCACTTTCTGATACTAGGCCAGTTTCAGCGGATCGTGAAATAGTAAGGGGTATTTTGCAAATATTTTTGTCACAGAATACTTTACAAAATAAAAATGTGTCATGTTTTTGAAACAGCTTCCATTGAAATGGAAATAATGGAACTTTTAATTTATTTATTTGTAACTTATTTAGCAACAAACATCATCAGAGAAAGGAAGGAAGGGCCTCTACCAACCCAGAGAGCTTGTTTCACTCCATTAGCATAATACAAGCAAACACTTAAAACTAACATTAATTATCTTAAGGCTAAAATGGAATTAATAAATCTACACTTAAGTCTAATTGAAAAGAGGACAGGTATTGAAGGGGGCCTAGGAGGTGTGCTAGGGACTGTGAAGCGAGGTTTTGAGACTATTTTTGATTAAGTGGAAGTCGAAACGGTTGTGCATACTATTTATTAAACATAGCATTCGGGCCCGACGTACCTTTCTTCTATAACTCGTACGATAATAGTTGATTATAAAGAGAGTTCCATCGAAGGCTGTTGGCGTTTGTGTTAATAGAGATTTTTTTGAAGAAGCACTGAACAATCGATATTTCCGGATAGAATCTGATTTATAAAGAAAATATGAGGATTGTGTGTCGATAAGTTGAAGGCGGGAGAGAGGTATAAGACAAGAGAATGCCGCGGAGGGTAAAGCGAAGGAATCTGCGTTGGGCAACTTCAATTCGCCAGGAATTAGTGACGTGATAAGGTGACCAGACTTGCCTAGTCCTTTCAGGAATGACTCGTATGGAGTGATTTAGTGACAGATTGATCTGAAAATTCCTTAGACCTACGTTTCATTAAGCCGAGTGATGAGTTAACCTTTTCAGGGCGCGTTCAATTTGCAAGTCAACTAATAGTCAATAGTCAGTGATCAAATATCTCACGTGACCATCGTTTGGCAAGTGATAGCAATTCAATTAGTAGGGACGGGAACTCGCAGTTGCCTTGAAAATTGAACGCGCCGCACATAACGCTTTCGCAGTTGTATTAAGAGTTTGCGTTTTCGAATGCTTTACTTTTGCAGCTTGCGTTGAAGAACATTCTACATACAAACGCATTTTTATCGCAATTGACGTTTTCGAAAACGAGCCAATTGAAAAGATAGCGCAATGCACTTACGTTATTGCGCGGACGACGTCAAAAACGTCACAACGCAACAAAATCGTACACAATTTGAAAGATGCTATAGGTGAATTCGGAAACACCAACAAAACACGCATTAATGCAGTAACACTGCACAAATTATGATGACGATATGCAACACAGCTGACTCTAGTAAACCGAAATTACCTGGAATTTTCCTGGCCCTTTTTTCGTCGCATTTATGAGATGATTGGGTATCCCAATTTTCATGTCACTTTGCATGCAACTAAAACAATTGCTTGTTTTTAATGTTCTTAGATTACAAAACTTTGTTCGTCCCCTTTTATTTTATTGTTAAAACTTATTCATATATTTTCCGATTTGACTTCAATAAAGGTTACAGATATTTACGTGAGGGCACAGATTGAAAGCAACAACCCACATCGAATAGAAACATTTTGGTTTTTTAAGGTTTTAGGATTGCTTTGCTTTTATTATATTTTTTCCTGCTCTTGTGTATAACAATGGATTAATTATCAAAATTAATGTTTTTTTCTTTGCAAATTAAACAAAAAAAAAATAAAATAACTCCAAGTACAGATGTAAATAAAAACAAAGAATGTATGGAAATCAATTTGGTTGGAGCACTTAACAAAGTTCATCTGTATGCAAAATATATGCTGTTATCATATATACGAATAATCCCATGCGCGCAAATAATTTTATCAATTAAATATTATAAACGCTCATTACTATTATTTTAAAATTTAATGATTAAGTTTAGATATCGACCTAATTATTCCTTCAAAGACGCTGCTAATTTTTCTCGGGTCTTAGCTTTATCATCCACTTCGTCTTCTTCATCATTTTGCGATAAACTTGGGATGTTGTCATCCGAATCATCATCTTCTTCAAAGTCATCGAAGTTCTTGAGCTCTGATTGATCCATGAAGTTTGGCCATTGCATTTCGGTTGCTAAAAATGATAAATGAATTATGTTTGTTCTTGATCTTTTGATTCATTGCGAGTTACTTACCGTCTTCCTTTGGGTCTGGGTCTTCATCATCGGACTCATCTTTCCACTTGTTAAAATTCGCTTTCAGGAAGTGCAGTTTGGTTTTGTCGTTTGTCAGCGACGACCAAAAGGGACCACTTTCTTTCTGTTTAAAAATAATTAGATCAATATATTAGCAATCGTCCAGGTTCTAAGCGTATTGCTTTTTCTTACTTTATAAATGGTAAACTCCAAACATCTGCCGATATTTTTACTTGTTACTCGCTCAGGGTTTACGTTCTTCAAGAAGTTCAATTGCATATCATACACTTTATTGCTGTCGAGGGCATCTGTTCCATGAAATCGCATGGAATTTTCTGTTACTCTAAAGGACGGACACCAATTTAGAATTTCATTGTATATATTTGAAAATATTTAACTTACTTATAATCAATATCCTTGCATTCGACCTCAATGGTCACGTACAGAAGATCATTCCTTTGAGCCCAAGAAACTAAAGGAGGAACTACACTATAAAAGCAAAAAACAAAAATTGATATTTAAATTTTATTTTATGCAAACATGAGGTGGACAATGAAACGCTTTAAACAATGCTAAAGGTCTTATTTTTTTGCTAAATGAGTATATACCTACTCTGAAATGGAAGGTCAAACATAAGGTGTTTTACCCGTGCAGGGACGGTGTATAAATATCTCTGCAGCGCCCCCCGAAAAACAGCGCTTGTCATAGTAGGCGACTAGGGGAGCAAATCACATCTATGCAATTCTAGCATCCAGGTGAGCCTAGCGGCACATTTACCATCTTTAAGCCATCCCGCAAGTGTGCATGCAAATCGTCGTAAAGGACGAAGAAGAACTGACTGCTACCGATAAGCAGTCTGGCACACCAAACATAATTGTATCATTGTTGCGTCGCACTTTATCTAGATGAGCGCAATGCAACGGAGACCTCAACAGTTTGTTCGAGTTTTCAAAGCAGATGAAACATTAAATTACGTCAAAATATTCTACATGGTTAACTCTGCCTACTCAACAAGCGCATTAAATTCTCCCTCGTCCACAGATTGCTTTTTTAAAAGCCAAAGACCGTATAGTTTGCCAAACTTTGTGTCTGCTCATTGTCTGTATACAGTATCTCAAAACGTTGGATATATCTATACAAAGTACTTTTGTTTTCTGATTATTCAATGAATAAATGTACATAGGAAGTACACGAATTGGTTTAGTCTGGCATGATGTTTCTAGAACAAATACGTTGTATGTAATAAATTGTCAAACGTTCAGTAAAACAAAATACTGTGTAAGTAACTTCCAAACTTATCAGTAAAAACCAAATTTTAACTTGACTATCAGATTAAGGGTACATTTTGACTGTTAGCTATTGCACCAGCATCAGCTTAGAACAACATCCCACCCCGATTATTTTACAATTCAATTGTTTGTACTTTGCGACTTCGCACTCTCACGTCGTCAAGCAAAATTATGTAATTCCTGTACTGGAGGACATCTTATCCGACCATGAATTAATCTGCAAAATAATCAACACCCTAGCACTTAGCAGTCGCAACAATGAGAAATCGAAAAAACAACCATAGTGGGGTTCAATGACACCCCTTTCACCGTGCCATTGCGTATAAAACGATGATAATGTATACTACCGGCCAGCAATGGTAAGAATGTGTCACTCAATACAATAGTAGTTCAAATAAATTTACTTACATCCGGACATCAAAAGTATCCGGAATGCAACTCATAACCTCACAATAAACATCCCCACAATTATATATAAATGTTATTTAGTTACCAAGTGCAATATGGCGCGGAAAGTTGCCTCGACCACGACCAAGATGAACTGGCTGCAAGGGGAAGTATTAGCTAAAATTCTTCGAGAAACTCCCTTCATAGATGGAAAAATCCTAACCTCATACAGCGCAGTCATCGTCGCCAAAAAAAATGCCGCAAATTTACTAATCGTTCTGGACAAAGTGGAACTACCATGTCTGTATGCAACGACAAGTGCATGTAGAACAAAAATTATACGATGGCTGACAATTATACTACAAGACAAATTATTGATTGCAATTTAGATGATTTGAATTATATATACATAGTAGAGAATTTTTTTTTTAAGATGGACGCCGGAGGAAGAAAGCACGCGTAAAGATTTACACCACCGCAACGAAATGTTTTTTTCAATAAATTAAAAAGCATAAACATTATTTATTTTACTTACACTGGTGCCGTCGACATTATTCTTTGTTTCTCAATTAATTTTTGACTCAATTATTTAACAAATAACAAACTATAGGCGATTAATCGAATAATTCACACCCGCAAAATTGCAAATGAGAAAAACTAGTCCGCAGGGAAGAAATGAAACCATCAATTGAGCATTTGTTTTATGGATACGGTTGGCTATTAAGCGATGATAGTGCCACCTAGTTGTGCGCATTAAAAAGTTATTGGCAAAATATTGAGTAGCCAAATGTTATTTCCTTTAATACTCTGAAGTAGAATTTTATATATTTTTTTAAAATCTTTTTTCAAGTGATACAAATATTTATTTTAAAATTGAGTCAACCAGATGCCTCTTAAGAAATTTGAATAATAAGTTGAATTTTTACCAAACAACGACACCACTACTAGAGAGAGTTTAAATGTTACAGCAAATTTATAGGGCCGTATTTATAATGATAATTTCAAGGGTACCTAACCCTTAAACACCTTTTATTACCACTTTAGTGCAAAATCGGTATTAATAATCGAGTGTTACATTTGAACAACGTTGTTTAAGGGCCGCTTAACTCAACTAGCAAAAAGTCGTTAGTTCAAAGACAATCTGTTAACAGAAATTGATTTAAAAAGTGTTGTAGAATTTTGTAAATATTTTGGTACTAGCGCGTTTCCTTTCCTTATCGAGACAGGTGGAACTGCGAACTTTACTTTGTTCGCAGTTCTACCTGAATGTTAGCTAACACAAAAAATTAAGCCCCTACACATATTTACATGAAAATCGTACAGCTTTATCCCTTCTGATTTTTTTTCCTTGAGCCGTGTTATGTTTCTCTGACATAAGTCGAAATTTAGTCAGGGCTTTATCTTACTAAAAATGTGAGCTAAAATTTGGACTAGACTTTAGTAAACAAACCGAAGAATATTGTTCATTAACATGAATTGTCTTGAAACAGTTAAAATGTTCAAGCCCTGCTCGCGCTATTTTTTAGCGACCCCAGTGTCCAATTTTTTCCCTGCACTAAAGAATGGACAATAAGGCTCCAACTCCCAGCTCCCAGGTTCAAGAAGGCAAGGAAGATCGACCTTCCGCTTTAAAGACCAAGCCATCGCAGATGCCAGAGCGCTTGGTCTGGACAACTGGAAGCAGCGTGCCTGTGATCGCAGAGGATGGGAGGCTGCAGTGTATCAGCCTGACACTCTCCGCGGGTCGGGAGCCCGTTAAGTAAGTTAAGTAAAGATAAATGCTCGCTAATTTTTAAATAGTAAAGTTAATGTCATTTGAATTGAGCGCATCACTTGCGATTGATCATAGTCCTCTTTAAATTTTGATCTACAAAACATTGAGAAAGATATATGTAGTTATAAGTGCAGCAGCTGAAGTTATTGCTATTGTAGCAAGTAGAAGGAAAAACTTCTTTCTTTGTGTTATATTTATTATGATTTGAACAGACGCTTTGCAAAGCAATTGCAATGAGCTGTGTTTAGCTCCAGCTAAAAAAAATTGATTTAAATAAAAACGATTTGAAGAACATGATTCCTTATCTCAAAAAAGAAGAAGACAATAGCGTCTACCGAGTTCTACTATTAAGCTTTATCGACCTGGAAAATTCAGCAATTAATTTAACTTTTCATTTAATTTATTTATTACCTTAACAAACTTGGAATCTATTTTGAAATCTTTTTTAAGGAATAAAAAGTTTGTTTTGTTTTTGTATTTAAAGTTGTCGCGTGTGCTGCAGTACTGCCGTATTCGATTTGTTTTTTCTGTCGTTTGTGTCCTAATTTTGCCCTATGTATTTGAGAGATAAATGAAACTTTATTGCTCTCTGAATTGCAATATTCACTCAATTTCAACACATTTCCGTTGACGAATGTTTTCTGCAATTATCATATTAATTTAAAAATAATTAACCCTATGGTCCTTGGAGAAAACAAGTTCTGAACTTTGTTTTCCCATAACTAGTCGCATCCGCATGTAAAATACGACATAATTTATTCAGCTGACGATAATTCATCATTTTGTAGAAGCTTTTGAAAATCATATTAAGTTCTGGCAGTGTATTGTGTCAAATTCGCCCAAGCTTTGCATGCGCCACCTACAGCTTCAAACAGTATCTACGTATTTTAGTTGTAGGTGACAGCTCTGTCATATTCCTTTTCTCAATTTTTAATGTCTATTTTGACTTCATTGAGCGGATTTGTGTGAAAATTTTCTCAGAGGTATTACTTAACTATTTTCAATTCATTTTATCTAAGCCAGCTCTATATTGAAGAAAAAAATAAAAGAAATACTTTTGAAAAAATCAGAAAAAATATTTTCAATTTCAGAATGTTGCGATCAGCTGCGTCCAAGCTTACCACAATCTTTCGGGGTTCATTGGGTCTGCCAGCCACCCGACTCTCCGGCATCGGAGCTGTTCGTATGTCTCACGACTCTTCTGAGACCGATGAACAGTTCGACAAGCGATATGTGGATTACTTTAACCGCAAGGACATCGATGGCTGGGAGGTTCGCAAGGGAATGAATGATTTGCTAGGTATGGATTTGGTTCCAGACCCACAAATTATCATTGCTGGCTTGAAGGCGTGCCGTCGTGTAAACGACTTTGCTTTGGCAGTAAGGTGGTTGGAAGGGTGCAAGGAAAAATGCGGTGACAAGACAGCAGAGATCTATCCGTATTTGTTAAGCGAAATCAGACCAACATTGAGCGAACTTGGTGTCAACACCCCCGAGGAATTAGGATACGACCACCCAGAATTGGCCCTTAAATCGGTCTACGATATGTAAATGTATAACAACAAAGATATGTAAAAATTAATGGAAATATCTGTAAACCTAAATCATTCTAAATAAATGTTCTTATGAATGTTTAAAACAAAAATTTGGTTATGTAATAAGTTGAGGATGATACTTTTTCACGAATGAGGTTAGAAATTTGTTTTTGCAGTCGAGTAAGAACGTTTGGTTTTGCAGCGTAGTATAAAAGCGAACTGTTGTATTTAAGGCTTCTCAAAGCGACAGTATTTATGGAGGAATTACTATTTAACATGTAAACAATGGATGGTAAATTTTCCTATAAAATGTGTATAAATGATTAATCTAGCTTTGCACCATTCTTTGAATAACCAAAATACATAAAATAAATTGGAACGGATTTTTTCAAGTTGAATAATATAAATTTGAGGCACAAGTGGAATTCAAACAGATTTTGAGTGAGATTATTCGGTCTCAAGTTCTAACCAAAAAAAAAAATCGATACAAACATTCACATCTTCTTTAACAACAAGGTTATGCTTATGACGTGAATTAAGCCTACCAACGGTACGCATGTGGGGTTCGCCGGTTTGTAGTCTAAAAGTATCGGCCGACCTCCCGGTTTTGAATCCATTCGTCACTGAGGCCAAGCAGTTTTTTTTGCGTAAGCACACGATGAAAGAATTTCTTCACCGCAGCTACCCTTGTTTCTCATGGAACCTCGGCCGTTAGGCATTTCACCACGGGGGGTTTCAGCCGTATCTGACACTTTCTGTCTCAGTTTGCATGTTTCATCCGGTCCATTAGTCTTTTCAGCTGTCAGCCTCTATGGGTTTCCCACTTCTCGCTGCGTGCCGTCTGGCCACGCGACAGTGCCGATGCATTTTTTTGAATGGCTCTGTTTGCTTTTTCTCGATTTCCATGCTGTCTCAGTGTCTCGTTTTCCCCGTGGAGCTACTGCATGAAGCTTGTGATGACTTCGCCAGCTCTATCCCTTCGCTCGTCGTCAGCACGAATACTATAAGACAAATTCTAGCACACGCATACGGCATTCCTTCAGACCGTGCATTCTGGATTTAGTCTTCACAGTGCAGGCAATAGGGGTCATTAACGTATTTTTGGTCGAAGTACTTACAAAAACGACAATGCCCCAACAAAACTGTGTCAGGTAGAAGTTTAGGTAGACGTTTACTTACCAATTTTTCCCACTTGTTTATTCCTCTATGTTGTATACGAACTTGCATTTTCGTAAACAAAAAGAACAAATATCTATTGATATAAAAGTTGTATTTATCGCTAGATAGACAAAATCAAAATGCTAACAAAACAAACTTCATTTCCACTTCTTAAAGACGTCTTCAGCTTTCTTAAGATTTTCATCCTTCTTCATAAAGCAATACCGTACGTAGTTTTCTGCCAGCGGTTTATTGGGTTCGCTGTAAAATGCGCTCGGTGGAATTCCCTGTAGTCCCATATTCTTTGTCATCCACTTGGTGAATCGATAGTCTTTGTGCTTATCTGTCTCGGATTCCATGTCAACTTTGTTTTCTATAAGACACGAACACATTTAAGAGAAAAATTCGATATCTGAACGAATGTATGTATATGCAGGTAACTTACCCAAACTTGACCAATCGGCCAGCATGAAATAACCCCCTTCGGGAATTGTAGGCTTCATCCCCGCTTCCTGTAGGAACTTTGCCATAAAATCGCGCTTCTTCTTCAAATCAGCTGGCATGTAATTAAAATAACATTCAGGCGAAACCAATCTCGTCATTTCCAGTTCGAAACCTTGAGCAACCGCCTCCTGAAGTGGAGTTGCACAAGTGAAGACACAATTTTGATGGACCATTTGCAGGTTTTTGATCAAATTGCAAGGTCCATATGCCCAGCCAATCTTCCAGCCTGTCACTGAAAATGTTTTACCCGCAGAACCGATCGTTATTGTTCGTTCCCACATATCGGGAAGGGTACACATACGAATATGCTGAGCCTTATCAAAGACTAGCCATTCGTATACCTCATCCGAAATACATAGCACGTTCCACTTTTTGCATAGATCGGCAATTTTTTCTAGCTCCTTGCGATTGAATACCTTTCCGATTGGATTGTGTGGTGAATTGATGATGATGGCCTTGGTTTTCTCATTAAATAGATTCTCCAGCTCCTTTTCATCGAGAACCCAATCGGCTGAGGTGATGACACCATCTGTTTTTGTCTGAAAAGTTTTAGATTCTAAAACTTGCTGAATTTAGCAATCTAATTTAAAACATACGGGTTTTAATGGAATAAATCTAGGAACACCTTTAGCCGCTTGCACCATTGGCTCGTAGCAATCAAAGAACGGTTCGATGATAATGACTTCATCTCCTTCATCGATATTGCTCTGAATCGCACAGAAAAGTGCTTCATAAGCACCACAGGTGACCATAACTTCGGTGTTTGCATCTATGTTGCGTCCATTTAACTTCGAGTATAAGGCCGAGAGCGCCTGTACTAAGCGTGGGTGACCCTACACCGAATTATATTAATAGAACGGTTCTCCTTTTAAAAATATATGAATTTGTACTTACAAATCCTCTAGTGTACTGATTCATTAGTGGATTGTCGCTTTGGGCAATTTTACTAAGTGCGTCTGTCACGTATTGCGGGGCAGCGAAATCTGGAAATCCTTGTCCTAAGTTAAGGGGTTTGTACTTTAATGCAAGGGGAATATACTCATTCCTTGAATTAAGAAGCAGTTTTTAAGAAAATCATAAACAGATCAAAACCTTAATAGTCAACTCACCAAACACTTGTCTTCCCTTGGAAACGCTTTGGCAAAGAGAATCTGTCCATATGATCACTTTTTAATAAATTGCTTGTGCTAAATTTGCAAACAGATGGAAAAGGTTTACGTACGATTTCTCTGTTGAAAAGTTTACTGGATAATATTCCGCGTTGGTACATCTGAAAATAAGGTGACTTTGCTTATCTTATTTACCAATCATATGTGCTACACTACTTCTATGAACTAGTAGCCGCAGCGTATAATGTCAAATAGAGCACTGAAGTTGCGTAACACAATTATGACAATTTGGAATTGTCAAAATTAAATTTAATTAACCAATAAACTATTCGAAGACAATGCAATTGGGGTATAATGTTTATATGGGTTTGGTGGGCTTATTTGTTTACCTATGCAAGCGGCAAGCATTCGAATTATAATTGATTGACCAATTACATCCAATTAAAAGGGATTCATTTTTAACAGCAGCTGTTGCAAGTAAGAAATGATATTAAGTTTTCTGACAAGGCGTCCATCAGAGAGCATTTATGCATTTGCCTAGTTGTATTTTGGGAAAGTAGTCTAATTGACAAAATAAAATAAAACAACACCTTTTATTTGGATACGCGTAGAAACGATCGTTTTGCATTTATAGGTAATCCGGATATTGCGGAATGCTTTCGATTCTGCTGAAAGTGTTCCATTCTTCCATTCATTCCATGGCACTCGAACCAATGACAGTTCTTCTCATAAATAAAAGAAGAAAAAAATACTTCTGGATTTCAATTCCTCACCCAATTCAACACTATAAACGTCAAAAACGGCAAATTTTATTTAAGTTGTGCCGCATTTGATAATCTTGACGAGGAACAGTGAAATTAATTGACAAGTTCAATAAAACAGACATATAAATAATTTTATAATGGATATTTCCATAGCTTTTATTAATTTGTTTACATTACCTTTATCGTCATCATAATCTGATGATGATGCAGTAGTTGTCGTGAACTTTTTACTAAAGGAATTTGAAAAAAACCCAAGTGCAGAACTTTCTTGATGATGCTAGAAATATTAAGAGGAAGAGGTATCTGTGGTTCACGTCTTCCATACACAAAGACACATAAACTTAAAACCCAAAAAGATGTGTTTTCTTGTTTCATTGGCCTGGGATGCCATCGGAGAATTTATTCGGAATACCAATGGAAAACGATAATAATGAAATAAGGTACCTCTTCTGTGATATATTACCTATTGCCTATTTGCATGAAAGATTCAATCCGCATTCGATTCGAATTGAATTCGAGACAAACACAGCAACCTCGACTTTTTGACAGGCATGCCAGAAGTTTTTCAGAACACAATTACGCCTAATGCCTAAACCACAACCACGCTTTGTGCTCGCGTTTCTTTCGTTAGGTTCAAAGGCGTTTCGTGCGGTTTAACTTTTGACTCAAATTAAAAATACAAATATGACTGAGGACTCGTATACGATAAAAAGAAAAAGCGTGACAGTCCATATATCGTTACGTTAACAAACGCCTCTTTACAGTAACGTTACGAAACATTACGTTCTGTTTTTACGATTTCGTATGGATCAACTGGATGCGTTTGTCAGCGCGGAGTTCCAAACCTTGATTGTGTTTTAAATCTTACCTAATTTGATTTTTAAAAACGTTCCTTGAATACCCTTTAAATGTTTTGTTTTCGCTGCGCGCTGTTGCTGTGCAAATGTGTTTCTGTTTAAGAAAGGGACCAAAATCAACATATATATCCCGTTTGGATAAGAGGTACAATCTTAATTAAATGCCAGAATTTATTCAATTCGATCGAAATTGTCGCGTTCAATTTGCAAGGCAACTGCGAGTTCCCTTGTTATTAAACCTCTATCACTTGCCAAACGATGGTCACGTGAGTTATTCGATCAATGAGGAAGGGTAAAATAGTAAGAACTTGCACTTGCCTTACCAATTACACACGCCCAATATTTTATTTGATTGGTCTGAAAATCAGCATCAAACGCGAATTGATATATCGAGATAAACAACTGAGAGAGTGTGGGTGCCCCATTTTTGTTTTCCTCTGCTATGTTCATTTGACTGGGATTTTTGTCTACACTAACCCATGGCTATACAAAATACGTATTTAGTAGGAATCGTGAAACTGAATTCTTCTTCTATATGTACCTATGTCTTAATTCGGTGAGAGCGAAAACCTGCCTCAAATGTCTATTCAGTTTCAATTCGACCTTCCGATTCGGCCATGTAAACATATAGTACGTTTACATGACCGAATCGAAAGATCGAATTGAAACTGAATTGGTTTTCGAGGCGGGTTTTCGCTCTCACCAAATTGAGAGATTGAATTGAACTAGAATTCAGTTCCACACCTCCTTCTTAATACGTATTTTGGATAGCCTTGTGTTAGTGGCGACAAAAATCCCAGTCAAGTGAACATCACAAAGGAAAACAAAGAGGGCACGCACACACACTCTCACTCGATCTCTCGATCTTTCAATTTGCGTTTACATGCTGATTTTCAATCCAATCACAGAAAATTTTGTGATCGGATTGAGTGAATCCGTCAATCTTTCAATCTGCGTTTACATGGAATTCAATTCGGATTGAATCCGGATTGAATCTCTCATGTAAACGGGATAATAGTAATATTTAATCCTATTACCGGTTCGATTCCATCCATTCCTGTTGTCAAGCTGTAGTGATACGTCAACATGAAAACGTCATGAAGCCGCTGTCATCGGACGTGGAATAGATTTTTCCTCCCACAGCTTGTGTTTATTAAAATTGAATGGAAATATAAGAAAACATTCTAATTTTCCCCAAGTGTTATGCATATAAAAGTATGGACATCACGCACATCTTTAAGGCCTACGTTAAATCAGTAAAGGACAGTGATGATAGCCTTCCTGCTCCAAACAAAAACCGCATTCTTCAGACTCGTCCCCGTGACGAGTTCGCCAAACAAGCCAAGGATGTTTGCAAGAAAATTACTACGTTACGAAATGTTTTACTGGAGAATCGGGCAGCCTACATGAGAGTTGGGATGCATCTGAAGAGCTCGGCTCAAATGACAGACGGGCAACGAGATCTTATCGATCGAGAGTCTGAGAAATTTGTCAATTTCTACACAGTGCACTTGTCTCAATTGCGTAGCGATTGGAAGAAAATCAAGAGAAAACGTCAACAAAATCAGCACATTGAATGCGTTCTGGAGCTATTAACTGAATATCTAAAAAACGTGTACAGTATATTCTTAGAACAGAAGAAATACCGGGTACAACACGAACTCGATAGTTATCGCCTTTTAAAGCTAGCATCGGATAAAAAAAAGATTCCCATTCGGCCTGGCGGAGAGGTGGTGAAGAAACCATTAAATGGCAAACTTTTATCGGCATCAAGTGAAGAAGAACATAGTGATGACGACCAGTATGATACAATATCGAAGGGTAATCGTTCATCGTATCGAGATGAGGATGAAGAAGATGTTGATTTCGTTGGTGAAACTAGATCAACTAAAAATGAATTGGAGAGAATCAGACGCAATTTAGAGTCAAACGAAGCAAAAGTTGCTCTTGACGAAGACATACAAAAATCTCAGCAGTTGTTAGTTGATGAGGAAGCAAAAGAACTGAGCCCAGAAGATATTCAAATGTTCGAAGAAGAAAACATTCATTTGTATCAGGAGTTGCAAGGTCTCTCTGAAGAAGTCGAACAGATTGAGAAGAATGTAGTTGATATAGCACAGTTGCAGGATATCTTTACCGAGAAGGTTATTACGATCGCATTGTATACAATACAAACTAACTGTATTTTTATTCTAGGTGTCTCTTCAAAAGCATAATATTGAACGCATTGCAAACGCAGTGATAGGCTCAACAGAAAATGTAAAAGACGCTAATGAACAAATCAAGCAGGCAATTCAGCGAAACGCAGGCCTTCGAGTTTGGTCGCTGTTCTTTTTACTAGTTATGTCATTCGCTTTGTTGTTCTTAGATTGGTATTACGATTAAAATTTAAATCAAGCTACAAAAATATGAATGTTTTTGTGGTAGTCGACAGGTTGTTTTTTCCAAAATGGCGCCCATTTTGGCTTTTTATTTTTCCCACAGGCGGACCAGTAAGGATGCAGTAAAGTGGGAGGGTTATTATCTTTTTAGTCCAGATCAGAACCTCCTCTTTCAAGAGAAAGAAGACGACATCATTAGGGGACGCTTTTTTCATCAAAACAAGACCAAATTGGAAAGAAAGAAAACATCATCTAACAATTTGTAGAAAATACATTTATTTTTTTTTTAAAAATTTAACTTCACATAGCCATGTAGCTTTTTTCTTTGATTGGGGGTTTAGGGATTTTCAAAATTTACATGTTCGACATTTTACAACTTCAAAATTTCATTGACAGCACTAACGACTTTCTTTGCTGAAATTCCAAACATATCAATGAGAACCTCTGGTGGGCCAGACCGTGGCACTGCTGGGACGTACAAATGTTTGACGACATAATCACGATGTTCAGCAACAACTCCCTTGACCGCTTCACCAAGACCACCCTCCTGGTAATGATCTTCCACTACAACAATTCGTCCACCGCAGGCACGTCCATTTTCCAAAATCAATGCAGCATCGATGGGTTTGATAGTAAATGGATCAAGAACTCTAGCATTTACACCTTTCTTCTGTAACTCGTTTGCAGCATTCAGACATTCGTACAAAGTTATACCAGCGCCAATCAGTAAAACATGGTCTTGTGCGGACTGCTTTACTATCTTGCCCTTGCCAATAACGAAGGGTTCATCATTAGCGTAGATGACGGCTGTATTGGGACGTGATGTGCGGATAAAGCAGACTCCCTTGGTGTTGGCAGCCAATTCAACGGCTCTTTCGCAACTCACAGCATCTGCTGGATAGAAAATAGTGCTACCAGGAATTGTGCGGAACAGAGCGATATCTTCCAAGCCCATCTGACTGGGGCCATCTTCTCCAATGCTGACGCCACAATGTGAACCAACAAAGTTAGCATTTGTCTGCGAAATGGCTCCCATACGAATTTGATCGAATGCTCGTGTAAAGAAAGTGGCAAAGGTGGACGCAAAAGCGATTGTTCGATCACGGCATGCAGCACCAATTGCAACACCAACCAAATTCTGTTCAGCAATGAAGCACTCAATGTATCGCTCAGGGTATATGTTTCTCAATTTATCGGAGAAGGTTGAGTTCTTGGTGTCACCATCTAAAGCAATAACACGATCGTTGTTTGCTCCGATCTTAGCCAGAGCAGTTCCGTAAGCCAATCGAGTAGCGACTGTTTCACCCAACTTGTATGCTGGTGGAGTTGCCAACTTAACATTTGTGATGTTTACATTAGGAGCTGGCTTAGCCTTAATAGGTGACTGTGGACGTAGCGTGCGCTGTTCATTAACAATTAAACCTTTCAAATGCTTAATAGTTTCAGCAGCCTTATCACCCAAAGGCTTTCCATGCCAGTTTTCCAAGTCCTCGATGTTGGGGAAGAATTTACCCTTAAAAGTCTTGGCAATGATAGCGGTGGGCTTATTCTTGGTATTTGCAGCCTCGAAGAAAGCCTTGCACAACTCCTCCACATCATGACCATCAACAACAAGAGCATTGAATCCAAAAGAATCCAATCGTTTACGGTAAACTTCCATTGAATGTTGTAGGGAGGTTGGTTCTGACTGTCCCAAACGGTTAACATCAAAGATAACGCAAAGATTATCCAGTTTGTAGTGTCCAGCAAAGTGCAGAGATTCCCAAATTGATCCTTCAGCTGACTCTCCATCACCGACGACAACATAGGTTCTAAAATTCAAAGACAGTTTGAATATAGTTTTAGCTTAGTAAGTATTGTTTTAACAAACCTATAGTCAGCCTTGTCAAAGTGCTTGCCAACATAGGCCATACCAGCACCAACAGCTACACCTTGTCCCAATGAACCAGTACCGACATCAATAAAGTTCAAACGTGGTGTTGGGTGACCCTCAAGATCGCTATCGATCTTACGAAGGTTCTGTAGCTCTGACACGGGGAAGAGGCCTGCCTCAGCCCATGCTGCGTATAAAATTGGAGCAGCATGACCCTTTGAGAGAATGAATCGATCACTAGATGGATCGCGAGGTTGCTTCAAATTCAGACGCAGGGTGTTGAAGAAGAGAACCGACATTATTTCGGCAATCGAAGCACATGATGTTGGATGTCTGCAAAATATAAAAAAATAAAAAATAAAAAAAATCAAGCACACATTATAAATTAAAAAAATGCTAATTCAATGTTCGCCGTAGCTAATCATAAAAACAATAGCGAGGGCACGACCATGACCACTAATGACGGCAAATGCGAAAATACGCCGTTCGGAGTCCAAAGATCGCCGTGCCTCTATTTTATCTATTTAAGACAGTGCGACGGGGCGTAATTTTGGATAGAAAACTGAATTGAAATCTCAATGTAAAAAAAAGCCTTTAACGCTCTCTGTATCTGTAAAAGAACAATTGGTAAGACAGGCCCCACACTCACTATGGCGGTGGTGCAAGGAACAGCGAGTATAGCCATCACGAGTGCTCTCCGTACCATCCCATGGACACATTTTTGCACTTATACACCGCTTACTTTGCAGATCAAACAACTTGCTGGCAACAGTGCTTTACAGCTCACTAATCTGGGTTACTTTAACGGTTGCGATATTGGACATTGCTCGATGCAAGGTCACCCAATAATCTTCTCTATGATCGGGATTAAAGAGATCATAACCCCCCCCCCCCAATTAAATGCGTCCTTTTTTTTGAAAAAAGTAAATCCAAATCTCAGCGCACTCGGAATCGGTCGTTCCATTGTACTCTACCAGACAAAAATCCTCCTTTTGGTGTAGAGACAGGAAAATGGGTGGCGTGCGTATGTTGTTGTGGGATTGAACCTGCACCGCACGGGTCAGAACCCAACACACTAACCTCTACACCGTCAACGAAATTCAGCTTACGTTGGCGATGATGAGTTTACTAATGACGCAAGATGAACAGTCTTTTAACTTATGGATCGATATCAGCGCATGTTTCGTGTTATTTCAATATCAAACTATATTAATTTGCTAAAGTATGTACGCTTTGCTTCGGTGAGTTAAAAATCAAAAGCCTAATCTACTCTATTAACATACAAATCGTATCATACACAAAAGTACATACTACTAACCTTAATGGACGAATATGAATACATCAATACGAGATTTTCGTCTAAGCGATACTTTGTAGTTTGTTTTTGAACACAAGGTGAACTGTGAACGCTTACTTATGAGACCGTGACCATTCCTTTTCGACTACGCACCACGTGAACATGATAATCAATACACAAGTATACAATCTGACAAATACTTTGGACAAGGGATTCGTTTAATTCTTCGATAATAAGTGATTTTTCTCGTTTCCGCTTGTACGTGCGTTCTTATGTATTGTACATATATATATTTGATGTATTTCATAATTAAAATCATTAAATAGAAGCTTTTGGTCTGCAACATTAAGAATGATTGTAACATTATGAGATGCTAGGCTATCATTAAAATATAATATAAGTATACACCATGAGGTACAAGTCATGAAGATTTTTGAGCGGATATTATATAGCCGGCTACGGAAAATAAAACGATCTGATGACCAATACTGGTTTGTCGCAGGTAAATCAACACAGCAGCAATCCAAAGTGTAAGGATGATGATATAAAGACGTCGTGATTCCTAGAAGGATTTGCATATTGTGTTGGTTGATGTTAAAAAGACCTTTGAAAGGCAACCAAGAGAACTGTTATGGTTGGAGCTAAGAAAACGAGGAGTTCCCGAAACCTACGTACAAATGATCACATGTATGATGGAGTAAAGACAAGATTAAGATGCACCGAGGAGTTCGAAATGAAAGCCAGTGGTCTTAAGTATCCTGATATTTATAACAGTCCTTCATTACTCTGCTTGAAGGAAAAGTAACGGACTCCAAAGTACACGAGTTTTTCCTTGCTGACCATGGAGCCATTGTAAGCGAGGATCAAAAGTCCCTCCAACGGCCAGTTGATATATGGGTGGAAGTTTTGGAGGGGAATGGGTATCGTATAGTAAAAAAAAAAAAAAAAAAAAAAAAACAGAATAGTTACTTGTGCGGTTAGTCCACACTCCAACTCAAAAATTTATATGAATGGAAGAGTGATTCCCAAGGTCGAAAACTTTAAATATCTGGGATCTATGTTCAATAGCGGAGCAACCTGTGATGACGACATAAAGCATGGCGTAAGCGTAGAGTGAATGAAGTGGTGGGAAAACTCATTTTCTATGACCGCAAAATGCCCACTAATAAGACAGATAAATAACATTATCATTTTATATATACACGTACATGTACCTATGATAAATAAAATGACGATATCTTTATTAATATTGGCTGACAAATTAGTCTATATTGTGACGTTGGCGATGATAATGCAAGAAAAAATATGATTCAAAACCGATACGAGTCATTGTGGGGCTTGTCATGAACGACATTGATTTTGATCTGAATTTTTTTTATTTTGTAGTTCTCGTTCAGTAAGTCACGGTAAACTCAAGATCGTAAATCGTGGTCAGTTCCTTTCGCTCTTTCACCCTTATCATAAACAGAACAGGAAAATACAGCTTCGTATTGTTCTCCTTTCAGCTGTGATATTTCAAAGAGATGATCTTGTGTTTTCTAGTAAACTTTGGGTTTTGATTGAGCTTTGTACCGTAAATGTTTGGCCTGATGTCGATTTCATCACATCTTGAACTTGTTCCATGTTATTCATTTGTAACATTGAACTAATATGATATCTCATGCAAAAAAAATAAATCAGTTGATACCAGTACCTCTACCTACTTAGAATTTGAATTTTAAAATTTAACACATTTTACTGTTCTGGTTGGATTTGACTTGGGTTAACTCAAAACTAGGTGCAGAATAAGTTGTGCTAAACTGATCTTCACAGCTTCATGGAACACAAAGCACTATGAGCAAGATTTTTATTCATGGAACACCAAAACCTGTTCTTTTCTGATCTTTTCCGTGCAGTTTTGTTCCATTTAACACACCTATTATGACAATTGACAAATTATACGTCTACTGTGAATACTGATAAGCAAAATGCAATTGAAAAGAGGTACATATTTCTTTTGAAGTTTAATTTAAAATTCTTTTGTCTACGTTTCCTTCGTTTTGCTTCAGTTAAATATTAATTTTAATTTAATTTTTGTGATTAATGAATTTTGTGATGGCTGTCTTTTATTTTTATTGACTTTTTCTTTTGTTTTTGCTTAAGCTGTATAAGGTGTTCAATGTCATTCATGACACACTCCACAATGACTCGTATCGGTATTATCATCTCGCATTTGTATTATCATCGCCAACGTCAGAATATAACATAATTTGTCAGCCAATTTAAAGAAAAAATCTCATAATTTTTTTTTATCATAGATAAAGATACTATCTACATACATATGTATATAGGTATATAAAATGATAATGTTATTTATATTATCTGCATTTCTTTGACGAGGTTATTATCTGGACTTAAGGTATCCCACATCACAATGGCCGCATAATGATTGATAAAATTAATATACCCAACCCCTACCTAAAATATAACAGTGCACCCAAGCAGGGGGTTGTGTTGCACTGTTTGATTCACAATGTAACTAAGAGTATTTTGAATGGAATTTGTTGACAGAGTGAGATTGAGCCTTATTGCGAAGATCAATCGACAGTTGATAATTGACTATTTTCAATGTATGCTATTGTGAACGAACGATTCTAAAGGGTTTTTGTCAATCGCAGTCAATTAAAAAAATGCGATTGACAAAAATACCAAATGAATCGTTCGTTCACAATAGCACACATTGAAAATAGTCAATTATCAATTGTCGATTGATCTTCGCAATAAGGCTCATTATAAACGAACATTTTAAACACTTTTTTTTTTTGTTGAATTTTAACATATTTACTGAAGTTTTTCCTTCTGCAACGTTGTTGTCCATTAGCAATGTGTGTCCCTATATAGCAAAGTGGCACGCTCTTCTGCGTTAGCAATCTTTATGGACATAGTGGACGTCTTAGGCTGTCATTCTTCTTAGGTAGTACACTTTTCTGCGACACCTGGTAGCTAACGCAATAAAACCATGTTGGATAACAAATTTTAAACAAATTTTAAACAGGGCCTTGTTTTGGTTTGATAGCCTTCACGTCAAAGAATCTATCCTAAAAAAATGGAGCGCGATCGGCACAGTTGGTACCGTCAAGGAGAGATCCTACGAATACTGTAAAAAACGCAATATCAATCAACGTTTCCAGATCACAGAAAATTTTGTGATCGGATTGAGTGAATCCTTCAATCTGCACCTACATGGAATTCCATTCGGTTTGAATTTCTCATGTAAACGGGATAAAAATAGGTGTGTTTCCTTACTTTTTCAAGTGACTTAAGCTACTCAAAATTACATACTTAAAAATTGCTAAAACCTGTTCCCTAAAGGTAAGATTAGACTGCATGCCAAATGACCAGATCATCTGTCAAATGCACAAAAGTTCAACGCTGTCAGGGTAGTATATTAGACTACGTGACCACAATGACCATTTTGGTAATTTTTGCCCTGCTGGTCATTAAAGGCATTTTTTGTTATATTTTCAGAGTGAGTTGTGGTAACGCCGTACCTACATGTTAAAGCGAAACTTAATTTTTCAACAAAATAAATAAAACAGATAATCGGAAACATTAAAGTATTACCTAGGTATTACACAACAAATACTTAACCATGCACATACAAATAACAAGAAATCCACTAATTAACACTGAACAAAAGCACAATAAAAATGTAATTATTAAAACAATTTACGGCAATGTTATCCAAAAATGTTATTATTGAAGTATTAAATAACTGCACGCTTGGAAAAGATGACAATTTTCAGATGACAAAAATGACAGCAATGCCATAACCAAATTTCAATAAATTGCATATGGTCATTATACTGGCATTCGTGCTTATTGTCCGATTACACTGCATGCAATTTTGTCATTTTTATCTGTCAAAATCAGCATGGTCATTTGTGGTCATTTGAGATATGCCGATTACACTGCATGACCCTATTTTGACAGCGAGAACTGTCAAAAATGGTCATTAAATGCCAACGTGGCATACAGCCTAATCTTACCTTAACACACAAGTTTCTAAAAATACAGAGGCAACGAGAAAGCAAAACACTTCCCCTCAACTGAAAAAAATACGAGTTTCTGCCAATAAATTTCTTTTTGCAGTTTGTAAAACAGCTGTCAACAGTAATAAAATATGGCAGCTCAGTTTGTTTTTGAGCGCATTCCGCATGCCACAGCCTAAATTAGGCCGAAATTTCTTGCCTAAGCTCCCTTACGCGATTGTCAAAAGTCGCCCTTGGTACTTAGCCATTTCAACCAATGAGCGGTCCAGCCTAAATTAGGCTGTGGCATGCGGAATGCGCTTAATGCATTCCTTTCGTAAGACAGCTGTCAACAGTAATTAAATATATTTCAGTTTGTTATTTATTCTTTCATATGTCCGTATGATTGTCTTCTGATTAACTTAATGGACTAATAACAATACTAAAACATTTTTTCCTTATTCATTTTCAATCAAATATTTCTATTAATCCCGATTTCACAAATTGATTTGTTTCTTTTATAATTGATGTTTCTGCTGTCATGTAGTTTGGTTACTACATCTTATTACAAAAGCGTTCCCTTACGTTTTCATAACTTCTTGAATCTCTGAGAGAACTTATCCCCATTACTTGAAATTTGAGAATTTTCTTGAAGTTACTTGAAAAGTAAGAGGAACACATCTAATTATTCATTCCACTTTTACGTCAAAAAAATAAAAAAAAATTAAAAATGTACTGCGACCGAGATCCTTCTCCACCACCTACATATATATATATATTATGTATGTATAAGATACCCAGAACAGAATGACAGGAGAGAACAAAACCTAAACATTGACCCCCAGCGAGATTCTCTGCAATGCTCCGGCATCTCTAACAACCAACAACTGGGTAGGTGTAGGTACCGTACAGTGCCATTTGCCATTCCAATCCAATCACCTTCCAAGGCAAAAAAAAGAAAACACGCGATGCGCGACATGTGTACGTGTAGTGGTACAAGAAAGTTGGAGGCATAAATAATTAACGACAGTAAAACAATCCAAAAAATCATTAATTAATCCGCAGATATAAATACATGTTCATCAGTAAATTAGTAAAGCTAAGTAAATAAAAATCAGGCCATTTCAACATTGAAGTGCAATTCTTCTGTGGTGAAGGCCTTTTTTATATATCAGTTCACTACCACAAATAGAAAATTCCACCGGCAAAACACTACACTAAACAGCAGGCTATAGTGGCAATGGCAAGTATATATTATATACATATGTATTTATACTTTCCCGACAAGTTCGGTGAATGTTAAACATAAGAAACCTCTATCTCTGCTGCTTTAACACAAGTGGAATCAGAGATACACCGGCGTGGATTGAAGGTTACTACATATAGATTTTGTTTATCTCCACTCCAACTCGAACCTTTTGCGTTTTACTGTGAGAATACCCAATGTCGAAAGGTCATTTATGATTTTCAATTTTTTTTGTCAAAACCGATTATTAGAACACCGCAATCTTTCTTATTCGACTAAATTTACAACCTTAGTAACCCAAACCACGTGTTTAATGTAAAGTTACAGTGAACATGTGTACATACATAAATGCATTCAATACTTGATTGTAATACCGAAACAGATAACTGCTTATCTTCAACGAAAATTATTGTGAACTTACCCGGATTTGGAAGCCTGAGTTGAGGAAATCGAATGGATACGCAAAAGGTGGGCGATATCCTTTAATTCCTGGATGGTTTTGCTTTCTGGCTTATGGTAGGACATTTTTCACTCGATTATTATTCTAACTGAAATGAAGTATTTTCGAGAAAATATGCAAACCCCTGAACACTGGTTTTCAAGTCTTTGTCAAAAGGCGAACGAAAGGCAACTGATGATAGACGGACAATTTAAAAGTAATATGTGCTGTCTCACTGTTCTGGAGCCCGTTGGAACGGTACTTGACGTGAGCCGGTACTTTATTTTATTTTGCTTCAACTACATCATCCAATTGGTGATTGTTGTTGTTTTTTTCGGCTTTCCAGTTGGAGTAGTTTTTTTTTCTGCGTCTGATAAAGATGGCGTGTTTTTATTTTAGTTCCAATCTTTCCCGGTAAGGTAGTTCGCTAATGGAACTTTGTTAAATAAAAAATTTGACAGACAATTTCCATCCCCTTCGATAGCTCAGTTGGTAGAGCGGTGGACTGTAGAATGATAACGACTTTGTAGAAATCCATAGGTCGCTGGTTCAAATCCGGCTCGAAGGATTCGGGTGGCAATAATTTTTTTGGCGGTTACGTCCTGCGTGCCAATTTTCCGATTCTCGGCGTTACTCCAGAGTTTCCGCCGTTTAAATTCAAACCACACATTGACTTTTCAAACATTTATTAATTATATGTAATGCGATACAGTACGACTTCATCAACACTTTTTTTTCGTGTAAATATAAAAAATAAATTCCATTAATAATAATAAATAACATGACGATAATAGAAATCTTTTGAAGTTGATTTCAGCTGCAAACAACAACAACACGTGTGTTAAACAATTTCAACTTGTATGGACTTTAGGATACCCTTCTCTGCTTCGTTAAGATGGCCGACAAACATCCCAAAATGTTCATTACTACTGAAGTTCTGCAGGAACTTTATTAAATTGTCTTCCATGTTAGCCTGGAAGAGAGGATCTTTCATCAACTCTTGTATCAGTTGATCGTCATCGGAATTTTCATCTTCATCATCGTTGAAATATAAATCGGACACATAGCGTGCCTTTCCCGGTGACGATTTCTCCCCAGATGCGTCCTCCTCTTCCGAAGTGTTTTCATCTGATTCCAGGTCAGCTAGCTTTGATTCCCTTAGGTGACCCAATTCGTTGATAAGAAGTTTGAACATCTTAACCAATGCCGGAATAGTAATTGAGTGTGCAGTGGTTTGTGAGCGGGTCTTTACTTTGTTTGATTGGTCGTTCACCGGTTCATTGACTGAAATTGAAGTCAGTCGATTATCTTGAGTTGTCACACCGTACTCGAAGAGCTTGCATAAAGCCATCGTTGTTACCTTACGCTCGTACGAGCCAAAGAACATTGTTTGTTTGGACAGCCAGTTGGTGAAGACGAATTGGAGGGCGGGTTCACCAGTAGGACCAGGCACTGTGGATAGGAAGTTGAGCACTGCATCCATTTGAGTTAGAAAGAGATGCGCGAATATCATGACTAGACTCATGATGACTTTAAGGCACTCGACCAACTGCATTTTACTGATGACTGCTTTGAGGAGGAGGTCAATGTTGTCTCCCAAAAGGTTACCGATTTTGGAAATGATCGTGATCACTAGACGGCCAATCTGTCCAGCAGTCATTTCGTTGTTCATTGGATTCAGCAGCATTGTGGCTACTTGCATGATGTAGTTGAGACCTTGGCCGTTTTTGTATGAGCAGACTTGATCGGGAGACACAAAAATAAATGCTCGTAGACATTCGCCACCACTGAGCATTACTGAGTGGTCGTCAGATCGAAGGACACAGTGGATCATAGCGGGGAAAGCGATATCGATTAGATTGCTACTGAGTGGCGGTTGAGAGTATTTCACTATTGTGGTAAGGACGTCAAGGGCGATGTCCTGTTTTGCTGAGTTGCCCTGTTCTCCCTGCAGAGCAAGTATACTAACCTGATAATGGTGGTGGAATTTCGATTAGTTTCAAATTGCCAAACATTAATAACCAGCGCACTTACAATTGTCGGAATAAACTTCTCCTGCAGTGGCTGCAAACAGTGCGGGTTCTGCGATAGTACTTTTAACATATCCTGCACCAGTTCCAATATATAGGGGTCCTCTGGGTATTTCAAGAAAACAGCTATTGCCAATGGAATCAGCTTGTTATGCGCAGAAGCCGCAAACGCATGATCAAACTGTGGGCGGCAGGGAATGTAAAAAAGGTTCCATTTTTACTGGCATACAAATAAACAAGTTACCGAAATAATTGTTGTCAGCGATTCCAGCAACAGAGCAAGCACAGAACTTTTACTTCCTGGGATCAAATCGATTATTCCGTCAACAAAACCTGGAAGCTTCGATTGAATGAGCAGTCGTTTGTCGCCATCAGATTTCTCGTGACTCTGCACAAAACCGTGAACGGCTCTGGGTAAGGAATTTGCAAATTATTTAGGAATCGATCATAAGGTGACGAATGTACATACCTGACGGCACTTATTCTCAGTACAACCGGTTTATCCCGCGATAAACTGCCGAGTGTTACTGACAGAATCTCTTCCAGCATTTGGGGATTGTACAACGTCGACTTTGAGTACGAACTCAGTGTCCACAAACATCGCCCAAGTAAATGGGCTGAACCTTCATAACTAAGAAGATTCCGTACCAGTGTCAGATAGTTAAGCAAGTCGAATTGATTTTCAGTTTCGAGGATTAATTCCCTGTAAGTGTGAACAGCTACCATACACGCTTCGTGAATTTTCCACCAATATTGATTGCCTGCAGATTTTTCGGCTTCAGCAACGTTCATGTGGCGGCCGAGGGCTTCTGAAAGAGATGGGAGAACTTTTGATCCCAACTCATCATTAAGTGCCATCAACACATCTTGACCGGACAGGCGAATAGTAAGCTCAACTCCAGATTCGTCTTCGTCTTCGACAAATTTTTCCGGGTCATCGTTCCACATTTCAATTTGCTCCTCTGGCACTTGGATGAACACAATCAATATATATACTAGGTCGGTGAGTACGTTCTTGATGATTGAACGGAACTTGCCGGAGCCCACTATGCACTGAACGAATTCAAATATCTGAATAATCATCGTAGAGAAGTTGGTTAGTTCGTCTTCATCTGAAAAAGGGAAAATTTAATCACAACAATTTGGAGACCCCTCAATGCATACCTTCATTGTCAGAGACTGGAAATGGGTTCTCCTCCGTTTGATTAACGGTGACTTTTATGTAGATATCAGCAACTTGTGTCAGTAGCTGCCAAATCGGAGGGAGTATTCTGTTCATGAACGGCTGGATGTACTTCGGCATTTCGACTACCAATAATGTGAAAACTACAAATATAGACGAATGTCAATAAGAAAAAATTCCGAAATATTCAGCATACTTTACTTTTTACAATTTCAGTTTTAAGCATAAAATTCGAAGCGTTTCCACTGTTCACTGTCAGACAATGCAACAGTTTGTCCATGAAGTTGTTCAACACTGGTTCCATCAAGGCATCCTGCTGCTCCCGATTGTTTATATTACAACCAATTGACATAAACAAGGGCTTTAGCAATTTGATAGCAGAAGTCCTTGTCTTGATGCTGTACGCCTGTTCACTTTCGAAGATCCTATATACTTCCGAAATGATAAAGGGTCCCAGCTCTTTAATCTGATTTTCGTCATACGAAAATTCTTGCAATATCTGCATTGCCCCGTGAATCGAGTCTTCATTGCCACCCAAACATTTTATGATAATAGGAAACAAGTCTGTCCACACTCCTGGCCAATCGGTGGCAGCTATTGTCGAGATAGCATGTGCAACTGCAGACCTTATTTTACTATT
This sequence comes from Portevinia maculata, assembly GCA_949715645.1. NCBI lineage: Eukaryota > Metazoa > Arthropoda > Insecta > Diptera > Syrphidae > Portevinia > Portevinia maculata. The sequence continues at coordinate 135,378,456 of OX454528.1, read as the reverse complement.
CGGATCATACAATCCATTGGGGAGAATATTTCGAATGGTTTTTTTTGCCTGCTCTGTGGCAACACTTTCTTGGGTGTATTCCTCACTTTCCGCCCAGTGGTTCTCCACATAACGCGTAAGCATGATACACGCCATCTGACGAAGAGGCAGTTCGAACGATTGATTCATTATTAGTTCAGAAAGGTAGACGCCATAGCCTAGGAGGAATAGAATAATAATTTTTATGCTTAAAATAAAGAGATATGACGCTTACCTTCAGTGAATTCCAATTGCTTCATGCGACCCTCTGCTGATTGTCGAATAACTGTTTCCGAGCTAAGAATGTTTTGAAGCTCCTCGAATAAAGCTTGTTTAATAGAATCGGCATTTTGAAAGGCTAACGACATTTTGTCGACTGCTACACAAATAATTGAAAATTTTCAAATAAATGGAAAATGAAATTGAAATGCACCAAGGCGTGTTCTTCACACCGCCAACACCGCCAGAAACAAACGTCAAATGGCATGTTCTGCGAATATTTTTTTCCCTTTTAAATATTTGAGGTTACGATTACAGCCCGGTTGACAGGAGCATGGTTTTTGTATTGGTTAAGAGTTACAGTAATGGTAGAATGTTTTAAAATTAAAATGAAGGAACAATAAATATATATGTAAAGGAAATTAAAATGGATGAATGTGGAGCAAAGAATAATATTTAGTGCGATGGCGTTTATTTATAAAATGAAAAACAAAATTCCTCCCGAATACTTGGGGGCCAATCTAGTAAATGTTGATGATATGCAGCCATATAATCAGTGGCCGCGTTCAGCTTCTTACTCCAACTACGCGGTCATTTTATTTGGAGCTCGCGGAGCGCACTCCGAGCACGCTCTGAGCTAAAAAAGAAGCTTAGATTTTTGGACAGCTTAATACACTGCTCTGAGCTTAAAAAGAACATTCATAAATTCGTTAGCAAATAAAAAGAATTGGTTCTCCTAGTGGATTATGTATACTAAGATGCTCTTCAGTCGCATTCAGTCGCGAAAATAAAACCGATACATTCACAGCAACCAGACTTAAAGCACATTCAGGCTCGTTCGATAGCAGTTTCCACTTTTAGGCCTGCCTTACGATTCCGACACGTGCATGGTTTCAATTATTGATTATTGTTTGATCGACCTCTTACGACACCGGTGATTTGCATGCACACTTCCAGGACAGCTTTAAGATGTAAATTGTGTGGCTACGCTCACCTGGGATGTTAAAGTTGCAAGGATGGGAGTTCTCCCCTTAGTCGTCTTTTACGATAAGCGATGTTGTTTTTTTGGGCACTGCTTTAATATTCATGCCACATCCATCCACAGTATGTCGGGGTATATTCGGCTGCTGCTTAAGCCAGCTTGTCACATGGAAAAGAAACGGAAGCAGAAACAGATTCAAGTATATTAAGAGACTGTTGACAGCGACGTCTCTTCTGTCAAATTACTGGATTCTGTTTCTGTTTCCGTTTCTCTGGCTTGTTAGAAACTGCCTTCGGAAAAGTAGAATACACTCAGACAGCCGCCTTTACCTTACAAATGCCAAAACCGCAATGACATAGACTCCATTTGCAAAAGCAAACACAAAAATGTAGCCATTAACAGATTGTCCTTGAAAAAACGGTGGAAAAATAAAATAAAATTTAAAAATGATTTTTTTTTTTTCAAATGTCGACGACAACAGTAGCTACCCATCTAATTTTGGATAGGCTGTCAAATATATAAGCACAATAGAGATCCAGATGTGACTGTCAAATTTTTTGTTTTTTTTTTGTTTCTCCCCTGACAAATGTCAGAAAAAAAATGGAGGGTAAACAAACAAAATCATTTAGCAGTAATAGGCGGGAAAATACTAGGAATCAGCAAACAGAAGTAAGTTTTTTTATTAATAATCAATAGTTTCTCCATATATTTTCAGGAAAATGGATTCATTTAAATACGCAAAGAAGTTGGAAGCAGTAAATAGAAAGAACTGTACTGTAAAGTTTGCTTTATTTGCAAACTTTCAGGTGATGGCAAAGACGGAGCTGTGGTTTCGTGTAAATAGAGTGTTAAAGGCAGTCTTCTTGAAGATAATTTTAATCCAAATACCAAAAGAGAGAGAAAATTCTCATAATTTTTCACACGGCTGGTCAATGAACTTGACAAAGACCTAAATGGACCTGATAATCATCTCGTAGATTGACATTGAACATTTCGTACTCAAGAAACTGATGCCGTCCAAGAGAAACGACCTGGTGATATAAACGTTCATTGTACAATTCGCTTTCTATATGCCATTGCATTTCAATTTGGACTCAAGTTTGGCGCGTTTGCTGGGAGTGCGTACTCAGACTCGTCCAGTAATCACATCAGGCCTTTGGCAATTTATTAAGACATATAAATTATAAGATGCACACGAGCGTCAATAAATAAACCGTGGCAAATATCTGGAGCAAATATTTGGTTATCCACGAATGAAGTTTGCTGATCACCGAAGCGTTTAAACCCACTGTTTCATCCCCAGATATAGTTGGGATCAATAAGTTGATTGATTCACGCTCGTGTGCATCTTGTAGTTTATGTGTGTTAATAAATTGCCGAAGGCCTGATGTGATTACTGGACGAGTCTGAGTATGCACTCCCAGCAAACGCGCCAAACTTGGGTCCAAATTGAAATGCAATGGCATATAGAAAGGGAATTGTACAATGAACGTTTATATCACCAGGTTATTTCACTTGGACGGCATCAGTTTCTTGAGTAAAATACGTTCGATGTCAATCTACGAGATGATTATCGGGTCCATATAGGTCTTTGTCAAGTTCATTGACCAGCCGTGTGAAAAATGATGAGAATTTTCTCTCTCTTTTGGTATTTGGAATAAATTTATCTTCAAGAAGACTGCCTTTAACACTTTATTGTCACGAAACCACAACGCAAATAATGACAACTTTGCAGATCAGTTCTTTCTCTTTACTGCTTCCAACTTCTTTGCATATTTAAATGAATCAATTTTCCTGAAAATATATCGAGAAACTATTGATTATTAATAAAAAAACTTACTTTTGTTTGCTGATTCCTATTATTTTCCCGCCTATCGCTAATAATTATTTTGTTTGTTTACCCTCCAAATTTTTCTTTACATTCGATTTGGCATCGATTTGGCACCTGTCAAAAAAGTCCGGATCCCTATACCTACCTGTCCGTAAACTTATACTTTTTTTCTTTTACTTTCCTCTTTATCAACAAAGTCATGATATTAGAGGGATCATAACCCTCATATTTCACCGCTTGTAGGGTTCGCCTAAAAGATATATACCTATGAATGATTTTTAATTATCAAAGTGCCAACTCGTACCCGTTTCCTTTGGCACAAAGCAAAAGCCCATATTTTTAAGATGGTCAATGGCATAGCATCTACTTATTAATTCGCTCTTTCCATGAGCCACCACCGTCAATCAATATCTACAAAAGATTATTGTGTACGAAAACGAACGAACTTCATCAAGTAATTGATAAAAAATCCGGCGAAAATGTCATTTCCAATGAAGTAGAAATAAATCAATTACTAAACCAACTGTATGTGATATTTCAACTTTCCAGTTTTCGGTTTCAATTAAGCGTGCAGTAGTAGCATGGAATTAAAAAAAAAAGAAAAACAAATTACAGAACCCCCCATGTGTGCTCAACGGCCATCAGAAGTCCGGTTTTGTATTGAACTTGTTTCGCAGGCGGACATTTTTTTTTGAATAAGAAATAAGAGTCGGAGCGTTACCGAATCAAATTCTGCTGAATTGCATGGTTTGCCAAAATGTACATATTTTGTTTAAGCAACTGAATGGTTACTGACAATTGAACTTCAGGCTTTATTGTTAGTGAAAATCGTTAAATGAGTAAAGCTAAAAGCTGTCTATTTTTTTTTTTATTGACTGGTGTTATGGCCTGTTACTTAATTGCTTTTGATTAAGGGATTCGTTGCAGTTGTTAATGCGATTTTATAAACGAAGAATATTATTTATTTGATACCAATGACAATTGTTGAATTGGTGTTAAGCTCGTGGATTTGGTTAGTGCGGTTTGCTGATTATTGGTCAAAAAAAAGGAAGACGTGTTGTCTACACCTCCATGGGTGTTTTTACATATGTGTTCGAAAAGTTCAATTATTTATAAACAAATTCATTCTTAAATCTTTCGTAATTTGACGTGCAAGAAGTTTCGAACTGAGCAGTATTGACGGACACAAGTGGTTTCAAGATTGGTTCTGCAAATCCAGTGAAATTCTAGCCCCAAATCTTAAAAGAAATTTTAGATTTCCTTTTATACCTCGAATGTACAATTTCATGCTTCTACTCTCACGGCTATGTTATGACCTGTATTAGATAAATCATAAGTCCCTCACTTTACTGCACAACTACTCGTCCGCCTGTGAGGTTTGCCTGTTTAAGTTCAAAAATTATCAATACGCCTCCCAGCTTAGATCGTTTCGTCACTGAGGCCAATCAAATGCCCGTGTTGTTGCATTTGTGTGATCCAGTGGTCTTAAGGCCTCTTCCTTGGCGATTGCTTAGACATTTTTGATTGATATTGAATCTTAACAGCGTTTGTATTAAAATGCACATGACATTACCAATCGAGCCGATTGCGCTCCATATTCTTTGCGATGTTTATGATTTTTGAGGTTAGGGCTTCATCGGATCTGCATCTTATTTTGAGCTACAGTTGATACGCTTTTGAATAATTGTCTACCGTATGTGACTGCTGAACGCACAGCTGCGGTGTAGAGCCTTTTTTTAAGCTAAGCAGACATTTTTCAGACTGTGAAGAGGGCTGAGTCTTCCCGTCATTTCATCCACCCTGTATTAACGCGATGTTTGATATCGTGACTGAGGAGACGCTGTGTCGTTTAAAGTTCGAAGCATGTTTAATAAGAATACGGCGTACAAAATCCAGTGCCGATATATAAACAAATAAGTGCGACCCAATCGTTTGTAATTGGTTACTAGGGCGTATGCGAAACTTTTTAAATACACTAATTTTTCGCTAATCCCAGTCAGTTATTGCAAGGCGGTATTCGGACTGACGAATTATTTGGACTAATGAGTATAGGTCAAAAAAGGAGTGGCTTGTTTCACTGTCTTGTTTGAACCTTATATAACAGATGTCAAATGCATGCAATTGCTCAAAGAAATAACGTTTCAACATGTCTCTGTAGCGAATACCATTTATCATAACGTGACAGTCATTTTCATCGAAGAAAAAAAAAACGGGCCAATGACGCCACCGTCATGAAAACCGCACCAAACAGTGACTTATTGCAGATGAAGTGCTGTTTCATTAATCACATGAGGGTTCTCACCTGTCCAGTAACGCATATTTTGCTTATTGACGAAGCGGTTTAACCAAAAATGCGCTTCATCGCTGAAGATGATTTTGCGATGAAATTCTTTATTTTCTTCCAGCATGTACAGAGCCCAATTCGATGACGTACGTCGCTTCATATGATCCTTATGCAAAATCCGCCGTAATGCGGTCTGAGAGAGGCCCAATTCTTGAGAACGCCTTGAAATTGACTAATTTGGCTGGTTTGCGACGGACGGACTAGACTATGAATTGTTTGTCTACTGGGACGAGAATTACGCCCGAAAATTGGCGTTAACACTCTTTAAGTTGCTACAACCGACTCGGAATTTCCTTCGTGCACTTTACCATGGTAAAAATGATGATTTTGCGGAATATTTTGACATTGACAGTTCGGTAATCGGTTTAAGGGTGCGTTCACACTGAAAGTAGTGTGCAGTTTGGAAGGAAGCAGCTCTTCCCAATTATTCTAAAACTGCACCGAAGTTCGCGCAAGGAGATGCGATATCATGTGACTTCTTCAATCTTGTTTTGGAGCAAATAGTGCACAGCGCAGGTGTCAACACGGAAGGTACTATTTCCAGTAAATACAAGCTTTCAACACACAAACTGACATCTATCCACCGCCTAGGACAAAACGTCACTGTTGAATGCAATATTTTCGAGGTAGTTAAGGAGTTCACCACTCCACAAATGACAGCTTAGTGGAGATCCGACGGAGAAACCGCTGCTACTTCAGTTTTTCCCAGCAAATGTGCTCAAAACTCCTCACTCGAAGAACAAAATGCATGCTCTATCGAACCTTAATCCGGCAGTCCTGCTTTATGGTGCCGAGTGCTAGAGGATAAGTATTAAAGGGTAGCTAATATTGGGTTCTTTTGAAAGAAAAATACTCCTTCGGATATTCGGTCCTTCGAGGAGGGCGAATGGAGGAAAAGGTACAACCGCGAACCCTATGAGCTGTACCAATGTGAATGTAGTCCAAAAAAGCTACATCGCGTCGACAACATTGGCTCGGCTACATTGAGCGAATGGACAATAATGCTCCAAGAGGATCTTTGACTCCCAGCCCGCAGGTTCGAGACGGCAACGAAGACTATTAGCGCTTGTGCTAACTTGCCGAAATTTAAGCCAAGAAAAGAAAAGATGGAGTCTCACTATTATTGTAGCGAAGCCTTTTTTGAACGTTGTTAACTTTTTAGTTGTTAAGCTTGCTTCAAAGTTCTACCTATATATTAAATAACATTTATAATTTCTTAAATTATTTTAATAAAACTCCCTTCTTACTTTTAGTATATTTTCTCCAATCGATGACTTGTAATATGTTTTTCGCAGCTTTGTTTGTCCATCAGCCATTTATTGTATTTCTCCTTTTCTTTCTCCCTCACTGACAGGTGACAGCCCACAGGTATGGCCTGCAATTGGCGAGTTTCATTACCACTTATGACAGCAGGGATGGCATAAGTGCAGTGTCTCAGGCAGAGACTCTTCACGGGTCGGGAGCCCGTAAAGTAAAGTAGTACCTATAGTTTGTACCGCAAGAGCCTTGTCTATCTGATTACTCAGCTCCACAATTACCTTGGAAATCGCAGTGATCTGGTACCCAGAAAAGGGTGATGGTAATCTATTTTGTTATTTCGTTAAGACATACACAGCAGTCCCTCACTGCCTTGAACGTTGTTATATCGGATCTGAAGGCTTTGGTCGCTGCCTGACTGTCGATATATATGATGACATCACTTATTTATTTATTTATTTATTTATTTATTAGTTATAATAAGAATCGCTGTACATAAAGAGCAAGCACTTATAAATAGTACAGGTACAAGTATTAAATATATTAAAAACAATTTTTAAATGTATTTTTGAGAAAGAAAGAGATTTGATAAAGAAAAGAAAGATGAAGATACAGAAGAAAGATACAGAAGAGATTAAATATACACCAAGAACTAAGATAACGAAAATAAATGTGAGTGATTTCAGTTTGGTACAAAGTGAGAATAACACGCCGATGAAACCACTTCGCGGTGTGTTATTTGACGTCAACCTTTCAGCGGTTTGGCGAATGGCTGTTACTTCGTCGCTGCAATAGTTTGGGAGGTTACAACTTACAAGAGGTGGATGTCCAGTCCAGGGGCCTGTAACACAATACAACAAGTCTCGTTGAATGAGTGAAATTTAATTCAATTCAATATTGAATTTGACTAGTTCAACAATATAACAAGTCTTGTTCAATAAGTGATATAATTCAATATTGAATTATACTTGTTCAACATGACTTATTGTATTTTGTTACATGGCCCCAGTTCAACACCGACACTGACTCCTTCTTGGGTTTCCGACCCATACGTAAATACTGGCAGCAATCTGTTGTAAAAGGCTTTGCATTTCTTCCACTCTCCTCTGTCCGGCATTGAGTGTTTGAAGCCTGTGGTGAAGTAAATTACAATGTCGATCCGTAGCGGTGCAGCTTATTGAACAATTTCTTGCTCTCTCAATTGCTGGGAATCCCCCAGTCGTAGTGCTCAGTTGGCAGCCATTTGCATACCTATTATGTCTATATATTACTGGAAAGATATGAAGCATTCTTTGTAGTACCTCTGTCAGGTTCTTTCTTTATTGTTATACATTTTACCGCAAAGAATCTAGTTTTTCCCAGCTAAAAGTGCGAACGCCAAATAAGTAATATAAATAAATCGCCAAATTTTGTAAATCACGTAAGCGGAAAAGGAGAAAAACAAGGAAATCCTTTCGAAATTGTTTCAAAGCGGCCGAAAGTGAGAAATTGAAATCCTACTCCACCACGCGAGCAAAGAAAAATCAAATGGAGTGAAATAATGATTGGCAGATGAATTTGTTTTCCGTTTTCCATCCGGTTGCGCCCGACATCACTCTAGAGGGTTACTCCAAGGAGCAGCAGTGTAACACAAGAATACTCAAAACATATATGTACACATATTCGCTTGGAAAAATTGAATTCGGTCACTGTTGGCCTCACTCCTTGGCTGGCAATTCGATGCGCAAGATGGAACAATGGATCTTATTTGCGTAAGTGCTGTAGGCATGTATGCAACTCATTCGTACATACACCGAAAGCTAAACGAGTGAGATGATACTGAAAAAGTAAAAATTATACACTCCGCAGGACCCCGATGAGTTTGCTTTATTGCATCATTTGCATCCTGGATGCTATATCATCAATCGAGGCGAGTAAAGCTGTGCACACATCTCCCATTCCGATCTTCAGTATCAAATTTATTATAGAGACCCGATTCGCAAACACCTGCACTGTTGATAAGAGTGATGGTTCTGCTTCTGTTGACATAGAACTCGGCCTACAAGTACATCCCAGGGATATCGTTTTACTGGATAGATGTGTAACGCATTTAATCCATCTAATCAAAATGCGGGTAAATGCGAATGGTGATGCCTAGGAAAGCTCCAGAACATTTATCATATTCATACATATTTGATTGCTACAGAGCAAAAGGATTCTTGCATTATATTTGCAATTCATAGTTGCAATCGCTTTGAATTGTATCTACGAGTACATATGGTCAATATTAGTTGATATTTACCTGTTCAAAGCCCGTGATTGTGTAAACTTTCGATATGCAATTATTATTAGTTTACGCACTATAACTAAGTTTACTTTTCTACTTTTGCAAATAAGAAATTCTACAAATAATGATATCCTGTTACTCGAATATAACGAAGGGACAATGAAGAAATTTAATTTTAATTAAATTTTGGTTTCCCATTTTGTATACGGAAATGCAGCATAAGCTTAAGTATGTATAAACATTCGCATACATTTTTGTTAGGTCAAACAAGGTTACAAATACAAACAGATAGCCTAGGGTCATCCAACAGGTCGTGTCACTTTGAATTTCGCGCCATTGTTGAACTGCCAACATTCTTCTGTCATTCCGATGACACTGATGAGTAAAATAACTAGAAGGCTATTAAATATGGATCGATACATAGTCGCAAAACGTGTTAAAATAGTGAAAATTCACTACAAAAAACGTGAACATGACGGGAACGTTTTTCGTACCTTTCGAGACGGTATGGAGAATACTTTGTTTTGCTTCCATAATAAAAAAAAAGATAAAATAAAATTATTTTGTTGGCCTAATTTTCAGTGTCGGATACTAAAACTAAAATTGGAAAGCATTTTCAGTTTCCGGACAGACTGTCCGTGTGTAAGGCAATAAACAAATTCTCTTTTGAATGCTCCTAAACGATACCTATGTTAGAACATAAATGATTTAAAGAAAGAGAATTGTGATTTTCTCGCAGATTTTCTGTCCGGGTACTAAAAATTAGTTTCAGTTTCCAGCCAAGTTTATTTTGTATGTAATTTTCGGCTTTTAGTTCAAATATCCTATATGGGAATTTTTTTTAATTTTTTTTTTTTTAAATAGATGCAGATAACAAAGCTAAGGCCTTAGAAGATATAAGGACAAATCAACTAAGTATTCGAAAAGTGCAAATGAATATGGTTTATGTCGTTCAACATTGTATGACCGATTAATAGGCAAAAGATTAATCGGTAAAAAAGCAACGAAAATGGGCCCAGATCCTTATTTGATATCTGAAGAGGAGGAAAAGATTGCTCAGTGGTGTGCCGATCTCTGCAATTGTGGATTTCCCATTAAAATTGACGATTTGTTAAATATTGTTCAAAAAATCATAAAAGATTCGAACCGAATAACACCGTTTAAAAACGATCGCCCTTGAAAATCATGGGTGCGAGCTTTCATGAAGCGGAACCCTTCATTATCAATGAGAGAAGCGGAAAGCATCAGCAAGGGTAGGGCAGTAGTCACCCAGGAGACCATTTTTAAATGGTTTAAGGAACTTGTTGACTACTTAAAGAGCATTGGTCAGGAGCACATCATGAATGACCCGAAACAAATTTTAAATGGTGACGAAAGCAGCTTTTGCCTCAGCCCAAAAACTGGCAAAGTTATAACCTCCAAAGGATATCAAAACATTTATCATATTGCTGCTGGGAACGCGAAAGAGACGCTAACTTTGCTAATCGTTTTTTAAGTAGACGGAAAGCTTTTTGAACCTATGGTAGTGTTTCCATACTTGCGTCCGCAAAAAGATATCGCGCTTAGTGACTGATAACGTGGAACGGCCCGTAATATTGTTTGTCGATGGGCACAATTCGCATTTTTCCCTGGAACTCAGTGAGTTTTGCAACAATAACGAAATTATTTTGCTTGCGTTGCCACCGAATACCACCCACATCATGCAGCCGGCGGACGTTAGTGAAATCCGATTGGAAAAAAACAATTCGTGATTGGCAGCCAACAAATTTGGGACACACATTAACAAAAAGAAACCTCTGTCCCCTTTTGAATGTTGCAATCATAAGGATATGTATATCTCGGAAAAAACGGATTTAAGAAATCCACAAATGACTACAACTTCATACAAAACGTTCGTGTCCGGATACTAAACAACAATTGTCCGGAAACTAAACTCTGTTGTCCGGATACTAGTGCAAATCGAACTTTGTCGAATTTTTTTGTTATAAATAATCATAATACAATATTTGAAAAAAAATACGAATGTTTTATTATTTAAACATAGGGACGGGCTACAGTCCGCTTGGGCGAACTGTTGGATACCATATTCTTATTCCTATCCCTCATAAGTGGGTGTGACAAAAGTCTAAGCATAGTTGAATTGTTAAGAACGCTCTACATATTTTGTTATATAACATTTAAAGGATTTTATCGAAAAAAACGCTCCCTAGCTCAAACTTGAGTGTATCAATAAAATTATTTTATTTAATCGTGGGCGTGTCAGTGGGCAGATTTTGAAAATATTTACACATGAGCATAAAGGGCCCCCTAGAGAGTATATAATATAAATTTCAGCTCCCTAGCTCAAATTTTGGTTTTTCAATAAAATTGTTTTATTTATTTGTGGGCGTGTCAGTAGGCGGATTTTGAAAATTTTATATCCCGAGTAGTTTTAGGAGTAATAAATCATATATAAAAAATTTCAGCTTTCTAGCTCAGAATTCGATTTTTTCCAAAATTTTGTTTTTTTTGAGTTTGTGGGCGGATTTCAAAAATTCGTAAACTTGATTATTTCGGGACCCTAGAGAGTATATGGTTAAAATTTCAGCTCTCTAGGTCCAGTTTAAAGGCCTAATTTTTGCCGACGGACGGACGGACGGACATGGCTAGATCGACATTACTATCGATGCTGATCATAAATATATGTAGTAACTTTTAGGGGTCTACGGGCAATATTAAGGTATGTTACAAACTATGCGTCAAAATTAATATACCCTTAGAATAGGGTATACAAATATCGCTACTTATACAAGCACTAAAACTTTTTGCGAAGATTTGAATAGTAAGAAAAAGACTTTAAGTCAAAGTTAACAAATATATTAACCGTCCGGATATTAGTGCCTTTACCCTATTTAGTTCAGCACAACATTATGTTGGGGCAACCATATTCTGACCGTTATTGAGAAACTCTACGTCACTTTCGCAAAATTTCAAACCGACAAATTCAAAGTTGATGCTGGCTAGAACCCTGCTGGTGCCACTTATTACCAACTGCTGTGAAATATTCTGTTGTAACAACGCCTTCATACAGCGCAAATTTCAAGTTGCATTTTACAATATAACTCAATATCTTTTTGGATTAAAAAGACACGATCATGTTCCCGCTTATGCTTAAAATATTCTTGGTTGTACACTAAACAAGTTCCTTGAATACTACACTATCAAGCATCTACATAATGCCATAACCACCAATCAACTATGATAAACTTCAATCCGCACAATCGCAACGCTCCTCCAATTTGATTCCACCCCGGGTACGGAACGTAACGCCATTCGCCTCTGGAATGCACTTCCCCTCAGTTTAAGACGGCTCTAGGATGCAAACAATTTTAGTGATACTCTCTTTCGGCACATTGCAGCCACATAAATATAGAAAGATATCGTTGTCTTTTTACTTCTTTTAAATTGTTTTTTTTTTCTTTGAATTTTAATACATTGTTTATGAAAGCTTACAAAAGTTTACCTCGAATATCAACCCGAACTCTACAAGTAAAAAATTGTGGGCCGATATTAAAACAATTACAGGTAATTATACCCCATATGCGATAAGTTCGTTAATAATAGAATCTGGGACGATCAATAACCCACCAGACATCTGTGAATACTTTGGCTCGGCTTGGTCTGTTTATTCCGATGATTCAAGTTTTCCAACAAACTTTCTCGAAGCAAAACGCTACGCGGTAAATAGATCGCCCCAGGAATACAGCCTGAGCATATCGGCAAAGCACATAGAAAAACCAATAAGCACTCTAGAACTCGAAAGCTGTCTGAATGCACTAAAAGGAAAAACTCCAGGCCAGGACCGCATCTCATACCCAATGATAAGAAATACCCCAGTTATAGTACCTCATGCTTGGAAGGTGGCTACTATAATTCCCATTCCAAAACCCACAAAGAAGCTAACAGACCCTAAGGGATACAGACCAATCACGTTACTGCCATGCAGTAGCAACTTGCTAGAAAAAATCGTTTCTAGACGTCTACTCTGTTATATAGAAAAGAACAACTATATCGATCCCAACCAAGTAGCTTTCAAACATGGACGCAGCACCGTCGACTCCCTCCTCCACATCGATGAACTCGTTGCTTCCGCTCTGTTATGCAAAAACCATGTATCCATCCTGTCACTTGACTTCGAAAAGGCATTCAATCGGATCGGTATCCACGTAATCCTTAACAAACTTATACAGTGGAAAATTGGCCCCAAAATGTACTCGTTTATAAAAGCATTTTTGGTACATAGAAAATTTAGAGTAAAATTGAACAACTTCTTTTCAACTGTGCATACATTAAACAATGGTATCCCCCAGGGTTCACCATTGTCAGTAACATTATTCATAATCGCGTATAACGATATTAGCGAAATAATAGCAAGTTACAAGAACATAAACCACGTCCTATATGCGGACGACGTAATCCTTTTATCTAAGTGCAATGATAACAATCGCACTAAGGAATCTTTCCAAAACATACTTGCCGACCTAAATCAATGGTGCACCCACTCCGGATCCATTATCTCACCCGATAAAAGTAAACACCTACATATTTGTAGAAAAAGAAATTGTATTAGTACCAACATCATTATGCACAATATACAAGTTCCAAATGTAAATATCTTAGGCATCATATTTGATAAGTACTTTAATTTTAAAGAACATTGTGTAGTACTAAAAAAAAAGCTAGCTAACAGGCTAAATATTATACGATTCTTATCTTCAAAAAACAGTTTAGTCCATCCGAACACAACACACTCGTTCAGGTTACAAGAAATATAATTTTATCCAAGATCGATTACGGATTCGCAGTCTACGGAAAATGTGCAAAGTCAACACTACAAACGATCAAACCATCTTACCACAGCGCGATCAGATGCAGCTTGAAAGACTTCGCAACCACGCCAGTAAAAAATATGCTAACTGAAGCGGGCCTTACTTCCATTGAACACCGCATACACCTCCTCACAGCACGGCTAGCCTCGAATATCTACCATTCCTTCAAATCTCCAGTAATCGAAGACGCAAACAAAATTCTGCTACGAAAAAAGTGCCCGAAATACTCTTCGTCCCTCCACAACTCCTTAGAGGTTATAAGGAACCTAGGAATTCCATCAACAATCAAGCCACTGACTCTCGGAAATAACCCCTCCATGGGAACTACCAACAGATGTCATCAACACCAGTATGGCAAAGTTCAAAAAAGGAATCAACCACTTTAGAAGCCTACTCACAAATCTTCCTAGTGTTGCATGTTTGCTTGAACTGCGTCATTAATTAGTCAACTACGCCATCTAGTAGAAAGTGGCCATATTACCGATTTTGGCAGCATTGGAATAGCAGTTTGAGTAGCTGTGGTATAACTTGGTATGTTGTTCTCGAACCTTCTGAACTTCACGAACCTTCTCAACGAATCTGGAAATTTCGAGAGGTGTCACTAGGAGATATAAATAGATGTCGCAGGAGCACCCAAGACATTCGAGTTGTGAACCGCGATAAAGAAGGGCGATAGATGACAGTAGTGAAAAGTATAGAGAATATTGAATAAGAGAAGTGATTGTTTATTTAAAGTGATTAATTGTGAAAGTGAATTGTTGAATTAAATAAGTTAATTATTAGAATAATAATCAAGAAGTAAAAGACATTGAAAGAGAACTAATAAAGATTAATTAAATAGAATTACGTTTTATCTTTTCGAATCCTAGCCTGGATGTAACATTGGTGTCAGAAGTGGGATAAAACGTATTCAGTGTGAAATTAAAGTGAAGTGAATTAGTTAAAAAAAGGAAAACAATAATGGGCCGCACATTGAAATTGCTTCAGCTCAGTATACCGCAGTTAAGAGCTGAACTAGAAAAGCGGAATCTCTCCACAGCTGGAGGAAAAAGTGATCTGGTGCTTCGACTGCAGGAAGCTGTTGAAAAGTCCGTTTTGTTCGACGTAGCAGAAGAACAAGTAAGTACAGCCGTTGATATGACTGCTATGATGGAACTACTTCTGGCCAAGTTCGATCAGAAATTCGACTGTATGGACTCTAAGTTAGATGAACAGAAGAATTCTCTAGAACAACAGACAAATTCTCTAGATTCCAAACTGCAATCAATGGACTCTAAATTTGATGAACAAAAGAATTCTCTAGATTCCAAATTGCAATCAATGGACTCTAAATTTGATGAACAGAAGAATTCTCTAGATTCCAAATTGGAAGAACAAAATAATTCCATAGTTGCCGCCCAAAAGAGCGCTGTGGACGATTTTAAAAATGTTCTTGAAGGAAAACTCGAAGAAATTGACCAAAAGTTCGAGAAGGTTGAAACCAAATTCGACGAAATCCATCAGACGTTTTGCAAGCATGAAACAAACTTCGAGAACTTGGCTAGAGAGCTCGAGAAAGTGAAGAAGCAGAAGGCTCGAGAAAATTCTGCGGACTGCCCGAGAAGGAAAGAGGTGCAGCCTCCTGTTTTCGACGGTCAAACATCATGGCCAATTTATAAGAAACAGTTTGAAGCAGCTGCAACGGCGAACAGCTGGGACAACGAGGAAAAGTCGATTGCGCTAACGCTCGCACTAAGAGGTACAGCTGCGGAGTTACTCCAAACCGTCTCAGAAGAGAAGCAACACGACTACGACGCCCTGGTCAAGGCTATAGAGATGCGCTTCGGTGATGAGCATATGCAGCAAGTGTACAGGGTCCAGCTACGCAGTAGAGTCCAGAAGCGGGGGGAAACACTTCAACAGCTGCAAGCAGATATCGAACGTCTGGCACATTTGTCATATCCTAATGCTGGTGAGGTTCTCATCAATGAAATGGCTGTGGAGGCGTTTATCCAAGCCATTGAAGATAGACAACTGCAAATGGCCGTAAGAATGGCTGGAAAGAGAACTCTCGCTGAGGCCCTAGCATTTGCCTTGACAATGCAAGCTGCTGATCAGGCATCGCATGTGTTCCACCGCGTAAGGGAAATGACAGCCGTTGAATGTTCATGTCAAAGAGCAGACATCGTAGAGCGGAGCAGAGATAACAGAGGTCAAATGCGCTGCTGGAACTGCAACAAAATAGGGCACCTACAGAGACAGTGCAGAGCTCCACCCAGACGAGGCAGTTGTCCGCATTGCGGGCCTAGGAGGGGCAACGAAGAAGCATCTGGCAGGGATAACAACCATCCTGCAGATATAGCTTCGCATAACCAGCAGTCGGGAAACGTGTAAGGACCAGCTTCGTGGGGCAGAAGTTGGTTTCCGGAATCGACGACCCCAGGACCACAATTCAAGTCTCCCAAACCAAACGAGGAAACCAGAGTCTAACAGTGGAAGCCTATATCGGACAAAATAAGTGCGTGGCAACCATCGACAGCGGTGCCACCGCTTCCATCATAAGGAGGGACATCGTCCGTCAGTCTTGGCTGCACAACACCAGCAATTACTGTCTAAAAACAGCAACAGGAGCGACAGCGAAAGTGTATGGAGAGGTCATACTAACAATAAATTTGGCAGGATTAGTATTCTCCCACGCTTTCCTAGTAGCCGATATATGTGACGAATGCATCATTGGAATCGATTTCATGAAGGCACATGATGTAGTATTGGACATTGGTATGCAAGTACTCAAGTATCGAAACGTAGAAATTCCGATGGTGTACGGGAACGAGAACGTCGCATCCCTGAGGACAGTCATTAGTAAGGACGAGGTCCTACCACCTTCTTCAGAGACACTGATTTGGACAAAGCTGGAAGGTGATTCTGGGGCCCACCGATTCTTTCTAGTCGAGCCAGAAGACAACCACTGCCGAAATTGCGTGGTTGGAAAAATGCTTGTCGAGCCGAAGAACAATATGGTTCCCGTACGAGTTCTTAATGCGGAACACAAAAGCGTCAAACTGAAGCAAGGTGAGGTGGTTGGAAAGTGTGTACCGGTTACGGCCATCACGAAACTATCACAGGAAGGTGTTGCGAAGCCTCGTTCACCAATGGGAATGACTGAGGTCAAAAGAACTTTATTCCAGCACTGCGATCTGAATCAGGAGCAGCAAGCCTTGGCAGGGAACCTCATCAACGAGTTTGCTGATATATTCGCTTCGCGGGACTGCGAGTATGGCCGAACACACCTTGTACAACACCGGATAGACACTGGAGATGCGAGACCGATTCGTCAGCCTCCCAGACGATTACCATTGGCTAAGCAGACGGAGGTTGCAGAGATGGTGTCAACGATGGAGAAGGAAGGAGTAATCGAATGCTCTAAAAGCCCATGGGCATCTCCAATTGTCCTAGTCAAAAAGAAAGATGGCAGCACTCGGTTCTGTGTAGACTATCGCCAACTGAATAATGTCACTAAAAAGGATAGCTACCCTCTACCAAGGATTGACGATACGCTGGATACACTGTCCGGAGCTCGATGGTTTTCCACTCTAGATCTGAAGAGTGGCTACTGGCAAGTGCAAATACATCCGAAAGACCGTGAGAAAACAGCTTTCACAGCAGGAAACGGGCTCTGGCAATTCACAGTAATGCCATTTGGACTGTGTAACGCGCCGGCAACCTTTGAGCGACTAATGGAGCGTGTTTTGTTGGGGCTAACATGGAAAACGTGTTTGGTCTACTTGGACGATGTCATCGTGGTTGGAAAAACGTTTGAAGAACATCGAGATAACTTGAAGGAAGTGTTCCAGAGACTACGAAGTGCACAATTAAAGCTTAACCCGAAAAAGTGTGATCTCTTTAGATCTGAGGTAAAATATCTGGGGCACATCATCTCGTCCGAAGGAGTAAGGACTGACCCAGAGAAGGTCGATGCGGTGAAAAATTGGCCCGTTCCCAAAGACAAACACCAACTGAGAAGCTTCCTGGGACTTGCAACTTACTACAGACGGTTTGTGAAGGACTTCGCAAGGATCGCAAAGAGCTTGCATCAACTGACGGAAAAGGGAAAACCATTTAAATGGTCAGGTGAATGCGAAGCGAGTTTCAAGAGTCTCAAACACCAACTGTGTGATGCTTCAATTCTAGCGTACCCTACTCCAGGAAAGACATTTATTGTTGATGCCGACGCTAGTAATGTTGGGATCGGAGCCGTTCTTGCGCAGATCCATGATGGCCAAGAGAGAGTAGTTTCCTACTTCAGTAAAGTGCTATCCAAGCCGGAGAGGAATTATTGCGTGACCAGGCGGGAACTCCTGGCTTTGATCCTGGCAACAAAGCACTTCCACAAGTACTTATATGGGCAGAAATTCATCCTGCGTACAGATCATGCGTCTCTAAAGTGGCTGCTGCAGTTTAAGAACCCTGAAGGACAAGTCGCGAGGTGGATTGAGCGGCTGCAGATGTATGACTACGAGATACAGCACCGAGAGGGAACTCTTCACTCCAACGCAGATGCCCTCTCCCGGCGACCCTGCAAGGCTGATTGTAAACATTGCGTACGCCAGGAGGAAAAAGATAAAGTGTCAGTCCAACGGTTGAGAGCTGAGCCCATTAGCGGCTGGAGTGCACGGGAGATCCGGAATGCTCAACAGGAAGATCCGGATATCGAGCCGATTCTCGCCTGGAAGGAACATGAGGGCAAGCCGGACTGGCAGCAGATCTCCAATAGGAGTCCGGAATTGAAGGCATACTTGGCACAATGGGATTCACTTCATGTCCAGGATGGCATTTTGAAAAGAAAATGGGAAAGTTCGGATGGAACATCAGCCGTGATGCAACTTGTGGTACCCAGATCGAAAGTCAACGAAGTACTTAGGGAACTACATGATGGAGTGTCCGGAGGTCACTTGGGAGTAAATAAGACACTCGAAAAAGTGCGAGAACACTTTTACTGGATCCACGCAAGAGACGATGTCGAAAACTGGTGCCGAAAATGCGCCGCTTGCGCAGCCAGTAAAGGCCCGAGAGTAAAAATGCAAGGCAAGATGCATCAATACAACGTTGGAGCGCCCTTTGAAAGGATTGCAGTTGACATCGCAGGACCGTTTCCAGAAACCAACAGTGGAAACCGCTATATCCTCGTAGTGATGGACTACTTCACTAAATGGCCTGAAGCCTTTGCTATACCTAACCAAGAAGCTAAAACCGTGGTAGAGCAGATTGCCCACAACTGGGTAAGCAGATTTGGCGTACCAATGGAATTGCACTCGGACCAAGGTCGCAACTTCGAGTCCAAGATCTTTCAAGGAGTATGCCAGCTACTAGGGATTAAGAAGACAAGAACAA
The DNA here is from genome assembly GCA_949715645.1 of Portevinia maculata. Taxonomy (NCBI): domain Eukaryota; kingdom Metazoa; phylum Arthropoda; class Insecta; order Diptera; family Syrphidae; genus Portevinia; species Portevinia maculata. Next base: position 135,359,301 of record OX454528.1, on the reverse strand, counting down.
CCCCGCTTCATCCACAATCGGACGGAATGGTGGAACGCTTCAATAGAACCTTAAACGAACACCTTTCTAAGGTTGTTGGCGACTGCCAGCGGGACTGGGACAAGCACATCCCCATGTTCCTATTAGCTTATCGAAGCGCAGTTCATAACACAACAGGACATACTCCATCCGAAATCCTTTTTGGTCGAACCATCCGGTTACCTAGTGAATTGATGTTTGGATCTCCGACTGATGAAGCAACGAATGAAGATGACTATGTGGCGGATCTCAGAGAAATCATCAGAAACATTCATCGGAAAACTAGAGATAAGATTCGGATATCCAGCGACCGCATGAAGACGAGGTACGATACAAAAGCGACCACCACAGGATTCCAGGAAGGAGATCTGGTATGGCTATACAACCCTCATCGCCGAAAAGGTATGTCACCTAAACTACAGCAGGATTGGGAAGGACCCTATAAGATAGTGAAGCGCATCAACGATGTTGTCTACCGGATCCAGCGAGGAAGAGGCAAGCTAAAAGTTGTCCATGTGGATCGTCTCCATCGCTACCATGGGGAAAATATTGACGTGCTTGTTCGGGACGAACAAGTTTAAGAGGGGGATATTGTTGCATGTTTGCTTGAACTGCGTCATTAATTAGTCAACTACGCCATCTAGTAGAAAGTGGCCATATTACCGATTTTGGCAGCATTGGAATAGCAGTTTGAGTAGCTGTGGTATAACTTGGTATGTTGTTCTCGAACCTTCTGAACTTAACGAACCTTCTCAACGAATCTGGAAATTTCGAGAGGTGTCACTAGGAGATATAAATAGATGTCGCAGGAGCACCCAAGACATTCGAGTTGTGAACCGCGATAAAGAAGGGCGATAGATGACAGTAGTGAAAAGTATAGAGAATATTGAATAAGAGAAGTGATTGTTTATTTAAAGTGATTAATTGTGAAAGTGAATTGTTGAATTAAATAAGTTAATTATTAGAATAATAATCAAGAAGTAAAAGACATTGAAAGAGAACTAATAAAGATTAATTAAATAGAATTACGTTTTATCTTTTCGAATCCTAGCCTGGATGTAACACTAGAGATTATCGGCAAATACACAAGCAACTCATGGGATATACTCTATACAAACGGATCTAAATCTGACACCGGAACTGGTTTTGCAGTAGTCTCTGAAGCAGGCGACGTTCTGCACGCTGAGAGACTACCAAATTACTTCTCAAGTTACTCTACTGAAGCTTATGCAATCCTCAAGGCTACAGAAATATGTAATAGTTCCCTCAAAAATGTGGTGATTTGCTTGGACAGTTTATCAACGCTAAACGCTATCACGAATATAAACAACCGCACACGCACAATGATCAAAATACGTGACAACATTTTTAAAAAAAGGAAAAAAATGATGATCCTGTGGGTCCCAGGGCACTCAGGCATCAGAGGAAATGAACTTGCAGACACCGCAGCGAAAACCGCGTCTGGATATCCAAATATTACACCACTAATGCCTTCAAGGAGGGACCTTTTGAATCTCGTAAACAACGCATGGGAACAGAAAAGAAGGGAAGAATGGAACACATACACCCACCACTACTCCTCCATTAACCCTACAGCCGTTGCAGCAATGTACCCAGCAGACACGACACCTCGAATGAACAAATGCTTCTTACGCCTTCGACTCGGCCATACCCAGATAACCAACCGCCATCTTCTAAACAAGGACAACACACCAATTTGCCACCTCTGCCAATCCGGTCACATCCTTACAATAAAACATCTGGTTTCAGATTGTCCAAAAGTAGACTACATATGTAAAACATTGTTTAATAAGCATCTTATCGACCTTCTGTCTTCACAATCGCTACATAATATAAAAAATGTTTACAAAATTTTATTAATTTTAAAAATCGAAACTGAAATATAACAACAGGCTAGGTACATATATACGGGGACGATCGGACGCTGACGGGCTTTCGAGTTAGCGATCGTGCAGTCGATAATCCGTCAGGCTCGGACCGTCCCAGTACTTCATTCTTCATATTTTTCTACCCCTCATTACATATCCTAAACTTTACATCCCATTAGAAGTACACTTCGCTTCAACTGAATAAGCACAAACATTTTCACAGCTACGTTTTCCATTTTTTCAAAACCTTGTGCCGTAATATATCATTTGATGATGCAAACTGTTTGCGTATGATGTTGAGAAAATAAATCGGAAAGAATATTTCAAAAAGTACCAATATTTTTTTCCTGGTTCCCTTGCAAAGCATTCAATATGGAAAAATGCACTTTTATTTTGCGTCAACTGAATAGACACAAATATTGAATTTGGAAATAAAAGTTATTGGGATTTAATGAAACAAGTTTTTCTTAAAATAGGTTTTCATTGGTTAATTTTAGTAGTGGGCACTGCCGAATTTATTCATAATAGTTTCGTAAATTCCATCAGGCATGGAACCCTTACAGCCTCTTTATGTAGTCCAGCGAAATTTCCCCCAGGCCAATTTAATGGCTGCAATAAGGGATTCTCTGTCTTCAAACAGACGGCCAGACTCATAAACTTTTTGTACTAACCATCCCCAAACGTTTTCTATAAGGTTCAGGTCCGGTGAGCATGGCAGCCATTGAAGCAATTCCACATTCTAGTCCTCTATCCAATTTTTTACTATGCGCGCCGTGTGGATGGGGGCGTTGTCCTGATGAAAAGTTCAGTTTATGGGTCCAAAAATGCCTGCAAATTTAGGGAAATATCTTTTCAAATTTCCTTTATAACTTAATGCAGTCATTTTTGAGGTTTGTAACTCAAGCTCAACAGTGTCATAGTAGCTAACTACTCCCCATACCATAACACCACCTTCTCGACTATGATGCAGCGCTAAAAATCGCTCTTCTTTAATCACATCGTGGAAGTAATAATTAAACCCATCAGGGCAATCAAAATTAAACTTCTTCTAATCCGAAAAAGCTACGTGACGCCATTCATTATTAAAACTCATATGGAGTCTAGAGAATTCTAGGCGCATACACTTCCGTTTCTCGTTAAGTGGTGGTTCCTTTTGAATTTTTAACCGTTTTAGATATTTGGCATTATTGATAACCCTTCACACTGTTGAAACGCTTGCAGTAACACCGGCTTTCTGCTTTATTTTTGCGGCAGAGTCGCAGGAATTGGAAGCACATCTTAAAATAGCTCTTCGATCAACCGCTGTTGTTGCTGCTTTTTGACCCCCTTTCATGTTTTTTCCGTGCGAATCTTTGCTTCTTAAATAAGAATAGACCACACTAGAACTTCGTCCAATTTTGTCAGCGATAGAACGCCCGGTTAGTCCTTGGTCTTTTAGTAAATCGATTTGAGCTCTTTTAACACTATTTAGAGATTTTGATCTAACTGTTTTTCTCAGAAATACAATTAACCAAATAAAATTCACTTAAAGCACTTCAACTGTTGATCTAATGTGTCAATCTCCACAGAATACTCATAAGCAGTGAAAATAATGACCTTGTGTCTATTCAGTTGACGCAAAATAAAACTGCATTTTTCCATATTGAATGCTTTGCAAGGGAACCAGGGAAAAAATAGCGGTACTTTTTGAATTATTCTTTCCGATTTATTTTCCCAACATCATACGCAAACAGTTTGCATCATCAAATGATATATTACGGCACAAGGTTTTGAAAAAATGGACAACGTATCTTAGAAAATGTTTGTGCTTATTCAGTTGAAGCGGAGTGTATCTTTCCAGCCGAAAGCCTTGGTAGCTAGCGCTGTTCAAAAAACATTAAAGTGTAAATTTATTTATGTTTTAATAAATAATAATAATAAAAAATGTTTATTTTTAGTTAACCTTAGTCATACTTTTTTTCTTTTTTTTTAATATAAAACAACAATACATGTATATTAAGTTAACATGAGGTATCATAATCGAAAGGCTTTTTTACAAACTTTACATTTATAACTTGAAAGATTTTGAAAGTCTATTATAAATGTTGTTACTGATGGATAAATATGAAATATGATACAAAGACCTGGACTTTGCCATTTGCACTCAGCATGAAATATACGGCGTGGTATTTTATCCAGTTATAGTCTTTAATGTGATGACTGCTAATTCAGGCCTTTTGCTTGGTTTTCGTTGTTGTTGTTGCGCCTTCCGGTTGGGTTCAATCGCTTGCGGTAGTCCAGGTACGCCATTGTTTGATTCCCTGACAAAAATCAAAGTTGTATCATATTTAGTAGGAAAAGCATTACATATCACAGATGCAGCCAAAATTGAAATAGTGAACCAAAATATATTTTGACGAAACATTGTCCGATGAAAACCTTAGTCACACTTTAGTTAAACGTTAAAAGT